>CM055120.1:144067885-145444824 GCA_029206835.1 Rana muscosa
AAGTTATGGCCTCATTATTGTGAGACAATTAACTGGTAGCAGTTCCAAAGCCAAATGGGGACATGAGGTCTATCTTAAGATCTCAAGCCGCTGAACGTCCTTCTGTTTCAGTTAGGCTAGACTGTTCAGTGATGACCTCTCTGCAAGAGGTAGATTTTGGGGTCCATAATCATCTGTAAACGCACATCTTCATGTGGCGGTTTGTTTCCAGGTTCATCAAAGATTTCTGTAATTGCAGTGGAAAGCTGTTTTTTTTATTATTTTTTTTGTGAATCTTCCCTTTTTGGGTTGGCCACAACGCCGGAGGGTTCACAAAGCATTTAGCCCCAGTGCTGGGCTTACTGAAAACACCTCAATACTATTTACCTCAATCTTTGCTCAGGAAGCAGTCAATTCCAGGGGTTCCTGAGATATATTTCTACAGGAAGAAGCTGTGTTTAGGTCCAAGCACGTTCTCTACATACAGCCCTACTTCAGCTCTTGATAGAGGTTAATTCTCTGTCTGGAACTTTAAGATCCAGGCATTGCATTGCCGGAAGTCTCTGTTTCCGGAGTGTTGCAGAGCAAAAATTGGTGTGTTTGATATTCTTCCTTTTCAGGAAATTGGAAAAAAAACACTTATACCAGTCTCTTTACGTTGACTTGAGTCTGGCTACAGTTCAGTGGGCTTGGTCTCCACAGAAGAGAATACTGTCCAATAGCTTGGAATTTTTGGCCAGTATGCCTTGCTCTGGATTATAGGACAAACCTGTTGTAGGTTCAGTCTGGAAATGCCTCTGCAGGCATATGTATATCAACCACCAGGGCGGCACCAAAGGTCATGCGACTTGGGGAGGTATACACATTTTTCTGGGAAAGTACAAGTGCTGTCTCTATCGCCAATACATATTCCAGGCATAGGATAGTGGCAAGGGGAACTCTGCAGGGGAATATACTAGATTTCAAGTTCTACAACAGTTTAGGACAGGTGTGTCCGGCCCACTGCCAATAGGGGTACATGTACTGTTAACACCTTAAGGTCTGGTTCATTATTATTATTTGATTTTTATTTTTTTCCCCGTTTCGGATTTTGCCACATCTTTTGCAAAGAATCTGTGGGGTGGTAACTAACACTGATATTGGTGTTGGCCGAATTAGCCCAGGGGGGCTTGGTACACAGACAAAGCTAGTCTTGCGGTGGTTGCTCCTTGGACACTCCCAGTCTAGAGGGATCTGATGGTCTTGAGTCCCATATTTCAGCACTGTTGAAGTTCCCCCGAAGCTGGCTTCCAGGGGCTCAATTACAAGACTTGAAAATATTTTTTTGCCTGGCATGAAGCCAGGAAGTGGCACCCGCAGTAATATGTGGGTGGGACATTTTTCCTTCTCCAATCGGTAGAGGAAAGGAGTTTGGTCTTAAGTACCGCTAAGGGTCAGAGTTCGTCCCTATCCATTTTTTTTTTTCCAGGGTCCGTTGTTTCTCACTCCTTGTTTCATATCTCATACAGCATGTAACATGGACAGTCCCGCCTGTCAGTCCATTCTTGTGTCCTTGGGACTTGAATTGATCTTGCAGAGGCTGCTTTTTGAACCAATCAGAAGATTCTGTTGGTTCTTTTATCTCAGGAGGTGGCTTCTTTGGTCGCTATCACTTCATGAAGTGGAGTGTTGGAGGTGGCGGCTCTTTCATATAAGGAGCCATTCTTGGTCTTGCATCATAAGGTGATGTTGCGTCCTCATCCATTTTTGTTATTGCCTAAAGCGCTTTCTAGTTTTCACTTGACTCGGGACAGTGTCTTGCCTTTTATTTTTCTCCTAATCCACAGTCTGCAGGGGAAAGATCGCTACCTACTCTAGAGGTAGTTCAGACGCTCAGGGTCTACTTAAGTTGTTGGCACAAGTCAGGAATCCTGGTTTGTGCTGCCAGAAGAGCCCAGGAAGGGCAGGCGGCAGCCAGGTTGAATATTTAGCAGTAGATCGCTAAATATATCAATGATGCCTATAGTTTAAATGGCAAAAAAATAAAAATAAATTCTGGGGCAAGATTCTCTACCAGGTGTGGACAGTGCCATCTTAAGAGCATTATAGGCCCCCGTGCAATACAGTGCACTTGGGCCCTGTCTACACAATCACACACGAGAATAAAAATGCAAATTATCAATAAGGCTATATTTATTGGTACTTCCAACAAATGGCTGGTGTTGGCGCATCAATCATCCCGGCACCATGGTTGTTATGGTGTCAGGATGATTGAAGCGCATTCTTTCTATTATTACATTGTAATATAAAATTAAATGGTTCAACGCACCATAATGCAGAATCAGTGGGAGCCCCGAGTGTGTCACTGGACTGCCACCAGATGCAGATTGTCAACTGCCACCAGATGCGGATTTTCACTTGCCACGTCACGTGCCGCACACTGCGGATTGTCACGTGCCGCACACTGCGGATTGTCACGTGCCGCACACTGCGGATTGTCACGTGTCGCACACTGCAGATTGTCACGTGTCGCACACTGCGGATTGTCACGTGCCTGCTAAGGTTGTGTTTTTTGCTTGTCTCTTGCTTCTTTGTCCCAGACTCAGGCAGCAGAGAGATAATGTAATCTCTCTGCTGCCCATGCTGCCTGCACAGTGAGGGCGGAAGTTACTGCAGGGATGCGGGGGCGGTGAGAAATGTCATCTCTCTGCTCCCCTGCCCGCCGGCTGATTGGCCAGCCGCCCACTCACACCTAGCCTGCTCACCCGCCCACACACTAAGCCACATGCCCGCCCACAAACGGAGCCGCCTGCTCTCACAACCTGCCCAGCCCGCAACTAATTTCTCGGGGGGGTCGCTGCCCATGCGAAAAGACGCTCTGGGTGTGGAGTATCTTGGGCCACTCATCTGGTGTCAGTGGCCCAGGTGTACAAGACCTCTAGTTTGTCTTTTTTGTTTATACATCTACAGGTTTTTTACTATGTCGATGTTGATCACGTAGAAGATACTGCCTTTGGCCTCAGCGTATTACAAATAGCAGAGTAGGTCCTTCCTTGGTGGCAGTTTCTATGATGGTGTCTCCCTCCCCTCAGGGGCATTTCTTTGGGACATCCAAGATAGTAATTACTATAGCTGCTCTGTGTCCTGTGATGTACGATTAAAGAAAATGGTATTTTTCCTACAGCCTGTAAAATCATTTTCTTGGAGTACATCACGGGACACAGAGGTCCATCCCCTCTTTACTGGGAATTGCTTGCTACAAAACTGTATGGAAGGGGTTATATGGAGTGGGACTTCCTGTCTTTTGGGTGTGCCAGTGCCCATTCACCTATAGGTGGCGTTACTGGCGTATAACCCTGATAGTAATTACTATAGCTGCTCTGTGTCCCGTGATGTACTCCAAGAAAGAGAGGATTTTTCCTACAGCTTACCTGTAAAAAACAATCTTGCAATTAAGTAACATTTCTAATCATATGAAGTTAATCACAAGAGTTCCCCTTTTACATCTGGACTTGCAGAGTTCCTTTACACTGTAAGGGGGGACTCTGCAGACTGATGTAAGGCAGAACTCTGGGGACTCTAACCTAAGGGATGCCCCTGATTTATGGGGTGCTCTGAGAGCCCTGATTTTACCTTAGTGTACTTAGAGGCAGGAGAGCGAAGGGGGAGACGGTCCCAGACAGGGATGGATGATAATCTCAGTCAGCACCTCTCATCCAGATGTATCTGAGGCTGCTAGACTTCAAATTTCCCACCCCCACTTTACTTTTCTGAGGCACAGCGCCGGGGATTGGAGTGTGACCAGGAGGAAGAGGAGCCGATTGAGAGGGGGGGGCGGGGGAGAAATTGTTAGTGCTGGCCTTGGGCAGTGTGAAAGAGACATGCTCTCGGCTTCGACAACTGCAGCCAGCAACCCTGCTGGGAAGCCATAGTCTGGTCTGAATAATATGTGTCTGGGTTTCTCTGAAACCTGGACACGATTCCAATCCCGAACTGTCCAGGTAAATCCCGGACAGGTGGCAAACCTACCCTAAACTGCTATGGCCAGTTAGGCCAGGCACTTTTATTGCACAGGCCTTAAGTGAAACTAAATGAGAGAGGCTCAAAGATAGCACATTGAATTTTAATAGGTAAACGCTGAAAGCATTGCTTTAAACACTCAAACTTGCAAATACTGTACTACTATCCACTACTTGACTGAACAGCAAAGTGGGTATCTGAGATAAAGGGATACAGCACAATCTGACTTCTAGGGAGGTGTCCATATCAATAATTAAAGTGATATTGGTGTGTGTGTGTGTTATTTAACCACTTGCTTACTGGGCACATATACCCCCTTCCTGCCCAGGCAAAATTTCAGCTTTCGGCATTGTCACGCTTTAACTGACAATTGCTCGGTCGTGTGATGTGGCTCCCAAACAAAATTTACGTCCTTTTTTTCCCACAAATGGAGATTTCTTTTGGTGGTATTTGATCATCTCTGCCGTTTTTTTATTTTTTGCGCTATAAACAAAAAAAGACTGAGTTTTGAAAAAAACGCTATTTTTAACTTTTTGATATAATAAATATCCCAATTTAAAAAAAAGTTTAGGCCTATATGTATTCTTCTACATATTGTTGGTAAAAAAAAATCGCAATAAGCGTTAGGGCTGGGAAAAAAAACGATTTTAATCTTGAATCGAGTTTTGAGTTCAAATCGATTCAGATTTGAAGAAAATCGTTTTTTTTTTTTTTTTTTTTTTTTTTAATTTTTTTCCTTCAAAGTTTCCGTAGCAGGGCTGCAGGGGGCGTATCCGGAATGGCACTGGGTGGCGTTACCCCAATTACATCGACTCGCCGCGGCCGCCACAAGTAGATGTAATGTAACACTAACTAACCGCAAGCTGCCGTCTGCCTACCTGATCAGTGTGTCATGCAGACAGACGGCGGCCATTGCAGTGTTCAAAAGCCGCGCCTCCCGAGTCCTCGTCGTCTGTGATAGGCGGAACACTCAATTTCACAGCAGGCAGTGTTCAGCCTATCACGGACATCCTCTCATCCTCGTCTGTGTTATGAGAATGAGAGGATGTCCATGATAGGCGGAACACTGAATGCTGGGAAATTGAGTGTTCCGCCTATCACAGACGAGGAGGAGGCGCGGCTTTTGAATACTGGAATGGCCGCCGGTGTAGCACTAAAATCCGTATCCCATGAAAATCTGCATCAGGTACGGGCACAGTGATTGAAGCACGGGCACAGTGAGGCATTGGGCACAGTGAGGCACAGGCACAGTTCAATTCAACTAAGAGTAACCTCAAGATTTTTGGTTGTTTTATTAGCTAAATCCAAATACAGTATTAATAATTTGGATGTTTAACAATCTTTGTTGCACACTGACTTTGCAGTTAGAGAAAGGGTTTGCCTTTGCAATTTTCTTTGTTGATGCACTTTAATATAATAAAAAAAAAAATCGAATCGTAAATCGAGTTTTTTATAAAAAAATCGCAGATTTTTTTGGGGGGGAAAATCGCCCAGCCCTAATAAGCGTATAGTGATTGGTTTGCGCAAAAGTTATAGCGCCTACAAAATAGGGGATAGAATTATGACGTATTTTTTTTTTTTTTTTTTTTTTTTTTTTTACTAGTCATGGCGGTTATCTGCAATTTTTGTCAGGACTGCGATATTACAGCGGACACATCGGACACTTTTGACACATTTTTGGGACCATTCACATTTATACAGCGATCCGTGCTATAAATATGCACTGATTACTGTATAAATGTGACTGGCAAGGAACTGGTTAACACTAGGGGCGATCAAGGGGTTAAATGTGTTCCCTGGGAGAGATTTACTGTGGGGGGAGGGGAATGACACGCGCGCCCCCCCCCCCCCGGTGGCCGGGAGGACCCGAGAGCGTCAATTAACGGCCTCCCGGCATTGTAGAGCCACCTTGTGGCCATCATTCTACAATGGCCGGGATGGCAAGTGGTTAAAAAAAAAAAAACTGTTCTACTTGCCTGGTTTTGCACAGAGCAGCCTCGATCCTCTTCTTGGGTCCCTCACTGGTGCTCCTGGCCCCATCCCTCCTGCCAAGTGCCCCATCCCTCCTGCCAAGTGCCCCCACAGCAAACATTCAGACACAGAGCTGCCACCTGAGTCCCGGACAATTGGATCGAGATGGGGTTCAGGTAAGTATAAGGGGGGGGGGACTGGCTGCCTTTTAGAACCACTTTAAGAAACAGATTTGAAGGAAAACGGGGATCCATACTAAAGCTATGCAGAACGGAAACCTTTTTTTTGGATAGATTTGTTCTGTTACTAATGTAATTTTTGTTTCGTTTCATTATTTGTTTTGTTAATTTTCTAACAATCCAAATTTTCGAATTTACAGTGTAGATTAATTATTAAAGCCTTCCAATTTATCTGAAGCCACTATACTTGGGTTTTCAGTGTGTGTGTGTGTGTGTGTGTGTGTGTGTGTGTGTGTGTGTTTGCCAACAGTCCAGACTTTCCTGGGAAACTGGCTTTGTCCCGGTGTTCTTTAGGCGACCCGTCGGATTACTGGGACTGCTGCAGCTTCCGGCTATGAAAACACGGCTGCGGCATCTCCCTCCGTCTAGCAGGTCTCTTCCCTGTGGAGAGGGGAGGAGCCTCTGACCCGGGCAGCTAATGGGCTTCTCTCTTCAGCCCATCAAATGCAGCCGCACCAGTGCCCATAAAATGCAGCCGCACCAGTGCCCACCAATGAATGTTTGCTTCCATTCATTCGGGAGTCGGGACACAGACACAGTCAGCCGCTGCTGCGCCTCTGACACTATGTTCGAACGGAGCGGCGGCTGCCTGCTGATGCTGAGCCTTAGCTGCTTGCTGTAGAGAGTAGGAACACCAGTGGCTGGGTACCCTAGGCAGTTGTGCGCCCTAGGCGGCTGCCTAGTTTTGCCTAGAGGTAGCACTGGCCCTGGCCAGAGGTGCAGAGGGAGATGCTGCAGGTACCACAGTTTCAGGTGAGTGGCCATGGGGTGATCCTGCTGGATGTTTTGTGTGTTGGCAGGGACGGGGTACAGAGCTGTGTTGGAGGTGCACATCAAGTCCTGTACTATGTCCGCACCCTCTCTGACTGTCTTCTGTAGCATGTCCGCACCCTCTCTGACCATATCTTGTATCTATTTGATGGGATTTGCCTGGGGGATGTTGTTTGGAGTATCTTTATCTTCTGTTTGTTAAACTTTCTGGAATACACATATTGCTATTGTGTAGGATCTGGTCTCTCCCTTTCTCCCTTTTTAGCCACGACTTGCTACGTGCACTGCATTTTTCTTTCCGCTACACCACACCTGCAAATTAATGCCCCACCCCCTAATTAAAATAAGACTCTGCCTACAGATAATGTGTGCCTATTCATTTTTTGAGAATGTTGGCAACTGTGTTTAGTGGTATTTTATGTTTTTGCTTTGTGTGTTTTTTTGACTTTTAGGATTATTATAAAATCATAAAGAATCCTATGGATTTGAGTACCGTAAGGAAAAGGCTGGAGTACAACTACTATACAAATGCTATGGATTGCATGAAAGATTTCAACACCATGTTCACTAACTGTTATATTTATAATAAGGTAATGTGGAATCGGTAAATTAAGGCGCTTGCCTCTAAGAACTCTAACCTGGTGGTTTGGTTGTGAAAAAAGATGAAAGATAATTAATTCCAAAACTACCTTTTTCACTGACTCCCACCGAATATAGTGATGTATATTGATATGCAAATCATTTAGGGTTGCCACCTTTTCTTCAAGCCAAACCCGAACACTTTAGCGGCACATGGCATGTGTGTGTTGTGTGTGTGTTGTTTTTTTTTGTTACAATATTGTAAAAGACCTGGGACACTTTTGCGCATCCCAAGGTGAGTAGTAATGCAGCTCAGTGCTCCACAGTGAACAGGGAGTGTGGCCAAATTGTAGGGCTGCAAGTAACGATTATTTTCATAATCGATTAGTTGGCCGATTATTGTTTCGATTAATCGACCAAATTGGTTAATGGCATAAAAAAAGGTAATTTTGCTGCGATTTGCATTTTTACATTATTTTGGCCAATTTGTTGTTGGGCAGATTACAAAACACAAATTGCTGCAAAAACACATTACATGCTTTTCTGCAGCTTCTCCATTGAAGTATATTAAACCAAAAAACTAAAATAGCACCGTTTTGCGTTAAAGTCCTTGCCCTTTCCAAATACGCAGCAGCTGAAAAAATCATGGATGTGAACGTGTCACATAGGAAACCATGTAAATGAACTGCAGTGTGTTTCTGCAAAAAGCACCAAAAAACACACAGAGGTGTGACCCAGGCCTGAGATGTTTAGTAACATAATGGGGTTAAAAAAAAACTAAAATTAGTTTAAAAAGAGCAAATAATCGCTGGAAGGGGTTAATTTGTTTACTGTGGGACAGTGAAAGTAATATTTACAGTAGCGATTTGCTCTTTTTGTACTATAAAGGGTTAATTTTAGTTTTTTTAACCTCATTTTGTTACTGGCCGATTAATCGATTATGAAAATTGTAATCGATTAATTTCATAATCGATTCGTTGTTGATTAATCGATTAGTTGTTTCGGCCCTACCAAATTGTAGCTCTATTCACACCTAAGAGCTTCCGTATCGTGGGCGGAATAACTGATTCTGCCCGTGATTCCCGAATCGCTGCAAATTGCGGGACACGCTCGCGATCCTGTTACTTTCAATGGCACCCGATCGCCCGTTAAATCACGGCAAAATTGTGAAAACAGACTCGTGGAATGCCTGTCGCCCAAAAGAAGTTTTGCTCCGCGATTAGACTGCCATTGAAAGTAAAACGATTGCAAGCACATGCGGCGATTCGGGAATTGTGGGCAGAATCATGGTGATTGCGCCTACGATCCGGAATGCCTGGGTGTGAATGGAGCCTGTGAGTCTTATGCACACAATGCAGGGGACAGGAGTTGTATAATGCATTTTAGGAGTCATGAGTACAAAAAAAGAGTGCTGGAGTCAGGGGGGTGTAATGCAGAGTGCAGTGGGTAAAAAGAGTGCAAAATTCCCTCCCACAAGCAATACGCTCCCCCACTTTACTCTTTCATCAAAACCCCCACTCCCTCTCCTGCAAAAAAAAAATCCAGCACTAGAAAAAATCAATTCCCCCCCCCCCTCCCTTCCACAGCACAAGTACCCCTTCACCATCACCCCTAGTCCTAGCACAATCCCCCTTCTTCCCCCTACCAGCACAAATCCCCCCCCCAATACCCCCAGGGCTGCCAACAGGGGGTACCACGGGGCCTCTTGTAGGGGAACCTGGACAGCAGGGGGATCCTAGCGGCGGTGTGGGGGGACAATTACAGAGGCAGGGAGAGAGGGGCACCAGGTAGCTGTTGGTACAGTAGTTTTTCTTAAATTGTTAAACAATCTGTATTGCACTCACACATGTCAGAGCGGTAGGCATAGATCAGTCATTGAAGTCCACTGTTGGCATTCTTCCAATCCATGCTGCAGTGATCCCTGAATCGCTGGAGGAGAGCCACGGGAAACTTCAGTGAACGGTCAGCCTCTGATGATGGAGGCGTGGCTAAGCCTCAAACATTCTGATTGGTCACAGCGTCCCAGGCTCTGACAGTTCACTGGAGTTTCCCCATGGCTCTCTGTATCATACCGGCTTTCTCCAGCGATTCAGTGATGATGGCAGCGTGGATCGGGAGAATGCTGGTAGTGGACCACAGACTGTGATCTATGCCTACCGCCAGGGCCGCCATCAGGGGGGTACAGGCAGTACACCTGTAAGGGGCCCGGAGGTCCCCAGGGGCCCGGGTGGCAACCCCCTTTTTTTTTTCTTTTGTAAGTGGCCCAGATGCCAACCCCCCTTTTTTTTAAAAAAATATATATATATATTTTTTTTTGTAAGGGGCCCAGAAGCCTGGAGGTCCCCAGGGGCCTGGGTGGCAACCCCCACTTTTTTTTTTTTTGTTTCATTTTTTTATAAGGGGCCCAGATGGCAACCCCCCGACCTCAATAATTTGCGGCGGCAGCACCCCCCCGGATCTCTGCTTCAGGGGGCCCATGCCTGAAGCTGTGTAAGGGGCCCCAAAATTCCTGATGGTGGCCCTGCCTACCGCTCTGACAGGTGTGAGTGCAATACAGATTGTTTTTAAACAATTTTAAGAAAAACTACTATACCAGTGACTACCTGGCGTCTCGCTCTCCCTTCCCTATTTCCCCCCCCCCCCCCACTAGGATCCCCCTGCTGTCCAGGTACTGCCTATCGGAGGCACTAGTGTCCAGGTTTCAAGCAGAGGGAAACCCGAGCACTAGGGATGAGCTTCGTGTTCGAGTCGAACATACGTTCGACTCGAACATCGGCTGTTCGATCGTTTGACGAAGATCGAACGATTTGGGCCGTTCGCGCCAAATTCGAGTGACGCGAACGGCCCACAATGCACTACGCCATCGCAGTGTCATCCAGGCGCTGTGATTGGCCAAGCATGCACTGTGACCCCGCATGCTTGGCCAATCACAGCGCCGGCAGCGAGGAGAGCAATGATTGGCCACAGGCAGGATGCCTGTGGCCAATTATTGCTGAGGGTGTTTAGTACACGCCCCACACTATAAAAGGCCGCCAGCACGGCGGCCTAGTGTAGTGTGTTCCGGAGCAGGGAAAGAGCAGCATAGGCAGGGACAGTGACATTTATTTCTTTCTTGCTTAACCTGGATTCCTTTAGTTTAGGGAAAGAGAAGGATAGGTAGGGAGAGTGTCAGTGTGTTTTACTGTTCGAGTCCTTGTTTCTAGGGACAGGGAAGGACAGTGAGTGAATTCTCCTTGTGCTATAGTGTGCTTTAAAAAAACATTTTTTCTAGGGACAGAAAACTCTAGGTAGGGAGAGTGTCAGTTTCTTTCACTGTGCAAGTCCTTGTTTCTAGGGACAGGGAAGGACAGTGAGTGAATTCTCCTTGTGCTATAGTGTGCTTTAAAAAAACATTTTTTCTAGGGACAGAAAACTCTAGGTAGGAAGAGTGTCAGTTTCTTTCACTGTGCGAGTCCTTGTTTCTAGGGACAAAGAAGGAAAGTGAGGGGAATTCTCCTTGTGCTATAGTGTGCTAAAGCATTCCTCATCAACCATCTTTGAAATCCTTGTTTTTTGGACAGTCAGGGAAATTGTCGTTGTGCTATTCTGTGCAAAAGCAATCATCCTCAACCATATTTAGAAATCCTTAAGTAAAGGGACAGAGAAGGACACCTGAAGGTAGCCCTTATTGCTTTTTTCCCATCTCCCTGCAGGCCATCTATTAGAATGTCTGGAAGGCAAACAAGGAGAGGCAGACAGTCAGGAGGCAATAAAAGAGGGCAAGCAGGCTCTGTGTCTGGGGGCAACAGTGCTGGTCGTGGATGCGGTGCATTGTCATCAGCACATGGCCATGGGACACGCTTGTCCTTCTTTTCGGCAGCTGGACATGTTGAGCCACATCATGCCGAAGACTTGGTAGAGTGGATGACCAAGCCCTCCTCCTCCTCCTCATCCTCTCTCACTCAGGGTACTGGCAAAGCAGCTGCCAAAGCGTCCTCTTCCCTGGTATCAATGTCAGACTCATCATCGGTCACTCCTTCCCTAGACCCACCATGTCCTCCTCCTGAGGAGTCCCCCGAACTGTTTGAGCACAGTGTTGGGTACATGCTCCAGGAGGATGCCCAGCGTTTCGAAGGGTCTGATGATGAAACCCAGCTACAGGAAGGCAGTAGGGTGAGAGCAGACAGAGGGGATGCTCAAGAAGGACACCAATCTGGCAGTCATGTTCCAGCAGCTGCAGCATACTGCCAGATTGGCTCCAGTGATGAGGAGGGAGGGGATGATGAGGTCACTGACTCCACGTGGGTGCCTAATAGGAGAGAGGAGGAGGAGGAGGATGAGGAGGAGGCACATCTCCAACGAGGCAGGATGCCCTTTGGTGGCCAGCGTAAGGGCAGTACACCGACGGAATCACACCGCAGAGCTCCGCCTGTGCAGGGCGCTGCCTCTGCCCGTCATTCAAAAAGTTCCTTGGTGTGGGCCTTTTTTGAGGCTAGTGCATCAGATCGCACAGCTGCTGTTTGCAACATATGTCTCAAGCGTATATCGCGTGGCCAAAACATCAGCCGCTTGGGTACCACATGCCTGACCAGACATATGTTGACCTGCCATGCAGCTCGTTGGCAAGCCTACCTCAAAGACCCACACCAAAGAACAAAGCGGACCTCTCCTTGCACCGCATCAGCTGGGATCTCCAACCCCACTATAACTTCAGTCCTCTCTGAAACATGCACTGAGAGGAATGAAGGTGTAGAATTAGGTGTGTCACAGCCAAGTACTTGCGGCCACTCTGCTAGCAGTACACCGACGTCCGATTCTAGCAGGCAAATTTCCCTGCCCCAGCTGCTGGACCGTCGAAAGAAGTTCACTCCCAGCCATCCACATGCCCAGCGGTTGAATGCTAGCTTGGCTAAATTGCTAGCGCTTCAACTGCTGCCTTTTCAGTTGGTAGACTCGGCCCCCTTCCGTGAGTTTGTGCAATGTGCGGTTCCTCAGTGGCAGCTTCCCAAACGCCACTTTTTCTCACGGAAGGCTATTCCGGCTCTCTACCGGCATGTGGAAGGCAATGTCTTGGCCTCGCTGGACAGGGCGGTCAGCGGTAAGATGCATATTACCGCTGACTCATGGTCCAGCAGGCATGGACAGGGACGTTACCTTTCTTTCACGGACCATTGGGTCACTCTTTTGGCAGCTGGGAAGGATGCAGGACAAGGTGCAGTAGTGTTGGAGGTTGTTCCACCGCCACGCCTCCAAAATGCTACTACTGGTTGTGACACACCTCTCTCCTCCACCCCCTCCTCTTCTTCTTCCTCCATGGCCTCTTCCTGTGGTTTGTCCTATGAACCAGCGGTGCTCCGTAGCCGTTCACGGGGCTACGCAAGTACGCAGGCAAAAAGATGCCATGCCGTGCTTGCGCTGGTGTGTTTGGGGGACAGAAGCCACACTGGGGCAGAGGTCCTGTCTGCTCTGCAGGGCCAGGCCGAGAGGTGGTTGACGCCACGCCAGCTTAAGCCAGGAATGGTGGTTTGCGACAATGGCACCAACCTCCTCTCCGCCCTCCGACAGGGACAACTGACCCTTGTGCCCTGTGTGGCTCACGTCCTTAACCTGGTGGTGCAGCGGTTCTTGGGCAGGTACCCGGGCTTACAGGATGTCCTGAGGCAGGCCAGGAAAGTCTGTGTGCATTTCCGCAGATCTTATAATGCCAGTGCTCGCCTGGCTGAGCTGCAAAAGGAGTTGAACCTGCCCAAGAACCGCCTTATATGTGACATGCCCACCAGGTGGAACTCAACGTTGGCCATGCTGCAGCGGCTGCACACGCAGCAGAGGGCCATCAATGAGTACCTGTGCGACTACGGCACCAGGACAGGGTCAGGGGAGCTTGGTTTTTTTTCTCCACGCCAGTGGGGCATGATCAGGGATGCATGCACTGTCCTGGCACCATTTGAGGAGGCCACGAGGATGGTGAGCAGTGACAGTGCATGCATCAGTGACACTGTACCTCTTGTCCACCTGTTGGAGCACACGCTGCGTGGAATAATGGACAGGGCACTTGAGGCAGAACAGAGGCAGGAAGAGGAGGACTTCCTTGCCTCTCAAGGCCCCCTTTACCCAGACAGTGTTCCTTCTGTCCCACCCATCGCACAGGAAGAGGAGGAGGAGGAGGAGGAGGATTGTGTCAGCATGGAGGTGGAGGCTGGCACTCGGCATCATCAGCAGCAGTCTTTTAGGGATGATTTACAGTCCCAAGAAACCAGTGGACTTGTACGTGGCTGGGAGGAGGTGGCTGCGGATCATGTCGTCCTTAGTGACCCAGAGGACTCCGGAGCGAATGCCTCAGCAAACCTACGCTGCATGGCCTCCCTGATCCTGCAAAGTCTGCGGAAGGATCCTTGTATTCTTCGGATCAAGGAGAGGGACCATTACTGGCTGGCCACTCTCCTTGATCCACGGTACAAGGGTAAGGTTGCGGACCTTATGTTACCGTCGCAGAGGGAGCAGAGGATGAGACAACTCCGGGAGGCCTTGCAGAAAGGTCTGTGCAACGCGTTCCCAGAGACTGGGAGGTTACAAACTCCTGGTCCTGGACAACGAGTTGCTGAGGCTTCGGCCAGTCAAAGAAGGAGCGGTGGGGAAGGTGGCCGTCTGACCGATGCGTTCAGACAATTCTTTAGTCCGCAGCCCCAAAGTATGATCGGTTCCAGCAACCATCGCCAGCGTCTGATAAACATGGTGCAGGAATATCTAGGGGCAAGGTCAGACTTGGACACCTTCCCCACCGAAAATCCTCTAGCTTACTGGGTCTTGAGGATGGATCACTGGCCAGAGCTTGCACAGTATGCAATTGAGCTACTGGCCTGTCCTGCATCCAGCGGTCTTTCGGAACGCACATTCAGTGCTGCTGGAGGATTTGTCACGGATCACAGGGTGCGCCTGTCCACCGACTCGGTTGATCGACTGACTTTCATCAAGATGAACCAGTCTTGGATCACCACCAGCTACCACACACCTGATGCTGATATAACAGACTAATTGATTTTAACATGTCACATCCCTTCAAGACTGATGCTGATGCTGAGTGCCTGTGCTGTTATGTTGACTGGCTATCCTCCTCCTCCGAGTCCTCAATGATACGATTGATGATGATAGCTTGGAAGATCATTTTTGTTTATGGGTGCCGCCACCAGTGGCTAAGGCCCAATTTTTCAGCCCCTGTTTAACAGGGGTGTGTCATTACAATTTTTGAAGCAATACTTTGCAACAGGGCTCATTGCTGTGCTCCAAGTACAGTATCTGTGAGGGGTTGTAGTGTTGTGCCACCAGTGCCTAAGGCCCAATTTTTCAGCCCCTGTTCAACAGGGGCATGCAATTACAATTCTTGATGTAATAATTCACAGCAGGGCCCATTGCTGCACCCACCAAGAGTAACTCTGAGGGCTTACAGTGTTGTGGCAACACCACCACCACCACGAAAGGCCCAATTTTTCAGCCCCTGTTCAAAAGGGGCATGTAATTACAATTCTTGATGTAATAATTCACAGCAGGGCCCATTCCTGCACCCACCAAGAGTACCTCTGAGGGCTTACAGTGTTGTGGCAACACCACCACCACCACCACCACCACGAAAGGCCCAATTTTTCAGCCCCTGTTCAACAGGGGCATGCAATTACAATTCTTGATCTAATAATTCACAGCAGGGCCCATTGCTGCACCCACCAAGAGTAACTGTCAGGGCTTACAGTGTTGTGGCACCAGCACCACCATCAAAGCCCCAATTTTTACTACCACTGTTCAACAATTATATGTAATTAAAATTCCTGATATAATAGTTGACAGCAGGGCGTTCCAGCACCAACCAAGAGTAACTGTGAGTGCTTACAGTGTTGTGCCAACACCAACAACTAAGGGGCCTATTTCTGCAGAGTATATACGGCAGGTTCCTACTTTCAAACATCCAACTTACAAACGACTCCTACTTGCAAACGCAAGAAGACAACAGGAAGTGAGAGGAAATCTACCCCTAGGAAGGAAAATTCTCTCCTGTAAGAATAAATATGGGAGAAAGGTGTCTCCTCTGTACTGATGCTTTATCAGCAATCCTTGTTTCAAGAAAAACACCACATTTCAAAAACAGTTGACATTGGGACGGAAAGTGAGGTGAAATGTTCTGAACAGGGGCACAGACAGCAAAACAAATGTTACAGGGGTGATAACCCTTACCTATGTTTTCCAAAAAGTTTAAAAATAGATTTTTGGGCTGGAGCTACACTTCAACAATGTACCTGTTCAAAATTACAAACAGATTCTACATAAGAACAAACCTACAGTCCCTGTCTTGTATGCACCGCCTGTATACGGCTGTTCAGAGTATATAGGGCCTTTTTTATTTTATGTGCGGGGTTCCCCTTAATATCCATACAAGACCCAAAGGGGCTGGTAATGGGCTGGGGTAGGGGGGGGGGTCATGGGGTAGCTATGCCATTTTTCTTAAAGATTTTCATCCATATTACCGGGACCAGACATTACATTAAAGCCGCAAGCAGTTTTAAATGGCTTTTTTTTTCCTTTAGAAGTGTCATTTTGTGCAGGGACAGTTCTAAACACGGGAAACACGTGGCACTTCACAGGCATACTTTAGACACCCCCCAGGTACGATATTTAAAGGAATATTTGACTTTTTTTTTTCACTTTATGCATCATTAAAATGACTGCTCCCGAAAAACGACCGTTTTTAAAACTTCTTTTTGCATTGATACATGTCCCCTGGTGCAGAACCCGGGTTCCCAAACCCTTTTTAGGACAATAACATGCATAATAGTTGTTATAATTAGCACTTTAGAATTCGAACGTTCGCATCCATTGTATTTAATAGGGTTCTAATGTTCGTACGAACTTTCGGTCCGTTCGCGGGTTCTGGTGCGAACCGAACCCGGGGGTGTTCGGCTCATCACTACCGAGCACATCAAAATGGGACAGGTGGCAACCCTAAAATCACTTATACAGATATAATGTTTCATTAAGGCTGCTTTCACACTGAGGCGCTTTACAAGCGCTATAGTGCTAAAAATAGCGCCTGTAAAGAGCCTCTCCTCTCACTCCAGTGTGAAAGCCCGAGGGCTTTCACACTGGAGCGGTGTGCTGGCAGGACGGCAAAAAAAAATCCTGCAAACAGCATCTTTGAGGTGCTGTAGGAGTGGTGTATACAGCGCCCCTGCCTATTAAAATCAATGAGCAGCGCCACCAAAGAGCTGCTGCAGCGGCACTTTTAACCCTTTTTTCCAAAACGTCTTTCAGGACAGCACCCGAGAGATCATGGCTCCTCCTCCTACAGGAAACACCTCATCAATTAATTCTTTAATTGGAGGCCTCCACGTTGCTTCCCTCAGTTGTTTGTAGAGAACCTCCAGCCCCAGCTGCAACACATAAGCGACAGTTTTTTGTGTTTCCTCCAGCTGGAGGAACACCTCTGGGAGAGCCACGATCTCTCAGGGCTTTCCTGGGAGACAAGGTTCTCAAATCCAGTTTTTTTTTTTTTTTGGAGATTGATCCTCCCACTTACCTCCTAGCATGGACGGTCCCGTGGGCTCCCTCTCCCCCTTCCGTGCTCGGGGAGAGCCTGTACAGCCCGGGAGGGCTGCCTCCTTTTTTCTTCAGAGCGGTGGTTGCTGTACTCTCACCGACCGCTGGCGAAAGCGGCGTGGAGCTCTGCGGCGGCCGCCATTGTTCTGGTGGCCGAGGAGAGCCTCGGCCACGTCCTGTATGGGAAGAGGCAGCACTTCCGGGTCAGCGCGCGCGTCATTTCCGGCCGCAAAGCGCAGAGGGAGAGGGCAGGGTCACCTGGTGCCTTAAAGTTCCGGTTCCAGGTCAGCGCGGCGGCGTTTTTGAATCTGGAACCGGCGTTTTCTCTTCACCACGCATCCGCAGACAGCTATGGATAGCGATGCAGCGGATAAGGGGGCAAGCCAAGGCACCAGCAAGGCTAAGGTAAGGGACTGTGTCCTATTTTACACTGGGCCGCTTTCTCCTGTAGAGGGGGGGGTATTCACCCTTCTCCCCCCTCCATCTCCCCCACCCCCCATCTCCCTGGTGGTGCAGTGGCTGGTGATTTAGCATGTCTGCATAATATCTAGGGGTCTTTTTGTAAAAGTTGATGGTGGTGGTGCATGGCTTGCGGGGCACAAGGAAGTGAAAGTGTTTTTTCCTATGTGCACCTGGGTGTATTGATTTGTACTGTGTAACAGTTTTTTCTTAGCGTGGTCCCTGGTTTTTTTCTTTTCTGTTTGTGCAGGCCAAAAGTTCTGCTCAACCAGTGAAGAGAAGGTGCCCTGTCTGCAAGGAAAAGTTAAGCGAGGCTTGGAGCAAGTCGCTTTGTGCAGATTGCACTGCAAATGTAGTCAGGGAAGAGTCTCCATCCTTTTGTGGCGATCTAGTATCTACAATTAAGGATGAACTCCGTGCCACCTTTCAAGCTTTTAGGTCAAACCTAAGAGAAGAACCAGGCCCTTCAAGGGAACCTAGGGCTCCGCAGCCTTCTTCAGAACCCCAAGACGGCTCTCAAATATTATTGGGAGGTCCGATAGACGCTTCCCAAGAATCTGCTTCCCTTGCTCCAGATGGAACAGACTCTGAGGAGGAAGAAAATGAAGCAGAGAGCGCTTCAAAGTACAAAATGTCGCTTGAAGAAGTCGCAGGACTTTTAAAAGTAATCCATGCGACTTTGGGGATTGAAGAGGAAAAGAAGGAGCTCTCCCTACATGACCGCATGTATGCAGGTTTGGGTGATCCAAAAAGCCGTGTTTTTCCAGTCCATTCAATAATCTCGGACATGATTAAAAAAGAGTGGTTGGAACCTGAGAAAAAGCCATTTTTTTCCCGGTCTCATAAGAGAAGATTTCCATTTGAGGACAACCCGGATTCCATCTGGAACAAGGTTCCAAAACTGGACTCTGCTTTTTCACAGGTCTCAAAATCAACTGACCTTGCCTTTGAGGGCATGTTAAAGGAGCCCATGGACAAAAGAATGGATTTGCTTCTTAAAAGGGCTTGGCAGTCTGTGATGAACAATCTAAAACCAGCAATGGCAACAACCTGTGTTGCTAGGAATTTAGAACACTGGATTAACCAGATGAAGGCCCATGTTACGGCGGATTCTCCAAAACAGGAGATTCTGGACTCATTTACAACGCTTTCTGCAGCAGTATCATATATTGCGGATGCTTCAGCAGAATCCATTCGTATGTCAGCCAGGTCAGCGGCTTTGACCAATTCTGCTAGGAGAGCATTGTGGCTTAAAACTTGGCCAGGAGATGCTGCATCTAAAAATAGACTGTGTAGCATTCCCTTTGCAGGGGATTTGCTATTTGGTTCGGAGCTGGAGTCCATTCTTGACCGTACGGCTGACAAAAAGAAGGCGTTTCCGGTCAAAAAACAACAGGTACAGACCCGTAAGCGTTTTTTCGTCCCCAAAAAGGACAACAGGAAGGAAAAACGCAAACCAAAAGGAAGCAGTGGTCTTCCCAGAAACCAAAAGGTAGGAGTGGAGTGCTCTTCCATCCTCCTGCGACCCCCGGAAAGCCGCAGTGACAATCCACCCCAAGTAGGGGGAAGACTCCAGGAGTTCATTCCCCAGTGGAGAGACATCACTACAAATCAGTATATTGTAAACATGCTCTCCCAAGGATATGTGGTGGAATTCACGGAAGAACCCCCAAAGAGATTCCTAGTGACAAACGTCCCGAGGGATCCGGTCAAGGCACTCGCCATGAAGTCCCTAATTCAGAAACTGATATCCCAGAGAGTCATTGTTCCGGTTCCAACAAGGGAGTTCTTCCAGGGGTTCTATTCTCACATTTTCCTTGTACAGAAACCTTCAGGAAAGTACCGCCTCATCCTAAATCTAAAAATGCTGAATTTGTCAGTAGAATACAAAAGATTTCGGATGGATTCCATTTTCTCAGTAAGAAGCCTCCTGAGTCAAGGATGCTTCATGGCGTCAATAGATTTGCAGGACGCATACCTCCACATTCCTATTGCTGCCAGATCTCAGAGATATCTGAGGTTAGCACTGAGAGAAGGGAAGAAGGTGGTACACCTGCAATTCAGAGCTCTTCCATTCGGCCTGTCATCTTCTCCAAGGGTGTTCACGAAGGTAATGGCCGAAGCTCTAGCACCCTTGCGTCTAGAGGGAATTTCAGTGATTCCTTATCTAGACGACCTGCTACTGTTTGCCCAAACAAGAGATGGACTTCAGAGAAACTTGGACAGAGCACGTGCTCACCTAGAATCCATCGGATGGATACTAAACCTCCAAAAGTCCAATCTGATTCCCTCTCAGGAGGTGTTATTCCTGGGTTTCCGTATCAACTCTGTGGAGCAAAAGATTTTTCTCCCAGAAGAAAAACGGGAAGAGCTGTTAAAGGTTGTGTCACTCTTACAAACCAGTCAGCTTCTGTCCATCAGGAGGGTCATGTCAGCATTAGGAACCCTGACCTCTTCCATACCGGCAGTACAATGGGCAAAGCTCCATTTCAGGCCACTGCAAAAGTTTCTGTTAAAAATCTGGGATCGCCAGCAGAATTCACTAGATTCACTGGTGAAGATCCCCACCAAAGTAAAGAGGAGTCTCTGGTGGTGGAAGAACCAGGCAAGACTCTCAGCAGGCCTGTTATGGTCCTTTCCAACCCAGGTAAGGCTAACAACCGATGCCAGCTCCTGGGGTTGGGGGGCTCACATGAGCGGTCGTTGGGCTCAGGGATCTTGGTCCACAAGGGAAGCAATGAGATCTTCAAACTGGAGGGAACTAAAGGCGATAGAAATGGCCTTATTGTTCTTTGCAGAAGAAGTCCAAGGGCGACATACACAAATTCTGTCGGACAACGCCACGGCGGTGGCTTACATAAACCGACAAGGGGGCACCAGAAGCAGAATACTTCAAGGCCTAGCAGAGAGCATTCTAAATTGGGCAGAGCTCCATACTCAATCCTTGTCCGCGGTCCATCTAAAAGGGACCCTAAACAGGATAGCGGATTTCCTCAGCAGGAACCAGGTGTACGAAGCGGAGTGGCAATTGAATCCAGATGTCTTCAATCTAATAGTGAAGAAATGGGGACAGCCAAGAGTGGATCTCTTTGCGACTCAGGAAAATACACAAATATCTCTCTTTTTTTCCCTGAACAGGAACGAGTCATCTCTGGGGGTAGATGCTCTGGCGCACAGTTGGAATTTTCACCTCAGCTACGCCTTCCCTACTTTTCAGCTGATTCCGCAGGTCATAACAAAAATCCGGAAAGAGGATACGACAGTAATCCTCATCACTCCCTACTGGCCCAAGAGGCCCTGGTTTTCGGCTCTTCTACAGATGCAGATCAAACCATACTGGCATCTTCCCGTGAGACAAGACCTTCTGTTACAAGGTCCGCTGTTTCACCAAGAAGTAGAAAAGCTAAAACTCACAGCCTGGCTTCTGAGGAGCAGCTCTTAAGGAGAAAAGGATTCTCGGATAGGTTGGTGGCTACCCTCCTATCTAGCAGAAAGAATGTTACCAGAGCAATATATCACAAAGTCTGGAAAGTCTTTAACTCTTGGTGCACTACATCCGGCAGACCATTAAAGCAGATTTCTTCTATCTTGGAATATCTGCAAGAAGGAGCAGACAAGGGCCTAGCGATCAGTACCCTAAAAGTTCAGGTTGCCGCACTGGGGGTATATTTTGAGAAATCTATTTCATCAGAACCCCTAGTAAACAGATTCTTTAAAGCCCTCACTCGGGCTAGACCGATAGTGATCAAAAACTGTCCGTCATGGGACTTATCAGTCGTTCTACAGGCCCTGACCAGGGAACCTTTCGAACCTCTCAATTTAACCTCCCTAAAGCTAATTACTTTAAAAACAATTTTTCTAGTAGCTATTACAACAGCTCGAAGGATCAGTGAGCTGCAAGCTTTATCTATCAGGGAACCATTTTTTTCTATTTTTTCAGACAGAATTGTGCTGAAGACGGATCCTAACTTTTTACCAAAGGTTGCCTCAGTTCAAAATAGAACCCAGGAGATAATACTTCCTACGTTTTGTTCTAATCCGTCGGGTAAGAAGGAAGAATAATTCCATACCCTGGATGTTAAAAGAGCAGTCTTAAGTTACCTGGAAGCTACTAAAGACTTTAGGCGTTCAGACGCACTATTCATTTTATTTTCCGGAAATAAAAAAGGAAGACAAGCTTCTAGAGGAACCATTGCCAGATGGTTGAGAATGGCTATCTCAGACGCCTATTCCCTTACAGGCCAGGAGAGTCCAGTAAGTATCAGGGCTCATTCTACTAGAGCTTCGGCGGTGAGTTGGGCAGAAAAAGCTGGTGCCACCCCCGAACAAATCTGTAAGGCAGCTACATGGACAAGTCTGACGACCTTTGCCCGTCATTATAGATTAGATCTCATGACGGCTGGGGACCAGGCTTTCGGAAGGAAAGTCTTACAGGCTGTTGTCCCACCCTAAATGGGGTAAGTCTCGATTATCCTCTCGGGTGCTGTCCTGAAAGACGTTTTGGAAAAATGCAAGTTAGACTTACCGGTAACTTGTTTTCCAATAGGCTTTCAGGACAGCAGGATCCCGCCCTTTTTTTATGCTGTGGCTGTAATACTATGTAATAACTGTCGCTTATGTGTTGCAGCTGGGGCTGGAGGTTCTCTACAAACAACTGAGGGAAGCAACGTGGAGGCCTCCAATTAAAGAATTAATTGATGAGGTGTTTCCTGTAGGGGGAGGAGCCATGATCTCTCGGGTGCTGTCCTGAAAGCCTATTGGAAAACAAGTTACCGGTAAGTCTAACTTGCATTTTTTGGCAGCTAGTGGGGGTTAAAAGCGCCCTGCTAGCGGTGAAAAGCCCTGCAAAAATGACTTTCACACTGGGGCGTTGGGTGTCGGCGGTAAAGCGCCGCTAATTTTAGCGGGGCTTTACCGCCGACACCCCCCAACACCCCAGTGTTAAAGTAGCCTAACTGTTAATGCCTAGAAACACAGTGACAAAAACTGCGTCTGCCTGCATTTCATAACAAAATTATTATTTTAAGGGGGAGAATTATCTCTCTATACACTGTGTGCGTGTGTGAGTGTGTAATATATATATTTATTTTTTTTCCATAAAAAGCTTTTATTTTGTAAAAAGAAAGCATGACATACAAGACCCAACAATGGGCACAATACAGCATACAACAGAGATACAGAAAAAAGGGTACCTACGGCAAACCACGATATAGAAATCTCAATGGAAACAAACAGCCCACAGACGAGGAGCAACACTGTGATGTAGCGTAATAGGGGCAGAGGGTCGTATTCTCTATTCTCCCATCCCCCCCCCAAAGACCCCCTTGCAAGTTGAGGGGATAAACTGGCTTAGAGCCTCGATCGTGACCAATATGCAGGGTGCATGGTATCGTGACTGCACAAATACGGGGTACCCTCGTACAAAAAGGAAGAGTCAAGAGAAAGGCAAAAAAAGAAAGGGAGAGCGAAGCAGAGAGAGGGAAGAAAGAGAAAGGAAGACCAAAACGAAAGAGAAACAAGAAAGCAAAAAAAAAAAAGGAAAGGGGGGGGGGGAGTCTAGCAGGGGACAATCAGAAAGGGGTATGGGTGGATCCAGGTCTCCCCCCCTTCTCCCCCAAAGTAGGGGGGGTAGCTCCCTTATTGCAAGACAAATTTATGAAAGATACTGGAGATACCGGTCAGTGGTGACGCAATGATTCCAACAAGCCCACTTAATTGAGAAAGTATGTATTATATCATGCGAGGTGAAAATCAATTCCTCCTTTTCCCTTATGGAGGAAAACTGTGCAAGCCATTCCCTGACTGTGGGAACGCCGGTGGAGCGCCAGTGTCTGGGAATACAAAGTCTGGCAGCATTGACCATGTGCATGGCCAAGGATTTGTAGTAGTCTTTCTTAGGAAGAGAAGTGTGGTGTAAAAGAAACTGGGACGGTGTAAAGTCTAGGGTATAAGTTGTAACATGTGAGATGAGATCGTGGACCTCCCTCCAAAAGGGTTGAAGGGCTCGACAATCCCACCACACATGAAGCATAGTTCCCACTCCCTCCCCGCATCTCCAACAGGTGTCGGGATGCTAGAGGAAAATTTATGAAGACGAGACGGGGTCCTGTACCACTTAGTGATTATTTTATAGCCATTCTCCTGAATGGCCACATTCAACGAGCCTTTATGAGCATACTCATAAAGAGTGTTCCAGTCCTCCGTAGACAAGGGCGTTTGGAAGTCCCTATTCCAAGAAGTCTGTGAGGGGGTAGGGGTCAGTGATGGTGTGTCCGAGAGGAGGGTATATAGAAGGGAGATCAGGTGCCTTTGTGGTGTCTTACGATGACAAAGGGATTCAAAGGGTGTGAGTGGTCTTGTCCAGGTTGACTGATTTGCATAAGTAGTGAGAAAATGTCGGATTTGTCTGTAAGTCCAGAAAGATAGGGAGGACATCTTAGTGGAAGTCTTTAGCGCTTCAAAAGACAGAGGCCTCCCCTCATAGTAAAACTGTAGTGCTATCACGTCCTCATGTGGCCACTCTTGACTCAAAAAACACTCCGATACCGCAGGAGGGAAGTCTGGGTTCCCCCTCAGCGTTGTCAAGGGGCTCGGGAGAAGAGGTGGGGACCCATGTAGTGCAGACCTTTTGCATGCCAAAAGTGTAGGGTAGATGAGCGGGTGGGAAGACAGAGAATGGGGCCAATTGTTGGAAGGCAACCAAGAGAGTAAATGTAAAGGTCCTGACGAGAAGGCCTTCTCAAGGAACACCCATACCTTTTTAAAAGCATGGACATTCCAGTCAACGATCCTAGTGAGGTGACACGCGGTATGGTATTGGCGAATATCCGGTAGACCGATTCCCCCTCTAGATTTGGGCAACATGAGATGAGAAAACTTAATGCGTGGTTGGGAGTTCCGCCACAAAAAGGCAGAACATGCAATCCGGTAAGATGTGAAGAACCCTGATGGTAGGGAAATGGGGATTGACTGCATTAGGTAGAGCAGTCGGGGCAAAATTATCATTTTAATCAGGGCTGCACGCCCAAACCAGGAAACGTTCAGACCCATCCAGTCTTTAAGGTGTGTCTGGGCCTGAAGCAGGGCGGGGTAGAAGTTTTTCAGATACAAATCTGTCAGGCGAGAGGGGATACGTATGCCAAGATATGTGAGTGCGTCCTGTACCCACCGAAACGGGAAAGCCTCCTGACAGTGCCATACCTCCTGAATTGAGAGGGAGACATTTAGCGCCTGCGATTTTGAGTGATTGATCTTGAGATTGGACAGGAAACCAAAATGTTCCAGATCTTTGAGGAGATTAGGAAGGGAAATACGGGGGGCCTGCAAGGAGAGGAGGATGTCGTCGGCAAAGGCCGCCACTTTAAACTCTCTGCCTTTCACGGAAATCCCCTGTATGCTTGAGTTGTCTTAGTCTGTTAAGGAAGGGTTCCAGGGCAAGAATATAAATCAGCGGGGATAAGGGGCACCCCCTGACGAGTGCCATTGCTGATGTGGAAGGCGTCCGACAGGTGGCCATTGATTTTCACTGCTGCAGAGGGACCGGAATACAAGGCCATGATATGACAACATATGGGTCCCAAGGCAAGTGTGTAATATATTTTTATCTAGACTTGTATTATAATATATAATCTAAAATACTTTTTTATATCTTTTTTTTTTTTTTATACCCTTGCATATCTTTCATATGTAAGGGGGTGTCTTTTAGAGTGGACCCCCCCTATACATTATATCATTTTGCTATTGTGTTTCTTTAATACCAGAATGTTTTTCTCACTTCTGTATAAAATAGCTGAAAGAACAAACAATTGTCTGTGCCAGTAATTTGCAATCCTGGTAGCCACTTGGACCTGTCACTATTATTAAAGCCTCCTCTTAGTTGTGTCACTAGACTTGGAGTGTTCCGACACAGTAATGTTTGGTTACAGAGAAGAAATGTGCTATCATTTGGCAGAAACTTTAGTCTCTTGTTCAATAGCAATTTCCATGCTTGGGTAAAATCATCAAAGGCAAACTTCTTTTAAATGTTTTCTGGAAAATGGAAGAACACAATGACATTTCCCATTTGAAATATCACATTTGTTGCTTGTGCTATTTATTCATGGCAGACTACATTGTGTCTTTTAGCCAGGAGATGATATTGTGCTAATGGCACAAGAACTGGAAAAGGTGTTCGTAGAGGCCATTGCTGACATGCCCCATGAAGAAATCGAACTGTCAGTGGTGGGAAACAGAACTGTTAAGAGCAAGCTAAAGCTTTCTTCTGAAGGAGGTAAAATAAATTCAAAAAAAGTGTGTGTGTGTGTGTTACCAAAGCATGAACGTTAATGGCATGCCAGTGTTAGTCTGTAGGGTTAAATATTGACTTTGCCCACCCTTTGCAGCTATAACAGCTTTAACTCTTCTGGGAAGGCTGTGGTTTAGGAGTGTAGGAGTATAGGAATGGTTGACCATTTGTGAGGTCAGGCACTGATGTGGACGAGAAGGCCTGGCTCGCAGTCTCCACTCTAATTCATTCCAAAGATGTTTCATCGGGTTGAGGTCCGGACTCTGTGCAGGCCAGTCAAGTTTCTCCACCCCAAAGTTTGGGATGAATTAGTGCGGAGACTACGAGCCAGGCCTTTTCGTCCACATCAGGGCCTGACCTCACAAATGTGCTTCTGGAAGAATGGTCAAACATTCCCATTGACACACTCCTAAACATTGTGGACAGCCTTTCCAGAAGAGTTGAAGCTGTTATAGCTGCAAAGGGTGGGCCAGCTCAATATTGAACCCTACGAAGGAAGACTGATGCCATTAACGTTCATGTGCTTGTAAAGCCAGGTATCCCAATACTTTTGGTAATATAGTGTATATATTTATACATCTATCTACTAGCCTTGTATTTACTGGTTTACACAGTTCAGCTGGATTGTTCTCTTTACACGTTAATTGATTGTAAAGTTTTTTTTTTTTTTTCCTATAAAAATAACAAACATGTTATACTTACCTGCTCTATTGCAGTGGATTTGCACAGAGCAGCCTGGATCCTCCTTTTCCAGGGTCCCTCTTCTGTGATCCTGGCTCCTTCCTCCTGTTCAGTGCCCCCACAGCAAGCAGCTTGCTATGGGGGCTCCCGAGCCAAGTCACAGCTCCCTGTGTTCATTCAGACACAGAGCCCCAGCCCAGCCCCCTCTTCCCTGATTGGCTAGCTGACTTTGACAGCTGCAGCAACCATTGGCGCCACTTGGGAGAGAGAATCTCGGACGGCTGAGAGACTCGTGGACATCGCTGGACACAAGGCTTTTTATCTTAATGCATAGAATTCATTAAGATAAACCTGCCTTTACAACCACTTTAAGGGCTTGTTGACATTAGCGGTTAGGGCGGGGGAGCCAGGCTCTTGCAGCCCCACAGCCACTACCCCTTTTAGCTACAGAGGCAGCGGCCGGGGGGGGTGTACACATGCTGTGATTATTTATGGCCATGGCAGAAATTTAACCCCCATTACTCTGCAAGCACCCCGCAACCACATGCAATTCATATGGTTGTGGTTCGCCAGTGGAGGGGTTCGAGAGGTTCAAGCGGGCAGAGAGAAGGCGATCAACGCAGGTTTGTGTTTTAATAAAATATGGTTTTGTGACGAACCCTCTGTCCTCAAAACAGATCTTGGTCCGCCGTCAATGCTTCCTCTGTTCAGATCCAACACCATCTCAGACCCTCCAGCCACCTGTCACGTACCTGAAGGGAGACTGAAGTGACGAGGTCGGTCACGCTTGTATCTCCAGTCCTGGTCCCGCTAGAGGTGGAACAGAAGGAACCGAGGGACAGGAGGAACACGAGCGCCTGCAGATGTAGGCCCGGAAACCAGTAGCAGGGGGTGCGAGCCTGGATGAGCTGGAGGACCATCGGATCACGGAAGGCCGCTGTGGATAAAGGATCATCCGGGGTTAAATAGGCACTCCGCAGGAACAGTGGCACTGGATCTTCGGAGGGTGTTGAGTTCCAGGAAGACTTGCAGCAGGAAGTCGCTGAGAGTCGCAAGACTGAAGTCGCAGACACTCGGAGGGCGGTGCGGAGCCACACAGGAAGCAGATGCAGGTCACAAGGGTAGCCGGGTCAGATGGCAGGCAGAGCGGTACAAGGCAGCAGGCAGAAGCGGGTCAAATAGGTAGCCAGGATCAGGAACCGATAGTCCGACAAGAAGCAGAGTCCAGAAGCGGGGTCAAGGCAAGCCAGGTTCAGCAACGGGGAATCAAGCAGGGTACAGCAGAGTTCAGGGTATCGGGAAACAGCTGAAGACCAGTCAGCAAGGGTCTGGGGTCAGGGCACTTCCTTAAATAGGGCGTCTGGCGCTAGGGGCGCGCTCCTGCGCGTGCACGCAATCTATTGCGCACGCATATGCGCATTGGCGCACCCATGCGCGCGCGCATGCACATTGAACGGAAAACGGATGGTTTCCTTACACCACCCCAGTCACCAGACAACACCTCAGTGTAGAGTGGCAAAACAAACTGACTTTATCACACATGGACACACGGATATCTCACTTCAAATCACTTCCCTCCCACCCTTCGAAAACGGGGCAGGTTAAACTGTCCAAAGACAATGGTGATACAGGTCAGGTGTGCAAACTTCTCATCAGTAAACAGTCTTAGCAGGGGGCTGATGGAGGAAGCAAGACACTTGCACCTCCCATAATAGTTGAGGCAGACAGCCACAATAGACAATGGAATAGTCACACCCCACCCCACCACAGCAAACAGTACACAACACACAATATATACAATGTATACAGCATTGAATCTGACTAGCACAGATCATAGTGGGGTTCTCATTCACCATGTGCCCCTATTAGAGAAACGGGGTGATTTACACATAAGAGGCGTCGGAAGCTGGACAAGGAGCCTCCAGAACTCTCCAGGGCAAGTGGAGCCACACAAACCCCCGACCCAAAGTCGCTCCTGTACACATCTCCCTTTTCGGCAGGAGACTAACACAGGAGGAGACCCCAGACGGGTTGACTCCGAAGTTAGTCAGTAGTTTCAGTCCCCCAATGCCGGTATCCATACAGTACCCCAAATTGTCCCAAACAGAGCATTACTTACCCAGCCAACCTCTGCCTCTCTGAGAACATACCCACCGCTGGGGAGAGGCTTGGACTGGCCCTTCTCCCTGGAGTACTTTCAGCCGCTGGAGAGAAGACAGGGTGACTGGGCTCACTCCGGCATGCTGTTGGGGATCTGGGCCGACTGCCTAGCATCCCTGGGGTAGACAGGTGGAGACTGAAGTCCTATCCACTTCTACAGGAAATCCATTGTATGTTAGTGGAGGGCAGAGGTTGGTAGCACTCTGCCCTGTTGCCAGCACATCTGCTGGTTTTCTGTTAGTGGAGATCACAGGCCCATCCACCGACACCAGATTAAGCTGCAGTTGTGAGGTGACGACTGCATTCTCTCCTTGGATCCTGAACTTTCCAGGGCAAGCTGAGCTGCACAAACCCCCGACCCAAAGTCACTCCTGTCACAGGTTTATTTTGACCGTTTCTTTTAAAAAGTCGTGTTTTTTTTTTTTTTACAGATTATTAGAGAAATACACAATTTTACATATGTGTTTAAAATAACTGAAGGAAAGACATTTCAGGATGTTGTATGTGTGTTATACATGGAATAGTGTTCCTTTTCAGCTGTGTCTGATAATGAGCAACACCTATGGTCTAGCTGAGCCACTGATGAGATTCTCAGAATGGCATAACAATGGCAGATTTTTTTTTATCAGCTGTTTTTTTGATATGCTAGTTTATTAGGCTGGGTTCACACTGGTACGACAAATGCTCCGACATTGGGAGCTCATGTTGCATGTCGTGTGAAAATCAATGTTTCCCTATGAGAGCCGTCTTAACTGGTCCGACACATGTCGGTCCGACTTTGAAAATGCTCTCTGTACTACTTTGGTCCGACTTTGATCCTACTTCAGCCCATTGAATATCATTGAAGTCGGATCAAAGTCTGATCCTTGTCCTTACCATCCGACTTTTGACATCCGACATGGTGATTACAGCGGCAGTAAAAGGAATTTATTTCACACTGGGATTGTTTTGATTGGTCAAAGGACAAGTCAGACTATCGCAAAGTTGGATCAAAGTAGTATCCTGTTCATTCAAGTCGGATGGATGTAGGACCGATGTAGGACTGATGTCGCAGAGCAAAGTAGGATGAAAGTCGTATGACTGTCGTGTAGTATCAGTGTGAACCCAGCCACTACTTTTGAAGTTTTTCACCTTGCGCTTATTTTCCAATGTAGTTATTAACATGTAAAAGGAAAGACGCATTGTTTTTTTTATAATAATTGTTGCTTGTATTTCACGGTTTAACCACTTCAGCCCTGGAAAGTTTTACCCTTTTAACGACCAGGCTATTTTTTTGCGATGTGTCACTGCGTCACTTTAACTGACAATTGCGCGGTCGTGCAACGCTGTACCCAAATAAATGAATGTTTATTTACCACAAATGGAGCTTTCTTTTGGTGGTATTTGACCACCTCTGCGTTTTTTTGTTTATAGCACAAAAAAAAAAAAAGAGCGACAAATTTGAAAGGGAAAAAAACTATTAACTTTTTCTGCTATAAAATGCATCCAATAAATTATATATCTATATTTTTTTTTTTATCAAATTTCTTCATTAATTTAGGCTAATATGTATTCTGCTACATATTTTTGGTAAAAATCTCAATAAGCATATATTGATTGGTTTGCGCAAGTGTTATAGCGTCTACAAACAATGGGATATATTTATGGCACTTTTTATTTATTTTTATTTTATTCTTTTCTACTAGTATCAGTGATTTTTAGCAGGCCTGTGACATTGCGGTGGACAAATTGGAAACCTAACTGACACTTTTTTTGGGAACCAGTGACATTGGTGATCAGTGCTAAAAATATGCACTGTTACTGTACTAATGAAACTGGCAGGGAAGGGGTTAACATCAGGGGCGATCAAAGGGTTAAGTGTGTCCCTAGGGGCTGCTTGCTAACGGTGTGAAGGAAGGTCTGACTGTATGAAGACAGATCGATGTTACTGCTTAGCAGGAACACAAGATCTCCATCTTCTTCCCTGTCAGAACAGCGATCTGCCTTGTTTACATAGGCAGATTGCCGTCCTGCCTCTCTGGGGAGCGATCGCCAGTGGCCAGCAGACATCCAGGTCTGCCGGACCCACTGATTGGCTCCCCCTCTGTCCAATCGGCGTGCGCCCCCACTGTCTATTGCATAAAATGACGTACAGGTATGTCGTTTCGAGCAATAGAGCTGCCCTGCTGCAGTATGTATGTGGTAGGTGGTCTTTAAGTGGTTACCAGAAAGTACTACACGATGAGGTTGATGTACTAAAATTGGAAAATGCAAAACCTGGTGCAGCTCTGCATAGAAACCAATGAGCTTTCAGTTTTTTTTTTTGTCAAAGCCTAATTGAACAAGCTAAAGTTGGGAGCTGATTTGCTACTATATCGGGGTATCGTTTTTTACCCAAGAGACTACAGTTCCCAGCACGCTTTAAGGCACCCAGGGTGCATTGCCCCGCGCAAGGACTGCTGGGGGGGACTTGATAAGGGAGAGGCGGGCCCCAGTTCTTTCTCTTTGGACACCGCCCTCCCAGCAAGAGGATCCCTGTGCTGACCTGCTGTGTGTACAAGGCCTGAAGCCTGGGCCTTGTGCTTTTCCAAAGAGCCTTCCGCTCCACCAAGGAGCCTGCGGAGCGTCTGATCCTGTTGCTGAGTGCTGTTATCAGGAGGACCGAAGACCCGGGTGTTGCAGACACTGTGAATTGAGTCACGGTAACGGAAGTAACAAGGACTAGTCCGGTCGGGTGAGAGAGCACCTGCTCAGAGCTACAGTACACCACAGTATATCTAGGCCCATTAACTTTATTCAGGGCCATCATAGTGATTGCAGTGACACTCTGGGGAGACTATCTGCAGAACTGAGTTATTAGTCTCTCAGGCTTTATAAAGTTACAGATCATCATTGCTTGGTTGGATTACAATTGTTCTTAAAGTGCACCACGATGTTTGCTAGCGAAGATTTCTTCCACAGAACTATACCCAAATCATAGTCAGGCCTGACTGGGTAGTATAGAACATTGCTGGGCGCCATATTGTCCACGAGGGAGGATAGCTGCAGCGGGGTCTGTTAGACTGTCTGTCATATTGCTGAACGTTTTTTATGTTTTAATAAGTATATCCATATTGCAGGGCTCTGCATGTGACATTGCATGTTGTTTATCCTTCTACCCTTTTCAAACAGTATAAATATTAGAGTTAAGTATATTTGGTTGTCAGTGTCATTTACTGTACTACACCATACTGTGTGCCAAACTGTGGCATTGTGTCATAGAGAATATTAGTGATTGCAATTCTATCATCCCCTTTACTAACTGTGCCACGAGAGGTTAGAGCCGATTGCCAGGAGTTGACAGTGGTGCACTACAGGGCCCAAAACAATCAAGGCAGCCCTCTTAACTGGGGGTATCGCTATACTACCATGCACAACCGCACCAGATTTTGCACTCTAGTTTTAGTAAATTGACCCCAATATATATTTGAGCATATGCTTTATTTTCTCTACAGGAAATAACACTTTATGCAAAATCAATAGTAGTAGGGTGATTGTAGATCTGTTTCTAGTACACCAGTGTAGCACCCTCACTGTTAGTGTAGGTAAATTTTAGCTTTGCTCCCCTGTAGGCAGAGGAGCGTGTGTGTGTGAAAGAAAATTTATATAGATCCATATATATCTAATTTTTATTCATACAATTTTTATTCATACTAGCTCATTATGAAATGCCTCCGGCGCTTTGATTGGCCGGATCTACTGGTCACAGCAAGGACCCTGAAGTGCACATGCACCGATGGCATGGGCGTATAAGTGAGACTATCTCCTAAACTGCAAGTTTAGGAGATATTCACGGTACCTACAGGTAAGCCTTATTATAGGGTTATCTGTAGGTAAAAGTGGTGTAACAGGGTTTACAATCACTTTAAAGGGGACTTGGTGAGCACAAACTAGCTTCACACCCAAAGCAACAGAGAAGACAGTGTAGTGCGATACCGCAGCTTGAGTGCAGTGCAATGTCCCTATTTTGGGCCTATAGCAGCCAGGTGCTGTCTCTTGAACATAGACTTGAACAAGCCCTACTGTTGCAGTTGCATCACTACTCCCACTGGTGTGCAGTTTAGCTGGATTTTAGCAGCCAGAAACCTTAGCAGTTACTCAACTGTTTGGAGTTTTAAAAATTGCTTCTGTTCTGGGCATCCCAATCGTTAAAGTTAAGCGTTCCCTAAATAAACAACCTAAATTAAAACCCCCAGATTGTGTTTTATTGAGTCCTTTTGAGTGTGGAAATAGGCCTGAAATCCAGCAGCTCTTTCTGGGGTATATACCGCATACTAGCTCATTATGAAATATTTGCCTTTTTAGAAAGTTGCTTTGAACTGGCGCCAGCACACAGAGTACATGGCCAACATCTTTCACCAGAGTTACTTCCGGCGCTGTGATTGGCCGGAGCCGCTGGTCACCGCATGAGACCTAAAGAAACAGCACCAGCAGGCCCTTTCTTCAGTGCGGCGATTACGTCGGCAAAAGCGCATCTAGTGAATATCTCCTGAACTGCAAGTTTAGGATATATATTTACAGTACCTACAGGTAAGCCTTACTATAGGCTTATCTGTAGGAACAAGTGGTGTAACATGGTTTATAACCACTTTAAACTGAGTTAAAGTGGTTGTAAATCCCGCTATTTTTATTTTTATTTTTTAAACACCCTGCAAAACAGACATAATGAGCTAGTATGCATAGCATACTAGCTCATTATGAATCACTTACCTGAGATCGAATCCCCCGCAGCGGTGCTCGGACACCTCCGTCGCCATCTTCCTCCCCTCTGCCTTCCGTTTTACTTACCTGGCCCCTCGAAAGTCCCGCGCTCGCTCCCGTCATCCTCCGAGTTCCTGAGCCTGGCCGTTGATTGGCTACTGTGGATGGATTGAAAGCAGCGCAGCCATTGGCTGGCGCTGCTGTCAATCACATCCAATGACACGGCGCGCCGGGGGGCGGGGCCGAGTGATACAGTCGGCGGCTATGGTCGCCGCTGTATCACGGGAGCGCTCCCGCTGTAACTCCACACCATGCGAGCTCGCTCACATTATGGTGTGGAGTCCTTGCGGGGAGGAGCCGAGACAGCTGCCGTGGGACCCCAGAAGACCAGGATCGGGGCCACTGTGTGCAAAACGAGCTGCACAGTGAAGGCAAGTATAACATGTTTGTTATTTAAAAAAAAAAAAAAACGGGAACCTTTAGTGTTCCTTTAAGTTCATGCACATGTTCTGGAGATTTGAAAAATTGTGGTTACTCAGAAATTACCTAATTTCTGAATCAATAAAAGTGTTTGGGCAAGAATGAAGAGGTGCAGGAAGTGCACATGCAGTACACCTCTGAAATCCATGCACTTGGCCATGATTTGTCTCTTTACAGAACCCCCCCCCCCCCTTTTTTCTCAATATAAGAGGAAGGTGTTGGTTACAGAACAACAGGAAAGAACTCGGGGAGGGTTAATAACACTTCAGCACTGTATAGGCAGCACTGTCAGTTCAAACATGTAGTTGATATTTGGCAGGACCAACGCTTACTTTTCTGTTATAAATGTACGTGGGGCGTTCAAGTCAAACCGGGACTTTTGTGTTTTTAGATGTAGTGCTCTCCTAGGTAGGGGCTAGTGTAAGTGTATATAGTTTTTGTTCCAACCATTTAAAAGTCTGCAGCTACAAAAAGTGTAGCTGCTGACTTTTAATAATCGGACACTCACCTGTCCAATGGTCCAGCGATGCGGGCGTACGAAGCCTCGCTTCTCTCTGTGGCGCCGGCATTCTAACTGTGGGCGCCCGGCTGTGGTTTCACAGCCAGGCGCGCACTGCGACTATGCGAGCCATGCTGCACGCTGTGAATGGCCGGGCAATCTTCTAGGACCTGTGACGTGTCCCAGAAGATTGCAGGGAGGGAGAGGGGACAGGTTATCTTCCGGCCCCAGGGGAGGAAGTGGGAGCTGGTCGCCTGCAAAAACGAAGTACCCGCTCCCCCCCCCCCTAAAAAATGACATGCCAAATGTGGAATGTCAGGGGGTCACCAGCACTTAAAGCGGAAGTTCCATTTTTGTGTGGTACTTTGCTTGCTTTAAAGCGGAGGTCCACCCAGAAAAAAAAATTCTCACTAAAATTGCTAAAAAAAAAGCGGAATTTTTTTTTTTTATACTCACCAGAAATGCCCGTTGCTATGCAGAAGTCCCCTAATCTGCCTTCTTCTTTATCCTCGGTGAGTCTCCTTCCTCTTCTTGTGAATGGGGTGCGCTGCCTTCTGGGAACTGTGTATCCCAGGAGGCAGCCGCCCATTCACAAAGCGCTGTGCGAGTCGCGCGTGCGCAGTAGGAAACGGGCAGAGAAGCCGTAAGGCTTCACAGCCTGTTTCCCTTAGTCATGATGGAGGAGCCGGGACCTGCCAGGATCGATCGCCGTCGGGGGCCTGACATCACGGGTGAGTAGGACAGCTAAGTGTCCTTATTAAAAGTGTTACAGTGTTAGTAGCTGCTGACTTTTAAAAAAAAATTAAATAAATCGCGGGTGGAATCCCGCTTTAACAGGGAGACAGCTAGGCAAAGCTATGTGCTGTCTGCTTAACAGAGAGCTGTAATTGTTTGTTGGAGTCTGCTCGGTGTGCTATGGTGCTGCTCATGCTGTCTTTGAGATGTCACACTGGTCCAATACTAATGAGGCATATTGGACAATGGGTGCGAACATGTATGTCCATACAGCCCTGGCAAATTAGAAGGGGATGTGCCCCAAGGAATGCTGGGTACCTGTATGTACGGTATATCTGAAGAGCAAATGGTCCAGTCTACCTCAGAGGGAGGTCTAGGTGGAGAGGAGGCTGCTGCCTCTCCCCAGCACTGGCTGCCATGCGGCCTCAGGTGGTTGACCTGAGGGCCAGGAATGCTGAAGCCACAACCCATGGTTCCTCTGCAAGCTGTCTGAGGGAGGATGTCCACAGATCCTGTCTGGTATCACTGGTATAGAGTGTCGCTTGGAAGGAGGCTACCAGCTGTCCCTGGACATTGTGTGAGTACAGTCCCCCTAAAGAGATCCCTGAGACAGTGTTGCTAAAATCTGCCTCCTTGGTCCTAGAAGTCAGCATACTGGGTGTGTGAGCTAAAGGGGGCGCTGGCTAGGGTCTTGAACAAGCAAAGTCTAGCAAACTACTTCTGCTACAAAGAGACTTGCTTCGTTCTATACAGCCTGCTGCATAGTGCTACTGACAGTCTGCTACACAGTTCTATTGAGAAGTTGTCCTCGCTGTGAATAGTCAATTTGGAGTATCCTACGAATTCCCTTCTCCTATCCAAGTTCTCTAAATAAAACAAAAGCACATCCCCCTAGACTGGTTATTGGAGACAAGTGGAAGAGTGTGTGCACCTGGCTGTGTGAAAATACAGTGCAACTGGCTGTGGATTATTCAATGGGAGACCCAGGCACAAATAGTCAAGCAGCTCCTACAGGGGGTAGTGCTACATAATAAAAATAAGGCCTCGTAAACACGGCCGAGATTCTCGTTGAAAAAAACATGTCGTTTTTTTCGACGAGATTCTTGGACAAGAAACTTGTCCCGGCCGAGTGTACACACGCTCGTTTCAAAGAACCCGCGGTTCTTTGAATGGAGCGTACGCGGTGACATCATCGACTACGATGAGCATGCGCTCGTCACATTCGATGCCGTCGCCGCCATCTTGGTATACCCTACGTATGCCTAGGAAGCTACCGCGCATGCGTCGAATTCATTTCGAACATGCGCGGGCTTCCGGGAGGACAGGTAAGTGTACACACACTCACTTTTCTCGTCGAGAAACATGCCGAGGAGAATCTCGACGAGAAAATAGAGAGCAGGTTCTCTATTTTCTCGTCGAGGTTACTTGTCGGTTTTCTCGACGAGAAACCCGATAGCCGCGTACACACGACCGATTTACTCGGCAAGACCTCTCTGCCAGCAAGTTTCTTGCTGGTTCTTGCCGAGAAAATCGGTCGTGTGTACGAGGCGTAACACATTTTCAAGGAGCGGAAACTGCATTTATTTGTCCATACTCCCCTGCTACATTTATACACTTATCCTAGTGTGTAACTAATGCCTGGAAATCTTTAGCATAAAAAGATTTGTTCGTACACCTGAACTATCCTAGGACTACCTGCTTCACTTCATCAGTGCTGAAATGCTGACCTCCGAGGAACTTTTTTAGAGGTCCAAACAGGGCCATCTTTACCACAGGGCAAACGGCGCAGCTGCCCAGGGCCCTGTCACTAATTGGGACCCAAATCAGAGTTGCCCGTTAAGCCCGCGTGCTGCCCCCAAATCGGCGCTGAAAATCCCCACACACAGCCAGGCAGACAGTCTGTCACTGTCATGAGCGGCCCGCGCAGAGTGCAGCAGTGCTGTATTTTTTAGATCGAGGAGTGAGCTGCGGGTGGGTGGGGCCTTGAGCTCCACTGACGCTCTGGCCCCGCCCCTTGCTATGTGTACACTGTGCACAGTGTACCTGATCGGAGGAGGAACGAGACCATGGCGTAGAGTGCTGCCTGCCTGGTGAAGTGAAACTAGGCTAGCAGTGTGTGTGGAGAATTGCCAGGACAAGGTAGGTCTTCTTTCTCCTCCCCTGGCTCCCGCACCCCATCCCATGTGCCCTAAGCCTGGCTTATAACAAGAACCAATGAAACTTCCACTTCAAACCTACTTTGGTGAATTACCAATAAAATGCACCTTGATTCCTGTTTTCCTTACTTTTTATTAGGGATTTTGAATATTTCTATGCACAATGTTAAGTAAAGGGCGCAGTGGCGGTGCGTCCATAAGGGGCACATGTCACCTCTCTCACCATAGATGGATTCATGCATTGCATGAATCCATCTATGGTCGCCACTGTCACCCCCTATTCAGGTGTCCGGCCCCCGTAGGCTCTAATAGGCGCCCAAAAAGGTGAACAGCTGGCGCCATTCTGGGCGCTCGCTGTTCACTCAGCGTTGTGTTAGCAATGCAAATTCCTTCGCTTTGCTAACACTGAACCGCCTCTCAGCCATTCAGCATTCAGGTGCTCAGGTCTGTTACCTGTCACCTGATTGGCTAAAACGACAGGTGCTGTGATTGGACACCTGATGGAGAGGACGGGAGACGACATCGAGGAGCGCGCAGGACACCGCCACTGACCCGCTGCAAGACAGGTAAGTGCCGGGAAATGCACACCGGCAGCAATTGATGGGCACAGTGGCTGCGCTTGATGGGCACAGTGGCTGCGTTTCAATGTGTCTGTTCTGAGATGTTGGGGTGAAGAGCAAAAAATGTTTGCCCAGGGTCCAAACCATATTAGACGGCTCTGGGTCCAAACAGGTGGAAATCGTTTGGAGTGAGGTCTGGGCTGTAAGAGGGAAGTGGCAATGCCTCCCAGAGGCTTTGCTGTAATGTGCACGTAGTTTAGTGAGCAGTTTGAGCTTGTGTGTTGTACTGAAGCAACAGGGCGCTCTTCGTGATCAACTGAGAAGACAATCTAATAATCACCGTTTATAGTGGCACCACTGGGTAGAAAATCCACACGAATAACGCCATGTTTGTCCCAGAAACCACTTGCCATCACTTTACCTGGAGACGCAATTGTTTTGAAAATGTTTGGGTGTTGGCGAGTCTGCATGCTTCCACTGCTTTTGATGCTCGTTGTGATTCCTGAGTGAAATTATGTGCCCAGGTTTCATTGTATGTAATGATGTGATCCAGAAAATCCTGGCCTTCTCTGTCAAAACGCTCCTTCCACGCAGTGCAGGCTTCAAGTCTTCTGCACTGGTCAAAAATGGAAAAGCTGTCTTGGTAACCAGCGTGCGCTAACTTTTTGAAAATGCAAATGTTCATGGATGATTGTGTTCATCGTTGCCACAAAAAGATATGTCTCTTATGCAATTGCACAACAGGTTATGCGTTGATTATCCAGAATAGGTTGTTCCATGCACTGACTGTTCCCAGGAATGACTGCTGTGGGCTGGGATCATCACTGATGGATGCATAGCCATCTTTTGAAACTTACACCATTCAGATATCTTACTGCGGCTGAGCTTCTCATCACCGTACTGTGCTTGAAGTCTTCTGTAGATATCCTTTATAGATTTTACGCCTTCGTTCACAAGAAACTTCATTGCCACACACTGTTCCATGCACGCACTAACACTGTTGTCTGCCATCTTGATTAACAGTCTCTGGACTGGTCTGCGCCATGTGCCGCCTGTCAGTAATAGGACACACTTGCCACTTACTACTGTAGCATGTAGTACTATCGCGCTAGCATCCCTTTTTTTTTGTACCTGTAAAATTTAAAAGTACTTGCTTAACTTAAACGCCCCACCTATAATTTTGCACTTCCACAAAAGAAAATCGAAGCGTAGCTTTATAAAAATGTGCTCAGAATACCCTCTAAATTTTATACCATATGATGCAAAAAGCGTGTATCAAAATGATATAAATATCACAAAAAAGCTTGTGAATAAAGTCAAATACTAAGCAAGTGTAGCGGAACCTCACTCTCCCTCTTGCCTATTGTAAATGGCTTGTGTATAAGGGTACCTGGGAGAGGAGAGTGCAGGAACACTATGCCAAGCTCTCTCCTCGTGTGTGTGTGTGTATATAAGAGGGTTGAGCAAAGTTAGTTGATTTACCTCCCGGGTCTGTCTACTGCATACGCAGCCTCAGTTGTTCCATGGAGACGTGTCTGCCAATAATGGAGCCCCACACCATTTGAAAGACCAACACTCTGTGTTCACCGTATTGTACGAGGAATAAAAATCAGTTGAACTTCCAATAACAGACGAACATGGGTGTGTGGGAACGAGTAGGCCCAGGCACAACTGAACTCTCCTATTCCTTTTTCCTAGCGAATAGGCCTGGCGCACGGTCTCTGCCACCGACCGTGCGTTTTGGTCGCTGCCACCGACCGGATGAGCTGTTGAGGCCCCTGCCACAGGCCTAATAGCAGGCCTCTGCCACTGACCTGATTGAAATAGCTGGACCGCTGCCACCGGTCATTGAACGTAGACTGAACTTCCTTTGAACTTGGCCCCTGTTCGGGAAAGATATCCCTCCAGGCGGTCTCCAGAGGTTCACCCGGCACTGGAAATCTGCTGCACCAGGTCTTCGGGTGAGTCCCTCCTCCGGTCCCTTACGCCTATGGATTCGGGTGCCCCACTCCCGGGGCCCCCTAGGATGATACCTCCCTCACGGGACCCAGCGTAAGGTACTGGGTCCCAGGCCTCCGGCTGAGTACCTCACCCCAGACTGAAGGTGTCTGGGATGGAACATGAACTCCAAGTGTCCAGGCCTAGGCCGCCTGGACACCGACCGCAACCACAGCCCTCAGGCTGAAGGTGCCCGGGACTCTAACCTCGTGGCGAAGATGTCCGCCCCCTTTATACCCCCTCCCAGCAAGCACGGCGGGTTCCCCGCCCCGCCGTACAACCGCTGCGAGAGGTCACAAAGGGTACGGCACTGCAGCGATGGTTCAACCCCAGCCCAAAGTGACAGCGCCACCTGCTGGGCCGCAGGGAACTATGCATCACTGGCGTCCTCACCAGTTTAAAAAGTACATACCCGCTACACAAGTGTCCACATAAAAAAATCTGTACAGAAAAAGTTTACATCCTTTTTTTTTTTCAATTCTCCACTGTAAATAACCTTTGTTCTCCAACAACAAGCCAAATACAGATACTATTGATGCACAAGCCTCTTAACCACTTGATCTCCGGAAGATTTTACTCCCTTCATGACAAGGCCATTTTTTGCTATTCGACACTGCACTAGTTTACCTGGTAATTGCGCAGTCATGCAACACTGTACCCAAACAAAACTTATTTCATTTTTTTTTTTTCACACAAATAATTTCTTTTGGTAGTATTTGATCACCACTGGGTTTATATTTTTTGCAATATAAATAAAAAGACTGAAAACTTTCCTTTCTTTCTCGTACATCACGGGACACAGAGCGACATAGTCATTACTAATGGGTTATATAGATACCGTCAGGTGCTGGCACTGGCAACTTCCAAAACCGGAAGTACCCTCCCCTATATAAGCCCCTCCCATCCGGGAGCACCTCAGTTTTTTGCCAGTGTCTAAGGTGTTGGCCAAGAAGAAACATGTGTTTTTCACTGAGCTTGCGTACAGGTTCTTTTGGGCCTCAGTAAGCTATTCCGGATCGGACCAAAAAAGCTTCATAGCTAAACGGTCGGTACCCGGGCCTTGCAGAGAAGAGCAAGGTTTTGCCTGTAATGCTTCTCTTAGGAGAGCTGGACCCTGGGATCCAGAGCTCTGGTCATACCCACGACCAAGATGTTTTCTGTGCAGGGTGCTATACAGGTCCAGGGGAGTGGAATCCTTGGGAACCCGGTCCCTGAAGGTTTGATTACAATGCCTGCCGTGATAGGTGAAGTTTGGGCTTTTGTGGACCAAACAAAGTCCTGCGGCGGGGAACAGGTAAGTGGGGGCCCCCAGGAACTTGGTTCTATTGGGGGACCCCCAAGCCTAATTTGTCTTTCTGTCTGTTACCTAATGGTATTCCCGCAAAATTCTGTGCATGCCTGTAACTACTAAAAAAATGTAATAATTTTTAATGGTGGTCAAGAAAAAAAAAAAAAAAAATTTTTTTTTTATATATATTTAAGATATTAGACTGCGGTACCTGTGTTTGTCCACTAGAGGCCGCTGTGGAATGTTTTCTTGTCATGTGGACTTGTTTCTTCTCAGCAGAGCAAGTCCAGGCAGATGGTGAGTTCTCTTATGGGAAACTGCTTCCTCTGCCATGTTGCAATGCTCGTCCATCCCCCGGCCTGCGGCAAAGAGGGGCCCTGGCTCTTGTCCCTAGTCTCCATTTTTTAAAATTAGCGCCGAAGGCGCACGTGGCCGCGCGCGTGCACGCGCCTCTATATATAGAGGTGAGCCAGGAAAGGGGGCGGAGCCTGGGGGATGACGCTCTGTGTGCGCCGCAGCGCTTCTGCGCATGTGCGGGCGTCCCAGCATGTAAAAACCACAGTTTTGTGTGGTGAGCTGGCTATGAAGTACAGAGACAGAGCTGGCAACATTTAAAAAAAGGGCATACAGCAAGCGGTTGATACAGGCATCCCCTAGAAAGGCACATTAGTAGACACCAACTGTGATATAGCAGCAATTGTGCTAGACTATTCTCAGTAAAAGTGGTGTATTACGGCTGGAATACCTCAGCTTTAGGCTTAGGAATATGCCGTCCAGAAGCTCCGGAACTGAATCTTCCAGGAAGCGAAGGGGGTCTCATCGGGCTCGGAGGATCTTGGGCATACTTCTGCTGCACCAGTCTCCCCTGAAGTTCAGAGGTAAGTGACCGTAGAGACCCCGCAGGGGTACTTGGTACTGTGGCTGTCCTCAGTTCACCTGCTCCTGTGTATGTAACAGAGGAGGTTTTTTCCTCAGCTCTGGGAGGATTAGAGAGAGATTGTCAACATTTATCGCTGCCTCCCTGTCAGGGAAAGCACGCCCGATCTCCGTATCCTCCTTCAGAGTGCCTGTTAGCAGAGCAACAGTCCCATACAGGGATCGACCTGCCTGAAGGGGATCAGGATGAGGTTGATTCTGTTATAGAGGAATCAACAGTGGGGGAACCTTTTCTCAGCATCTCAAGCTGAAAGATTATGGGTTCAGTCTCTGACTAACATGGTCCGATCAGCATTTAAAAATGCACCTTGCGGAACCATCAACCACTACTGTATCCTCGTTGGGGTCGCTAGAAGCCCCCAGACTGTTTGTTCTTTTCCACTTCACCCTTTACTGAAAGGGCTCATTTACCAGGATTGGGAACGTCCTGAGAAAATATTTATTCCCCCAAGAGATTTCCGGTGGTCTATCCCATGGAGGATAAGTTCATCAAAAAAAAAAAAAAAAAAAAAAAAATGGAAGGTCCCTACAATGGACGCAGCCATCTCTTGTATGTATAAATCACTGACATGTCCAGTGGATAATGTCCAAATGTTCAAGAACCCAATAGATAAAAGATTGGAGTCCTTATGAAAATCTGCTTGGTGATACAACCAGCAGTAGCAGCTATTGGGGTCTGCTAAGCAGTGAAGGATCAGTTGAAACAGGTCTTGAGGGACTTGACAGATCAGCAGGCTTTGCCCTAGCTGATCTACCTAGAGCCTTAGGCTTTGCGGTTGACGCCATAGAGGATTCAGTCCATCAGGCCTCCCGCCTTACGCTGTCTATAGTACATATGCGTAGGCTCCTATGGCTCAAAAACTGGTCTGCTGAAGCTCCCTGTAAAAAATGGCTGGTTAGCGTCCCATTTCATGGTGAACGCTTATTCAGGGAAAACCTGGACAAATATATCCAGAAAATTTCCAGCGGTAAAAATACGCTCTTGCCGGTTAAAAGCAGAGTTAGAGGTCCCTCTTTAAGGGGCCTGCTTCTCCAGTCCCTGGGGCATCGGCTGTGTAACAGTTCCGACGGCCTCCTCGGTCAATTCCCGGGGGTAAAAAAACAGGGACAGTAGCAGGGTAATGAGAAACCCTGGGTCAGGGGAGGTACAAAACCTCCCCCAAAGTTAAATTCATTGAAGCCCCCACTCAGTCGGGTGGGGGGAGGACTCCAGTTGTTCGCAAGAGACCTGGCGGGACACGATCAAGACAGATAGGTGCTCTCCGCAGTAGGTTTGGGATACAGTTTGGAGTTAAAAGACTCTCCTCCTTCCCATTTTTGAGGTCAAACGTGCCAAGGGATCCCCGGAAGAGAGAGTCCCTCCTGTTGGCACTAGAACAACTATTGCTCCAAGGAGTAATTATGGAGGTTCCCCTGGAAGAATGAGGGTTCGGGTTTTACTCAAACCTCTTTACAGTCCCGAAGCAAACGCGGACGGGAGGCCCATATTAATTCTAAAAGGGCTATACAAATTCCTGTATATCAGGACTTTCCGATGGAGTCGATCCGATCGGTGGCCACTGCCCTACAAGGGGAGGATTGGTTAGCCGCGATCGACATCAAAGATGCTTATTTGCACATTCCCATCTTTCCAGTCCACCAAAAATTTCTACGCTTTGCAGTAGAAGGGCGCCATTTTCAGTTCAGAGCCTTACCCTTCGGTTTGGCCACAGCACCACGAGTGTTTACAAAAATTCTGGCCCTTTATTGGCCAATCTAAGAACACAAGGTGTAATGATAATGGCATATCTGGATGACTTGTTGCTGATAGACCACTCAGTGAAAAAACTAGACGTGGTCGTTCACAAGACAATCAAGTATCTGGAATCTCACGGTTGGATTATCAACCGAGACAAGTCAGCCCTAAAAACCAGTCAAAAGTCTGGAATACTTGGGGCTAAGGTTGGATTCAGGCCAGAGAAAAATATTCTTGCCTCGAGGAAAGGTGTTGTCTTTGAAAGATTTGATCCACTTAGTGGGTACAAAAAAGACAGCCGTCCATACGCCTGTATATGAGGCTGCTGGGAAAAATGGTGGCATCATTCGAAGCAGTACCCTACGGTCAATTCCATTCAAGGAATTTGCAAGGGGCCATACTGTCAGCCTGGAACAAAAAAGTTCAGGCCCTAGACTTACAATGTCCTTGTCCCCTTCCGTTCGCAAGAGCCTCCGTTGGTGGTTGGTTCCCCAGAATCTGGAAAAAAGGAAATCCTTCAGTCCGATTTCTTGGAAGGTGGTCACTACAGATGCCAGCCTTATAGGCTGGGGAGCAGTACTGGAGCAATAGTCTCTCCAGGGCAGATGGTCGGATGCAGAAAAGGCCCTGCCCATCAATCTCTTAGAGATACGAGCAGCCCGGTATGCCCTAGTAGCATGGACATCCAAACTCCAAGGGTCCCCTGTCAGAATGCAATCAGACAATGCCACAGCAGTGGCATATATCAATCATCAGGGGGGCACCAGGAGTCGTGCAGCCCAGAGGGAAGTAAATTACATCCTGAAATGGGCAGAAAAATATGTCCCAGCCATATCTGCGGTATTCATTCCAGGAGTGGAGAATTGGAAGGCGGACTTTCTAAGTCGCCAGCAATTAGGCCCAGAGGAAGGGTCCCTTCACCCCGAGGTTTTCTGGACAATATGTCAGCGGTGGGGAACATCGGATGTAGATCTTCTAGCATCCAGATTCAACGCAAAGGGGGACAGGTTTGTCTCTCGGACAAGGGATCCCCTAGCTTGCGGCTCGGATGCCCTAGTGTTCCCTTGGGATCAGTTCAAGCTGATATATGCATTCACACCGCCACAATGGTTACCTCGATTACTCCGCAGAATCAGGGTAGAAAAGAAACCAGTGATTCCGGTGGCTCCAGCGTGTCCCCGAAGAGCGTGGTACGCGGAGATTGTAAAATTTCAGTGGGGAGTCCTTGGACTCTCCCACGTCGTCCGGACCTGCTTTCGCAAGGACCGATATACCACCCTTCCTTACCAGCCCTAGGTTTGACGGCCTGGCTATTGAAGCCCACATTCTAAAAAAGAGAGGGCTCTCTAATGCTGTGGTATCTACCATGATCAATGCCAGGAAGCCGGTATCCAGGCAGATCTACTATAGAATCTGGAAGGCGTACATCGCGTGGTGTGAGGCCAAGAAATGGCATCCACATAAGTACGTAATAGGTAGGATTCTGGACTTCCTACAGTGGGCTGTAGATAGGAAGCTTGCCTTGAGTACTATCAAGGGTCAGATTTCGGCCTTGTCAATATTTTTTCAAAGGCCCTTGGCTTCGCATTCACTAGTCAAAGCCTTTATACAAGGAGTGATGCGTACTAGTCCTCCGGTTAATATTCCCATATGTCCATGGGATCTAAACTTGGTTCTGTCGGTTCTACAGAAACAACCATTTGAACCATTACAGCATATTTCCTTGGTGCTTCTCACCAGGAAATTGATTTTTCTAGTAGCCATTTGTTCGGCTAAAAGAGTATCGCAATTAGCAGCTATGTCCTGTAAGGAGCCATATCTGGTTATCCATAAGGACAGAGTAGTGTTACATCCTCATCCAGCCTTTCTTCCTAAGGTGGTATCGAGGTTTCATTTGAACCAAGATGTGGTTCTTCCTCCTTTTTTCCCCAAACCTACTTCGGTAGAGGAAAAGTTATTGCATTCTTTGGATGTAGTAAGAGCAGTTAAAGCTTATCTAAAAGCCACTGCTCAGATTCGCAGAACGGATACTTTGTTTATTCTGCCGGAAGGCCCCAGAAAGGGTCAGGCAGCGTCAAAATCTACTTTAGCCAAGTGGATTCGACAGGTCATTATGCAAGCTTATGGCTTGAGAAGGAGACCGCCTCCGTTCAAAGTTAGGGCGCACTCCACGAGAGCAGTTGGAACTTCATGGGCAGTGCATCACCAGGCCTCCCTGGCTCAAATCTGTAAGGCCGCAACATGGTCTTCAGTTCACACGTTTACTAGGTTCTACCAGGTGGACGTTAGAAGTCAGGAGGATGTCGCCTTTGGGCGCAGTGTGTTGCAGGCCGCAAAAGATCCTCATGTCTGATAGCGCTCAGCTTATATATGGTGTATCCCCCCCCTCATTTGGCATTGCTTTAGGACATCCCATTAGTAATGACTATGTCGCTCTGTGTCCCGTGATGTACGAGAAAGAAAATAGGATTTTTATAACAGCTTACCTGTAAAATCCTTTTCTTGGAGTACATCACGGGACACAGAGCTCCCGCCCCTCTTTGGGGACACTTATTGCTTTGCTACAAAACTGAGGTGCTCCCGGATGGGAGGGGCTTATATAGGGGAGGGTACTTCCGGTTTTGGAAGTTGCCAGTGCCAGCACCTGACGGTATCTATATAACCCATTAGTAATGACTATGTCGCTCTGTGTCCCGTGATGTACTCCAAGAAAAGGATTTTACAGGTAAGCTGTTATAAAAATCCTATTATTTATTTATTTTTATTTTTTTTTACTTTCTACTATAAAACAATAATAATAAAAAAAATCAAATTTCCTAATACATTTTGGGCAAAATATGTTCTGCTGCATGTGTTTTGATGATAAAACAAAAATTATCCCAATACGTGTATATTGACTGGTTTTCATGAAAGTTATAGCACCTACAAACTGTGTGTGTGTGTGTGTGTGTGTATCGCTATCTCTCAGGCATTTTCATGTTAATTTCTTTTGTATTGGTAAGACACAAAAAAGTGGAGAAACAAAAATCCAAATCTGACAAATTCCACGGAAAACTCCAATATTGGACTGGACAAAATTATTGCCACCTTCACAAAATTGTAAGAAATAATTGCATGCAAAGTTTGTGATGCCCCTGTAATTTGAAATTACTCACCTGTATCAATTAACAGGTGACATTATAGAAACCACACCAGCAACCAGTTAAAATGGGTGAAAAATGTACTCGACCTTTCTGTTGTGTGCCACGCCAACCATCGAGAAGAGAGAGAGCAGCAAAGAATTGTCTGAGGATTTGAGAACAAAAATTGGAAAAGCATTGACAATTTTGAGTTTACAAGTCCATCTCCAGAGATCCTAATGTTCCTGTGCACTGTGCGCAACATTGTCAAGAAGTTTACAGCCCATTGAACTGTAGCGAATCTCCCTGGATGTGGACGAAAGGGAAAAATTGATCAAAGACTGCAAAAAAGGATTGTTCAAATGGTGGATAAAGAACCTCGATCAACTTCCAGACAAATTCAAGCTGCCCTTCAGGCACAGAGTACAACTGTGTCGGCTCGCACTATACCTCACCATCTGAATGAAAGGGGGCGCTATGGTAGGAGACCCAGGAGGACCCGACTGTTGACACAAACATAAAGCCAGATGGGAGTTTGCCAAAACTTACCTAAGGAAGCCAAAACATTATATGGGGGAATGTGCTGTTGACAGATATTCTACTGTTTTCAGAAAAAGAAATGAGGCCTTTAAAGAAAATATTACATTCCCTACAGTCAAACATGGTGGCGGTTGACTGATGTTTTGGTGTTGCTTTGCTGCTTCAGGCACTGGATGTCTTGACCGTGGGATTGGCATTATGAAATCTGAAGACTACCAAAGATTTCTGGGGTGCAATGTAGGGCTCAGTGTCAAAGTTGGGTCTCAGAGGTAATGGGTCTTACAGAAGGACAATGACCCACAGCACATGTCAAAAAGCACCCAGAAATGTTTTAAGACAGGGGTGCACATGTTGCCCACGGAGGCATCTGAAGCCTAGATCGTGGGTTCCCGACCCACCATCCCAGAGCATCACTGTTCTGAATTGAGCTGGCCCTTAAGGAAGCACCGCTGCAGAGGAAGCGGAGCTCCGTCAGTTGATGCTTCCTGTATAGCGCCAGCTCCTGTCACAGGCAGAGTGATGCCAATCGCACTCCGCCTGGGACAGCAACACCCAGCAATACCCGCAGCAAGGGAGATTCCTGAATGGAAGATTATTATAAAAGGTCAGTTTACTGTATATTCTAAAATCGGTGTGTGTGTGTGTGTGTATATATGTGTGTGTGTGTATATATATATATATATATATAATATAAAGCACCTTGATGTTGATGCAGGGTTGCTATCAAATTTAGTTACCAAGGGATAGTTTCCTTGTCCAATTGTTAGATCAATTAATTTCCCCCTAGTTCTGGAATTGCTGCACTTCTCTCTGCTGTCACTAGATGGCATGGTAGCTGGTGACATTGGATAAGACAAGGGCATAGCAAGGACAGATAAGGAATAGGGGGTTTCTTTGGGTGCCTTGGCCTGCTGGGAGAGCCTATTTGTTTGGGTGATCGGGGGTTCTGTGCCACCTGGACAGCTGTCTGGGTGGACGTGTGTTATGCTGCCCCAGACTGCTAGGCCGTAAGCCTGAGGCCTATCCTGGGGACATCTGGCTGCTAGGCTGTCTGAGGCAGAAGCAGGAGAGCAGCATAGGGTTGGGACCACTGGCTTGTAGTCCAACCAGAAGTGGCGTTTCAGCCCGAAGGGGAACCAGCTGTGGTAGAAGGGGAAGTTGTCGCCACTAAGGGACCATCCACCTTGTTACCAGAGGCCACTGTGAGTAAGCTGAAGCCAGTATGTGAGCAGTCTTCTCACCAACCGGGGACAGTGAAGAAGTGGGAAAACTTCAGCGAGTGCCAAGCCAGGGACAGCAGAGGTGATGCCTGTGGAGCATCAGTGGGTGCCAAGCCAGGGACTCAGCAGGGATGTGGGGGTGACGCTTGAGGAAGATGCTGAGTGCTAAAAGTGGAAGAACTCAGGGGATCCAGTGGCTATTGGATCAGAAGTCTAGTGAAAGACTGGGAGTTTATTGAGTGAAGACCCAGTGAGTGATTGTGGAGTAAGCAGATAACTGTTTTTGTATTGCCAATAGTTGAATACAACTACTGTTAGTAACTGGTACAAGATTGTTGCCATAGGAGGCAGCGGTCCTGGTTGTCATTTCTTTGAATTATTGCCATCTGGGAGACGTTTTAGGGTGATTAAAACGAGGACAAATAGATTTAAAGAGCTTCTTTCCCACTTTCCCAGGGCTATTAAGGCTATCAATGCAGAAATGAAATGAAAGAGGTCACATGGTCTTATTTTATTGTCTTGTTTTAGTTTTTAATGAGGACACTTTTTATAATATGGGGACACTATTTATTATATATATACACACACGTTACGGAAAGTATTCAGACCCACTTACATTTTTCACTTTGTTATATCGCAGCCATTTTGCTAAAATCATTTAAGTTCATTTTTTTCCTCAATGTACACACAGCACCCCATATTGACAAAAAAACACAGAATTGTTGACATTTTTGCATATTTATTAAAGAAAAACTGAAATATCACATGGTCCTAAGTATTCAGACCCTTTGCTCAGTATTAGAAGCACCCTTTTGATCTAATACAGCCATGAGTCTTTTTGGAAAGATGCAACAAGTTTTTCACACCTGGATTTGGGGGTCCTCTGCCATTCCTCCTTGCAGATCCTCTCCAGTTCTGTCAGGTTGGATGGTAAACGTTGGTGGACAGCCATTTTTAGGTCTCTCCAGAGATGCTCAATTGGGTTTAAGTCAGGGCTCTGGCTGGGCCATTCAAGAACAGTCACGGAGTTGTTGTGAAGCCACTCCTTCGTTATTTTAGCTGTGTGCTTAGGGTCATTGTCTTGTTAGAAGGGTAAACCTTCGGCCCAGTCTGAGGTCCTGAGCACTCTGGAGAAGGTTTTCGTCCAGGATATCCCTATACTTGGCCGCATTCATCTTTCCCTCGATTGCAACCAGTCAATCCTGTCCCTGCAGCTGAAAAACACCCTACAGCATGATGCTGCCACCACCATGCTTCACTGTTGGGACTGTATTGGACAGGTGATGAGCAGTGCCTGGTTTTCTCCACACATACCGCTTAGAATTCAGGCCAAAAAGTTCTATCTTGGTCTCATCAGACCAGAGAATCTTATTTCTCACCATCTTGGAATCCTTCAGGTGTTTTTTTTTTTTTGCAAACTCCATTCGGGCTTTCATGTGTCTTGCACTGAGGAGAGGCTTCCGTCGGGCCACTCTGCCATAAAGCCCCGACTTGTGGAGGGCTGCAGTAATGGTTGACTTTCTACAACTTTCTCCCATCTCCCGACTGCATCTCTGGAGCTCAGCCACAGTGATCTTTGGGTTCTTCTTTACCTCTCTCACCAAGGCTCTTCTCCCCCGATAGCTCAGTTTGACCAGACGGCCAGCTCTAGGAAGGGTTCTGGTCGTCAGAAACGTCTTCCATTTAAGGATTATGGAGGCCACTGTGCTCTTAGGAACTTTAAGTGCAGCAGAAATGTTTTTGTAACCTTGGCCAGATCTGTGCCTTGCCATAATTCTGTCTCTGAGCTCTTCAGGCAGTTCCTTTTGACCTCATGATTCTCATTTGCTCTGACATGCACTGTGAGCTGTAAGGTCTTGTATAGACAGGTGTGTGGCTTTCCTAATCAAGTCCAATCAGTATAATCAAACCCAGCTGGACTCAAATGAAGGTGTAGAACCATCTCAAGGATGATCAGAAGAAATGGACAGCACCTGATTTATATATATATATATGAGTATTACAGCAAAGGGTCTGAATACTTAGGACCATGTGATTTAATTTTTTCTTTTTTGATAAATCTGCAAAAATGTCAACAATTCTGTGTTTTTCTGTCAATATGAGGAAACAAATTAAGATTTTAGCAAATGGCTGCAATATAAAAAAAACTTTTGGTATAATTCCTGTGTGGTAAATTGCATGGTTGATAATTGTGATGTGTGGAGTAGAAATGTAATTTTCATTTTGTGAAGATTTATTGTCATCGTAGAAACAAATCTTTATACAGAAGTGGTGTCCAGCTGGAGGCCTTCACCTGTATAGCTGTCTACCTATAGAAAATGGAAGTCTCGGAGTCTGTCAATTATCATTGCATCTACTTAAAGTGGAGTTCCACCCTCTTTTTCAAGTCCTCTTCATCCCCTGCTTCTCTGTCCCCTTAACCACTTAACAACCACCTGCCGACAAATAACGGCGGCAGGGTGGTTGCTTAACTCTGGGAGGACGTTATATAACGTCCTCCCAGAATCGCGCCCCCTGGGGCGCGCACACGGGAAACTCCGTGACCGCCGGGTCCAGAGGACCCGGCGGATCACGAATCGCGGTAAATCGCCGCTGATAGCGGCCGTTTACCACGTGATCGCTCCGTCAAATGACGGAGCAATCACTTGTAAACAGACCGGCGTCATTTGATGACGCCGGTTCCTCCCTCCCCTCTCTGTACCGATCGGTACAGTGTGAGAGGGGAGGGGGAGGGAGCGGATGGCAGCAGCAGCACTGTGGGCTGGATCTGTGACAATTGCAGTCACAGATCCAGCCATCCATCCATCCCTGCTCAGCCATCCCTGTGCTATACCCTGCCAATACTCTGCAATACACCCTGCCAATACTCTGCAAAATACCCTGGTGCAATACTCTGCAATACCCTGGTGCAATACTCTGCAATACCCTGGTGCAATACTCTGCAATACCCTGGTGCAATACTCTGCAATACCCTGGTGCAATACTCTGCAATACCCTGGTGCAATACTCTGCAATACCCTGGTGCAATACTCTGCAATACCCTGGTGCAATACTCTGCAATACCCTGCGCAATACTCTGCAATACCCTGCGCAATACTCTGCAATACCCTGCAAAATACTCTGCAATACCCTGCGCAATACTCTGCAAAATACTCTGCAATACCCTGCACAATACTCTGCAATACCCTGCACAATACTCTGCAATACCCTGCACAATACTCTGCAATACCCTGCACAATACTCTGCAATACCCTCCACAATACTCTGCAATACCCGCCACAATACTCTGCAATACCCTCCACAATACTCTGCAATACCCTCCACAATACCCTGTGCAATACCCTCCACAATACCCTGTGCAATACCCGTGCAATACCCTGCCATACACCGCAATACCCTGCCATACACCGCAATACCCTGCCATACACCGCAATACTCCGCAATGCCCGGCAATACTCCGCAATGCCCGGCAATACTCCGCAATGCCCGGCAATACTCTGCAATAACCACTTCCCGCCCTCCGGCCGTCATATGACGTCCTTGACTTTGTGCGGGGATATCTGAATGATGCCTGCAGCTACAGGCATCATTCAGATATCGGCTTTTTCAGCCGGCGATTCCCTACACCATAAGAACAATCATAGCAGCTGTTCCGCCGCTTGATCATTCTTACGGGAGGCGAGAGGGGATGTCCCCCCCCCCCCGCCGCCCTCCGGTGCTTCTACCGACTCACCGCTACGATCAAAGCCAGGATTGTTGTTTTTTATTTTTTTTATTTTTTTCAGGCTTCCCAGCCTAGAGGTGAGATGTGGGGTCTTGACACCCCCCCCCCCCCATATCTCACTGTAAAGAGGACCTGTCATGCCATATTCCTATTACAAGGGATGTTTACGTTCCTTGTAATAGGTATAAAAGTGATCAAAAAAATGTTTAGGGCGGAAAAACATGTCAAACTAAAATAAATAAAGTAAAATGAAGAATAAAATTTTTTTTTTTTTTTAAAGCGCCCCTGTCCCCGTGAGCTCGCATACAGAAGCGAACGCATACGTAAGTCCCGCCCACATATGAAAACGGTTTTCAAACCACACATGTGAGGTATCTCTGCGAACGTTAGAGCGAGAGCAATCATTTTGGCCCTAGACCTCCTCTGTAACTCAAAACATGTAACCAGTAAAAATATTTAAAGCGTCGCCTATGGGGATTTTTTAAGTAGCGAAGTTTGGCGCCATTCCACGAGTGTGTGCAATTTTTAAGGTCGACATGTTAGGTATCTATTTACTCGGCGTAACTTCATCTTTCACATTATGCAAAAACATTGGGCTAACTTTACTGTTTTTTTTTTTTTTAAGCACAAAACATTTTTTTTCCGTAAAAAACGCGTTAAAAAAATTGCTGCGCAAATATCGTGCGAGATAAAAAGTTGCAACAACCACCATTATATTCTCTAAGGTCTTTGCTAAAAAAACATATATAATGTTTTGGGGTTCTATGTAATTTTCTAGCAAATAAATGATGATTTTTACATGTAGGAGAGAAATGTCAGAATTGGCCTTGGTGCTCCAGAACGCCTGAAGGTGCTGCCTGCATGTTGGGCCTCTGTATGTGGCCACGCTGTGTAAAAGTCTCACACATGTGGTATCGCCATACTCGGGAGTAATAGCAGAATGTGTTTTGGGGTGTAATTTGTGGAATGCATATGCTGTGTGTGAGAAATAACCTGCTAATATGACAATTTTGTGAAAAAAAAAAGAGAAAAAAAAATCTTGATTTTGCAAAGAATTGTGGGAAAAAATGACAACTTCAAAAAACTCACAATGCCTCTTTCTGAATACCTTGGAATGTCTTCTTTCCAAAAAGGGGTCATTTGGGGGGTATTTGTACTTTTCTGGCATGTTAGGGTCTCAAGAATTGAGATAGGCCGTCAGTACTTCAGGTGTGATCAATTTTCAGATATTGGCACCATAGCTTGTGGACTCTATAACTTTCACAAAGACCAAATAATATACACCAATTTGTACTTATTTTTACCAAAGATATGTAGCAGTATAAATTTTGGCCAAAATTTATGAAGAAAAAATAGTAATTTGCAAAATTTTATAACGGAAACGAAAAAAAAATCATTTTTTTACAAAATTTTCAGTCTTTTTTCTCTTATAGCGCAAAAAATAAAAAACCCAACAGTGATTAAATACCACCAAAAGAAAGCTCTATTTGTGTGAAAAAAAGGACAAAAATTTCATATGGGTACAGTGTTGTATGACTGAGTAATTGTCATTCAAAATGTGAGAGCACCGAAAGCTGAAAATTGGTCTGGTTATTAAGGGGGTTTAAGTGCCCAGTGGTCAAGTGGTTAAACACATTTGGCTTATTTTTTTTTAGAAAACTCAGTTTTATTGTTGATCTGCTTCTCCGGCCACGGCGTGAGGCCTGAGCGCTTCATCCCCCGTCCACTATGCCTCCTGGGAGATCTTTGTCATGAATCCCAGAAGGCAATACTGTAGTCGGGCCGTAGCACAGATTGCGCTAAGCCACGCCCTCCCATTTTCCTTATTGGCCAGTCACGTCATGACACCCATTAACAGGGCGGATGAATTCCTCCCTGTTACCATGGAGCCGGCCAGCGGGCACCGGGAAGTTTGTGCCTGGCTTCTCCTGCTGTACACAAAGCCCAGGTGAGTGTGAGCAGACGGAGCTGTGACCCGACTCTGCCCTCTCATTGACCACACAACTCGTTCTTTCTGGGGTTTGTTGTTGTTGTTAGAGGGCGGGACTTGTGAGAATCGTTGTTCCGCCCCCAGCTCCTCCCCAACTACACCCAGTGCAGAGTGAGCTCCCCGGTAATAGGAGCCGTGCGGCGCTGATAGGAGCCGTGCGGCGCTGATAGGAGCCGTGCGGCGCTGATAGGAGCCGTGCGGCGCTGTGTCGCCTCCCGGGGGGAGCCGGTGTCTCCTCCCGGGGGGAGCTGGTGTCCCCTACCGGGGGCTGTTTGCCTCCCTGACCGCCCAGAGATGACGAGGGTAAGGTGTAGAGTCCTGTCTTAGGCCAGCCACCATCACTTACTTGTAGCCGGGCCACCTGTAGAGTCACACTGAGGAAGGAGGGGGACTACATGTCCCAGCGGGGGGGGTCACTGATCTATTGCACTGTTACCAAGAGCAAACACCATTATTATCAATGTTATTATTATGGGGGACTGTACACTGATTACATGTCTGTGTCCTCTACTGTCTATATACTCCTCTCCTCTACTGTCTACTGCAAAGCTGAAATCCAGGAAGTAATACAGTCTGGCTTCAGATGCCCACACTAAAGATGGCCATGCTCTGCTAGTTTATAAATCTAAATGCTGTAATAACCTAACAAAACGGACCTTTAGTTTACAGACTAACTTTACTAGAGTACATTAGGCTTGTGTATTATAGAGGTGTATTAAGGGTGTCTTGGCCCTAACCCACCCTCCCCCAGTTCTGCTCAAGAGACAAATCTCTTTGCATTCAAAAAAGTGTCTGGCGCCCACCATTTCATCTTGCATTACACCCACCATGACTCTACACCGAAGGATGTCGGCTGTCCCTAACTCTGGAGGTCACCATTAGGCCTCAGGGGACCCGGGACTTTGCTACATATATATGGGCATATCTCTTCTGGACTGGTTATTAGGCTGTTTTCAAACTGATCCACAGGTGCACCTGCGGGCTACCTGCACTGAGCCATAGACTTTCTGAATGTTATGTACAGGTTTGGTGCACTTTCTGATAGCACACCAAAATTCCTGAATGCAGGAGTTTTGTTGAGCTTTCAGGAAAGTACACCACCCCAGCAGGATATAATAGAAGTCTATAGCAAAGTGCAGCTAACTCGCAGGAGAGCCATGGGCACACTGCGCTGCCCCCCGTGGTGTGGGTTAACCGCAGCACATTAGTGTTAAAGCAGCCTAACTCCCCTTTTACACAATCGGTCCGTTTTTCAGGCAGACCCAATCAGACCTTCCATTCACCTCGACGGAGCGGCAGATGTAAACAGACTTCTGTCCGTGTACACACGTCTACCTCCAATTCAAACCACAAAAAAAAGATTTGTTCTCTTCCGTTTTTGGCAGATCGGAACAGAGGGCTCATAAGGTAGAGTGGGCTGTGTCCGTGTCCACTCTGCATATGCAAAGCGGACACTGAACTGTCCTCTGTCATGTCGCTTAAGTGGCCCTCATTCTTCAAAAGGTTGGGCACCCCTGGTTTAAGACCCCTTTCACACTGAGGGCGTTTTGCAGGCACTATAGTGTTAAAAATAGCGCCTGCAATCCACCCTCAAACAGCTGCCTTATTGTCTCCAGTGTGAAAGCCCGCTGTAGCGGCGAATTGCCGGCAGTATTAACACTTTCTCTGCCACTAGCGGGGGTTAAAAGTGCCTCGCTAGCGGCCGAAATGCGCCGCAAATCCGACGGTAAAATAGCGGCGTTTTACCGCCGACGCTATGGGCGGCAGCAGTGTGAAAGGGCTCTAAGACAAAGTGCTGGAGAGTACTGAAATGGCCAGCAATGAGTCCAGATCTAAATCCCATAGAGCACCTGTGGAGAGATCTAAAAACAGCAGTTGTGGAAAAGGAACCCCCTCCAATCTGAGAGACCTGGAGCAGTTGGTTAAAGCAGAGTAGAAATTCAAGTAGACAGGTGTAAAACTCATTGATGGTTTTAAAAAGCGATTTGATTTCAGTTATTTTTTCCAAGGGGGTCTGCTATAAATATTAAATTGAGGGTGCCAATGATTTTGTCCAGTATATTTTCAGAGTTTTGCGTGGCATGTGTCAGATTTTTTTTTTTCTCCACTTCTTCTTTTTTTTTTTTTTTTGTGTCGTACCAATGCAAACCAAAATGAAAAAATGAAACCTGACAAAGCCTAAACATTTGTAATTGCAACGATTTTCTGGGTAAAGTGGTGCATTATCTGACAAATGCAGGCGTGGCAATGTTTTTGGCCATGACCTATAATTTATATAAAGTGTGTGTGTGTGTGTGTGTGTGTGTGTGTGTGTTTGTGTGTGTGTATATATATATATATATATATATGTGTGTGTGTGTGTGTGTGTGTGTGTGTGTGTGTGTGTGTGTGTGTATATGTATATATATATATATATAATTTTTATTTTATTTTTTGTGTTCGCACCCTTTACCATAGGTAGGTGCTAGAATAGGATTTTTCTAGGCAAATTTAGGCAGGCCTATGCTTTAGGCTAGGCCTGCTTGTTTTGATTGATCTGGGAGTGGTTAGTGTAGCAGTGGGTGTGACCACCTGTGATCTGGTTCTGAGGCGCCTCCCCTGCTTCCAGGGAGATTGTTCTGGAAGAGGGGCTGGAACTGGAGTGGCAGGCAGCTCATGTGAAGAGCCCTGACCAATCCCCATTCGGTATTGGCAGGTGGCAGGCCTCCCATATAAGCTGAGGTCACATGCTGCTGGAGAAGTCGTCGGACGAGAGAAGTGGAGGATGGAATACTAGACAGTTGCTATAGGGCGTCCCCATCTGGGGGAGGCGTGCTGACCTCGGAGTGGCCTGGGGAGATCTGTGACTGAACCTCATCCTTACACGGTCACAGATGAGGAATTCCTGGAGCAGAAGGGCAGGAAGCGCTGCTGGAACATATGTCCGGATAAAGTTCTCCATCATGGACTTGGGGCAGGAGAAGGTCAGTGTGTATACCACAGTGGAGTGCTGGGTACGGAGGCATGCCAGGAAGTCTGGGAGGGAACTTCATCCTTACCAGGGCATGGATGAAGTCCTCATCCTTACACGGTCATGGATGAAGTCCACATCTTTACACGGTCATTGGTGAGGAGTCCCGGAACAGAGGAGTGACTGTGGGGTGTAGTGTCAAGTCGCTGTGGCCTGAGGGCGCAGGATTTGCAGGCCAGACTAGCTGGGAGCAGTAGTCCATCTGTTACCATGTGCTACTAAAATTGCTAGGCCGCCGGGGAGAGGCACTGCAGACCTCTGGCCTAGTAACCGCATTCAAGTAACCTCATTCAAGGAACTCTACAACGGTAACCAAGTACAGCCAGCAAGCTGGGGTTATTCAGAGTGATCCCTTTTTGTCATACGGAAGGTGATGAGACAGGAGCCTAACGGTTTTACAGAGTAAGATTTGTGCAGGAGGAGAAAAGTCCTGGGAGTAATATTCTGCAGGAACTAGTGCAGAGGAGGAGGAGCAATAGTCTGCATGGAGATATGCACTGTGAATGTTAGGAGTAAATCAGTTTATTCAGGGCTGAATCTACTAATCAATGTTTTCTAAATGTGATGGCATATCAACAAGTTATATGGGCATCCCATATCTCCCTTTTACCCCAACCAAGTCATATCCCCCCAATAAACGAAAATAAAACAACGCAAATGACTTCTCATTGTCTCAGAAGTGATATATGGGGGTCTGGCAGCAGGGTGATTTGGTTGATATTAGTACTATTGTAGCGCTTGGTTGCTACTAGTAACTAATGGAGGCGATCAGGGATGGTACTGTGATAGTGCTGTGAGCAATCTGACGCTGGGGGGGGGGGGTGGAGGACGACTGACATCACAAGTGACATTAATACAGTGTCTATTGAGAATATACTATACACTGTCACTGTACTAATGTCACTGGCTGAGGAAGGGTTAACATCTAGAGGTAAAATATGTGCAAAACTATATGTAAAATGTGCTGATTTTTACAAAAAATCTGATTTGTCCCTCTATACAGAGCTCTGTGTTGAGCTCTGGACTGCAAATTCACATAGCCAATCAGCAAGTCCCAGCCGTAATTCATTGTCTGGGACTTGTTGACCGGATCCTGCTGTGTGCCTAATGGGGGGCACACATGGGCGTGCCCTAGACCCGGAAGTGGGCAGCGACATAAGGGTGCGCCACTTTGCCTAAAGCAGCTGCTCGCCTGCAGTACATTGAGGTGTGGGCGGTGGCCAAGTGGGTTAAAGGAGCCAAAATAACTTATTTTACCGTCCCTGATTGAGCCAGATACTCCTAAAAGAACTGAGTAACAAATTCAGACAGCACAGCCATCTTTTTGATGATATTGAGCAATAAATGAAACCTGTACAGATAAAGTACCAACATCTCTTTTTCATTGCAGAATCTCGAGAGGAAAGTGAGTATACTACCATAACTAAGAAAAAAGTGCCTTCACAAAAACTTCACAGAGTTCCATTTCCACGACCAGTTGTAGCATTGCTACCTCAGCGAACTACCCTTGTGCCTCTCTCTATTTTTCGGAATACAAATTCTGCTCCTTCTAGCCCCGGAACCAAAGTAAGTCTGTTTTTGATGTTGTACCATTCCTATACGCAAGTGTACCGTATTCGATTTTTAACATAGTTTAGCATATTGTTCCTCTCCTCTACGGTTAAAGAAGAACTCCAGCTTTTCCTCCCCAAAAAACAGATGCATTGTGCATGTAAATGAATCGGAACCCTAATATCTGTGTGTGTGTGTGTGTGTGTGTGTGTGTGTGTGTGTGTGTGCGTGTGTCTTACCTCCTTTAGCTGTGTATAGCAGGTTTCTGTGTCTGTGATGTCACTCCTGGCTGAATTTTAAAGTTTTTAGACTTCCTGTTTCCTTCCTTTGCCAGTCCTGATACTACATGTCCCATCATGCTTTGAGCCTCTGTAGTTTCAGGGCAGGTGTTCTGTCAGATTAGGCGACCCATTCGATTTTGGAACGGAAGTGACGTTTCGTCGCGGCCATCTTGGTACGCCCGCACTCGGCCACAGTCTGAAGTTGCCAAGCAGACATCTTTTTACACCCACCCAAATTCTGGATTTCACACTTATTTTTACCACTAAACTGAGCTTCTATCGTGTGTAGCGGGGTCTCCTTTAAGGCCCCGAGACTACGTTACCCAGAACCCCGTTCGGCACCCAGAGTGCAATTGGTCACCGCAGAGACTTATGGGAGGGGCTATTTAAGAAGGAGGCGAGGCGGAGCTCGGCCTCTTTGGACACCGCGCTGCAAGCAACAGTCTTCCTGTGCGCATCTGCTGCAGTGCAAGGCCTGAAGCCTGGGGCCTTGCACAACTTCCTGAAGAGCCTTCCACCCACTGGGGAGCCTGAGTGGTATCTGACTTGTCGAGTGAGGACATCGGTTAGATCGGGGACCCGATCATGGCGGAGACACAGCAGGTGGAAGTCCTGGACTGGGATCGCGTCCGGAGTGGTGAGCGAGCACTTGCTCAATCCAATAGACTGTACCGTGTTTAGGCCTATAGACTGCCTTGGCCCACCGATCGTTTGTTTGTTGTTCCACTGGAGACCAGTAGCGGGATAGACTTAAAGGGTCTCCAGTATAGTGTTCCTTGTGACTGCCTACTTTATGGATTACAAAATACTGTTTCATCAAGTGCACCACCAAAAGTTTGCATGCAAAGAAATCCCTAATGAAAAGACTGAGATTTATTCTGTGTCAGGCCTGACCAGGGAGGGGAGATAGACTATTGTTTTAGGGCGCGTATACAATAATAGCTGCGCGTAGTGGATTACCGCGCTGCGCCATTTTTGCGTGCTATACCTATTGCTGCAGGACTCTGTAAGCGAATTGTATGTGTTATGTTCTGCCTACGCTGGTAAAAACTAAAGTAAATCCGTTTTATACTTGATCTCTCGCATCAGTGTGTTGTCTTATTGCAAATAGGTTACCCTTGCAATACTGTTTGTGATACAAGTATAATCCCTAGACTAGCTGTGCCAGAGTGGGTCGAGTAAGATTGCCGGGGGTTGGCAGTGCTGTACACAGGGCCCGAAACAAAAATCCAGCGGCTCTCTTAACTGGGGGTATCGCTACACGTGCAATACAGTATTTGGAAGTCCGTGACACTGTTTTAATATTGAATTTTAAAAGCAGTGGCAAGCCTGCTGGTCTCACAGGTTTGCTGATCTGACCGAAGACCACTGCTTTTAAAATTCAACATTAAAACACGTGTCACGGACTTCTAAATACTGTATTTCGCTATAGAAGCTCAGTTTAGTGGCAAAAAATAGTGTGAAATGCAAGACTTCGGTGGGTGTAAAAAGATGTCCACTTGGTGACTGCAGGCTGAGTGCAGGGTGTACCAAGATGGCCGTGACAGGACGTTATTTCCGTTACAAGTTTTGACGGGTCACCTAAACTGACTGAACACAGGCTTTGGGAGTCACTGGGAGCAGCTATGGGTGGATCTAGGGGTTACTGTGGGGGGGGGGGGTTTCTGGGCCTTCATGTGGGTGGTGATTTTGGTAAGAATGGAATGGTTATCCCTGCCCACACTCCATTCCTCTGTAGAGTGAATAGGGAAAAAGCAGGAAGTGGAACTTTAGTCATAAACTTAAATTGATTTCTAAAGGCTATATATTTATATATATATATATATATATATATATATATATATATATATATATATATATATATATATTAATAAATAGCAAACCTGTCATACTTCCCTGCTCTGTGAAATGGTTTTGCAGCGCACAGCCCTGATCCTCCTCTTATCCCACTGCTGCTTTCTAAGAGGGCTCTCATGCAACCCACACAGAAAAAAAACATGTCAACACCCACCAAACACGCGCCGCTGTCACGGTGCCACATAGGCTGGGATCGCATCTGCGTGTTTCTAAATGCATGGCAACCAGAACAGAAAACACGCGCTTTGCCGTGCCTTTCTAAAAATGTGCTGCAATGCATGTCGCACTTTCTGTTTAGGCTACGTTCTCCTCCGCGCGTTTCTGAACGCAGGACAACCTGCAAGAGAACAAACTCTTTGCCGTGTGTTTCAAAAATGGGTGGCAATGCGGACAGTTCTGGTTTTAAATCTTGAGTCCGGGTTTCAGTCCACCTGAAACCCGGACACATTATTCAGACCTAATCTCATAGGGATTCCCCCTATAACAGCCACCCCCTCTGCATCTTCTTCTGCTGCTCACCACCACCAGCTCTCCCCCTTCCTCTGCACCTTTAGCCTCTCACCGCCCCAAGCTATCCCCCTCCATCGGCACTTTCAGTTTACACTCTACCCCCCCTGCACTGTTTCTGTTCTCACTTGGCTTCTCCCTGAGCCTATTCTGCTCCACATCCATCCATGCTTTGGTCCACCTCCACTGCAACACAACCTAACTGCTTTTCATTCACATTACCTGCTGCTTGATCTCTCACTCCCACTAGCAATGTTGCATCTCACTTTAGAACTGCCGCTCTCCCATTCATTCAGCCTCTTCCTTCCCCTCACCACCGACTCTGGTCCTCCCCTGATCATTGTCTCCTTGCTCACCTCCATCCGCATCTCTCATCTTTAAAGTACAAGCTCCCTTCTCTCCAAGTCTATTTCCTTTCCTACCACCTATCTTTGCTGCATCCCCTTTTTCCATCCCCAGTCATCCCCCTAACCCACCTTCCCCCTACCCCCCTCACCTTCCTGTCCTAGGTCGCCCCTCTTATTCCTATTTTTACTACCCCCCATCCTGCCACATTATTACTCTCCTTGGCACAGGTCTTTTCCTAATCCTACAAGGGTATACTACATAAAAATTGCAGTACGCCACTAAGGTGTTTGGGTTTGGCTTGAAGAAAAGGTGGCAACCCTAAATGCGCCATTTGTTCGCATCTGTCTGTTTTCATATGCAGGGCAACCTGTAATAAAAAGCGCACGCTTTGCCATGTGTTTTAAAAATGAGCAGCAATGTATGTCACGCTTGCGTTACCATTTAGGCTGCGGACTCCTTTCCGCATTTCCAAATGCAACCAGCACAGAAAACGCGCACTTTGTGCGTTTCAAAAACACATGCACTAGAACCCACACAAACAAATACTTTGCCACACATTTTGAAAACGCATGGTAACGCGCATCATACTTATGTTACCATTTGTTTTGCATCTGCGTGTTTCTGAATACAGGCAACTCGCAACAGAAAACACGCTTTCGTGAGTGCTTCGAAAATGCGTGACATTGTGTGGCTCCCTTGCATTACCATTTTTTGTTTGCATCTGTGTGTTTGAGCGCACAGCAACCTGCAATAAAACACGCACACTTTGCCATGCATATCAAAAACATGCAGCAACTAGTGAAGAAAATATGTTTTGTCATGTGTTTCAAAAACAAATGGCAACGCACGTCACGGTGTTACTTTTTACATCTGCGCATTTCCAAATGCACAGAAATTCACAAAAAAATGCACAGCACACTTGCATTACTTTTATTTTGCATCTGTGCATTTCTGAATGCATGGCAACCCGCAAGAAAATGCACACCATGCCATGCTTTTCAAAAACGCACAGCAACACTCATCGTGCTTTCGTTACCATTCGTTTGCATCTGCACATTTTAAAATGCACAGAATCCCGCAAGAAAATGTATGCTTTTCTGTGCCTTTAGAAAACGTGCAGTGCGCTTGCATTACCATTCATTCACATCTGCGTGTTTCAAAATGCGCAGCAAGTTGCAAGAAAACACTTGCTTTGCCATGTGTTTTGGAAACGTGTAGCAATGTGCGTCATACTTGTGTTACCATATAGGCTGCGTTTCCAACTGAGCGGCAACCTGCTTTGCTGTGCATTTTGTAAAACACGTGACAACGTACGTCGTGCTTGGGTTACCATTCGTTTTACATCTGCGAGTCTCCGAATGCAGAGCAATCTGCAAGAAAAAGCACGCATTTTCTGTGTGATAGTCTGGTCGTGCTGGAAGTCACGTGACTTTCATGTGTTGCTGTATACCAGGGCGGTCGATTCCATCCCTTCTAGCAACAGTACAACTAGCTTTCCCAGCAGGCTATGTATATTATATGTCCTGCTTGCTTGATCTGTGAAGCTGGACTTGTAGGTGTGACTGGGCAGGATTGAATGCTAATTAGGATGTGTCCATCCCACTCATCAGAGCTGTGAAGTGATATCATTTGTACATGCTCAAAGACTACAGAGAGGTGTGTTCTAGGCTAGAGATACAGCAGGAAGTGGCTATGGAAGGCATTCTGTCTACATCCAGACTATATAGAGTGTCACATGGTACAAAGCCACAACTAAAACACAGAATATCGGGAGATCTGCAGATGACAGGGCAACCTGATACAGAGGTATGATCTAAGCTGGGACTGACCATTCAATTCTCTTCAAGTGACAAAGTTGGAGTTGAGCTTTAAAGGTAATGATGGTTTAGGGTTTTTGTCCTAATTTTTATTAGGACTGTAGAATACATTCTTTCCTTTCTTTCCTTCTTTCTCTCCTTCCTCTCTCCTCGGATTGCGAGTGTCGCACTAACCCCGTAGGAGCTGCTGGTTTTGTTTGGGCCTGCCCTCTGATTCTCAACCCCTTAACTGGCTCGAACCCTCCCTTGGCACAACTGGTAGTGAAAAGAATTGTAAAACCCATTGGCTATAGGGGAATATATATATATATATATATTTTTTTATGTGTGTATGTATATATATATATATATATATATATATATATGTATGTGTGTGTGTGTGTGTGTGTGTGTATGTGTATATATATATATATATATATTTTTTTTTTTTGTAAAAATAAGCAGCAGAATGATAAAAAATAGTGATGGTGACAAAGAGTGTTTAAAAAAAACATCCATTATGGTGGTCAGTGGTTGGAGAGTTGGGACACCGTGACCGGGAGTTTATTAATTTAAACAGAGGAACCAGGAGAGCTGATTGATTCTCAAAGAGCCCTTTGCAGGGATAACAGCCGCATGCGTGGACTGATCTCTTACAGGGATCAGTGCTTCTGGTAAGCTGCTTGTTTGAATAGAGGTGGTGGATTCTTCACTATTCTGAATCAGCACTGTTCTGTGGTGTTCTAGTTTTGATGTCACGGATGCATGTTAAGAAGATTGAACATTTGCTTTGATGATTAAACTTTATTTGTGCTGCCTATATCAGTCAATATTAAGGATAGCATAATAGGAGAATTGTATTTGGACATAATTTTGGACCTAATTTCTTCCCCTCTCTGATGTGGGATCATACCAGCATTGAATATTGGATGTTTTATTTAACATTCTTTGTCACCATTACTATTTTTTATCATTGCGTAGCTTATTTTTACTATTTGCATTTTTGTGTGTGTGTGTCACATTTTATAGTTGCAGCACAGGTAATCACTTATTCTTCTACGGTTTTGCAGACAGCACAGTATACGCACCCCATGAAATTATATATATATATATATATATATCTCACATTAAGTATACATTACCTTTCTCCGTTGGGGTCCTTCAGGCTAATGAAAGTACTTCACACAGGTATCTACTTAAATATCAAGTTTACTTTATCAAAAGATCATAAACAGGTTTATATATTAAATATATCTCTTTTATAGCTTTAAATGACTCTGCGGGGCCCTGAAAGAGTCAATAATGTGTATCATATACAGGTTCTACAGTAGGCTGTCTACTTTCTATGGATAAACTATCTTTAGCTCGCAAGCTCCCCCTAGTGGGCAATATCACCCTGTGTCCCGTCAATGTTAGTTCCAGTCAGGCCTGACTAAGATTTCTGTACGAGTTCCTCAATGGTGGGAGTCTTCGCTAGCAAAACGTTGGTGCACTTTATAATTGTAATCCAAAGGAGATTAAAGATGTAAGCTAAACTCCCGCAATGCTTTTGGGAATTGAACTCTGTCAGTATAATGCCAACATTACTTACGCAGCTATTATGCGCTGCACTATGTCCTAGTGTAGGTGCGGCTCACTATTCAGATGATGGTGGGCCTTAAAATGTCATAGGCCTAACAACCAGTTGTAGATTCTGGGCAGGTGCCCGCTTACCCAAAGAGGCCTAGTCCGCCTGACACGATCTGTTGTCGGTACCCCCGATCCGCGACCTCTCCGCAACGCACAGTCTCTGGTCCCTCTCACAGCCGCCGTAGATGTCGGTTGGTGGATCACCCCGGTAGCTGAGAAGCGCAAGCTGGTCATACGGAAAGGGATCTCTCTCTGGCTTGATGATCCTCCGTGAAACTACAGGCCCAGGCTTTGGGCCTAGTCACTCCAGCAGCAGGCCTCACAGACTTCCTGCTTGGTTGAGGGGGCGAAGTCCAGAGAGGCTGAGCGTGGCCCCTCCCTCTATGTAACCTCCCCCAGAAGGCTGTGCGGTGGTTGTAATGCATTCTGGGAGTACAGCTGCTATGTGGGTACCATAGTCTATTAGGTATCCATGGCAACGGAGTCTCTCTCTCCCTGTACCATAAGTTCCACACGCATTACTGAACCGAAGTAAACAATGGTCTATAAAGTTCTAACTGGAACATAGGAGGAAGTTTGGGGTGTACACACATAACAATAGTCCATAACAGTAGAACCCCACTACACGAGTAACACAGTTAACGAGCGTTTCGCAATACGAGCACTGTATTTTAAATAATCGTGACTCGGTTTGTGAGACTTGTCTCGCAAAACAAGCACAAATCAGGCCAAAGCGATGTGCAGTACTGCTTTCGGCCTGAGGTGGGGGGGTGCCGGAGCCGAGCAGAGCCGAACGTCGCCGATCACAGCGATCAGCGCCGTTCGGAAATGCACGGAAAGGCCCGAGGACAGCACGGCTGACCCAAGCAAATCTTGGGTAGGAAGTCTTTGAGGTTTGCAGAGGTCAGCCGAAGTGTCCTCTGGCCTTTTAGGCCGTTTCCGAGGCTCTCCGGCGCCCCTGGCCGCATGCGGTATTGCATCCCATTGAAGTCAATGCGAAACAAATTATTTTCCCTAAACGTCTTTCAGAACAGCACCTTGAGAGCATGGCTCCACCCACTTGACAGGAAACACACCTCCACCAAACTTCTTAAAAAGGAGGCTCCTTCCACTTATCAATTTTTGTGTTTCCTCCGGCGGGAATTTTTGTTTCCTCTGTCCTGAGCCCAGATCTCCATACTCCACCTTTTTTTGTGTTTACCTCAGAGAGTCTGTTCCTCCCATCTCCATGGGCTAAGAGTGCCTAGTGGATGGGCTCCTTCAGGGCTGATCTTGGGGTCACAGACGCCTGGGTGCAGAAATATTTCTGGCGCCCCGCGTGGGCGTGGTCATCTTACAAACTCCTCCCCTTTACACATGTTTCTATGGCAACGACTCAAACAGAGATGCCCCCCTAACAAGTCGTCGTTACCCTGGGATCCTCCCATGATCCTTTAACAATAAATAAAATACAGGAAGAGCGTACACTAATGAGACCTGGAGGGGAGTCTCTCTGATGCACACAGAGAGGGCTTCTGTTAGAGAGTGTTAGGAAGAGCCCCCAGACATAGTACAGGAGATGGTCAGAGAGTGCAGACATAGCACAGGAGATGGTCAGAGACTGCAGACATAGCACAGGAGATGGTCAGAGACTGCAGACCTAGCACAGGAGATGGTCAGAGACTGCAGACCTAGCACAGGAGATGGTCAGAGACTGCAGACATAGCACAGGAGATGGTCAGAGACTGCAGACATAGCACAGGAGATGGTCAGAGACTGCAGACATAGCACAGGAGATGGTCAGAGACTGCAGACATAGCACAGGAGATGGTCAGAGACTGCAGACATAGCACAGGAGATGGTCAGAGACTGCAGACATAGCACAGGAGATGGTCAGAGACTGCAGACATAGCACAGGAGATGGTCAGAGACTGCAGACATAGCACAGGAGATGGTCAGAGACTGCAGACATAGCACAGGAGATGGTCAGAGACTGCAGACATAGCACAGGAGATGGTCAGAGACTGCAGACATAGCACAGGAGATGATGGCTGATCGGCCCTCTCACCTGACCCAGCGATACAGCAACGACGGTTCCTCTGATCAGGAGTCAGCTCACTCTGAATTGCCAGTAGTGACTCCACTGAGTCCAGATCTGTATCAAGTATAGACTCCCTACTAAGTATAAACCCCTCCCTCAATACAGACCCCCCCCTCCATTAGTACAGACCCCCCTCAGTCCAAACCACCCCCCTCCATTAGTACAGACCCCCCACAGACCACCCCCCCTCCATTAGTAGAGATCCCCCACAAACCACCCCCCCTCCATTAGTACAGACCCCCCACAAACCACCCCCCTCCATTAGTACAGACCCCTTCACAAACCACCCCCCCAATAGTACAAACCACCCTCTCCATTAGGACAGACCCCCCACAAACCACCCCCCTCCATTAGTACAGACACCCCCTCAGGACAAACCGCCCCCCCCCCACAAACCCTTCCCATTAGTACAGACCACCCCCCCTCCATTAGTACAGATCCCCCCTCAGGACAAACCACCCCCCTCCATTAGTAGAGACCCTGCCATTAGTACAGACCACCCCCCCCTCCATTAGTACAGACCACCCCCCCTCCATTAGTAGAGACCATCCCCCTCCATTAGTACAGACCCCCCCTCAGGACAAACCACCTCCCCTCCATTAGTAGAGACCCCCCACAAACCACCCTTCCATTAGTACAGACCCCCCCCCTGTACAAACCCCACCAGGGCAGCAGCTGTGGAGGAGAGGACAGTGTGCAGCCGCGCCGCCCAGGTGGAGAAGATCGTGTCAGTGAGAGGAAGCAATGTCATCGCACGGACTGCCCCGCCCCCCAACGACGTCACTGTGCGGGTCTCTCTCCGAGCAGCCGCTCCGATCTCCTCTGACAGGAGGATGGAGGGGGAGGGGCTTGGGCAGGAAATAGCGGCGGCGGGTAGAGCGGCCTCTCTGTATACCAACAAGGAGGAGGGAGGGGAGCACTCTGGCGCTTGAGCACCCCCCCCCATTGTGGCGCCTGGGTGAACTGCAACCCTCGCACCCCGTCTGGGATCGGCCCTGGGCTCCTTCTCCCTCGTTGATACTCGGTGGAGAGTCAGGACTGCTCCGGGATGCTGCTCCTTGGCGGGGTAGGTGGCATGCAAACGTTTTTTGTCTGGGCATGTTTTTTTCCCGAACGCCGCTGCCATCTTGAGAAGGTCAGTCAGAGGCTGCTTCCCCCAGAAGTGAGGTAACCGGAAGGGGGCGGCATCCTACGAGCAGGCGCAAAGCGTCATTTCTGCCGGAAAGCGCAGGGGGAGGAGGGAGGAACAGGTCTGGTGCCTATATGGCTGGTTCTGGTCCGGCGCAGAGGCGCTAATGGAGTCCGGAACCGGCATTTGCCATGAGCATCGCGCTGCCTCCTCAGCATGGATTCGGGAACCGCAGCGAGTGGGACAGGCACAGGCACCAGCAAGGCCCAAGTAAGGAGAAGCCTGAGGTTCTACTCCTTTTTTTTTTTTTTTTTTTTTTTTACTATGGGGTCTCTTTCTAGCTCTCTTCTCCCTTAGGGGGGGTTTGAGCTCTTTCCCCCCTGGTGGCGGGGGCCTGTCTGGGCACATGAGTGTAGCATGTCTCCCACTGTGCACCTGTGGTGAGCATCTTGAAAGGTTTCAGGCTGACTCAAATGGTATGGTTTGTCTTTTTTTTTTTTTTTTTTCTTTTTTTTTTTCTTTTTTTCTTTTTTTCTTGTTTTCTTTCCCTGATCATGGCTGGCCAAGAGCTCTGACTCAGGGAATAAAAAAAAAATGTCCTTCATCCAAGTCTAAGTTACCTGAGGGCTGACTTGTCAAACATGTATTGACTCATTGGTGAAGGAGGAAGCGTCTTCCGCTTGCAGCGAGATAATCGCATCTGTTAAAAAGGAATTGGATGCTACCATTCAATCTTTTAAATCTTCACTTACGAAACCATCCGTGAGACAGACCTCTACCTCACAATCCTCACAAGACTCACGGTTAGTCCTGGTAGTGGAGGCAGAAGAGAGTCCTCTGAACCAGGAAGGTCTTTCCCCCTCACATTCTCAGGAATCAGATGAGGAGGACGACGAGCTGGAGAATATGTCTAAATACAAATTGCCTTTGGACCAAGTTGATGGCCTCCTAAAAGCAATTCATGCGATTTTAGGCCTAGAGGAAGAGCGTAAAGAGTTATCGTTACACGACAGGATGTATGCAGGACTCAGTGAGCCCAAAATGCGTACCTTTCCAGTCCATGCAGTAATTTCTGAGGCAATCAAGAAAGAATGGACTGATCCTGAAAAGAAACCTTTCTTTGCTAGGGCGCATAAGAGAAGGCTTCCATTTATCTCATCATCCATGGACCGACACGGCAGCTCTTAATCACTGAACGTGTGGGTATATGTCCCTGCTTGCAGGAGAAGACCTAGGCAGAATCTTAAATGTTAAAACATTCTAGAACAAACCAGAGCTGAACAGCCCCGCCCAGGGGGGCGGTCCCTCCGGACATTACCCTCCCACCTGCAACTAGCAGACCTCAGTTTTTTTTCTGCCTAGCAGAAGGAGAAGACGTGGCTCTCTCAGGAGCCAGTCTCCTGGAAGATTTTACTTTTAAATTTTATTCCTTTGGGAATATTTTATTTTTGAGACCTTCAATCAACTGTCAGCTGGGCAACAGGTTGGGTACACTAGTATCCTCGTAGTCTTCCCTGTCTGACCATCGAGCGTGCTGATCCTCGCCTTGTGTGCGTGAGACATACCCCATGGCTACAGGGGTGGCCGGGTTGCTTTCATGCTCCCGCAGTCCTCTCAAGATTGAACAGTACCTACTGTATCTTCTGCGGTTGACCGGGCCGACAGCTACGCAGTATGACTCTGTAATAGGTCTGTCTGAAACAAGCCAGTGAGTCCCTCTATTGGCACCGAGGGTGTTCTCCAAGGTGCTTGCGGGATGGGTAAGTAGTCTCTCCTGCTGCAAGGTGAGTACATGCTGGCTGTGTTTCTGTGTTTGGGGGGTTCTCCCTGTCTCCCCCCTGTTATGCTGCTCTCTGCACCCTGTTCTGCTGCTGTGCTGTGTGGGGATGCTTGGGGGGTCACTCTGCCCTGGGGGGGGCGCTCCATGGCTGTTAGTCACTTGGGAAGTGTTCTGGGGGAATGTGTGTTTTCTTTTTACGTGCGCCATTGGCGCGGTGTTTTAAATTTAAAAAGTGCGCCATCGGCGGCCATTTTGCCGCGGCTCAAATCGGTTATACAGGTGCCCGGCGCCCATTTTCTTGTAGCCGGGGCGCTTTCAGTTTAGTTTTCGGCCTCTAGCCGCGCTGCTGAACGGCGCGGAATCCACATCTCCTCACAGATTCTTCACTCTCCTCAGGCTCGCACTACAGCGCGGCTCAAACTGCGGTACCGAGCGGTCCCTAGGGGTGGTGAGTACTCCGGGTATCCCCTCCTCAGCCCCAGCACAGCCAGTGGGTGGGCTGTATTATTCACTGTAATGGTGAATAAGGTCTCAGAGGGTGGCAACATGGAGTCTGGTTCACCTGTTTCTTCACACTTGTTAGAGACAACTGGCAGTGCTCCTGCACCTGCGGTCCTTATGGACCAGTTGTCGGCAGTCCTGGAATCATTCTGCCCAGGAGGGAAGCAGTGTGTGAGCGCAAGGGAGCAAAAAAGCCCCTCTCCCCACTTTATTTCCACAAAAAAAAAAAAAGGGGGTGTGCGCGGATTCAGATATGGGCCTTGTTAGAGAACTCATTGCTGCGGTGAGGGACACTCGCAAGCTAAATGCTGCGGATGAAGAACCTCAGGCGGACCATCTCCTCTGGTTCCTTAGGGCCGGGCCTTCTAAAAAAGTTTTTTTCCATATTACCTTTCTTTGACCAGCTCATTGATGAGGTCTGGGGAAAAGCCGCAGAAGACTTTTATGGTCCCGCGGCGTTTGCCTATCAGATACCCCTTTGAAGATGCCCTACTTAAAACGTGGGCTTCTCCCCCAGTGGTCGACCCTCCAGTCGCCCGTTTAAACAAGGCCACCACTCTCCTGATGGAGGGGACTCCTGCATTTAAGAACCCCACTGACAGGAGGTCAGAAGTGGTGAGCAGAGCCATGTTTGCCTTGTTGGGGTCCACCCTACGGCCTGTGGTAGCGGCGACCCTTGTGCCTCAGACACTTACGGGTTGGGCAAAAAATTTTGCACCAAACTGTACAGGAGCATAATCTTCCTCCAGACACTATTGCTCTGGCCCACCAAATGGTGCAGGGCCTGGTTTATGTTGCGACGCCACGTTAGACGCGGACCCTTATGTCTCAGGGTCTCTGTCTTGGCGGTGGTATTGCATTGTCTGATCTGGTTGAAATGCGGATCTACCATTTAAAGGTGGTAGGATTTTCGGTGCTGTGCTGGATAACCTCATCAAGGATGTCACGGGAGGTAAAAGCACTCTTCTTCCTCAGGCTAGCAAGGGTAAGGAGGCCGCTGTAAGCAGGGTCCTTCCTTTCCAGTAAAAAAGTTTTTTTTTTTTCGTCAGTCAACGGGGAGGCCCTCCCAGACTGACAGCGGTGCGGCTGGTGGACACAAGCGCCCCTGGGTGGGTAAGCCAAACAAGCCGGCTCCCCAAGCCCGCCTCTGCGTGAAGTCTTACCCCCACCCGACTCTGGGGTAGGGGGGGACGACTTTGCAGGTTCACGGATCGGTGGACCTCCCGGGTCTCCTACCAGTGGGTGGGCGAGGTAATCATCTCAGGTTACAGGATAGGTTTCCGTTCCTGGTCCCAGACAGATTCTTCCCTCGAATCTTCCTCTCCTTCCTGCCCGTCGGGCAGCCCTATGGGGCCTATTCAGGATTGCTCAGGTCTGGAGTGATTGTTCCGGTTCCGTAGCAGGAGAGGTTTCAGGGATTCTACTCGCATTCGTTTGTCGTCCCAAAAAAGGGACGGGGTTCGGCCTATCTTGGACCTCCAGGTCCTAAATGCCTTCGTGAAGGTGCAAAAGTTCCGCTTGGAATCCATTCGCACAGTGATCAGTACACTCCGTCAAGGGGATTTTCTGGCGACCTTGGACATCAAGGATGCCTACTTGCATGTTCTGATCTGCGCAAGTCACCAGAAGTTTCTGCGCTTGCGATCGGCGAAGTCCACTATCAATTTGTGGCTCTTCCTTTCGGCCTAGCCTCGGCACCGAGGGTGTTCACCAAGGTGCTTGGCCGGTTCTAGCTTGCTGAGACAGCGAGGCATTGCTGTCGTTGGCTATCTGGATGACTATCGTCAGTCAGACCCTCAGGGACTTCGGGTGGCTCCTAAACATTCAGGAGTCAGTCCTGGTCCCGACTCAAGATCTGGAGTATCTCGGTCTGATTCTGGACTCCTTGGAGGCAAAGGTATTCCTACCTCCGGGGAAGCTACTGACACTTCAGTCTGCAGTGCGGGTGCTGACATCCCAAAAAATTGTCGTCTATCCGTTTTTTGCACGGGAGTCCGGGGACTCATGGTTACCTCTTTCGAGGCCATTCCGTATGCCTAATCACACACCAGGGCATTGCAGAAGGAGATCTTGTTCCCTTGGGACAAATCCCTGTTGTCTTTGGATTTTCCGATCCAGGTGAGTCACCTGGTCAGGGCGTCCCTGACGTGGTGGTTTGGGTCCCCGGCTCTTCGGTCCGGGAAGTCGTTCCTCCCCGTCCAATGGACGGTGTTCACTACGGACGCCAGCCTGAAGGGCTGGGGTGTAGTCTGGGGAGTCCTGTTGGCCCAAGGGCTTGGACTCCGGACGAAGCCCGTTTGCCGATCAATGTTCTGGAAATACGGGCCATCAGACTGTGCCTCTCCTCGTGGTCTGAGAGATTGCAGGATCGCTCCATTAGGATCCAGTCGGACAAAGTCACGGCGGTGGCGTATGTCGACCATCAAGGGGGGACTCGGAGCTCAGCTGCGGCTTCCGATGTCCCCCGTACCCTGAAGTGGGCTAAAAGAAGCGTGCCGGCTCTGTCGGCCGTTTACATTCCGGGCATAGAACTGGCGGACTATTTTAGTCGCCAGTCGTTGGACCAGGGAGAGTGGTCCTTGCACCCGGAGGTATTTCATCTCCTTTACCACACAGATGGTGGGGCACGTCGGAGGTGGACCCGATGGCCTCTCGACTCAATCGCAAGTTGTCGAGATTTGTGGCCAGATCCAGGGATCCTTGGGCGGATGCCTCAGAGGCGTTGGTGGCCCATGGGGTCATTATCACCTGATATACGTTTATCCTCCGCTGCAGTTGCTCCCTCGCCTGCTGCGCAGGGTGGCGACCGAGGGAATTCCGGTGATCCTCATTGCTCCGGATTGACCTCGGCTTCACTGGTACGACGATCTGGTACGTCTCGTCGCGGCCGTTCCCTGGCGGTTGCCAATAAGGGAGAACTTTCTGTCTCAAAGTCCTATATTTCATCCTGCCTTTACAGTCTCTGGCCTTAACGGCATGGCTGTTTAGAGCCAGGTGTTGAGAGACCGAGGTCTCTCGGACTCGGTCATTTCGTCCATATTAAGGGCATGGAAGTCTTCTTCCAGAATGATCTATCTCCGTACCTGGAAAGCTTACATCGCCATGTGCGAAGAGCTGGACTGACGTCCTCGGACGTATTCCGTCCCTAGAATCCTGTTTCCTGCAGCATGGAGTGGCCCAAAGGCTCGCTTTGAGTATCATTAAGGGTTAGATTTCGGCCTTGGCTGTCTTCTTTCGGCGACCACTAGCGGGTCATTCCTTGGTTAGCACCCTTGTGCGGGGGGTTCGCCATGTGCTCCCCCCGTGGGATCGGAATTGGTACTCTCGGTTCTCCAGGAACCTCCTTTTGAGAATATCAGGGATATTCCCCTTTTGACTTTGTCTCAGAAGGTGGCCCTTTTAGTGGCATCACTTCTGTTAGACGAGTGTCTGAGTTGGCGACCTTGTACTGCAAGTCGCCATATTTAGTCATCCATATGGATAAGGCGGTGTTGCATCCGCGACTTTCTCTTTTGTCAAGGGTGATCTCGACCTTTCACCTAAATGAGGACATTGTCCTCCCGTCCTTGTGCCCTCACCCATCGCATCCCAGAGTGTGCGCGGCACACTTTGAATGTGGTACGAGCCTTGCGGGTGTGCCTGTCTGCTACTGCTTCTATTCGGAAGTCTGGCTCTCTGTTTGACTGTCTCTGGTCAGAAACAGAGCCAAGCGGCTTCGTCTGCCACCATTTTCTAGGTGGGTCGAACAAACGGTCTTTCAAGCCTATGCTCTCATGGGGCGGGCGCCTCCCTTTCCTGTTACAGCGCATTCCACCAGGGCAATTGGTGCTTCCTGGGTTTTCCGACATCAAGTGTGCAAGGCGGCGACCTGGTCGTCTGTTCATACCTTTTCTAAGTTTTATAGGGTTGATGTGGCTGCATCTCCGGATGCTTCCTTCGGCCGCAAAGTATTGCAGGCCACTGTTTAAAGTGGCTACTCCTCCGTTGAGGAGCTCTGCCTTGTTTGGAGTGAAGTTTTTTTTTTTTTTTTTTCCATTTATACTGCTCCCATCCCTCTTGACACTGCTTTGGGACATCCCACACGTTCAGTGATTAAGAGCCGCCGTGTCGGTCCATGGATAAGAGAAAATAGGATTTTTGTACTCACCGTAAAATCCATTTCTCTGACATCAATGGACCGACATGGCACACACCCTTCCTTTTTAAGTTTGTACTGCTTTGTTACGAACTGAGGTCTGCTAGCTGCAGGTGGGAGGGTAATGTCCGGAGGGACCGCCCCCCTGGGCGGGGCTGTTCAGCTCTGGTTTGTTCTAGAATGTTTTAACATTTAACATTCTGCCTAGGTCTTCTCCTGCAAGCAGGGACATATACCCACACGTTCAGTGATTAAGAGCCGCCGTGTCGGTCCATGGATGTCAGAGAAATGGATTTTACGGTGAGTACAAAAATCCTATTTTCCATTTGACGAAGACACAGAACCTCCCTGGAATAAGGTTCCAAAACTAGATGCTGCCTTTTCCCAGGTGTCAAGATTTGGGATGAGCTTCGAGTTCGAGTCGAACTCATGTTCGACTTAAACATTGCCTGTTCGGCGAACAGCGAACAATTTGGGTTGTTCGCGGCAAATTTGAAAAGTCGCGGAACACCCCAAATTGTTCTCTGTCTATTTAGGGGTGTGTCTACTCTTATAAATATCCCCAAAAAATAAATATATAAAAATATATATTATTTCTTCTACATATTTTTGTTAAATCGCAATTTGTTCAGAAATAACATTCATTTTAAAACTGAATGCTAAAAGCAAGAGAAATTTTCAAACCACATTCTTACATTCAGCGAATGTACAAAGATTTTTCGTAATGAATATTCTCGTCTGAAAATTGATACGTGTATGGTAAGCATAAGGCTCGGTTCACACCTATGCAGTTTGCTTTTGATCTGTTTTTGCACACATGATTTTGCTGCAATTTGCATTTGTGATGTTTGTGTTTTTTTGGTCAATTTGTTGTTGGGCAGATTAAAACGCAAATCGCGGCAAATACGCACTACATGCTTTTCTGCAGATTCTCTATTGAAGTCTATTGAACCAAAAAAGCAAAAAAAGCACTGTTTTGGTTGAAAAAAGTCCTTAAACCCATTCCAAGTACGCAGCGGCTGAAAAAAGCATAGATGTAAATGTGTCCCATAGGAAACCCATTTTAAATGAACTGTGGTGCGTTTCTGCAAAAAACGCATAGGCGTGAACCAGGCCTAAGACATTTAGTCATAATGGGGTTTCAAACAAAAATTAACCCTTTATAGTACAAAGAGCAGATAATCGCTACTATAAGGGCCCGGGGTTCATTTATACTGTGAAACGGTTAATATACAGTAATAAATATATTACTTCTATCATATATGCAGACGTAAGCCATATATGCCTTTTTAACCCTTTCCATACAGGGCTTTTTATACCACTTCCATACCGGGCCTATTCTGGCACTTCTCTCCTACATGTACAAATCATCATTCTTTTGCTAGAAAATTACTCGGAACCCCCAAACATTATATATGTTTGTTTTTTTTTTTTTTTTTTAGCAGACACCCTAGGGAATAAAATGACGGTCGTTGCAACTTTTTATCTTGCACGGTATTTGCGCAATAATTTTTCAAACACCTTTTTTGGGGGAAAAAAATGGTTTCATGAATTAAAATAGAACAAAACAGTAAAGTTGGCCCAATTTTTTTTTTAAATATGAAAGCTTATGTTGCGCCGAGTAAAAAGATACCTAACATGTCACGCTTTAAAATTGCGCACACTCACCGAATGGTGCCAAACTTCGGTACTTAATCTCCATAGGCGATTTGAATTTTTTTTAGGGCTGTGGAAATTAACTATTAATTCCTCGATTAATCGATTAATTGCTTTGATCGATCAAAATTATTTTGATCGATCAAAATTATTTTGATCGATCAAAATTCTTTGGGCTTGCCGTGTCCATCTGAATGGCTCCTTTGCTGTGCCTTCATATCTGCATGCCGGCAGGACCTTACCATCTGCCACACGCAAGGGCTGTTACATTTCCCTCTATCAACCTGGGATTCTACAGCCATCCACTGGGAGTTGTGATAGTTCCCTTTACAGGACATCTACATGCCGACGGACTGATGTTAGCCCCTTCTCATCTGGATTCAGCAGTGGTATTGTTGTACACATTTTTATACCAGTATCATACTTGGCTACATGTTTTTATGACTGCTTTTGCTACCATAGATTTTATCTCCAGTGCAATATTTATTTTGTTACCTACTTGAAGACTATAAAAGTTTTAATGCTATTCCCATCGAGCGCTGCCTTTGTGTGTTTTTTGTATCCTGCTATCGATTTTTCCAGTGGTTGGTAGCTGCACTGGGAATCCACCTGCAAGGAGATCCGCTAAAAGTAGTTGGATATCTATGTGCGTTATAATTAATCGAAATTAGTCGATTAATCGATAAAAAAAAAATTGATTAATCGAACACGAAAATTTTAATCAGTAACAGCCCTAATTTTTTTACAGGTTACCAGGTTAGAGTTACAGAGGAGGTCTAGTGCTATAATTGTTGCACGCGCTCTAACGCATGCGGCGATACCTCACATGTGGTTTGAACGGCGTTTACATATGCGGGCGGGACTTAGGTGTGCGTTCGCTTCTAAGCGCAAGCTATTGGGGACGGGCGTTTAAAAAAAATATATATATATTTTTACTTTTTTTTTTTTTTTTTTTTTTTTTTTAGCACTTTTATTCCTATTACAAGGAATGTAAACATCCCTTGTAATGGGAATGTGTGTGACAGGTCCTCTTTATGGAGAGATGCGGGGTCAATAAGACCCCACATCTCTCCTCCAGGCTGGAAAGCATGAGATCGTGAAATAAATTCACTGATCTCATACTTACAGCCGCAATGGGCTTTGTTTACATTTGAGGACCCGGGCCTCCGACTGTCATAGAGATGACTGGTGACCATCTGGTCACCAGTAATCTCTATGCTCGTCACGTGACCCACCACCGGCGCCGGACGATTCTCTCCGGGTCCCCGATGGCACGGGAGAGCCCGGAGAAGCAACAGATGGCGGCGGGAGGGGGGGTGTCCCCTCCTGCCGCCTATAAGAACGATCAAGCGGCGGAACCGCCATGATCATTCTTATGGTGCGCAGGATCGCCGGCTAAAAACAAGGATATCTGAATGATGCCTCTAGCTGCAGGCATCATTCAGATATCCCCCCTCAAACCCAGGACGTCATATGACGCCCACCCGGAGGGAGAGAGGGTTCCTGCCGGCGTCATTTTACAATGACCCGGTATGGAAGGGGTTAAATAGGAGTCATACATGAAGCTAAATGAAGGCTGGAAGGGAGATAAAAATCTTTTATATTAGAAGTACTAAAAGCTGTTTTTTTTTTTTGTTTTTTGTTTTTTTTTTTGTTTCATGGATAGCTTTTTAAATATAATGCACAATACTGGTAAAAGTTTACTTTAAATGTAACTGTATTGCCTTATATTACCTCGAGTCTATCAGCCTCCACTTTGTGCAGGGAAGATTAGCATCTGAACCCAGAGAGTCTTTAACCACTTAAAGCGGAGTTCCGGCTTAAAAAAATAAATAATTTAAAGTCTGCAGCTACAAATACTGCAGCTTCTGACTTTTAATAATCGGACACTTACCTGTCCCAGGGTCCAGCGATGTGGGGGAACGAAGCCCCGCTCCTCTCCTCGGCGCCGGTATCACTACCGTGGGCACCCGGCTGTGGCTTCACAGCCGGGCACGCACTGCGCATGCGCGAGCCGCGCTGCGCACTGTGACTGGCCGGGCAATCATCAGGAACCTATGACGTGTGCCAGATGATTGGTGAGAGGGAGGGGGGAGAGCTGAACTTCCCTCCGGCGCCGTGGTGCCCCGGGAGTAAGTGGCAGCTGAAACCTTCTTCAAAGAGGGGTTCCGCTACCCCCCCTCAAAAAAAAATGACATGCCAAATGAGGCATGTCGGGGTCACCTTCCCTTAAAGCGGAAGTTCCATTTTTGGGTGGAGCTCCACTTTAAGGACCGAGCCTCTTTCTGAGATTTGTTGATTACAAGTTAAAAAACGTTTTTTTGCTAGAAAATTACATAGAACACCCAAGCATTATAAAAAAAAAATTCTAACACCCCAGAGAATAAAATAGCGGTCGTTGCAATACTTTGTCACACTGTATTTGCGCAGCGGTCTTACAAGCACACTTTTTTTGGGAAAAAATACACTTTTTTGAGTAAAAAAATAAATGAACAGTAAAGTTAGCCCAATTTTTTTAATTTTTTTTATTGTAAAAGATAATGTTACGCAGAGTAAATTGATACCCAGTGGCGACAAACTTTACTCTTAAATCTCCATAGGTGATGTTTAAAAATTCTAAAGGTTGCATGTTTTGAGTTATAGAGGAGGTCTAGGGCTACAATTATTCTCTCTCTCTCTCTCTCTCGCTCTCTGTGTGATGCCTCACATGTGTGGTTTGAACACTGTTTTCATATGTGGGTGCTGCTCACATATGCGTTTGCTTCTGCACGCGAGCTCAGCGGGACGGGGCGCGTTTAAAAACGTATTTATTTTTTTCTTATTAAATTTTTTTACACTGTTCTTTAAAAAAAAAAAATTTCACTTTCATTCCTATTACAAGGAATGTAAATATCCCTTGTAATAGAAAAAAAGCATGACAGGACCTCCTTAACCACTTAACGACCGCTCACTGTATATATACGTCGGCATAATGGCACCGACAGGCACAATCACGTACAGTGTACGTGATCGCCTTTGTACAGTTGGGGGGTCCGATCGGACCCCCCTCCTATACAGTGAGCAGCCGTTTATCGTTGGGAAGCGTTCCGAGATGAGGGGGCGGCCATTCGATTCTGGCCACCCCCCGCGATCGCTCCCGGCGAATGAAAATGCTCCCTCTGCCTGTGTAATGTAAACACAGGCAGAGGAAGTGATGTCATCTCTCCTCGTGTCGGTCTTTTCGTTCCCGGCGCTGAGGAGAGAAGAAGCAGGTTAGTGCACCAACAGTCCACTGACACCTAGGTACACATAGGCACACATTTCACCCCCCAGGTCACCCCCCAGCCCCCAATCACAGTGTCACTAAATGCAGTGATCAGTAAAATAATAGGATTTTTATAACAGCTTACCTGTAAAATCCTTTTCTTGGAGTACATCACGGGACACAGAGCGACATAGTCATTACTAATGGGTTATATAGATACCGTCAGGTGCTGGCACTGGCAACTTCCAAAACCGGAAGTACCCTCCCCTATATAAGCCCCTCCCATCCGGGAGCACCTCAGTTTTGTAGCAAAGCAATAAGTGTCCCCAAAGAGGGGTGGGAGCTCTGTGTCCCGTGATGTACTCCAAGAAAAGGATTTTACAGGTAAGCTGTTATAAAAATCCTATTTTCTTTTTCGTACATCACGGGACACAGAGCGACATAGTCATTACTAATGGGATGTCCTAAAGCAATGCCAAATGAGGGGGGGGATACACCATATATAAGCTGAGCGCTATCAGACATGAGGATCTTTTGCGGCCTGCAACACACTGCGCCCAAAGGCGACATCCTCCTGACTTCTAACGTCCACCTGGTAGAACCTAGTAAACGTGTGTCCTGAAGACCATGTTGCGGCCTTACAGATTTGAGCCAGGGAGGCCTGGTGATGCACTGCCCATGAAGTTCCAACTGCTCTCGTGGAGTGCGCCCTAACTTTGAACGGAGGCGGTCTATTTCTCAAGCCATAGGCTTGTATTATGACCTGTCGAATCCACTTGGCTAAAGTAGATTTTGACGCTGCCTGACCCCTTCTGGGGCCTTCCGGCAGAATAAACAAAGTATCCGTTCTGCGAATCTGAGCAGTGGCTTTTAGATAAGCTTTAACTGCTCTTACTACATCCAAAGAATGCAATAACTTTTCCTCTACCGAAGTAGGTTTGGGGAAAAAAGAAGGAAGAACCACATCTTGGTTCAAATGAAACCTCGATACCACCTTAGGAAGAAAGGCTGGATGAGGACGTAACACTACTCTGTCCTTATGGATAACCAGATATGGCTCCTTACAGGACATAGCTGCTAATTCCGATACTCTTTTAGCCGAACAAATGGCTACTAGAAAAATCAATTTCCTGGTGAGAAGCACCAAGGAAATATGCTGTAATGGTTCAAATGGTTGTTTCTGTAGAACCGACAGAACCAAGTTTAGATCCCATGGACATATGGGAATATTAACCGGAGGACTAATACGCATCACTCCTTGTATAAAGGCTTTGACTAGTGAATGCGAAGCCAAGGGCCTTTGAAAAAATATTGACAAGGCCGAAATCTGACCCTTGATAGTACTCAAGGCAAGCTTCCTATCTACAGCCCATTGTAGGGAGTCCAGACTCCTACCTATTACGTACTTACGTGGATGCCATTTCTTGGCTTCACACCAGGCGATGTACGCCTTCCAGATTCTATAGTAGATCTGCCTGGATACCGGCTTCCTGGCATTGATCATGGTAGATACCACAGAATTAGAGAGCCCTCTCTTTTTTAGAATGTGGGCTTCAATAGCCAGGCCGTCAAACCTAGGGCTGGTAAGGAAGGGTGGTATATCGGTCCTTGCGAAAGCAGGTCCGGACGATGTGGGAGAGTCCAAGGACTCCCCACTGACATTTTACAATCTCCACGTACCACGCTCTTCGGGGCCACGCTGGAGCCACCAGAATCATTGGTTTCTTTTCTACCCTGATTCTGCGGAGTAATCGAGGTAACCATTGTGGCGGTGTGAATGCATATATCAGCTTGAACTGATCCCAAGGGAACACTAGGGCATCCGAGCCGCAAGCTAGGGGATCCCTTGTCCGAGAGACAAACCTGTCCCCCTTTGCGTTGAATCTGGATGCTAGAAGATCTACATCCGATGTTCCCCACCGCTGACATATTGTCCAGAAAACCTCGGGGTGAAGGGACCCTTCCTCTGGGCCTAATTGCTGGCGACTTAGAAAGTCCGCCTTCCACTTCTCCACTCCTGGAATGAATACCGCAGATATGGCTGGGACATATTTTTTCTGCCCATTTCAGGATGTAATTTACTTCCCTCTGGGCTGCACGACTCCTGGTGCCCCCCTGATGATTGATATATGCCACTGCTGTGGCATTGTCTGATTGAATGCTGACAGGGGACCCTTGGAGTTTGGATGTCCATGCTACTAGGGCATACCGGGCTGCTCGTATCTCTAAGAGATTGATGGGCAGGGCCTTTTCTGCATCCGACCATCTGCCCTGGAGAGACTATTGCTCCAGTACCGCTCCCCAGCCTATAAGGCTGGCATCTGTAGTGACCACCTCCCAAGAAATCGGACTGAAGGATTTCCTTTTTTCTAGATTCTGGGAAACCAACCACCAACGGAGGCTCTTGCGAACGGAAGGGGACAAGGACATTGTAAGTCTAGGCCTGAATTTTTTTGTTCCAGGCTGACAGTATGGCCCCTTGCAAATTCCTTGAATGGAATTGACCGTAGGGTACTGCTTCGAATGATGCCACCATTTTTCCCAGCAGCCTCATATACAGGCGTATGGACGGCTGTCTTTTTTGTACCCACTAAGTGGATCAAATCTTTCAAAGACAACACCTTTCCTCGAGGCAAGAATATTTTTCTCTGGCCTGAATCCAACCTTAGCCCCAAGTATTCCAGACTTTTGAATTTTTAGGGCTGACTTGTCTCGGTTGATAATCCAACCGTGAGATTCCAGATACTTGATTGTCTTGTGAACGACCACGTCTAGTTTTTTCACTGAGTGGTCTATCAGCAGCAAGTCATCCAGATATGCCATTATCATTACACCTTGTGTTCTTAGATTGGCCAATAAAGGGCCAGAATTTTTGTAAACACTCGTGGTGCTGTGGCCAAACCGAAGGGTAAGGCTCTGAACTGAAAATGGCGCCCTTCTACTGCAAAGCGTAGAAATTTTTGGTGGACTGGAAAGATGGGAATGTGCAAATAAGCATCTTTGATGTCGATCATGGCTAACCAATCCTCCCCTTGTAGGGCAGTGGCCACCGATCGGATCGACTCCATCGGAAAGACCTGATATACAGGAATTTGTATGGCACTTTTAGAATTAATATGGGCCTCCCGTCCGCGTTTGCTTCGGGACTGTAAAGAGGTTTGAGTAAAACCCGAACCCTCATTCTTCCAGGGGAACCTCCATAATTACTCCTTGGAGCAATAGTTGTTCTAGTGCCAACAGGAGGGACTCTCTCTTCCGGGGATCCCTTGGCACGTTTGACCTCAAAAATGGGAAGGAGGAGAGTCTTTTAACTCCAAACTGTATCCCAAACCTACTGCGGAGAGCACCTATCTGTCTTGATCGTGTCCCGCCAGGTCTCTTGCGAACAACTGGAGTCCTCCCCCCACCCGACTGAGTGGGGGCTTCAATGAATTTAACTTTGGGGGAGGTTTTGTACCTCCCCTGACCCAGGGTTTCTCATTACCCTGCTACTGTCCCTGTTTTTTACCCCCGGGATTTGACCGAGGAGGCCGTCGGAACTGTTACACAGCCGATGCCCCAGGGACTGGAGAAGCAGGCCTCTTAAAGAGGGACCTCTAACTCTGCTTTTAACCGGCAAGAGCGTATTTTTACCGCTGGAAATTTTCTGGATATATTTGTCCAGGTTTTCCCTGAATAAGCGTTCACCATGAAATGGGACGCTAACCAGCCATTCTTTACAGGGAGCTTCAGCAGACCAGTTTTTGAGCCATAGGAGCCTACGCATATGTACTATAGACAGCGTAAGGCGGGAGGCCTGATGGACTGAATCCTCTATGGCGTCAACCGCAAAGCCTAAGGCTCTAGGTAGATCAGCTAGGGCAAAGCCTGCTGATCTGTCAAGTCCCTCAAGACCTGTTTCAACTGATCCTTCACTGCTTAGCAGACCCCAATAGCTGCTACTGCTGGTTGTATCACCAAGCAGATTTTCATAAGGACTCCAATCTTTTATTTATTGGGTTCTTGAACATTTGGACATTATCCACTGGACATGTCAGTGATTTATACATACAAGAGATGGCTGCGTCCACTGTAGGGACCTTCCATTTTTTTTTTTTGATGAACTTATCCTCCATGGGATAGACCACCGGAAATCTCTTGGGGGAATAAATATTTTCTCAGGACATTCCCAATCCTGGTAAATGAGCCCTTTCAGTAAAGGGTGAAGTGGAAAAGAACAGACAGTCTGGGGGCTTCTAGCGACCCCAACGAGGATACAGTAGTGGTTGATGGTTCCGCAAGGTGCATTTTTAAATGCTGATCGGACCATGTTAGTCAGAGACTGAACCCATAATCTTTCAGCTTGAGATGCTGAGAAAAGGTTCCCCCACTGTTGATTCCTCTATAACAGAATCAACCTCATCCTGATCCCCTTCAGGCAGGTCGATCCCTGTATGGGACTGTTGCTCTGCTAACAGGCACTCTGAAGGAGGAGACGGAGATCGGGCGTGCTTTCCCTGACAGGGAGGCAGCGATAAATGTTGACAATCTCTCTCTAATCCTCCCAGAGCTGAGGAAAAAAACCTCCTCTGTTACATACACAGGAGCAGGTGACTGAGGACAGCCGCAGTACCAAGTACCCCTGCGGGGTCTCTACGGTCACTTACCTCTGAACTTCAGGGGAGACTGGTGCAGCAGAAGTATGCCCAAGATCCTCAGAGCCCGATGAGACCCCCTTCGCTTCCTGGAAGATTCAGTTCCGGAGCTTCTGGACGGCATATTCCTAAGCCTAAAGCTGAGGTATTCCAGCCGTAATACACCACTTTTACTGAGAATAGTCTAGCACAATTGCTGCTATATCACAGTTGGTGTCTACTAATGTGCCTTTCTAGGGGATGCCTGTATCAACCGCTTGCTGTATGCCTTTAAATGTTGCCAGCTCTGTCTCTGTACTTCATAGCCAGCTCACTACAATATTGTGGTTTTTTTAAAACTGCTGGGACGCCCGCACATGCGCAGAAGCGCTGCGGCGCGCACAGAGCGTCATCCCCCAGGCTCCGCCCCCTTTCCCGGCTCACCTCTATATATAGAGGCGCGTGCACACGCGCGCGGGCACGTGCGCCTTCGGCGCTAATTTCAAATATGGTAACAAGGGACAGGAGCCAGGGCCCCTCTTTGCCGCAGGCCGGGGGATGGACAAACACTGCAACATGGCAGAGGAAGCAGTTTCCTATAAGAGAACTCACCATCTGCCTGGACTTTGCTCTGCTGAGAAGAAGCTAGTCCACATGACAAGAAAACATTCCACAGCGGCCTCTAGTGGACAAACACAGGTACCGCAGTCTAATATATTAAATATATATAAAAACATTTTTTTTTTTTTTTTTTTTCTTGACCACCATTAAAAATTATTACATTTTTTTAGTAGTTACAGGCATGCACAGAATTTTGCGGGAATACCATTAGGTAACAGACAGACAAATTAGGCTTGGGGGTCCCCCAATAGAACCAAGTTCCTGGGGGCCTCCACTTACCTGTTCCCCGCCGCAGGACTTTGTTTGGTCCACAAAAGCCCAAACTTCACCTATCACGGCAGGCATTGTAATCAAACCTTCAGGGACCGGGTTCCCAAGGATTCCACTCCCCTGGACCTGTATAGCACCCTGCACAGAAAACATCTTGGTCGTGGGTATGACCAGAGCTCTGGATCCCAGGGTCCAGCTCTCCTAAGAGAAGCATTACAGGCAAAACCTTGCTCTTCTCTGCAAGGCCCGGGTACCGACCGTTTAGCTATGAAGCTTTTTTGGTCGGATCCGGAATAGCTTACTGAGGCCCAAAAGAACCTGTACGCAAGCTCAGTGAAAAACACATGTTTCTTCTTGGCCAACACCTTACACTGGCAAAAAACCTGAGGTGCTCCCGGATGGGAGGGGCTTATATAGGGGAGGGTACTTCCGGTTTTGGAAGTTGCCAGTGCCAGCACCTGACGGTATCTATATAACCCATTAGTAATGACTATGTCGCTCTGTGTCCCGTGATGTACGAAAAAGAAAAATGATCACTGCAATCAGTGTCATCTGTGACAGTAAAAAGTTGCAGGGCAGTTAGGTTTAGGCCCCTTTAGGTCCAGGGTAGCCCCCCAACCCCCCCAATAAAGGTTTAACCCCTTGATCGCCCCCCAGGTAACCCTTTCACCCCCTAACGCCAGCGTCACTAAGCGATCTTTTTTTCGATCGCTGTATTTAGTGTCGGTGGTGCCCTAGATAGCCAGTTATTTATTTTGTTTTTCGCCGCAGGTTTTTATAGCACCAGGTACCCCCATATAATATTTTAACCCCCTGATTGCCCCTAGAGTTAACCCTTTCACCAGTGATCACCGTATAAGCGTCACTGGTGACACTGGTTACCCAGTTGGTTATTTAGTTATTTAGGTAACCCGTCAGGTTTTTATATAGCGTAGGGTACCCCCATATTTAACCTAATAAAGGTTTTAACCCCCTGATTGCCCCTAGTTAACCCTTTCACCAGTGATCACCATATAAAGGTTACGGGTGACGCTGGTTGGTTAGTTTGTTTTTCAGGGCATCCGCCGTATATAACCCAATAAAGGTTTAACCCCCTGATCGCCCAGCGGGTGAGATCAATTAGGTTTTAGCGCCAGAGAGGGTCTGCGTCGCCCCAGGCAGAGTTAGGTTAGTGCCAGTAACGCTAACACCCACGCGCAAAGCATACACCTCCCTTAGTGGTATAGTATCTGAACAGATCAATATCTGATCTGATCTATACTAGCGTCCCCAGCGGTTTAGGGTTCCCAAAAACAGTGTTAGCGGGATCAGCCCAGATACCTGCTAGCACCTGCGTTTAGCCCCTCCGCCCAGCCCAGCCCACCCAAGTGCAGTATCGATCGATCACTGTCACTTGCCAAACACAAAACACATAACTGCAGCGTTCGCAGAGACAGGCCTGATCCCTGCGATCGCTAACAACAGTTTTTTTGTAGCGTTTGATATATTTGCTGACGACAGTCAGGTGCTTTTTTTCCTGTGAATCTTACTAGTGTACCCCTAAATTTAGAGCCCAAAATGGCAAGTCGAAGGTACACTAGTAAAGAGGCCTACGAGATTCTGAGCATGACAGATAGTGAAGAGGAGGTCACGTATCTGTCGGATTCAGGCTCAGAATATCTTCCCGTAGAAGACAGTGACGTCAGCGGCCCCACGTCAGATAGCTCTGACGACGAAGTTGAGGTCCCTGCTAAGGTCAGGCGTACCCGATCCCGATCTTCTGAGGTTGTTGAGGAGCAAGAACCGCAGGGCTCTCGTATCATGGAGCAGAGGAGTACTAGCGCCGCTCTTCCTTCTGGTGAATTGGCAAGCACCAGCGGCCTAGTACAGCCTGGGCGTACATCCAGCACTGCAGTATCACGTGGTGACGTGGCGAGTCCCATAAGTGCAGTTCAAGCTGGCGAGGTGGCAAGCACAAGTAGTGTCCCGCTGCCACCAATAAGAAGACAAAGGCAGGCCTGTCGTACCCATAGTGCTCTTCCTGCAGAATTTGCCTATCCTGATTGGGTCCCCACCACTTCTGCAGAACCCGTACTTCCCCCATTCACTGCCCAACCCGGTATTCAGGTGGAAACAGCTGATTTTATGCCAATTGATTATTATTCACTGTTTTTCACGGAAGATCTCTATAGATCTATTGTGGACCAGAGTAATATATATGCTGGTCAATTCATCGCCGCTAATCCCCAGTTGCCTTCCATTGCCAAAGATTGGAAACCAATTACGGTTTCCGAATTTAAGACCTTTCTGGGCCTTTCCCTCAACATGGGCACACATAAATTCCCGTCATTGCGTGCTTATTGGTCCACGCACCCAATTGACCACATGCCCGTGTTCTCTGCCTCCATGCCCAGGAAACGATACGAGCAGATCTTGCGGTTCATGCACTTCAACAACAATGAACTTTGTCGTCCACTTGGGGACCCTGAATACGACCGGCTCTATAAAATTCGGCCCCTCATAAACCACTTCAACGAACGTTTTGCAGCCTTGTTTACTCCCGATCAAGTTGTCTGCGTTGATGAGTCCTTGATTAAATTTTCTGGCCGCTTGGCTTTCAAGCAGTACCTTCCCAGCAAGCGTGCCAGATTCGGGGTCAAGCTCTATAAGTTCTGTGACACGGCAACAGGCTATGTATGGAGCTTTATGGTTTATGAGGGAAAAGATAGTCAGGTGGAGCCGGTCAACTGCCCAGATTACATGGGGAGCGCTGGCAAGATAGTGTGGAAATTGGTGTCACCCTTATTCGGAAAGGGGTACCACTTGTATGTGGACAATTATTACACGAGCGTGCCACTGTTTAGTCACTTGTTTGATCATCAGATTGGAGCATGTGGCACCGTGCGACCTAATCGCCGGGGCTTTCCCCAGCGGCTTGTAGATGCCCGTCTTAGGCTGGGGGAGAGAGCCTGCGTAAAGTGTAATAACTTGCTCTCTATGAAGTGGAGGGACAATAAGAATGTTTCTCTTGTCATTCATGGACTGACACAGCGTGTCTTATACACCTTTACACGTGGGTTATGTCCCTGCTTGCAGGAGAAGACCTAGGCAGAATGTGAGATGTTATACATACATTCTAAACAGCCAGAGCTGAACAGCCCCGCCCAGGGGGGCGGTCCCTCCGGACATAGCCCTCCCACTGCAGTCAGCAGACCTCAGTTTTTTTCTGCCTAGCAGAAGGAGAAGACGTGGCTCTCTCAGGAGCCAGTCTCCTGACCTATTTTTATTCCTTTTGGAATTTTTTTCCTATTTTATTCTTTTGAGATCTTCTATCAACTGTCGGCTGGGCAACAGGTTGGGTACAAGATATCCTCGTAGTCTTCCCTGTCCGACCATCGAGCGTGCTGATCCTCGCCTTGTGTGCGTGAGACTCAGTTCACGACATGCCCCACGACTCCAGGGGTGGCCGGTGGGCTTTCAGCTCCGCGGTCCTCTCAAGATAGAACAGTCCGGCTGTATCTTTCGCGGTGGACCGGGCCGACAGCTACTCAGTACCGCACTGTGATAGTTCTGTCAGAAACACACCAGTGGGTCCCTCAGGGGACGGGTAAGTAGTCTCTCCTGGCTGCAGGTGAGTACATGCTGTGTGTTTCTTGTGTGGGGGATTTCCCTGTTTCCCCCTGTGTTTTTTAATGTCACTCTCTGTTCACTAGTGCTGGCGCTGTACTGTGTGCGGTGCCTGGGGGCCATACTGTCCTGGGGGGGGCTCATGCTGCTCTGCATTCGCTGGGGCTGTTTTGTTTTTGGATGTGAGGGGCCTGGGCGCCGTTCGGCACCATGTTTGGTGTGTGTGCTGATTTTTACATTGGCGGCCATCTTGCCGTGGCCGCCGGAGCACATTGCGGCGGCCATTTTCTTGTAGCCGCACGTTTTTCTGGCACTAGTTTGGCCTCTAGCGCCGCTGGGAACGGCGTGAATCTCCTCACACTCTCTCCTCTCAGCTCACTCACACTGAGCAGCGCGGCGCAGTGAGACAGAGCAGCGGAACCGAGCGGTCCTGGTCAGGTTGGTGGGTTCCCTGGGCATTCCCCTACTTCAGTCAGCACAGCCTGTGGGTGGTCTCAGAGAGGGACATTATGGAGTCAGAGTCACCAGCTTCCCCTCACATGCCAGAGGCAGCAGCCAGTGCTCCAGCACCTGCGGTCCCTATGGACCAGTTGTCGGCAGTCCTGGAATCATTTCTGACCAGGATGGAAGCTGTGTGTGAGCACAAGGGAGCAAAAAAGCGCCCTCTCCCCACTTTATCTCCACAAGGGGAGTGCTCGGATTCAGATATGGGCCTAGCTATTGCTGCTCAGGACCCTAGCTCTGAATATTTGGATGGTTTTGAACAGGACATTCCTTGTGAGGAAGACTCCAGTTCTGAGTCAGTAAATGACAGGGCGCTTGTTAGTGAACTCATTGATGCTGTGAGGGACACTCTCAAGCTAAATGCTGCGACCGCAGAACCTCAGGCGGATACAGTCTCCTTTTGGTTCTTTTAAGACCAAGCCTTCTAAAAAGGTTTTTCCATATGTACCTTTCTTTGACCAGCTCATTGACCAGGTCTGGGAAAAGCCGCAGAAGACTTTTATGGTCCCGCGGCGTTTGTCTATTAGATACCCCTTTGAAGACGCCCTGCTTAAGAAGTGGGCTTCTCCCCCGGTGGTCGACCCTCCAGTCGCCCGTTTAAACAAGGCCACCACTCTCCTGATGGAGGGGACTCCTGCGTTTAAGGACCCCACTGACAGGAGGTCAGAAGTGGTGAGTAGAGCCATGTTCGCCTTGTTGGGATCCGCCCTACGGCCCGTAGTAGCGGCGACCCTTGTGTCTCAGACACTCACGGAATGGGCAAAAATTTTGCACCAAACTGTGCAGGAGTATAACCTTCCTCCAGACACTATTGCTCTGGCCCACCAGATGGTGCAGGGTCTGATATATGTGTGCGACGCCACGTTGGACGCGGCCCCTTTAATATCCAGGGCCTCTGTCTCGGCGGTGGTATTGCGTCTCATCTGGTTGAAATGCTGGTCCGCTGACCTAGCCTCTAAGAAGCTCCTGACGGATCTACCTTTTAAGGGTGGTAGACTTTTTGGTGCTGCTCTGGATGACATCATCAAGGATGTCACGGGAGGTAAAAGCACTCTCCTTCCTCAAACTATCAAGGGTAAGGAGGCCTCAAGGGTAAGGAGGCCCGACGTAAACCGGGTCCTTCCTTTCCAGCAAAAAAGGTTTTTTTTCGTCCGTCAGAGTCCACGGGTAAGCCATCCCAGACTGACAACAGTGCGGCTGGCGGGCACAAGCGCCCCTGGGTGCGTAAGCCGAACAAGCCGGCTCCCAAGCCCGCCTCCGCGTGAAGTCTTGCCCCCGTCCGTCTCTGGGGTGGGGGGACGACTTTGCAGGTTCACGGATCGGTGGACCTCCCGGATCTCCGACCGGTGGGTGTGCGAGGTGGTCACCTCAGGATACAGAATAGAGTTCCGCTCCTGGCCCCCAGACAGATTCTTTCCCTCAAATCTCCCTCTCCTTCCTGCCCGTCGGGCAGCCCTCTTGGGGGCTGTACAGGATTTGATCGGGTTCGGAGTAATTGTGCCGGTTCCGTCCCAGGAGAGGTTTCAGGGGTTCTACTCGAATCTGTTTGTTGTTCCAAAAAAGGACGGGGTTCGGCCAATCCTGGACCTCAAGGCCCTGAATGCCTTCGTGAAGGTGCAAAAATTCCGCATGGAATCCATTCGCACGGTGATCGCTACACTCCATCAAGGGGATTTTCTGGCATCCTTGGACATCAAGGACGCCTACTTGCACGTTCCGATCTGCGCAAGCCACCAGAAGTTTCTGCGCTTTGCGGTCGGCGAAGTCCACTATCAATTTGTGGCTCTTCCCTTCGGCCTAGCCTCGGCACCGAGGGTGTTCACCAAGGTGCTTGCTCCGGTCCTAGCTTTGCTGAGACAGCGAGGCATTGCTATCGTGGGCTATCTGGACGATTTTCTTCTAAGAGCAGACAGTGGCTCAGAATTGGAAGAAAGTGTGACTATCGTCAGTCAGACCCTCAGGGAGTTTGGGTGGCTCCTGAACGTTCAGAAGTCGGTTCTTGTCCCGACTCAGCGTCTGGAGTATCTAGGTCTGATTCTGGACTCCTTGGAGGCAAGAGTCTTCCTACCTCCAGACAAACTACTGACACTTCAGTCTGCAGTACGGGTGCTGACGTCCCGAAAATGGTCGTCAATCCGCTTTTGCATGAGAGTCCTGGGACTCATGGTGGCCTCCTTCGAGGCCGTTCCTTATGCCCAAGCGCACACCAGGGCTTTACAGAAAGATCTTGTCCACTTGGGACAAATCCCCGTTGTCCTTGGATCTTCAGATCCAGGTGAGTCACCTGGTCAGGGCGTCCCTGACGTGGTGGTTGAGGTCCCCGGCTCTTCGGTCCGGGAAGTCGTTCCTCCCCATCCAATGGACGGTGATCACGACGGACGCCAGCCTGATGGGCTGGGGGGGGGGGGGGAGTCTGGGGAGTCCTGTTGGCCCAAGGGCTTTGGACTCCGGACGAAGCCCTCTTACCGATCAACGTGCTGGAGATACGGGCAATCAGACTGTGCCTCTCCTCATGGTCGGAGAAACTACAGGGTCACTCCATCAGGATCCAATCGGACAACGCCACAGCAGTGGCGTATGTCAACCATCAAGGGGGGACTCGGAGCTCAGCTGCGGCTTCCGAGGTCGCCCGCATCCTGAGGTGGGCGAAAGAAGCGTGCCGGCTCTGTCGGCCGTCTACATTCCGGGCGTAGACAATTGGCAGGCGGACTATCTAAGTCGCCAGACGCTGGACCAGGGAGAGTGGTCCTTGCACCCGGAGGTCTTTCAACTCCTTTGCAGACGGTGGGGCACGCCGGATGTGGACCTGATGGCCTCTCGACTCAATCGCAAGGTGTCGAGGTTTGTGGCCAGATCCAGGGATCCCTGGGCGGATGCCTCGGATGCGTTGGTGGCCCCATGGGGTCAGTATCACCTGATATACGTTTATCCTCCGCTGCAGTTGCTCCCTCACCTGCTCCGCAGGGTAGCGACCGAGAGAATTCCGGTGATCCTCATTGCTCCGGATTGGCCTCGGCGTCACTGGTACGCCGATCTGGTACGTCTCGTCGCAGACATTCCCTGGCGGTTACCAATACGGGGGGACCTTCTGTCTCAAGGTCCTATATTTCATCCTGCTTTACAGTCTCTGGCTTTAACGGCATGGTTATTGAAAGCCAGGTGCTGAGACCGAGGTCTCTCGGATTCGGTCATTTCGACCATGTTAAGGGCACGGAAGTCTTCCTCCCAGAAAGATCTATCACTGTACTTGGAGAGCTTACATCGCCATGTGCGAAGAGCTGGACTGGCGCCCACGAACGTATTCCGTTCCCAGAATCCTGCATTTTCTGCAGCGTGGCGTGACCCAAAAGCTCGCTTTGAGTACCATTAAGGGTCAGATTTCGGCCTTGGCCATCTTCTTTCAGCGACCGCTGGCGGGTCATCTCTTGGTTAGCACCTTTTGTGCAGGGGGTTCGCCATGTGCTCCCCCCTGTCAAGCCTCCTCTCCCCCCGTGGGATCTGAATTTGGTGCTCTCGGTCCTCCAGGAACCTCCCTTTGAAAATATTAGAGATATTCCCCTCTTGACTTTGTCTCAGAAGGTGGCCTTCTTGGTGGCCATTACTTACATTAGACGAGTGTCTGTCTGAATTGGCGGCCTTGTCCTGCAAGTCGCCCTTTTTGGTCATCCATAAGGATAAGGCGGTGTTACGTCCGCGACCTTCTTTTCTGCCAAAGGTGGTCTCGGCCTTCCACTTAAACGAGGACATTGTCCTCCCGTCCTTGTGTCCTCACCCATCGCATCCCAGAGAGTTTGCGCTTCACACTTTGGATGTGGTACGAGCCTTGCGGGTGTACCTGTCTGCTACTGCTTCTATTCAGAAGTCTGACTCTCTATTTGTGGCTGTCTCTGGTCCAAAACAGGGCCAAGCGGTTTCGTCTGCCACCATTTCTAGGTGGATCAGACAAACCGTCATTCAAGCTTATGCTCTCAAGGGGCGGGCGCCTCCCTTTCCGGTTACTGCACATTCCACCAGGGCAATTGGTGCTTCCTGGGCTTTCCGACATCAAGCGTCGGTTGCACAAGTGTGCAAGTCGGCGACCTGGTCGTCTGTTCATACCTTTTCTAAGTTTTATAAGGTTGATGTGGCTGCATCTTCGGATGCTTCCTTCGGCCGCAAGGTGTTGCAGGCCGCTGTTTGATGTTGCAACTCCTCCGTTGAGGAGCTCTGCCTTGTTTGGAGTGAAGTTTTTGGTTTTCCATTTATACTGCTCCCATCCCTCTTGACACTGCTTTGGGACATCCCACGTGTAAAGGTGTATAAGACACGCTGTCAGTCCATGGATGACAAGAGAAAATAGGATTTTTGTACTCACCGTAAAATCCGTTTCTCTGGCATCCATGGACTGACACAGCACCCACCCTTCTTTTTAAGTTTGTACTGCTTTGTTACGAACTGAGGTCTGCTGACTGCAGTGGGAGGGTTATGTCCGGAGGGACCGCCCCCTGGGCGGGGCTGTTCAGCGCTGGCTGTTTAGAATGTATGTATAACATCTCACATTCTGCCTAGGTCTTCTCCTGCAAGCAGGGACATAACCCACGTGTAAAGGTGTATAAGACACGCTGTGTCAGTCCATGGATGCCAGAGAAACGGATTTTACGGTGAGTACAAAAATCCTATTTTTCCTTCTTACCTCCCTTCATGCAGACACGACAGTCCAAATTCCTACGGCGACTGGTGTTGCGGAGAAACCCCTCTGTGTCCACGAATATAACAAAAATATGGGAGGGGTGGACCTCAACGACCAGTTGTTGGCGCCGTATCTAATTGACCGTAAGGCGAGACGCTGGTACAAAAAAGTGTCTCTATCCTTATTTCAATTGGCTTTGCTGAACGCTCATGTGCTATACAGAGCTTCATGCGGGACTTTATCTCTTCTAAAATTCCAGAATGAGATTGTCACAGAACTCCTGTATCCAGGCGGTTCTGCACCTCACCATCCCCAACCAAATGCAGTAAGCCGGCTGCATGAGAGGCATTATACGTATGTCCTCCCGAGTACCCCTACCCAACGAGCCCCCCAAAAAAGATGTCGTGTCTGTAGCAAGCGCGGATTTAGGCGTGACACCCGTCATTATGGTCCACTCTGTCCTGACAAGCCTGGTCTTTGCCTTGGTGAATGTTTTGAACGCTACCACTGAAAAGTGAAGTTTTAGAGTAGGGTACAGCATTTCACAGACTAGGACACACTTACACAGGGTCTCCCAAGATGCCATTACATTTTGAGAGACCCGAACCATTACAGTTGTTAGTTACAAAAAAAAAGTGTAAAAAAGAAAAAAAAAAACACAAAAATAAAATGAAACAAAAATAGTTGTAGTTTTATTGTTCTCTCTCTCTCTCTCTCTCTCTCTCTCTCTCTCTCTCTCTTTCTCTCTCTTTCTGCTCTTTTTTACTGTATTCCATTCTGCAATGTTTTATCATGCTTGCTTTTCAGGTATGTAATTTTTTGTTTTCAGGTGCGCCATTCAACTGCAGCGCGGAATTATTTATCTTGACAGCAACAGCGTTTGCTCCCACGATACATAAAGCCGTGACTCCAGTGCTGTAGGAGGTGATTTCACCACCAGTTAAAAAAAAGAGCATATATGCCGAAGCATGGGGGCAGCAGGGGCGGAGGAGCGATTTTGCTCCTAATGCCGCGTATATACGGTCGAAATTCCGACGGAGGCTTGCCCGTGGAAAAGTCCGACCGTGTGTACGCGGCATAACTTTTTTGCGGGAGGATGCCCCCATGCTTCGGCATATATGCCCATCATTAGAAGTGGGTGGATGGAGGGAGGTATTCTAATGGTGGGCATACCCACCGATCAATCTCTTTTTTTCGTTCAGCCAACAGGCTGCATGAAAAAAAAATTACAATACATGTCCAACAAGGACCAGCAACATACTGGTATGTTGCTGGACTTTGAATGGTTATACGAGAATGATGCCTGTAGGTTTAGGTATCATCTTGGTATCATTCTTTTCAGCCAGTGGCCGGCTTTCATGTAAAAGCAATTCTAGCAGATAATTAGCCTCTAGACTGCTTTTACAAGCAGTGGGAGGGAATGCCCCCCCCCCCGGATATAAACAGCGCCATTGGGAAATTGGGAAAGCATTTTATCACACCGATCTTGGTGTGGTCAGATGCTTTGAGGGCAGAGGAAAGATCTAGGGTCTAACCCCCCAATTTTTTTCAAAAAAAAGAGTACCTGTCACTACTTATTGCTATCTTAGGGGATATTTACATTCCCTGAGATAACAATAAAAATGGTAAAAAAAAAAAATATGGAAGGAACAGTTTAAAAATCAAATAAAAAAGCAAAATTAATTAAAAAAAAAAAAAAAAAAAGCACCGCTGTCCCCCCCTGCTCTTGCGCAAAGGCGAACGCAAGCGTCGGTCTAGCGTCATATGTAAACAGCAATTGCATCATGCATGTGAGGTATCACCGCAAAGGTCAGATCGAGGGCAGTAATTTTAGCAGTAGACCTCCTCTGTAAATCTAACGTGGTAACCTGTAAAGGCTTTTAAATACTTTTAAAAATGAATGTAGTTTGTCGCCGCTGCGCGTTTGTGCGCAATTTTAAAGAATGCCGTGTTTGGTATCCATGTACTCGGCCTAAGAGCATCTTTTTTATTTCATCAAACATTTGGGCAATATAGTGTTTTTTTAGTGCATTAAAAATAAAAAGTGTGTTTTTCCCCCAAATAATGCTTTTGAAAAATCGCTGCGCAAATACTGTGTGAAAAAAAAATGCAACACCCACTATTTTAATCTGTAGGGCCTTTGCTTTAAAAAAAATATATAATGTTTGGGGGTTCAACATAATTTTCTTGCAAAAAAATTTTTTTTTTCATGTAAACAAAAAGTGTCAGAAAGGGCTTTGTCTTCAAGTGGTTAGAAGAGTGGATGATGTGTGACATAAGCTTCCTAATGTTGTGCATAAAATGCCAGGACAGTTCAAAACCCCCCCAAATGACCCCATTTTGGAAAGTAGACACCTCAAGCTATTTGCTGAGAGGCATGTTAAGCCCATTGAATATTTTTTTTTTTTTGTCCCAAGTGATTGAATAATGACAAAAAGAAAAAAAAAAAAAATGTACAAAAAGTTGTCACTAAATTATATATTGCTCAAACATGCCATGGTTATATGTGAAATTACACCCCAAAATACGTTCTGTTGCTTCTCCTGAGTACGGGGATACCACATGTGAGACATTTTGGGAGCCTAGCCGCGTACAGGACCCCGAAAACCAAGCACCGCCTTCAGGATTTCTGTGGGTGTAAATTTTTGATTTCACTCCTCACTGCCTATCACAGTTTCGGAGGCCATGGAATGCCCAGATGGCACAAACCCCCCCAAATGACCCCATTTTGGAAAGTAGACACCCCAAGCTATTTGCTGAGAGGTATTGTGAGTATTTTGCAGATCTCGCTTTTTGTCACAAAGTTTTGAAAATTGAAAAAAGAAAAAAAAATGTCTTTCTTAATTTTAAAAACAAATGAGAGCTGTAAAATACTCACCATGCCTCTCAGCAAATAGCTTGGGGTGTCTACTTTCTAAAATGGGGTCATTTTGCAGGGTTTTGTGCTATTTTGGCATTTTATGGCCTTCAAAACTGTGATAGGTAGTGAGGAGTGAAATCAAAAATTTATGCCCTTAGAAACCTTGAAGGCGGTGCTTGGTTTTTGGGGTCCCGTACGCGGCTAGGCTCCCAAAAAGTCCCACACGTGGTATCCCCGTACTCAGGAGAAGCAGCAGAATGTATTTTGGGGTGTAATTTCACATATGCCCATGGCATGTGTGAGCAATATATCATTTAGTGACAACTTTGTGCAAAAAAAAAAAAGTTTGTCATATTCCCGCAACTTGTGGCAAAATATAAAATATTCCATGAACCCAACATGCCTCTCAGTAAATAGCTTGGGGTGTCTACTTTCCAAAATGGGGTAATTTGGGGGGGGGGGGGGGTTTGTGCTATTTTGGCATTTTATGGCCTTCAAAACTGTGATGGGTAGTGAGGAGTGAAATTAAAAATTTGTGCCCTTAGAAATCCTGAAGGCGGTGCTTGGTTTTCGGGGGCCCGTACGCGGCTAGGCTCTCAAAAAGCCCCACACATGTGGTATCCCCGTACTCAGGAGAAGCAGCCAAATGTATTTTGGGGTGCAATTCCGCATATAACCATGGAATGTTTGAGCAATATATCATTTAGTGACAACTTTTTGTACATTTTTATTTTTATTTTTTTATTTTTGTCATTATTCAATCACTTGGGACAAAAAAAAAATATTCAATGGGCTCAACATGCCTCTCAGCAATTTCCTTGGGGTGTCTACTTTCCAAAATGGGGTCATTTGGGGGGGTTTTGTACTGCCCTGCCATTTTAGCACCTCAAGAAATGAGATAGGCAGTCATAAATTTAAAGCTGTGTAAATTCCAGAAAATGTACCCTAGTTTGTAAACGCTATAACTTTTGCGCAAACCAATAAATATACGCTTATTAACATTTTTTTTACTAAAGACATGTGGCTGAATACATTTGGCCTAAATGTATGACTAAAATTTAGTTTGTTCGATTTTTCTTATAACAAAAAGTAGAAAATATCATTTCTTTTTCGTACATCACGGGACACAGAGCGACTTAGTCATTACTAATGGGTTATATAGTTTACCTTCAGGTGCCGCCACTGGCAACTTCCAAACCGGAAGTACCCTCCCCTATATAAGCCCCTCCCATCCGGGAGCGCCTCAGTTTTTTGCCAGTGTCTAAGGTGTTGGCCAAAGAGTAACATGTGTTTTCACTGGGCTTGCGTACAGGTTCTTTTGGGCCTCAGTAAGCTGTTCCGGATCCCACCAAAAAAGCTTCATAGCTAAACGGTCGGTACCCGGGCCTTGCAGCAGAAGAGCAAGGTTTTGCCTGTAATGCCTCTCTTAGGAGGGCTGGACCCTGGGATCCAGAGCTCTGGTCATACCCACGACCAAGATGTTGTCTGTGCAGGGTGCTATACAGGTCCAGGGGAGTGGAATCCTTGGGAACCCGGTCCCTGAAGGTTTAATTACAATGCCTGCCGTGATAAGTGAAGTTTGGGCTTCTGTGGACCAAACAGAGTCCTGCGGCGGGGAACAGGTAAGTGGGGGCCCCCAGGAACTTGGTTCTATTGGGGGACCCCCAAGCCTAATTTGTCTTTCTGTCTGTTACCTAACGGTATTCCCGCTAATATCTGTGTATGCCTGTAACTACTGAAAATGTAAAATTTTAATAGTAGTCAAGAAAAAAAAAAAAAAAAAAAAAAGGACCGCGGTACCTGTGTTAAACCACTAGAGGCCGCTGTGGTCCATTTTTCTTGTCATGTGGATCTTTGGTTTTCTCAAGTCAAAAGATCCAGGCAGTTGGTAAGTTTCTCTGTGGGAATCCACTTCCTCTGCCCTGTTGCTGCGCTCATCCACCGCACAGGCCCTCCGGCAAAAAGGGCCCTGGCTCCTAGTCCCTGTTTGATTTTCGAAAAGGGCGCCTATGGCGCACGGGCGCGCGCGGGCGCGTGCACGCGCCTCCTATGAAAAAGCGGGGCGGGTGGATGACGCTCGATGCGCGTCACGGCGCTTCTGCGCATGTGCAGGCGTCCCAGCTTGTATAAAGACACAGTACAAGTGTCAGCTGGATGCAAACAGAGCTAGCAACAAACAGTGGCACACAGAGGCGGTTGATGCAGGCATCCCCATAGAAAGGCACTTTAGTGGACACCAGCTGGTATATAGCAGCAACTGTGTTAGACTATTACCAGCAAAATGGGTGTATGACGACGGGAATACCTCAGCTTTGTGCTTATAGGATATGTCGTCCAGACGCTCTGGAAATGGATCTTCCAAGAAGCGAAAGGGGTCTCCGTCGGGCTCTGAGGATTTTGGGCATGCTGTACTGCGCCAATCTCCCCTGAAATTTCAGAGGTCAGTAGCCGTAGGAACCCCGCAGGAGTACCTGGTACTGCGGCTGTCCCCAGTCCACCTGCTCCTGTATATATAACAGAGGAGGTTTTATCCTCAACTCTGGGAGGATTGGAAGAGAGATTAACAGCATTGATCGCTGCTTCCCTGTCACAGGAAAAGCGCGTCCGATCTCCGTCTCCTCCTGCAGAGTGCCTGTTAGTGGAGGAACAGTCCCAGAGATTGACCTACCTGAAGGGGATCAGGTGAGGTTGATAAAGTTATAGAGGAATCAACAGTGGAAGAACCTTTCTCAGCATCTCAGGCTGAAAGATTATGGGTTCAGTCTCTGACTAACATGGTCCGAGCAGCATTTTAAATGCCTCTGGCGGAACCATCAACCACTACTGTCTCCTCGCTGGGGTCGCTGAAAGCTCCCCAGACTGTCTGTTCCTTCCCAATCCACCCTTTATTGGAAGGGTTTATTTACCAGGATTGGGAGCATCCTGATAAAATATTTACTCCCCCCAAGAGATTTCCAGTGATCTATCCCATGGAGGATAAGTTCATAAAAAAAAAAAAAAAAAATGGAGGGTCCCTACAGTGGACACAGCCATCTCTTGTGTAAATAAATCACTGACATGTCCAGTAGATAATTTTCCAATGTTCAAAGACCCAATAGATAAAAAATTGGAGTCTTTACTAAAATCTGCTTTCTCTACAGCAAGCATGGTGACACAACCTGCAGTAGCAGCGATTGGAGTCTGCCAAGCAATGAAAGATCAGTTGAAACAAGTCTTAAGGGACTTACCAGATCAGCAGGCTCTTGCCCTAGCTGACCTACCTAGAGCCTTGTGTTGCGGTGGACGCCATAAAGGATACAATCCAACAGGCATCCCGCTTTACGCTGTCTGTAGACATATGCGTAGGCTTCTATGGCTCAAAAACTGGTCTGCTGAAGCTCCCTGTAAGAAATTGCTGATTAGCTTCCCATTTCATGGAGAACGCTTATCTGGAGATGATCTGGACAAATATATCCAGAAAACTTCTGCCGGTAAAAGTACACTCTTGCCGGTTAAGAACAAGGGTAGAAGTCCTTCTTTTAAGAGGCCTACTTCTCCAGTCCCTGGCACATCGGCTGTGAAACAGTTCCGACGGCCTCCGCGGTCAAATCCAGGGGGCAGAAATCAGGGACAATCACAGGGTAACAAGAAACCCTGGGTCAAGAGAGGTACAAAACCTCATGAAGGGTTGCCCCCACTCAATCGGGTGAGGGGAAGACTTCAGTTGTTCACAGAGACCTGGCGGGACACCATCAGAGATGGGTGATCTCCGCAGTAAGTCTGGGATACAGGCTGGAGTTAAAAGACATTCCTCCTGCCCATTTTATAAGGTCAAACGTGCCAAGCGATCCCCAGAAGAGTGGATCCCTCCTTCTGGCATTAGAGCAACTATTGCCCCAAGGGTAATCATGAAGGTTCCCTTGGAAGAAAACGGGTTCGGGTTTTACTCAAACCTTGTCACAGTCCCCAAACCAAATGGGGACATGAGGCCCATATTAAATATAAAAGGGCTAAACAAGTTCCTACATATCAGGACTTTTTCGGATGGAGTCGATCCGATCGGTGGCCACCGCCCTACAAGGGCAGGAATGGTTAGCCTCGATCGACATAAGGGATGCTTATTTGCATATTCCCATCTGTCCGGCCCACCAGAAATTCCAACGCTTTGCAGTAGAAGGGCGCCATTTTCAGTTCAGAGCCTTACCTTTCGGTCTGGCCACAGCACCACGAGTGTTCACAAAAATTCTGGCCCTACGATTGGCCAAACTAGGAACACAAGGTGTAACGATAATGGCATATCTAGACGACTTGTTGCTGATAGACCACTCAGTGAAAAAAACTAGAAGTGGTCGTTCACAAGATAATCAAGTATCTGGAATCTCACGGTTGCATTATCAACCGAGACAAGTCAGCCCTAAAACCAGTCAAAAGCCTGGAATACTTGGGGGCTAAGACTGGATTCAAATCGGAGAAAGTTTTTCTTACCTCCAGAGAAGGTGTCGTCCTTTGAAAGATTTGACCCACTTAGTGGGTACAAAAAAGAAAAACCATCCATACGCCTGTGTATAAGGCTGCTGGGAAAAATGGTGGCTTCATTCGAAGCAGTACCCTACGGTCAATTCCATTCAAGGAACTTGCAGAGGGCCATACTGTCAGCCTGGAACAAAAAAGTTCAGGCTTTAGACTTACCAATGTCCCTGTCCCCTTCCGTTCGCAAGAGCCTTCATTGGTGGTTGGTGCCAGAATCTGGAAAAAGGGAAAAAGGGAAACCCTTCAGTCCGGTTTCTTGGAATGTGGTCACTACAGATGCCAGCCTCATAGGCTGGGGGGCAGTACTGGAGCAATGGTCTCTCCAGGGCAAGTGGTCAGAAGCAGAGAAGGCCCTGCCCACCAATCTCTTAGAGATACGAGCAGCCCGGTATGCCCTAGTAGCATGGACATCCAAACTCCAAGGGTCACCTGTCAGAATTCAATCAGACAATGCCACAGCAGTGGCATATATCAATCACCAGGGTGGCACCAGGAGTCGTGCAGCCCAGAGGGAAGCGAATTGCATCCTGGAATGGGCAGAATGGTATGTCACAGCCATATCCGCGGTTTTCATCCCAGGAGTGGAAAATTGGAGAGCGGACTTTTTAAGTCGCCAGCAATTATGCCCGGGGAATGGTCTCTTCACCCCGAGGTTTTTCCAGGCAATATGCCAGCGGTGGGGAACACCGGATGTAGATCTGCTAGCATCCAGATTCAACGCAAAGGTGGACAGATTTGTGTCTCGCACAAAGGATCCCCTAGCTTGCGGTTCGGATGCCCTAGTGTTCCCTTGGGATCAGTTCAAGCTGATATATGCATTCCCACCGCGATTAATCCGCAGAATCAGGGTAGAAAAGAAACCAGTGATTCTGGTGGCTCCAGCGTGGCCCCGAAGGGCATGGTACGCGGAGATTGTAAAAATGTCAGTGGGAAGTCCTTGGACCCTCCCACATCGTCCGGACCTGCTTTCGCAAGGACCGATATACTACCCTTCCTTACCAGCCCTAGGTTTGACGGCCTGGCTATTGAAGCCCACATTCTAAAAAAGAGAGGGCTCTCTAATCCTGTGGTATCTACCATGATCAATGCCAGGAAGCCGGTATCCAGGCAGATCTATTATAGGATCTAGAAGGCGTACATCACGTGGTGTGAGGCCAGGAAATGGCATCCACGTAAGTACGTAATAGGTAGGATTCTGGACTTCCTACAGTGGGCTGTACATAGGAAGCTTGCCTTGAGTACTATCAAGGGTCAGACGGCCTTGTCAATATTTTTTCAAAGGCCCTTGGCTTTGCATTCATTAGTCAAAGCTTTCATACAAGGAGTGATGCGTATTAGCCCTCCGGTTAGTATTCCCATATGTCCATGGGACTTAAACCTGGTTCTGTCGGTTCTACAGAAACAACCATTTGAACCATTGCGGCACATTTCCTTGGTTCTTTTCACCAGGAAATTGATTTTCTTAGTAGCCATTTGTTCGGCTAAAAGAGTATCGGAATTAGCCGCCTTGTCCTGTAAGGAGCCATATCTGGTTATCCATAAGGACAGAGTAGTATTACGTCCTCATCCAGCCTTCTTCCTAAGGTGGTATCGAGGTTCCATTTGAACCAAGATGTGGTTCTTCCTTCCTTTTTCCCCAAACCTAGTTCGTTAGAGGAAAAGTTATTGCATTCTTTGGATGTAGTAAGAGCAGTTAAAGCTTATCTTAAAGCCACTGCTCAGATTCGTAGAACGGATACTTTGTTTGTTCTGCCGGAAGGCCCCAGAAAGGGTCAGGCAGCATCAAAAATCTACTTTAGCCAAGTGGATTCGACAGGTCATAATACAAGCCTATGGCTTGAAAAGGAGACCGCCTCCGTTCAAAGTTAGGGCGCACTCCACAAGAGCAGTTGGAACTTCATGGGCAGTGCATCACCAAGCCTCCCTGGCTCAAGTCTGTAAGGCCACAACATGGTCCTTAGTACACACGTTTACTAGATTCTACCAGGTAGACGTCAGAAGTCAGGAGGATGTCGCCTTTGGGCGCAGTGTGTTGCAGGCCGCAAAAGAGCCTCATGCCTGATGGCGCCCAGCTTATGTATAGTGTATCCCTCCCCTCATTGGGCATTGCTTTTGGACGTCCCATTAGTAATGACTAAGTCGCTCTGTGTCCCGTGATGTACGAAAAAGAAAAAGGGATTTTTATAACAGCTTACCTGTAAAATCCTTTTCTTGGAGTACATCACGGAACACAGAGCTCCCACCCCTCTTTTTGGGACACTTATTGCTTTGCTACAAAACTGAGGTGCTCCCGGATGGGAGGGGCTTATATAGGGGAGGGTACTTCCGGTTTGGAAGTTGCCAGTGCCGGCACCTGAAGGTAAACTATATAACCCATTAGTAATGACTAAATCGCTCTGTGTCCCGTGATGTACTCCAAGAAAAGGATTTTACAGGTAAGCTGTTATAAAAATCCCTTTTTTTTTTCAAAATTTTCGGTCTTTTTCCGTTTATATCGCAAAAAAAAAAAATCGCAGAGGCAATCAAATACCATTAAAAGAAAGCTCTATTTGTGGGAAGAAAAGGACGCAAATTTCGTTTGGGTACAACATTGCATGTCCGCACAATTTACAGTTAAAGCAGCGCAGTGCAAAATTCTGAAATCACCTCTGGTCCTCTAGCTACCAAATGGTCCGGGGCTTAAGTGGTTAAATATGAGATCTGGGGTCAAAAAGACCTCGGATCTCATATTTACACTAAAATGCAATAAATAAAATAAAAATTGTCATTTGAAAAAATGCACAAAAAAAAAATGGCCCTTTAACCACTTGACGACCGCTCACTGTATATATACGTAATTTTTTTGAAGAGGGATCTCTCGGTAACGGCAGCAGCTGCTGCCACAACCGAGATATCCATCTCTTCAGTGAGCGGTCGTGTTTACGATAATGGTGGTCTCCGGCGGATTCGCCGCGAGATCACCATTATCGGCGGCGGGAGAGGGCCCCCCCTCCCGCCGCTCTCCCGTGCCCTCCGCCGCTTACCGGAGCCGTCGGTAGCGGCGATCGGGTCCTTCTCCCTCTGTGGTATGGATAAGAGTGAGGGCAAGATGGCCCCCACCCATCTCCATACCATAGCAGGGCAGAGCTGACGTCAAAATGTCAGCTCCGCCCATACGTCTTAAAGGGATTTTTTTTTTTTTTGTCATTTTTTCAAATGACTTTTTTTTTACATTTATTTTTTATTGCATTTTAGTGTAAGTATGAGATCTGAGGTCTTTTTGACCCCAGATCTTATTATTAAGAGGACCTGTCATGCTTTTTTCTATTACAAGGGATGTTTACATTCCTTGTAATAGGAATAAAAGTGATCCATTTTATTTATTTTTTTAAAACAGTGTAAAAATAAATAGAATCGAGTAAAATAAGTAAGAAAACCAAAAAAAAAATTTTTTAAAGGGCCCCATCCCGACGAGCTCGCGCGCAGAAGCGAACGCATACGTGTGTAGCGCCCGCATATGAAAACGGTGTTCAAACCACACATGTGAGGTATCCCCGCAATCGTTATTGCGAGAGCAATAATTCTAGCCCTAGACCTCCTCTGTAACTCAAAAGATGCAACCTGTAGAATTTTTTAAACGTCGCCTATGGAGATTTTTAAGGGTAAAAGTTTGACGCCATTCCACGAGCGGACGCAATTTTGAAGCGTGACATGTTGGGTATCAATTTACTCGGCGTAACATTATCTTTCACAATATAAAAAAAAAATTGGGCTAACTTTACTGTTGTCTTATTTTTTAATTTAAAAAAGTGATTTTTTTCCAAACAAAGTGCGCTTGTAAGACCGCTGCGCAAATACGATGTGACAAAAAGTATTGCAATGACCACTAATATATTCTCTAGTATGTTAGAAAAAAAACAATATATAATGTTTGGGGGTTCTAAGTAATTTTCTAGCAAAAAAAAATGTTTTAAACTTGTAAACACCAAATTTGAAAAACAGGCAAGGTCCTTAAGTGGTTAAGAGCTATGGGCCGAAGTGACGTTTTGACGTCTCTTCCGCCCTGCTATGGTATGGAGACAGGTGGGGGACATTTTCTCCTCACTCGTCTCCATACCCAGTCAGCAAGAGGACCCGATGGCCTCCGCCGCTGCCGACGGATCCAGTAAGCGGCGGAGGGCACGGGAGAGCGAATCCGCCGCAGAGACCACTATTATCGGAAACCGGACCGCCGGCTGAAGAGGATACCTGGTTTATGGCTGCTAGCTGCTGCAATCACAAAGATATCCCTCTTTAAACAGCCGACGTATATCAGCGTGCGGCGGTCCGGAAGTGGTTAAAAAATAAAATATCACTTTAAAAACAACAAACGTTATACATACCTGCTCTGTGTTTTTGCCCAGAGCAGCCCTGATTCTCCTCTTCTGCGGTCCCCCACGACTCTTCTGGCTCCTCCATTCCTACAGAGTGCCCCACTAGCAAGCTGCAAATTATAGTATAGAGCGCCCCTATAGCAAGGACTACATGTCCCATAAGGCATTGCTCAGGCACTTACTTACATGTATGGACGGTGCACTGAGCTGTATGTGTGCTGCACTGTATTTCCTGATATGTAAACAAATAATGCATTCTGTATGCATGCCAACTAATCGGCTGGCCGATCGATTATGAAAATGGTTGACAACTATTTTCATAATAGATTTTTTGTCGCTTAATCGATTAGTTGTTTCGGCCCAAATGCCCAGCATGTGTCTCTGGCTGCAGATCCTATTCTGGTTGATGTTTGAATAGTAAAGTATCTCTACTAAATATCACCTACCCAACATTTCTTAGTTATAATGGCCTAGAAAAAAATTCCCTCCATCCCTGTCCTCCCCTAGTGAAGAGGATATGAATTCATCTTGAACATGGTAGTCGCAAGTTAGTGTTTTCTAGTAACCAGTGGTGTGTTTAAAACACTGTCTATATATTAAACATAAAGGTAAACCTTTACTGATAATATCTAATTTTGTGCCCTTGTATGTGCTTTCGGGTTGGGTAAAATGGCTAATGTTCTTTTATTTCTAGGTTAACAAGGGCATTAAAAGGAAAGCAGATACCACTACACCTGCTGTATCAGTCATTGCAAAGAGCTGCGAGTCTTCTCCCACCATTCATAAACCAAAGCAGATCGATATACCCCCAAGAACAGAGGACACAATTGCAGACACTTCAAGCAAAGATCTTCCAGATTCTCCACAACAAGTTGAAACCATCAAGTTTAATCAATCAAGCGAACAGCTGAAACACTGCAATAGCATCTTAAATGAGTTGATGTCGAAAAAGCATGCAAGCTATGCTTGGCCTCTTTACAAGCCTGCTAATTCATCAGAGCTGTCCTTTCCAGGTTCAGGTGACCTTGTGGCCTGTCCCATGGATTTGACAACTATCAGAGTAAGTTCATCATGCAAATTCGCTGTTGTCTTTTAAATATTGGGGAGTGCTTAAATCGCAACTTCAGTCATTTTCTCTTATCGTCCATGGACTGACACAGCCTCTCTTACACTTTACACGTGGGTTATGTCCCTTCTGCAGGAGAAGACCTAGGCAGAATGTGAAATGTTATACATACATTCTAGAAAGCCAGAGCTGAACAGCCCCGCCCAGGGGGGCGGTCCCTCTGGACATAACCCTCCCACTGCAGTCAGCAGAACTCATTTTTTTTCTGCCTAGCATGTCTCCTGACCTAATTTTATTCCTTTTTGGATTTTTTTTCTTTTATTTTTTGATACCTTCTATCAACTGTCTGCTGGGCAACAGGTTGGGTACAATATATCCTCGTAGTCTTCCCTGTCCGACCATCGAGTGTGCTGATCCTCGCCTTGTGTGCGTGAGACTCAGTTCACGACATGCCCCACGACTCCAGGGGTGGCCGGTGGGCTTTCATGCTCCGCGGTCCTCTCAAGATTGAACAGTCCTGCTGTATCTCTCATGGTGGACCGGGCCGACAGCTACTCAGTACCGCACTGTGATAGTCCTGTCAGAAACACACCAGCCGGTCCCTCAGGGGACGGGTAAGTAGCCTCTCCTGCCTGCAGGTGAGTACATGCTGTGTGTTTCTCTGTGTGGGGGATTTTCCCTGTCTCCCCCTGTTTTTTATTGTCTCTCTCTGTCACCATTGCTGGCGCTGTGCTGTGTGGGGTGCCTGGGGGTCATACTGTCCTGGGGGGGAGGCTCATGGTGGTCTCCATATCGCTGGGGCCGTTTTTTTGAGTGTTTGGGGGCCTGGGCGCTGTTCGGCGCCATGTTTGTGTGGTTACATTTACATTGCATTGGCGGCCATCTTGCCGTGGACCGCCTGAGCACATTGGGGCGGCCATTTTCTTGAAGCCGCACACTTTTTAAACACTTGTTTGGCCTCTATCGCTGCTGGGAACGGTGCAAATCTCCTCACTCTCCTCTCAGCTCACTCACGCTGATACAGCATGGCGCAGAGAGGGACAAGGCAGCTGAACCGAGCGGTCCTGGTCTGGGTTGGTGAGTTCCCTGGGCATTCCCCTACTCAGTCAGCACAGCCTGTGGGTGGACTTTTTTTCTGAGGAGTCTCAGAGAGGGACAATATGGAGTCAGTGTCACCAGCTTCCCCTTGCATGCCAGAGGCAACTGGCAGTGCTCCAGCACCTGCGGTCCCTATGGACCAGTTGTCGGCAGTCCTGGAATCATTTCTGACCAGGATGGAAGCGGTGTGCGAGCGCAAGGGAGCAAGAAAGCGCCCTCTCCCCACATTATCTCCACAAGGGGAGTGCGCTGATTCAGATATGGGCCTAGCTGCTGCGTCTCAGGACCCTAGCTCTGAATATTTTGATGGTTTTGAACAGTACATTCCTTGTGAGGAAGACTCCAGTTCTGAGTCAGTAAATGACAGGGCGCTTGTTAGTGAACTCATTGATGCTGTGAGGGACACTCTCAAGCTTGAAGCTGCGGCTGCAGAACCTCAGGCGGAGGCAGTCTCCTTTTTTGGTTCTTTTAAGGCCAAGCCTTCTAAAAAGTTTTTTCCATATGCACCTTTCTTTGACCAGGTTTGGGAAAATCCGCAGAAGACTTTTATGGTCCCGCGGCGTTTGTCTATAAGATACCTCTTTGAAGAAGCCCTACTTAAAAAGTGGGCTTCTCCCCCAGTGGTCGACCCTCCGGTCGCCCGGTTAAACAAGGCCACCACTCTCCCGATGGAGGGGACTCCTGCATTTAATGACCCCACTGACAGGAGGTCAGAAGTGGTGAGCAGAGCCATGTTTGCCTTGTTGGGATCCGCCTTACGGCCTATTGTAGTGGTGACCCTTGTGTCTCAGACACTCACGGAATGGGCAAAAATTTTGCACCAAACTGTACAGGAGCATAATCTTCCTTCAGACACTATTGCCCAGATGGTGCAGGGCCTGATATGTGTGCGACGCCACTTTAGACGCGGCCACTTTAATATCTAGGGCCTCTGTTTCTGCGGTGGTATTGCGTCTTATCTGGTTGAAATGCTGGTCTGCTGACCTAGCCTCTAAGAAGATCCTGACGGATCTACCCTTTAAAGGTGGTAGACTTTTCGGTGCTGCTCTGGATGACATCAAGGATGTCACGGGAGGTTCTTCCTCAGACTATCAAGGGTAAGGAGGCCCGCCGTAAACCGGGTCCTTCCTTTCCAGCAAAAAAGTTTTTTTTTCATCAGAGTACACGGGTAAGCCCTCACAGACTGACAACAGTGCAGCTGGTGGACACAAGGCGCCCTTGGGTGCGTAAGCCGAACAAAGCTGCTCACAAGCCCGCCTCCGCATGAAGTCTTGCCCCCGCCCAACGCTGGGGTGGGGGGGGGCGACTTCGCAGGTTTACGGATCGGTGGACCTCCCGGATCTCCGACCGGTGGGTGTGCGAGGTGGTCACCTCAGGATACAGGATAGAGTTCCGTTCCTGGCCCCCAGACAGATTCTTTCCCTCAAATCTGCCTCTCCTTCCTGCCCGTCGGGCAGCCCTCTTAGGGGGCTGTACAGGATTCGATCAGGTCCGGATTGATTGTACCGGTTCCGTCCCAGGAGAAGTTTCATGGGTTCTACTCGAATCTGTTTGTTGTCCCGAAAAAGGACGGGGTTTGGCCAATCCTGGACCTCAAGGCCCTGAATGCCTTCGTGAAGGTGCAAAAATTTCGCATGGAATCCATTCGCACGGTGATCGCTACACTCCATCGGGATTTTCTGGCGTCCCCGGACATCAAGGACGCCTACTTGCATGTTCCGATCCTCGCAAGTCATCAGAAGTTTCTGCGCTCTGCGAAGTCCACTATCCATTCGTGGCTCTTCCCTTCAGCCTAGCCTCGGCACCAAGGGTGTTCACCAAGGTGCTTGCTCTAGTTCTAGCTTTGCTGAGACAGCGAGGCATTGCTATCGTGGGCTATCTGGACGATCTTCTTCTAAGAGCAGACAATGGATCAGAATTAGAAGAAAGTGTGACAGTGATCAGTACACTCCGTCAAGGGGATTTTCTGGCGACCTTGGACATCAAGGATGCCTACTTGCATGTTCCGATCTGCGCAAGTCACCAGAAGTTTCTGCGCTTGCGATCGGCGAAGTCCACTATCAATTTGTGGCTCTTCCTTTCGGCCTAGCCTCGGCACCGAGGGTGTTCACCAAGGTGCTTGGCCGGTTCTAGCTTGCTGAGACAGCGAGGCATTGCTGTCGTTGGCTATCTGGATGACTATCATCAGTCAGACCCTCAGGGACTTCGGGTGGCTCCTGAACATTCAGAAGTTGGTCCTGGTCCCGACTCAGCATCTGGAGTATCTAGGTCTGATCCTGGACTCCTTGGAGGCAAAGGTATTCCTACCCCCGGAGAAGTTACTGACACTTCAGTCTGCAGTGCGGGTCCTGACGTCCCGAAAATAGTTGTCAATCTATTTTTGCATGAGAGTCCTGGGACTCATGGTGGCCTCCTTCGTGGGCATTCCGTATGCCCAATCACACACCCGGGCATTACAGAAAGAGATCCTGTTCACTTGGATCTTCAGATCCAGGTGAGTCACCCGGTCAGGGCTTCCCTGGCGTGGTGGCTGAGGTCCCCGGCTCTTCGGTCCGGGAAGTCATTCCTCCCCATTCAATGGACGGTGATCACGACGGACGCCAGCCTGACGGGCTGGGGTGGAGTCTGGGGAGTCCTGTCAGCCCAAGCCCGTTTGCCGATCAATGTTCTGGAAATACGGGCAATCAGACTATGCCTCTCCTCGTGGTCGGAGAGATTACAGGGTCGCTCCCTCATTATCCAGTCGGACAACGCCACAGCGGTGGCGTATGTCAACCATCAAGGGGGGACTCGGAGCTCAGCTGCGGCTTCCAAGGTCGCCTGCATGCTAAGGTGGGCCGAAAGAAGCGTGCCGGCTCTGTCGGCCGTCTACATTCCGGGCGTAGACAATTGGCAGGTGGACTATCTGAGTCGCCAGACGCTGGACCAGGGAGAGTGGTCTTTGCACCCGGAGGTCTTTCAACTCCTTTGCTGACGGTGGGGCACACCGGATGTGGACCTGATGGTCTCTCGACTCAATCGCAAGGTGTCAAGGTTTGTGGCCAGGTCCAGGGATCCTTGGGCGGATGCCTCGGATGCATTGGTGGCCCCATGGGGTCATTATCACCTGATATGTTTATCCTCCGCTGCAGCTGCTGCGCAGGGTGGCGTCCGAGGGGATTCTGGTGATCCTCATTGCTCCGGATTGGCCTTGGCGTCATTGGTACGCCGATCTGGTACGTCTCGTCGCAGGCGTTCGTTGGCGGTTGCCAATGAGGGAGGACCTTCTGTCTCAAGGTCCTATATTTCATCCTGCTTTACAGTCTCTGGCTTTAATGGCATAGCTATTGAAAGCCAGGTGCTGAGAGACCGAGGGCACGCAAGTCTTCCTCCAGAAAGATCTATCACCGTACCTGGAAAGCTTACATCACCATGTGCGAAGAGCTAGACTGGCATCCACGGACGTATTCCGTCCCCAGAATCCTGCGGTTCTTGCAGCGTGGCGTAACCCAAAAGCTTGCTTTGGGTACCATTTAAGGGTCAGATTTCGGCCCTGGCCATTTTCTTTCAGCGACCGCTGGCAGGTCATTCCTTGGTTAGCACCTTTGTGCAGGGGGTTCGCCATGTGCTCCCTCCTGTCAAGCCTCCTCTCCCTCCTTGGGATCTGAATTTGGTGTTATCGGTTCTCCAGGAACCTCCATTTGAAAATATCAGAGATATTCCCCTCTTGACCTTGTCTCAGAAGATAGCCTTCTTAGTGGCCATTACTTCGGTTAGACGGGTGTCTGAGTTGGCGGCCTTGTCCTGCATTCCACCAGGGCAATTTGTGCTTCCTGGGCTTTCCGACATCAAGCGTCGGTCGCACAAGTGTGCAAGGCGGCGACCTGGTCGTCCGTTCATACCTTTTCTACGTTCTTTAAGGTTGATGTGGCTGCATCTTCGGATGCTTCCTTCGGCCGCAAGGTGTTGCAGGCCGCTGTTTGATGTTGCAACTCCTCCGTTGAGGAGCTCTGCCTTGTTTGGAGTGACGTTTTTGGTTTTCCATTTTATACTGCTCCCATCTCTCTTCACACTGCTTTGGGACATCCCACGTGTAAAGTGTAAGAGGCAGTGTCAGTTCATGGATAAGAGAAAATAGGATTTTTGTACTCCACTGTAAAATCTGTTTCTCTGACGTCCATGGACTGACGCAGCACCCACCCTTCGTTTTAAGGGTTGTACTGCTTTGTTACGAACTGAGGTCTGACTGCAGTGGGAGGGTTATGTCCGGAGGGACCGACCCCCCTGGGCGGGGCAGCTCTGGCTTTTTAGAATGTATGTATAACATTTCACATTCTGCCTAGGTCTTCTCCTGCAAGCAGGGACATAACCCACGTGTAAAGTGTAAGAGAGGCTGTGTAAGTCCATGGACGTCAGAGAAACGGATTTTATGGTGAGTACAAAAATCCTATTTTTTCATCTATTAAACCTTCTGCCCTTGTTGTTTTAACTTTGGATAGTAAAACATTTTCTTTTCTGCCAGTAAATTTCTCTATCTATCTATCTATCTATCTATCTATCTATCTCTCTCTATATAAACACACCCAGCAAAACTCATAATATAGGTAAATCTATCCTCCTTATACAGACAAAAGTAAATATAAAAGAATATGCTCACCAATTCCACCACCAATTGGACCAGAACGGCCCCCCCCCCCCCCCCCCCCCGTATGTTATTTTTTTTCTCCCCAGCTCCGAAACACAGCACTGATGCACTCGGCAGATACCACAATTAAAAAAAGTAAATATGCAGCACTGTGCAATAGTTTTTGTAGTGTGTGTGTGTGTGTGTGTTTTTTTATTTTATTTTTTATTTTTTGCAGGTGTAAAATAATGCTGTAAACCATAATACTTTCAGAAATAGAAGTATAACAAGTTGTAAAGGCAAAAGGTTTTACTCTTTCGTTCATGGACGGACACAGCTTCCTATTGACAAGTGGGTATTATCCTTCATTAAGAAGTGACTAGGCAGAAAACTTGTAGAAAGTGTTAACACCCCACACTCTCTACAGCACCGCCCAGGGGGCGGACCCTCTGGCTATAATCCCTCTCTCTGCACCTCGCAGATCAGTTTTTTTTCTGCCTAGTAAGGAAAGGGACATGGCTCCCTTCGGGCCCACTGGTCCGGGGGATTTTTTTCTATGTTGGTTTTGGTTTCCTGCGATCTTCGATCAACTGCCGACTGGGTGACAGGCTGGATGCCAGATCCTTGTAGTCTCCCCAGTTTCTGCCATTGAGCGTTTGCCGACCCTAGCTACGCGCTGGGTTTTCCACGACATGCCCATCGCTCCAAGGGTGGCCAGTGAGCTTCGCGTTCCAGGGCATGCATATGATCGTTCCCTAGGGCTCAATCACAGCATGCCGGGCCGTCAGTCACCTCCGTGCGATGAAGTTGATCTGTCCGGAATGTCTTCCAGCATAATCCATGCAGGAAAGGTAAACAGCTCCCCTGCTTCGGCAGGGTGACTTGGCTGGACATTCCTGGAGAGATAAAGTGGTTGTGGCCCTTTCTGTCCTTTCTTCCCTCCTCCCTGGGCTCTGAGCTAAGGCTGGTTGCTGGGTGTCACCTAGGGGGCTCCATCTGGAGCGGGACTGCGCTGTAGCTGTCATTAAAAATGCAATTTTTCTGCTTAGCTGTGTGTGCCTTTTCCCTCCATGCTGTCGGCGGCCATTTTCTGGTGGTCCACGCCTGTTTGGCCTCTGGTGACTGTCCGGCGGCCATTTTCTTGTGGTTCGCGCCTATATGTATATACCGCTGCTCGGTCTTTTTGTGGTCCGCGGCCACTTTTGCCTCTATTGACGGCTCGGCGGCCATTTTCTTATGGCCCACATTGGTTTCAGTACGGCCGCTTGGCGGCCATTTGGCGGAAGGCTTCGGCCTCTAGGGTGCATTTCACTGGCGCTTAATCATACAGAGAAACGCTGATAACGATCAGACTGACACAGGCAGTGGTGGGAGAGCATCTCAGGCGGGAGCAGGTGGCAGCGATAGCGGTACCGTTTCTAAGGGTGTTGAGTCCTCTGGGAGACCCTGCATCTCTGTAGCAGCTAGGAGGGTGGCCTATTGATACCTTGCCTTGGAGTCCCTGTGGGTGTCAGGTATGTGGGTCAGCATGACATCAGAAGCAGATGTCTTCTTCCCTGAAACACCTGAGTTAGCAACTGGTCCCCCTGATGTAGCTGTGGACGCTATGTCGGCAATCCTGGAGGCTTTGGTTGCCAAGGTGGAAGCGGCACATGGGAACACAGGGGGTGGTAAATGCCCCCGTCCCCTGCCATCTTCTGGGAATAATTCTGATGCAGAACCAGGCCCAGCTGTGGCTCATGGCCCAGATTCTGATGCTTCAGAGACTGCAGACCGTGGCCGATCGGACAGTGAGACTGACTCCAGGTCCAGGTCAACACGCGAAAAGGCTTTGGTATCTGACCTTATCACTGCAGTGTGGGATACGCTAAAATTGGAGAATGCTGCAGAAGCAGCAGACACCGGTCCCCTTTTGGGTTCCGTAAACTGGCCTGCACTGCTAAGGTGTTTCCTTGTGTGTATTATCCTGATAAGCTTTTGTACAAGGAGTGGGAAAATCCACTGAGGGTCTTTGCAGCCCCAAAGAATTTTGCGGTGCGGTACCCCTTTGAGGAAAGTTTCCTGAAAAAATGGACCTCTCCCCCGATAGTGCACCCCCGTCTCTAGACTTAACAAGTTATCACAAATTCAGTGGAAGGGGCTCCTGTCTTCAGGGACACTCGCTACCTATACACAGTGGGGGGCTCAGCGGTGCGTCCAGCATTGGCTGGGGTTTTCTGATGTCTCAGACACTGAGTAAGCAAAGATGCTACTCCAAGGGTTAAAAGCACGGGGAGACTCCTCCGAACAAGGTAGCTCTGGCCGACCAGTTGGTACAGGGCCTTAAGTCTGTCTGCGAGTCAGACATAGATACTATCCCCTTGCTGTCTTGGGCCTCGGTTTAGGCGGTGGCGATATGCCGCCTGATCTGGCTAGGGGGTGGTCTGCGGACCAATCTTCCAAGAAGGCCCTGTTGGATCTGCCCTTTTAAGGCGACAGACTTTTTGGGGCCTCTCTGGATGACCTCATTAAAGATGCCCCAGGAGGTAAGAGCACGTTGTTTCCGCAATCCAAAAAAAGCAAAGGAGCCACTCCATAGGCAAGGGCCCTCCTTCACCGTGCACAATCGGTCCTTTCGTCCGCCTAGTGCGGCAGGTAAATGACCCCAGGCCGATAAAGCGCCTGCTGAGGGACAGAAGCGTCCCTGGGTTCGCAAGCCCAAAGCTTGCCTACTGAACAGATTTTTTTCCCTCTAAACCGCCAGCTTCAGCCGACTTGTCGGAAAGCCCTATATGGGGTGGTCCAAGCCCTGCTGATACGCAGGGTGGGCCTTCCTGTCTTGGTACAGGAACGGGTTCAGGGGTTCTACTCAAATCTGTTCGGAGTGCAAGGACGCATGCTTGCATGTCTCCATATGCACCAGAGATGTTGGCGGCCAGGGAAGACCACTACCATTGGTGGCTCTCTCCTTTTGGCCTGGCATCGGCACCAAGGGTGTTCACCAAGGTGCTTGCCCCGATTCTGGCCCTACTAAGACACTGTGGCATCGCTATCTTGGACCATCTTCTTCTGAGGGTCACTTCAAACTCAAAATTAGAAGTGAGCGTGTCTATAACCTGTCAGACCCGCCGATACTTGGTTGGATGCTGAACACCCAGAAGTCAGTATTGGTACCGTCCCAACTCCTAGTGTATCTAGGGTTGATTCAAGACTCCTCAGAGGTGAAAGTTTTTTTTTTTGTTTTTTTTTCCCCCTATGGGAAAGTTGCAGATCCTTCGGGCTGCGGTGCGGCAGTTGACATCCCAAAGATGGTTGTCACGCCACTTTTGCAAGCAAGTCCTGGGCCTCATGGTAGCCCCCTTTGAGGCGGGAACCATAGGCACTAGTTCACACGCGAGTGTTACAGAAGGTAACTCTGTCTTGAAGGGTCAAGTGCCCTTCATCCCTGGATTATCAAAATCCGGGTGAGCCACCTAATCAGGACCTCCCTAGTTGGCCGACATCACCAGCATTTCTGTCTGGGAAGGCGTTCCTTCCTTTTTACTGGATGGGGGTCACGGCGGACGCATGTCTTCCCGGTTGCAGAGGAGTCCGAGGAGCTCAGTCTACCTGGGTCGCTGGACTCCGGAGGAATCTATGCCTTTCCTCCTCGGAAGCTCCTTCCTCATCTGCTTCGCAGACTGGAGGCAGAGAGGATTACAATGGTCCCAATTGCTGGCATCCTTGGTACGCCGATCTAATGCGTCTGGTAGCAGACGCCTTTTGACATCTACCGCTAAGAAGGACCTGCTGTCGCAAGGTCCCATACGCCATCCTGTTTTTTTACAGCCACTGGCTTAACGGCCTGGCTTGAGAGCCAGGTGCTAAGAGACCGGGGCCTGTCAGACTCAGTGATCTCTACCATGAGGAGTGCTCAAAAATCATCCCCTAGGAAGATTACCATCGCACTTGGAAGACCTGCATATCCATTTGTGAGGAAATGAGGTGGCATCCGCGTACTTATTTGGTTCCAGAGTCCTGCTGTTCTTCAGCAGGGAACAGGCCAAAAATTTTACTTTAAGTACAATTAGGGGGCAGGTATCTGCCTGGATGTCTTTTTCAATGACCCCTAGTGGCTCACTCTCGTGAGAATGTTTGTACAGTGGGTTCGGCAGGCGGCCCCTCCGGTCCACCCTCCACTCCCTCCGTGGGGCACCTCCGGTCCTTTTGGCGTCTACCACTACGAGAGGACCTGCTCTCGCAGGGCCCATATGCCATCCTGCTTGCAGTCAATGACTTTAACGGCATGGCCTCTAAGTGCCTCAGAAAGCACCGTTTGAGAATATCGGGGAGATTCCCTTGTTGACACTTTCTCAGAAAGTGTTCCTTTTGGTGGCTGTTATGCCAGTTAAGACACGTTTCTGAGCGGGCAGCCTTGTCATGCAAGCCTCCCTATCTGATCTTCCACAAGGATAAGGTGGTGCTGTGTCCGCAGCCTTCTTTTCTTCCTAAGGTCGTGTTTCGACCTTCCATCTCAAGGAAGACCTTGTACTGCCATCCTTGTGTCCTCATCCGTCGAATCCTAAGGAGACGTCATTGCATTCCTTGGATGTTGTCCAAACGCTGAGAGAATGCTTGTCTGGTACTGCTACGTTCCAGAGTCCAGACTCACTGTTTGATTCGGTGGCTGGTCCCAAGTAGGGCCCAGCGGTCTCGTCGGCCGCCATCTCTAGGTGGATTCGACAGATCGTGATCAGGCTTACGCCATGAAGGGTCAGGCGCCTCCCTTTCCTGGCACATTCGAACAGGGCAAGAGGTGCCTCTTGGCTTACGTCAGTTAAGACGGTTTTCTGAGCCGGCAGCCTTGTCATGCAAGGCTCCTTATCTGATCTTCCACAAGGATAGGTAGTACTGCGTCCGCAGCCTTCTTCTCTTCCTAGGGTCGTTCGACCTTCCATCTCAAGGAAGACATTGTACTGCCATCCTTGTGTCCTCATCCGTCGAATCCTAAGAGACAATGTTGTATTTTTGGACGCTGTCCGAGCTCAGAGCATCAAGCGTCTGTTTCACCGGTTGTGTAAAGCGGTGACCTGCTCGACCGTTCACACTTTCACTAAACTTTACAAGTTGATGTGTGTGCATCTTCGGATGCTTCTTTCAGCCGCAAGGTATTGCAGGCGGCTGTTTAGAGTTGCAACTCCTCCGTTGAGGAGCTCTGTTTTTGTTTTGGGGTGAAGTTGTTTTAATGCTGTTCCCACCCCTTGTTTTTGACGCTGCTTTGGGACGTCCCACTTGTCAATAGGAAGCTGTGTCAGTCCATGAACGTACGAGTAAATAGGATTTTTTTACTCACCGTAAAATCCCTTTCTCTGAGTTCATGGACGGACACAGCACCCACCCCTCGTTTTAAGTTTGTACTGCTTTTTGACAAACTGATCTGCGAGGTGCGCAGAGAGGGATTATACCCAGAGGGTCTGCCCCCTGGGAGGTGCTGTAGAGGGTGTGATGCGTTAACACTTTCTACAAGTTTTCTACCTAGTCACTCCTAAATGAAGGATAATACCCCCTTGTCAATAGGAAGCTGTGTCCGTCCATGAACTCAGAGAAAAGGATTTTATGGTGAGTAAAAAATCCTATTTTATCTTCTTGCATTCTATGCATTAACATAAAAAGCCTTCTTCTGTGTGCAACAGCCCCCCTAACACTTAACAGCCATCCGAGATTCTCCCTCCTGATTGGCTGAGACACAGCAGCAGCGCCATTGGCTGCCGCTGCTGTCAATTAAAGTCAGACAGCCCATCAGGGGCGACAGGGGGCGGGGCCAGGTCAGGGCTCCGTGTCTGAATGGAAACTGGAAGCTGTGACTCGGCTCGGGTGCCCCCATAGAAAGCTGCTTGCTGTGGGGGCACTAAAAAGGAGGGAGCGGCCAGGAGCAGCAACGAGGGACCCAAGAAGAGGAGGATCTGGGCTGTGCAAATCCGCACTTAATGTGTAAACTAATATAATACAGTGCAACACAAATCTAATAGTGTTCTAGGACACCTGCTACCATGCATGCACGTCAAGCAGCAGCCATCATGGATGCTGGCAATCCGGAGTTTTATATGTAAACAGCGCTGTGAACTCTGCAGAATATTGAGTGCATTTTTTTAATAAAAGCCTCTTAATTTTGGGGGATTTACACTATGAGAAGTGTCTGTTTTTTATCTATGTGTGTGAGTTGCTGGTCCCATTGAGCTGGATAAGAGTGTTGAGGTTATCTGTTCCACTTCCCTTATGGTGCTGGGAGACGGGAGAAGCTGCAAAGTGTTTTCCAGTTTGAGAGAAGTCAGATTCAACTAGCTTTTTGTAATCCCTCTTTTCTGGGGGTCGCAAGCCTTCTGGTATGCCTTTTTTGTATGTAGTGTGTGGGGTGAAAGCATTGGAGGCTTCTGACCTGGATGTCATGTCACCAACAACAAACGGAACTATTGCTTTCAGGTGTTTTATCGCTGCTCTCAAGTTCCTATTTTCTTGGACTTTTTATATATTCACTGCAGATTTTTGTGTCACTGATGTTTGTGACATATGCATTGCACTGTATTATATTGGCTTGCACAATAAGTGCGTCACGTGCTAATACATTGGCTTATAGTTTTTGAAGTTGTATTTTTTTATTTTCATTAATTTTGGGGGGAAATTATAAAAAAATGAAGGGGGGGGGGGAATATATATATAAAATATATATTATAGCGATACCCCCAGCTAAGAGGGCTGCTGGTATATTTTGGGCCCTGTAGTGCACCGCTGTTAACCCCTGGCAAATCGGCTCTACCCTCCCTTGGCACAGATAGTAGGAGATTATAGGATTGTGTGGCCTGCAACTCACGGTGACACAATCCTATGACAAGAACACACAGCAATAAGTTAAAACTATATTTAACCGGCACTTCTGCTGAGTAAATGACACCAACACCAGTATACTTGACCCTTGTGTGTTTACTCAAATTAGTGGGTAAGCAAAATAACAACAGTGTACATATCATGTGCAGAGCCCTGCAATAACCCTGCAGTATTTAAATAAGCAGACAAGTATACAGTACTATGCAACCATTACTGTCCCCGCTGCAGCTATTCTCCCTCGTGGACAAGATGGCGCCCCGCAATGTCTACGCTACCCAGTCAGGCCTGACTGAACTAAGTGAAAGTCTTGCAGAGAAATCTTCGCTAGCAAACGGTGGTGCACTTTGAAGAATAAACTGTAATCCACAAGGGTAACAGGGATACTGTAGCTGGGCGGGCGGTGTCCAAAGAGAGAGATTTCCGCTCGCCTTCTCTTATAAAGTCCACCCCAGCAGTGCCTGCGCGGGGCAATGCACCCTGGGTGTCTCAATGTCTACAGGGTAATGTAGTTTCTGCGGGATTGAAGAGTGTATATATGTGTATATATGTGTGTGTGTGTGTGTGTGTATATATATATATATATATATATATATATATATATATATATATATATATAATTACAGCGTCATCCCAAAAAAATTATTTTTTTTATTACTTTTTTTTATCTTAACACACTATGACCACAGTATTATGTTACCATAGTAAAATTGTACTACTCTGGGGAAGTGGTCATGATTTTAGTTTTTCTCTTTTACACAATTGATTGCTCATAGCAGTGAATTTCATTTCATATATTTCATATATTTTGTATTTCGATGCAGCCTGAACGATGCCTGAACAATTCATGTTGGTACCCCGGTTTGTAGTCCTATAAAAAAAAAAAAAAAAATACAACAGACTTGATGGACCACTTGGTTCTGCTATCACTCTTGTTTCTAACTTGTTAAAGCCTGTACGATATTATAGTGATTGGAAAACTGTAGCTATACAAAGTAACAATCTGCTGGATCACACTCGCTGCTGAAGAACCATAGTGGCGATACAGTATTTCTAAGATGAATTTAGCAAAAAAAATTTTATTAGAAGGCACTTTAGTTGTGCTTGTCTCTAGCCACCTAGTGTTTAATACCTTAAGCAGAACATCACCCTAAAAGGGAAGTTCTGCCTTTTTGTAATCCTCTCCCCTCCTTTAATATTTGGCACCTTTTTTTGGAGGGGTGGGGGGAAGCTGGTAGTGGGTACCCATGTCTGGCAAGTATCTGCTTCCGCTCTGACCGCCTAGGTGATTGGCGCAGATGTTCGCCCGCAAACGTCCCCCCATGCACCTCCAAAGTTATTGTAGCTGCTGACTTTTTTTATTTATTTATTTTTAACAAGCTCCTAAACCTCTTTAAAATGACTTTATATTATATTTGTCAATGGGATATATGGAGAATAAACACTTTGGTTTTCTTTTCTTTTTTAATTTAATCATCCTGTGCTTTTTATATTCAGGATAAAATGGAGAATGGACAATACAAAGATACCCGTGAGTTTGCATCTGATGTTCGCTTAATGTTTGCCAACTGTTATAAGTGCAATCCTCCAGACAGTGAAGTGGTTAGCATGGCTCGAAAATTGCAGGTATGCTATTGGGTTACTCTGTGTAATTATTATGTTTAATGAAATACGTTTTTTACTCCTAGACTACTACCCCCTTGTGCTTCCTAGGAGGTCTTCAGTGGCAGCTGGTGGTAATTTTTTTTTTTTGGGGGGGGTTGCAGCAAAAGGTTCGGGTCGATCGCTGCTCTTGCCTTCATCAATGGCGGGCAATCATGGGCGGCTTCCCCAGCTTTCCTCCGAGGGAATCACAAGCAGCTTCTCCTTCCCCTGCTCGGTGGCTTCATTCTCCTCCCTCCTCCTCTGTAGCCAATCAGAACGCTTCTCCTTTCGGCCAATCGGGAAACGTGTCTCAGACCCATGCTTTCTGATTTGGCGGAGACGCGATTCAGTGTGAGAATGGTGAATATTCATTTGCTATTTTAACACACCTGGGTGGGCTCCGAGCGCAATGCTCTGCGCTGGAGTCCACCTTATTTTGAAGCCTATTGGAGCCTCTGGCTCTAATCGGTGCATCAAAAAAATACCCCCGCCACTGTAATTCATGGGCAGGACGCAAGGATAGGGGAGGCGGTGCCTGTGCGCCCTTAATGGACGCGCTGGCCCTGGATGTCTTCACATTTTTGTGGAGTGTTGTGTGTTTTTTATTAGTTAGTTTAGAACCTATGCACCAAGTGTTTTCTGTCTCAAAGTGATAAGATATGTTTCAGTTGGACCTAATGGCTCGTTCACAAAAGCAGCAGTATCCCAGATGGCAAGAAATTGTGCTGCAAGTTTGAAAATGACGTGCCAGGCTTCACAAGTTTGTTGCACAATTGCAGCAAGTCTGCATTGCATGACTCCAGATCAACTTTTGTTTACAAACATTCTGCAAGTCTGCTGCCAGTTCTGGTTCAGTTATGTTGTGCAATGGTCATACCACCACAGGCGTCACTGGCTGACTTGCATGCTGTAGAATTGCAGAGCTCTTGCTGTAGACTCACCACTGCAACTTTGCTCTTGCTAGAGACTTGCCGCAAATTGAAAAAGTGTCAACTAGAACTTGTTCTTCAAGTGCTCTGCAAGTGTACAACTTGCCAGTGAAAATGTACAGCAAGTTAACGGACTTACAATTCAACACTGCCACAAATTTGTGGCAATTTATCCTTGCTATCTGGGGTAGAGGTGCATTCACGTCTGCGAATGCACCCTCACTGCGATTGGATGCAAGAACCCAAGCAGGGGTTTCCACAATTAGCTGCAGGTAGCCTCATTGAGAGCAATGGGAACCTGCCGACTCCCTCAGCTAATCGACACCCCTCTCATGTAATCTTATGCAGCGATTACATGCGAGTGATCAGCTCTGGACACAGGCTGTCTGTGTCCAGCATGTGTGCAGCCAAAACACACCACTCAAACTGGTGTTAAGTACATTCCCCGTGAGTGAGGCTAAAGTTGTTCAAAATAAACTTGCAGTTTCACTGATCTTCAACTACATCATAAACAACTACATCAGCAATCTCCCCAAAATGTTACCACTCTTATACATGACCCCACCTGTTTTAATTCCCCTCCAGGCGATGGAAGGAGAGCCCAGGGAACAAACAAAAGCATGAGCATTAAAAAAAAAATTTGATTGAAGCAGTCATCCACTTTAAGCAAATGGTGTATCTAATTGTACAAAAACCTTCTGTGATATTGTGGTGATGCCCCGTCAATGTCATGATGAAGAAATATGTACATTCAGTAGATGCAAAACACTAATTGCGATGCTGGAAGAGACACTTTATGAGAAAATGAGTATCTGGAGAAAATACTGAATTCCTCCTGTAGGTGTTGCAAGTACTTAATGTCTCCATAGGTTTTATCTGATGTAACAATTTTATGCCAAAAGTAATGCATTATGACACCGTTTGGAGAGTAAAGAATTTTGGCCAATGATTGAACCAAAAGGTTTTTTTATTTTATTTAAATGACTTATAGGAACGTGTGTGTGTGTGTGTAATAAATATATATATATATATAATATTAGGGCTGTGGAAATTAACTATTAATTCCTCGATTAATCGATTAATTCTTTTAATCGATCAAAATTCTTTGGGCTTGCCGTGCCAATCTGAAGGGCTTCTTTGCTGTGCCTTCATATCTGCATGCCGGCGGGACCTTACTATCTTCCACACGCAAGGGCTGTTACACTTCCCTCTATCAACCTGGGATTCTACAGCCATCCACTGGGAGTTGTGATAGTTCCCTTCACGGGACATCTACATGCCGACGGACTGATGTTAGCCCCTTCTCATCTGGATTCAGCAGTGGTATCGTTGTACACATTTTTATACCAGTATCATACTTAGCTACATGTTTTTATGACTGCTTTTGCTACCGTTTGGTATTACTCGCACCATTGTTACAGTTTATGTAGCTACATCGATTTTATCTCCAGTGCAATATTTATTTTGTTACCTACTTGAAGACTATAAAAGTTTTAATGCTATTCCCATCGAGCGCTGCCTTTGTGTGTTTTTTGTATCCTGCTATCCATTTTTCCAGTGGTTGGTAGCTGCACAGGGAATCGGCCTGCAAGGAGATCAGCTAAAAGTAGTTGGATCTGTATGTGCGTTATAATTAATCAAAATTAGTCGATTAATCGATTTAAAAAAAAATCGATTAATCGAACACGAAAATTTTAATCAGTAACAGCCCTAATATGTGTGTGTGTGTGTGTGTATGTGTATGTATATATATATAATCTCACACACACACACCCCTCTCTTTACCTGCATTAAAGCGGAGCTCCACCCTAAAGTGGAACTTCGGCTCATCGGAACCCTCCCCCCTCCGGTGTCACAATTGACACCTTTCAGGGGGGAGGGGGGTGCAGATACCTGTCTAAGACAGGTATTTGCACCCACTTCCGGGAGTCCTCTCTGCAGGAAATCTGCAGGAAGTACGTCACTTCCCGCAGAATACCCTTTGTGTTCTGGGAGACACTTGGCTCTCAGAACGGCTCAGCGCGACTCGCACATGCGCCGTAGGGAACTGGGCAGTGAAACCGCAAGGCTTCACTTCCTGGTTCCCTCACCAAAGATGGCAGTGGGGGCAGCAGAGTGACGAGCGATTGCTCGTCCTCTGCTGCGGACGTTGCGGGACTCCAGGACAGGTAAGTGTCCTAATATTAAAAGTCAGCAGCTGCTGTAGCTGCTGGCTTTTAATAAAAAAAAATCGGCGGAGCTCCGCTTTAACTTCGGCTCCTCACAGGAAAGGAGAGGCACACCGCACCACAAGCCAGTACCCTCCTGTGTAAAGAGGTTGAGTGGTGTTAGTTTTGGGCCTTGTCTGCGGCCAGAGTCAAAGTCCTCCCGAGAATGATCTCACCTCTACCTTGGATAGATGCAAGTCCTTGTTTTCCCCAGGAATGTGAATGTCCACACTAGCTGAAAGTCCAACTCAATATTTATTTCTCACAGGATAATAAACAGCCTCTTTGATAGCAGACAGGTTGGAGCGAAGATACAGGACAGCTTAGATGTGGAGGAGGTCCAGGCACAAACGTAGCTCAACTCTTTAGGCTGTTTAGGTTTCTCAAACAGCTTTGGCGCACGATCTCTGCCACAGACCGTGAGGTTGGTCTCTGCCACAGACCAGGTGAATAAAGTCACTGCCACTGACTTGGAGAACAACGTCACTGCCACTGACCGGGTGAATAGGGCATTGCCCTTTGAGGCCACTGCCACTGACCTTGAACGTGAACTTCCTTCTTAGAGTATCTGGCCCATGTCAAGGAGAAAACATCCCTCTGGAGAGTTACCAGAGGCCCCCCACCGTCACCACGACTCTGCGCTGGGTCTTCGGAAGGGGTTACCTCCCTGGCCTCGTCCCAGATACGGGTCCCCTCGCATGGCGGCACCCGGGGAGTCCTCGATCCCTAGCAGACCCCAGCCGAAGGTGCTGGGCCTTCAAAATAGTACCTCACCCCAGACTGAAGGTGTCTGGGATGGAACAGGAACTCCACCTCCGGGCCTAGGGCACCCGGAGACAACCCTCACTCACCCCCAGGCCGAAGGTGCCTGGGCGTGGACCTCGAACGGAAGATGTCTGCCCCCGTTATTCCCTCTCCCGACAGGCACAGCAGATTCCCCTCCCCGCCGTACTACTGCCGAGAGGACACAAAATGCACAGCCCCCTATCGGTGGTTCAACCCTGGCCCACGGCGACAGCGCCACCTGTAGGCCACAGGGAACGGTACACCAATACTATCCCCCGTGAACTGAAATGGTCCATAAACCCTAACAATCAGTGTGTCTGACCCTAATTACCACTCAGACACTCCCCCTAAATCGAACACCCGATATATATATATATATATATATATATTATACCCCCAGCTAAGAGGGCCGCTGGTATGATTTGTTTCAGGCCCTGCAACACTCACTGTCAACCCCCAGTAACTTGCTCCCACCTCCTTTGGCACAGTTAGTAGGGGGTGATAGGATTGCGTAACCTGTGACTCTTGGCAACACAATCCCACAAGAAAGGCACACAGCAGTATAGTGTAGCTATCACTAACCGTTTCTTCTGCACAGTAAATGACACAAACAACTGGTATACTTAACCCTGGCACTTTACTGAGAATAATGGTTAAGCAGATAAAACAGTATACATAAACATATGCAGAGCCCTGCAATGAAAGGGTATTTTAGCAAACAGACAGATATACACTCCTGTGAACAGAAACTAACGGACCCTGCTGCAGCTCTTCTCCCTCGTGGGCAAAATGGCGCCCAGCAATGTCTATACTGCTAAGTCAGGCCTGACTGTACAATGCAAAAGTTCTGCAGAGAAAGATCTTCGCTAGCAAACGGTGGTGCACTTCTGGAACAATTTGTTATCCACAAGAATAAAGGGGTTTGATAACTTGGTGAACACAGAATAAATCTACTAGCGTTATTCAATGCACTGTCCCTCCGGCGTGCAACTGCAAACACTAACGTTAGTTCCGAACAAGTTACTGGGTCTAGAGATCCTGTATTATTCTCTGAGCATGTGCTCTCTCACCCAACCGGACCAGTCCGTGTCCGTATTTTCTGTTGCTGTGTCTTGGTACACAGATTCCACGACACCCGGGTCTTCGGTCCTCCTGGTAGTAGAACAGCAGCAGGATGCGATGTCCCTCAGGCTCCTCAGTGGGTACGGAAGGCTCTTTGGAGTAATACAGGCCTAGGCTTCAGGCCCTGTATTTTCAGCAGACTCAGCACAGAGTTCCACTTGATGGACGGGCGGTGTCCAAAGAGACCGTACTCCGGTCCGCCCCCTGGTTAAATACCCCCCCCCCCAGCAGTCCTTGCGTGGGGAAATGCATCCCGGGTATGGTAGTCTCTGGGCCTTAAAGCAAACACCCGCTACATATATGTGTGTGTGTGTGTGTGTGTGTGTGTGTGTGTGTGTGTGTGTGTGTATGTATGTATGTATATATAATTTTATTAGAGCAGTACCCAAATTTTGCTTCTTTTGTAGATAATATTGACATTTTATGTAGCACACCCCCTAAAGAGCTTATGATGAATTTGGTCCTATTTCCCCCTTTAGGGCGCACACACAGCATTTTCTTCACTCCATTGCCTCCGAAAAAAGTCCAGGGGCTCTTTTTTAAGGGTTTTTATTGGAACAATTAACTTTTATAGTGAGAGGGAGCATGGCATACCCCGGTACTGCAAACTGAACAATTTATGGCTGCACGTCATAAACTGCTGGCTGCACTTCACAAACTTGGTGTCCCACGGGATTCCTAATTCTGCTAGTGACTTGGACTCTCGAGTTAAAAGCTACAGTTCCTTTTAGCATTTGGGGTTATCTCCTTTTGCAGCCATAGGATCACCAGTTGCCTCCTGCCGATTTCCCCAAACTCTTTTTTTGTGAGGGAGATGTAGACTCGCACCCCCATAGGACAGTTGAACTCTTTTGCACCAACTTCCTCCTGGCCCTCTCCAGTCAGCTTCCTCCCGTGCCAACTTGATTCCTGGACACAGATCTATGAATAGCACCCCCCCTCCCCAGCCAAGCCTAGCTGGGCCCTCCGTATCTTCCGCAAAGCTTTCTCAAAGATCCTGTGCCTGGGGGCAGAGCCCCTGCAAAGGGATCTCATCCTGCAGGACTGAACCTGAAACTATTCATGGGCTCTCACCACCTTTTTGGGCACACATCCCCAGGGATTGGCTGGAGTCCCATAAATATTCAAGCGGTCTTCCCTGCTACCCCTTCCACTATAATTCTAGAACCCTCTAGAAGATGGGGTAGCAACAGAAAGCAGCCTGTGAAACACTGAGCAGACCTAAGCAATCAAACCCCTGCTCCACTGATTAGAGGAGGTAGGTAAATATATTTTAACAGCCTGTTCTAAACTAGAAGGGTGCTACATTTTTAATACAGGAAACATTTGATAGACATGTGCACACTGTAATATTTTGTTTCGGAATTTCGTTTTCGTACGAAAAATATATTTATTTAGTTACTCCCGAAATTCGTTTGCATTAAAAAATGCATTAGTCCGAAAAACCCGAATGAATTAAAACGGAGTTCCACCCAAAAATGGAACTTCTGCTTTTCGGAAACCCCCCCCCCCTCCAGTGTCACATTTGACACCTTCCAGGGGGGAGAGTGGTGCAGATACCTGTCTAAGAGGTATTTGCACCACTTCCGGGTATTGACTCCCGTGGGAGTCACGCCCCTTCGCGTCAACCCTGCTGTCTTCTGGGAAACGCACTGTTCCCGAGAGAGAGCGGGGACCAGTGACGGTGCGCCGCGCTACTCACGAATGCGCAGTAGGGAATCGGGCAGTGAAGCCGCAAGGGTTCACTTCCTGATTCCCTCACCGAGAATGGCGGCGGAAGCATCCGAGGACCGAGCGACTGCCCGACCTCGTCTGCTGACATTGCGGGTGCGCTGGACAGGTAAGTGTCCATTTTTTAAAAGTCAGCAGCTGCAGTATTTGTAGCTGCTGGCTTTTAAAAAAAATTTTTTTTCTGTGGAACCTCCGCTTTTAAGGTCGAATCTGTCAATTGAAGGCTTATGGTGTCTGTCGAATGTTCTAAGAAGATTAGACGAAGCAGCTAAACTGTACGACGCTGCAATCCTACATTTCCGGTCGAATACACCGCCCACAAGCTATAGTAGAATTTCAATGTTTTATGACTAATAATAATTATATTTATTAATTATTATTACTAGTCAACCAACATCAGAATTCTTCTATAGCCTATGGGCGGAGCATTTGACCATAAATGTCCGCTTGCGGCGACTGCTTTGTAGAATCTTCATGTCGAATCTTTTCTCTGTCGAATAATCTTGGACTAATAGAGTTAGGTTAGGCGCATTCAACCGCAGGTTCGATGGACACAGATCGCTATTGTCACCGTCATGTCGAATCTTCTTTCTATATCGAACTGTTGTCGAAACGAAAATAAAGCATTTTTTATGTCAGATTTTGGACTCTGTGCGTTCGTTATCGTTTGTTAAAACAAATGCGAAAATCCCCAAAATTCCAACGAAAATGCATTCGGACGAAAACGAATGCACATGTCTAACATTGCAAACCAGGGCATGGTTTAAAACGGTCAGGAAACAGCCAGTCATGTCAAGTCAATTTACTAATTGCGCTGCAGTGTAAAAAGCTTGGAAATTGGGGACCGCCTACCCCACCGTCTGTAGTGGTAACTTGTGTGTGTGTGTTTTGGGGGAGTTTTAAGTTGGTCCTTTTTTCCCAAATGAAGGAGCAGATGGTATTAATAGTGATGGAGGTATCGTGCATCATGAAATGTTGTATTTTGAAATGAATGGATGAGTTTAATAGGGCCTCAGTTCAGGGAGAACAGTAAAGAACTTTTAGTTCACCTGAAATGCTCTTTAACATTTTAATGGTTAGTTGTGTATTTTATTTCAGGATGTTTTTGAGACCTTATTTGCAAAAATCCCTGATGAACCTGTAGATGTTACAACTCAAAATCCATACAAGACATCTTCCAGTCAAAGCAGCAGTTCAAGTTCCTCCTCTTCTTCTGATTCTGAAGCTGAGCGGTCACGACAGCTGACTCTTTTGCAAGAGCAGGTAAGGGGGTGTGGGTGTGTGTGTTTCCTTTTTAAACTGGACATGTAAAATTTAGACAACAAAACTAGTGGCAGTGCCTGCCTAAACCGGCACTTAATCTAAATCATCATGTCAATGCAGGATTAGTGGGGATCAGTGGTTCTGCATTGTACATGGGAATATCAACGAGAAGCTTGCTGCCCTGTGAACATTGTTCAGAGACTAGCAAAAAAAGTGACATCTGGAGACTAGTTGCATACCTCCCCAACTTTTTGAGATGGGAATGTGGGACACCTATTGGCAAAAGTATGTAGTCATAGGACACACCCCCTGCCAAGCCCTCTTTTTAAAGTAGATTTAAAAAAAAATATATATATATATATATATATATATATATATATATATATATATATATATATATATATAATTCGCATAACCCACAAGTGTTTTTTTACCATTACTATTTATTTCTACTGCATTTTGACATCTACAAATGCAGCAATTTTTGAAATTGGATGAAAGGTTTAGCACTGTGAATCGCGTTTTTGAAAGATAAAAATTAGCATTTTACATACAATACAGATCAGGCCACAATGAGGGACAAATGAGGAGGAAAGAGGGACTTTGTTCCAAAGCAGGGACAGTCCCTCGAAATCAGGGACAGTTGGGACCTATGCTAGGTGTCACAACTGGAGCTGACAATTGAGAAGACTTTGGAACCGTGGATTAGGAAAAGTAATACTATTAAAGCATCTTATTCTTAATCAGCTGAGGCACAAAAATATATATATATTTTTTTAATGCAGCCCAAAGTTAGGCTATCATACCCAGGGTGTGGATTCAATGACACTGGGCATAATTTACCCGCTTGCCAACTGCCTCACATAGATATATGTTGGCAGAATGCCACGGGCAGGCAAAGCAACGATTAGGTACGTTGCTTTGAATCTGCCGCCTAGCAATGTGTCCGCCGCAATATCGCAGTCACGATAAAAATTGCTGATTGCCGCCATTACTATTAAAAAAATAATAATAATAAAAATTCCATAAAACTATCCTCAATTTTGTAGAAGCTATAACTTTTGCGCAAACCAATAAATATACGCTTATTGCAATTTATTTTATTTTTTTCAAAAATATGTGCAATACATATCGGGCTAAACAGAGTTTTTAAAAATTTTTGGGGATATTTATTATAGCAAAAAATATAGCTTTTTTTTTTTTAGTTTTTATAGCGCAAAAAATAAACGCAGAAGTGATCAAATACCACCAAAAGAAAGCTCCATTTGTGGGAAAGAAAGGACGTAAATTTTGTTTGGGTATCACTTCGCACGACCGCGCAATTGTCAGTTAAAGCGACACAGTGCCGAATCGCAAAAAATGGCCTGGTCATTCAGCAGCCAATTCTTCTGGGGCTGAAGTGGTGAACACTGGGGCTGATCTCAGGGGAGGAGCAGCCAAAGCAAAGTGAATTTTTATTTTCTAAAGCACAGATTGAATGGAAAAAATAAACTGGACTTTCATCTTTAAATTAGCTGAGAGGGTCTTTTAAATCTCATACTCTTAGTAGGTTATTGTAATGAATCATTTGTGTGTCTCCATCATTAAACTAACAAACACCTTAACTGCTTACTTCTCTATCAGCTGAAAATGGTACAAGAGCAACTTAAGACTTTAACCAAAGGAGCTGCTCCCATTCCCAAGAAGAGTGTAAAGAAACAGAAGAGAGAGAAAAAAAATAAAGGCAAGAAAAAACGAAAGATAACGAAGAAGGAAAGTCAAAAAGCAAAAAAGAAAAGGAAACGCAAGGAAGTAAAGAAGAAATCTGTGAAGTAAGAGCTGGTTCACACAGGGGCAACTCAGGATCCGACTTCAAGTCGCCCCAAGTCGCGCTGTTTTTAAAACTAATGGAAGTGAATGGAGCCGTCTTAATGTACACGACTGCAGTCTCTCCGACTTCAAAAAAGGTTCCTGTACGACTTCAATCCGACTTCTAGGCGACTTGTACCCATTGATTTCAATGGAAGTTGCCTCAGAAGTCGGATCACTGTCTTTACTGCAGCGACTTTTCAGGAAGTGAAAATAGTTTTTAAGGCAAACCCTTCCCTCCCCCCCACAGAGCTGTTTCAAGGTTGATTGGACACTGGAATGCCTCCTGTCCTGGAGGCGACTTGTAAGTCGCCCCATGTTGCGCTGCGCTGTGGTGCAGGCTCGGGTCGCCTCCAAAGAGTCGTGTTGCCCCTGTATGAACCGGCTCTAAGGCATGGTGTTTACTTCAGCCCAGCATGTGACTTGAGGTCATCTTATAAATATTAATAAATATCTGCTTTTACATGTGTTTCTTTGAAATGTACACATGATGGCAATAAGAATCATTTTACTTGATCACTGAATGGTTTAAACACTGATATTAAAGTGGTTCTAAAGCTAAAATGTTTTTTTTTACTTTAAAGTGGTTATAAAGCCTCAAAGCTTTTTACCTTAAAGTTGTAGAGGCAGAAGGTTTTTTTATCTTAATGCATTCTATGCATTAGGAAAAAAAACTTTTGCATGTAGAAGCCTCCCCAGCACCCCCTAATTACTTACCTGAGCCCCCATCTCTCTCCAGCAATGTCCACGAATGTCTAAGCCGTCCGGGACACTCCTCTTGATTGGCTGAGCCCCAGCAGCGGTGCCATTGGCTCCCGTGGCTGTCAATCAAAGCCAATCAGGAAAGAGAGGGGGCGGGGCTGTGTCGGGGCTCCATGTCTGAATGGACACGGAGCTGTGACTAGGCTTGGGTGCCCCCATAGGAAGCTTCTGACTGTGGGGGCACTCGATAGGAGGGAGGAGCTAGGAGCAGCAAAAAGGGACCCGAGAAGAGGAGGATCCAGGCTGCTCTGTGCAAAACCACCTGCACAGAGGAGGTAAGTAGAACATGTATGTTATGTAAAAAAATAAAAATAAAACAAGCCTTTACAATCACTTTAATGCATTCTATGCATTAAGGTGAAATACCTTTTTATGCTGTAGGATCCCCCCAGCTCCCCCTTTATTCTTACCTGAGCCCAATCCGATCCTCCCAAGGCTGTCTCCCTCCTCATTGGGCAGATTGATAGCAGTCATTGGTTCCTGCTCCTGTCAATCAACTCCATTGATGAAGGGGCATGGGCGAGTCCTGCTTTCTCTCAATGAACGCAACAGCGGGCCTCAGAAGTGAGCATGCATGATTCCCCCCACGGGAAGAGCATTCCCATATGGGCACTGGACATAGGAGGAGCCAGGAGTGCCAGCGAGGACCCAAGAAAAAGATCGGGGCCAATTCCATTGCATAGAGTAGGCAAGTATAGAGATGTTGTTTTTTCTTTTTTCATTTTTCTTTACAATCGCCTTAATGCATTCCCTACATTGGGGGAAGAAGGGTTTAAGGACTTGCTGCCCCCCTCCCCAACTCCTTGTTTGATACCATTACCCATAAGGGATTCACTGTGGTTGAGGTGTTTCTACTTTTCAACACTTACTTGGGCGTAATATATATCACAAGTTATATGGGACTATTACATTCATGATTATATAGACATTTTTCTGTTTTATGGATTATGATTGGTTGATAGTGGTTTCATGATTGCTAAAAACACATTAAAACACCAGATTATATATCTTGGTTATTACTCATAGATAACATATTGGAGAACGCAACTTTTTTTTTTCTTTTTATAAAACTTCTGTAGGTGCTTGGTCCCACTAGGTTGTAAGTCACTGACCCAAATATAACATCTGAAGTCAGAATACCGGCCTTTTTTTTTTTTTTTTATTATTATTTTGGGTCAATTTTGAAGTTTTCATATCGGTATTACAGACAGACAACAATGTGTTCAAACAGGAGGTATAGGCAAATGGCTTGATACACAGTTGGAATTCAAATCTGTGAACGATTATCTGTGATCCAGATACCCCTACCAGTCACAAAACAGGTACAGATAGGCTGCTTTCACTGCAATCACGGCAATATAATTTTTTAAGACCGTTCTTTAATAGTAATGGGACAGCAGCTTACTAATAAGGGCACCTCTGTGCGCTCTCCTCTAATCAGCTTGATTTGTTAATTTTAATACCATTGTGCAATGCAGTAAAGCTTGACTGACTTACAGTGCTGCTGCTTCTTCCCCCAATCTTGATGTACAGATGTTTATAGCAGGGTAAATCCCCACTGCCCAGCCCCACTACTGGTGAAACTTTATGGCAGAATGTTCCATGGCAAGAATGCCCAAGATGCAAGAAGTCTGTTCTGAACATTTGTCCCTGGGTGCATACTCTCCTAAATGTTAATACAACCAAGTGCAATATCCAGCCCTTAAGAGTTTTGATAGGCTGCTGGCAGCAGGGTTCTAGGCGAGACAGTGCACCGGTACCTTCCACTTAAATGCCGGAGCCTCCTGTATCGGGGCTAAACGCCAGTGTGCATTGTGCCTAATGGATACAGATCAATGTACTATTTAAAAATACATTTCTTAAAATGGATTATAGGTCTTTTACATGTTTGAATTGTAATACATATGAGTGTATTACAGCTCGCTTTAAGTGGAGAATTAATTTTAGAAGTTTTAACTTGTGATAATTCTTTTATGTTTTTAAGTGATTCCAAGAACAAGAAAAGGAAGTTGGCAGTTTCAGAAGATGAAGATGATGCTAAACCTATGAGTTATGATGAAAAGAGACAGTTAAGCTTGGACATCAATAAATTGCCAGGGGAAAAACTGTCTCGTATTGTGCACATCATCCAGTCTAGGGAGCCTTCCCTGAAAGAATCCAATCCTCATGAAATTGAAATAGATTTTGAAACCTTGAAACCATCTACCTTAAGAAGCTTGGCAAAATATGTTGCGATTATCCTGAAGAAGAAACCCAAAAAATCAAATGGTGTGTAACGGCTGCTGGAATAAACAATAAAGCTGCCAAATTTTAACCTGTGTGAGGTGTAAAAAGTGAGAAGCAATGTTATAAACTGCATTTTATTTTATTTATTTTTTCAAAGCATTCCCCTTCTCTTTTTTTTTTGTGATGTGAATTGGTAGCACAATATTGGTGAGTCTTTGAACTGCCGATCGAAAACTCCATTATCAAATTCAGAAACGGATCTTCCGGTTATTTGGCATGCAAATAACCCTAGATGTCCTACAACTGTGAACCCCTATAACAATGGGGAAGTGTGTACAATGGATTATTTGGCTCCTACATAAGTAAGTTGCCTTGCGCTTTATTGGTACAGTCGCTTTGATTGTCCTATGTCTATAAAATCTGGATGCATATAATAAACAGACAACGTGGCCTTTCCCCAGCTTTGAACGATATGCTGTTACAGTAGACAGATGTGATTTCCTCATTCTCGTTTCAAATAATTGTAGGATGACTTGCAGTGTTTGCTTATTAAACAGTAAAAAAAAATGCATTTTCTTTTTAGCTGAAAAACCCTTAAAATCAAAGGATGAGCTGAATAAGGAAAAGAAACAGGAACTTGAGAAGAGACTTCAGGATGTTAGTGGACAACTAAACTTTGCCAAGAAGACTAAAATCTCAGGTCTGTGACTGAAGAGTTTTTTTTCCATATGTCTTTTATACACTCATGTGCATGCAGTTTTTTTTTTTTTTTTTAAATGGATAACCCCTTTCTATTAAAATTTTAACAGCATCCTACCTTGGTAGATTGCACATGGTTTTTAATCTTGTAGCCAGCATTAAAAATTCTTCATGTTAGAATTGGATTAAGGTGGAATGGGGCCTTAGGTAAGCTAATTGATCCCCAATGACTTACAATTGACACTGAGCGGGTTTTTAATAGGAACAGAGAAGCTGCCCAACTTGCCTTGTCTGTACTGACCTGACCCACCTCATCAGACAATAACGGCCTACGTGTGGATCCCACCTTGTAACGTGACAGGCAGGTGCACAGCTTTGACTAGTTGCACTATCCCCCTGATATCCTGAAGGAGTTTTCAATAGTTTAAGTCTATTTTTGTACTTTTACCTACAGGTAAGCCTATAATAAGGCTTACCTGTAGTTAAAAAAAATATCTCCTAAACCTTTACGGTTTAGGAGAGATTCCCCTCGCAATGAGCCACTGACTGCAGCGGCGCATGCGCACAGGGGATTCTCGGCTGAAGGCCCGTCAGACGCCAGACCTTGCTGGAAAGAAGTCTCATGCGTGGGAGTGACGACATCGCGGCTCCAGCCACTCACAACGCTGGAGCCGCAATACCCGGAAGACACGTCGAGGCAACATGTCGGTTACCTCGGCGTGGACCAGGTGAGTTACCGAGTATGTGGTGCATATTAGCTCATTATGCCTTTTGCCTTAGAGGTGGGTAAAAAAAAAAAAATCGGGGCTATACAACCGCTTTAAAGACTGTTACTATGCCCCATGGACATTCTAGCTACCTTGTTAAAATACCCAGCTTTACTTAATCTCCCGCAGTTCCTCCATATAGACCTATTCAGGCAGATTAATACATTTTGATTCTCGTCTGCTCCTTTTATTTCTGCTTGGAAATTACTGATTTGTCCACCAATTTGCTGTTGTCTGAACATTTTCTTATTGTACACCATTCAACACCATTTTAATTTTTTTTAATTATGTTTTAGTATGTAGAGCACCATACACTAACATTCTGATTTGTGTCTGGTCACACAGGTGAAGCCACGGCTGTGCCTCAGGTGATTGGAGGACCAAGTCGATTAAGTGAAAGCAGCAGCAGCAGCAGCTCTTCATCCACATCGGATAGCAGCAGCGATTCCAGCTCTTCAGATAGCAGTGACTCAGACGCAGGTTAGCTGACAACCTGGCATTATCTAGGTGGCAGCACTCTGATTTGTCCTAGGCACTTACGGTATATATACTAACTTAATGCAGTTGGTGGCTTTTTTTTTTTTCACTTCTTGGGCTAAGTTGCAGAAATACAATTTTGTGACCTATGCTTCCACTCAAAAATTGAGGGTTTGGATTTGGGTAGATTGTTAATATAGAATAAAATTTATTTCATTACCCATGTTTAGTTCAGAGATGTTCTATATCTTTTATATAGCAGCAATATCAATTATTATTTTTTTTATTTTGGTACTTTCCTAAAAGTGTAAAGACAAGGTGCTTTTAGGGCCAGATTTGACAATTTAAACACGGTTTAGTTCCATTCACTGGTGTTTTTTTCTGCACAGCTCCATTGTCCTTTTCATAAATACTATATGGCATTGATTTACTAAAAGTGGAGAGTGAAAAAGCTGGTGCAGGTGTGCATGGTAGCCAATCAGCTTCTAAATTCAGCTTCTTCAATTAGGCTTTGACCAAACATCCTTTTATGCAGACCTACACCAGATTTTGCACTCTCCCCTTCTAGTAAATTAACCCCTATATGTTCAATGCAACCCTTTGCCCAGTGATTGTCAAAAGCCGGCATAGCAGAGTGTCTGGCCCTCTTTAATAAGATGCTGTGGTATTTTTATGTAAAGCAAACTGTCATCAGCTGATTAGAAAAATGCCGGATTAAGGCCTTATTCCCACCATGGTGCAGAAACGTCAGTTTTTCTGCAAGGGCCCAAAAAACAATGATTCTCTATGTGCCCTGTTCACACCAGATGTGCAGATTTTTTTCTGCACAGGAATCTACAACATATATGCAGTTTTTTTACATAAGATAAAAAAAAAATGTGACATCAACATTGTGTGAAAAGGGCACATAACTGACACGCGTGTAAACTGATGTCTCTGCAAGTGAAATCTCTTTTGGTTTCCCCATCACTTTTTAAATGCAGATATGATGTGAGCGAGGCCCTAAAAGCTGAGATTTCAGTAACTGCAGATTGAACCTTGTAAAGTAGTTGATTAGGAAGGATCTGTTGCATTGGACCATTTGGGTCTGTATTCATAAGCTTTAATGTTCACTGCGGTCTCTGAGGGTTGTATTTATGGTAGGCCATGGGCACAGTGCACACATTTCTCCATATATTGCCCCACAAAGATCATTCTTCTCTATGCCAAATGCAGATTACAGTGGGGTATGCCTGTACTTTTTTTTTTAGTAGTGCTTGGAGTGTTCAGTGTGCTTTCAATGGTTGGCAATATCAAAGCTTTTTGCTTATCAAAGTGTCTAGTTGAGAAACTGATGCCCATAACGGCATCATTTTATTTCTTTTTTTCTTTCTTTTTTTTCCGAAGTGCAGTATGTGAGGGAAAGGCAAGATCTGGTTGCTATGGGCAACACAATGGCTATTTTAGATGGTTTTTGATAAGTCCAGCCCACTAATTAATAATTCTTTATTCAGCATGGAGATAGAAATTTCATCATATAAATCACTTAACAACTTGTAGGAACTTGCAATAATGGCAGCCAGAAGTTAATATTTTTAGGAGCAAAAATAGTGTGATTATTACTTTAAAATGGAGAATATGCATGTTGTAAATTCAGCAGATCAATTCAATAAAATATTTATTGTGGGGGGGGGGGGGGTAAAATGTAATCAATACATTAGCAAACAATGCACAGATGTGAAACTACGTGGTAGTCTTCTGTGAATTTATGCTAATTGATGTTGATGTGGCATCAGCGAGCTTAGTAACTGCTTCTGGGTTGTTGTAGCAGATGCCTCTAGTTGCCTGCACATATCTCCTACAGCTCCCCTAGGAGCTTTGACACCTAAAACACTAATAAAAATAATCACTTCTGCTTATCAAGTGTAAATGAGATAAGTGGCCTCAATGACTGGTAGTAAGCATGAAACTGGGCAAACCCAAACACCAATTAAATCTAAAGCTGGCCATATACTGTTTGAATTTTTGGCTCCTGATGATCCGGTTTATATTTAATCAGCGAGTTGCCCTGTTGCCACCTTCCCATCAGACATCCTTAATTTGAAGGAGCAGGGTGAAAAATTTGGCCGAACGTTAGCTGCTTCCAACAGGATGCAGCACCTGATCGAATAGCAGTGGGAATTGTCCATCAGTGTTGTATAGCATGGATAGAGCAATGTATTATTATTTTTTTCTTATTTGTATGGCCTGTTTCATTACCTTCCAAAACAACCTTGTGCCCATGAGACTAAAGCTAGCTATAAAAGGTTTGTTTTTTTTTTGTTGTTTTTTTGGCTTCAACTGAAAAACAAAACAAAAAAAAACTGTCAGAATATCACACATTGATCAAAATTAAGCTAGCCCCTGCTAAACCGGTCACATTTCAGTCAGTGTCTGGCCAGTTTAAGGAAATATTATTATTATGCATGCTGAAGATACACTAGTATTGGGAAGCCTGCCTTGACACGCACATGAAATTTAATGGCATCCCATTCTTGGTCTGTAGGGTTCACTATTGAGTTGGCCAACCCTTTGCAGCTATAACAGCTTCAACTCTTCTGAGAAGGCTGTCCACAAAGTTTAGGAGTGTGTCTCAGGGAATGTTTGACCATTCTTCCCAAAGCGCATTCGTGAGGTCGGGCACTAATGTAAACGAGAGGGACTGGTTCGCAGTACCTGCTCTAATTCATCCCAAAGGTGTTCTATTGGGTCGAGGTCAGGAGGTGCAGGCCAGTCGAGTTCCTCCACCCCAAACTTGCTCATCCATGTCTTTATGGACCTTGCTTTGTGCACTGGTCCAAATACTTTGGTGGAGGGGGGATTATGGTGTGGGGGGGGGGTTTCAGGGGTTGGGCTTGGCCCCTTAGTTCCACTGAAGGGTACGCTTAAGGCGTCAGCATACCAAAACATCTTGGACAATTTTCATGCTCCCAACTTTGTGGGAACAGTTTGGGGATGGCTCCTTCCTGTTCCAACATGACTGCGCACCAGTGCACAAAGCAAGGTCTATAAAGACATGGATGAGTGTGTTTGGGGTGGAGGAACTTTACTGGGTTGCACAGAGTCCTGATCTCAACTTGATAGAACACCACCTTTTAAATTGGGATGGAGACTGCGAGCCAGGCTTTCTCGTCCACATCAGTGCTTGACCTCACAAATGCGCTTCTGGAAGAATGGTCAAACATTCCCATAGACACACTCCTAAACCTTGTGGACAGCCATCCCAGAAGAGTTGAAGCGGTTATAGCTGCAAAAAAGTGGGCCTACTCAGTATTGAACCCTAGGGACTAAGACTGGAGTGCCATTACAGTTCATGTGCGTGTAAAGGCAGGCATCCCAATACTTTTGGTAATCTAGTGTATGTTTGGTCTCCTTTATTTTCCAGCTAAAACACATACCAGAGGTGGTTTACTAAGCTTGAAATACTAGAGGTTTCGTTTAAGGTACACCTGTCACCAGCCAATTCAAAGTAAGCAGATAATAAAAACATCAGACTAATGGGAGGTTATCGTCAATGAAAATTAACAGCATATAACTTTTCTTTGGCATCTTGAATGCATTTCTGAGTTAGAGGATTAATCTGGGCACATTCAGTAATTTCAGGCAGTACTCATCCCAACTAAAAAGATTAGTGATTTCTGCAAAGAATTTTCAACACAGTTTTGGGTGCTGATGGAATACAAACAAGGCCTTGTGGTGGTGACTGCATGCACTATGGCTGATGCATACCTATCCAGCAACTGCACTTGCTGTAAGATACAAAACCATTACATATTTTCCAAAGTATTAGCCGTTTAACAGGTTATAGAATTTCAGTTGTGTTATCCAGCTGACATAAAAAAAAAAAAAAAACTTTCTAGTATACAGTTTCTATATCCGTTTTGTTAAGCTGCTGTTGGCTATATTCGTTAAAAATGCACTGCAATGCATTTGTCACTGCATCCAAACTTAATAAAAATCATCAAATTATTTGTGTCTTTATTTTTATTCATGTTAAATTTTACAAATCTTCAATACAATTTGCATTATATAAAAAAAGTGCCACATAGTCTTAACAAATATCAGGTTTTTTTCACATAGAAGAGGACATAAATTAACCTTAGATAAACAGGGACTGGGCATATTGCCACCTGCAGGTGTAGGACATTGGATGCATTAAAAAAAAAAATCAACGTCCAGGGGACTTTGTTGGTGGCCCTAGACCCACTCCTCAAATATGACCAAAACAGTTATTTGCCTAGTGTCAAGGGGTTAAGACATTTTATCTTTTTTGAAAATCCCTTATTTTTTTTCTTTAAGTAATTGACTATCTGGGTGACGGGCTGCTGGTGCTTGGAGTTACTGCAGACTTAAAGGGGCAATGTTTCCTTCACTTCTCTGGCCATGTGGTCACCTTCTGCTGAAATGGTGGGCATTTAGGGCTGTGAGTATACTTAATCCAGCACCGTTGTGCTTTAGTTTTTTTAAAGGGGTGACATGTTGGGGGGCAGTCGGGCATTTGTGGATGTCCTGCAGGACAGGGGTCTTCTATTTTTGTTCCAAATGTGGAACGATAATGCAAGGGGCTTTAGGGGAGCCATATTTCAGTACCCGTAGGCCAAAGCCTGTGTCATTAATCTCTCCTTTGGTTCTCCCCTCCAACCCTCAGGTAAACCAGGGCCATCCAAATCCCTGGACTTTCTGGTGGCCATTTTGGAGGTCTTGGTTTCTTGGATAGAATGCACCTGAGCCCACACACAGTAAAAAATACATACCCATTTCATCTGTGCCCTCGAAGATTTTGGGGAGAAGTCTTCTAAGGCAGCTCAGCATCCTCGGGGAGTGATGATGAACACGCCTCTAATTTCAGAAGTTGGGGTGGGTGCTAATTGTTGGTCAGGGATTCATATAACCGTGCATGCTCAGTAGTAGCTTCTGGGATACATAATCTGAGGCGCTCTGCAAAAGTTTTTTCCCTTACTCCTATTTTTAATGATTTTTTTATCTAAAAGGAGTGGTTTTGCAACAGCACTTTTTGGTACATTGTCCACTTGAGAAGGGGCTTACTAAAAAGTAGTTGTCTCCACGTGTGCTGGAAATTCCAGTTTACCGTTAAAACAGTTAGTTATTCAGATGGAGGAAGCTTCTTAGGTGGAAGTTAATCTTTTTGGCATTCGGCTATAACATCAGCTCTTGTATTAAAAGTCCTAACAGAGTGGGCAAAACTGTTTACTCTTTCGTTCATGGACCGACACAGCTTCTCTATTGACAAAGTGGGTATTATCCGTTAATTAGGAGTGACTAGGCAGAAAACTTGTAAAAAGTGTTGCATCACACCACCTACAGTATCGCCCAGGGGGCGGACCCTCTAGGTATATCCCCTCAGTCTGCATCTCGCAGATCAGTTTTTTTTTTCTGTCTAGCAAGGAGTAGGACATGGCTCCCTTCGGGCCCATGTTGGTCCAGGGGAAAAAATTATTTCTCTTATTGTCCATGGACTGACACAGCTCTCATACTGTTTACGTGTGGGTATATGTCCCTGCTTGCAGGAGAAGACCTAGGCAGAATGTTAGATGTTAGAAACATTCTAGAACAAAAACAGAGCCTAGGGGGGCGGTCCCTCCAGACATAACCCTCCCACTGCAGTCAGCAGACCTCAGTTTTTTTTCTGCCTAGCAGAAGAAGACGTGGCTCTCTCAGGAGCCAGTCTCCTGGAAGATTTTACTTTAAATAAAATTCCCAAAGGAATAAAAATTAATTTTATTTTTGAGACCTTCAATCAACAGTCGGCTGGGCAACGGGTTGGGTACACTGGTATCCTCGTAGTCTTCCCTGTCCGACCATCGAGCGTGCTGATCCTCGCCTTGTGTGCGTGAGACTCGGTTCACGACATGCCCCATGACTCCAGGGGTGGCCGGGTTGCTTTTAGCTCCCGCGGTCCTCTCAAGATTGAACAGTACCTGACTGACTGTATCTCTCGCGGTGGACCGGGCCGACAGCTACGCAATACTGCTCTGTGATAGGTCTGTCTGAAACAAGCCAGTGGGTCCCTCTGAGACGGGTAAGTAGTCTCTCCTGCCTGCAGGTGAGTACATGCTGGCTGTGTTTCTTTATATGGGGGGTTTCTCCCTGTCTCCCCCCCCGGTTATGCTGCTCTCTGCACCCTGTACTGGTGCTGTGCTGTGTGGGGGTGCTTGGGGGTCACTCTGGCCTGGCTGGGGGAGCTCATGTCTGTTTTAATGGCACTGGGGCAGTGTTCTGGTGTGTGAGTGTTGACATACTGTTGTGGAGTAGTGGTTTACATGCATGCTTAGCAAAGCTAAGCTTCACAGGTTCAGTTCCTGAGTGGGGCTGTTTGTGTTCAAACAGCCGCCACAGTGCCGCAGCCAGTGAGGGCAGGAGCTCCTGCCCTGTGGTAGTGAACAACCGCAAAACATGTGCGCCATTAGCGCTGAGGTATTTTTTTTTAAAACGCATTTGGCGGGCATTTTGCCGTGGATCGATGGCGCAGTATTGTATGCGGCCGGCGGCCATTTTCTTGAAGCCGCTGCGTTTTTGCTTTCAGTTTCGGCCTCATACAGTGGAATGAGCGGTCCTTACAGGGGTTGGTGAGTACTCTGGGTGTCCCCTACTCAGCTTCAGCATAGCCAGTGGGTGGACTGTGTTACTCACTATGAGTGTTTAAAAGTCTCAGAGGGTGGCAGTATGGAGTCTAGTTCACCTGCTTCTCCACACTTGTCTGAGGCAACTGGCAGTGCTCCTGCACCTGCGGTCCCTAGCGACTAGTTGTCGGCAGTCCTGGAATCATCCTTGTCAGGAATGGAAGCGGTGTGCGAGCGCAAGGGAGCTGTAAAGCGCCCCCTCCTCACACATCCTCCTGTAGGGGAGTGCTCTGTCTCAGATATGAGCCTAGCTATGGCTGCTCAGGACCCTAGCTCTGAGGATTTTCAGTTTTTTAAACCGGATATTCCCTGTGAGGAAGACCCCAGTTCTGAAAAACTGACAGGGTGCTTGTAAGTGAACGCATTGATGCTGTGAGGAACACTCTCAAGCTGAATGTTGAGGCTGAGGAACCTCAGGTAGCTCCTTTTTGGTTCCTTTAAAGCCGTTTATTCAAAAAGTTTTTTTCCATATGTGCCTTTTTTTGATACATTCATTGACTAAGTCTGCGATAAGCCGCAGTAGACTGACGGTCCCGCGGCGCCTAGCCATGAGGTACCCCTTTTAAGGAGGACCTGGTTAAGAAGGGGCTCTCTCCCCAGTGGTCGACCCCCCCCGGTCGCCCGTTTTGAATAAGGCTACCACACTCTCAATGGATGGGACTCCATCATTTAAGGATCCCACTGACAGGAGGTCAGAAGTGGTGAGTAGAACTAGGTTTACCTTATTGGGGTCTGCCTTACGCCCTATAGGGGCGGCGACACTTGTGTCTCAAGACACTCACAGGATGGGAAAAGATTTTGCACCAGATGGTTTAGGAGCATAATCTCCCTCCTGAGACCATTACCCTGGCTCACCAACTGGCGCAGGGTTTAGTCTGTGTGCGAGGCCACTTGGATGCAGCCCCTTTAATTTCTGGGGCCTCTATCTGCTGTGGTGCTGCGTCGCCTTATCTGGCTGAAATGCTGGTCGGCCGACCTAGCTTCCAAATAGCTCCTGGCTGACTTGCCCTTTAAGGGCGGTAGACTGTTTGGGGCCGCCCTGGATGCCATTATTATGGATGTCACAAGGGGTAAGAGCACCTTCCTTCCTCCGTCTGTTACGGAAAAAGGAGCCCCACTGTAGGCCGGGCCCTTCCTTTCCGGCAAAGAAGAATGAGTTTCTTCTCGTCAGTCAGAATCCACGGGTAAGCCCTCCCAGACTGGAAAGTGCGGCTGGGGGACATAAGTGTCCCTGGGTGCGTAAGCCTACCAAGCAAGCTCCCAAGCCCACCGCCGCATGGAGTCTTGCCCCTGCCCGACTCTGGGGTGGGGGGACGTCCTTGCAGGTTCACGGTTCAGTGGACCTTCCGGATCTCCGAACGATGGGTGTGCGAGGTGGTCACCTCAGGATACAGGATAGAATTCCGTCTGGCCCCCAGACAGATTCTTTCCCTCATTTTCTCCCTCATTCCTGCCCGTCGGGCGGCCCTCTTAAGGGCCGTACAGGATTGATCAGGTCCGGAGTGATTGTGCCGGTTCCGTCACAGGAGAGGTTGTTCAGGTTTTCTACTCAAATCTGTTTGTAGTCCCAAAAGGGGGACGGGGGTTCGGCCAATCCTGGGCCTCAAGGCCTGAATGCCTTTGTTATGGTGCAAAAGTTCTGCATGGAATCCATTCGCGCGGTGTTCACTACACTCCATCAAGGGGATTTTCTGGCATCCTTGGACATAAAGGCCGCCTACTTGCATGTTCCGATCTGCACACGTCAACAGTAGTTTCTGCGCTTGCGAACGGCGAAGACCACTATCAATTGTGGCTCTTCCCTTCGGCCTAGGCTCGGCACCAAAGGTTTTTACCAAGGTGCTTGCTCCAGTTCTAGCCTTGCTGAGACAGCGAGGCATTGCTATTAGGGGCTATCTGGACGATCTTGTTCTAAGAGCAGACAATGGCTCAGAATTAGAAGAAGTGTGACTATTGTCAGTCAGACCCTTAGGGACTTTGGGTGGCTCCCGAACATTCAGAAGTCGGTCCAGGTCCCGGCTCAGCATTTGGAGTATCTCGGTCTGATCCTGGACTCCATGGAGGCGTAGGTATTCCTAACCCTGGAGAAGTTACTGACTTTTCAGTCTGTAGTGCGGGTCCTGACGTCTCGGAAATGGTCGTCAACCCGGTTTTTGCATGAGAGTCCTGGGACTCATGAGGGCCTCGTTCAAGGCTGTTCCGTATGCCCAATCACACACACTGGCATTACAGTAAGAGATCCTGTCCACTTGGGACAAATCCCCGTTGTCCATGGATCTTCAGATCCAGATGAGTTACCCACTCAGGGCGTCCCTGGTGTGGTGGTTGGGGTCCCCAACTCTTCGGTCCGGGAAGTCGTCCCTCCCCATCCAGTGGACAGTGTTCCTGATGGACGCCAGCCTGACGGGCTGGGGTGGAGTCTGGGGAGTCCTGTCATCCCCCCAGGGCTTTGGACTCCGGACGAAGCCCTTTTACCGATCAATGTTCTGGAAATACGGGCAATCAGAATATGCCTCCCCACGTGGTCTCTATCGGCCGTCTATGTTCAAGCGTAGACAATTGGCAGGCGGACTATCGAAGTCGCCAAACGCTGGACCAGGAGCGTGGTCCTTTCACCTGGACATGCCGGATGTGGACCTGAGAGCCTCTCGACTCAATCGTAAGGTGTCAAGGTTTGTGACCAGGTCCAGGGATCCTTGGGCGGTTGCCTCGGATCCGTTAGTGGGCCCCATGGGGTCATTATCACCTAATATCTGTTATCCTCCACTGCAGCTGTTTCTTCACCTGCTGCGCAGGGTTGTGGCCCAAGGGATTCCGGTGATCCTCTTGCGCCGGGTGGGTCTCGGCGTCATTGGTACGCTGATCTGGTACGTCTCATCGCGGACTTTCTTTGGTGGTTGCCAATAAGGGAGGACCTTATGTTTCAAGGTCCTAATTTTCATCCTGTTTTACAGTCTCTGACTTAACGGCATAGCTATTGAAAGCCAGGTGCTGAGGGTCCGAGGTCTCTCTGATTCGGTCATTTCGACCGTGTTCAGGGCACGGAAGTCTTCCGCTTGAAAGAGATAGCACCGTACCTGGGAAGCTTACATCGCTATGTGCAATGAGCTGGACTAGCGTCCACGGATGTATTCCGTCCCCAGTATCCTGCGGTCCTTGCAGCGTGGTGTGACCCAAATGCTTGCTTTGAGTACCATTAGGGGTCAGTTTTCAACCTTGGCCGTCTTCCTTCAGCAACCGCTAGCGGGTCATTCCTTGGTAGCACCTTTGTGCAGGGGGTTCGCCATGTGCTCCCTCCTGTTGAAACCTCCTCTCCCTCCTTGGGATTTGAATTTGGTGCTCTCGGTTCTCCAGGAACCTCACTTTGAAAATATCAGAGATATTCCACTCTTGACCTTTTCTCAGGAGGTGGCCTTCTTAGTGGCCATTACTTCTGTCAGACAGGTGTCTGAGATGGCGGCCTTGTCCTGCAAGTCGCCCTAATTGGTCATCCACAAGGATAAGGCGGTGTTGCGTCCGCGACCTTCCTTTTGCAAAAAGGTGGTCTCGGTTTTTCACCTACATGTGGACATTGTCCTCCTGTCCTTGTGTCCTCACACATCGCATTCCAGAAGGTTTGCGCTTCACACATTTTATGTGGTACGTGATATGACTCCCTAGTTGTGTCTGTCTCTGGTCCGAAACAGGGCCGAGCGGTGTCGACGGCCACCTTTTCTAGATGGATCAGACAGACTGTTATACAGGCCTATGCCATTAAGAGGGTGGCCCCTCCCTTTCCGGTTACGGCACATGCCACCAGGGCAATTGGTGCTTCCTGGGCTTTCAGACATCAAGTCCGTTCATGCCTTTTCAAAATTCTATAAGGTTGATGTGGCTGCATCTTCGGATGCTTCCTTCGGCCGCAAAGTGTTGCAGGCCGCTGCTTAATGTTGCAACTCCTCCGTTGAGGAACTCTGCTGGTTTGGAGTGAAGTTTTGGATGTTCCTTTACTATTTGCTCCCACCCTTTTCTTATACTGCTTTGGGACGTCCCACACGTAAACAGTATGAGAGCTGTGTCAGTCCATGGACGATAAGAGAAAAGAGGATTTTTGTACTCACCGTAAAATCAGTTTCTCTGACGTCCATGGACTGACACAGCACCCACCCTTCTTTTCAAGGTTTGTACTGCTTTGTTACGAACTGAGGTCTGCTGACTGCAGTGGGAGGGTTATGTCCGGAGGGACCGCCCCCCTGGGCGAGGCTGTTCAGCTCTGGTTTTGTTCTAGGCAGAATGTTAGATGTTAGAAACATTCTAGGTCTTCTCCTGCAAGCAGGGACATATACCCACACGTAAACAGTATGAGAGCTGTGTCAGTCCATGGACGTCGGAGAAACTGATTTTACAGTAAGTACAAAAATCCTATTTTTTTTTTTTTACATTTTGTTTTTTTGTTTGTTTCCTGCGATCTTCGATCAACTGCCGACTGGGTGACAGGCTGGATCCTCGATCCTTGTAGTCCCCACAGTTTCGGCCATTGAGCGTGTGCCGACCCTAGCTACGCGCTGGGTTTTCCACTACATACCCGTCGCCCTACGGGTGGCCGGTGAGCTTACACTCCAGGGCCTGCATCGGACCGCTCAGCTTCGGCTGACCTTACGGCCGAGTCGCAGCAGCCTGTCCGGTGAGTGTCGTGCTCCAGGGGATAATACATATGATCGCTCCTCAGGGTCCAATCACAGCATGCCTGGCAGACATTCACCTTCCGTGCGCGGATGATGATCTGTTTTGGAATGTCTTCCAGCATGAGACATGCAGGATAGGTAAGTAGCTCCCCTGCTTCCGCAGGGTGACTTGGCTGGACATTCCTGGAGAGATCAAGTAAGTGGTTGTGGCCCCTTTCTGTCTTCTCTCCCTGCCTTCCCTCCTCCCTGGGCTCTGAGCTAAGGTTGCTGGGGGTCACCTAAGGGGTTCCATCTGGTGCGGGGCTGGCTGTAACTATGCATTTAAAAGATGTCATTTCTGCTTACCTGTGTGTGCTTCTTCCTCCTCCATGCTGTTGGCGGCCATTTTGCAGTGGTCCATGCCTGTTTCGGCCTCTAGTGACTGCCCGGCGGCCATTTTCTTGTAGTTTTGCTCCTATATGTATATATTGCCATTTTCTTGTGGTCCGCACCTGCTTGGCCTCTATCGACTGTTCGGCGGCCATGTTTCCTAGGATTCACGCTGTATGTGTTTACCGCCGCTCGTCGGCCATCTTTTTGGGGTCCGCAGCTGCTTTTGCCTCTATATTCAGCTCGGCGGCCATTTTCTTGGAGCCCACATGTTCCATACAGCCGCTTGGCAGCCATTTTGCAATAGTCTCCAGCCTCTAGGGTGCATTACATTGGCGCAAAAATTTACACAGGAAATGCTGATAAACTATCAGACTGACACAGCAGCAGTGGACTAGCATCACAGGTGCAGCACACGGCAGCATAGCGGTACCGATCCAAGGGTGGCGAGTCCTCTGGGTGACCCAGCATCTCTGATCAGCTAGGAGGGTGGCCTATTGATATCTTGCCTGGAGCCCTGTGGGTGTCAGCGCGTGGTCAGCATGGCATCTGAGCCAGGGTTTTTTTCCTCTGAAACACCAGATTTAGCAACTGGTGCCCCTGATGTGTCTATGGGCACTATGTCGGCAATCCTAGAGGCTTTTGCTGCCAGGGTGGAAGCGGCACACGGGAATACAGGGGGTAGTAAACGCCCCCGTCCCCTGCAAACTTCTGGGGATAATTCTGATGCAGATCCAGGTCCAGCTATGGCTCATGACCCGGATTATGATGCATCAGAGATTACAGACCGTGACCTGTCGGACAGTGAGAATGCTCCAAGTCCAGGTCAGCACGCAGAAAGGCTTTGGTATCTGACCTATTACTGCAGTGCGGAGTACACTAAGAATAGAGAATGCTGCAGAAGCAGCAGAGACACCGGTCCCTTTTTTGGGTTCCCTAAAGCCAGCCCGCACTGCTAAGGTGTTCCTTGTGTGTCTTATATTAATAAGCTCTTGTACAAGGAGTGGGAAAACCCACTGAGGTTTTTTCCCTTTTCAGCCCTAAAAAATGTTTTTTTTTTTTTTTTTTTTTTTGGGGGGCGGTCCGGCACCCCTTGAGAGTTCCTGAAAAGATGGACCTCTCCCCCGATAGTGGACCCCCCTGTGTCCAGTCTTAACAAGTTACCACGATTCCAGTGGAGGGGGCTGCTGTCTTCAGGGACACTCGCTACCTATACACAGTGGGGGGCTCAGAGGTACGTCCAGCATTGGCTGGGGTTTGTCTGATGTTTCATACACTTACTGAGTAGGCATGGTACCTACTCCAAGGGTTAAAAGCACGGGAGGCTCCTTCGTACGAGGTAGCTCTGGCCGACCAGTTGGTACAGGGCCTTGAGTCTGTCTGCAAGTCAGACATGGATACTATCCCCTTGCTGTCTTGAGCCTCAGTTTATGCTGTGGCGCTACGCCACCTGATCTGACTAAGGTGCTGGTCTGCGGACCAATCTTCCAAGAAGGCCCTGTTGGATCTGCCCTTTTAGGGCAACAGACTTTTGGGGCCTCGCTGGTTGACATCATTTAAGATGCCACAGGCTGAAGAGCACGTTGCTTCGGCAATCGAAATAAGGGTAAGGAGCCACGCCATAGGCTAAGGCCCTCCTTCACCGCATACAAGCGGTCCCTTCGTCCGCCTAGTGCGGCAAGTAAACAGCCCCAGGCCGATAAAGCGCCTGCTGAGGGACAGAAGCGTCCCTGGGTTTGCAATCCCAACCTGGCTTGCCTACCAATCAGATATTTCCCTCTTAACCACCAGCTTCTGCCGACATGTCAGGAAGCCCTACCTGGGGCGGTACAAAACCTGCTGATACGCAGGGTAAAACTTCCTGTCTTGGTACAGGAACGGGTTTAGGGGTTCTACTCAAATCTGTTCGTAGTACTGGAGAGGGTTCGTCCTATCTTGGATATCAGGACCCTCAACTGCTCTGTAAGAGTACAAAGATTCCGGAAAGGAGTTGGCTTGCTCTGTTGTCGCTGCCCTCCATCCAGGGGATTTTCCGGCATCCTTGATCAAGGACGCATGCTGCATGTCTCCAGATGCACCAGGCATCAGAGATGTCTGCGTTGGCGGCCGGGGAAGACCACTACCAATGGTGGCTCTCCCCTTTGGCCTGGCATCAGCACCAAGGGTGTTCACCAAGGTGCTTGCCACGATTCTGGCCCTACTAAGACAGCGTGGCATCGCTATCATGGGCAACTTGGACGATCTTCTTCTGAGGGTCACTTCAAACTTAAATTTCGAAGCGAGCGGGTCTATAACCTGTCAGACCCTCTGTAACGGGAGGGCCCGTGGAACCCAGAAGTTCTTAGAAAGTATGAGCCAGAAAATAATGGACATTGAGAATATGTCTTGGATTGCTTTAAAATGGGTCTGTAATATTAATCCACGGTATTTCCCAGGATATCTGTAAAGGACTATTTACTGGTTGTTTGTTTGATTCTGAACTCAACAGGTTAATTGAGAGATGCTGATGTGTTCAACTCTAACCACCTGGCTGCCTGTGTAATGTAGATTAAATCCAGACTAGCTTCCAAAGACCTTTTCATTGTTTGTGGTGATGTGGATTGGAGCTGGTAGACCGTCTGGCTGCCTATTATGGGATGTTTAAGTGTCTTGCTGTGAGGAAAGGGGGGGGGGGAATCACTCCAGCAACCCCTCCTGCTAAGACTGTTTACTGAAGGAGAAGTTTGAACACACCTGACCTGTATCACCATTGTCATTGGACAGTTTAACCCGGCCCTTAAAATTTCAACTCGCCTGCTCGCATTTGGCGAATTGAAATAAGTTGAGGGCGAGCGTGAAGCAGGGTTGCCAACTGTCCGTTTTTACAGATGGCTGCTGCCCATAAAAAATATGGCCACGGGCAGTCTTTAGAAGTGCTGAGGCCAGCCCAGGCTCAGACAAGGGGCGGACAGCTGGGCGCATAGTTGGTGACATCACGGCGGCGGCGCCTTTTATGAGTTACAGGCTACCGCAGGGGTAGCTGGGACGGCCCGGGGACACGGCAGCCTGAGTGCGGAGGTATCCGCAAGAGTTACGGCTGCCTCCTCTGAGCAATGGATGGTGTGCCCGAAGAAGGCCAAGTAAAGGAGAGGTGAGGAGCAGAGACAGGGCGGAGGCGGTACAGCTATCATCCCCACCGAAGGAGAGAAGGAGAAATGCAAGTTCCAGACGGCCTTGCGTGCATAGCAGTGCCAAGGTATGGTGGGGATTGTAGATCACTACTAATGTCCAATCAGAGTGTACAGGAGCTGTGCTTCTACCCCCTACTTGCCTGTAGAGTGCTGGGACTTGTAGTTCCACATCTGCAGAGCAATGCCAGGCTGCAGGCAGACAGGAGGAGAGAGAGCAGATGGCTGTACACTGTCCAATCTGATTGCAGATGACCAAAAATGGTACAAGCAGATTGTACAAGCTCCTGTAAGATAGCCATCCACTGTACAGTCAGATTATACAGTGGATGGCCATCTTACAGGAGATTGTACAATGTATGGCCATCTTACAGGAGATTGTACAATCTGATTGTACAACCTCCTGTAAGATGGGCATACACTGTACAATCTTCTGTAAGATGGCCATACACTGTACAATTAGATTGTACAATCTCCTGTAAGATGACCATACACTGTACAATCTCTTTTAAAGTGGATTTTCAGTCACGCTCTGGACAGTCTCCTGCCCCTCTGGTGCCTGGTAGATTTGCCAATGGAATAACCAGCTGGCACATCTGCCCACACACAAGGACTGGAAAGGATTCGGGCATAAGGGGGAACTCTGCAGACCCTGACATAAAGGGGAACTCTTATGTGAAGGGCAATACTGCAGAGAGCACTCTGATGTAAGTGGAAACTCTGTAAAGGGAAACGCTGCAGACCATAATGATAGGGGGATGCTGTAGACTCTGATGTAACGGACAACTTTGGACTGTGATGTAAAGGGGAACTCTGTAGTCTGATGCTTTATGTTAATATTGTTAAAGTTGTTGTTAATATTTATTTTTATAACGTAATACTGCAAAAAACATTTAACAGTATCATTTCACGAGATCATTTACAAGGGCGTGTTTAGTGGTGGAAGTAGGGGCGGGGCAGGGTGGGGAAACTGGTGGTGAGTGACTATTAAGGCCTGCATCTTTTTATATTTTGGATTCTTTATTCAGAAAAATGTAATTTCATAAGCTTTAAGGGGGGGGGGGCGGGGTTGGGGGACGAACCTGGGAAAGGTTTGTTGGGGCAACTGGTGGAGAGTAAGGTTTTTGCCTGGCTAGTAGGTCTAGACTTGAAATTTTAAGCCCTGGTTTAACCCGCCCTGTTCCCCAAGGATGGAAGGGAAGTGTTTTGAAGGTAAGTGTGTTACCATGTGCTTGTAATAAAGATTAATTCCCTGTTTTTGGAACTTCAACACAGAGCGTTGTCTCGTTTGTGCGGGGAGAAATATTTGTATGGGGTCTTATTCGGCTGGTTGGAGTGTCTGGTAGCTGGCGTGTGTTCGAGAATGGAATATCCTAAACGACGTTCACCCCTGTCGTTACACCCTCCGATACTTGGTTGGGTGCTGAACACTCGGAAGTCAGTATTGGTGTATCGTCCCAACTCCTAGTATATCTAGGGTTGATTCTGGACTCCTCAGAGGCGTAATTTTTATTTATTTTTTCCCCCTAGGGGATAGTTGCAGACCCGTCAGGTTGCGGTGCGGCAGTTGACATCCCAAGGAGGGGTTGTCATGCCACCTTTGCAGGCGAGTCCTGAGCCTTATGGTAGCCTTCTTCGAGGCGGTACCATAGGCACTATTTCACACGCGAGTGTTACAGAGGGTAACTCTGTCCTGAAGGGTCAAGTGCCCTTCATCCCTGGATTATCAGATCCGGGTGAGCCACCTAAGCGGGGCTTCCCTAGTTGGTGGCCGACTTCACCGGCATTCTGTCTGGGAAGTTGTTCCCTCCTTTTACTGGATAGTGGTCACGGTGGACGCCTGTCTTCCAGGTTGCAGAGGAGTCTGAAGAGCTCAGTCAACCTGGGTCGCTGGACTCCGGAGGAATCCCCTTGCAGATCAAAGTCGGGGGATCTGGCTTTGCATCTCCACATGGTCTCAGAGGCTACAAGGGCGTCCAGTCAGAATCCAGTCGGACAAACACCACAGTTGTGGCGTATGTCAATCATCAAGGAGGAGCAAGCAACTCTGCTGCAGCATCGGAGGTTGCTCACCTCCTAAGGGGCTCCCTTACCAGAGGGGGAAAGACACCAGTCTTATATCTCCTGACTTCTCGATTCAATCGGAAGGTATTGAGGTTGTGGCCAGGTCAAGTGACCCATGGGCAAACACGACAGATGCGTTGATGGCACTGTGGAGTCAGTACCGACTAATCTATGGCTTCCTCCTCGGAAACTCCTTCCTCATCTGCTTCACAGATTGGAAACAGAGGATTACAATGGTCCCAATTGGTCTAAATTGGCTTTGGCGTCCTTGGTACGCCGATCTAGTGCGTCTGGTAGCAGACACCTTTTGGCAGCTACTGCTAAGGAAGGACCTGTTGTCGCAAGGTCCAGACGCCATCCTGTTTTACAGTCACTGGCTTGAGAGCCAGGTGCTAAGAGACCGGGACCTGTCAGACTCTGTGATATCTACCATGAGGAGTGCTTGGAAATCATCCCCAGGAAGATTTACCGTTGCACTTGGAAGACCTACACATCCATTTGTGAGGAAATGAGGTGGCATCCGCGTACTTATTTGGTTCCAGTGTCCTGCTGTTCTCAGCAGGAAACGGGCCAAAAATTCTACTGTCAAGTACAATTAGGGGGCAGGTATCTGCCCTTTCAACGACCCCTGGTGACTCACTCTCTAGTGAGAACCTTTGTACTGTGGGTTCGGCAGGCGGCCCCTCCAGCCCACCCTCCACTACCTCCGTGGGGCTTGTGTAGCAGACGTCCTTTTAGCGTCTACCACTACGAGAGGACCTGCTGGTGCAGGGTCCCATATGCCATCCTGCTTGCAGGCTATGGCTTCAACGGCATGGCCTCTAGTGTCTCAGAAACCACTGTTTTAGAACATCAGGGAGATTCCCTTGTTGACTTTTTTTTTTTTTAGAAAGTGGTCCTCTTGGTGGCTTCTTTTCTTCCTAGAAGTCGTGTTCGACTTTCCATCTCAAGAAAGACATTGTACTGCCATCCTTGTGTCCTCAGACGTCGAATCCTAAGACGACGCTGCATTCTTGGACGTGGTCCAAACTCTGAGAGAATGCTTGTCTGGTACTGCTCCATTCCAGAATCGAGGCTCACTTTTTTTATTTTTCAATGGCTGTTCCCCAGTTGGGCCCAGCGGTCTCGTCGGCCACCATTCTAGGTGGATCCGACAGATTGTGATCAGGCTTACGCCATGAAGGGTCAGGCACCTCCATTCCGGCGCATTCAACCAGGTCAATAGATGCCTCTTGGTGTTACGTCAGTAAGACGGTTTTCTGAGCCGGCTGCCTTGTCATGCAGGGCTCCTTATCTGATCTTCCACAAGGAGATAGGTGGTGCTTTCTTCTTCCTAAGGTCTTTTGACCTTCCATCAAGGAAGACATTGTACTGCCATCCTTGTGTCCTCATCCGTCGAATCCTAAGGAAATGACGTATATTTTGGGCGCTGTCCGAGCTCTGAGAGCATCAAGCGTCTGTTTTCACCAGGTGTGTAAGGTGGCGACCTACTCGTCCGTTCACACTTTCACTAAACTTTACAAGTTAAGGTGTGTGCATCTTCGGATGCTTCCTTCGGCCGCAAGATATTGCAGGCGGCCGTTTAGAGTTGCAACTCCTCCATTGGAGGAGTGTTTTGTGTTTGGGGTGAAGTTTACTTTTATGCTGCTGCCATCCCTTTTTTTTTCTTTCACTGCTTTGGGACGTCCCACTTTGTCAATAGAGAAGCTGTGTCGGTCCATGAACGAAAGAGTAAATAGGATTTTTTACTCACTGTAAAATCCTTTTCTCTGAGTTCATGGACCGACACAGCACCCACCCCTCCTTTTTAAGTTTGTACTGCTTTTTGACGAACTGATCTGCAAGATGCAAACTGGGGGGATATACCCAGAGGGTCCGCCCCCTGGGCGGTACTGTAGAAGGTGTGATGCAACACTTTTTACAAGTTTTCTGCCTAGTCACTCCTAATTAATGGATAATACCCACTTTGTCAATAGAGAAGCTGTGTCGGTCCATGAACTCGGAGAAAAGGATTTTACGGTAAGTAAAAAATCCTATTTTTCATAAGGGTTTAAAGGAGGAATTAATTTTTACCTGTTTTATGTGGGTTTTCGGGAACAGCTGGTACAGGGTTTAAATTATGTTTGCAATAAAGTACTGGTTCCTTGGCATCTAGGCTGTCAGCCTTTGCAGCGGTCATCCGTAGACTGCTGTGACTTAAATGTTGGTGGTGTGTATACGCCATTCACACTGTTTGGCAATTATCTGGATGAGATCATGAAGAACCTCACTGAAGAACCTCACCTTCTCAGAGGCCAAGCATCTCTGACAGCCCAAGTCTGGGAAGAAGCTCTCTTCCTGTTGATTTAAAAGTGGAGGGATGACCATTTTGCTGACTTTTGGCTTGCTAATGTGTTGGACAAATGGGCTAGCCAATATGTAGCCTTTTGGTAGCCTCCTCCACAGATGATTAAACTAGCAGACTTGCATCTGGCAGTTGAGCGACTCCTGGCACTGTAGCGTTGATCCCAGTTCCCACCACATCGGGGGGGGGGGGGAAACTTCATGGTATCCATGTTTATCTAGGATGTTTTTCTAGCATGTGCCCATTTTAGAATGGACATGGACAGTTTATGCATTTTGCTGTCCTAGAGGAACACTAGCCATTTACAACCTTGTCCTTGGGTCTAGCCACGGTTCCTTTGGGTGCTTATCAAAACATTGGCAGCAGTGTAAGCAGCTTTGAGGTGATGAGGGTTACCAATCATGGGGTACAATCTGTTGCAGGACGAGTCTTGCTCAGAACTGTAATCCCACTGCTCACCATTTGGCTCTGAAGAAATTTAGGTGGATCCTGAACCTGCTGAAATCCTTGTGGATTCCATCACTTTGCCTGGAATACTTGGGGCTGATTTTTGATACCAGTCATCCCAAGGTGTTTTTTCTGTTAGATTTTACAGTACGGAATGCTTGTCACAGTGGAATAAATCTCCCTGTCTTTGCACAGGAAAATAAAAATAGGTCACCTGATGAAGCCATCCTTGGTTTGGAGGCTCTGCCCTGCTACTAGCTAGGAAATATTTTCATATCCCTTTTATAGGCAGTAACAATGTGGGGGGAATAGTAACAGTGTATGCCAGCCTACATGAATGGGAAGGAGTAGTGAGTCTCAGTCCACTCAAGGGTCTTGGTGCCCAGAGGAGTGTCTGTTTCCAGTCAATGTATTGAAACTTTGGTTGATATGATGGATGGGAGACCGTCTCTGATCATGGAGAATGGGTCATTCACCCAGAAGTTTTTTTAAGCATACATGTCAGTAATGGGGGAATGCCAGATTTTGATCTTCTGGCATCATATCTCAAATGGACAGGTTTGGAACTTGGACAAAGGGCACTTTGGGCAGATGTAGCAGACCTTGGTAGTCCTAGGGGATTGCTACATTCCTGTTGGTAAGACTGTGTCTGCAACTGCTATGCCAAATGTAAGTCAAGGGGATTCCAGTGATCTTGGCTCTAAATTGTCCCTCATATTTCATGGTTTGCGGATTTTGTTTCTAGGATCCATTTATCACCCAGGTTTACGGAGGCAGTCTTTAATGGCCTGACTGTTAAAAGACAATCCTGGGCGAAAGTGGGTTCTCAAAGTGTTCAAGGCTGGCACAGAAATGTTCTGTTAGATTTAAATGCCTATGTGGAAAACGTATTTTGCATTATGCAGTTACCCATCTCCTAGCCTTTCTCCAGGGCTGGGTAGAGTAGAGTCTGGCCTTAAGCACAATTAAAGGTCAGGTGTCAGCATTGGCAGTCTTTTCCAACGTCCGCTGGTATCATTGCCACTTCACGCTTTAAGGGAGTTATGCATGTTGCCCCTTCCAGTCAAGTCACCATTGTCACTGTGGGCTCTTGCTTGGCAACAGAGTCCCTGAACTGGCGGAGTTATCCTGAAAACCTTGATTCTTGGAGCTTTTTAAGCATAAAGTCATCCTGCATCCAAGATCCTCCTTGCCAAAAGTGGTGTCCACTTTCAACCAGAATACAACTTGCTTCTGTAATTGGGTCCCAAACTAATTCACACAAGGGAAATGTACTCCTTGGGCGTAGTCATGGTGATTTGGGGTGCATTTTAAGGCCATGGCTGGGTTTAGCAGGGCAGACTTCTCTGTTCGTGGTTGAAGTCCCACATAAGGCCCTTGCAGCTTCAAATGTTATGATCTCAAGCTGGTTCCGGCAAACCATTGTTGTAGTGTATGCTGTCAGGCAGGGTGGTAAGTGCATCCTAAACTTTCTGCCATGAGACATCAATTTCAGTTTGCAAGTTGTCCACTTGGAAGTCATGTCAGTTCATACATTCCCCAAGTTTTACAAGCTAAATGTAGCAGCATCTGCCAATAGAAGTTTTAGGCATAAAGTTTTGCAGGTGGCAGTTTGACAGGCCTGCATCTTTTTTCTTTAAGACTATTTGTCCATTCTATTTTCACCTGACCCATTGTGACCTATTTGGGACATCCAATGGAAGACCGCTTCTGTAAGAAATGAAGGACAGTCCCAGCTATGGACCCTGTGGTGTCTTGGCTTAAGACATGTATAGTTCAGGCAGATGTACTCTTATTTAAAGGAGAAGTATAGCCAAAGCTATTTTGGCTTTACTTTTCCTGGGGTTTACAGGACTGCAGTTCGTTCTGCACCCCTGTCACCCAATTTCAACCGACAGTTGGCTAAATTACGTTCCTGAGCTGGTTTAGGCTCGGGAAAGATCCAGACTTTACAGTCAAGATCCACCTAGATGCCTGGACTGGCAGCTGGCTCAGTCTCTCAGCGAGCTGCTGGGAGCCTGCCCCCTGCACAGCTCAGCACTTTAGTGAGCACTGGACGGGCAGGGCAAAGCAGAGAGACCGTGACTGACAGTCACTGGGGCTCTGCTCAGGGAAGACTGAGAACTGGGCAATCAACGGTATTTTAATCGCTCAGTTCTCTATCTTGGAAGCGTTGGACAGATACAGCTTCAGACCAATGCTGCATCTATCTAGGTGAGTATAAAAAGCCATGTGGACAAAACGAGTCCTTCAAGGCATCCTTTTTCCTTTTTTTGGGAGTGTGGCTTTGCAACCCACCAATGCCTCATAGGGGTTTGGCAGGCCTTGCAGGTTTGGATGAAGACTCTATCTTGGCAGATTATCTCTTGACAGCTCTCACCTGGGCCTTAGATCAGTTTACATGAGATGACTGCTATGGTTAATATACTGGTCTTTGGAGCTCTGCAAGATACAGCTGGAATACATGCCTTTTAGAAGTTGAACACCTTTTTAGCAATGTCTTGGATAAGTTTATAAAGATGTTTATAGGAGGAAAGAGGAGCACATATCTGGTGGCCTTTGTAGCTCTCTGGACCTGGATATTTCAGAAAGCTGGGTTCAAAACATTGTTTCCAAAAGATGTAAATTTAAGTTTTAACACTTTGCCACCTCCATGATTATGTATTCGAATGTGCCTTTTGCACCTGACAAAAAAGCAGCTCTGTTTGCTGCACTGGACCTGTAGTGCTGCCAGATTTTATTGCATTGTTCCAGAAACGGAAAATATCATGGGTGCTATTCCAATCTTTTCACAATGCCCAAACCGAATGGCAATGTATGGTGCATTTTGGACCTAAAGCTCTTGAGGTTTCTGCATGTTCAAAAGTTGAATTTGAATCTGTACAGTCCAGTAATTGCGTCTCTCCTTTTAGGACAGTATTTATGAAGGTGCTGTCCCCGATATTGGCTCTTCTGAGTCAAGGGCATACCCATTCTGAGGTATTTTGAGTATTTTCTCATGCAGGAATCTGTGCATGACCTCAAGGCCAATGTGCAACACTGTACAAATCCCACAGAACTTTCGCTGGGTCCTTGGTCTCAAAGTCAACAGAGGAACTGTTGCACCACCTGGAATATCTAGACTTCATCTTGAACATGGCATAGGTTTTTTTCTTCCCCAGGAAAGACTTTGGACTCTGTGGTTCAAGTGTGGGATCTACGTTCCCTGGTGCAGCCCACTATTCTCTTCTGTATGATTGTACAAAGTTTGATGGTAGCCTTCTTTAGAGCAATACTGTATTCAGTGGTGCTCCAGACTGCTGCAACTCCACATCCTGACAGCACAGGGCAAAAGGGCTTTGGATTATCCCATGAGCCTAAACACAAAGCACAGATTATCCCCGGATTGGTGACTGATAATGGACACCAGCCTGATAAGCTGGGGAGGAGTTCTTGATTTCCTGTTTATTTAGGCGAGAGGGTTGCCTGAGGAATCTTGGATGGCAAATCAACGTCCTGAAGTGTGATTTGGATGCCCCTTCTGCACTGGACCACCCTGCTCCAGGAACTGCCAGTCGAGTGCAACCCAACAACACCATGGTGGTGTCATACATCAATTCTCAATGAAGTGTCGGGTCACGCTCAAATTCAGCACTTATTCTGCCCTAAGCACAACCTCACATTCTGGTCTTTTTGCGGTATACATTGTAGGTGTGGAAAATTGTCAAGTGAACCAACTAAGCCACCAATGTCTCTTGATTTCAGAGAGTACTCCTTCCACCCAGTGTGTTTTTTTTTTTATAACCAGACTATGTAACTGTGTCTCCACTGGGGAACACCCGACATGGATCTAATGGGGTCCAAATCCAACCATACCATTTTCGTGCTTTCATGGTGGATACCCTTGTCACTCAGTTTAATCTGATTTCTCATACTCCTACCTCGCCTGCTTTGGAGGATAAAGAGAGAGCATACCAGTAATTCTCCTTGCACTAAATTTGCCCAGGAAGGCCTAGCTCTGATGTAGACAGGCGCTCTGTGGGCCTTGCCAGATTGTCCAGACCTTCTCTGACCTGTGTACCATCCTATTTCACAGCTGCTTGCCTGTTTGAAGCCCAAATATTGTGGGAGTCGGTGATCCTGATTGTGCTGAAGGCATTTTCCTGCAAGATTTACTACTGCACATGGAAAGCATACTTTTGCTTAATGTAAATAGAAGAAGCTTCATCCCAGGAAATACTCTGTGGAATGGGCTTTATCCTTCCTTCAGTCAAAATTGGGTAGTCTTTGGGCATGAGATGAGGATTATTAAAGGTAAGGTTTCCTGCTTGCTGAGGCAACACTGGGAGTGAGAGTCAAACTTGGCACTTGATGGGGTCAGATCACCTGGATGAAACCCTATGGTCTAAGAATGAACTCTTTTGCCCTGTGACTTACTCCAAGAGGGTATTTACAGGCAAGTCAAAATCTCACTTTTTTCCATTAGTGTTGTGGAAGCAGATATGTTAGTCCCTGCACTAACATTATGTCAGGAAATGCAAGCTTTCACCCTGTACTCAGCCAAGGATTGACTGACTTAGTCTGGTCACTAGACCACTCATTTCAACAAAAAATATTCCCATAAGACTTTAGGGCAAATTTCTAAAGCGGTTAATTTGACATTCAAAAATTGTAAAAAAAAAAAAATTCTTGATTTCTTTATTTTTCAAAAAATTGTGACAAAAAAATTACAACTTCAAAAACTCACCATACCTCTTACTAAATGGCTTGGGCTGTCTGATTTCTAAAAAGGGGTAATTTGGGGGGGATATTTGTACAATCCTGCAATTTTTTGGCCTCAACAAATAGGCAGGTCAGTACATCAAGATTTATACATTTTTATATACAGTATACACCATAGTTTGCGGACTCTAACTTTCCTACAGACTAAATTATACACTGATTTGAGTTATTTTCACATAAAATCTAACCGTATAGATTCTGGCTTAAATTTTTATGAAAAAGATTTGCAAAATTTTTATAACCGAAACACGTTTTTTTTTTTTTTTTTTCCCCCAAAATGTTTGGCCTTTTTTTTTGTTTAAAAAATAAATAAATCAGTGCTGATTAAATACCACCCAAAAAAAAGCTCTATTTGTGTGGATTTTTTTTTTAATAAAAATGTCATATGGGGTACAGAGTTGCATGAGTGCGAAATTGTCATTCAAAGTGTGACAGTGCTGAAAGCTGTCCTGGACAGGAAGGGGGTGAAAGCATTAAAGTGGTAAAGGAAGTTGGAAATAGGCTTACTGGCTAGATTACTAGGTGAAAAGGATTTAAAAATAACTCCTAATAGAAAAATATTGCAGCCACCACATCTAATAATTGGTAAGCTACAATATATAAATTTTTTGTTTTGGGTTTATTGCCGCTTTTATCCACTTGCCGCCCGCCATATAGCAAACTGACATCAGCAAAGTGGTTGTGTTATCCTGACCGGACGTCATATGAAGTCCGCAGGATAACAAGCGGCTGTGCGCATCGCGGCAATCGTTGTTGCGGCGTGTCAGTCTGACACACCGCAACTCTGATCTAGGTGAAGAGTCTGATGGAGACTCTTTACCACGTGGTCAGCCGTGTCCAACCCCCCCCCCTGCGGTTGCCTGCCCAGGGCCACTAGGAATGGCCACCAGACCAGGGATTCTCACAAAAGGTATGCCACCCTGGACCACCAGGGAGATGGCAATCAGTGCCCATCAGCAATGCCTGCCAGTGCCATCAGTGATGCCTATAAGTGCCATCTATCAGTGCCCAGCAGTGCCACCCATAAGTACCCATCAGTGTCGCGCATCAGTGCCCATCAGTGCCGCCCATCAATGCCATCGTTAGTGCTGCCTTATCAGTGCCCATCAGTTAAGGAGAAAACCTGCTTATTTACAAAATTTTAGAACAGAAACAAAATAAACTTTATTTTTTTATTTTTTTCCTCAAAATTTTCAGTCTTTTATTATTTAGCAAAAAATAAAAACCGCAGAGGTGATCAAATACCACCAAAAGAAAGCTCTATTTGTGGGAACAAAATTATCATTTTTGTTTGGGTACAGTGTAGCATGAATGTGCAATTGTCATTTAAACAGCGATAGCGCTGAAAGCTGAAAATTGGCTTGGGCAGCAAGGGGGGAAGTGCCTGGTATGGAATTGGTTAATGTTTTGCATGTTGGTACTAATGGAAAAAGGGGGTGCAAGGACTAACCCTGCTTGTAATGGACTTTATCTGCATTTGCATGAGTCAAACCGTTTTAATAAAATATAGAATTTTTATTTTACAACATATTTTAAAATCAAAAATGCATAGTGCGTAATGGCATTAAAAACACCACAGTGATATCTGAATATGATACAAATACAGGTCCTTCTCAAAAAATTAGCATATTGTGATAAAGTTCATTATTTTCTGTAATGTACTGATAAACATTAGACTTTCATATATTTTAGATTCATTACACACAACTGAAGTAGTTCAAGCCTTTTCTTGTTTTAATATTGATGATTTTGGCATACAGCTCATGAAAACCCAAAAATCCTATCTCAAAAAATTAGCATATTTCATCCGACCAATAAAAGAAAAGTGTTTTTAATACAAAAAAAGTCAACCTTCAAATAATTATGTTCAGTTATGCACTCAATACTTGGTCGGGAATCCTTTTGCAGAAATGACTGCTTCAATGCGGCGTGGCATGGAGGCAACCAGCCTGTGGCACTGCTGAGGTGTTATGGAGGCCCAGGATGCTTCGATAGCGGCCTTAAGCTCATCCAGAGTGTTGGGTCTTGCATCTCTCAACTTTCTCTTCCCAATAGCCCACAGATTCTCTATGGGGTTCAGGTCAGGAGAGTTGGCAGGCCAATTGAGCACAGTAATACCATGGTCAGTAAACCATTTACCAGTGGTTTTGGCACTGTGAGCAGGTGCCAGGTCGTGCTGAAAAATGAAATCTTCATCTCCATAAAGCTTTTCAGCAGATGGAAGCATGAAGTGCTCAAAAAAATCTCCTGATAGCTAGCTGCATTGACCCTGCCCTTGATAAAACACAGTGGACCAACACCAGCAGCTGACATGGCACCCCAGACCATCACTGACTGTGGGTACTTGACACTGGACTTCAGGCATTTTGGCATTTCCCTCTCCCCAGTCTTCCTCCAGACTCTGGCACCTTGATTTCCGAATGACATGCAAAATTTGCTTTCATCCGAAAAAAGTACTTTGGACCACTGAGCAACAGTCCAGTGCTGCTTCTCTGTAGCCCAGGTCAGGCGCTTCTGCCGCTGTTTCTGGTTCAAAAGTGGCTTGACCTGGGGAATGCGGCACCTGTAGCCCATTTCCTGCACACGCCTGTTCACGGTGGCTCTGGATGTTTCTACTCCAGACTCGGTCCACTGCTTCCGCAGGTCCTCCAAGGTCTGGAATCGGTCCTTCTCCACAATCTTCTTCAGGGTCCGGTCACCTCTTCTCGTTGTGCAGCGTTTTCTGCCACACTTTTTCCTTCCCACAGACTTCCCACTGAGGTGCCTTGATACAGCACTCTGGGAACAGCCTATTCGTTCAGAAATTTCTTTCTGTGTCTTACCCTCTTGCTTGAGGGTGTCAATGATGGCCTTCTGGACAGCAGTCAGGTCGGCAGTCTTGCCCATGATTGCGGTTTTGAGTAATGAACCAGGCTGGGAGTTTTTAAAAGCCTCAGGAATCTTTTGCAGGTGTTTAGAGTTAATTAGTTGATTCAGATGATTAGGTTAATAGCTCGTTTAGAGAACCTTTTCATGATATGCTAATTTTTTGAGATAGGATTTTTGGGTTTTCATGAGCTGTATGCCAAAATCATCAATATTAAAACAAGAAAAGGCTTGAACTACTTCAGTTGTGTGTAATGAATCTAAAATATATGAAGGTCTAATGTTTATCAGTACATTACAGAAAATAATGAACTTTATCACAATATGCTAATTTTTTGAGAAGGACCTGACTATTCACGTAACACCTTCTACAGCTATACTTATTGTACACAACGATAGACTTGGAGGTATATAGGTGGTTTCATCATCCATAGGTCAAGGCATTTTGCTTACAGCGTAGCTTTCTCAAGACCCGTTCACGAAGTATCATATTCTGCTGGATATAACAGATGCATGTCTGTATCCAAAAGTATTCATATACCTTAGCAGTTGTTTTTTAATCATTTCGATGCACATTGAGATATGCCCCATTAACTCACAATATAACATGGCGGGACATCAAATGCATCAATCTTCTATCAGGCGGACACAGGAACTAGAGCTCCTTCATAACAACAAAGATAATATAAAGGCAATTTTTTGGTCATTGGGAATTTTGAGGTCATGCATGCGCACACACACTGTCCTACTAACACTCTGGTCATGTATCTTTTAAAAAAAATGAATTTTGGAAGCTCAATTGAACCACACAGATTAAAAACTTTTACAGATGGCCAGCAAATATTAATTCCCAAGATGCGTTTAAATTGGAACTTTAGGCTAGAAAATCAGTGAACAGGCAAGAGTTTTAATGCAGAAAAGACATGCTTTGTCTCTTAGGCAGCAAAGTAGCTTTAATGCAGATCGGCCCATGTACAGTATGCTGCGCAAGCACAGCTCACTGCACAGATCCAGCAATACCAAAGCTGACGGAACTCCCCTGCATGCACGGGAGTGACGCTATCTCGACCTGACAAAATACAGTGGCGATCAAGACCTGGAAGCCGGCCTCCTGTAAATGTCAGCGGCCGATGGGGTGTTCCAGGGATGGCGCATCGCTGGATTCAAGTTGATTTCCGCTTTAATAAGAGTAATTTTATATTATTGTAAATTTTATTTATTTTTTTATAGAGGGGGGGCCCAGGGCTGTTTGCCTTTTTGCCCCCCTTTATAAATCTGGTATTGGCTTCAAAATGGGAAGAGTTTTTTTTTTGTTTTTGTTTTTGTTTTTCTTTTGTAAAAATTGGTACAGATGGTATAGGCATTGGGAGAAGTAAAGTAATATATTTTCTATTGATGTGCAAACCATTTTGCATTGATAAATTCTGCATTATTTACCTGTACTGAAAATTTTCACCTTTATTACTGTTACTACATACTTGAGGATAATGTGTATGTAAGCAATATACTGTATACATATTTCCAATAGGAGATGACCTATTTTCAATGCAGAAAGGTGCATGAACTTAAAATTGCCACTAGATGGTGCTATTAATCAAGGAAAAGTGGTTCAATATACTGTATGATGGTCCTGTGAGAAAGCAGTTTTAGTATCTTCATAAATGATCTATATGCTTGTAGGTAGCCTTTAAAAAAACACCCTAAAACACATTAATTGCTTTCCGTTCTTGAGCTGTAATGTGATTTGGTGCCTATAGAGTGGATGGGATGATTGCACAACCAATTAGACCAAAAGTTAGTTTTTATGAAGGTGTGCCTGGGCTGATAGCGTGGGTATTTGTACATATTTCTAAATGTGTTTAAGCAACTTCTCATGTAGCTGTTTGCATGTTACTGTCTGCAGAATTCACTGCACTCTTCAGTTACAGCAAAGACTACTGTGCTGGAGAATGTTATTGATTAGACGTGTCAAACTGGTGTTTTCTGAGCCACCTTTAGCCCCAACTAAAGTATAAATATAAACTATATAAACATATGCCTAGTTGCATGAGTAGTCCTACTACATGGCCAAAAATACAACACTCGTGGGCGTCCGCAGAACTTTTTTCAAGGGGGGGGCCATGCTCCACCCCTTTTCAACAGTGTCATGAAGGGTAGAGGCTTAGTCATCACATAAAGCGTGATAACTCTCTCCCCTTCCACTGCTCCATTTGGAATTTTTTTGGGAGGAGAATGTACCTGGTTTTGCTGTGGCCACATGCAAAACCATGCAAAATATGCTGCGACCACAGCAAGTGAGGGTATAAAAAAATTTATAAAAATTAGACAATCGATCAACTACAAAAAAAAAAAAAACCTTCATGGTGCAGCATTGGCTTAAGCCAGTGGAGATTTTAAATTCTATATGGACACAATAACATCTTTATGCTATGTTGCTGTGCTTAACCCCTTGCCTACAGGGCACTTTCACCCCCGTCCTGCCCAGGCCAATTTTCAGCTTTTAGTGCTGTCACACTTTGAATAACAAATGCGCGGTCATGCACTACTGTACCCAAATTACATTTTTATAATTTTTTTCACAGATGAAGCTTTCTTTTGTTGGTATTTAATCACCACCAGGTTTTTTTTTTTTTTTGTTAAACCAACAAAAAAGACAGAAAAACAAAATACGTTTTTCTTGGCTTCTATTATAAAATTTTGCAAATAAGTATCGTATATACTCGAGTATAAGCCGACCCGAATATAAGCCGAGGCACCTAATTTTACCACAAAAAAACTGGGAAAATGTATTGACGCGAGTATAAGCCTAGGGTGTCCATGTGCATGCCTCACTGTGTCCATGCCTCACTGTGTCCATGCCTCACTGTGTCCATGCCTCACTGTGTCCATGCCTCACTGTGTCCATGCCTCACTGTGTCCATGCCTCACTGTGTCCATGCCTCACTGTGTCCATGCCTCACTGTGTCCATGCCTCACTGTGTCCATGCCTCACTGTGCCCATGCCTAGACTGACTTTTAACATGGGAGTCTATGGAAGGGGTGCCCGGCTTTGAAAAATCAATGCTCCCCGGCCATAGGTCCCCCAGACAACAAACTTTGCACACTTGTAGAAGAGAAATGGGGGTAAATGTGTGCCAAGATCCGGGTCCAGGGGACCTACGACCGGTTGGTACCGGGTCCCCAAAATCACCAGAGAAATTACTGTTTAACATGGGAGTCTATGGAAGGGGTGCCCGGCTATAGGTCCCCTAGACAACAAACTTTGCACACTTGTATAGAAGGAGGGGGGCTACATGTGTGCCAAGTTTGGGGTCCAGGGGACCTACGGCCGGCCGGTATCGGGTCCCCAAAGTCTGGGAGATCAGGCGCAAAAAGGTGACTCGAGTATAAGCCGAGGGGGGCATTTTCAGCACAAAAAAAGTGCTGAAAAACTCGGCTTTTACTTGAGTATATACAGTAGTTTTTCTCCTGCACTGATGATTACTGATGGGCGGCACTGATGGGCACTAATAGGTGGCACTGATAGAACTGGTTAAACAGCATGTTGCTTTCAGTGGGTGGTGCTGTAAAAAAGAATAATGTAGTTCAATGTAGGCACCGTATGGCAATTATTGGGTTAAATCGGGTGGTGAGGAGGCGACATGGTGCCTCCTCGCCACCTCTCAAACCGCTCTGAAAAGTGATCCAAGCATGGATCTTTTCAGAGGAGAAACAGTCACTTCCACACATGTGAAGAAGCTGAATTGTCCTATATAACACACACACTCGACCTATCTGATATCTTTCCAGCAGCAGCAATTATAGCTGTCCAACTTAAATTCCAGTGAAGCAATAGATACAGTTGTGCTCAAAAGTTTGCATACCCTGGCAGAAATTTTGGCATTTATATTAAATATGACAAATCATGCCAAAAAACTGTCCTAATCAAGGATAGTGATCACATGAAGCCATTTATTATCCTAGTTTTTTGGATCCTTTTAAAATCTTAACACAAATCACCCAAATGACCCTGATCAAAAGTTTACATACCCTGGAATGTTTGGTCTTGGTACAGACACACAGGTTAAAATGGCTATTAATAAAGGTTAATTTCCCTCCAGGGGGTTGACTCTGTCTACACATATAGTGGGGGTGCGAAACGAGGGAGGGACAGTGCTCACTTCCCCGGGCAACATTAATGCTAGATTCTCCCATTTCTTTCGGGGGGTCTACTCCTCGAGAGTTCAGTACTCGCCCTCTGACCTGCAGGCCTTTTTGGATTATGTCCCTTTCCCCACACTTGATGAGACTGTGAGAGCCGACCTTGAGAAAGACATCACCCTTGAGGAGGTTCGGGGGGCCATTGGGGGTTTGAGGGGGGTAAGACCCCAGGGATTGATGGACTTCCGACAGAATTTTACTCACAAAATTTGGAGACCCTTGCCCCGAAACTGACAGCCCTTTTCTCATAATTCAGCGACCAGGGTGCCCTGCCGGACTCCATGGCGGAGGCGGTTATTGTGTTTGTGCCCAAGCCCGGTAAGGATCCTCTAGATTGTGCCTCCTACAGGCCCATCTCCCTACTGAACGTGGATGCTAAAGTCCTTGCCAAAATCATTGCGAACCGTCTGTCGGAGGTGCTTGCCGAGCTGATCCACATAGACCAGACTGGGTTTATGCCGGGTAAGGGCACCGACATCAATATTCGCAGACTTTTTTTGAACCTCTCTGTGATGCATGACCGTGTCGAATCCCGTGTGGTGGCCTCCCTGGATGCGGAGAAGGCCTCCGACTCGGTGGAATGGGGGTATTTGTGGGAGGTCCTGGGCAGGTTTGGTTTCGGCCCCCGTTTTATACACTGGATTCGGATGCTGTATGGGGGGCCGGTGGCGAGAGTGCGTACCAATGGGTGGGTTTCAGAGCCCTTTCCACTTTTCAGGGGTACTCGTCGGGTGCCCCCTTTCCTCCGGCCTCTTTGCCCTTGCGCTGGAGCCCCTGGCGATTGCTGTCCGGGAGTCCTGTGCGATTTACCGGGCTATCGATTGGGAGGTTGGAGGAGAGGATATCCCTCTATGCGGGCGATGCCCTCTTGTACCTGAATGACGCTGGCCCCTCACTGCTGGCCGCCCTGGAGACGTTCGAAGGTTTTGGGAGGTTTTCCGGAGTTAGAATAAATTGGTCCAAGTCGGTGCTCTTTCCGTTGGATGCTCAGGCCCCCTCTCTAGCTAGCCCGTCCCCCCTAAAGTGGGTCACTGAGTTTAAATACTTGGGAGTAGTGGTGACGAGGGAGGCTGCCCAGTACTATACCCATAATGTCCTCCCCCTGATGACTGTAGTAAAGGAAAAGTGTTTGGCTTGGGCTGGTCTCCCCCTGAACCTCATAGGCCGCATCAACATTCTTAAGATGGTTCTGCTACCAAAATGTAATTATATTTTTAGGAACAGCCCAGTCTGGATCCCTGCCTCCTTCTTTAGAGCTGTTAATGGGTGCATTACCTCCTTCCTGTGGAATGGGAAGGTCCCCAGGCTAGCTAAGGCTACCCTTCATCTTTCCACGCGGCTGGGGGGGCTTGCTTTACCAGATCTTCTGGTTTACTTCTGGGCAGCGGTCCTAGTGACGGCGCATTGGTGGGTGGCAGGTGATAGATCAAATGCGGCAGTGTGCCTCGAGGCAGCCTGTCTGGGCTCCTTGATGGACCTGCGAAACCTGGTATACAGAGGGGCGGGGGCATATTCTAAGGTTCGGGACCCCACTAAAACAACCCTTAGGGTTTGGGCGGCTGCTAGGAAGCGCTTCTCCCAGCCCAACAGGTGGGCCCCGGCTCAGCCACTGTGGGGTAATCCTGGACTGCCACACTTTAGATCGATCCCTGATCCGCAGGTCTGGGCCAGATTCGGGGTAAAAACACTAACAGATATTATGCCAAGTGGGGTACTTCTAACCTTTGCACAACTTAGCAGTCAGTTTCGGTTGCCGGGATGGATGCTCTTCCGATACCTCCAATTACGCCATGCAGCTAGGGCGCAGTTTCCCACTAGGCCCCTGTTGGAACTTGACCCTGTTGGTCCAGGAAGACCTTAAGAAGCCGCTCTCTGTACTATATGGGACATTGCTCAAGCTAGATACCCCGAGACTGGACAGGCTTTGGGATAAGTGGAGGGCGGATGTTCCATCTCTGGGGAAAGAGGAGTGGGAGGAGGCGTTGGAGGAATGTCCCAAGTTAGTGATTTCCTCCCGAGACAAAATGACACAAATCAAACTCATGCACAGGGTGTATTATACACTGGTTAGGCTCAATAAGATATACCCTGATAGGGATCCCTGCTGCACAAGATGTCGGGCCCACCCTGGTACCCTTATACATCTACTTTGGGACTATCCTAAGATACGGGTATTCTGGAGGGAGGTTTTTGAATTGGTTAACCTGAAACTTGACTTGGAGCTTCCCGTGTCGCCGGAGCTGGCCTTGTTTGGGGTCCCAGATGATGAGCAGAGGCCCCGCCATAGGAGATTGTTGATTGCATATTTATTATTCTATGCCAAAAAGTCTATTATTTGCAGGTGGATATCCCCTAACCCACCCTCAATTTCCTCCTGGCTGGCCATGGTTGATGCGGCCATTCCAATGTACAGGCTAACATATATTAGCAGAGGATGCCCCTGGAAGTTCGACAAGGTGTGGTTACATTGGATATCACCTTGACAGACCCTACAACCACTTTCTAGATCCTTGTGCTCAGTTGAGGTCATGTGTACTCTGGGGGGTGCCCTGGGACGTCCTGGGGGGAATCGGGGTTCTCTGGTGGCGGCTCGTGGTCTCCTGGTAATTTTGCCGTCGGGGGGAAATGTTAGTATTGGTTTGGGCTGGCAGGGCCCCCCCCCCCCACGCAGAAGTATTCTTTGTATTCCTTAAATGTCACCAATACCTGCTGAATATACTGGTTTACATGTCACTAGTTGTAATGTCATATTCCTCGGCTATGTTGGCCGAGTTCTGTTTTTATGTTCATGTATATATAACTGCTCAACAAACACACCCTGATTGTAAAAAAAAAAAAAAAGGTTAATTTACCACATTTGTGGCTTTTTAAATCGCAATTGGTGTTTGTGTATAAATAGTCAATGAATTTGTTAGCTCTCACATGGGTGCACTAAGCAGGCTAGATACTAAGCCACGGGGAGCAGAAAAGAACAGTCAAAAGACCTGCATAACAAGGTAATGAAACTTTATAAAGATGGAAAAGGATATAAAAAGATACCCAAAGCCTTGAATATGCCAGTCAGTACTGTGTAATCCCTTATTAAGAAGTGGAGAAGTTGGGGCTCTTTTGATGCCAAGCCAAGTTTGGGTAGACCAAGAAAGATTGCAGCCACAACTGGCAGAAGAATTGCTCAGGATACAAAGAAAACCCCACAGGTAACCTCAGGAGAAATACAAGCTGCTCTCCAAAGATGGTGTGGTTGTTTTTAAGGAGCACAATTCAACGATACTTGAACAAAAAAGAGCTGCAGGGTTCAGCTGCCAGAAGGAAGCCTTTACTGTGCCAAAGCCACAAAAAAGCCCAATGAGGCATGTCAAGATGTTGGACATATTGTAACCAGGCTTTTTTGTGGAACTTGTGCAGTAAAGGCTACTTTCTGGCAACTTGACCATGCAGCTCTTTTTTGTTCAAGTATGATCGTATTGTGCTCCTTAAAACAACCACACCATCTATTTCCAGAGTATTTCTCCTGAGGTTACCTGTGGGTTTTTCTTTGTATCCCGAACAATTCCTGTGGCAGTTGTGGCTGAAATCTTTCTTGATCTACCTGACCTTGGCTTGGTTTCAAAAGATCCCCAAATTTTCCACTTATTAAAAGTTTGAACAGTACTGACTGGCGTAATATTCAAGGCTTATGATATCTTTGTTCTATCCTTTTCTATCGTAAAGTTTCATTACCTTGTTACGCAGGTCTTTTGATGGTTCTTTTCTGCTCCCTATGGCTTAGTATCTAGCCTGCTTAGCGCATCCATGTGAGAGCTAACAAACTCGATGACTAATATATACACAGACACAAATTGCGATTTAAAAAGCCACAAATGTGGGAAAATAACCTTCATAGACATTTTAACCAGTGTGTGCCAACTTGTGTGTCTGTACCAAGGCCAAACATTCCAGGGTATGTACACCTTTGATCAGGGTCATTTGGGTGATTTCAATTTATGATTTTAAAAGGATCCAAAAAACGATGTGCTAATAAAGCACATCCTTGAATAAAAGACCTGATCAGCCATATTTTCAATATAAATGCCAAAACTTCACAATTTCTGCCAGGTTATGCAAACTTTTGAGCACAATTGTGTGTGTGTATAAAAAATGTATATATTTTTCAAAAAGTAACTAACTGCTTACCTGTGCTTCTTCCTTGTTCTGTTGCAACTGCATGCCACTTCAGGTCGGTATTTCCTGTCTGTGCTGTGACGAGTATAAGTGGGCCCAGGCACTGGCAGCATATCACTCCTCGGTCACTGCACTTGATTGGGCGGCGCCACGCCGGCCGGATCTAAAAAAGTGACATCAGGCAGGCAGCCGATCACTGGAACGGAGTGGCCGAGCACGAGCCGATGCCCGAGCCATCACATGGGATGATCGGGCTGGGGGTGAGGGAGGGATGTCACTCACTGTGTCGAACAGCCAGCGCAGCAGTCTGCAGAAAAAAAATCCTCGGTGGACACTGCAAAGGTGCAACACCTTCCTTGATGATTCCAGTGGGGGGCAATTGCCCCCCCTCTTGCCCATGAACACACTGTACAAAAAATGGTGCATTGTAAGGGTACATATGACAACATGGTATGCATGGGTTGTTACCGATTTGTGTTGAAAATTTCATGTCAATAGCACCTTTAGAAATATATTTACCTAGAAATATATTTACCTAGAAAAATGGTGACATGTTCAATACTTATTTTACCCCGCTGTGTGTATGTGATGCACTGCAGAGCATTCCACCTGTCCCATGATGCACTGCAGATCATTCCACATAGTTACATAGTGGGTGAGGTTGAAAAAAGACATAAGTCCATCAAGTCCAACCTATGTGTGCGATTAAATGCCATTATTATATTGTATAACCCTGTATGTTGTGGTCGTTCAGGTGCTTATCTAATAGTTTTTTTGAAACTATTGATGCTCCCTGCCAAAACCACCACCTGTGGAAGTGAATTCCACATCCTTGCCGCTCTTACAGTAAAGAACCCTCTACGCAGTCTAAGGTTAAACCTCCACCCATCCCATGAAACTGCAGAGTATTTCACTGCTGCAGAACATGTGAAAGGGTCCCACTGCTGTATTGTAATAAAGGGTCCCATGACTGGTGTAAAGGGACCCAGGCTTGGAGGGAAGAGCCTCGGGACCAGTGGTCAGGGGGGCCCTTCATGGTTTCTTGCACCAGGGCCCTGAAGGTTTTAGTTGCGCCTCTGTAAGAGTCTATTTGCACAAGATTTCAATTGACGTAGCTTGTATAACCTTGTGAGTTCCACATGACCTAAGGAAGTGGAAAACCTCAGAGTTCAGAATCGTTCATTTGGGTGGTATATTGTATTTAGAAAGAAATGAGGATTGAGATATGGCCCCTTTCCTCCCTCTGATTTATAGTTGGGTAGAAATAGGGGGTTAAACAGTGGCGGGCCGTTCATAAGGGACGCAGGGGTGCCGCCCCCCTAATCAAGGGGATCGGCCCCTAATCTACATTCAGGGCGCTGGACGCATGGATTTCAATGGGGGGGGGGTCCGAGGCCCGATTTTGGCCAGGGGATCTTGGGACTCCTGGCCAATCTGGTCTCAGCATCTACTTCCTGTGGGAGGAGAAGCAACGGCTCAGAGCGAGGTCTCCTCCCCTTGGAAAACTGAAGCCATCAGGGTGAGAGTCGGAGCAGCTCAGCCAGCGGCATGGTCCTCTCCAGCCGGGAGCCATAATCCAGCGGATCAGCCTCAGATCCTCCTAGGGAGGATCCTCCTAGGGAGAAGTGCGACCAACTTATCCAGACTGATCCCTCTTCCAGGGATGGCTTCCCCGCAGCCACATCCAGCACTCCCCGGCTTGGACAGTGGCGGGAGGAGGGGGGAGATTAGAGTGTTATCCCGGCTAGGACTGGCATTGGTTTGCCGTAACTCCAAAATTTTGAGCAACCAGCCGCAACTGGTGGATTGTCTGGGCCAAGCAAGGATTCAAGACGGCACAATTTGCCCTTTTTTCCTACGTTTTTTTTATCGCCTGTATTCTGTCGTTTTCTTAATCACAGGGCAGTGACTTAGATCATTGAGTTATATTCTACCTCCAGATGATTGGACACTGGCAAATGGCATAATTTGAGCCCTGCATAACCCCTCCCGGCAGTGCTTCATTTCTTTTTTTTTTTCTGCTAATGTCTATAGGTGATGGCCCTCTATGCTGAAAGTATCTTCTACTAAGAGATGCACAGATCAGATCTACTACTGGTTTTGACTGCTGATCCTCGGTCTATATTAGCAGCAGTTATCCAAACCAGTCCCTAAGAATCGTAATATTCCTATAGGGGCTGTACCTGAACCCTGGTGGAAGAACCAAGGAGGCCTGTAAGCGACTGCTAGCAATTGATCCTGAGTGTTGTGCGCACCTTGGCACGCAGTTGTATTGTGCAAGTTAGCTGGCGGGGTGCTATATAGGTCCAAAGCTTTTGTCTGCTATTGCGGAGTCCTTAAAGACCTTGTAGCCTGACAAATATTGGTAAAGATTGAGCCTTTTGTGGCTCTGCTCTCTATCATGTAAGTTGTCCCTTAATAGGAAGGGGGGGGGGGTCTTGTGCTTGCTCCTTCCTTATGGCTGTGAGGGGGCCTTGAGTGCGTCCAGCTATTTTCCCCACAGGGCCAGGGAACTGCGACATCGGCTGGTTCAGCTAGATGGTCTGTTACTGCTAGGCAATCTTTACTATTCTCTGTAGGTGCCGAGCGAGCGTGTGCATGCATGCGTGTGTGTGCTAGTTTGAAGAGAGGATGGCTTCCAAACTGTGCGCAGGTGCAGGCCTCCCACTGAGGCTATTGTGTACAAGTGGCTGGAAGGTTGCACTGCTCGGTGTGGGCACCATTTTGCAGTTAAAGGTTTTTAAACTGGATGCAGAATGCTCTCTTAAGATTTGTCACAGGCCACAGAGTGAACACCTCTGGAAATAGCTATTGGGAAATGGGAATGCCATTCCTCCCCTATTTATCTGGTACTGTATTGCATTGCCTCCTTGCAGGTACTGCAGCAATGACAGATCTTATACCAGGGGGCACAGGCAGTGGGGACAAAGCTCCCACATTGCTGTTGGAGACAGTCTACCTTCCGTTAACAATTTTCTGCAGCAGCAGCAAGCTGTCTCTATCTCCAAAAGACTACCTGTTTTTTCAGTCACACTCTTTGGGGATCATTCCGCAAATACCTTTATATTCAAAGAGGAATTGCTTGCCTCTACCACTGTGCTAAAACAATTGTCAGATATCCATAATGATTGATGTATGATTGTAAATGGTCTAGGTCTCAGTCACCACAGGAACTACCTTGTGAATGTCCCCTCCCACCCTTTCTAGGGTTGGAAGAGGTAGGGTCTGCAGAATCCGATTCCTCAGAAGCAGAAGAATTCTCTGCGAACACTCCCACCTGAAATAAATCTTATGGACTACCTCTGTGAACAAACTCATTGTGGACCATTGGGAGATGAGTAAGAATCTGAAGCTGTCACTTCAGAAGCCTTAGAGCCTAAGGTTAATAGTTGGGGTTCTGGAAAGCACCCAAGCCAGCTAATTCCTTTGTTGCATTCTCATACTGAAGGGAATCTGTAGGTAGTCGTGCCCCCTTAGCAGTTTTCACAACAATACCCAATGATGGACAGCTGTGGAAAAAGTGGTCAGTCACAGATGTGGACCCTGCATATTATCCTGAATAAGAGCCTGGTCTTACTAGTGGACAATATATCAGTGTTTTTTAAGTACCCTGTGGACAAGAATTAAAGGCATCTTTAAGGCATTATTTTCTTTGGCCATTCCATATGTCATTGCTTCTATGGGGGTCTGTCAGGCTTTGCTGATTTGGACAAAAAGTGTGGCTAAAGAACCAGGGCCTCTTAAGACAGGTTCCCCAGCTAGTTAGCACTTGGAGTTCTTTCCTGAAGAATTATTCTCCTGTGTGGACTGGTTGGGAGATTCTCTCTAACATCTCTCTCGCCTGTGCCTTATGTCCGTCCACAAGAGATGAGTGCTGTGGCTAACATGCTGGTCAGCAGAACTCATCTGTAAGAAACCGTGTCAGAGCTGGGCTCTCGGCTCTCCCTTCTAGGTGCTAAGGTTGCTCAGCTGTCGGTTAATTGCCAGAATTCATCGTTTCACAGTGGCTCATCTGGTGATCATTTCCTGCTCATCAGTCCAGCCTACAGCCAACCTCTTCTGGCTATTTAAACTCCCCAGTACATTCCTTAATGCCTTCATCTTGGTCAAACATATCTGTAGACTCTCTGTTGTGTTCCTGTTGAAAACTTGCCTGGCTGACGTCCCTTTGGGTTTGTCAGGTAAGGTTCCATCCGCTGGTGACACTGCCTGATATTTGGCGTGCAGTACTGTGGTCCACAAGCAGGTGTCTCCTGGCAGTCTGGAACTGCCAGGGGAGCTTTCCCCTGGTGATGGTATTATGTGATCTTTTGGCCGCAGTACTGGTGTCCACCAGCGGGTGGTTCCTGGCAGTGTGGGGCCGACATCATCTCCTGCAATTAGGCATCACTTGAGTCTAATTGCAGGAGATGTGTATAAATACCTGGCAGACACACTCTTACTTTGCCTTGGTATCTCTCCTTGCGCCCTGATCCTGAGAAGCTCTGTATTTGTACCTGATCCTGTTCCTGTCTGCTACCTGAACCCTGAGCATTGTACCTGTACCAGTCCCTCCTGTGATCCATCCATCCTCTCCTTGTCCTGTTTCTTTTCCCTTTCCCCAGCTGCTGATCTCCCGTTGACGACCCTGGCCTGGCCCTGTTTTTATGATTCTGGTATTCCTCATTACTTGTACATATTTGTCTGTTACTTTTGTTATTTGTGGGTTCTGTTTTTGGTATTGGTTGTTGTGCACTGTGTGGTATTGGAGGTGGTTGTATCTATATTATTTCACTTATCTTTAATCATTATATTTCACTTACACACGTTTTGGGTTTCATCTGTTGCAGTCCACATATTTCTGGTTTTATCTGATACGTGACAGGGTTCCTAATCCTGTCTGCTGCCTCTGACTACGCTGATCTCTGGCTTCCTGATTTACTGGCTTGTTCTGACTACCCGCTTTGGCTACCAAACCCTGGCTATGTTTTGACTAAATTTACTATTTGTACCATTTTATTAAAAACATTTTTTACTGCATTTTCTGTTGCCGTCTGATTCATGATTCCTGACAGAACATTTTGTGACAATGCTTTGAATACATTTATCCATAAAATCACAGGTGAAAAGAGCCTTTTACCTCTAAAGAAGTGGCAGAAAATTTTTGAAAAAGCCATCATCTTCTGGAACCAAGAAGTATTCTTTTTAGAACTTAGGAGCTAAACACAAAACTGCCTTTCAGAAGAAAAATCCTGGAACCCCAAGCCCCCCAAGATGGGAAACAAACCTTTATTCCAATGGAAGGGCACACCCACTTCTGCAAAAAGAGGAATGTCTGGCAGCCATATGAACTTCAGATATTACAGATTCAAAACATTGTATCCAGAAGCTACAATCTGTCAGGTCACCTGTGGCCAGATGACAGGTGCACACCGTAGGGGGACAGGAGTGCACCACAAGATGGTGAACCCTATGGCTGACTGCTGCGGATAGGAAACTGGGTGGTTGTGGAAAGCGGGACCAGAGGAGCACAACCGGGATCCCACAGGAAGCTAGAGCCAAGATTCCCCAGGGCGCGGAGTCTAAGACCCAGCAGGTCTTCTCCAGAGCCTCTAGTGGTGAGGATGTTACGCTGCAGGCTAGGTCCAGGTCGCGGCCCCTAGAGTCTCCTAGCTCACGCCCCGTAGGGTAAGGGGGGAAGCAGCAGCACAAGATACAAGAATAACGAACAACAAGCCGAAGGTCAAGGGTCACAAGTAGACAGGGATAGTCTGGGACAAGCCAATAACGTAACAGAGAGACAGACGTAGCACACGGCAGGCAGGAACCCAAACACACAATGCATAACAAACACGTTGAGCAGCAAAGCAGGCTTGCAGTGCACAGGTTAATATAGTGTTGTGTGATGGGGCCTGGGGTGGAGTCAGGCTGGGAGGAGATTATAAAGGAAGCCAGGTGAGAGAGAGTCTGGCCTCTAAGATGAACACATGAGGAGGAAAGGTAAGATGGCAGACAGACATTAATGCATATCCATCACACAATCTCAGGTTTCATATCTTGCTTTTCCATACTTCATGCTGTCAGATGTGCCTAACGCACTTTACAAAGGAACAGCTCTGTTTGCTGCGCTTGATCTAATGAACTCCCAGAAAGTCATTGTCCCTGTCCCAAAACCAGCAAGATGGTGCCCAAGCCAAATAGTGAAGTGCAGCCCATTCTGGATGTAATGTGGTTGAACATGTTTAAACGTTAATTAGGAATTTGTGAGGTCAGTGATTGCTTATCACCACTTCCTGGCCTCCATTGGACTTCAAAGATGCCTACTTCCAAATCAAAATTGTTCTGCCTCATCATCACTATCTGCATTTTGCGGTAGGGGAACAGCATTTTCAGTTTGTGACCCTACCCTTTGGCCTTTTGTCACAGCATCACAAGTATTCATGAAGGTGCTGGCCCTCTAGTGAACCAGGGAGTATTTAATAGCTATATGGGCAATATGCTCCTGAAGGAACCATCAGTGAATAGCCTCCGGGCCAATGTGCAACAGACACAGTGCAAGTATTACAAAAATTTGGTTGTATCCTCAATCTCCAAAAGTCACTCATTGATTGAGCGCTTTACTTGCCGTATTTGGGCCTAGTCTTAGACACAGCCTTGGCAGGCAGTTTTCTTCCCCCGAAAAAGCTTTGAATCTTTCAGGAGTGGCATTCCCTGGAAAGCTCCTCTATAAACTTTTGCATTAGGGTGATGTTGGCCTTCTCCAAGGCAGTCCTGTATGTACAGTTTCATTCAAATTGCAGCTTAACAGCATGAGACAAACAAGCTTTCTCTGGGTTACCCCAAATGTATGAGAGTACCAAAACCAAGTTAACCTTGGAATGGTGGCTTTCCAACTCACAGGAGTTAAAAAAATAATAATAATTCTGTGGTGTAGAAGGTGTTGACAACGAACTCCAGCCCTTCCAACGACACCATGGTGGTGGCTCACATAAATCACCAAGGCAATACCTGAGTCTAACCACTCTGAGAAGCAGAACTCATTCTGACATGTTATAAATGTAGCTAGGAGCTGGATATGTACATATTCCTGCAATCAGGAGACACTTGTGGCGTTGTTGCAGGGGGATCTGTTTTCCCTCTAGTGTTGAGTGTGATGTTGACCTGTTACCTTTTTATTCAGAGACAAGGCCGTGCAAAGCATTCCATATGGATACGATTCACCCTCTGGCTTAATCATGTGGAACTACAACTGCCAGCTGGCTGGGGAAGAACAGACCTCTGGGAGAGACTATAAGAGTGGATGGAGGCCTAGGGCACTCTCTTGAGACCCGGCGTTGGTCTGTATGCAGGGATTCTGTGATAGTGTGATCGTGGCCTGCACTAGCAGAATTATCCAGCTGCTATCTGTGGACAGCTCCCCTAAGCCGTTCCTATCCCAGTCATCCTGTAGTGGTATCGGATTTCAGGTGAACCGTGGCACCATCATCCTTTCTGGTTCCAGCGTGGTGAGCGGGCAACAGCCCAAATCATATAGACACCATTGTCTCCTGCATTCCTTATCTCTTAGTTCCAATGCTCTTTGAATATAGTATCTATGATATTTGGTAGACGTCTTTGCTTTCCATTGCTCTGCTGTTGATTGTAGTTTTACAGAAAGTAACATCTTTAATTCAGTGATCACTGTGAATTCAGTTGGTTTAATTCACACAGGAAGATTGTTTGCGTTTTTTTCACAACTTATTGAGTCAGTTGCTTTACTTTACCATGCAAAATTTCAATGCATGCAATTTAAACATCAAGGGCTAGCTGAAGATCAACTGGACTGCCACACGGCAATACAGGACTTTCACCTCCCTCCCAACTTCCGGAATTTGTTTTACTGAAGCTCATAGAGCTAGAATTCACCAAGAACTCTGTAAGAGCAGGTTGAATTGCTATAGCTTTCTCCTTGCTAAGAGTTGTATTTGTTGTTTACTGTTCTGCATTTATGTGTAAAGGAGCAGTAGAGAGGGTCTGACACTCATAAGAGCCATTCCTCTGCTCTCCTGTAGCATGTTCACATAGGCATTGGATGTGCTTGGTCGAGCACAGAGATTATAGTGTTCACTGTTAAATGTTTGATTATAATAGATTGTCATTTAGTTATTGATAACATTACTTCCTGTAGAAAATAACATTTTAAAGTGTAAACTTGAGTTGACTCTTAGTTTCTGTTCCATCCACCTCATTAAGTAAACGTTGTTGATTTGAAGTGTTAACCCCCAAAAAATATACAGATCCTGGTCCCTTAAACCAGATTACACAGCACAGCGCTTGCAGCTAAACCGTAAATATCCCATGCTACAAACACGGTTGTGAATCCAAAATATAAAAATGTATGTGCACAAGGTATCAATTATTCTCCAGTGACAGAAAATATAAAATCAACATAACCCTAAAACAGACATAATACACCAAACTGTAAATATTAAATGTCCATGTGACCGTCCAATACTTGTGATGAGTCCAAGAACTCCAAAGAGTGCTCCAATTATGCAAGGAGGAGAGTGGAGACATGGAGCTTGGGATTGTTATATCAAAGCGCAGGCAGAACCACCTAATATTTGGGTCAAAGCATTTGGTGAATGCCTGTGTGCTAAGGGGGTGGCGTGGAATCGTAAGAGAACATGTTTTGCAGCACAGTTTATTGCATGATTGGAGCACGATTTGGAGTTCTTGGACTCCTCACTGGTGAATATTGGCATCTGTATTGGACTGTCACATGGACATTTAATTTAGACAGTTTGGTATATTATGTCAGTTTTAAGGTTATATTGATTTAAGATTTTCTGGCACTGGAGGATAATTGATACTTAGCGCCCATCATTCGGACACGGGCAAACTTTTGACGCACCACGCTGTGTCACTTTGTGCCCTGCAAATAAAATGTATATAATAGAAAAAAAGGAAACTGAATGATGTGCTGAAACGTGCCCCCCACTTCAGCCAAAAAATGACGGCTGTAAACGGGCCCTAAGAAATACCTCTCCTGTATTCCATGTTGTAAGAGGATGTGGGGCTACCCCCGCAGGAGCCGCTGGTAATTTGGGTTCTCTGGTCCATCCCTAAGTGAAACCTAACCCTCACTGACACCCCCAGAATACCTTTCTGTAAACCCCCCACAGGCACACAAGAATTACACTCCCAACCCTTTAAAAGATCAACAGACTGGATTGGCACATAAGAGTCCAGCATAAACGCAATGCTAACTGTATTAACCTCGCAGTGTTGCGTAATGTGAATTTTGATTCCTGCTTATACTGTGACCCCGAAGAGCATGAACAGTAGCTCTCTGTATGAGGCGATACACCCAAAGTGACCAAAAAGGGGTAACAGCATGGACAAACTGTCACTTGGGAGCTCTCAAACAAAGGGGATAGGTGTGGGCCTGCAAGTTCTGGACATAGTTAAACACCATTCTGTCCTTAGGAGTCATTTGCACACATGTGTATGATGGATCTTCAGCCGGCTACGTGGGGACCCTTTAAACATGTTGGGGCACAGGGTGATGAGAATTTGTAAATTTAAATAAGTATTGTAGTGTTAAACTTAATAAAATAGGGAATTTATTTGAAGCAGATGTATACTGAGAAGGGGAGTGCCCAGATGCAACAGCCAGGTGCCAAGATGTACACTGTGATCGTGATAATAGTTAAATATAAGGGTGGACACAATGTCAGCACTCTGGAGTACAGGTTACTGAGCTGTGTTAGGCTCTGTCTAAATGGCTTTTGACAATTCACACAATTCACACAGCAGCAGGTGTGTGGGTCTGTGACCTGTAAGTTGTTGGCAGTTGAATGCAGCTTAATGGTGCGTCTCAAACCCTTTCACCAATTCCTCTCTTGGCAGTCCTCTGGTGGTGATTGGTTAGATGAACGGTGCGGGGGGGGGCCCTTATCCTGTACTCAATTAATGGTAGAAGCAGGTGAGATGGCGACCTCCCCTGAAGCTCTGAATGATGATGTCCTGGATCACAGCAAGGGCCTTGTTACAGCACACAGGTAGTTGCTACTACAGCAGACTCTCTTCAGTCTGCCCTCCCAGCTATTGGGTGCAGCAGCATCCAGCGAATATAGCACAAGGCCCGCTTGCCCAACACAGCATAGCACAGTGCTTTCTCCCTTCCTTCTCTGGTTGGCAGGCTCCCCATCTGCCCTGCTCCTTCCTGGGCTTTCATTTTTTTTATGTGGCCCCTCCTGCTCTCAGATGTACATGGGTATTGTAGTTGCTTCCTAGGGATGTTTGTGGCTTGGCTTATCCTCTAAACCAGTGTTTCTCAACTCCAGTCCTCAAGGCGCCCCAACAGGTTATATGTTCAGGCTCTCCACTGTTTTACACAGGTGATTTGATCAGTTTCCCTACCTAATTACCACAGCCATTTCACCTGAGGGAAATCCTGAAAACATGACCTTTTGGGGGCGCCTTGAGAACTGGAGTTGAGAAACTGCTCTAAACTACATCCCCCAGAATGCTCCTGTGTAAAGCCAGTCATTTGCTAAACAAGGCATGACATTGCAGAACTCTTCTTCCATAAGATGAAAACGGCTATCAGTAACATTGCCCTGTGCTACAGGGATTTTACAGGTAAGGGTTGACTTAACTGTTTGGATTACTAGCAAAGCAAGGGGAAGACCGAGGAATACAACTCTTTATCTGGTGAAGCAGTTTGCAGTGATTTTTAGGTTAGGTCTACACAAGCAATTAAATATTTATATTACAGAGGTTTCACTATTTGCAGCCAATCCTGTCCTTTTCACACCGATTGAAGCAGTTAAATCTCTTAGCTGAAAAGAGATTGAATTTCTAATATAGCCCTAGCCTTTTTTTGTACAGTTTATCTAATGAGGTTTTCATTCTAATGTTGAAATATTTAGCTTCCATTTTAAAAATAACCTACCTAAAAAAAATCCATTTCCATTTTTTTTTTTTTTTTTTTGTAACCACACAAAAAAAAAATGTAAAACAGAAAATGTGTTGGTTGGAGCCCAACTTCAGTAGAGCAGTGTTAATTTTGGCAGCAAATTTTTGTTTTAGTTTTAGTCCCATTTAGTAAAATGGCATGTAAGTTTTAGTCCCATTTTAGTCGTATTTAGTCGACTAAAACTCCAATTCATTTTAGCCGAGTTTTAGTCGACTAAAACTCCTTTTTAGTTGTCTAAAATCTAATGGGTGTAGTTAAATTTGTAATGCATCATTTTAAGCATTTCTCTACCATTTCCAAACTCATTATTATATAGTTACTGCTGCTGGAGTGACAAATCAAATATGATGTTTTTAATGGTTAGGTTTGAACATGCACTACAGAGACACAGATTTAGTCGTTATATAACGTCTTTAAGTAAAAACTTTTCGTCAAGAATATTGCTGTTTTCATAAAAGGATAAAATGCCCAAAAAAAATAGGAACACTTTGCGTGACATTCATGTGTGTGCGGTTGGCTCTACCGCTTCTTCTCAGCCAAGGGAGTGTGCGGTGTGGTGGGCCCACTCACAATTTTGCCTAAGAACACAGCCCTGAATAAATGGTACAAAAACATACTCAGGCTCCGAGAACAACTTCTAAGTCCTACTCCTAACCATCTAACAACAGTTTGGTGATGAACAGAACAACATGTCTTTTCCAGCATGCTGGAGCTCCTTACCATAATGCAAAAGTGATAAGTAGTAAGTAAGCGGTACTTTGGGGACGTGAACTGGGAACAATTTTTTTTTAATTTTGGGTCCATGGCCAGGGAAACTAGACCTTAATCCCTTTGAGAAGTAACAAGTTGAACTTGTGGTGGACTGGTGGTCATGGTCAATCCGACCTCAAGAGGCTGGTGATGAGGGTGAGGGAAAGGGAACCCAAAAAAACCCACAAATTCTGACAAGTTGAACTTGATTGACAATGATGACATGCCGCCACGAATGTCAGGCCCAGGGCAAATTGCAGCACAGCAGAGGTCTTTAAAAAGAAGGGTCAACTAACTCACGTCAACACTGCGTGATTGCAGTGCAAATATTGACTCTTTGCATTTGCAATGCATAGAATTAATGTCAATGAAAGCATTTGACACTTATGCAATGCTTTTACCGGATACAATGATCTGACAAACGTCAGATCATTGTATCCCAGATACATCTGAGACTAACACAAAAAGATCCAAAACACTGAAGCAGCACTAGCAGACATTGTCAAAATTATTTTGGTGTCATTTTGGCCATAGCTGTACATGGCCAACCAAGCACAGACAGCAGCACACTGCACAGGCACTGTTACTTACTGCCTGGTGCCTGTCTGGCAGTGGCACAGGCACAGAGAGAGCACTCTGAGTCCGACTCCCGACTATGCTGTAACAGCATAACAAACAAACCAATACTTTAGGGTAATGCTTATTTCTACAAGAAGAATAAGTTTACTTTCAGTTTATTATTTCAACAGTTCTAATTCTCAGATACATTCAAAGAAAAAGTGCAGTGTCTACAATAATGCCATTAGTGCGTGGATTTACTGGATTATAACAGTCACCACTTTTTATCAACTCCAGTCCTCTCTCTCTCAGCATCCAGTTTCACAATGACAAAATAGAGGTAAATATCACACTAAAAGAAAAGACGGTTGCCCTTTTTGACCGTCCATTTACCGTTACTGATCTACTTTTCTTTCATTAGTGTGATATTTACCTATATTGTCAAATTTGTCAATGCTAAGAGAGAGAGTACAAGTCAGTCAACAAGTTGGTTGATAAAAAGTGGTAGTTGACTTGTTTATTATTACAGCCCAGAATCCACATACCAATGGCATGGCATTTGTAGCCTGAGCATGTGCATTTTTCCTATGAATTTGACTGACAATTTAAACTTTTGAACTACTGATTCTTCCTATTCTATCGCAATAAGCAGAACCCACAAGTATTGGGTATGCTACTGTAAATAGAAATACTTGGAGAATAATAAAACACTCCTATTTGTTTCGATTCATTTTAAGGAAAGCACTTCGTGCCAACATGACCCTTGCGCTATTCCGCCGACCTCTTGAGAGGTCACCTGTAACTCTGAATACCCTCTCTGCAAAGGCTTGAGAAGCTGGCATAGCCATCAGGTCTAATGCAAAAGGTTTTTGCTGGTGATACAAAGTGTCACTCTTTGACAGCCAAAAATCTGTTGCAGTGGTGTACTCCTCACTGATGGCAACTTGGTGCAAAAGCTCTTCCTTATATTTTCTGAACTGCTGCTCTGTGCTGTTTGGGGAGATCCTCTGCTTGGGTCTTCTGCAGCATTTCGAAAGAAACCGAAAGACTAGTTGCTTAGACGTGGATGCCGGTGGCGGTGCTTCTTAGACTTCCTGCGATAGTTCTTCTACCACATCGTCGTCAGACAATTCCTCAAGGGGTGTGTGTGGATGTGCATACTCCTCTGCCTTTTTAAGCAGTTCTTGAATATTCTCATCCGCCACATCAACAAGGGTTTCACAGACGATAAGGTTGACAAAACAAGCAGCTGCTGCAAGTGGAGAGAACTTTTCGTCAGTTGGATCTAAGAATGAAGCAAAACGTTGGTTGACACTCCCTTTCATTTTCTGTGCAATTGTGGCAAGGTCTTGGTAGCTAGTGTTCTGTTTAAAGTCCTCAAGATGGCTGAGCAGATCAAAGAGGGCAGGAACAGCCAGGGACATGGACATGGTGTCACTCTGGAGGGTTTTGGTATGTTCTGCAAAAGGCAGCAGTAGGTCATGCAATGATGTGAGCTTTTGCCATTCACTAGGGAGCAAGCTGTCCCATCCCATGCTGTTTGCGATTTGACAGGCTGACTCTTTCAGTTTGAGGAGTCTTGCGATCATGTTGAATGTACTTGACCAGCGTGTGAGGCAGTCATTTAAAAGAATAAGGCCACAATGCTCCAATAGCTTCTGTGTTGCAACTGAAGACTTGCGGAAGAGGTACACTATTGATCTTGCTTCATCCAGTATTCCCCTTACACTTTCCTCCTTATGCACCATGTGGACCACAAGTTGCAACGTATGCACCATACATGGTTGTCCGGTCCATGTCGATCCGTTGGTACCTATCAAGTGGAACACACACACACACACACACACACCCCAATAAGCATAAAGTATACTATAGAAAATGTTTGTTCCATTCTATTATTTTAAGACTTAACATCTTATGGGAATGGTTTTACAGTACACAAGACAAATTATAGTGGAAAAATAAAAAAGGTGCACTGACTGACTGCACCCCGTAGACTAGAGCAGATAGCGCTGTGCCCCCATATCCATCATCTCATAGCCATTAGATAATTGACTGGTGTCACCGTGTCAACCATGTCATCATGTAAAAGAATAAAAATGGCTGACTCACTCACCGCAGATCATCAATTTCCATCTCGGCCTCATAGTCACTTGCGTCATGGGGGAGTCTTCCTCACTAGAGCTGGATGGTTCTGCTGCTGTGGTTTGTTTAAATGCCGCCACCATATTGCTCCCGTTGTCTGTTATCACTGTAAGGATCTTCTTCTTTGGTATGTCCCAGTCTTGCAAGCATTTGTCCACAGGATTTGATTGACTGTGCAGTGTGTGGGTGGGCTACTTGTTCAAGGGCCAACAATATGTGTTCAGGTTTATGTTGTTCAACACAAAAGTAGCATGCACTTATGGCAAGGAATGAAGCTGGGAGTCCTTTTTTGGTCCACAAATCAGTGCAAATAGATACTCTCCGAGCAGCAGCCACTCTCTTTTTGAATTTTTGTTTATCATCTTCATACTGTTTGTCAATCAGATTGCTTATTTTAGTTTTCTTTGGAACAGTCAGCTTCCTATCTAGTGTCTCCATCATGCTAACAAAGTCCTCATCTTCAATCGTTCTGACTGGTAATCCGGTGCGCCCAATCCATCTTCTTATGGCCTCCTCCCTGGCATGTTCCTTAGAGTCAATTTTATATTTTGATGCACCTAAAAGAGCGGTGCAAATAGTTTGCTGTGGTTGTGCACTGACTTGACTTGGTCCATCATTTGATGTTTTCAGTATCTGTGGGGTTGAATTAGGGGGGAAATTAAAGTTATTCTGATTGTTACGTGCTCTCTCACCCCAGTGACACTCCCCACACAGTCGGTCAGCTCCAACTAAGTTGCCTCTCTATAATATACTATATGTATAGCAGAGAAACACATGGCGGTCGTTGATATTTTATGTCACACGGTATTTGCGCAGCGGTATTTCAAACGCTTTTTTTTTTTTTTTTTTTTTTAGGAAAAAAGACACTTCATGAATAAAAAAATAAAATAAACAGTAAAGTTAGCCCAATTGTTCAGTATAATGTGAAAGATCAGATGATGTTACGCCGAGTAAATAGATACCCAACATGACTCGTGTAATATTGGCGACAAACTACACTACTGTACCTAAACATCTACATCTTAAAAAAAAAAAAAAAAAACAGTTACCAGGTTAGAGTTAATACAGATTACAGAGAAGTTCTAATGATAGTATTATTGCTCTCATGATCGCGGCGATACCTCACATGTGTCATGTGATTTGAACACTGGCGTTTACATATGCATTATGCAGGGGCCACTTGCATTTTCAGCTTGTGGGAACAGGGACGCTTTAAAAAAAAAAAAAAAATTAATTTTATTTTACATTGTCACGTGTTGCCGTGCTTACATTTTTTATGAATTTCAGGATGAGTTGTCCGCAAATGACGCTTCAAGTTTGTTGTATTTTTATCAGCGAGTGTCGCTTCACATGGTTTGCAAAGAGTCTTGTTGTCCTTAACATCAAATGTAAAATACAGCCATAGATCTTCTCTTTCTACCAGTGATAATCACAGCCGACATTCCGGTATAGTAATAGTTTGGACTTTGGAGTCTTGGATTGTACGGTGGGGGGGGAGGAAGCCTGTATGTGGCTGCAGTGCTCTCTCGACAGTGGTCTCTGAGTAGAGTAGGCCTGTGAAATTAGGAAATAAATGGCATGCAGTCAGTACAGTACACATTCTACCTGGATCACCAACCTGAGTGCTATCCATTAGGTTGTGTAAAAAGTTCCAGGTATGAGAGACACATTCTCAAAATGCACATTAGACGGTAGAGGGGCAATTTTTCCAAAGCATGTGCCCATTTGTGTGCACAGCCTATTGCATTAGTGTCTGCACCCCAAAGTTTAAACACACGTATGTGTATACATACAGTGGATATAAAGTCTACACACCCTTGTTAAAATGTCAGGTTTCTGTGATGTACGGTAAGCAAAATGACAGATAAATCATTTCAGAACTTTTTCCACTTTTTAATGTGACCTATAAACTGAACAACTCAGTTGAACAACAAACTGAAATCTTTTACATGGAGGGAAGTAAAAATAAAAAACTAATACAATATGGTTGCATACGTGCACACACACTTAAACTAATACATTGTTGAAGCATCTTTTTGATTTTTTTTTTTTTTTCATTCAAGTTTTAGTTTATCTGAATAGTCCGTGCAATCTTTACAGAAAAAAGTACAATGTAGTATCACAATATAATATGCAAGCGAACAAATTAAATATCAGTAGATCTCAAAATACAATATTACCATGTTTGGAATACATCAATGCAAAAATACCATAAAAACAGAAAATATTGAAATATATTTATCAAAAATAGGAGTAACCCTCTATACCCCCTCATTCTAACCTTCCCTTCTTCGACAGTAAGTAGCAATGATGGCCTATTAAATATCTCAAAATATATGTATATAGTTACCAGAAGATGAGGAGATCCTCCATCCCCCCAGACACCCCTAAAGGGAACATACTGTGCCTGAGAAGGCAAGAGCAGCTCCCCCACCCCCTCCTAAGCAACCCAAAAACTTTTTTTTTTTTTGAGAAAACATACAACCTTAATTTGAGTATATATAATAGTAAATATAGTAGTCTACTATAAGTTTAACCGGGTGTAAAAAATCCTTCTCAAAATAATAAATCAAAGTCAAATGTTCTGACTCTAAAATAAGAGAACGTTGTATAAACCTGAGAAGTCTTAAAACAATCTAGTACAAATACCTATTGTTTATATTCCATATAACAAAAATAAATAAGAATGGGAGAAAGAGAGAAAAGAAGAGAAAATATTTAGTGTTCAGTAGGAAAAAAAGGAAGAAATGGAAAGAAAAAGCCTACCTGCTCAATGTAAATATCAATAGTCAGCGATTGGTATTGCTAATTACTTAAGGGGTGTAGGAATTCCCAAAAATTGTATCCAAGGTTCCCATATAGAATTAAATTGAGTAGATCTGTCCAACGTTGAACTAATCATTTTTTCCTGTTCCATTATCCATGTAACTTTTCTCTTCATACATAAGAGAAATTGATGTTTTTTTTTTTCCATGCTTTGGCAATGGTTATTCTAGCCCCTGTAAGTATGAATAGAATCAGTTTTCTGGTAACCTTGGGAACCTGTGGTATAAATCAGTTAAGTAAAGCGATCGCTGGAGATTGATGTATTGTATATCCTGTGATTTTTCGTATAATATATTGAAGATTTTATTCCAAAATCCTCGGATTTTGGGACATTCCCACCAAATATGAATCATAGATCCTAATCCCTAACAACCTCTAAAACAGAGGGAATGAGGTGGGATACATAGCAGCTACTCTTGTAGGAACTAGGTACCATCTAGTAAAGATTTTAACATTTGCTTCTATAAGTGAAGCATTAAGAATGCTTTTTATTGATCTAATAAAATTTCCACACCAGTCCTTCAGATCCCAATCACTTTGGAGGTCCTTCTCCCAAGCCAGCAAATGAGGCAGTTTAATATCGTTGGAAGCAAGCGACTTATATATAACAGAAATCCCACCTCTCCTATTAATAGCCTGTTCACATCTAACTTAATATAGCGTAGGTTCTCTAGATCCAGGAATATTTTCCCATAATTTATTAGTAAAATTAGAGATTTGAAGAAATCTTGATCTTTCAGTAGAAGGAAAATCTAGATTATCAATGAAATATTGTATAGAGAGAGGGCCTGATCTTGAGAAAAAACGTCCAATGCGGTACACCCCCTTATGCCACCACTTAAAGGAACCAACATCCCCTTTTGAGATAAATAATGTATTCTGAAACAGATCAGCCAATGGTTGCAGCTTAGAGACCAAAGAGGGGAGATTCCTAAGCGAGTCCCACAAAGCTAAAGATTGTGATAGAGCAGGAGATAAAATAGAAGGTCTGTTTTTGGGAGGACACCACAATAAATTTTCCAAAGAAAATTTAGGGGAAGCCAATTCTTCTATACGAATCCAGTCAGGTTGTTCATTTTTGAGGTATATATCAGACAACTGTGCCAGTCTAGCAGCTTGGTAATACCACCAAAGGTTCGGAAGTCCCAAGCCTCCCTGCTCAGTGAGATTATACAGGCTGCGGGAAGAAAGGCGTGGACCTTTTTTCTGTTCCAAATTTTAAGGATTTTGCTTTGGAAGGCTTTTAGGTGAATTTTTTTAATTGGAATAGGGAGCGAGCGAAAAAGATGCAACAATCTGGGTAGGAGGGTCATCTTGATAGAATTAAGTCTGCCAAACCAACCGATATTGTGTCTTCCTCAGTTGCTAAGATCAGCCTCAAGTTTCCTATACATAGGTGGATAATTAGCCTGATATAAATCTTCAAATTTTGAAGTGAGATTAATACCTAAGTATTTAAGGGAGCAAGTACTCCAACTGAATTCGTATTTATTTTGTATGTAGGAAACCACGGAGTCTGGAAGAGACACATTAAGGGCTTTAGATTTGGCCATATTAACCTTGAGACCTGATATTTTGGAGAATTTTTGAAGCTGAGAGTAAATTTCAGATGAAGACGTTGGAAGTAATAAACAACAGGTCATCTGCAAATAATGCACATTTATGATTTTCTTTTTCACACTGGATCCCCCTGATATTCGGATTATTCCGGATTGCAATTGCTAATGTTTCCATCATAACAGCGAATATCAGGGGAGATAAAGGGCAACCTTGCCTAGTACCTCTACAAATCTTAATGGAGTCAGAGAATAGCCCCTGTAATCTGACTTTAGCTTCAGGTGTAGAATATAGAGCAGATAAAATGCCTAAAACTTTCGAACCAAAACCCCAGCGCTTCATGACCTCAAACATGTATGGCCATGAAACTGAATCAAAGGCCTTTTGCAGGTCCAACGATAGGAGCATACCTTCCTGTTTTTGTTTACCTACCCATTGGGTTTGCAATATTGACACCAAATCTACCGCTCTCCTCACCTGATCTGGACCCTGTCTACCAGGGATAAATCCCACCTGATCTTTATGGATATATTGCCCAATGAAGGAAGATAACCTATTAGAGAGAATTTTGGTTAATATTTTTAAGTCATTGTTAATCAAAGAAATTGGCCTGTAATTTTCGACTAGGCTGGAGTCCTTATCAGGTTTTGGAATAACGGATATATATGCCATGTTGAGCTGTTTACCTATTGGATGACCTTCTGTCAGAAAATTAAAAAATCGTGTAAGATAGGGTGTCAGGGTCTCTAAGAATGTTTTATAGTAAGTAGGAGAAAAACCATCAGGTCCGGGAGCTTTATTAGTTTTCAATGTTCTAATAACTTCTGAAACTTCTGTCATAGATATGGGAGCTTCTAATTCCTCTCTATGTATATCTGCTAACTTGGGTAATTGTAAGCCATCTAAGAACTCCTCTATTCTATTGGAGGTAGATTGTCCTTCAAAACTATATAAATCAGAATAGAAATCTTGAAAGTCTGTCATTATACGCTGAGGGTTTAGTGTAAGAGAGCCATCAGCTAATCTGATCTTGGGAAGAACTCTAGATTTGAATCTAGGGGATAATTTATGAGCTAACATGGGACCTATCTTATCCCTCATTTGATAAAATTTGGCCCCAGACCACTTAACAGAACTATCTGCGTTCACCGTGAGAGCCAGATTCAGAGCAGCCCTAGCAGCATCCAATTTGGAGGCAGGAATACCACATGGATCCTTTTTATGTTGTTTACTCAATGTTACAACGTCTCTTTCTAGTCTTTCCACCTCCAAAGTCTTCCATTTTTTTTGTCTAGCTGCAATCTGTATCAATTTGCTTCTGACGGTAACTTTGTGTGCCGCCCACAGAATTTCCGGAGAAACTTCCTCCCTGTCATTATGTTCAAATTATTCCTTAATCTCACGTTCAATTTCTGTGGCAATAACGGGATCCCTTAGTAACGATTGATTAAGAGTCCAATGGGATACCCTTTGAACCATACTATCACATTTCAAAGACAGTAGAACCATAGAGTGGTCTGACCATGCCACGTCTATAATAGAGGAGGCAATGGCAGAAGGGATATGTTGAGTAGAAACCATTATGTGATCTATACGTGAGTATGATTGGTGGGGATTTGAAAAGTGAGTAAAATCTTTTGTTTTGGATTCAGCTCCCTCCATATATCCGTCAATCTGAATCTATGAAGTAGGTGATCAATTTATGTACTAGCCCTGGTTGGACGGATCATTTTAGTCATCAATGGTTTAGATTTATCTAGCCCTGTATCAATTGCTATGTTGAAATCTCCTCCCATAATGATAACTCCATCCATAAATGGCTGAAGAGTTTCAAACATTCGGTTAAAGAATCTCTTTTGTCCCCTATTAGGAGCATAATATGATATTAAAGTATACAACCTCCCATCTATGGTACCTTTCACCAACAGTAATCTCCCCTCTGGGTCTCCACATTCCTTCTGTAAATTAAACTTGCAGAGTTTAGAAAATAAAATTGCTACTCCCCTAGTCTTATTTTCAGCATTGGCTAGATGAAACACTGGGAAGTGGGCATATAAAAAAGTGGGGGTGTACCGCTGTGGGAAATGGGTTTCCTGTAAAAAAACGACATCAATGTGATGAGACCTATATTCCTGAAAGGCCTTCCTTCTCTTAATTGGGGAGTTCAACCCCTGTGTGTTATGAGTAATAACCCGAAGAGGAGAAGAAATATTATTAGTGGCAGCCATGAAAAAATAGAGTAAGATCAAGCAATTTGCTGTCCCAAATAATACTCCATCTAATATAAATCCTTAATAAGAAAGAATTATTCACCAAGGTTGGATTATCAAACTTCAAACATCCCTCCAAAAAACCTCTCATTGGCAGGTAGGCTAAGGGAAAGAAGACCGTAAAGAAAAAAGAAAAAAACAAAATCAAATTCACTCAGAAGCGTAGTATATCAAAAGGCCAAATTATGGCCCAGAATGAAGGGAGGAATAAGACTTCCTTCCTTCATTCAAAAAATACTCAGTAGTATATCCCATAAGAAGGGCTAAGTACCCTCCTCTCAGATCGGTAAAAAAACAACTGATCCAAGAAGTGGGTAGAGGCCCAATGCCTCAACATCGGCCAGTGAACAGCCTCTCAAAAAGTGTGAAAACATCAAACTAAAAGCGGATTCATCTTGGATAAACCGAAAGTCCATAACAGACTATATTTTGTTTTTCTAAAACACTAGAAATTTTTTTTTTTTTTTTTAATTGCCACCTGAGATATCAGGTAGAGAAGATAAAGTAAAAAAGGAACTTCTCTTCTCGGGTAACAAGATTATCTTTAACTCTCCTATGTTTGACTTTGTTCCAATTAGAAGAGGTTGGGCTTATAGGAGATTGACATTTGATAGAGCCTTGTTGGGCAGGTGTAGTGTCCATGTCCGGTTCCATAGAGATAATCTTCAGGTCCAGCAAAGATGTTCACCTTCTTGGAAATTATGAACTGCATAGTGTTTGCCAGGAAAAGCCCATCTGTATTTTATGTCTTTTTTTGATAAGGGCCGCCAATAGAGGTTTTAGGGATCTTCTTCTTTGAATAGTATAAGGAGAAATATCAGAAAATATTTGAATAGTGGCTCCCTGGTATTGTAATAGTTCCTGTTGGCAAAATTTCTTCATTATGTCCTCTTTTATAGAATAATAATGTGGTTTAACTACCATATCCCTTGGTAAACCGTCCTTTCTAAGTGGTCCCAGTGACCTATGAGCACGGTCCAATTCCAACTTGTGAGCAGGAATAGATGGTAATAGGATTTTTATGACATCCTGTATAGCAGCATGTACATCAAGGATATTTTCTGGCAATCCCCTGACCCTGAAATTGTCTCTCCTGGAACGGTTCTCAAGGTCATCAATTCGTGCCTGTGCTGTTTCCAGCTGGTCCTGCATGAATTGTAAATGTTCAGTATTCTGGTCAGTTTTTGCCACAGTGATGTCTAACTTGTGCTCAATATTTTCAATTCTACTACCAAGGGACTGAAAGTCGGCTTTAATTTCACCAGTAATTCTTTCAGCATTTAGTGCTAATCCTTTATCCAGCATTTCTGATATTCTCGTGAATAATTTGGATACATTGAAAGTTACATCAAGAGCCTTTTCGGCCTGTGTATGTACTGGGATAGGAGCTAGTGTAGAGACCTCTATTGGGGATAAATGGATAAATTCCACAGGGCTCTCCTGTTCCGTGTATTCAGGAGAAGTGATAGAAGGACAAAATACAGAATTAGAAGTCTGAGAAATAAAAGATATAGATGGAGCCAAAACTTGCTTAATAGCATTGGAGGCCTCAGCAGCTTTCTGTGTGCATGTCTGAGGTACGGCGGCCATCTTGGAAAAATTCAGTTTCTCCTCAGGCTGTTTAAAACGTTTCTTGCCTCTTTTAGAATATTTACTTGGCATAGACAGGTGCTCTGAAGCTTCCGCTAGCGTTACCCGTTATTCTCAGGCGACAAGGGAGTCTGTAACCGCTTGTATCTCTGCTGTATGGCCGGCGGTGAGCGGAGCTCCGGTCCTAAGCTGCCATCTTAGGAGCTCCCGCCCCCTTTTTGCACCTTTTTGATTTTATTATGGCACTGTCTTTTTGGGTATGAGTCTATCAGCAGGGCACATCTTGACTTGGCAATATTTTTCCACTCTTCTTTGCAAAAACACTCCAAATCTGTCAGATTGCGAGGGCATCTCCTGTGCACAGCCCTCTTCAGATCACGCCACAGATTTTCAATTGGATTTAGGTCTGGGCTCTGGCTGAGCCATTTTAAAACGTTATTCTTCTTCCGGTGAAGCCATTCCTTTGTTGATTTGGATGTATGCTTTGGCTTGCTGTCATGTTGAAAGATGAAGTTCCTCTTCATGTTCAACTTTCTAGCAGAAGCCTGAAGGTTTTGTGCCAATATTGACTGGTATTTGAATCTGTTCATAAATATCTCTACCTTGACTAAGGCCCCTGTTCCAGCTGAAGAAAAACGGCCCCAAAGCATAATGCTGCCACCACCATGCTTCACTGTAAGTATGGTGTTCCTTTGGTGATGTGCAGTGTTGTTTTTGCACCAAACATATCTTTTGGAATCATGGCCAAAAAGCTCAACCTTGGTTTCATCAGACCATAGCACATTTTCCCACATGCTTTTGGGAGACTTCAGATGTGTTTTTGCAAAATTTAGCTGGGCTTGGATGTTTTTCTTCATAAGAAAAGGCTTCCCGTCTTGCCACTCTACCCCATAGCCCAGACACAGGAAGAATATGAGAGATTATTGTCACATGTAGCACACAGCCAGTACTCGCCAGATATTCCTGCAGCTCCTTTAACGTTGCTGTAGGCCTCTTAGCAGCCTTCCTGACCAGTTTTCTTCTCGTCTTTTCATCAATTTTGGAAGGCTGTCTAGTTCTTGGTAATGTCACTGTTGTGCCATATTTTCTCCACTTCATGATGACTGTCTTCACTGTGTTCCATGGTATATCTAATGCCTTGGAAATTCTTTTGTACCATTCTTCTGACTGATACCTTTTAACAATGAGATCCCTCTGATGCTTTGGAAGCTCTCTGTGGACCGTGGCTTTTGCACTAGGATGCAACTAAGAAAATGTCAGGAAAGACCTACTAGAACAGCTGAACTTTTATTAGAGTTAATCAGAGGCACTTTAAATGATTGCAGATGTGTACTGACTCTTATTTAACATGAGTTTGAATGTGATTGCTTAATTCTGAACACGGCTACATCCCCAGTGGCACACTTATGCAACCATAATATTTAAATTTTTTACTTCCCCTCCCCTAAAATATTTTAGTTTGTTTTTCAACTGAGTTGTACAGTTTATAGGTCACTTTAAAGGTAGAAAAAGTTCTGAAATGATTCAACTTTGTCTCATTTTTTACATCACAGAAACCTGATATTTTAACAAGGGTGTGTAGACTTTTCATATCCACTGTATACAGTTGTGCTCATAAGTTTACATACCCTGGCAGAATGTATGATTTCTTGGCCATTTTTCAGAGAATATGAATAACACCAACTTTTCTTTCGCTCATGGTTAGTGTTTCGCTGAAGCCATTTATTATCAATCAACTGTGTTTACTCATTTTAAATCCTAATCACAACAGAAACTACCCAAATGACCCTGATCAAAAGTTTACATACCCCAGTTCTTAATACCATGTATTGTCCCCTTTAACATCAATGACAGCTTGGAGTATTTTGTGGTTGAGGCTCTTTATATTCTCAGATGGTAAAGCTGCCCATTCCTCTTGGCAAAAAGCCTCCAGTTCCTGTAAATTTTTGGGCTGTCTTGCATGAACTGCACGTTTTGAGATCTCCCCAGAGTGACTCAATGATATTGAGGTCAGGAGACTGAGATGGCCACTCCAGAACCTTCACTTTATTCTGATGTAGCCAATGACAGGTCGACTTTGCCTTGTGTTTTGGATCATTGGCATGTTGGAATGTCCAAGTATGTCCCATGCGCAGCTTCCTGGCTGATGAATGCGAATGTTCCTCCGTTATTTTTTGATAACATACTGCATTCATCTTGCCATCAATTTTGACCAAATTTCCTGTGCCTTCTGTAGCTCACACATCCCCAACACATCAGCGATCCACCTTCGTGTTTCACAGTAGGAATGGTGTTCCTTTCATTATAGGCCTTGTTGACTCCTCTCCAAATGTAACATTTTATGATTGTGGCCATAACTCAATATTGATCTCATAACTCCAAATGAATTTGTGCCTAAAGATTTGAGACTTGTCTCTGTGCTGTTTGGCATATTGTAAGCGGGATACTTCGTGGCATTTACATAGCAATCGCTTTCTTCTGGCGACTCGACCATGCAGCCTCCTTATTGTGCATCTTGAAACAGCCACAACACTTTTTTTTTTTTTGTCCTGGATTTCCCCTGAAGTTATTTGTAAGTTTTCTTTGCATCCCGAACAATATTCCTGTCAGTTGGGGCTGAAAGTTTTTAGTTGGTCTACCTGACCGTGGTTTGGTTCTACAGAACCCCTAATTTTTCACTTGTTGGTTAGAGTTTGAATACTGCTGATTGCCATTCTCAATTCCTTGGATATCTTTTCATATGCCTTTTCCTGTTTTATACAGTCCAACTATCTTTTCCCACAGATCCTTTGACAATTCTTTTGTTTTCTCCATGGCTCAGAATCCAGAAACGTCAGTGCAGCACTGGATGAAAGATGTAAGGGTCGGCCAGGAGTCCAGAAACACACACACACACACACTACTTACAAGCAAAACGGATCACAAGTGAGGATGGGTACCTTTAACCACTTCAGCCCCGGAAGATTCGGCTGCTCAATGACCGGGCTATTTTTTTGTGATACGGCACTGCGTCGCTTTAACTGACAGTTGCACGGTCATGCTATGTTGTACCCAAACAAAATTTATGTCTTTTTTTTTTCCCAGAAATAGAGCTTTCTTTTAGTGGAATTTGATGTGTTTACACACACAAACCCCCGTGCTTCCGCTCATGCACACGATCGCTCGCGTGCCCTCTGGTGGCTCTCCTGGGCAAAGCTATGTGTGAGATATATATATATATATATATATATATATATATATATATATATATATATATATATATATTAGGATTTCGCCCAGGAGAGCCATTCTGCCGCAGTAGATCTGCGTGAGTCGGTCGGGAACCAGTTAATAGCCATTCTCGCCTTTGTGTCAACTTGTGTGCTTTTTATCAGGCGAAAATCACCAGGGTATGTAAACTTTTACTGTTGTGGGTTTAGTAACACTTTAAGACCTCTAGTAGTAGAAGTACTGCTGGGGGCAGCGTCGGGATGAAAGATTAATATTGTAGAAAAATCTGTTGGCTTCATCCTATACTGAACTATTATTTTTATAATTTTGCCTGGAGTTCTGCTTTAAGTATATTATCATCTGCCTTGAGGGCTTTGGTCTTGTGAATATTATGCTTACTGATCTTTTGGTGACTTCTAACCTATTTGAAATTATAGACTAGATTATTGTGTGTCTGTGTGTGTGTGTGTGTGTGTGTGTGTGTGTGTGTGTGTGTGTATATTTATATATAATATACGTACTCCGCAGACAGCAGAATTGGTAATCCCTGCCAAATGACACAAGGTGGCCACTTCAGTGCTTGGGTGAAGTCCTCCCAGACAAAGTCTGTTTCTCAGGATGGATGTAGATTAAAGCTAGGCCACAACGCCTAAGAGCCGGTTCACACTGGGGCAACACGACTTCCAGCGGGACTTCCAGAAGCAACTCAGACACGACTTGAGCATGAATCACAGCGAGACTTGGAGGAGACTTCAGCGCGACTTGAAATAAATTCATTAACAACACGACTTGAAATAAATTCCTTGTGGCTTCTGAGTAAATTCCTTTCTGCTTCCTGTAAAGTTGCCTTCAAAATGAACAGTGATCAGACTTCTAAGCGACTTCCATTGAAATCATTGGTTACAAGTTGCCTACAGGTCGCCTAGAAGTCTGATTGAAGTAGTACAGGAACATTTTTTGAAGTCGGAGCGACTGCAGTCGTGTACATTAAAACATCTCCGTTCACTTCAATTAGTTTTAAAAATAGCGTGACTTGGGGCGACCTGAAGTCGCGTCCGGAGTTGCCCCTGTGTGAAACGGGTCTGAGTGTAGTTGGGAGCAAAGCAGCCCACAGCTCTGGGTCTCCCTCTCTAGCATGTGCCCCTTGGTGATTCACTTCTTGCAACTCAACACAGTATGTGGCATTCTTAACAGTAACTTGCTGCCTTTTTTTCATCAGCCCAACTCCTTGCAGACAGCACAGTACAGCCATGTGTCACTCAGCGACTTGGTCCCCACAGCTTTATTCTCAGCAGTAGCTCTCATGGTTACTTGTGCAGCACAGCCTCTCCTGCTTGATGCCATATGCCTCAGACAACTTTCACAGCAGACTTCCAGCCACTATGCAGTCTGGCCTCTCCTGCAGCTTTTTCTGGCAGCAGCCTCATGTCCAGCACCTGGCTGTTCCCTGTGTTCCAGGCTCAAAGATCAACCCCACTCAACACGCAAGTCCCAGCTGATTTGCTCACAGTTTCAAGTTCCATTGGCAGCCCAGACCATGCAGTAGGAACCATCCTGCCATGTTGCTAGGGGTATGCATAGTCCCAGGCTGTTGTGGCAGCCAGTAGTTTTTCATCTTCTTCTCTTTCCCTGCACCCTTTCACTAGCTGGGAGGGTTGGCGAACTGCAGCCACCTAGAAGGAATTCTCTGTCAGGCAGCTTAAAGGGACCACAGGCACAGTGCCACTTAGTTCACATGACTACATTAGTAGTTTTCCAAATCACCTAGTCTGACAGTGACATGTCCAAAACACTCTTGCGCAGAAGTTTGATAGCCCATCTCAGATGAGGGGGGTGGTGATCCACTTCACCAGGGGTTAATCTTTAGGCCTTGCTGCCCTGTTGGACTGGGGGTGGTGTCTTTGACATCTATAGGAAATGGAAAGAAATGGGGCGCGCCAGCCTAGTGCATTATCTCACATAAATTTATTGACAAACTTTTCGCAAGCCTGAGATGAAAATTTGCTTAGACTGGCCACTCTTCCATAGCTTGATAGTCCTGGAAATTGAGTCTCCAGACCGACGCACGACCATGCAGGGTCCCCTGCCCTCTGGATCGCTGATGTTTTGGGGATGTGTGAGCTACAAAGGCACAGGAAATTTGGTCAAAATTGATGGCAAGATGAATGCAGTATGTTATCAAAAATTACTGGAGGAACATTTGCATTCATCAGCCAGGAAGCTGCGCATGGGACGTACTTGGACATTTCAACATGCCAATGATCCAAAACACAAGGCCAAGTCGACCTGTCATTGGCTACAGCAGAATAAAGTGAAGGTTCTGGAGTGGCCATCTGTCTCCTGACCTCAATATCATTGAGCCACTCTGGGGAGATCTCAAACGTGCAGTTTATGCAAGACAGCCCAAAAATTTACAGGAACTGGAGGCTTTTTGCCAAGAGGAATGGGCAGCTTTACCAGCTGAGTAGATGGAGCCTCAACCACTAGACTAGCCACTCTTATGTGGCTTGATAGCCCTGAAATCAACAGTTTTTAGACCGTAGGGGGACCATGCAGGGTCACCTTCTGATGCGTTTTAAAGGAGAGGGCAATCCTTCGAAATGCATCAGAGGGCAGGGGACCCTGCATGGTCGTGCGTCGGTCTGGAGACTCAATTTCCAGGACTATCAAAGTTATGGAAGAGTGCCCAGTCTAAGCTAATTTTCATATCATACTTGTAGTTTTTTTCGTTTTTACTTCAATAAATGTATGTGGGATAATGCACTAGGCTGGTGCGCCCTCTTTCTTTCCTATAGTGACATGTTCTCACCATATTCTGTATGTGGAAAGAGTAAACTGATAATAAAAATTAACTGATTGCATTTTCGCTGCTTCTTCCTTTTCCTTCGAATTTATTTTATGCCTGTACTTATTAATTTGTGCTATGTCTACTGTCATTTTTCTTCTGCATAACAATTGCTGTCAGATCCTCCACTGAATGGGAGAAATTAATTCCAAACTTATTTAAAATGTCTCAAAAATGCGTAATGGTCTTGAGTAAAATTTTGAATATTGTAGTTTTCAGCTAAGAAAACATCTGCCCTGGAATACAATTATTCTGCATAGTCTGATGTATAACAGTCATTACATGAACCAAGAGAATATTTTTGCCTAATGGCAAATTTGCTCATGGAAATTGTAATGTTTTCTTTACTTTCAAAATATTTTATTTTCAGAAGATAAATAATACAGAACATTACATCATGTTATATAAAAATAAATAAAAATAAAGAAAAAAGATTGTTTAGGAATAAACAAACATTAGTCAATAAATGGATAAAATAATAAAAACATCCTAGAAAAAGGATAGATTCATGTCAGCAATCAAAAGTTTGTCAGGGGGAGATCTCTTCATCCTTATAATATAATGGAAGGGAGAAGGGAAACCCTCTCTCCTTGGTAACCTGGAGCCCCTTATCAGGGACTAACTGCTCCAGGCATAGAGACCTCCTTCTGACTCTTGGGCCCTGAGAAGATTATCAGGGCCAACAGATCGGGATGGACTAAACAAGGCCGAACAAAACATTTGATAGTATCCCATTAAATCTAAATAAAAGAGACATAACATGTAATGGGAAACTAGAATTCCCAGAAAAAGAGTTTCCATAAATCCTTTTTAGAAGGAAGAAAAGAAGAGGAAAATAAAGACAGCGGGTAAAAGAGAGGACGGAGGGAAAGGGATGGGTATGTGTCCAACTTAATGTTGAATAGAAGGTAAAACCGCATCTTCACCAATCGAAATCCCCATATATTTGGCCCAAGGTTCCCATATTTTTTGAATTTGGGAATGGTATTAGATAAGATGCTAGCTAATTTTTCCTGAGTTAGTATCCAAGATATTTTGGTTTTGGCATCTGAGAGGAAAGGTTTTGTTTTTTTCCATGATTTGGCAATTGTGATTTTGGCGCCTGTAAAGATAAAGTGCATCAATTTTTGTGAAACCTTTGGTATGTGAGGAATATGAGCGTTCAAAATGGCTACTGGTAGGGACCTAGGGACGTGAAAACCTGTTACCTTAAAAATTAATAAAAATATTTTTCTCCAGAAGGGGCGAACTCTGGGGCACTCCCACCAAATATGAGGCATAGGGCCATAAAGTTGGCAACCTCTGAAACACGTTGGATCCATCTGGTTATAACTTTAATTTTTGCGTCCATTAAAGAGACATTCAGAATCCCTTTGAAAGATTTAGAGAAGGCTAAGTGCCAGGTATCCAAATTCCAACAAAACTGGGCGTCTTTTTCCCAAGCCTCCATATAGAAAGATTTTGATGTAGGGTGAGTGAGGCATGAATATACCATAGATATGCATCCCCTTTGTGAACCGGCCTGGCTGCACCATAACTCGTACTTTGTAAATTGGGGAGGAAGGAGTTTTTCCTTCCAGATTTGGTTTAAAAATGTGAAAATTCGATTAAACCGCGTTTTTTCTGAATCTGGAAGTTTCAGATGTTTGATGCAGTAACTAAGGGATATAGGCCCTCCAGGATTAAAAAATTGTCCTATACGATACAATCCTTTATCAATCCACCATCTAAATGCCTCTCTCATTTATTCAATAACCCTGACTTCCCCCTGGTATAAATGTAAAGAGGTCTTTCAGAGAATATAAGGTTTGGGAGGTTTCTTAGGGAATCCCATAGTGCAAACGATTGAGATAGAGTCGGGGACATTATGGGTGGTCTTTTTTTGGGGGGGCACCATAAAAGGTATTCTAAGGATAGTGTTGGTGTAGCCTTTTTTTCAATATTGATCCAGTCTGTTTTTTCTGTTGCAGAATAAATCAGACGTCTGGGCTAGTCTAGCTGCTAAGTAGTATTTATGTAGGTCAGGTAGACCTAAACCTACCTGTTTTCTGTGATGAAGTAATGTGTTTTGGGGGATGCAGTAACTTGAAGCACCCCAGATAAATTTGATGATTTTACTTTGGAGCTTTTTCAAGTGATTCTTAGTAATGGGAATAGGAAGAGATCTAGAGAAATAAAGGATTCTAGGGAGCAGAGTCATTTTTATAGAATTAATTCTACCTAACCAAGATAATTTGTTTTTGGACCAAGATGCTAGATCATTCTCAAATTTTTTGAATAAAGGTGGATAATTATGTAAAAAAAGGGTCTCAATGCGGGCTGTTAAGGTAATGCCCAGATATTTGATTGAGGTGTCTGTCCATTTAAATCCAAAGGATTGTTTAAGCAACAAGACACTAGACAAGGGAAGCAAAAGATTTAGAGCTTGTGATTTTGAGTAATTTACCCTAAGGCCTGAGACCTCAGAGAAGGCCTTCATAACCTGGCAGACGTTAGGAAGGGATATCAGCGGAGACGTCACGAACAATAAGATGTCATCTGCAAATAGGCCACATTTGTGAATTTGATTACCACAGGATACTCCTTTTAATATTGGGATTTTGTCTGATGGCTATGGCTAATGTTTCAATGGCAATAGCAAATATGAGAGGGAAAAGCGGGCATCCCTGTCTAGTGCCTGGTGCTATATTGATTGGGTTGGAATAATTACCCTGTAAACGGATAAAAGCCTGAGGGTGAGAATAAAGGGAATGTAAGAGGCCCTTAAAGCGAACTCCAAAGCCCCATCGATCTATTAGGGAAAACAGGTATGGCCATGACACTGAGTCAAAGGCCTTTTGCAGATCCAGTGACAGTAGTAAGCCTTGTTGTTTTTCTCCTCCCTCCCAGTTGGATTGCAGAATAGATACAATATCTATTGCTCGTCTGATTTGGTCTGGGCCCTGTCTTCCTGGGATGAAGCCCACCTGGTCTTTGTGTATATAATGTTTAATAAAAGATGCTAATCGATTGGCCATGATCTTTGTCATAATTTTAATATCGTTGTTTATTAGGGAAATAGGGCGATAATTACTGATGTCTTCAGGATTTTTGTCTGGTTTGGGTATAACTGTAATAAATGCCGTATTAAGATGTGTGTCTAATGGTAAGCCATTTGTTTTGTCATTAAAACATTTGGTTAGATAGGGGGCTAAGGTGTTGGCGAAAGTCTTATAATAGGGTATGGATAAACCATCAGGACCAGGGGCTGATCTGTTTTTGAGGTGTTTAATAACCCCCATAACCTCCTCTATTGTGAAGGGAGCCTCAAGTAAACATTTGTGTGAGGGGGTTATGGAAGGAATGGGAAGATCGTCTAAATACCTAGATAGAACATCTTTGTCTGGCTTCGAGTGAGTGTCATACAATTTAGAATAAAACTCTTGAAATGCTTCTAGGATTTTGACGGGGTTTGCAGTAAGCGGTTGACCTGCTATACGGATTTTAGGTATAGAATGAATTCTAACTCTAGGAGAGAGTTTTGTAGCAAGTAATGGCCCTATTTTGTTTGCATTTGTGTAAAGTTTGTTGCAACTCCATCTAATCACTTTTTCCGCTTGCGTTGTAAGGGCTAAATTTAATTCAAGTTTGACCTTGTCTATGAGTGATATGGGGAACTTGGAGGGATCTTGTTTGACGATTTCTAAGGGTTATGTACTCTTCTTCCAAACGTTCTATTTGAGCTTTGCGGTTGCGTTTAGTTTGGGTAGAGATTTGAATGATTTTTCCCCGGATGAAGGCTTTATGAGCCGCCCAAAGCGTCTCAGAGGAGATATCCTCCGTGTCGTTGAGGGGAAAATATTCATGTAAGGCTTTTATTATTATCTCATTTGTGGTTGGATTTGTAAGGATTGATTCGTTAAGTTTCCAAAACCCTTTCGAGCTTCTAAGAGAACTGGCGTTTAGGGAAATAATTACCAACGAATGATCTGATAGGGCCGTATCCTTAAAGCGGAGGTTCTGCGGCGATTGTTTTTTTTTTTTTTTTTTTTTGGTGCATTCTATTGGGTTTCAAAATACAAGGTTAAACTCACTTGTTTGGTGTCTTCAAATATCCCCTGTCCGTTTTCATGGCAAATAAGAACTTTTAAAATCGGTTCCTGACAATTTCCATTTTGCTTGTGGGCATTGTGAAGCCCACAAGCAATCATTTCCTGGAAGCGCCTGCAGTGTTTACGGCGAGTAGCTGTATCGATAGAACACCGCCCCTATGAGAAAAGCATTGGCTGTATAGAACGAGCGAGCGGCGTGTATAACCAATGAGCGACGTGCAGCATCCCCAGCTGACGAACTGTTCAGACTCGGGGATTTCCGTCGGATTCAATTGCGCCTGCGCAGACCATTCCGGAACCTATCCGATAGCAGAACCGGCACGATGGAACAGCAGCGTTCCGTATTGTCTCCTGGGAAACATGACTCTGTGCTCCCAGGAGACATTGCGGCGCCGAGGAAAGGAGTAGGAACGCCTACTCCCGCGGGAGGGAAAGCCCGGAAGTGGCAGCTAAAAACTAAAATCTAAGGTATTTACACTATAATTATTTTTTTTGATGTGGCTATTTAACTTGGTGATAGTGTTCTGCTTGTGCTGGGATGTAGTTGTTTTTCTGGGTGGAACTCCACTTTAATGTGGGCATTTAGTATGAGCGGAATGAGGTGTGAAGGGGTAAGGATGTGGTCTATTCTTGCGTATGTGTTGTGGGGGTGTGAATAATGTGTGAAGTCCCGTTTGGAAGGGTTTAATTCCCTCCAAACGTCTGCTAAATTGTGATTCGAAAGAATTTTAGCGACTTTGCGGCTTTCATTGGTCGGGCGGGTCAATTGGTCTTTGGAGGGTTTGGACTTATCCAGAGCCTGGTCAAAAGCAACATTCGAGTCTCCCCCCCAAAATGACCGTTCCTACTAACATAGGGCTCAGTGTGTTTATCATATTTTTGAAGAATGGGGCTTGGCCTCTGTTAGGGGCATAATATGAGACACCTAGGGTGTATAGTTGACCATCAATTGAACCTTGTAATAACAGAATTCTTCCATCTGGATCAACGTAGTCTAAAGACTTCTCGAATTTGCAGGATTTGTAAAATAGAATGGCTACTCCCTTAGTTTTATTTTCCACACTAGCAAGGTGGAATTGCGGAAAATGAGGGTGAATATAATTAGGACTGTATCGTATAGGGAAGTGCGTTTCCTCGAGCAAAAGAATATCTATTTTAAGGGATTTATAGTAATCTAAAATTTTTCTCCTTTTGACAGTAGAATTCAAGCCATGAGATTCAAGGGGGGCATATCCGCTATTACTGACCCCACTCACCCTTAGAGGACCTTGGTACTGAGGCTTGATCAGGTGTACTTCCAAGTGGAGATTGAGGTGTTTAACGGTCATCATTGATCCGAGAGCTGGCAACTCTAAAAGAGACAATTGGGTTAGACACACAAGGGAGAAAAAAAATAACATAACATAGAAAAAAATAAGAAAAGAGATGGAATATAGAAAAGAAGTCTCCTAACATGTAAGGTTAGGACCAGAGAGAGGAGAATCCTCTTGAATCCTTTTAACCAGATCAAAAAAAGAGTGTGGACTAAGACAGCCAGACAACCTATCCCCTGAAGACCCGAAGATTTCCAGACGATTGGTGGGTACACACGTGGACCACCCCCATACAGGGCACCCATAGAACAAATCTAATAAAAAATAAAATTATTTTTGCACGGTAAAACGAGAGTAGGCTTATGTAAAGCTCTATAACCTAGAAAATACTTTACAGTAGTAGAATTATCATAACATTTTAGTAAGTAATATGATACTAGATAAAAATAAAAAAAAGGGGAACATAGAGCTTTATAGAAAAAACTGAAAAACTGTGAGAATTGAACCAGAGAGCAGGTTGAATTTAGGAAGGATTTATCCTAACACCTGAGGTACAGAAAAATCTGTGCTCGGATTTTAGATCCGAGGAAAAAAAAAAGGTAGTAACAAAAGAGGTGAAAAAGAGCAATGTCAAGTAGGGCTATTGTCTTTAATCTTCTTTTCTTTGTTCCAAAGGGGAGATTGTGGGCTTGTTGGAGTAGGTCTTTTAGTAGAACCAGGACCAGTTGTAGAGGTGTCCATGTCAGCTTCAGTAGAAATAAGTTTGAGTTGGAGAAGGATCCGCTCTCCTTCCTGTAGGCTTGAGAAGGAGTAAGGTCTACCATTTTCAGAGAATTTCACCGCAAAGCGAAAGGCCCATCTGTATCTATTTAATGTCTTTCTGAGACAAGATCAGTAGCAGGGGTTTAAGTGCTCTTCTGCGTTGGATTGTAGAAGGAGATCAGCAAAAAGTTGAATTGGGTGTCCTTGACATAGTATTTGATGGGTTATTCTAGTTTGTTTCATGACCTCTTCTTTTACTGAGAAGAAATGGGGTTTAGCAATGATATCTCTTGCCTTTCCATCCTTTCTAGGAGGACCCAAAGCTCTGTGAGCCCTATCCAGGTCAAGGCACTGCTGGGGGATATTAGGTAGAAGAGATTTAATCAGGTCTTGTACTGCTAGTGTGACATCCAGCACAGATTCAGGTAAAACTCTGATTCTGAGATTATACCTGTGTGACCTGTTCTCGAGGTCATCGATTCTTGAATTAGCATAATCCAGTTGTTCTTGTACCGAGGATACAATTTTAGCAGTTTGGTTAGTGGAAGCCACTGTTTCTTCCAATTTGTATTCAATAGAGTCTATTCTTGTTCCTAGATTGTGGAAGTCAGCTTTTAAATCACTAGTTATTTTGGCTGCAGTTTGAGCTAAACCCCTGTCCAGGAGTTCAGAAAATTTTTGGAACAGGTCTGCCATCTGAAATGCCTGGTCTCTTGGAATAATTTCTGAGGTAATAGGGCTGGGATGAGAGGCAATAATGTGCCCTGTGGAAGAATGGATACTGTCGGGCTTTGTGAAAAAAAGGTTCACCAGTGGCTGAGGAGGTATTAGGTGTCTGTAGTAGTCCTGCTTTAAGTTCTGAGGAAATAGGCAGACCCTCTGAGGAGATATTTTGTCTGAGGTCTGTGAGGAGAATGGTACCTGACACAGTAGGCTGTGCTGTGGCGGCCATCTTGGATTTTCGGCTGCGATTACCGGGACGAATTGCAGCTTTTGGGTCCTTTCTAATGTAATAAAAAATAGCCAGGAATGTGCCTGGACCCATCGGGAGTCTGCCTAGAAATTTTCGTGAAAATCCGTTCACTGTGCGGGCTGTAATGGGCACCGTTATATGAGGCTGGAGTGGGGCTCACAGCTCAAGCAGCCATACACGGAGCCAGCCCCTCCCCACCCCTTGTAATGTTTTCTTTTGTGTTCCTACCTACCATTAATAGACAAATTTAAAAATATTTCATACAGCTGAAACATTTCAGTTCATGTTGTACCGGTATTTGCTGTTCTAGCTGTGTAATTGCAGAAATGGGTTTAATAACACATTTAGGTTAATTCAATAATTCAGCGAACTACAGTAAACAGAAATCTAAATTTTGTGGGTTATGTTTTGCATGTAATTGCAACTGACCAATCCCTAACTAAATAAACTTTACTGAGTTTTTCTTTTGGGGCAGCCACATACAAGAACAGATCTGAAATTACTTTGTGTTGTCTCCAACAGTAGTGCTTCTACTACTTCCATTATATGAAATGAGGAAGTGGATACGTTTCACTAAACACCTCACATAGGCCCACCCATACTTTTGCACCTTTTAAAGTGTTGACTGACTTAGTTTTAGGCGATATTTATGATGATAGCCGCTCATGAACATGCGTCTACAATGCTATTATAAGTGCATAGTAACCAGCTCCTCCCAGAACAACCACATCTTTACTCAGCATTGGCTGACGGAAGCAAACAGCTATTGGCCAGCTTGAACATGTATTGCAATACATGGTAACTAAGAATAACCATTTTACATGTAAGGGTTTTCTGTAGGTAAGGGTTAACATGTGGCAACACCTCTTTAGTATCTGATGTGTTCTATATACTGTTGGTATAGAACGAAACACACACAAACCCCCCCCCCCCCTTTTTTAAATCACATTTTCTTGCCTTCAAGCCTGAAATAAAGACAGTTTTTTTTGTTTTGTTTTGTTTTATCCAGCTGTATTTACTCCAAGTGAAAGCAAGAACACCAAGGTGTCGGAAAAAAATTAAACCTTTTCAAAAACAGAATTGCAGAGTTAAAAAAAAAAAAAAAAAAAAAAGGGTCACCCCTTTGTGTCAGTAGCTTGTTCACAACCACATTTTTGCTTTAATTACAGCCTTCAGTCTGTTGGGATATATCTCTACCAAAGTTGCACATCTAGACTTCTCTTCTTTGCAGAACTGCTCCTGTTCAGTTAAATTTGATGGTGACCGTTTGTGGACCTGCAGTCTTCAGGTCATTCCACTGATTTTCAATGGGGTTTAAGTCTGGACTCTGACTAAGGCCCCTTTCACACTACTGCGTCTTCAAAGTCAGGCGATTTTTGCCACAATTTCAGGGAGACTCAAGGTCTATGAACCTGAACTCGCATCAAAGTCGGACCAAAGTAGTGCAGGGACTACTTTGAAGTAGGCAAGACTTGAAGTCGTACTAATATGAATGGTTGTCATTGGAAATCATGGGAAACGACTTGTCATGCTACTTTTCAGTCCCAAATCGTGGGACAAATCGTACAAGTGTGAAAGGGGCCTAAGCCACGCAAGGACATTCACCCCTTTTCTCCAACCACTGTGGTCATTTTTTCTGTGTGCTTTACGTCATTGTCATGTTGCGGCGTAAACCTTCTTCCCATTGATAACTTTCTGGCAGAGGGCAGCAGATTTTCCTCAAATTTGCCCCATCCATTTTTTTTCCTCTATCCTGATAAGTGCTTCAGTCCCTGCTGCAGAGAAACACCCCCATAATCGGATATTACCACCTCCATGCTTTACTCTAGGAATGGTGTTATTTGGAAGGTGAGCTGTATTGAATTTCCACCAGATATACGGTTTGGTGTTGAGGCCAAATTAAATTTTGGTCTCATCTGACCATAACATCCTTTTCTATTTGGCCTCAGCATCTTCAAGGTACTTTCTGGCAAAGCTCAGTCGTAACTGCATGTTGCCTTTATTGAGGAGTGGCTTTTTTTTCTCTTACCGTCCATGGACTGACACAGCATCTTCAATCTTGACAAAGTGGGTTATGTTTCTGCTCATAGGAGAAGACTAGGCAGAATGTCAGATGTTTTAATATACATTCCATTACCAGAGCTGAACAGCCCCGCCCAGGGGGCGGTCCCTCCAGACATAACCCTCCTACCAGCAGCCTCAGTTTTTTTCTGCCTAGCAGAGGAGAGGACGTGGCTCTCTTCCGAGCCAGTCTCTTGAAGAAATATTTTGTTCTTTTTTTTAACTTTTATTATTTTATTTTTGTTGCCCAACTGTCGGCTGGGCAACAGGTTGGGTAGTTGCTATCCTCGTAGTCTTCCCAGTCCGACCATCGAGCGTGCTGATCCTTGCTCTGCGTGAGATCAGTCCACGACATGCCCCATGGCTCCAGGGGTGGCCGGTGAGCTTTTTGCTCCAAGGTCCACATGCGACTGAACAGTTTTGCTGTATCTTTCACGGTGAACCGGGCCGACAGCTACTGAGTACTGCACTGTGATAGACCTGTCAGGAACACACCAGTGGGTCCTAGCTGGACGGGTAAGTACTGTTTCCCCTGCCTCAGTAGGTGAGTACATACTGTGTGTTCCTATGGTAGGGGGGTTTTCCCTGTCTCCCCTGTGTTTTTTTGCTACTCTGTCACCTAATCTGGCGATGCGCTGACTGGGGGTGCCTGGGGGTCACTCTGTCCCAGTGGGGGTCCATAGGGGTCTGCATTGAGGTGTGGGGTACTTTCTGTGTCCGCCTGAGCCTTGCGCGCCGTATGGCGCCATGTTTTTACTATACTTTCAATTGCATTGTAAACCGCTTTGGCGGCCATCTTGCCGTGGCCACGCTGTGGCGCACTTGTTATTGCGGCGGCCATTTTCTTGAAGCCGCGTGCTCTTTTGGGCTGGTTTGGCCTCTATCGCTGACTGGAACGGCGCAAGTCCCCTCACTGTTCTCTCGCGCTAGAGCGGCACACAGGCAGCAGAACCGAGCGGTTCTGTCCGGGTTGGTGAGTCCCCTGGGTAACCCCCCACAGTCAAAGCAGCCGGAGGGTGGGCTTTTTTCTCTCATTTATTGACAGTCTCAGAGGGTGGTGGTATCATGGAGTCAGTGTCACCAGCTTCCTCATTCATGTCAGAAGCAACTGGCAGTGCTACTGCACCTGCGGTCCCTATGGACCAGTTGTCGGCAGTCCTGGAATCATTTGTTGCCAGGATGGAAGCAGCATGCGAGCGCAAGGGAGCTATAAAGCGCCCTCTCCCCCCACCATCTCCAGGGGAGTGCTCTGATTCGGATATGGGCCTTGCTGAGGCACAGGACCCTAGCTCTGAATTTTTGGGTATTTTTGACCAGGACATTCCTTGTGAGGAAGACTCCTTATCTGGGTCATTACATGACAAGACACTTGGTGAACTCATTGATGCTGTGAGGGACACTCTCAAGCTGGATGCTGAGGCGCCCGTGGTGGAGTCAGTCTCCTTTGGTTCTTTTCAAGCTAATCCTTCTAAAAAGGTTTTTCCCAATACACTTTTTTTTTCATAGACCAGGTTTTGGAAAAACTGCAGAAGACCTTTGCGGTCTCGTAGCATCTGGCGGTTAGGTAGCCTCTCCTCTGGAGGTCGACCCCCCCCCCCCGGTCACCCAGTTAAATAAAGCCACGACTCTCCCGGTTGAGGGGACCCCTGCTTTTAAGGACCCTACTGATGGGAGGTCGGAAGTGGTGAGCAGAGCCATGTTCACCATGCTGGGATCCGCGCTACGTCCTCTTGTAGCGGCAACCCTAGTGTCTCAGACACTCACGGAATGGGCAAAGATTATGCACCAGACTGTGCAGGAGCATAATCTTCCTCCGGAATGCATTACACTGGCAGACCAAATGGTACAGGGCCTGGTGTATGTGTGCGATGCCACTATGGATGTTGCCCCCCTAATTTCTAGGGCCTCAGTGTCTGCAGTGTTTTTGCATCGCCTAATCTGGTTAAAATGCTGGTCTGCTGACCTAGCCTCCAAGAAGCTCCTGACGGATTTGCCTTTCAAGGGCGGCTATTTGGTGCTTCCCTGGATGACATTATTAAAAATGTCACAGGGGGTAAGAGCACCCTTCTTCCTCAGCCTACTAAGGCGAAGGAGCCACGCCGTGAGCCTGGTCCTTCCTTTCCCACTCAGAACCCGCAGGAAAATTCTCCCGGACTGACAAGGGTACGGATGGGGGACAGAAGCGTCCCTGGGTGCATAAGCCAAACAAGCCGGCAAGCAAGCCTGCCACCGTATGAAGTCTTGCCCCCTCCCGACTCTGGGGTGGGGGGACGACTTTGCAGGTTCATGGATCGGTGGACCTCCCGGATCTCTGACCGGTGGGTATGCGAGGTGGTCACCTCTGGGTACAGGATAGAGTTCCTTTCCTGGCCACCAGACAGATTCTTTCCCTCAAATCTCTCTCTCCTTCCGGTGCGTCGGGCTGCCCTATTGGGGGCAGTGCAGGACTTGCTGAGGTGCGGAGTAATTGTGCAGGTACCGTCAAAGGAAAGGTTTCAGGGATTTTATTCAAATCTGTTTGTGGTCCCAAAGAAGGACGGAGTCCGTCCAATTCTGGACCTTAAGGCCCTAAATGCCTTTGTGAAGGTTCAAAAATTCTGCATGGAATCCATTCACTCGGTGATTGCTGCGCTCCACCCGGGGGATTTTCTGGCATCCTTGGACATCAAGGACGCCTACTTGCATGTCCCAATCTGCGCGGGTCACCAAAAGTTTCTGCGCTTCGCGATAGGCGTAGACCACTATCAGTTTGTGGCTCTTCCCTTTAGTTTGGCGTCAGCACCGCAGGTTTTCACCAAGGTGCTTGCCCCGAATTTGCTTTGCTGAGACAGAGAGGCATTGCTATCGTGGGCTATCTGGACAATCTTCTGAGAGCAGACTCTGGCTCAGAATTAGAGGAAAATGTGGTGATAGCCAGTCAGGCCCTCCGAGAACTCGGCTGGCTGCTAAACATTCAGAAGTCGGTCCTGGTTCCGACTCAGCATCTGGAGTACCTAGGATTGATCCTGGACTCCTCAGAGGCGAGGGTATTTCTACCTTTAGACAAGTTACAGACTCTTCAATCTGCGGTACGGGTGCTGACATCCTGCAAATGGTCGTCACTCCATTTTTGCATGAGGGTCCTGGGACTCATGGTGGCTTCCTTCGAGGCGGTGCCGTATGCCCAATTCCACACTCGAGTCTTACAAAAGGAGATCCTATCTTGCTGGAACAAGTCTCCATTGTCACTGGATCGTCAGATCCAGGTGAGTCACCTGGTCAGGGCATCCCTGACATGGTGGCTGAGACCCCCGGCTCTTCGGTCGGGGAAGTCGTTCCTTCCTGTCCAGTGGACTGTGATCATAACGGACGCCAGTCTTTCGGGCTGGGGCAGAGTCTGGGGAGTTCTGTCAGCTCAAGGGCTCTGGACTCCGGACGAGTCCCGTCTGCCGATCAATGTCCTGGAACTCCGGGCAATCAGACTGTGCCTCTCCTCGTGGTCAAGGAGACTGCAGGGACGCTCGGTCAGGATCCAATCGGACAACGCCACGGCGGTGGCCTATGTCAACCGTCAGGGGGGAACTCGGAGCTCAGCTGCGGCGTCAGAGGTCGCTCACATCCTAAGGTGGGCGGAAATAAGCGTACCGGCTCTGTCGGCCGTTTACATTCCAGGAGTAGACAACTGGCAGGCGGACTATCTGAGCCACCAGATGTTGGACCAGGGGGAATGGTCCTTGCATCCGGAGGTGATTCGCCTCCGTTGCCGGAGGTGGGGCACGCCGGATGTGGACCTCTTGGCCTCTCGACTCAATCGCAAGGTGTCGAGATTCGTGGCCAGGTCTAGGGATCCCTGGGCGGACGCGTTGGTGGCCCCGTGGGGTCGGTATCGGCTGATTTATGCCTGTACTCCGCTGAAATTGCTTCCTCGACTCCTTCGCAGGGTGGAGGCCGAGGGGATTCCGGTAATCCTCATCGCTCCAGATTGGCCTCGGCGTCCTTGGTACGCCGATCTTGTGCGCCTAGTGGCGGACGTTCCATGGTGACTGCCTGTGCGGGAGGACCTGTCTCAAGGTCACATAGTTCATCCTGCTTTACAATCGCTAGCTTTAACGGCATGGCTATTGAAAGCCAGGTGCTGAGCGAGGCCCTCTCAGATTCGGTCATCTCGACCATGCTGAAGGCACGAAAATCTTCTTCCAGGAAGATATACCACTGTTCCTGGAGGGCCTACATCGCTATGTGTGAGGAGCTGGATTGGCGTCCACGGACTTATTCCGTTCCCAGGATCTTGCTGTTTTTACAGCGTGCAGTGACCCAAAAGCTTGCCTTAAGCACCATTAAGGGTCAGATTTCGGCTTTGACTATTTTCTTTCAGCGGCCCATTCTTTGATTAGTACCTTTCAGCGGCCCATTCTTTGATTAGTACCTTCGTATAGGGAGTCCGACATGTGCTCCCCCCTATTAAACCACCTCTTCCTCCTTGGGATTTGAATTTGGTGCTCTCGGTTCTTCAGGAACCTCCTTTTGAAAACATCAGAGAGATTCCTCTTACCTTTTATCTCAGAAGGTGGCTTTTCTAGTAGCCATTACTTCTGTCAGAAGGGTTTGCAAACCGCCATACTTGGTCCTCCATAAGGATAAGGAGGCGCTACGCCCGCAGCCTTCTTTTTTCCCGAAGGTGGTCTCGGCCTTCCACCTTAATGAGGACATTGTTCTTCCATCCCTGTGTCCTCGTCCATCGCATCCCAGAGAGTTTGCGCTTCACACGTTAGACGTAGTACGTGCTTTACGGGTGTACCTGTCTGCTACGGCTTTGTTTCGGAAGTCTGACTCGCTGTTTATGTCTGTGTCTGGTCCAAAACAGGGCCAAGCGGTTTCGTCTGCCACCATTTCTTGGTTGGATCAGGCAGACCGTCATACAGGCCTATGCCCTTAAGGGGCACGCCTCCCTTTCCGGTTACGGCGCATTCTACCAGGGCAATTGGTGCTTCCTGGGCTTTCCGACATCAAGCGTCTGTTGCACAAGTGTGCAAGGCGGAGACCTGGTCGTCCGCACATAATTTTTCAAAGTTCTATAAGGTTGATGTGGCTGCATCTTCTGATGCTTCCTTCGGCCGCAAGGTCTTCCAGGCGGCTGTTTACTGTTGCACCTCCTCCATTTGAGCTCTGCTTGTTTGGGGTGAAGTTTGTTTTTTTCCTTGATACTGTTCCCACCCCTGATTCTTTGACACTGCTTTGGGACGTCCCACTTTGTCAAGATTGAAGATGCTGTGTCAGTCCATGGACGGTAAGAGAAAATAGGATTTTTTTTGTACTCACCGTAAAATCCTTTTCTCTGACGTCCATGGACTGACACATTACCCACCCCTCCTTGTTGAGTTTGTACTGCTTTAATATGAACTGAGGCTTCTGGCTACAGGTAGGAGGGTTATGTCTGGAGGGACCGCCCCCTTGGCGGGGGCTGTTCAGCTCTGGTAATGGAATGTATATTAAAACATCTAACATTCTGCCTAGTCTTCTCCTATGAGCAGGAACATAACCCACTTTGTCAAGATTGAAGATGCTGTGTCAGTCCATGGACGTCAGAGGAAAGGATTTTATGGTGAGTACAAAAAAATCCTATTTTTTCATCCCTCCCATGCAAGCCACATTTGTGGAGAATTTGTCAAAATTGTTGTCGCATGCACACAGTGGCCACTTTGTCATAAATTTCTGCAACTGCTTCAGAGTTGCTGTAGGCCTCTTGGTAGCCTCTCTGACCAGTTTTCTTCTGGCTCTTTCATCCAGTTTGGAGCAACATCCTGATCCAGGGAGGGTCAGTGTTGTACCAAATACCTTCCACTTCCTAATATTAGACTTCACTGTGCATGTGGGCACTGATAATCCTTTTGAATTTTTTTGGTATCCATCTCCTGACTTGTGCCTGTCCACAAATTTATGCCAGAGAACTTTTGACACTGCCTTGCCACCTATGGTTGATTGCTTCAGTTATACTACCAGGGACTGAAATGTTCCAGGAAAGCTCTTTTTAATGCTGAGCTAATCTAAATGACCACAGCTGATCACAGTTGAAAGTCAAATGGCTTTGTGTGCTATTGAGAAGGTGATTAGCTACACCTGATTGAGGTAGGTGGTGATCCTTTTTGCAACTCGGTGATTCTGTTTTTGTTTTTTGTTTTTTCCTGACATGTTGGTGTTTAATATTTCACTTGTATGTTATAAGTTGCATTGAGTAAATACAGCTGGATAAAACAGTGTCTGTCTTCAGGTTGCAAAGCAACAAAATTTGATCATTTTAAAGGGGGTGATTCTTTTCAATACCCACTGTATGAAACTGTTTAGGACCTGAGCATTCATACCTCCCTTTCTACTGTATGGTGCAGGTTGGTAACTATAAAGGGTAGGAATGCCTGAAGTTGCTATATTACTGGCTAAAGATGTATACTTGTTGTGCTGCAATCCCTTTGCATTATATATATATATATATATATATTCTCTGTGAATTTCGTTCATCTTGTTGTATGTATGATGGTTCTAGCTCCAAAATTGAGCTTCTTGGAAGATTTATAAGGTACAAGTAACATGTTTGCCTTCCTCGTTTTCAGAAAATCACGCTTCTAATAAGAATATTCTTCATGTGAAAGAAAACCGGGTAAATACTAATCACTAATGCTGACACTTTTTGCTACTGTAATTTTTATGGTGCAAACCTGAGATTATTATTGTCTTAAGTATTGTAAAATACAATCGGTGCAATATACACTATATTGTCAAAAGTATTGGGACACCTGCCTTTACATGCACATGAAATGTAATGGCATCCCAGTCTTAGTCCGTAGGGTTTAATATGGAGTTGGCCCACCATTTGCTGCTATAACCGCTTCAATTCTTCTGGGAAGGCTGTCCACAAGGTTTAGGAGGGTGTCTATGGGAATGTTTGACCATTCTTCCAGAAGCAAATTTGTGAAGTCAGGCACTGAGATGAGAAAGCCTGGCTCAGTCTCAGCTCTAAGAACACCTTTGAGATAATTATCGGGTTGAGGTCAGGACTCTGTCCAGGCTAGTCAAGTTCCTCGACCCCAAACTTGCTCAATAATGTATTTTATGGACGTTTCTGTGTGCACTGGTGCGCAGTCATGTTGGAACAGGGAGGGGCCATCCCCCAAACTGTTCCAACAAAGTTGGGAGCATGAAATTGTCCAAAATGTTTTGGTATGCTGATGCCTTAAGAGTTCCCTTTGATGGAACTAAGGGGCCAAGCCAACCCCTGAAGAACAACCCCACATCATAATCCCCCCTCCACCAAATGATTTGGAGGGGATGGTCCAGTACTTTTGCCATTCTATTGTGGATAAGCGAATTTGGGGTGGAGGAACTTGACTGGCCTGCACAGTCCTGACTTCAACCCAACAGAACACCTTTGGGATGAATTAGAGCCAGGCCTTCTCGTCCAACACCAGTGCCTGACCTCACAAATGCACTTTTGGAAGAATGGTCAAACATTCCCATAGACACACTCCTAAACCTTGTGGACAGCCTTCCCAGAAGAGTTGAAGCTGTTATAGCACCCGTCAGTGAATTGTGAATGATCTTCAAAGTGTCTCAAAACCGATTCATTAACAAAAGCCCAAAGCCTGTCAACACCGGTCTATTTATCTTGTATGACCCTAGCATTCTTCCTGCAGAATGAACTGTTGGTAATAAAGGAGGCATTTAGGAGTATTTAGGGTGTGTGAGAAATGTAAAACTCGTGTTCCTATTTTTTCAGTTCATGTGCTTTTTGAATAAACCATGGATTAAAATTTCCTACTATTGCACTTTGCTCCGGGTCCTTATTTGATTTTTATTGTATGTTAGGCAGTGACTGTTTCCCACCAGACTGGTTGATGCAATGTTTGGACTTAAAGTGGTTGTAAACCCTCGTTTACAACTTTATGCTACAGGTAAAGCCTATATTAAGGCTTACCTGTAGCTAACAAGGATATCTCCTAAACCTGCACGTTTTAGGAGATATCTCTGTATTTGCATGTGCCGACGTCATGCGGCACATGCACACTTAAGCCAACCGAAGCAATGGCACTATGTGCCATTGCTTCAGTTGTACTGTGCCGTTCCCACATGCATACACAGAAGTGACGTCATCGCGGCTCTGGCCAATCACAGCGCAGGAGCTGCGATACACGGAAGTCACTGTGGGACAACATGCCGGAGGGGGAGACATGGACAGCTGTGGGCGCTTCGATCGGAGGTAAGGGTACTACATAATGAGCTAGTATGCTAGGCATACTAGCGCATTATGCCTTTGTCTTGCAGGGTCTTTTTTTTTTTGGAGGAGGGTTTACTTTCTCTTTAAATTGACATAAAGGCTGGGTTCACGCTTTTATGTGATATGGAGGTTTCCCCACATCCAATTCTCGTGACAGGAGAGTGTGACCTGCTCTTAATGGAGCTGGTTCACACACATCCAGGGCGGCCGCGGTCCAAATTTAGTTTCCGATTCAGGTGCAAATTTAGACCCGATTCGCACTGGAATCGGTGAACAGGGACACACCTGACCCCCTGCTGTGAACCCAGCCATATGTTTTTGTTTATAAAAAAAAAAAAAATAACAAACATGTCATACTTGCCTGCTCTATGCAGTGGGTTTGCATAGAGCAGCCCTGATCCTCCTCTTAGGTCCCCAAACCGGTGCTTCTCGCTCCTCCCTTTTCAGCCAGTGCCTCCAACAGCAAATCGCTCACATGCATAGAAAGTAAAAAAAAACAAAAACGTTAAAACCACTTTAAACAAAAAGTATGGCTTTAAAAAATAAAATTTATACTCGCCTAGGTGATAAATCCGATTCTGCTGCATCTGCCCCCTACCGGCTCTGAGAACTAAGTAATCAAACGCCGCTGATCGCTCAGTTCCCCGCACAATTCTCCCCCTCAGCTTTGAGCAGAGAGCTGTGACTGTCACTGGAGCGCTGGGCTTTGGAGGGAGTTAGAGGGTCTGGCTCAGGCTCTCGGTGACTCGCAGAGACTGAGCCAGGTGCCGATCCAGAACTTCTGGGTGGATCCCGACCATATTGTCGGCATCTTTTCAGAGCCTGGACCAGCTTCTCTCAGCTGAAAACTGATCACAGGAGTGCGAACGAACTGCAGTCCTGTGATCCACAGGAGAAGCATGTAAAAAAAAGCTTTGGCCATACTTCTCCTTTAAAGGCCCAGGTATTTGGTACACTGGCTCCTGCCAACATAACCGTGTTCTATAGCATTGCATTCCTCTCTTTATGTTATAGTTTGAAAGTGCTAACTCAGGAAACTTTGTGATCTTTTCATTTTTGAACTTGGAAAGGATGTATGCAGGGACCGCCCGTCCATTAGGGACGCCCGCGCGCTGCTCCACCCTATCCATGCATCTGGCCCCCATGTAGGGTGCATGAATTTCAATGGGGGGTGTTTAGCACGTGATTAGACCCAGAGCCACTAATAGGCTTCAAAAAAAGGGTGGGCGCAAAGCACTGCAAACTGAGCCCGCCCAGTTGTGTGACAATATCGAATGAATATTTGCTATTTTCACACTGATTCTCCTCCCGGCCAATCGGGAAGCGGGGTCTAAGACCCGCTTCCCGATTTGCCTAAAGGAGAAGCATTCTGATTGGCCGCCAAGGAGGGAGGAGATGGAAAGATGGAAGCCGCTGTGATGCCCGTGGAGGAGGGAAGGGGAGACCGCATGTCGCTCGGGTGAGGCGCTGCCCGCCATAGAATGGAGTAAGTGCTCCGGACCGGGGGGGGGGGTGGCTGTGGGTGCACGGTTTTTTAAATACATTCCTCAATAGCTGCAAAAGACATAAATCCACTTTGTAGCAATGACATCTCTGTGGTGGACAAAGATTGTGCAGAGAGCGGAGCTGTGGGAGGGGTCCAGCAAGCCCCACCAACTATAGGCTCCCTGCTGAAAACTACAGAATCGGGTGGATACAAAACCAGTCACCCTGCACAAGAGAAGAGAGCAGCAGTGACCGGTTTTATTACAAAAAGCTCCTGCACAGAGGAAAAGATTCACAATGGATTACTGCACAGATCTGAAAGAAAAAATGCAAAGTACATCAATATTCAAGTAAGAATACACATGACTCTTGTACTTGGACAATATTTGCTTAGCTTGAAGTTCAGCTTTAATTTTACACAGGTATTCTTGTGGCAGTGAGTTCAGTCCCTTTTGAGTGGAATGGTTTTAATGGGCAGCATTGGTTTAATTTCTAATGTAAATATGTATATAATGTAAGTTTACAGTTTAGGATTATTGTTCCTTTATGTCTCAAAAGCTATGGATAAATGAAGCACTTGTCAAGTCTACTATTTTAATTCTGTAAATGCATTGTTTTTTTTTTTTTCCCTCCTAGTTATCTCATACTGTTGCATCTAAAGTGCCCTCCACTGCTAAAAATTCATTCTTAAAAGGCCAAAAAAATCCTGTAAAAGACCCATCACATCCTGTAAAAGGCCCATTGGAATCTCTTCTTCATGATGCACTTGAATTACCAGACTGCATTCTTCTACCACCATTAGGTAAATGATTCTCCTGATCTCTCCTTTTACTTTTTTCAAATATTTTTATTGAAGATTGCACAATACAATACACATATTGGTTATACAAGACTTTGAAATTAAGTAGTTAATTATATATGGAACTTTTATCTTCTCTACAATCTTTGTACGTAAATATAAAATATAACACAGAATCCATAGCGAAAATAAAAAAGTAAGTAATAAAAAAATACCGTAATAATGAAATAAGGTAGCCTAACTTTTACCATTTGTATACTTATATATCAATGACTAATCATCAGAAGATAAGGTAAACAGTTCAATTGAACAATCTATCAGAAGACAGTCGGGATAAACCTTTAATGTAACAGGGGCCAAGATCCGGCTAGGTGGCTTGGCTAGTCCTCAAGGCAAGAAAAGGGTCATCAGCTGTCTAAAATGTATAACTAAGTATCAAACAAAATCCACAAATGGTAGATCCAAAAAAATATATTATACGTGGTATGAGTATACAGTGTTAGTAAATAGTAATAGGTTTTGTAAACTTCTATAATGTTTGTTGAATTCAGGGTGACAGGAGGGGAGGGGGTAGAAAATGGGAATTTTCTCCAGAGGAGGACCAGGTGCTGATAAGAATGTGACTAGTGTGGACTGGGAAGTGGTTGAAGTGTTGTATTTAAGTCAGTACCAGTGTAAGGTCAAAGCCTTGCGGTAAGTGATGATTTATCCATGGGCTCCATAGTGCTTCAAATTTAGAAATTTTGTCTAGATGGATCGCTTCTGTTTTGGCATGAATCGTTGCCTGATTAATTCTATGTTTAACAGGTACAATACTTAAAGTGGAAGTTTTCCATGCTGTAGCAATTGATTGTTTTGCAGCTGTTGTTAATGATCTCTCCTTTTATAATCCCAACCATTTTGTTGACATGCGCTATATACAGCACTGTGCAAAAGTCTTAGGCAGGTGTGAAAAAATGCTGTCAATTATGAATGCTTTCATGACTGGTGGCGTGCTCTTTCCCAATTACCTCATGCCCCCGATAACAAACACTTACATAGGATTTTCGTTGACATGATATATATTTTATGTAAATGTATATATCGGCCACAGCTTCAAAAATAACACACGATAGTCACTGATGTCCAAAATGTACAAATGCCATAAAACAATCCCTTTTAGGTTGATCTAAGACTTAATAATGTACAATAGGGGCGCCTCGCCGAGAGGGGAGCCCTCCATGCGGGGAGACGCAGTAAAGGTGCTAGAGGCAATCACTGCTTGTCAGGAAGCAGTCACAGCCTGCCAAACTAACCTCACGGCCAAAATTGATGAGGTGAAGGTGGATATCTCCCTGGTGCGGCAGGACTTTCAGAAGCTGAGAGAGAGAGTGACAGAGGCTGAGAATCGAATCAGCAGCGCGGAGGATTCCCCCCCCCCTTCAGGTCTCCTCAGAAGCTATGCAGTTGCAAGTCAATCAGCTCCTACAAAAGCAGGATGACCTAGAGAACAGACTTCGCCGCTGCAATCTGCGGTTCATCGGTCTGGTGGAGGGGAAGGACCCCCCCACATTTCTGGAAGGTCTGTTATGCGATACCTATGGCAGGGAGGCGTTTTCTCCCATGTTTGTAGTCGAGCGAGCACACCGCATGTCAGGGAGATTGCCACCGGCCGGGGCACCCCCCGCACCTTTATTGCCAAATTCCTGAACTTCAAGGATAGAGACACCATCCTCCGCCTCAGCAGAGAAAAAGGAAACATCCCCCTGGGGAACAAGATGGTGGCCGTCTTCCCGGATTTCTCAGCAGAAGTTAAGCACAGAAGGAAATCGTTCACTGAAGCTAAAAGACGCCTACGCATTAAGAACTTCAAATATGCAAAGCTGTTCCCAGCTCGCCTGCGTGTGGAGGGAGAGGACAGAGTCTACTTTTTTGAGGATCCAGAAGCAGCTATCGCATGGTTGGAACAAGGAGAGGCACACCGCTGAGGAAGAGTGAGTTTTGCCATTTTCAGTCCCCTGTTTTTTTATTTTTTGACATGGCTCTGTCCCCAACCTTTCTCCACAGCAGAGGCCTGACCACTGCTCCCCTGATTTCCCTGAGTATATCCCCTCTATCCATGGGGAGCTGACCTATACAATTGCTCCCTTTGCAACACTTCAGCCTTCTCCCCTTCTATTCCCCCCCCCTTCTTGATTTAGAGGGCACTCAAGACTATATTAATTGCCTACCTCCCATTTCCTTCCCTGAACGATAATCAGCCAAACAGCCCCTCGGCCCTCAATCCTACTCATGGGTCAAACACACCCCTATGTACAATATACTGTGTGGACCAATTTTTCTTATTTCATCAGGCCTTTTTGTTTTGCCCGGCGGAAGATAACTTTGCCCTATTGATCTCACTGAACACAGTGAGCACCGTCCTTCAATGACTAACGTTACACAGCGTAGTTTCGCCTCCTTTCACTACACGTGCACCCTGCGGGGGAACGGCCCACCATCACGAGTGTGCACCTTTGGTTGCTCTCCTCAGCCTTATATTGGGAAATGCAGGAACTGCACTGTTTGAATTTTGCTTTTCCCCTACAGGGTGGACAACTTTGTTGCCATGTTGGCAGTTTAGGGATTATGCCCGCACAAGTTTGGGTCAGTGCAGGGCGGGGTGGGGATGGTTTGCATTTCTGAGCAAAAAGTTAATGTTACATGTTGATGCTACTTATGCATGTTGTTATGTTCAACTTACAGTACTGCTACAGTTTTCTAACTCTTACTATATGTAAAAGGGCACATTGGCTGCCCTGGGGTTAATGGGGTCAGAAGATCCGCATACTGATTTCTCCTCACCCACATGGCCACCCTGAAGTTCCTATTGTGGAATGTTCGGGGCATGGGAGACCCAATCAAAAGGTCGGCAGTGTTTTCTATAGTAAAAAAACAATATGCCAATGTGATTGTCTTGGTAGAGACACATGCAGAGGGACGGGTACAGAGGGCGCTTAAACGCCCGTGGGTTGGATGGGCATACCACTCAGTGCACACATCCCATTCCTGGGGGGTGTCTGTCTTGGTGTCAAAGTCCACCCACTTTGAGCTCATAGATTTGGAGACCGACCCTGCCAGTAGATATGTGTTTATGCGGGTTAAACTACAGGGAGAGGTGTTTCTACTGCTAGCTTTTTATGTACCGCCTCCGTTTAGTTCAAATGTACTGTCCGCTGGGTTTGACTTCATGGCATTACACCCCTCCGTCCCGGCAGTTTGGCTGGGAGACTTCAACAATGTCCTTGACCCCAGCCTTGACAGGCTGTGTCAATCCAGGACTGCCCCGCCGCCTCCGCATCCTACAAGGTTTGCAAGACTACTAACCGACTTTAGCCTTATAGATACATGGAGATCCATGCACCCCACTGCTAGGGCCTACTCCTGCTTTTCTCCTTCCCATCATTCCATGTCCCGCATAGACTTCATTCTCCTTTCCCGACCCCTGCTACCACAATTGGCTGGGGTGGGTTTCTCCCCTAGGTCACTATCAGACCACTGCCCATACTGGATCACAATATCCATACCACAAGACAAACCACCAGCTACGTGGCGATTGAACCCATTCTGGCTTACCCTGATCCCAGAAGAAAAATGACATTACAACTGACTGGGAACAGTACTTAGATAGAAATGAGGGCACATCCACACCCCAGATAGTCTGGGACACATTCAATTTGCACGTACGTATGACACTTACCAAACGTATCAATCTAATTAAGCGCACCTCAGCCACAGTCTTGGACAGGGCGTTGGAGGACCTACTTACGGCGGAAAGGGAGTTTATAAGGGATCCTACCGTAGAAAGGGCAGCTGCTATTAAGCTTAGATCTAGGACAGTTGACCTCTTACAATATGAGAAGTCTAAACGTAAAATATTCTTCCACAGACAAAACTCATTTGAGCATGGGGAGCGAGCTGGTAGACTTTTGGCATATATGGTGCACTGCGAGGAGAGACCGCCTGTGGCGATATCACTCCGCTCTCCTGGAGGTGTGCTGATAACAGACCCTAGATGCGTAACGTCACAATTGCGAGACTTCTTCGCTTCCTTGTACGCCATGCGGGCCCCGGAGAACACATCTGTGATGGATCAGTTTTTCTCAGACCTACCTATCCCCAGACTGACCGAGGAACAAGTCGGGGAGTTGGAAGCACCGCTGACGGCGGACGAGATTACCGGGGCCATAGCGGAGCTCCCTGGCTCCAAGGCCCCGGGCTCGGATGGCCTACCAGCGGAATTATACTCCACATATGCGGATCTCCTGGTCCCTAGACTGTTGTCACTTTACAACTCCATCTTTGAGACCTCCGAGCTCCCATCGACTATGCGTGAAGCCACCATAGTGCTGATTCCCAAACCGGGTAAGGACCCACACCTTCCTGAATCGTACCGACCCATCTCCCTGTTGCAGGTGGATGTCAAGATCCTTGCGAAAGTGCTTGCCATCCGTCTTAACAAAGTCATACTCTCCTTAATACATGGGGACCAGACAGGATTCATGCCGGGTAAAAATACGTCCTTTAACTTGCGTAGTTTATTTATGACTCTCCAGGCTACACACGATACCACGGGGTCTAGAATAATAGTAGCCTTGGATACGGCAAAGGCCTTCGACTCCGTCGAATGGGGGGACCTATGGACTTGCCTGGGAAAATTTGGCCTAGGCCCAAACTTTATAAAATGGGTCCAACTCCTATACCAGGCCCCGGTGGCGAGGGTAGTGGCTAATGGGTGGCCCTCGGAGCGCTTTCAGCTCTTCAGGGGCACCAGGCAGGGATGTCCTCTGTCGCCACTGCTATATGCGCTGGCGGCGGAACCACTGGCGATCGCTATACGCGCCCATCCTGGGATAGTGGGGCTCAGTAAAGGGGGCGTGACGGAAACCATTAGCACTTATGCTGACGATACCCTTTTGTATCTAGACGACTCTACCAATTCTCTCCCGACAGCTCTGAACCTGATAGACCGGTTTGGAGTGTTCTCAGGACTTCGCATCAATTGGGATAAATCCCAAATACTACCTTTGGACAGCTTCCCACCACCCGCAGACAGAGCTCAGCTCCCTCTCCAGAGAGTAGACACCATCAAATACCTAGGTATACAGACCACCCGAGATCCGGCAGACTATATCTCACTTAATATAGTTCCACTATATGGCATGCTTAAACACAAGACTCAGATTTGGGCAAGACTCCCCTTGGGAGTGATGGGCTGGATAAACCTTTTAAAGATGGTACTTCTGCCCAAAATCCTTTATGTGCTATGGCATACTCCTGTCTACCTGATACTCAGACACTTTAAACAGATAGTCACTACTAAAGCCGTTTGTTTGGGGTGGTAGTAGACACAAACTTCCCTGGCAGAAGCTTAAAAATCCCACTGATCTAGCTGGTACAGCCCTACCTGACTTTAATCTATACTACCTGGCAGCCCAACTGTCGCAACTTTTCCATATAGACAAGTCGGATATGGGGAGGTTCCTTTGCTTGTTGTGCCCAAGGTGGGCCCAGATTCAGGGAGATCCCATGGCGATTATTGCAGGCAAGGGAGGGGATATTAATGGCCCGACTGAACGCAAATCCTTGATTTACCACTATAGAAGGATATGGGATATAGCCTCCACTAGGCTTAACATACCTACAAGAAATGACTACACTCCCCTATGGCATAATATGGCCTTATCGGAATTCCTCTCCATCCCTGACTGTGACCTCTGGAGTTCTAGGGGGATACTCTACCTGAAGCATATAGTTCACAATGGTTCACTCAGAACCTTTAATGGGCTCCAAATTGAGTTTGATCTCCCAAACCACATGTCGTTTAGATATCTACAGCTCCGCCACGCCTATCGTGCGCAATTCCCATCGGATGATGCCCCCATGCCTGGCAATCCACTGATGGCAGCAGTAAAGTGCCCGGACCCCAAAAAACTGATCTCGCAATTTTACTGTATGCTTACACTCCCGCAGGCGACTGTTTCCGCCTATGCAGTGAAGTCCAGGTGGGAGGAGGACCTGGAGCCTGTGGGGGACGATGAGTGGAGTGACGCTTTGGACACTTGTAAGTTATACTCCCCTAAATTGTCTGATCGCCTAACACAAATTTTTATAGTCAATAGGGCATACCTCACTCCGCTCGTGGTCTCCAGATATAGGCCGGAGCAGTCCAATATGTGTCCTATGTGTGGTCTGGCCCCGGGCACCTTTTTCCATCTTCTCTGGCGCTGCCCCAAAATACAGGCATACTGGTCCCAGGTTGTCAGGTTTTTACATGACACCATGGGCTCCCCTGTCACATTGCAGCCTAAACTATGCCTATTAGGGATTTTCCCTGATCCGGACCTAAATAAATTCACAAAAACATTTCTCCACGAAACATTGTTTTCCACAAGGAAGGTTATTGTTAGAGTGTGGATGAGGGCAGAACCACCGAGGCTTTCACATTGGATAGCGGAGGTCAATGCTACTCTTCCTTTAAAGTTGGTGTACTCTCATAGAGGCTGCCCCGAAAAATACGACATAATTTGGGATAAGTGGCTCCAGGCATCTGAAACCACTGAGTAATGTGGGAACATGTAATTTATGGTTTATCTATGAAGTCAATGGTACTGACCGTACTCCTTTCTATGTTGCAATATGCATGTATGCCACTGGAGGGCCCCATGACCCCAGGTACGCTGTCTAGGAAAGTCTTATCAAGATATCTTTGTTACTGACTGGAAGTTGTATACCTGTCATGTACAGTTTGAACGTGTAACTATGTTTTCTATTTTAATAAAGCTATGTTTGATAAAAAATAATGTAAAATAGGGTGCTACCTATTGAATCACTAAAAATGTAAAGAGTGACCTTTGCAAATAAACTGTGGTATAAACCTTATATAATCATATATAGATGTGTATTCATAAATTGCTTCACTTTACACATGTGCACAAATACTGCAAACAGTAAGTGATAAAGTCCAAACCTATTTAGATTCCGCTCCAACACCATGTGAAGATTTAAACACTGTGCTTCAAATGATATTTGTGACTTTTTCACCCAAAGTGACATTAAAAAGGCGCTCACCAGATAGCTCTGGCCAGCAAGTGACCTTTAAGCATGAAATAGCTCCTCAATCCCCGGGAAACTTTCAACGATCTTCTTTCAATCGATTGTTCACATATGTGGTGACTGTGATTGCATGAACCACAAAAACCCCCAGCTCCAATCCTTTGTATATGTCCTCCGCTTCAAACATCCACATCTGCAATGCAAGCTCCGCCAAAAAGAGCCAGAGAAGGCAGATATAGTGCAGTATTGCTTGTTTGTTATTAAAAAGAGTCACTTACAAGTTTTCCAGCAGGGGAATGTATCAGCATGTGAGGAACAACCTAAAGTGGTGGAAGTCCATCAGACAGCGCTCTCTGACCAGAAGCGTAAACTATGTGTAGCGATACCCCCAGCTAAGTGAGCCACTGGTATAATTTTCGGGCCTGTAACATACCGCTGTCAACCCCCAGTAATTGGCTCTACCCTCTCTCGGCACAGCTAGTAGGGGATGATAGGATTGTGAGTGCTGTAGCTTTAGGTAACATAATCCGGCAATAAAGGCACACAGTGATATTATATGGCTGACACTAACCGTCTCTTCTGCACAGTAATAACACCAAACAACTTGTCTGCTTAATCCTGATACTTTTACTGAATGAAATAGATTAGCAGATAAACAGTACACAGTAATATATGCAGAGCCCTGCAATAAAAGGTATTTAGCAAGCAAATATACAATCCTGTACACATACAGCTAACGGACCCCGCTTGCAGCTCCCCTTCCTCATGGGCAAGATGGCGCCCAGCAGTGTCTAAACTTAGAAGTCAGGCCTAACTGTTCTATATGCAAGTTCCGTAGAGAAAGATCTTCGCTAGCAAATGGTGGTGCACTTTTTGAAGACAATTTGTAATCCACAGGAATATATATTTTGGTAACTTGATGAATAACAGAAAGTCACTGAAGCTGCTCAATGCACTGTCCCTCCGGCGTGCAAATGCAAACTCTAAACAGTGAGTTCTGAACTACAGAGACAGGGCCTAGAGATCCTGTAGTAAACTTTGAGCAGGTGCTCTCTCACCCAACCGAACCAATCAGTGTCAATATCTTCCGTAGCTGTGTCTCGGAACACAGGTCCCACGACACCCAGGGTCTTCGGTCCTCCTGGAAGTAGTAGACAGGTAGCAGGATGAGACGTCCCTCAGGCTCCTCATTGGAAATGGAAGGCTCTTTGGAAACACAGGGCCTAAACTTCAGGCCCTGTCAGGAACAACAGACTCGGCACAGAGTTCCGCTTGCTGGGCGGGCGATGTCCAAAGAGACCGTTCGACGGTCCGCGCCCTTCTTAAATAGCCCACCCCAGCAGTCCTTGCGTGGGGCAATGCACCCTGGGTGTCCCGCTGTACCCTGGGTACGGTAGTCTCTGAGTCCTTAAAGCAACACCCTGCTACACATGCATTAGACAACCCCCCAGCGGAAGTGACATTGTGTGCGTGTCAGACCTAGATTCTATCCATTTCACGTTCCAGCATGCGTCATCAGGAAAACCGTGCTGGAATGCGATTTTGTGCTTAAAGGTCACCTGCTGGCCAGAGATATCTGATGTGGTTGTTTAGAGCAGAGGACATATTTACAAAGGATTGGAGCTGGGGGGTTTTCTGGTTCATGCAATCACATACCACATATGTGAACAATCGATCGGAAGGAGATCGTTGAAAGTTTCCTGGGGATTGAGGAGCTATTTCATGCTTAAAGGTCACTTGCTGGCCAGAGCTATCTGGTGAGCGCCGTTTTTTATTGTCACTTTGGGTGAAAAAGTCACGAATATCATTTGAAGCACAGTGTTTAAATCTTCACATGGTGTTGGAGCGGAATCATCTAAATAGGTTTGGACTTTATCACTTACTGTTTGCAGTATTTGTGCACGTGTATAAAGTGAAGCAATTTATGAATACACATCTATATATGATTATATAAGGTGTATAGACAGTTTATTTGCATAGGTCAAGCTTTGTATTTTTATTGATTCAATAGGTAGCACCCTTTTTTACATTTTTATTTTTCATTAGTTTTACACAGATTTTTAGGTGCAGCATCTTTTTCATTTAACACTTACATTGTTCAATGATTGACGCCAGCTTTCATATATAAATTGTTTGATCTGAGACTTGCCAACAATCTCTCGATTCTACCTAAACCACATAAACATATTTATGCCTGAAGCCAATACTGCCCCCAACCGCTTATTTTGGTTCGGGAGCTTACCAGGGCTTCAGCCATTCCAAAACCTGCAATAAATGTTAAAAACATAACTGGCATATCTAAAAATACAAAATTTTTCATTCCCTTGGTCCTAGTGGGAGTGATGAGCTGACCAGTTTTTGTGCCGCTTCTAGCCCTCATCAATAACCTCCAAGCTGGGCCCACTCGGCAAGGCTTTTTTTGTTGCCATCTCAGTCAGCCAAGGGACACCGCAAACTCAGACTGACAAGGATATCTCATTGATATGACCTTTTGCTTGCTGCTTCAACGAGGGACTAAGGTAATTTCTGTTTTTTTCAGCAGTATCACAGCTGTGAGCCGCCTCCTGCCTTTTTCTATAGGATGCAATGATCTGTTTGCTCCCCCTACTGTCATGTCACACTGTGCCTAAAGGCACAGCGTGATCCTAAAATAGAATGGTAATAGTTTATTTTTATCAATTAACAAAATGGAAAGTGATTGAACAGAGCAATCCAAATCAAATTAATAATTGGTGTGACCACCCTTTGCCTTTAAAACTGCATCAGTTCTTCTAGGTACATTTGCACACTGTTGAGGGAATTCGGCAGGTAGGTTGTTCCAAACAGCTTGAACTAAGCACAGTGGCTGTAGGCTGCCTCATATCCATCTGTCTCTTCGTGTAATCCCAGGCAGATTCGATGATGATGCTATCAGGGCTCTGTGGGAGCCAAAACATCACTTCCAGGACTCCTTATTCCTTACACTGAAGATAGTTTTAATGACACTGGCTGCATGTTTTGGGGGGTCATTGTCCTGCTTTAGAATAAATTTGGGGCCAATCACACACCACCCTGATGGTATGGCATAATGGATACGTATCTGCCTGCATTTCTCACCATTGAGGACACCACTAATCCTGACCAAATCTCCAGCTCCATTTACAGAAATGCAGCCCCAAACTAGCAAGGGACTTCCACCATGCTTCATTGTTGCTTGCAGACACTCATTTCTGTACCACTCTCTAGCCCTTCTTGAACAAACGTTCTCCTACTACAGTCAAATATCTAAAATTTTGACTGTCCAGGGCTCCTGCTGACATTTTTCTGCACCCAATTTTCTATGTGTTCGTGCATAGTTGAGTTGCTTGGCCTTGTTTCAATGTCCTATGGAATTTTCTCTTGACTTCCTGTTCTGTAGACTTCACAGGAAGTGAGATGATATATTTCCAATGAGGGAGATCCTCCCTTGGATGATTGTAACATGAGCAAGTGTTCTCATTTGGAAAAATTTCTCACTGTTACTGTTCTGATGGTAATTCCAGATTTGGTATTTACCTTTACTTTATTCTCTAACGATATCGGTGTATAGGACAATTATACCCTGAATTCCCCTAATGGGGAGACACAGACCGCAATACAAACCCTTATAAGGACTTAAATTGACATTAAGGCTGGGTTCACAGTCACACTTATGTTAATTGGATGCGGGTTTCCTCACATCCATTTCGCATGACGGGAGAGTGTGACATGCTCTCAATGGAGACGGTTCACACACATCCAGGGCGGCCGGCAAACATTCGGACCTGATTTGCACCTGAATCGGTCAACAGGGATGCAACGGACCCCCGGCTGTGAGCCGCGGCCGCATCATGTGTGAACCCAGCCTTAAAGGTTTATTAAAAAACAAAAAAACAAACGTGTCATGCTTGCCTGCTCTGTGCAGTGGGTTTGCATAGAGCAGCCCTGACCCTTCTCTTCTTGGGTTCCCTGCCAGCGCTCCTGGTTCCTTCTCTTCAGCCAGTGCCCCCAACAGCAAACTGCTCGCATGCATAGAATGCTTGAAGTTAAAAAAAAAAAAAAAACCTTGAGCCTTTAAGATCACGTTTAAACCAGAAGTATGGCTTTTAAAAAAAAAAAAAAAACATTTATACTCTCCTAGGTGATTGATCCAATGCTGCTGCATCTGCCCCCTACTGGCTCTGTAGTGAGAACTGAGTAATCAAACACAGCTGATCACTCAGTTTTCCCCCACTGCTTTGAGCAGAGAGCTGTGACTGTCAATGGAGCGCTGGGCTGTGGAGGGAGTTAGAGGGTCTGGCTCAGGCTCTTGGTGACTCACAGAGGCTGAGCCAGGTGCCGATCCAGGCTTTTGGGTGGATCCCGACCATATTGTCGGGATCTTTTCACAGCCTGGACCAGCTTCTGTCAGCTGAAAACTGATCACAGCAATGCAGAACGAATTGCACTCCTGTGATCCAGAGGAGAAGCATGCCAAAAAAAGCTTTGGTTATACTTCTCCTTTTAAAGGCAAAGGTATTTGGTACACTGGCTCCTGCCAACATAAGTGTTCTATAGCATTGCATTAGTCCCTCTGTTATTCTTTAAAAATGCTAACTCTGTAGCCTCTTTTATCCTTTCATTCTTGAACTTGCAAAGGATATATGCAGGGGCTCCCCCCAATCCATGCGTCCGGCCCCCATGCAGGACGCCGGATGCATGAATTCAAATGGGGGAGGGGGGAGTTTAAGCACGTGATTAGAGCCAGAAGCTTTAATAGGCTTCAAAAAAGGGTGGGCTTGGGTCGCAGAGCACTGCGAACGGAGCCCACCCACTTGTGCGACAATAGTGAATGAATATTCGCTATTTTCACACTGATTCTCCTCCCGGCCAATCGGAAGCGGGTCTAAGACTGTCACATGAGCAAGTGTTCTCATTTGGAACAATTCCTCACTGTTACTGTTCTGATGGTAACTCCAGATTTGGTATTTACCTTTACTTTATTCTCTAAAGATATCAGCGATCAGGACAATTATACACGGAATCTCCCCAACGGGGAGACACAGACCGCAATACAAACCCTTATAAGGTGGAAAGTGAAGATGAATTGAACTGGCATATGGCTTGAAGAGAAATACAATCACCTTTTATTCATTCATAAAAATAGGATTTTTATAACAGCTTACCTGTAAAATCCTTTTCTTGGAGTACATCACGGGACACAGAGCGACATAGTCATTACTAATGGGTTATATAGTTACCGTCAGGTGCTGGCACTGGCAACTTCCAAAACCGGAAGTACCCTCCCCTATATACTTCTCAAGCTATAGGCTTGTATTATGACCTGTCGAATCCACTTGGCTAAAGTAGATTTTGACGCTGCCTGACCCTTTCTGGGGCCTTCCGGCAGAATAAACAAAGTATCCGTTCTGCGAATCTGAGCAGTGGCTTTTAGATAAGCTTTAACTGCTCTTACTACATCCAAAGAATGCAATAACTTTTCCTCTACCGAAGTAGGCTTGGGGAAAAAAGAAGGAAGAACCACATCTTGGTTCAAATGAAAACTCGATACCACCTTAGGAAGAAAGGCTGGATGAGGACGTAACACTACTCTGTCCTTATGGATAACCAGATATGGCTCCTTACAGGACATAGCTGCTAATTCCGATACTCTTTTAGCCGAACAAATGGCTACTAGAAAAATCAATTTCCTGGTGAGAAGCACTAAGGAAATATGCTGTAATGGTTCAAATGGTTGTTTCTGTAGAACCGACAGAACCAAGTTTAGATCCCATGGACATATGGGAATATTAACCGGAGGACTAATACGCATCACTCCTTGTATAAAGGCTTTGACTAGTGAATGTGAAGCCAAGGGCCTTTGAAAAAATATTGACAAGGCCGAAATCTGACCTTTGATAGTACTCAAGGCAAGCTTCCTATCTACAGCCCATTGTAGGAAGTCCAGAATTCTACCTATTACGTATTTACGTGGATGCCATTTCCTGGCCTCACACCAGGCGATGTACGCCTTCCAGATTCTATAGTAGATCTGCCTGGATACCGGTTTCCTGGCATTGATCATGGTAGACACCACAGCATTAGAGAGCCCTCTCCTTTTTAGAATGTGGGCTTCAATAGCCAGGCCGTCAAACCTAGGGCTGGTAAGGAAGGGTGGTATATCGGTCCCTGCGAAAGCAGGTCCGGACGATGTGGGAGGGTCCAAGGACTCCCCACAGACATTTTTACAATCTCCGCGTACCATGCTCTTCGGGGCCACGCTGGAGCCACCAGAATCACTGGTTTCTTTTCTACCCTGATTCTGCGGAGTAATCGAGGTAACAATTGTGGCGGTGGGAATGCATATATCAGCTTGAACTGATCCCAAGGGAACACTAGGGCATCCGAGCCGCACGCTAGGGGATCCCTTGTCCAAGAGACAAACCTGTCCACTTTCGTGTTGAACCTGGATGCTAGCAGATCTACATCCGGTGTTCCCCACCGCTGACATATTGTCCGGAAAACCTCGGGATGAAGGGACCATTCCCCTGGGCATAATTGTTGGCGACTTAGAAAGTCCGCCTTCCAATTCTCCACCCCTGGAATGAATACCGCAGATATGGCTGGGACATATCTTTCTGCCCATCTCAGGATGTAATTTACTTCCCTTTGGGCTGCACGACTCCTGGTGCCCCCCTGACGATTGATATATGCCACTGCTGTGGCATTGTCTGACTGAACTCTGACAGGGGACCCTTGGAGTTTGGATGTCCATGCTACTAGGGCATACCGGGCTGCTCGTATCTCTAAGAGATTGATGGGCAGGGCCTTTTCCGCATCCGACCATCTGCCCTGGAGAGACCATTGCTCCAGTACTGCTCCCCAGCCTAAAAGGCTGGCATCTGTAGTGACCACCTTCCAAGAAATCGGACTGAAGGATTTCCCTCTTTCCAGATTCCGGGGAACCAACCACCAATGGAGGCTTCTGCGAACGGAAGGGGACAAGGACATTGGTACGTCCAGAGCCTGAACTTTTTTGTTCCAGGCTGACAGTATGGCCCTTTGCAACTTCCTTGAATGGAATTGACCGTAGGGTACTGCTTCGAATGATGCCACCATTTTTCCCAGCAGCCTCATGCACAGGCGTATGGATGGCTGTCTTTTTGAACCCACTAAGTGGATCAAATCTCTCAAAGACGACCCCTTTTCTCGAGGCAAGAAAATTTTTCTCTGGTCTGAATCCAGCCTTAGCCCCAAGTATTCCAGACTTTTGACTGGTTTTAGGGCTGACTTGTCTCGGTTGATAATCCAACCGTGATATTCCAGATACTTGATTGTCTCGTGAACAACCACTTCTAGTTTTTCCACTGAGTGGTCTATCAGCAACAAGTCGTCTAGATATGCCATTATCGTTACACCTCGTGTTCTTAGATTGGCCAATAATGGGGCCAGAATTTTTGTGAACACTCTTGGTGCTGTGGCCAGACCGAAGGGTAAGGCTCTGAACTGAAAATGGCGCCCTTCTATCGCAAAGCGTAGAAATTTTTGGTGGGCTGGAAAGATGGGGATGTGCAAATAAGCATCTTTGATGTCGATCGAGGCTAACCATTCCTCCCCTTGTAGGGCAGTGGCTACCGATCGGATCGACTCCATCCGGAAAGTCCTGATATGTAGGAATTTGTTTAGCCCTTTTAGATTTAATATGGGCCTCACGTCCCCGTTTGGCTTCGGAACTGTAAAGAGGTTTGAGTAAAACCCGAACCCCCATTCTTCCAGGGGGACCTCTATAATTACTGCTTGAAGCAATAATTGTTCCAGTGCCAACAGGAGGGATCCTCTCTTCTGGGGATCCCTTGGCACGTTCGACCTTATAAAGCGGGAAGGAGGGGAGTTTTTTAACTCCAATTTGTATCCCAGATTTACTGCGGAGAGCACCCATCTGTCTCGGATCGTGTCCCGCCAGGTTTCTGTGAACAACTGAAGTCTTCCCCCCACCCGATTGGGTGGGGGCAACCCTTCATGCATTTGACTTTGGGGGAGGTTTTGTACCTCTCCTGCTCCAGGGCTTCTTGTTACCCTGCAACTGTCCCTGATTTTTACCTCCGGGATTTGACCGGGGAGGCCGTCGGAACTGTTTCACAGCCGATGTCCTAGGGACTGGAGAAGCCGGCCTCTTAAAAGAGGGACCTCTAACTCTATTTTTGACCGGCAAGAGTGTACTTTTACCGCTGGAAATTCTCTGGATATACTTGTCCAGGTCTTCCCCGAATAAGCGCTCCCCATGAAATGGGAAGCTGACCAGCAATTTTTTACAGGGAGCTTCAGCAGACCAGTTTTTGAGCCATAGAAGCCTGCGCATATGTACTACAGACAGCGTAAGGCGGGAGGCCTGATGGATTGAATCCTTTATAGCGTCCACCGCAAAGCATAAGGCTCTAGGTAGATCAGCTAGAGCAAGAGCCTGCTGATCTGGCACGTCCCTTAAGACCTGTTTCAACTGATCCTTCACTGCTTGGCAGACCCCTATAGCTGCCACTGCTGGTTGTGTCACCAATCCTGCTGTAGAAAAAGCAGATTTCAATAAGGACTCCAATTTTTTATCTATTGGGTCCTTGAACATTTGGACATTTTCCACCGGACATGTCAGTGATTTATTCACACAAGAGATGGCTGCGTCCACTGTAGGGACCTTCCATTTTCTGACGAACTTATCCTCCATAGGATAGACCACCGGAAATCTCTTGGGGGGAGTAAATATTTTGTCAGGATGCTCCCAATCCTGGTAAATGAGCCCCTCCAGTAAAGGATGGATCGGAAAAGAACAAACAGTCTGGGGAGCTTTTAGCGACCCCAACGAGGAGACAGAAGAGGAGGATGGCTCCGCAAGTGGCATTTTAAATGCTGATCGGACCATATTAGTCAGGGACTGCACCCATAACCTCTCAGCATGTGATGCTGAGAACGGCTCCTCCACTGTTGATTCCTCTACAACTGAATCAACCTCATCCTGATCCCCCTCAGGTAGGTCGTTCTCTGTATGGGACTGTTGCTCTGTTAACAGGCACTCTGAGGGAGGAGACGGAGATCGAGCGCTTTTCTCCTGTGACAGGGAAGCAGCAATTAGTGCTGACAATCTCTCTTCCAGCCCTCCCAGAGCTGAGGAAAAAACCTCCTCTGTTACATACACAGGAGCAGGTGAACTGGGGACAGCCACAGTACCAGGTACTCCTGGGGGTGCCCTACGGTCACTAACCTCTGATTCTTCAGGGGAGACTGGTGCAGCCAAAGCATGCCCAAGATCCTCAGAGCCCGATGGAGACCCCCTATTCCTCCTGGAATTTCTAGTCCCGGAGTTTTTAGACGGCATATTCCTAAGCCACAAAGCTGAGGTATTCCAGCCGAAAATACACCAGTTACTGATAATAGTCTAGCATAAATGCTGCTATAATAAACAGTTGGTGTCTACTAATGTGTCTTTCTAGGGGATGCCTGTATCAACCGCTTGCTGTATGCCTTTAAATGTTGCCAGCTCTGTCTCTGTACTTCATAGCCAGCTTAGTGCAATAATGTGGCTTTTTAAAAACCTGCTGGGACGCCCGCACATGCGCAGAAGCGCTGCGGCGCGCACAGAGCGTCATCCCCCAGGCCCCGCCCCTTTTTCCGGCCACCTCTATATATAGAGGCGCGTGCACGCGCGCGGCCACGTGCGCCTCGGCGCTAATTTTCAAACATGGAAACCAGGGACAGGAGCCAGGGCCCCCTTTGCCGCAGGCCGGGGGATAGACGAACACTGCAACATGGCAGAGGAAACAGTTTCCTGTAGGAGAACTCACCAGCTGCCTGGACTTTGCTCTCTGAGAAGAAACTAGTCCATATGACAAGAAAAACATTCCACAGCGGCCTCTAGTGGACAAACACAGGTACCGCAGTTTAATATACTAAACATATATAAAAAAACATTCTTTTTTTTTTTTTTTTTTTTTTCTTGACCACCATTAAAAATTATTACATTTTTTTAGTAGTTACAGGCATGCACAGATATTAGCGGGAATACCGTTAGGTAACAGACAGAAAGACAAATTAGGCTTGGGGGTCCCCCAATAGAACCAAGTTCCTGGGGGCCCCCACTTACCTGTTCCCCGCCGCAGGACTTTGTTTGGTCCACAAAAGCCCAAACTTCACCTATCACGGCAGGCATTGTAATCAAACCTTCAGGGACCGGGTTCCCAAGGATTCCACTCCCCTGGACCTGTATAGCACCCTGCACAGAAAACATCTTGGTCGTGGGTATGACCAGAGCTCTGGATCCCAGGGTCCAGCTCTCCTAAGAGAAGCATTACAGGCAGAACCTTGCTCTTCTCTGCAAGGCCCGGGTACCGACCGTTTAGCTATGAAGCTTTTTTGGTCGGATCCGGAATAGCTTACTGAGGCCCAAAAGAACCTGTACGCAAGCTCAGTGAAAAACACATGTTTCTTCTTGGCCAACACCTTAGACACTGGCAAAAAACTGAGGTGCTCCCGGATGGGAGGGGCTTATATAGGGGAGGGTACTTCCGGTTTTGGAAGTTGCCAGTGCCAGCACCTGACGGTAACTATATAACCCATTAGTAATGACTATGTCGCTCTGTGTCCCGTGATGTACGAGAAAGAAATGTATGTAGCGCACCCTCTAGGGAGCCACAAGTAGAATGGTACCCACACTCTGTACAGACAGGCACACCGAATTTTCACAGTCAGAAAAGAGTCCAGTAATTAGTTTTGTTTTATTGGGGGAATAGAACTTCAGGGACAACTTTTCCCATGTGTAGTCTATATACACTCCCTTCGTCCTCCAGCACACTTGCTTGGGACACTTTAATGGATCTGACCACAGACACTCGGCCATATCAAAGCAAAATCTCTTTACAGGGAGGGACAACGGGCCCCTTGGTTGTGTAGCAAAGTCCAGTGTCCAGCTTGCATCCCTGTGGCTACTGATCCCAGCACCACCTCTTCAGGCACTGGCTGCCGCTGCCCCTTCACTAGCCCTCCTGGCTAACTTCTCCACAGTCCTCCCAGACTGTCACTGTCTCTCCACAGTCTTCCCAGACTGCTCACTCACCAGCCTACCCGGCTGACCCCTCGGGAGATCTCCCAGACGTGCTGACCTGCTCCTGCTGTACTCTTCCTGCTCCTGTGACGCCAAGAAGAATTCCACTCTCTACTTCTGGAAGCTTCTCCAAGAGAGCAGGGGGAGATACCAGAGATTGCCAAGTCATCCAGCCTCCCTGAGCCAATCAGCCATGACCCAGATTCAACCCAGGCCTGGCTTTTAGCCAGTCCAAATTTTCCTACACTAACCTCGACCTATGTACATCCCATCTAGTATGCTAGAGGGTGTGAAGCAACAATTGCAATACTATGCACTCTATTGTAACCTATATAGCTATTGCATATATGTATCAATTGTATATCACTATAATTGCTAGACTATCGAGAGTATGCTAGGCCTAATGATATTAAGTTAGCTATGAAGACAGACATATATGCTAGTAAACAATATCTTATTTATTTCCCAAGCAAATAGGAATATCGCACACTAAATAGCGGATATCTATAGAGCCTATAACAACAATAAAATAGTACATATACGTAACACATCCTCTAGGTAGACTCCTCGTCGGCTGGACTCAGATGTTAAAGAGAGCTTTCTGGTTACAACAGCCCTTTTTAAAGAACCTCAATCATACTTCATCCAAACCACCCCCCCCCCCCCCCCATTGCCAGCCCCCTTTGCTTTTGGACAAATCAGTGTGTTCACAGGGCAATTCTCCTCAATAGATTTTATTACTGACTGTCCTGCTGTACTTGGCTTCTGGGGGCAGTATTGCCCATATTATCTCCAATAGCTTGCTGGTCTTTGATCATTGCCATTACTTATTTTTGGCAGTTACAACTCTCTTTGAAGCTTGTTTGCGGAGTGGCTAATCAAGGAATCTCGCAGATTGGAGCCGCTAGTGTCATGTAAAAGTTAGAGGCTTAATTAAGTACATTCCATTTTGGGAGCCAAATGGCAGTCCTACAGAGAGCGAGAATATCTTTATTTTTTAAAAACCATGGCAGCCTGGCTGATCTTTGGGGAATAGGAAACCGATATCTAGAAAATCCAGAAATATGACATCGGACCATGTTGCCTTCCAACAGGGTGGTACATGTATATCACACCAAGCTATCCCTTAATACACAGAATCCAAGGAGCAGATTATAACCTTAACATTTTAAAAGTTTTCACAATTTCTAATGACCTCCATGGGGATCAACAAAGGCAGTTGCACAAAAAAACAAAAATGAGGTGGCATACCCATTCAACCATCATATCAAAGCCCCAACGACGTTTAACACTCAATTTTATGTGCCTTTATGTCTAAACAAAATGTATGCACAGTTTGCAAGTAATAACAGTAAGGGCTGATTCACATCAGGTGCGACAGGACTGCATTGGGGGGCTATTCCAGGGCAGTCCCACCGCAAGACCAGGTAAAATACCTGGTCTCTTACCTGGCTGGTACACATCATTGCATTGTGGTGGTGTACACTGAAAAATGTATCACAAAATCTAACCATTCACATCATTTTTTTATCCTACTATAGCTACAAAAACAAAAAAGGTGTTTTTTTTTTTTTTTATGTTCAAGGCCATACTAGCTGTTGGTGCTATGGGGTGCTATGTTCTATAGGCAAAAAGTAGACACCTAAAATTCAAAGCTATAAATCTATACAGCAGCTGGTTGTTACTGTGCTGGAATCTTCAGCTTCAGTACTGGCAAGGGCGGTTCCGCACAATTTTTTTTTTATTTTTTTTTAGATGATGGTGTACTGGCAGTTCAAGTGAAGTCCCCAACCCTGACACCTGTGGTTCAACCCCGAGTACCAGTGACAGCGCGGACAAACGAAAGATTTGAGTCAACTACCACTCAAATCACCCCTAAATTTGGTATTACAATCCCAAAATTTGGGACCCCGCTACATATGTGTTACTTCACGGTGCATGGCTTGTGGTGTGCCACCTTTCCTTATTTTGTTTTGCTGTGGCTTAAGCAAGTGGTGGTCAACATTGGTAATTAGGTCTAAAGTGTGGCCCTTGACATCACTAGGGCAGCACAAGTTTGGTAACTATTGTATCTCAAAGATGACACACACAACAGAATGTACTTAGACTACGGGCATGATACAAGCGATTGACAGAGACTGTAGACATAATGCAGAGGACAGTCAGAACCGGGATACAAGACGGGATACAAGAGATGGTCAGAAACTGCAGACATGCTGTAGGAGAATGTCAAAGACTGTGAACATGTATAAGAGTTGTTGGAGACTAGGGACATGCTTCAGGAGGCATAAACTAGAAATATAATACATGAGACTGCTAGAAATCACTGCTATACCAGGGCAATAAAGTAACAGACTAGTCTCTGCAGGGGCCCAAAGGGCCACATGTGGCCCCTGGGCTGCAGGTTGGGCACTAGGGTTTTAGACAGAAGAGGGCCTGAGGGTACACTGAAGAGATTGTGCCAGTAAAATAGTTCCTTCTGTTTGTGTGAGTGGCAGCAATAATAACACATAATTGATGTCAGTGCCAGTAATGATGACCTTCAGCATATGACTATCCCCAGCATGTGTCGGGGCCAGCAATGATGGACCCCATGCAAATGTAAGGGCCACCAATGATAGATCCTAGCAATAACCCTGAGCAAGTGTCAGGGCAAGCGGTAATTCTCAGTAAATGTCAGGGTCAGCAATATTCACTTGCAAGTGTCAGGGTTAGCACTGATGGCCTCCAGTGTCAGAACCAGCAATAACCCCCAGCAACTGTCAGAGCCAGCAATCATAACCATTAGCAATAACCCCCCAGAAGGGTTAGGAGAAGCAAAAGCTTCCACGATTGGTATTAGTTTTACTAACCTGAGCACTTACAGCAAATATGTCTCTCGCCTGTGCTGCTGACAAAATGTATCCTTCAGGCAGGAGATCACTGTGCCCAATAGAGCAAGGCAGTATAATTGCAGGCAGTGTGCTTGAACGCATAGTGTTACTGGCCCTTTTTTTTTTTTTTTTTTACTCTGCAGTAGGTGCCTACAGGAGGATCCTTTTTTTCCTCCATTGGGCCAGTCTGAGTCTGATGGTGGCCACTGATGGAGATGCTATAGGGGTGCTTGATGACATTTTGGGGTATGTTATATCACTCCCTGGTGCTGAAACTGTGTACACGTATTTCGAGTTTGAACTTAAAATACAATTCAAGCACACAAGTGCAAGAGGAAAAAAAACTTAGGGCTTCAGATACCTCCAGCAACATATTTTCCGGACTCTGACCACAATCCTGGTGTCATTTTATAAAGAGAACATAGATCAAGGTGTATTGAAAAAAATAGGGACCATTCGGCAAATATCCATCAGCACTATATTCAGAGCTCCACAGCTATGCAGTAGGTACTTGAATCCCCTAAAAAGGGAGTATCGGGATACTCTGAGGGTCAGACTACTTTCCCCTCCAGCAGGACTTCTTCCCCCTGGCTGTCCAACTTGGGTGCTGTATCCTCCTTAAGCAGGTAGGACAGCTGCACGGTGATTGTGTTAGGCTCAAACAGGGATTTGGCCTTGCCAGAACATACAACTACACACACCTCCCTAGGCCAGTCTGTGAAGAAGTCCCTTCCCAAGATTTTATATCCTCCCCTAGCATGCACCACTGGCAATAAACCCCCTTGTGGTTGGCCAGTGGGAACATAAATACTCATAACTTAATGCCAAAGGTGCCCGTAATACTGCAGCCAGGAACAGCAGCAACACTAAACTTAGGGGAAAACCAAGTGAGATGCTACAAATTGGCCTTGACAGAATCATCACACGGCAGAACGAAATTTCACAAGTTGCTTTCGGTAAGGCGGCTACATACATATTTCGTTTTTTTTTTTTTTACAAAAAAATTAACCAGACGTTAGGACTTGTGTAGATTGGAAAATGCAGCATGCTTGTAGGTGCATTGCACTTGCATTTGGGGTCGGCTTTGAGATGCTCCCGAGTTATTTCACAGGTACTTCTGACTGGAAGTTCCCGCATCAAGCTGTTTCATGCTGATTTTCCACTCAAATTGATTTGTATGGACAGAAAAAGCTAATGTACACGGACACTTTCTATCTGGATATGTTTTTTTTAATTTTTAATTTTTTTTTTGTAAAAGCTTCCTATACCTTCCTTATCTTTCCCCTTTCCTCCCTCAATTTCCTTTGTCCCAGTAAGAGATTTTAAAAGTACAAATGAACTATTTACTGTAGTGTTAGTACATGTAACAACATAATCATTGTGTTCTCTCCTATTTGTAGCTATAAGTAAAGTGTTGACGCCTATCAGATCACCTGTGTTTGAAAGTTCATGTGATAACCGGGTCCAGACAGCGGAATCCTGTTTAAATCGCACAAGTGGTGCATCGATAAAGGTACATTTCAATAAAGGTATATTTTCTTTAACTTTGGTATAATAAAATATGAACCATTTCCTTATTCTGGCCATTACAAAAATGCATTTTGTTGTCCTCTGCCAAGATGCTGTTAAAAGCTTTTTACTGGTCAACAAGCTACCATTCGAACAGCCTAAATATGTGTACAGATCTGAGGGGTTTACCTTATCTGGCCCACAATCTTGTGTCTGTAGACCTTTCGTGACTTTAGCCAACATTGGCTGAACCTAGTGGACATCTAGGACTAATCGCTGTAGTTACCCACATATGACAAGCGCAGTTTCTCAGCACAAGTCTGCAAGTTTACCCAATGCAAACATACATACTTCTAGAATAATCCAAGAATAATTTTTCATTATTAGGCTCCATGTACACTAGGCTTAAAAGAAGGCAGTTCCCATAGAAGAAAAATTGTGTTTTTGTACATGTTTAGGAGTATTTAGCGTTTTTTTTTTTTTTTTTTTTTTTATCTACCAGAAAGCTCCATTTAAAATGCAAACCAGAAGTTTTTTTTTGTCTGTCTCTAAACGCTGAACTTAAAGGGGTTGTAAAGCCCCGAGGTTTTTAAACTTAATGCATGCCATGCATTAAGATTGAAAAACATTCTATGCTGCAGTAGCCCCCCAAGGTCCCCCTTTTACTTACCTGAACCCGTTCATTCCAGCGTTAAGGACGAGCCCAGCAGCTCCAGCCGCTGTCTCGGGTTCTCATTGGATAGATTGATAGCAGCAGGAGCCATTTGCTCCCGCTGCTGTCAATCAAATCCAGTGACACGGGGGGCGGGGTCGAATCCTGCTGTCTGCGTCAATGGACGCAGCAGCAGGACTCGGGAGCACGCCTGCATGAGTGCCCCCATGGTATGCAGCTCTCCGTGGGGGCACTCGAGGAGGAGCAGCCAGGAGCGCCGCCGGGCACCCCAGAAGAGGAGAATCGTGGCCTCTCTGTGGAAAACCCCTGCACAGAGGAGGTAAGTATGAAATGTTTGTAAAGGTTTTTTTTTTAATCGCTTTAAATTATGCCTCTAAACTTCCTAATGTGCATGGACACATGGGATAACATTGGGCTGCTTCTACAGGAAAAACTCCTTTAACTTTAAGCCAGTGTGCATGGACCCTTAGAGTGTTTAGTGGCAGATTAGTACACACATGACCTGCTGCCAACCAAAGCCTTTAGACACCTTTAACCAGTTCAGCCCCAGAAGGTTTTGCCCCCTTAATGACAGGCCATTTTTTGTGATACGGCACTGCATTTAACTGACAATTGCGTGGTCGTGCGACGCTGTACCCAAATAAAATTGATCTTTCTCTTTCGTCCATGGACGGACACAGCCTTCTTATAACTGTAAGGTTATGTTCCTGTCTATTAGGAGAGGACTAGGCAGATATGTTAATAGTTAAAAACATTAATCTTTAGCACAGCTGAACAGCCCCGCCCAGGGGGCGGTCCCTCTGGTCATAACCCCTCACACAGCAGTTAGCAGCTCAGTTTTTTTTTCTGCCTAGTAGAGAAGGACCTGGCTCCCTTTGGGCCCATGGTCCTGAAGAATTTTTTATTTTTGATCCTGAGATCTTCTATCAACTGCCGGCTGGGTGACAGTCTGGATAATATAGATCCTTGTAGTCCCCCCCCGTTCCGGCCATCGAGCGTGAGCAGGCCTTAGCTACGCGCTGGGTCGGCCACGAGATACTCCGTGGCTCCAGGAGTGGCCGGTGAGCTATATGCTCCGGGGTTCACATATGACTGGGCTACTGCTGTCTAAGTCACAGTGAACCCTGGCCGACAGCTACTCCGTACTGCTCGGATGTAGGTCTGTCAGGAATGCGCCAGCGGTCCTCGCAGGATGGGTAAGTACTTTCCTCCTGTCTTGGCAGGTTGGAACAGCTGGGATTTCCTGAGGGGGGTCGATAGGGGGTCTCTTGTCCTCCATTTCCTCTTCCCCCTGACCCTTCCCTCCTCCCCTTGCTTGGGCCTGCTGTGACTGACCTGGGGGTTACCTGTGGTGATTTTCCATGTCCTAGCCAGGGGCTGCGGGGGTGTCCGGGTCCGCTCTATGTGGGTGGTCTGCCTTTAAAAGGGCCCCCCCTCGGGGGCCATTGTGTTGTCTGGCCTTCTCATCCGCCTCATTGTGTTTAGCGCCGTTTTCGTTTGAATCGGCGCCATTTTCCTGTGGCCGCGCCGCTGTTATAGCAATACAGCAGGCGAAATTTTCTTGTAGTCGCGCTGTGGCGCAGGCATTCTTAGTGGGCGGCCATTTTCTTAAGGCCCGCGTGGTTTTCTATGAGGCGAACAGCGGCCATCTTGGTGTAGGTTTTGGCCTCTAGTGTTCCTAATGCCTTCTGAATGGCGCGAATAGGGCAGTTTTTACCTCAGAGACACCCAGACACACACTCTGTGTGGAAAGAGGCAGCGAAACGCGGCACTGAGCTGAGCGGTTCTGGTCAGGGTGGTGAGTCCCCTGGTCAGTTACAGCACGGAGAGTGCGCCACTTTTTAAGTACCTTATACTTGACTGTAGTCCCTAGGGATGTCAAGTGAGCGAGTCAGCATGGCGTCAGAAGCTGGCGTTTCTTCCCCAGATATTCCAGTAGTGACAACCGGTGCCCCTGCGGTCGCTTGGTCGGCGGTCCTGGAGTCATTTGTTGCCAGGGTGGAAGCGGTGTGTGGGCGCAAGGGGGGTAAAAAGTGCCCCCTCCCCCCCCCACCTTCTTCTGGGGACAGCTCTGACTCAGACTTGGCCCGGGCTGGGACCCAGGGCACCTGTTCTGAGGTATCAGAAGATGCGGTACAGGACCATTCGGACAGTGAGTGGCTCCATGTCCGGGTCAGCGCAGGATAAGGCACTTGTTGGAGCACTTATCACTGCAGTGCGGGAAACCCTCAAACTGGAGGATAGGGCTGGGACTTCTGCTGAGGTATCTGTCCCTTTTGGGTCCCATAAGCCGGCCCCCACTGTAAAAGTTTTTCCTTATGTGACTTATTTTGACAAGTTCATAGACCAGGAATGGGAACGGCCGCAGAGGACCTTCTTGGTCCCAAAACGCTTGGCAGTCCATTATCCCTTTTGAGGAGAGCCTTCTGAAAAAATGGGCATCTCCCCCGGTTGTGGACCCCCCGGTATCTAGGTTAAACAAAATGACCACAATTCTGGTGGAAGGATCTGCTGCATTTAAGGATCCTGCAGATAGATCTGAGGCTGTGGGCCTGTCCTACACCTTACTGGGATCAGCATTGCGCCCTATTTTGGCCATGGCACTGGTGTCACAAACTCTGACTGAGTGAGCAAAGTTATTGCACCGGGAGTTGGAGGAACATCAGGCTCCTCCAGGCTGCGTGGAACTAGCTGAACAGTTAGTGCATGGCCTCAAATATGTCTGTGATGCAGCCCTGGATACTGCTCCTTTGATTTCCAGAGCCTCAGTGTCTGCAGTAGTTCTGCGGCACCTGATTTGGCTAAAATCCTGGTCTGCGGACCAGGCTTCTAAGAAGGCTCTGGCAGACTTGCCATTCAAGGGAGAGAGAGGCTATTTGGAGCCTCGCATGATGACATTATTAAGGATGTCACTGGAGGCAAGAGAACGCTACTCCCTCAGTCCAGAAAAGGTAAGGAGCCGAGACGTAGAGCAGGGCCCTCCTTTTCCAGACAAAAACGTTTTTTTCGTCAGTCAGGACCAGCAGGCAGACCTTTTCAGGCCAACAAGGGCTCATCTGGGGGATAGAAGCGTCCCTGGGTTCGCAAGCAAGACAAGCCTGCGAACAAACCTGCTTCCGCATGAAGGTCTGCCCCCGCCCGATTCCGGGGTGGGGGGACGTCTTCACGAGTTTGGGGCTCGGTGGACCTCCCTGCTTTTTGACCGGTGGGTCTGCGAAATGGTTTCATCAGGGTGCAAGATAGTTTCTTTCTTGTCCACCAGATTCTTTCCCTCAAACCTTCCTCTTCTTCCGGCTCGTCGGGCCGCACTAAAGGGGGTAGTACAGGACTTGCTGAAGTACGGGGTGATCATACCTGTACCGCTGCAGGAAAGGTTTCAGGGATTTTACTCCAAGCTGTTTGTAGTCCTGATGAAGGATGGAGTCCGTCCAATCCTGGACCTCAAAGCCCTCAATGTCTTTGTGAGGGTTCGGAAGTTCAGGATGGAATCAATTCGCTCTGTGGTCGCTGCACTCCATCCGGGGGACTTTCTGGCATCCTTGGACATCAAGGATGCTTACTTGCATGTCCACATTTTCCTTGGACACCAGAGGTTCCTGCGCTTTGTGTTCACCAAGGTGCTTGCCCCGATTCTGGCCTTGCTGAGACAGCGAGGGATCGCCATCGTAGACTATTTGGATGATCAACTTCTGAGAGCTGCTTCAAGCTCAGAATTGGAGGAGGACGTGGTGATTGCCAGTCAGACCTTCCGAGAATTTGTCTGGGTGCTGAACTTCCAGAAGTTGGTGTTGGTACTGTAACGGCACCCCAAATATGAAAGAGGGTTAACGCCGCTTAAGCGATTCCCTCTCCTGGACACACATTCGCTGCCCATCCTCCACAGTCAGGCGACCACTTCCCATAGGAATTAATCCTTCCAAAAGAACGAGACAAAACGCTCTGTATCTTTCCAAAATGAACTGACCCTTTATTGCAAAAGTACTACAACTCTTATACACACAGAGAGAGCTTCTGACCCTCCTCCCATCATACACCTCTGACCAGACCCAATTTACATTTCAGTTTGCATGGTTATGCATGACCTTTTGTGTTTTAGCTTTTGTCTCCCAATCCACATTATCAAGACTTCACAGAATGAAAGGATCTGTAGCATATTTGAGGTTCATAAACATTACACAAGCAGACAGGTGACACCTCAGCATCTCTTCAATTAACCTGTCTGTCTGCTAGTTCCACAACCTATAATTACAGGCCTAACTCCCACAAGCCACAATAGAATGTAATCGCACATCATCACAGCAAGTATTACATAAACAGCCCACACACAGTATATACCCAATCTGCTATGTATATACAGTATGGGATATGGCTATCACAGATCATGGTGGGCTTCTCATTCACCCTGTGCCCCAAGTGAGACACACGGTGGTTTACACATAAAAGGCATTGGGGAAGCTGACGCAAGGGTATCTCATACTTTCTAAGAGCTTCTGGGTTACCCGGGCCTTCCCGTTACAGGTACCGACTCAGCGCCTAGAATATCTGGGGTTGATTCTAGACTCCTTAAAGGCGAGAGTTTTTTTCCCTTTGGAAAAGTTTTAGACTCCTCGGACTGCGGTGAAGCTGCTAGCATCCCGCAAATGGTTGTCGCTCCGCTTTTGCATGCGGGTCTTGGGCCTGATGGTAGCCTCTTTCGAGGCAGTACCGTATGCTCAATTCCACACTCGAGTCTTGCAGAAGGAGATCCTGTCCAAATGGGACTAGTCTCCATTGTCCCATGATTGTCAAATGCGGGTGAGCCAACTAGTCAGGGACTCCCTGGTCTGGTGGCTGAGATCTCCGGCTCTTCAGTCCGGGAAGTCGCTCCTTCCCTTGCAGTGGACGGTGATCACGACGGACGCCAGCCTGAACCGATTTGGGGAGGAGTTTTTGGTTTTCGGTCGACACAGGGTCGCTGGACACAGGAAGAATATCACCTGCCGATCAATGTTCTGGAGCTCCGGGCGATCAGGCAGTGCCTCTCCACTTGGTCATAGAGGCTACAGGGGCGTGCAATCAGGATTCAGTCAGACAACGCCACAGCGGTGGCATATGTCAACCATCAAGGCGGAACAAGAAGCGCGGTTGCAGCCTCAGAGGTAGCTCACATCTTGTGGTGGGCAGAGAGGAGCTTACCGGCTCTATCGCCCATTTACATTCCGGGCGTAGAAAACTGGCAAGCGGACTACCTCAGTCGCCAGATGTTGGACCAAGGAGAATGGTCACTACACCCGGAGGTATTTCCCCTCCTTTGCCTGAGATGGGGCGAGCCAGACATAGATCTTCTGGCTTCTCGACTCAATCGAAAGGTGTCGAGGTTCGTGGCCAGGTCAAAAGAACCCTGGGCGGACGCAACAGATGCGTTGGTGGCCCCATGGGGACAGTATCGGCTGATTTATGCCTTTTCCCCACTGAAACTGCTTCGTCTGCTTCACAGAGCGGAGTCCGAAGGGATCCCGATGATCCTAATTGCCCCGGATTGGCCTTGGCGTCCCTGGTACGCCGACCTGATGAAACTAGTGGCGGACGCTCCTTGGCGACTGCCGTTGTGAGAGGACCTTCTGTCACAAGGTCCCATCCTTCATCCTGCTTTACAGTCGCTGGCTTTAACAGCATGACTGTTGAAAGTCAGGTACTAAGGGACCAAAGCCTGTCGGATTCGGTGATTTCCAACATGCTGAGGGCACGGAAGTCATCTTCCCGGAAGATTTACCACCGCACATGGAAGGCCTACATCTTTGTGTGAAGAGATGGGGTGGCACCCACGTGCTTATTTGGTTTCTAGGATCCTGTTGTTTTTACAGCATGGCGTGGATCAGAAACTTGCCTTAGGCATCATTAAGGGGCAGATTTCAGCATTGGCTGTTTTCTTTCAACGACCCTTGGCGACTCACTCCCTTTTGTCCAAGGGTTTTCGACATGTGGCTCCGCCAGTTCGATCACCACTACCTCCGTGGGATCTGAATCTGGTGCTTTCGGCACTTCAGGAATCCCCCTTTGAGAACATCAGGGAGATTCCGCTTATGACTCTCTCCCAGAAGGTTGTTTTTCTGGTAGCCACTACTTCGGTTTGACGGGTTTCTGAGTTAGCAGCCTTGTCTTGCAAGTCCCCCTACTTAATCCTACATAGAGATAAAGCAGTGCTGCGCCCGCAGCTTTTCGTTTCTACCAAAGGTAGTTTCGGCCTTTCATCTAAACGAGGACATTGTACTTCCATCCTTATGTCCTCGGCCGTCAAATTCCAAAGAGGCTGCGTTTCATTCCCTAGACGTGGTACGTGCTTTACGGGGGTATCTGTCTGCTACGGCTCCGTTTCGGATGTCAGACTCGCTGTTCGTGTCCGTGTCTGGTCCTAAGAAGAGCCTGGCGGTCTCGTCGGCCGCCATTTCTCAGTGGGTCAGACAGATCGTGGTTCAGGCCTACGCCCCGAAGGGGCGGGCGCCTTCTTTTCCTGTCCGGCGCATTCGACCAGGGCAATTGGTGCTTCCTGGGCCTGCCGACATCAAGCGTCTGTCTCACAGGTGTGCAAAGCGGTGACCTGGTCGTCCATTCACACTTTCACCAAGTTTTATAAGGTGGATATGAGTGCATCTTCGGATGCTTCCTTTGGCCGCAAAGTTTTGCAGGTGGCCGTTTAAAGGTTGCAACTCCTCTTGTTGAGGAGCTCTGGTTGCGTTGGGGTGACGTTAGTTTTTGATTGCTGTTCCCACCCCTCGTTTTTTTTATACTGCTTGAGGATGTCCCTACAGTTAAGAGTATAAGAAGGCTGTGTCCGTCCATGAACGAAAGAGAAAATAGGATTTTGTACTCACCATAAAATCCTTTTCTCTGACGTCCATGGATGGACACAGCACCCACCCCTCCTTTTAAGTTTGTACTGCTTTTTGACGAACTGAGCTGCTAACTGCTGTGTGAGGGGTTATGACCAGAGGGACTGCCCCCTGGGCGGGGCTGTTCAGCTGTGCTAAAGATTAATGTTTTTAACTATTAACATGTCTACCTAGTCCTCTCCTAATAGACAGGAACATAACCCTACAGTTAAGAGTATAAGAAGGCTGTGTCCGTCCATGGACGTCAGAGAAAAGGATTTTAGGGTGAGTACAAAAATCCTATTTTTTTTTTCCCACAAATAGAGCTTTCTTTTGGTGGTATTTGATTCTTCATCAATTTAGCCCAATATGTATTCTGCTACATATTTTTGCTAAAAAAATCCCAATAAGCGTATATTGGTTTGCGCAAACGTTATAGCGTCTACAAAATGGGGGCTATATTTATGACATTTTTATTTTACCTGTAATGGCGGTGATCAGTGATTTTTAGCGGGACTGAGACATTGTGGCCGACAGATCGGACACCTAACTGACACTTGACACTTTTTTGGGAACAAGTGTCATTATTACAGTGAATAGTGCTAAAAATATGCACTTACACTGTATAAATGTCACTGGCAGGAAAGGGGTTAACAGGGGCGATCAAATGGGTTAAGTGTATTCCCTAATTGTGCTTTCTTACTGTGGGGGAAATGGGCTCACTGCTTGGACACTGTGATCCGTGTTCCTGATTAGCAGGAGCACTAGATTAGTGCCTGACACCACAGTGGTCTGCTTGTTTACATCGGCAGATCGCCGTTCTGTTTCTGGGTAGCAATCGTGGATGGCCGGCGAACATCGCGTCCGCAGGGCCCGCTGATTGGCTCCCCCTGTGGCCAATCGGCGTGCAATCCCAGCTCCCGCAGCATCGTGAACCCCCTAGTGGCTATTGACAAAATCACGTACAGGTAAGTGATTTCGCGCAATAGAGCCGCCTTGCCGCAGTATATATACGACAGGCGGTCGGGAACAGGTTCATATTGAGCAATACTGATCTCAACCACTTCATTCATTGATTTCTTCATTGTAATGGAGAAAAATATGTGGACAGAGTGAATTTAATTTGAACCAAGGACATAGCAAAGAAGCAGTTGTAAACAGAGCCTGCAATTGAAGGCTAATCTCTCAACAGAGGCCTCAGATGCAAGGTGTATTGTACACCACCTTATATCAAAAAATGTAATTATTCTTTAGTTATGAAGCTTCAGAATTACAATGTTAACAAGATTGTCTGTCTGTTTTTGCTATTTTGTAGACTCCATTAACCATAAAAAATGACAAAATCGCTTATCTCTTCCAACATGAAGGAGGTGTAGAATACAAAAATTATGTGGGTACTGTACTCAAACCAGAAAGTAAGTATACATTTGCAGTCACTCGCCTGAAGATGATATATAAAGTAAACATAATATATAATGGCACTTTTCAGGCAGTAGTTACCTTAACTACCTGCACCTAATTCAGGCAATTGTGTCAGTGTCTGTAACATTATTGATGTGCAGCAACTCCTGATAGTTCTTACTATCGCCACTATATGCCAGCGACAAATTTTAAGGCCCCTTTCACACAGGGTGGATTCCATTCCGATCAGATCCCCTGCTGATCGGAGCAGAGCTGGTTAGATGACACATCCATGTCCACTCAGTTTCTGCAGAGCCCACTCTGATCTATGGGTGACCGTGAGAAAACAGACTCCGCTGTTCGTTTACACCCAACTACCCTCCACCTTAAGGAAAGCACGGATCCTCTTCAATTTTTCTAGCGGACCTGATCGAACCCAGAGTTAGGCAGGTGTAAATGGACACAAGTCCTTGTACACCTGCCTGTCCAAGGGGATGAATGGACCTTCTTATCAAGTCTGCCTGAAAAACTGACAAGCGGACCTGATTGGTACATCTGTGTGAAAGGGGCCTTAGAAATACCACCAGTTCTTAGGGGGCGCATGCGCGCGAGTGAAGGAGATGGCTGCCTGACTCCTCCGTTCCGCGCCGTCGGAACTAATCACCCAGCTTTCTAAAGAATAGACTGAGCGGGGACACTGCGCTTTTACCTCCAGAGGCTCGGGAACACTCCAGGCTGCCAGCGGTATGTACCGCTCTGCTAAATCCAGGCAAAGGAACCGGCAGCACAACAAATCCTCCCCAGCTTCAGGCTAAGGCAAGATGGCGCCCGAACCTCCAGAGCCAGATGACGACACACAGCTCTCTGCCGCGGGCCCGGGATCTCCAACGGACAGTTTCCATCTGTTCCCCACGGACCGGGTGAGTCCTCTTCCCGTTGACTCTGATGCTATGCTGGCCAAGTTCCGCAGTATAGTGTGGGATGAGATAACTGCAGCCTCTCGCAAACTCTCCTCAGACTTTGTGCAAGGCCTTAAATAGATAGGCCACCACACTAATCAATTTGAACAGCGTATGGACTTCGCCACCACTGTGCTAGAGGGCCATGAGGAGGAGGTAGACAAATTGTCCGCTGAGCTGGAATCCCTGAAAGACAAGTTAGAAGATGCAGAAAATAGGGCCTGCAGGGACAACCTTCGTATTCGCGGAATCCTCGAAGTCATCACTGCAGGGAACAGCTACCGCTTTTTTCCAGGAACTGGCCCCCGAGATCCCGGTGGACAGGTTGGAGTTTGACCACATCCACAGGTCCCTGGCCCCTAAACCCTCCGAGGGACGTCATCAAATTTCATTATTACCGCACTAAGGAGAGGCTTCTGCAGTCCGCAAGAGAGCAGCAAGACCTCTCCTTTCAAGGTAACTCTCTCCAGCTATTCGCTGACCTCTCACTGGTTACCATCGCCAGACGCCGAGGCCTCAAACCCTATCTTCAAGTTTTACAATCCCATGGGATCAAATACAGATGGTTCCCTTTTAAGCTTTAATTTTCCCACTTGGGCCGCCAGTTTCACGCCACCTCCCCAGCTGACCTGAAATGACACCTCCTGGACCTGCAGCTGGGCCTCCCACCATCCCTACCGGATGCTCCGTCTTCGTCATCCAGACCCAGTCCCTCCAGGCCTCCCTGCCAGCCCTCTCAATCATCTCAGAGATCTCAGTCTGGATCTCGGGCGCTGCGGGACCTACAGGCACAGCGGATCCAACAATCCAATAATGGCTGAAGATGCCTATTTCACCTTTTCGGCGACTCCAGTTTTTTAGGCTGCCTGATCCCGTGCTGCACTAGTTGAACGTTGCACGATGACTGACTTTACATGTGGATCGTGGCGGCGAGTTTTGGACAGTGTCCCCCTGCCATATTTCCACTACACTTTGACCCTTGCTATATGGCCAGGGGGGGTCGCCCTATTATAGGCCGCCCCACCTGTGGAATGGCGGTCCGGGGTGACGTTTACCCCCCCCCCGTGTCACCATGCGGGGTTCTGACTTTAGTTTGCCTTCCAACCCCTCCCTGCTTAGCTGCACCTCTGATTGCCCGGGCAGGTCTTGCTGCTCTTTGTTATGGTTATTTTATTGGATCCCTGGAGGTCTGTGGGGTGGGGGGGGTGAGGCATTTTGGGTAGGGGTGCACTTCCATTGTTTGCTAAGTTGGTTGCCTTGTCAGTTTCCGCGTCTCGGTTCTTCATTCCTGCCTTGTGGATTGGTGGGACTGGGGATGCGGCTATGCTGCGCGGGTCCACTCGGCCTTCTGGAGTGGATAGCCTTGTCGCTGTCATCTCTAGGAGTCCGGGGGACCTCTGCATCTTCATTTTGCTATGCACGTTAGGCATTGAGGCTGCCTTATTGTTACTGTTCTCAATTTGCCTTACATTTTTCTTTATTTTTTATTTTAATTTTTTTTTGCTTATGTTATTTTTTTTTTGGGTACTGTTTAGATTCTATGCTAATGATATTTAGGTTGTTTGCATTTTTTCACAGCAAGCGGGTGGTTCCGACGGACCACTGCTAACCCCATGTGTTGGCACCTGGCTGAAACGGTTGTCCTGGCCATGGTCCCACCCCATTGTGGGCCTAACTGCCCACGTCATGATACATTTTTGTATTCAGTACTTGCTCTTTTCCGAGCTCTTCCCTGTACTTTTATGTCCCCTGCTTTTCTTTTCTTTCTTTCCTTTCTTGCTGTCTTTTCCCTCCCCTTCTTTTCTCTCTTCCGGTCCCCGGGGTGTGTGGACAGAGTAATTCATATTCGCACACTTCTGACCCAATGACCCTACGCTGGTTGTCCTTGAATGTTCAGGGCATGAATTCCCCTCAAAAACTGGTTAAGGTTTTTAAATGCCTGAAACAGCAGAACATATATATAGCTAGTTTACAGGAAACCCATTTCTCTTCCTCTTCCTGTCCTAAGTATTTTGCTGCAAATTACCCCCAGTTTATTTAGCCAACGGCCCTACTAAGCAGAAAGGGGTTCTTATTGCCATACGGAAATCGATTCCATTTACTTGCAATAAACAAATAGCTGATCCAGACGGCAGGTACCTCATTCTGCAGGACAACGAGGTAACTATCATGACTTACTATGCCCCGAATACCAATCCGGGACCCTTCCTGACTCACGTCTGCTCCCTGTTGAGGGCTCATCAGGAAGGCACCCTTCTGTTGGCGGGTGACGTGACGCTAAACCCCTCTGGATCACTATCCACCGGATCATAAACTCCCCTCCCCTGCGGCTATAAAATTCTTACGGGCCCTGTACGGTCATAACCTAGTAGACATCTGGCGGAAATTTCATCCCCTGGGTAGGGACTACACTCATTACTCCCACCCTCGCCACTCTCACTCTAGGATCGACCATATGTTTGTGCTACGAAAACACCTCCCTTTATTTGACACTGTCTTTATCCTAGCGGCCCCTTGGTCAGACCATGATCCAGTTCTTACTGTTTGTCACTCCCTACTCAGCAAACCCCAACACTCCCCTTGGGTGATGAATGATTCTCTTCTGTCCTTTGAGCCGATTTTAACCACTTAAGCCCCGGACCATTTCGGACCATTAGGACCAAGCCTGTTTTTGGGATTCGGCACTGCGCTGCTTTAACTGTAAATTGTGCGGACATGCAATGTTGTACCCAAATGAAATTTGTGTCCTTTTCTTCCCACAAATAGAGCTTTCTTTTAATGGTATTTGATTGCCTCTGCGATTTTTATTTTTTGCGATATAAATGGAAAAAGAACGAAAATTTTGAAAAAAAAAGATATTTTCTACTTTTTGTTATAAGAAAAATCGAATAAACTCAATTTTAGTCATACATTTAGGCCAAAATGTATTCAGCCACATGTCTTTAGTAAAAAAAATGTCAATAAGCGTATATTTATTGGTTTGCGCAAAAGTTATAGCGTTTACAAACTAGGGTACATTTTCTGAAATTTACACAGCTTTAAATTTATGACTGCCTATCTCATTTCTTGAGGTGCTAAAATGGCAGGGCAGTACAAAACCCCCCCAAATGACCCCATTTTGGAAAGTAGACGCCCCAAGGAAATTGCTGAGAGGCATGTTGAGCCCATTGAATATTTTTTTTTTGTCCCAAGTGATTGAATAATGACAAAAAAAAATTACAAAAAGTTGTCACTAAATGATATATTGCTCACACATGCCATGGTTATATGTGGAATTGCACCCCAAAATACATTCTGCTGCTTCTCCTGAGTACGGGGATACCACATGTGTGGGACTTTTTAGGAGCCTAGCCACGTACGGGACCCCGGAAACCAAGCACCGCCTTCAGGATTTCTAAGGGCGCAAATTTTTGATTTCACTCCTCACTACCTATCACAGTTTCGAAGGCCATAAAATGCCAAAATAGCACAAAACCCCCCCAAATGACCCCATTTTGGAAAGTAGACACCCCAAGCTATTTACTGAGAGGCATGTTCAGTCCATGGAATATTTTATATTTTGCTACAAGTTGCGGGAATATGACAAACTTTTTTTTTTTTGCACAAAGTTGTCACTAAATGATATATTGCTCACACATGCCATGGGCATATGTGAAATTACACCCCAAAATACATTCTGCTGCTTCTCCTGAGTACGGGGATACCACATGTGTGGGACTTTTTGGGAGCCTAGCCGCGTACGGGACCCCAAAAACCAAGCACCGCCTTCAAGGTTTCTAAGGGCATAAATTTTTGATTTCACTCCTCACTACCTATCACAGTTTTGAAGGCCATAAAATGCCAAGATGGCACAAAACCCCCCCAAATGACCCCATTTTGGAAAGTAGACACCCCAAGCTATTTGCTGAGAGGCATGTTGACCCCATTGAATATTTTTTTTTTTTGTCCCAAATGATTGAATAATGACAAAAAGAAAAAAAAATGTACAAAAAGTTGTCACTAAATGATATATTGCTCACACATGCCATGGTTATATGTGGAATTGCACCCCAAAATACATTCTGCTGCTTTTCCTGAGTACGGGGATACCACGTGTGGGACTTTTTGGGAGCCTAGCCGCGTACAGGGCCCCAAAAACCAAGCACTGCGAACGCTGCAGTTATGTGTGTTGTGTTTGGTAAGTGACAGTGATCGATCGATACTGCACTTGGGTGGGCTGGGCTGGGCTGGGCGGAGGGGCTAAACGCAGGCGCTAGCAGGTATCTGGGCTGATCCCGCTAACACTGCGTTTTTGGGAACCCTAAACCGCTGGGGATGCTAGTATAGATCTGATCAGATCTGATCAGATACTATACCACTAAGGGGGGTGTATGCTTTGCGCGTGGGTGTTAGCGTTACTGTCACTAACCTAACACTGCCTGGGGCGACGCAGACCCTCTCTGGCGCTAAAACCTAATTGATCTCACCCGCCGGGCGATCAGGGGGGTTAAACCTTTATTGGGTTATATACGGCGGGTGCCCTGATGCTATAAAAAGCAAACTAATCAACCAGCGTCACCCGTAACCTTTATATGGTGATCACTGGTGAAAGGGTTAACTAGGGGCAATCAGGGGGTTAAAACCTTTATTAGGTTAAATATGGGGGTACCTGACTCTATATAAAAACCTGACGGGTAACCTAAATAACTAAATAACTTACTGGCTAACCAGTGACACCAGTGATGCTTATACGGCGATCACGTGTCAGTGGACTGTTGGTGCACTAACCTGCTTCTTCTCTGCTCGGCGCCGGGAACGGAAAGACCGCGGCGAGGGAGATGACATCGCTTCCTCCAGCCTTGTTTACATCACATGGCGGAGGAAGCATTTTCATTGGCCGGGAGCGATCGCGAGGGGGGGGGGCGGAATCGAGCGGCCGCCCCCTCATGCCTGATCGCTCCCGAACACTTAACGGCCGCTCACTGCAGTGAAGGGGGGTCCGGATGGACCCCCCAACTGCACAAAGGCGATCACGTAGATCTACGTGATTCTGCCTGTCCGTGCCATTCTGCCGACGTAAATCGGCGGTGGGCGGTCGTTAAGTGGTTAACTGACATCCACAAAGCTTCCGAGGAATATTTTAGACTTAACGCTGGGTCTGTCTCGTCTCTGGTGACATTATGGGAAGCGTATATAAAGCTGTCCTTCGGGGCCACGTTATTTGTATATCGTCGAAACGTAAGAAGGTGCGACTTCAGGCTCGTCGCACTTCGGAGCAGCGTTTGGAGGCCTTGTCTACGGCCTTCAATCAATCCCCCACCCTGGCCAATCGCAGGCTTTTAGACAAGGCCCGTACCGACTTGGATCTATGTTTGACCGAAGAAGCGGAGCGCACCCTACGTTGGGCCCATCAGAAATGGTATGCCAAGGCGAACAAGCCAAATGCGATGTTAGCCAATAGACTGCGTACCTTCGCCCCGAAATTTACTCCCATATCCTTGCGCACCCGTCACTATATCCTCACGAGCAACCCCCAGCGGATCTTGGACAAATTCCGTCATCGTCTCGCTAAACTATTCCGTTCTTATTCGCTCTTCTACTCAGGGCTTGGATGCCTTCTTGAAGGATTTACCCATACCCTCCCTATCCGACACTCACATGTCTCTTATGGACCGTGACATACAGGTCTCGGAATGTTCTCCAGTGCATTAAGGAACTGAAAGTAGGTAAGAGACCGGGCCCGGATGGCTTTACGGCCTTGTATTACCGGAAAATGGTAGACGTTCTTGCCCCACATTTGGCGGCTATGTTTAACTCGGTAAAGGGGGGGCAGTCATTCACACCAAATTTGCTGACCGCCAATATTGTAATGATTCCTAAACCAGATAAGGGTCACTCTTCTTGGGCTAATTTCCGGCCAATCTCCCTAATTAATATCGACATAAAAATTCTGACAAATTTTGGCCAACCGCCTGAATTCCTTTCTTCCACGTCTGATAAAGAAGGATCAGGTGGGATTTGTTCCTCGTAGACAGGCAGGAGACGCTATTAGGCGCCTTCTTCAAATACAACATATAGTGCGGAATAGATCCCTGGAAACAATGTTTTTGTCTTTGGATGTTAATAAGGCCTTTGACACGTTGTCTTGGCCTTATTTGATGCAGGTCCATCGCCACTTTGGTTTTGGGGCCTCCTTTTTGAGCTGGGTTTCAGATATCTATGATTCTCCCCAGGCCAAAGTTTGATATTATGGTTTTGAGTCGCCCACCTTCCCCATTAGGAGGGGAACCCGCCAAGGTTGCACACTCTCCCCCCTTCTATTTATTCTGGCCCTGGAACCCTTGGCGGAGGCCATTCAATCACACCCGGACATATCAGGGGTGGAAGTAGTGGGTAACTCACACAAATTATCACTGTTTGCGGATGATATCCTGTTGACTGTCACCAAGCCCAGAATTTCCCTCCCAACCTGATGTCTCTTTTAAATACTTTTGCCACGGTTTCGGGCCTATTTATTAATCCAGCAAAATCGAAGGCAATGTCTATTAACCTCCACCCCTCGGAACTGGAATCCCTACAATCTCTGTTCTCTTTCCAGTGGTTAACTTCATTACCCTACCTGGGGATCAAGCTTACTCCGAGGTACTCGGATTTATACTCAGCCAATTTCCCCCCACTTCTTGGGAAGCTGGCGGCCATGCTTGCTTCATGGTCTAATCTTCCGTTATCCTGGGTTGGCAGAATAGCGTCGGTGCGCATGACTTACCTCCCGAAATTGCTCTATTACTTTCTAGTTTTGCCAGTCCAGATACCCTCCCAAATCCTCAGAATACACCAACGTAAAAGTTATGCATTTTGTCTGGGGCTCAACGAGACCCAGGATCAAAAGGCAAGTTCTATATGCTCGCAGAATCAATGGTGGCCTTTCGGTCCCAATTTGCAAGCATACTATGACCCCCTTCGAAAGTTTATGTAGATCGCGTCCCCACTCCCTGGGTCTCATATCCCTCATTTATGCTGCTATAATTGGCTCCAAGAGACCACCACTGAGGCATTATCACCTTCAGTGGGAGGCTGAGCTCAAGAAGCAGCTTGATCCGGAGGACTGGCAGATCATGACTATTGCACTGTCCAAGTGCTCCAAGAATGTCCTCTTTTTGGAAAACGCCTATAAGGTGTTTTATAGGTGGTACTACACCCCGGCTAAGTTGGCAGGTTTCATTCCGTCCTATTCCCCCCTATGTTTCTGTGGATGTTCTCAGGTGGGTACAATGGCGCACATCTGGTGGACCTGTCCCAGGGTATGCAGATTGTGGGTTAGAATTTATGCGCTGCTCCGCAAACTTTTTAACACCACTATAAAGAGGGACCCTTTTGAGACCCTTTTGTGGAAACCCATTATAGATCTTCTCCGTCCTGAACGCCAACTGGCAGCACATGTTTTTACTGTAACTAAATTAACCATAGCACGGGCCTGGAAAAGCCCGAACCTCAGCTTTGAAGCAGTTAAATATTGCATCAATGACATTATGGTTAACGAGAAGTTCACTGCCATATTATCGGATACTCACGATAGGTTCCTTCGGGTTTGGCAACCCTGGGTGACTTACAATCACTCTTCAAGATTTGACCCAACGCTTTTTTCCCTTTTAATAAGCCTCTGTCCCCCCCACCCCATGGACCCCCCTTCTTTCTCTCCCTCCCCCCCTTTTTTTTTTTCCTTCTCTTTTTCTCGCTCTCTTTTGTGTTCTATGTTTACGCTATTTTTCCTTCTGGCTCTCTCTCCTCTCTCTGCTTCTTTTCTCTGCTGCTCTGGCCCACAGGCTCGGTCCTTTGACACAAGATGTGACATTGTTTATCTGGCATATTGGTGGAGGTTACCCTCTTTTATGTAATTCATTTAGATTGTTTCCCTTATCTATGGCTAAGCGTTATGATGTTCTTTTCTTTGCCATGGGTTCCATATAGATCCCCGTTTATAAATTTTAGACCAGTATAATGCCACCTTACCGGGACTTAAGTGGTGCGGACTTCCTCTAGCTGGTCACTTATGCTCGCCCTTGGACCTCTAAAGGCTGGCTTGACTTTCGGTTTCTCAGTTTAACCTTCCTGATGCCTGAAGTTTTACACTTGTTAGTCCATGATGTGTCCACCTTTTTTTTGTACTTTTTCTGATGTGTATTTTCAATAAAACCCTTTGTACAAGAAATATCACCAGTTCTCAAACTGGCAATATTTAAGGCCAACTCCAAGCTGGCGTACAGAAATACGGTAGTACTCAAGAGTGGCCTTGCCTATGCTGAGAAGCTGTCATAAATGTGACCATTTCCTGCATAGTACTGTATCCCCGAACCCATTTAGCTAGTGTAAATTGGGATGCAGGTGATGTCATTAACCATATATGGGCATTGCCTTGTCACTGGGTGGGTGGAGCCGAATGGGGACCTGAGAGACCAGTTGCCCATCGGGTCCACTTTTCTCTTGATGGACAGCACATGGAAGTGGGTAGATTTGAATGCCGCTGTTTGTATGACTATTTTCATTTTAATATTTTATAAGCTGTCATTAACATTACATTTGTATTGTTGATCTTTCTTGTGATTGAAACCAATTGGGAACAATTGTTCACATTTTGGTTACAGAAGGGTGTACTTACCCTTTTGTATTTAAAGGCCAAGTTCCATGTTTTGTTTTGTTTTCTAAATATATAGGTATTGTACTAAATGAATTCCACAAACTTGACGTGGAGCAGATTCCTGCATCATGCAACAATCCATCCACTGTGGGAGATGATGCTAAAACTCCAACAAAGGTATTTTCTTTAAAATCAATCCTCTAGTCCAGTGTTTCTCAAACTTTTTTCAGTTAAGGCACCCTCTTAAAATCCTGCACATCTCGAGGCACCCCATTCTAAAGTGTAAAAAGTTAAACTAATCATTTTACATAACGAAGCAACATCCACACACGGACACTCAATGTTACAAATTATTTATTCTTCCAAAGCAAATGCACCATTGCACACTGGTACTGACTAGTAGTCCAATGTTTCTCCTTTTCCCTCAATTTCTCTTCCTCACTTAGCCAATGTGACCCCAGTGCTGACAGAGAGGGGCAGGGGAATAGCAAACAAGGATGCTGTGCAGGTGCCTGACGTCGTCCTCCTTATCAACCGATCACATCATTGGTTGTAATAGTGTACAATGAAAACTTGTGACTTTGTGTAACTTAAAGGCAGGCTTGATTAACTTGCTGGCTTATATACTGTTTTTGGGCAGTTTTTTTTACATTTTGTCATGGCACCCCTGAAGGAACTTTTAAGGCACCCTGGTTGAAAGGCTACTTTTAGTCTCTTCATTTTGTATGTATAGGAATGCATGAGGACATTAACTCGGGAGGATAATTTCAAAATATCCAGCTAATTCATGACATGATGAAAATGTATAATAGATGTCTATTTTGGCTATCCGGATTTGTTTTGGTCTTTTTTAATCTGAACTAGACAAATGACATGTAATCCAGGTGCCACTTACATCTTCTTTGCCTTTTTTTATCATGCATTTATAAATAGGAAATAACCTTTTATCTCACATTTTTTATTTAAAAAAAACATAATTTATTAACCTGGTATATTCTATATTGACATAAACAAACATCAGTATTTAAAAATAAGCCATGTGGTAAGCCAAACTCCAGCCAAACTGTTTCTCTTTTGTCCACAATTTAAAAAGCAGCCTAGGGTATACGGGATATACAGGATAATGTGACACCAGGCACATAGAAAACTGAAAGCCAGCCCCTTTGAGTCTAATCTCACTGTCCCCATGCTATGGATCTGCCATTCTACTTACTACAAGAGAACTGGTCTTCTTTTGTTGTCATGGCCTACTCTGGCGACTCGTGTCTATTTCTCCATAGGATGTGATGGAGAAGCTGGCTCCACTACTTACTACAGAGCCGCTAGTGTTGTTCATTGTTCATGGCCTGTCAGGCCCAGATAGTTCATAACAGACAAGGATATGATGTAGAGGTTGGCTACTGCAAACTCCGCAAATTGACAATTCATCTGATGTGAGTAGTGGTGCATACTGTATCTATGGGATGGTAAGCACTTTGAAAAAAAAAAAAACACAAACCTTGACATTTTACCTGCTTACCACTGCTTGTTATTTACTCTAGATCTGTAAGACTGCTAACGGCAGTTGGGCCAATTTTTCCAAAGCATTGAACACGATTCCTGTGACCATCAAATCCTCAAGTGACAGCTTCCAGCAATTTAGGAAGGCTGCGAAAGCCAAAGAGGAGAGGGAAAAAGCACTTAAAGCTCTGGAATCAAAGAAAACGCAAGTATACCATGTTTTCAGAGGGAAGACTTAAAGTATATCTAAAGGTTCCTGTATGACTGCCTAAAGTTCCAAATCCAGTTACTATGTTATGCACAATCCTCATAAAGTAAGCCAAAAACTTTACCTTTCCTGAGTAAGCAAGAAATCTAGAATAAAGTGCTGCAAAATAGGTTGTTAGGAAAGATGGGCACTTTCCTGCTGATTTAGTTTTTTGAAGGGTCTACCCTGAAGTGGAACTTCTGCTCATCTGATTCCTCCTCCCCTCCGGTGCCACAAATGGCACCTTTCGGGGGAGGGGGGACAGGATACCTGTCTTTTGACAGGTATCCTTTCCCACTTTCGGGAGTCCGGGCCGCGGCCCGTGACGTCACCGCGGGGCTCCCTCCTCCTCCGCTGGGCCAATAGGAGAGAGGAGCGGGGCCTCGCGCATGCGCAGTAGGGTTCCCGGCAAGAAGCCGAAAGGCTACACTGCCGGGTTCCCTTACCCGCAATGGCGGCAGCAGCACCCGACAGCTGATGGAAACATCAGCTGCGGTGCCGACATCGAGGGACACCAGGATAGGCAAGTGTCCTATGATTAAAAGCCAGTAGCTGCAGTATGTGTAGCTGCTGGCTTTTAATTTAATTTTTTTGGCCCGAACACCGCTTTAAGGAGAGGCGAGGTTCGAGGCAAATCCTGAGGCTTCGAGATTCTTGGTCCTAGTGAAAATATTTGCAGAGTCACCTGAGACAATGTCTTTTAAACCATTATGCACTTTATGACCTTTAAACTATTGCTAGCATATTTTAAATAGACCAATAAGTGAGTTTTTGCATACATGTTCCCCTTCACTATGAAAGCGGTGTGGTATAAGGAAAGATTAGAGTTCAAAAACTGTACTTTAATTCGGATTTCGAATTCTTTGGGTAATCAACCCCTTTGCTGCCTTTCATTTTGTTCCTATCATTGGGATTTTTTTTTCTCTTCAAAGTGTTAGCTTACCTCTGCAAGAAAAAAAAATGAAAAGGTAAACTGCTCCATACACCCCCCCCCCCCAGTACCCACTATACTTGCCCTTGGGGATGTCAGTGCCAAAGCACCCAATGGAGCTCTTCTCGCTCTTCCCTGAGCAGTGCTTCCCCTGGGATGGACCAGAAAGATTCATTTTGCAGGCGCTGACCGATCAGAATCACTTTGGTCTATCCTGGAAATGCTACACAGAGATAAGGGAAAAGTGGGGGGATTTCCAATCCCCAGACCACTGAATTTGGCAATGTGTGGGCACCGCCAGCTCAGCATCCCCGTAGGCAAGTACAGCTGGAGTGGGGAAGAGTGTATTTCTTTTTCATACATCATGGGACACAGAGTCAGGCTAATATTCATTACCTGTGGGGTTATACTCCATCATCAGTTGAATGGACACTGGTAGACCAAGGTCTTTAGACAGGAAGTGATCCCCTATATAACCCCTCCCATACAGGAAGTTACTTCAGTTTTTTACCAGTGTCTACAGGTGGATGGCACGTTTGTTTGAGCTCTCTGAGCTCCAGGTCTCTATTCCCACAAACGGTTCCAAAAGTGAATCAAGGGATTGACCGATCGGATCCATTTGACACAGGCTTTACAGCTTAGATAAATGGTACCCAAGCCTCGCAAAGAAGACTCGAGATCCTGCAAGGTTTTGCCTGTAAGCTGCCTCCGGGTGCTGGACCCTGTGAAGTGGAATCCTGAACACTACAGCGCTAAGGCATTCCTGCAGGGTGCTGTATAGGTCCAAGGGAGTGGACCCTAAACATGAAAAGGGTACCCAGTCCTTGAAGGGTCCTCAAGTGACAGGACCCCGCTGTGATAGGTGAAGATTGGGCTCTAAATTTCTAAGCTGCCTGGACGGGTAAGTGAAACCCTTTTTTTTATATATATATATATATATATATATATATATATATATATATTTATTGTGTGTGTGTGTGTATATATATATATGTATGTGTGTATATGTATGTGTGTATATGTATGTGTGTGTGATAGATATATATATATATATATATATATCTATCTATCTATGTAGCAATACCCCCGTAGGGGCCACTAGTTTAAGATTTGGGCCTGCTGTTACCTTACTGCTCACCACGTCCGTCCTAGGGGTCTTCCTTGAAGAGTTGTTAATAAATATCTGCACCAAACACTTAAGCCCCGTACACACGGTCGGACTTCCATCTGACTTTCTTTCTCGTACATCACGGGACACAGAGCGGCATAGTCATTACTATGTGGGTTATATAGTTTACCTTCAGGTGCTGTCACTGGCAACTTCCAAACCGGAAGTACCCTCCCCTATATAAGCCCCTCCCATCCGGGAGAACCTCAGTTTTTTGCCAGTGTCTAAGGTGTTAGCCAAGAAGTAACATGTGTTTTTCACTGAGCTTGCGTACAGGTTCTTTTGGGCCTCAGTAAGCTATTCCGGATCCGACCAAAAAAGCTTCATAGCTAAACGGTCGGTACCCGGGCCTTGCAGAGAAGAGCAAGGTTTTGCCTGTAATGCTTCTCTTAGGAGGGCTGGACCCTGGGATCCAGAGCTCTGGTCATACCCACGACCAAGATGTTTTCTGTGCAGGGTGCTATACAGGTCCAGGGGAGTGGAATCCTTGGGAACCCGGTCCCTGAAGGTTTAATTACAATGCCTGCCGTGAGAGGTGAAGTTTGGGCTTCTGTGGACCAAACAGAGTCCTGCGGTGGGGAAAAGGTAAGTGGGGGCCCCTCAGGAACTTGGTTCTATTGGGGGACCCCCAAGCCTAATATGTCTTTCTGCCTGTTACCTAACGGTATTCCCGCTAAATATCTGTGCATGCCTGTAACTACTAAAAAATGTAATAATTTTAGGAGTGGTCAAGAAAAATAAATAAAAAAAAGGTTAACCGCGGTACCTGTGTTAAACCACTAGAGGCCGCTGTGGAACGTTGTTTTCTTGTCATGTGGATTTTTTCTTTCCAAGTCAAAATCCAGGCAGATGGTGAGTTCTCTGGATGGGAAACGGTTTCCTCTGCCATGTTGCAATGCCCGTCCATCCCCCGGCCCTGTGGCAAACAGGGCCCTGGCTTCTGTCCCTAGTTCCTTTAAAAAAAAAGAGCGCCGAAGGCGCACGTGCCCGCGCGCGTGCGCGTGCCTCTATTTATAGAGGTGAGCTGGAAAAAGGGGCGGAGCTTGGTGGATGACGCTCTGTGCGCGCCGCAGCGCTTCTGCGCATGTGCGGGCGTCCCAGCATGATAAAAGGCACAATTAGGTGTTGTCAGCTGGTTATGGAAGGCAGAAACAGAGCTGGCAACATTTACAAAGGCATACAGCAGGCGGTTGATGCAGGCATCCCCATAGAAAGGCACATTAGTAGACACCAACTGTTTATATAGCAGCAATTGTGCTAGACTATTGTCAGTAAGTGGTGTATTTCGGCTGGAATACCTCAGCTTTGGGCTTAGGAATATGCCGTCTAAAGTCTCCGGGACTAAGAATCCCAGGAAGCATAGGGGGTCTCCATCGGGCTCTGAGGATCTTGGGCATGCTTCGGCTGCACCAATCTCCCCTGAAAAAGCAGAGGTTAGCGACCGTAGAGCACCCTCAGGAGTACCTGGTACTGTGGCTGTCCTCAGTTCACCTGCTCCTGTGTATATAACAGAGGAGGTTTTTTCCTCAGCTCTGGGAGGACTGGAAGAGAGATTGACAACTTTGATCGCTGCTTCCCTGTCAGAGGGAAAGCGCGCCCGATCTCCGTCTCCTCCCTCAGAGTACCTGTTAGCAGAGCAACAGTCCCATACAGGGATCGACCTACCTGAAGGGGATCAGGATGAGGTTGATTCTGTTGTAGAGGAATCAACAGTGGAAGAGCCATTCTCAGCATCACATGCTGAAAGATTATGGGTTCAGTCCCTGGCTAACATGGTCCGATCAGCATTTAAAATGCCCCTTGCGGAGCCATGATCCACTTCTGTCTCCTCGTTGGGGTCGCTAAAAGCTCCCCAGACTGTTTGTTCCTTTCCAATCCATCCTTTACTGGAAGGGCTCATTTACCAGGATTGGGAACATCCTGATAAAATATTTACTCCCCCCAAGAGATTTCCGGTGGTCTATCCCATGGAGGATAAGTTCATCAAAAAATGGAGGGTCCCTACAGTGGACGCAGCCATCTCTTGTGTGAATAAATCACTGACATGTCCAGTAGATAATGTCCAAATGTTCAAGGACCCAATAGATAAAAAATTGGAGTCCTTATTAAAATCTGCTTTCTCTACAGCAGGCTTGGTGACACAACCAGCAGTGGCAGCTATTGGGGTCTGCCAAGCAGTGAAGGATCAGTTGAAACAGGTCTTAAGGGACTTGCCAGATCAGCAGGCCCTTGCCCTAGCTGATCTACCTAGAGCCTTATGCTTTGCGGTTGACGCCATAAAGGATTCAATCCATCAGGCCTCCCGCCTTACGCTGTCTGTAGTACATATGCGCAGGCTTCTATGGCTAAAAAACTGGTCTGCTGAAGCTCCCTGTAAAAAATTGCTGGTTAGCTTCCCATTTCATGGTGAACGCTTATTCGGGGAAGACCTGGACAAATATATCCAGAAAATTTCCGGCGGTAAAAGTACACTCTTGCCGGTTAAAAACAGAGTTAGAGGTCCCTCTTTTAAGAGGCCTGCTTCTCCAGTCCCTGGGACATCGGCTGTGAAACAGTTCCGACGGCCTCCTCAGTCAAATCCCGGGGGTAAAAATCAGGGACAATCGCACGGTAACAAGAAACCCTGGGTCAGGAGAGGTACAAAACCTTCCCCAAAGTCAAATGCATGAAGGGTTGCCCCCACTCGATCGGGTGGGGGGAAGACTTCAGTTGTTCACAGAGACCTGGCGGGACACGATCAGAGACAGATGGGTGCTCTCCGCAGTAAGTCTGGGATACAAATTGGAGTTAAAAGACTCCCCTCCTTCCCATTTTATAAGGTCAAACGTGCCAAGGGATCCCCAGAAAAGAGGATCCCTCCTGTTGGCACTAGAACAATTATTGCTCCAAGCAGTAATTATAGAGGTTCCCCTGGAAGAATGGGGGTTCGGGTTTTACTCAAACCTCTTTACAGTCCCGAAGCCAAACGGGGACGTGAGGCCCATATTAAATCTAAAAGGGCTAAACAAATTCCTACATATCAGGACTTTCCGGATGGAGTCGATCCGATCGGTGGCCACTGCCCTACAAGGGGAGGAATGGTTAGCCTCGATCGACATCAAAGATGCTTATTTGCACATTCCCATCTTTCCAGTTCACCAAAAATTTCTACGCTTTGCAGTAGAAGGGCGCCATTTTCAGTTCAGAGCCTTACCCTTCGGTCTGGCCACAGCACCAAGAGTGTTCACAAAAATTCTGGCCCCATTATTGGCCAATCTAAGAACACGAGGTGTAACGATAATGGCATATCTAGACGACTTGTTGCTGATAGACCACTCAGTGGAAAAACTAGAAGTGGTCGTTCACAAGACAATCAAGTATCTGGAATCTCACGGTTGGATTATCAACCGAGACAAGTCAGCCCTAAAACCAGTCAAAAGTCTGGAATACTTGGGGCTAAGGCTGGATTCAGACCAGAGAAAAATTTTCTTGCCTCAAGAAAAGGTGTCGTCTTTGAGAGATTTGATCCACCTAGTGGGTACAAAAAGACAGCCGTCCATACGCCTGTGCATGAGGCTGCTGGGAAAAATGGTGGCATCATTCGAAGCAGTACCCTACGGTCAATTCCATTCAAGGAATTTGCAAAGGGCCATACTGTCAGCCTGGAACAAAAAAGTTCAGGCCCTAGACTTACCAATGTCCTTGTCCCCTTCCGTTCGCAAGAGCCTCCGTTGGTGGTTGGTTCCCCAGAATCTGGAAAAAGGGAAATCCTTCAGTCCGATTTCTTGGAAGGTGGTCACTACAGATGCCAGCCTTATAGGCTGGGGAGCAGTACTGGAGCAATGGTCTCTCCAGGGCAGATGGTCGGATGCAGAAAAGGCCCTGCCCATCAATCTCTTAGAGATACGAGCAGCCCGGTATGCCCTAGTAGCATGGACATCCAAACTCCAAGGGTCCCCTGTCAGAATTCAATCGGACAATGCCACGGCAGTGGCATATATCAATCATCAGGGTGGCACCAGGAGTCGTGCAGCCCAGAGGGAAGTAAATTGCATCCTGAAATGGGCAGAAAGATATGTCCCAGCCATATCCGCGGTATTCATTCCAGGAGTGGAGAATTGGAAGGCGGACTTTCTAAGTCGCCAACAATTATGCCCAGGGGAATGGTCCCTTCACCCCGAGGTTTTCCGGACAATATGTCAGCAGTGGGGAACACCGGATGTAGATCTTCTAGCATCCAGATTCAACGCAAAGGTGGACAGGTTTGTCTCTCGGACAAGGGATCCCCTAGCTTGCGGCTCGGATGCCCTAGTGTTCCCTTGGGATCAGTTCAAGCTGATATATGCATTCCCACCGCCACAATTGTTACCTCGATTACTCCGCAGAATCGGGGTAGAAAAGAAACCAGTGATTCTGGTGGCTCCAGCGTGGCCCCGAAGAGCATGGTACGCGGAGATTGTAAAAATGTCTGTGGGGAGTCCTTGGACCCTCCCACATCGTCCGGACCTGCTTTCGCAAGGACCGATATACCACCCTTCCTTACCAGCCCTAGGTTTGACGGCCTGGCTATTGAAGCCCACATTCTAAAAAAGAGAGGTCTCTCTAATCCTGTGGTATCTACCATGATCAATGCCAGGAAGCCGGTATCCAGGCAGATCTACTATAGAATCTGGAAGGCGTACATCGCTTGGTGTGAGGCCAGGAAATGGCATCCACGTAAGTACGTAATAGGTAGGATTCTGGACTTCCTACAGTGGGCTGTAGATAGGAAGCTTGCCTTGAGTACTATCAAGGGTCAGATTTCGGCCTTGTCAATATTTTTTCAAAGGCCCTTGGCTTTGCATTCACTAGTCAAAGCCTTTATACAAGGAGTGATGCGTATTAGCCCTCCGGTTAATATTCCCATATGTCCATGGGACTTAAACCTGGTTCTGTCGGTTCTACAGAAACAACCATTTGAACCATTACAGCACATTTCCTTGGTTCTTCTCACCAGGAAATTGATTTTTCTAGTAGCCATTTGTTCGGCTAAAAGAGTGTCGGAATTAGCCGCTATGTCCTGTAGGGAGCCATATCTGGTTATCCATAAGGACAGAGTAGTGTTACGTCCTCATCCAGCCTTTCTTCCTAAGGTGGTATCGAGGTTTCATTTGAACCAAGATGTGGTTCTTCCTTCCTTTTTCCCCAAACCTAGTTCGGTAGAGGAAAAGTTATTACCGTATTTATCGGCGTATAACACGCACTTTTTTCCCCTTAAAATCAGGGGAAAATCGTGGGTGCGTGTTATACGCCGATACTCCGAATCCCCCTGCTGAAAACGAGCGAGAGGAGCGAGCGGAGCTGAAGCCGAAGTACAATCGGCTTTACTCGGCTCCTCTCGCAGTCCCGCCCATCTCTGACTGCGCCGCTGACGGAGAAAGCCGAGTGTACTTCGCCTAGTCTCGGCTCCTCTCGCAGTCCTGCCTGTGACTGTGAGCAGACACGAGTCTAGGCGAAGTACACTCGGCTTTCTCCGTCAGCGGCGCAGTCAGTGGAGATGGGCGGAACTGCGAGAGGAGCCGAGTCCAGCCGAAGTACACTCGGCTCCGCTCGCTCCTCTCCACAGAAATCGGCGCCAAATTTTAAAAACCGCCGGGACTGACACGATCGCAAAGGCACTGGGCACGGCTGCAGATGGACAGATGGACACTGGGCATGGCTGCAGATGGACAGATGGACACTGGGCAAGGCTACAGATGGACACTGGGCACGGCTGCAGATGGACAGATGGACACTGGGCAAGGCTGCAGATGGACAGATGGACACTGGGCACGGCTGCAGATGGACAGATGGACACTGGGCAAGGCTGCAGATGGACAGATGGACACTGGGCAAGGCTGCAGATGGACAGATGGACAGATGGACACTGGGCAAGGCTGCAGATGGACACTGGGCAAGGCTGCATGCTGCATTTAAATGTAAGTTTTTTTTCCTTGAATTTCCCTCCTAAAAGTTTTTTCCTTAAAATTCCCTCCTAAACTTGGGGTGCGTGTTATACGCCGGTGCGTGTTATACGCCGATAAATACGGTACATTCTTTGGATGTAGTAAGAGCAGTTAAAGCTTATCTAAAAGCCACTGCTCAGATTCGCAGAACGGATACTTTGTTTATTCTGCCGGAAGGCCCCAGAAAGGGTCAGGCAGCGTCAAAATCTACTTTAGCCAAGTGGATTCGACAGGTCATTATGCAAGCCTATGGCTTGAGAAGGAGACCGCCTCCGTTCAAAGTTAGGGCGCACTCCACGAGAGCAGTTGGAACTTCATGGGCAGTGCATCACCAGGCCTCCCTGGCTCAAATCTGTAAGGCCGCAACATGGTCTTCAGTACACACGTTTACTAGGTTCTACCAGGTGGACGTTAGAAGTCAGGAGGATGTCGCCTTTGGGCGCAGTGTGTTGCAGGCCGCAAAAGATCCTCATGTCTAAGATGGCGCCCAGCTTATGTATGGTGTATCCCCCCCCTCATTGGGCATTGCTTTGGGACATCCCACATAGTAATGACTATGCCGCTCTGTGTCCCGTGATGTACGAGAAAGAAAATAGGATTTTTATAACAGCTTACCTGTAAAATCCTTTTCTTGGAGTACATCACGGGACACAGAGCTCCCACCCCTCTTTTGGGGACACTTATTGCTTTGCTACAAAACTGAGGTGCTCCCGGATGGGAGGGGCTTATATAGGGGAGGGTACTTCTGGTTTGGAAGTTGCCAGTGCCAGCACCTGAAGGTAAACTATATAACCCACATAGTAATGACTATGCCGCTCTGTGTCCTGTGATGTACTCCAAGAAAAGGATTTTACAGGTAAGCTGTTATAAAAATCCTATTTTTCCGTGGTTTTTTGTCCGAATGGAGTTGGTTGGGAACACCCATAGCATAAACAAAACAAAAATGTGTAGTGCTAAACGAAATGAGGACTGCACTCTGATCAAGTGCAGTATAAAACAGTGATATGTGATTAAACAATCAACATGACATCTAACACAGATATATGAAAACATTCAGATAATCCACCGTGATAAAAATTTAATCAAACAATCCACCGTTGCCTGGTTGACCCTTTGAACGTATGTTTTTGGGGTCCACTCTCTCCGGTAAGCCTTTTCTACAATCGATTGGTGGTGGTCACTTCACGTCAAGTTTTTTGGGAGCACTATTAATTTGACTGTCATTCACATTTTTTAATATTCATTTATTATATTGTCATTTAATGTATTTTTTTTGATGACTTTCAATGTTACACAATTCACATCACGGTGGATTGTTTGATTTAATTTTTATCACGGTGGATTATCTGAATGTTTTCATATATCTGTGTTAGATGTCATGTTGATTGTTTAATCACATATCACTGTTTTATACTGCACTTGATCAGAGTGCAGTCCTCATTTCGTTTAGCGCTACACATTTTTGTTTTGTTTGTTCTCACCATTTTCAACTGGTTGTGTGAGCTGCTATCCCATTAGGCAGCGCGGAATTTTTTTGTATTTGGTTTTCAACACCCATAGCATACACACGCTCTGACTTTTCTGCAAACTTTCTCAAAACTTTTTGCAACATCACATGGTTTTTCTGCTCTTTTCTGATCTTTACCGCCACCCTTTGGTCAACTTCTGCTATTGTTGGTGGATTTTAACATTAGTTGTTTTGTCCATCGGACAAAAGTCTGATGGTTTTCTGTACACACGGTCGGACTTTGCTCCATCGGACTTTTGTTGGGCAAAGGTTTGTCCGTTTGCAGACCCAACTTTTGTCAGATGAAAACCAAACAAAACTAAAAAAAGTTTGTCCGATGAAGCGTACTCACGGTCGGATTGTTGGTCCAACTTGCTCAAAATTAAGTTTGGTGGGCAAAAGTCCGACCGTGTGTACGGGGCTTTAGTCTCTTTTTCGCAAGGGTTTATTTCAAGAACTTCAGACAGAGGGATGGAGGGTTGGGAAGATTCAGGTACCTTTTAGGTTTTGCGGATCACGGGTATCTTCCTTTATCCAGAGAACCAATAACTTCCACAGTGGATGTAGCATCCACCGGATAGGCCTCTCTCACGGACCTAGCAGCCGGTGCGAGCTCGTTCAAAAAGTCTCTGCCACAGACTTGTGTAACCACACACTTGGTAAAGTTCCGAAACACAACACACAGCGCCAGAATCTTTCAGCCACGCCGGCAGCACTGTGAGGTAGATTTTTGATCCGGATGCGTCCTACAATTGAGTCCTCAATTGCTCTGTCCCTTCCCGCAGGCAAGGCGACACAGGACCATTTCCGGATCAGTAGGCCCCAGCAAGTTCTGGGCCTACTCTCAGTAATGAAGCCTCGGGGGGGTCCGCATTCCCCGAGGCATAAAACTGCTAACACATCCCTGAGGCCAGGAGGGACACCAGGTCAGGATCAGAAGACCCCGCCAAAACGGTGTCTGCCCCTTAAGTACCCTCTCCCAGAATGCACCGCGGGGTGACCAAACCCACTGAGCTGCTTCTGGGCAAGAGGTACCCAATACATCCAGCCAGCTGCAGTTCCAACCTTGACCTGTGGTGACAACAACCCCCAGAGAAAGGTGGAAAATGTGCAACCTAGCTGAACTGGAACAGAGACCCATAATTTGGTACAATTATTCTGAGTTGGACTATAACTTAGACAACTAAATTTACACTTGCGCCTACCCAATAGGGGCAGGGCTATATATATATATATATATATATATATATATATATATAATTTTATTGTGGGGTGTCCCAGTGATTGTAACAATCAGTTTGACACCTGTGTGCAGTGACCATACGAGGGAGTTTTGGGCTAGCTGTGGGTGTTTGCAAAGTGCACCTTTTTGCTTGTGTCTGGCTGTTTTTTACCTGTATGATGGCGCACAACGCTGCACCATTTCGCCTTCGTTTTACCAGGGCGCACATGCATTCGCAAGGGCGCCGCTAAAAACGTAGCCGTTTATTTTGTTTGACAACTAAGGGCTCATGTGCATTCGTAAGAGTGCTGCTATACTTGTCTGGCAGCCATGGCGCACGAACATTCACAGCAGTGCCGTTATACTCACTTGTGTTTAAATGGTTAGGGCGCACGTGCGTTCGCAAAGACGCCATTTGGCTCACCAGTTGTTTGCTGGCAGCCATGGCGCACGCGGCTTCACCGCACTGGTGCAGTACCTTTATTTGGCGCACAAAGATTTGCGTCATACGCAAATGCGGCCATGCCCGTTCGCTGGGACCACGTACGTGCGTACAGACGAACGTTCAGGCGCACAGCCAGCTTATTTAGGCTGTGTATGCAAAGTATGCAGTGCTTCCAAGAGACAGCTGTGGGACACCGAGCAGGCTCTAAACCAGACACTTGCAGCAGTTAATTTTTCGTTACCGGGTCACGTGAGTCACCAAGTGTTGCTTGGCAGGCTAAGGTGCTTAGCAGGATTGCTACATAGGGGCTTGGTGAGCCCTATTAAAGGGTCTCCCTTCTGAGGTGTGTTAAATCTACACCCAAGTACTCCCTTTTTGTGGCTAGTAAATGTCTTTAAAAAAGAGGAGTGGGACTAACACTACAGGGAAGGGCAAACCTATGTCATCAGTAATTCCTGATGAACCTAGTCGTATCCCTAGTGTTGTATCCCCTGAAGGCCAGAGGCTTCTGGGCAATCTGAGCCGCTGTGCCTATCTGGTATGGTGCCTACAGTTAATGCTGCCTCACCCTTTATTATTAGGGATGAACTGTCCTCAGCCCTAGCCGGCTTAGAGCACAGGATGGCTGCTATGATTGCAACCATCCCACAGGGTAGCAAGAAGCGTGACAGATCCCCCCTCCCCGTAGCCTCCATGCCTGGAGCAGGAATAGGTTGAGGTTGGGGAAGAGCTTAAAGCTCAGGATTCTGTGGATGGCCTGGCAGATGGATCTGCTTCCGGGCAATCTGGACAAGAAGATATCCAGCAGGTATCTGCCCCTCAATCACAGAGAGAGGCTCTTGATCCTGACTCTTTCGAAATGGTTCCCTCTGCCTTTAAGTTGCCTCTTACTGAGGTCACTAAGCCTCCCTGATCCTCTTTGGGATCCCTGAGGCCTCTTCAGGCCACACAGGCTTTCCCCCTACACCCCCTGTTGGAAGAGGCAGTGTGTGCTGATTGGGAACATCCTGACAGGATTTTTGTTCCTCCTAAGAGGTTTTTCCTTTCATATCCCATGGATGAAAAGTTTACCAAGTAATGGAGCATGCCAGCCATAGATGCAGCAGTCTATTCTTTAAACAAGAACTTAACTTGTCCTGTGGATAATGCACAGGGCTTGAAACACCCTATTGATAAGAAATTGGAGTCATTATTAAAAGCTTCTTTTTCTTTGACCAGTTCAGCTTTTCAGCCAACTGTTGCAGCAATTAGTATCTGCCAATCCATAAAGGACCAGATTAGACGGCCTGACAGGCCTAACCAGGAGGATAATCAGCCTTAAAATAAGGCAGATATTCCTCGAGCGCTGTGTTTTGCTGTTGATGCCTTAAAGGATTCAATACAGCAGGTTTCTCATTTGGCTCTCATGTCTGTACATATGCGCAGACTTTTGTGGCTTAAGAACTGATCAGCCAAGCTTCCTTGTAAGAAGTTACTGGCAGGTTTCCCCTTTCACGGGGAACGTTTATTTGACGTTTATTTGACGTTTATTTGACGTTTATTTGACGTTTATTTGACGTTTATTTGACGTTTATTTGACGTTTATTTGACGATCATTTGGACAAATATATCCAAAAGATCCCTGGAGGGAAGAGTTCTCTACTTCCTGTGAAGAAAAGCACCAAACGTTCCTAGCTTTAAAACCTCAGGGACTGCTTCCTCAAATGTCTCAGCACCAGGGTGGTTCCGCCGTCAACAGAGCGCTAGAGCCAGAGGAAAACCTCAAGGCCAGGGCCAGAAAAAGCCCTGGGTCCAAAACTCTTCTAAGCCCAGCACCAAGCCCTCCTTTTGAGGGGACGCCCCCACTCTATCGGGTGGGGGGAAGGCTGCTGCACTTTGCGGACATTTGGAGAACAATAGTTCAGGACGAGTGGGTCACCTCAACTATATCCCGCGGTTACAAGCTGGAGTTGCGGGGGTGTTCCCCCTCAGAGGTTTTTAAGATCCAACATTCCTTCGGATCCTCCAAAAAGAGACTTATTACTTCAAGCAGTATATCGTTTAGTGCATCAAGGAGTGATTGTAGAGGTTCCTGTACGCAAAAGGGGCACAGGGTTTTACTCTAACCTTTTTAGGGTTCAAAAACCAAACGAGGACACACGGCCCATCTTGGACCTTAAATCCCTGCTAATCAAGTACTTTCGGATAGAGTCTGTCCACTCAGTAGTAGCTTCACTCCAGATGGGAGACTTTCTAGCCTCCATCGATTTATAAAGGACGCGTATCTACACGTACCTTTCAACCTCATCAGTTTCCTGCGGTTTGCAGTAGAGGAACATCACTTTCAGTTCGTGGCTCTACCCCTCGGGCTTGCTACAGCCCCCCGGGTGTTCACAAAGGTCCTAGCACCAGTACTGGGTCTTTTAAGGGCCCAAGGGATTCTGGTGCTCGGGTATCTGGACGACCTCCTGCTCAGAGATCACTCACTACAAGCTCTAGAACAGAGCATAACATGTACAGTGCAGTATTTGGAAAGCTTAGGCTGCATCATAAATACCAAAAAGTCCAACTTGAGACTAGCTCAGTCTAAAGTATCTAGGTCTGGCCCTAGATGCAGTCCAGGCAAGAGTATTCTTGCCACCCGCAGAATCAGTCCAAGATATGGGATTAACAATCTCCACAATCCCACAACTCCATTAAACTTCTGTGCCTCCTCTTTTGTACTAGGGGGCAACAGCGACTGGATATGCACAACTGTCTCTGGAATTTTCCTCTGCAGCCCAGTCCACATCATTCCCAGGAAGTGATGTATCAACAGGGGCAGTGCTTCAGTTACAGCTTCTTTCGTCTCAGAGATCATGCTGTCATCAATGTAGTGAACCACAGCAACTTTCAAATTCAAGGGTAAAAATCTCAGTCCATGAAAAATCATTGGAGAATGAACATAGTCTTCAGAAAGCATGGTGAAAGTGCACTGGCGGCCATCCCACACAAGGCAAACTTGTTCTGACACTCTGGGTCTATCAAAATAGAACAGAAACCATTAATGTCTATCACAGCACAATATTCTCCTGCCTCTTTAGCAGTTTTCTCAATGATTGAGATCATATCAGGTACAGCTGACTTCAATGGAGGTGCCACTTTGTTTAGACCTCTGTAATCCACAGTCATTCTATATGTCCCATCAGGTTTCTTTACTGGGAACACCGGAGACGAGAGGATTTGCGGCAGGTCTAAGGATCCCTATTCTCAACAGTTCTTGAATAGTCTCCTCACTTTCTTTGTGGCCTCCAGGAAGTCTGTACTGCTTGAGACAGATTGGCTTCTCCGGTGGAGGAATGTAGACACGGGTCAATTTTGCATGACCCCTGACCACAGCCTTCACCGCCCTAACCAGATACGCTTTATCAGGATACCCGAATGTGAATGTACCCCGTTTAGTCTAAATAGAACTACATCCATCCCAAGAATATTTTCAGGTAACTCTGATAACAAAACATTTTTCCAAAATCCTGATACCTTGCCAATAGTCAATGTCACCCTTGTCCTAACTGCTTGTGTGGTTTGCCCCCCCCCCCCCCCCAAACCTTCTACATCAATTCTCCTTTCCGATGGGAAGGATTTCCTTGCAAAATTGTAACTCCAGCTCCAGTATCGACTAAAGCCATCAGATGTGTAGGAGAAGACAACTCCCCCCCCCCCATACCATACAGTGACGGGTGCATATGGGCGTCGTTCTCCCGCTGCCACTGTCCTTGCTGCCATTACAGGAGACCCACCTTCCCTTCATAAAGGATAAGTAACCTCCCAATCCCCTTTTCTAAGTCTCTCTGACTCCTCCCCAGGATAAAGGGATTTGGGTTTGGGTTCATGTGCAGTGCTGGGAATTGGTTTGGGGCTAACAGGAGGGGTCTGTTCTGTTTTCTCTAAATCTAGGCTGATATCTTCACTAGGAGTAGTGTTTCTAACACTGACAGTTTTCTCCACTAAATGTTTCCACCTCTTCAGCATATCTGCAGTAAAAATCCCATCTATCTCATCTTTAGGTACTCTTGCCTTTTTAATGGGTCCACCCACATTTGTTTCCTAGAGGTAACTGGCCTGGTTTTCTCTTCACCTCCTGTCTTTTCTACCATATTCCCTTTCTTCTCTGTTCTTTTCTGCCTGTTTTCTTCCTGTCTGGCCTTGACCTTATCTACTGCCCTGACAGGTTTTGTTTTAGTCTCCTCCTAGCTCCCCCAACTTGCTTAAAAGCGTAGTGGCTTCATCAATCCTGCTGTTTAATCTCAGGCCTCCCAGCAAAGACAATAAAGGAGCCATGAGATTAAATGGCACAGAATTCATTAGCTTGGAGTGCAGAGCAGGCGTGAAGGGTTCCATAACTGGACCCATCCATTCTGGAAATGTATTTTAATCCGGTCATACAACCCATCTTACGTAACCTTGAAATACCCTCTCCCATTGATCTCCAGGAGTAGGTATTTTCCAGGTCAGTAGGACCAGCGTATACGCGGACTATTCCATCTCTCACGAGGTCTAACAGTGAAAAATTCACACTAAACCCTCTGGCTTTTTGCATGGCCTGACGCAGTTATGGATCATGGGTTAACACTCCCATAGCCACCGCTTACTTACCTGACCAAACAACACCCCTTCATCCCACAAACGTAAGAGCCAACTCAGCGGGGGTTACCCAGACCTTTGTATTGTTTAGCCAGCTCCTGGAGATCAATTTGTGTAAACTCCCATACTTCTTCAAATTCAACATCTCTGGGGTTGCGATAATGCACCTCCTCATCTGCCATATCCTCTATCATGTTTTCCTTTTCCTATGCTTAGTAATGAGAGGTTTGGCACACTTCTTTTCTTTTTTTTTTTCTTTTTTTATTTCCATTGGATAATCATTATCAGAAACATCAAACTCTATCTCCTCATCCTCTCTATCATTTGAGGAGAGCACATCCTCACAATCCCAGTTTTGGGTTGCGACAATGGCACATACCCCAGCTTTACTACTTCCTTTTCCTTAAGGCATGAATTGATTTGGTCATGAGGGCTGCACACCACTCTTGCAAATCATCAGCCTGACTAGCAGTTGAACGAACACACTCCGAAGCAACTGCTAGCTGGTCTTTTAATACCTTAACTTCTGCCTTCTCCCTCCTTTGTGAATCAGTATAGATAGCATGAAGATAGTACCAACACACTGTGGACACTATGCTCTTCTCTGCTTTACCTAAATCCAACCCCTTAAGGCTAAAATCTACAAAATGATCTGAGACTTTATCACCCCAAGTCATATTCAAGGGAGAATAGGGTTGCCACCTTTTCTTCAAGCCAAACCCGAACACTTTATCGCTGTACGCCAATTTATTTTAAGGGGGAGCGCTGTGTAAAGAAGAACTCTGATGTAAGGAGGTTCTGCTAACCAAAGCTCCCACTTCAGAGTTCCCAGCATTTCCCCTTAAATCAGGGTTCCCAAAGCCCCCCTTACACCAGAGTCCCCCTTATCTTCGTGTACACACTCTCTGGGGCAAGAGAGAGAAGAGAGGAAGGGGGATCCGACATTGGAAGGGAGGAAGGGGGATCAGATATTGGATGGTACGCTCACTTACCCGAGGATGGAAGCTCGAGCACTGACACCTTTCATCCAAGATGTATCTGCCAGCTGCTGAGCTTCAAATTTCCAGCCCACGCATTCCTTTCCTGAGCACAGAATACCGAGATTGGGGTGTGAGTGGGCAGACAGAGGGGTAAGGGCAGGCGGAGCAGGAGATCATGCCCTCTTTCCTCTCCTGTCCATGTTTGGGGGTGGGGCCTGTGCGCACACCAATGTACTTGGCGGTTGTGGTACTCGGTTACTTGGGGAAACCACAGTCCATTCTCAATAATGTGTCTGGGTTTCAGGAGGTCTGAAACCCGGATACACAATTCCAAACCCGGACTGTCCGGGTGAATCCCGGACAGGTGGCAACCCTAAGGGAGAAGCATACTTCACAAATTCTTTTTTTTTTTTTAAAGGTGTTTATTTTTAGATTTTCAAAAGAAACCATACAAAAGAAAACAAAAGTAGTACAGTTTGACAATTGAGCTAGTACATGAAACCAGCAATGAAGTGTGGAGGAGTGCATATAGGCATACTGCGGTAACGAAGGTACCCCAAAAACACACACAAATAAGACCCAGTCACACTTGCGCGCGCACACACACACACACACACACACACACACACACAAAAGCATACTTCCTTGCAGCAACTACGACCCCCTAACAGCATCACATTACTAATGGTCAGTAGACCAAATATCACCCGTGACTCGCACAGTGAGTGCCCTCCAAAAGTATGATTAGTAACCCACACTAGACCTTCAAGCCAAAAATACCAAATAAATTGTTTTAGAGAATTCAGAAGTTTACTGAGGAAGCTGTGAGGAGAGGACCCCCCCCCAAAAGTCCTTTGACACATCCAGCCATGGCTGCTAGATCTTAGCAAATTTCTTAGGACATGCCCTACTTTTATAAATCAGTTTGAACCTGGGGAGGAGACCATGAACAAGTCGAAGGACTGCATGAGCCGAAAGGGGGCCCGCATCCTTCCAGTGCAGCAGAATGGTTTTTCGTGCATAAAACAATAGTAGGCGTAGCAAAGTTCTGGCATGAGCACGAGGAACGTAGTCATTCAGCACCCCCAATAGTCCAACCTCCGGCGTGTGGGGTATTGGCAGGTGCAATTTGTCAGCACAAAAAGCAAATAGATCCTTCCAGAAGGCGGAGAGTCCCGGGCATGTCCAAAAGATATGAAAGAAATCAGCAGCAATTGTACCACATCTAACGCATGCAACGTCATGACCAAGCCCCATCCTAACCAGCCTAGCTGGTGTATAGTGTAAGTGATGGATGAACTTAAACTGTATCAATATATCGGCAGTGCTAATAATATCCTGGAAGCATACTTCCGTTACCTCCTCCCAATCCTCTTCAGAAAGCTCAGGCATATACAACAGCCATTTGCGGTGAGAATTTTGAAACGGATCTGCTCCCACCCCCTGGAGGCGGCCATAAAAGGACGTCACCAACTTAGCCATTTCTGGGAAAGACAGGAGGTCTTCAATGGAAGAGTCCGTGAGCTCCATGATCATCGACCTGAATTGTGTTTGCAGGGCATGTCTCAGTAGGAGATATTTAAAGAAAAATGTTTTTTCAAGACCATAGGTAATCCTGAGTGTCTCAAATGACAACAGCGAATTCCCTGTAATTACGTGAGATAAGTGTGTGACCCCAAAACGGGCCCACCACACCGAGTCTGGATGACCAAAGAGCTCAGGAAGGTTCAGGTTCCGCCACAGGGGAGACTGTGGCGAAACCCCAGTAGAGGATTGAGACAGTGTTTTTCCCCCCCTCCCTCCAGGCCAGAAAACCCACCTCCACAGGGGAGAGTTTGGAGCCTCCAACTATCCTAAATCTGTGGAATTCATCCCGTAGTGAAGTAGGAGGGTTCAAACAGGGAGAGCAGGAGAGCAGTGGCGGGAGTCTGGGGGTCAGAGTGCATTCAGTCATGAACAAATGTGAGCTGGGAGGCTAGAAAATAGTGTCGCAGGTTCGGGCAAGCCAGTCCACCCGCAGCCTTGGCTGCTTGGAGGGAGGACCGGGCTATACAGGGCTGGCAACCGTTCCAAATAAAGCCAAAAAGGGCGGAATCAAGTTTTGCAAAAAAAAATTTGGCGAGAAAAACCGGGGAAGCTCAGAAACAATAGAGAAATTTTGGCAAAAAAATAATTAAAATTTTTAAAGATATTTATGCGTCCAATTAGATTAGGTGCAACGATGACCACGTACGAAATTTAACCGTCATTTGTTGAACTATTGGGGTGATATTTAGTTCCTCATACCTAGAGAGGTTAGCATGTATCTGTATGCCCAGATATTTAAAGGAAGACGTTAGCTGAACCTGTGATTTCTCCCAGCCCACCCGGAGACCCGAGACCGCGCCAAACTCCTCAACCACCTGCAGCAATTTAACAAAGGAGCTCTCTTTGCCATCTAAGTATACCAGGGCATCGTCTGCGTAGAGAGAAATCTTTTCTGTCAACGGGCCTGACCGGATGCCCCCAATCTCAGATGTCTGCCGCAGAGCCAGGGGCTCAATGGCCCTAAACAAATTCTTTAGCAAAAGGCTCCCACTCATTGTCTCTGGCCCAGATAGGTAAGCTGCACACTTCTGTCTGGCCACCGGAACCCTCTGCAGCCTTGATTTTCCTAAACAGCTTACGCAGCATTTTTACCTAGCACAAGCTACACAACACACCACAGAAAAACAGGTCTGCTTTAGTTGAAATTATAGCGCAGATCACGGCACAAGCCCCCAATTGTTTTTCTGGCGTCTTTCTAGCAAGGCTACTTTGCGGTATAAGCAAGGAAACAGACCTCTGCAGTGTGTAAATGTGCTTTTACTAAACAAAAATGCTGTACATAAAAAACTTTTACACTATTAGGAATACAAATCAAGACTGACAGATATCTATAGCAAGATGCCTAGCAAATAAACAAACTATGGTCTGTAACAGTAGAAATACACTTAAAGGGGAGTTCCACCCTTTTTTTATGTTTATTAAAAGTCAGCAGCTACAAAAAGTGTAGCTGCTGGCTTTTAATAAACAGACACTTACCTGTTCCACTGTCCAGCGACGCGCCGCTTGGAGCTCCGCTCCTCTCCCACCCTTCTCCGCTGGCGCCTCCATTCATTGTGTGTGCACCCGGCCGTGACAGATTTCAGCTTCACGGCCGGGCACTCACTGCGCATGCGCGAACGGCGCAGCGCTCTCTGAATGGACAGGCGATCGCCTGGGACCTGTCACGTCCCAGGTGATCGCCTACAGGGAGGGGCCGCCAAAAGGCGATATAACGTATCGCCTAGGCGAGCCCAGGGCGGAAGGAGGAAGTGGGACAGGAAGTCCCCCTCCTACTGAAGCCCCCACTCCCCCCCCAAAAACATTACATGCCAAATGTGGCATGTAAGGGGGCGAGGAGTGAATAAAGCGGAAGTTCCAAATTTGGGTGGAACTCCGCTTTAAGTTGCTTAGCTCCAGTTACTGTGTTTGTGATCTCCGTTGACAATGAGGCTTCTGGAGATCAGGCACCTTCTTGTTCGCTGATTGCAGATTCTTCCTCCTGCTATGGTGTTAATCCATGTTGAAGTTCCTCACTATCCGTCTCTACTGCTCATTTTATTTGGGCTTTTGTTGACAATGGTTACAAACTTGTTTACCTTACTTGTTACCAAGGCACTCATTTGAGAAGCATCCTCAAACAAACCTGCAGTAACCTAATTGCTTTTCTATGACGGTCTTATAGAAAAATTGTATTTTATATTAAATGCAACACACAGATGCCTTTTTTATCAGCAGTATATAGCAGTCTTGTGACTTCTATCAGTGTCTGGTTAGAGTGGATGTAATTTACAAATACCGTACTGGTGACCTCACAATGGGGATAAAACATTTTTGGGGTAGGGAGTTTACCAAGACACGTGGCCACTCATTAAAATTCGAAGAAAAGAGGTATAACCTTAAACTACGTAGAGGGTTCTTTACTGTAAGAGCGGAAAGGATGTGAAATTCCCTTCCACAGGCGGTGGTCTCAACGGGGAGCATTGATAGTTTAAAGAAACTATTAGATAAGCACCTGAACGACCACATACAGTGATATACAATGTAATACTGACATATAATTACACACACAGGTTGGACTTGATGGACTTTTTTCAACCTCACCTACTTTGTAACTATGTAAACCCTCACTTATACCCAGTGAAGTGAACAGCCTCAGATGATACAACGAGATGAAACAAATATCCCTGTTACATGCAAAACTGCTGTTTTCAGCTTTTACAGGGGGTCCCCGAGTTACGAACATCCGAGTTGCGAACGACTCCTACTTACGAACGGGGTCCTGCACTTCATCCTTAGCCATCCGTGCACATAAACACTTAAAAACAACCTAATTACATGCCTACCTGTTCCTCTCCATACCCTGCTGTGTCCTGTGAGTGTATTGCGGCCGCGGCCTGGTCCGGCCTAGTAAAGCCTGCAGATCCCCGGTCTTTCCTGCACTGCTGCTCCGCGGAGGTGCACCACGGCCGGCCTGGCCTGGACTCGGATGTGCGGACACTGCTGCTCTCACCTGCCTCACCAGCCATCCATCTCCCTGCTGTGATCTGGTGAGCTGCCCAGCGGAGACTGCCTGTGTGGGCTGGTTGAGGTGTCTTGGAGCCCAGCATCTTTATATCCTTCTGCCTGTCTTGCAGCGCTCTTGGCTTTCCCTGCCTTGTACTCCCAGCCAGCCACCCTCACTGGACTGCAGATGTTCTCCACGCCCTACATACAGTACAGGACTGCATCAGAAGGGCCCTGAAAGCAGGTGATTACATACTGTACTGTTCTGTGCCCACTACTACAGTATATGCCCTGTACAGTACTGTACTTGTACCACACATGATTGAGAGCTCCACATAGGCAAATGATATGAGCTCATGCTGGAACACAGGGATAGAATGTACAGTACATTCTATCCCTGTGTCCCAGCATGAGCTCATGTCATCTGCCTATGTGGAGCACTTAAAAAAGTTACTGTCCTGACTTGCAAACAAATTTGACTTAAGAACAAACCTACAGTCCCTATCTTGTTCGTAACCCGGGGAACCCTGTATATACTCTTTAGAAAGTTCACATAGAGTTAAAGATTTTCTCTTCCTGTTCAGCACTGAGTGTGAAGTCTGGGCATACAGCCAAGACCGCTGATTGGAGGAAAGGCACACACCCACACTTCAGAGACAGACTCTCAGGGTTCTTCTTTGAATAATTTAGCTGTCTGCTAATCTATTTATAGCAGCCTCTCCAACACAAATATCAGCCTGGTTTTATCTCCTGTGACGGAGAACTTGTCAGAAGTTATCAGGCTGATAAAAGAACAGAGCAGGAGAAAGCCACGGGACTTAGTGCTTTGAAGAGAGATGAGAAAACACTGCATATATGTGCCCAGCTCAAATTTCATGAATCGGGTTTACATACACTTTAAAGCTTGTAAGAGGAGTTTTCATTCTACTCTGGCTGTTCTATGAGGCTGCAGGACCCCTGGCCCTCTGGACCGTGCTGATTGGCCCTGTGCTGATCACATTTGCTCTCCCAAGAAAAAAATAATTCTCTCTAGCAATACACACCAAACTGAGCATCTGGAGCTTGTCCCCTAGTCTGTTCTATCAGGAGATGTATTGGGGACAGTGAAAGAAAGGGAGGATTAGCGAACACTGGGTCAAACAGCCGTTTTACACAATGCAGAGGATTTAACCCCTTAGGTTTCACAGTGATTTTAACAAGCATGCTTTACTGCATATACAGTACAGACTGATTTTAATGTTATGGGTTTAGTAACACTTTAAGTCTGGGGTAGTGAGTATAGGATTGACACATCTTCCCCTATGGTCAAGGCTTGGCAAGCTTTTCTGGTGGGTAGAGTCATGAATGAAATTGGTGTTTACTATTATGCTTGAATATCAACAAGAAAAGGAAGCCATTAATACTTATAACCTGTTCCTGTGTAAATTGTCTCTTCATACCTGGGCTACCTACATTTGGCTTGGCTGCAAATAGTTAATACTTGCAGGTACTGTAACAAAGACTATAAATCTGACACATCCAAAGGACTTGCAGAGTATTGAGGCTCTCAACTACCGCTAATCTCGTAAAAATTATCCAAACCCCCTCCCCCCCCCCCCCCAAATCACAAGATGACAACATTTATTTGGGATTTTAATGGCTATAGCAGCCCTTTTATTTTACAAAGCAGCTTAAATACAACATTGAGAAGAAATACGATCAATGCATGAAATGTGGTCACTACATAACCGATAACACATCAGATTGATCCTACCATGTCTAAGGCCTTTAAAGACAGAAAAAATCATGAGTAAACTATCCGCCACTAATGAAAAAGGGCCCCCAGACCCTCCTACACCTCCTAGGGGACAATTGGGCACTTCTGTACTCCCAGTTACAGCCTCCTTAAACCCCAATGTTGCCCAAATATTGTTAGTAAGGGACACCCTTACTTAAGATGGGCCCCACGCACAATTCTCCAAAGTGTTAAAACTGCACCACCTTCAAAGACCCATAGACGCCCTGACAGGGAAAAAAGAAACGAAAAGACCAGCACACAGAATAGTGAGCCAGAATGAAAAAAAAGTAAACCTCTGAAGGCACATGATGCCACAAAGTCATTCGGGGAGGGAGAGTGAGGGAATCCTATCCAATGATGGCACAAGCTCTAACTGAGCTCCAAAAAGATCTCCCTCCTCTCTAGATACTACAGGCCAAAAGCCAAAAAACAAGTCTGTATATAAAAGGTCAAATGGGACATTTACCCAATAGGAAGGAAATTGAGTTGGAAGAAGGGGAAGCTCTTTAGGGGTGAAAAAGTTTATCTACCACTGCCCTTTTTTTCTAGAGTTGGAATTACCCATCAGTTATGACCCCCCCTATTGTTTTTAGAGAAAGAGAAAGAAAATGAATAATCATTATAATCTGTGTTTTTTATTTTAATACAGGGAACAGAAGGATATAGAGAAAGTTGTCGATCCAACAACAGAAACCAAGATTCTTGATGTGCAATGTTTAGTTGTACTGGAGACGGCTAAAGAGGCACAACCAGTTGAGATTATAACAAATGAGCGTGTTAAGGAGGAGCGTGAACTTGCAAGGAAGCGAGAACAGGAAAGGCGCCGCAAAGAGACAGTAAGTTTTATAGACAGACATTAGAAAAAAGTTGTATGCATTTGCATAACACCATAGAATGAAACCAATCCACTGCTGACAGAGGTTTATCTCCGTTTTGCTCCATTAATAAGGACTGATGGTAAAGACCTAACTAAGTGTGACTTTTTACATTGTACCTTGGAAGACTATGGCAAGATCTTTTATACTGTATTTCACAACCATTTCTTCCAGTATATGGCCAAATTATGGTCATCTACACACAGAACCTGTGTAAAAAAAATGCCATCAAATGTTCTGGTATTTAGTAATTTCACCAGCAACAAGATTGTTGCTTTAAACATTCAATAACCCAAAACTTTGTTATTTGCAGCACAGTTATGATCAGTAATGGACATTAAAGTGTAGACATGCCCTAATATACTTGGAAAACAGGTGGACTGACATTTGACCTCCGGGTTGGATCCTTGAGGGGTCTGAATTGTCCTGCTACTGCTTCACCGTCAGAAGAATACCCCTGGATGACACAGCAGACTTTCTGGAAGGTCCACGTTCAAAATTCTCTGGACACTCCTACTGCAGCCGAAATTCACCCCTGGTGCTTCTATCTAGTTTTTATCTTCACTTCACCTGGAAAAGTCCAGCAGCCAGCGTTCAGGCCCCAAACGTTGACATTTCTTCTTCAGTCAGGGAGTTCAGAGAACAGCCACACATATGCAAAGCCGGTGCTTTCAGAAGCTTTCCCCAAATATATTTATACACTCCTGTGACATAGATGTAAAAGTATCATGGTTGTAGATCTAGTTTATTTCAGTGGTATTAATGACAAAGTATTCTTTTTAAGTCAATGATCAATAGTAGACAGATGGTCCCCGATTACAATCTAAAAGCAAAAGGCATGTCTGTTGCCCAGAATTAACACCTAGGTGCCAATAAAATTCCCCATCCTTGTAACAATGAGGGTAAATGAACAGTCACCTCTCTGGGGCTCTTAAAGGAAAGCTCTAGCTGAATTGTCTACAAGCCTAGCCTGGGACGAGGCCTATAAAATAAAGAGGGCCCGAACTAAAAACTAAAATATTGGCGAGAGATGAAAATAATTCCTTCTGATTTGTACACATTTTGGGGTACGTGTACATATAAAACTGTATGCATAGTGTGAATAGAAGAAATCCCCAAACCGGTTGTATGGAGCTTGTTAACGACAGACTAGCGGTGATTGGTCTTTTTGCGATCAGACTGATGTGCTGATGTCAGAAATCCATTTTTTGATCCAGCCATTAGAAAAATGTATGGCCAATTTAACTCTAGTCACTTCGGAACACAAAAACATCACATGGGCTGGAAAGGAAACGCCTCCGAGGGGTGATGGATTAAAGGCTAAAGAACAGCCCCCACACCCATATCTCAAATTGAGGATCATGAGATTTGGATGAGGTGATCCCTGTGCTGTTGGAAATACAACAGCAAGTTACTTATACACTCTGACTATATATACTGTATGAATTATACCTGTCTATGCAGCAGGTGGCGTAGTATTATAGTGTAATGTGCATGTAAATCTCTATTGTAATTATTTTGTATATGTGAGGAAGTGCTTCTCTGTGTTCAGTTCCTGTCTCCATTATGTAAAGACATATATTGCAATTCTCCATGTAAGTAAAGTTATTCTGCATTCAACAAGCTTCCAGTGCATAATTTCAATACTCAGCCAACAGGTTATGGGCACTGGAGAGAATACTACAAGTCAGTGAGTACTGTAGATAAGCTACTGAAAGATGGCAAGCGGTTCAGATGTGAAGTTTGCAAAGCTGAACAATGCCAATTACCAGCTGTGAAAGCTCAAGCTAGAAATGCTTCTCAGCAATAATAACTTGTGGCAAGTGCTGAATACAGACAGACCCACAAACGGAGAGGTAAAAAAATGTGACAGGAAAAACAGGCAAGCAAAAGCGACTATAAGCTTACTAGTGGAAGATGACCAGCTTATCCACAAAAGAACAGAGAAAAGGGCCAAAGGTATGTGGACTTCATTACAAAAACTGCACAAGCGTTCAAGCCTAAACAGCAAGCGGTTTCTGCTAAGAATAAGATGAGGCTAGAAGGCCAGCAAATGTGTGACCACGTAAAAGCTATGCTTGAAATCATAAAGCAGCTGCGCGCCATTGGAAAGGACATCAAAAGATCATCATATGTTTGCAGCCTTCCAGAGACATATACTGCTCTTATTAACACTTTAGAAACCAGACCCAAGCAGGAGCGAATGCTAGGATATGTCAAAGGCAAATTGATGAATGACAGAAATAAAATATGCACCATGATCACAAAGCTCTTAAGATGTACAAAGGCACAAACAACAACAAAGAAAGCAGAGCCTGTTTTTGCTGTAAAAGGACTGGTCACTTAAAGGACTGTTCTATTGGAAAAGCCAAGCGGCAAAAGCTAGAGCTATCCACAAAAGAGTCAAGGCAGCTACAAAAGGAAACTGCATACACATAATGGAGTGGCACCTTTAAAGTGACAGAGCGGCAAGTCACAGGGCTGGTGCATAGACTCAGATGTGACATTGATTACAGTGCAAAAGACTGTTTTCCTAGCAAACAGGAAAAGTATCCCTGCAGAAGGTAAAGGCCAGGGCTTCCTGAACTGCATTACACCACAAGGAGGCACGCACAGTATCCTTGTAAAGAAAGTGCTGTATGTTCCAGAACTAGAAGGCAGCCTTCTATCAGTAAAAAGTCTTGCAAACATTCTCACACTTAAGTTCCAGGATTATGAATGCACAATTCACAATAATAAGCGATTCCTCGCAAAAGCAAAACTGGATGATCACCTTAACAGGCTCATCACCACAGACCAGCAAGCCAATATAGTCTCTAATGATCTACATAGCAAATACAGTCACTTATGGCACAGACTGCTGGGGCACAGAAGTCCAAAAGCTATATAGGACGTTATAGAGAGGTTTATCAAAAGGTTTGACAATAATGCCCTGCAAAGTGCACTTGAAAGGTAAGTGCTATATAGACGCAAAAGCGACATGTGCTCCCCTTCCACAGGCTTCTCAAAGAAAAACCACCCATTCCCTGAAAACTCCCACGTCAGTTGGGAACAGATATCTACTGACTTTCATTGATTATTCCAGGTACACAACTGCTTATCTGATGAAACACAAGAATGAAACGGAGAAACTTCAAGAGTTTGTTGCAATGTCTAGCAACAAATTACAACGAAAACCAGGATTAATACTCTCGGATAATGGGGGAGAGTACATAAGCAAAGAAGTGGCCTCATACCTTAAGAGAACAGGAATAGTACACCAGACAACCACACCATAAACTCCTGAACAAAACGGTGTAGCAGAAAGGGAAAAAAATGCTCTTATAGAAATGGCTAGGTGCATGTTGTCGGATGCCAACCTACCTCACAAGTACTGGGGAGAATCGGTCATGACGGCAACCTACCTACAGTACAGACTACCCTCAAATGCTGTTGAAAGTACTCCTTTCAAATTGTGGCATGGATCAAAGCCTAACATCAGAGCGTTTGGATATAAAGCATATGCCTATATTTCAAGTGAGAAGCGATCCAAGCTGGAGAACAGAGCCATGGATGGCATTCTAGTAGGCTACAGCAAGCAAACTAAGGGTTACCGAATCCTACACCCAAAGACTGACAATGTGACAAGAAGCCATAGTTTGTTTTGATGAGAGCCCATCACCAGAAACACCGATCTCTGAAAGCTGTGAAGTGACTATGCACAGCAAATTAGAAAAAAGGTATAGCGAACCTGCGCAAGAGTCCGAAAAAGTGGAGTAACACAGTGCCTAAATCAAGTTCCCCGCCAGATCCTGCTGAACTGCCGAAAGTCAGATCCACTCGGACTACTAAGGGGATACCACCCCACAAGCTGTCATACACACTCTCAAAACACACAGCATACTTCAGTGCCCCTGGAAGAAGTACGTTTTTTACAAAACGGACGTAGGGCAGAGCGACGCGCTGACGTCACCTCGTGCTCCATACAGTCCCACTAGAACGGGTATCTGCTGTATGTGCATCGGCCAGCACGCCAAATTTAAAGGCCTATTTTACCAACATAACTAAGTGCAATATGTTATACTTTTAATAAAGCTTTTAAACGTTAATGCATGTGGAGCGTTTATATTTTCTTCCATATGTACCTGCTGATGGTCTGTTGATCGGGAGTTATTGCCTAACAAACGTATCTGCATCCGCTGATTGGCGGGGAGAGTAGACTGATTACATGCGATTTTTGATCCTCTGTTATGGGGGATCAACACTAGCTGGTAAGAGGCAACTTCTACTGAATGGTGGTGGACCTACACGGTTTCATTTTGGATGTGTCATTCACTATATGGACAATTTTTTATTTATTTATTTTCTCACAGAGCACTGGTGTTTTGATTACAAATCTGGGTTATAGACACTCAATTGTTTTTGGACATTGGTCTGTTTGCTCATTTATGGATTCTACCAGGAATTTTTTATTTTTTTCGTTAATTTTTTTCATTAATGTTATCTCCGCACATATTTATAATTCATCAAATTTGTGTTAATATCACAAGTCATCTAGAGCCAATCAACCTCTGGGTTGACTCACAGGTGTTTACTTTCAATCACTATTGAATGGTTACGGGACAGCGCGATTGTTTGTTTTTGCTTTCCACATTTTCTCCTTGTATTTTTATTTTACATGCCAATCGCAGCTCCCTTTTTTATAACCGCGATGCCATTCACGGTTATTTAGTAATTTTAGTCTTTAGCGCAGTTTTTCTCTTTTTTACATACTTGAACCAACATCCTGGCAAGACATAGAAAAACTAACAAAACGTGAAGCCAATAAATGGAGAAAGACAGCAGAAGACAAATTAGAGTCACTTCAGGAAAATAAAACCTGGACACTCAGAGCTCCCTCCTAACCGCAAAACGATATGCTGTAAGTGGACTTTCAAAGTAAAGTCAGACGCAGAAGGGAATATCCACCAATACAAAGCCAGACTAGTTGCCAAGGGTTACTCCCAGAAATCCGGTGAAGATTGCGATGAAACATTCGCTCCAGTTGTAAAACGCTCCACCATCAGAGCGCTTCTTAGCATTGCAGCCAGGAAGGGCATGCAAGTGAACACCTAGATGTTAAAACTGCTTTCTTATATGGAGACATTAAGGGCAACCTCTACATGGAGCAACCACCAGCGTCTGAGAAAGGAAACAACCTTGTGTGTAAACTTCAGAAGAGCATCTACGGTCTTAAGCAATCTGCAAGGATATGGAATGGGAAAGTAAATGAAGAACTTATTAGAGAGGGCTTCTCAAGAAGTAAAGCAAACCCCTGTCTCTACTCCAGGAATTAAGAAGACAGATGGGTATACATCTTTATGTCGATGACATTACAACTTGTTTTAAACAAGGGGAATACAATCCGTTCACAAGCTGAAAGAACATTTTGAAGTCAAAGAGCTAGGGAACACTGGCTACTATCTAAGAATCCAAATAGAGAGAGAAGATGAAAGTTGTCTTCCCAACCAATCTCAGGAAAATCTCAAAACTTGGAACAATTCCATATGCAAGATGCAAAGGAAGTAAACTCCTATGGAACCAGACTATCAAAAGAGCAAGGAAGCCAAAAACTTGCTACCCAACAATGACATGTATCGCAGAGCAAACGGTAAGCTGCTATATGTTGCCACTGTGACAAGACCAGACAAGGCCGCAGCAGTGGGCATATTATGCAGCAATATCTTGGCTCCTTCTCAGCATGACTGAAACGCACTAAAAAGTGATACAGTACCTCAAAGGAACAATTATTATGATGAAGTTACAGCTACCAGCAACATCAAATCCAACACTGGTCAGGTATGTGGATGCTGATTGGGTCGGGGACTGTACAGACAGCAATTACACACGTGGATTCATCTTCCAGTATGGGGAAGGAACCATAAGTTGGTCTAGTCTAAAGCAGGCAATGGTCGCTGTATCTTCAACTTAAGCAGAGTACATTGCACCAGTACACACGTGTCGTGAAGCAATATGGATTTGTCAACTTTTTGTTGACAATGGGGTAGACATGTCAAAACCAAGTCCCATTTTTGAAGACAACCAGGGATGTATAAAGCTTGCTCAATGAGAGAGGGTCAATCCTAGGACCAAACACATAGACGCCGAGTATCACCTACTGAGGGATAATCAAGAGCAAGAGGTTATTGACGTTCAATACTGCCAGTCAGAGGAGATGACTGCTGATGCACTCACCAAGCATTTATCAAAGGAACGTAATAGTTCTATCCAGAAGAAGCTGAATGTAATTTGACAAAGCACATGCTGTTGAGAAGGGGTGTTGAAAGTACAGCAGAAAGTTGCTTATACTGTATACTGTGACTATATATACTGTATGCAATAAATCTAGCTATGCAGCAGGTGGCGCTGTAGTATTATAGTGTAATGTGCATGTAAATCTCTATTGTATTGTAACTCTATTGTATATGAGAGGAAGAACTTTTCCGAGTGTTCGGTTCCTGTCTCCATGATGTAAAGGCATGTACTGCAATCCTCCATGCATTCAACAAGCTTCCAGCGCATCATTTCAATACTCAACCAACATGTGCAGCTGGTCTAAATGGTAAATGGCGACTATTTTCTGACATGCTCCTGTCACAGGATAAACCATACTTGCCAACAGTCTTGATTTGGCCGGAACATTCACAAAAATCCTGAAAAATGATGGGGGTGGGGGACTGAGCAGGGATGTGCACAGTGCAAGTTATATAAGGGTGGGCACTGGGGGTGGGGGATACAAGAATGTGAAGAAGTGAATGGCCACTGGAGGATATAGAAAGTGAGTGTAGGCACTGAGGGAGGGGGCACGATATACAAGGTGCTTGTGAGTATGTGGGCACTGGGGAGGACAAGGTACATGTGAATATGAACATTAGGGGAATGAAGGTGAACATGAGTGCAGGCTCTGACGGGTGGGAGGCAGAGGATGTACTGACACTTGTTACAAGGTGTGCAGGGCCGCCATCAGGAGTAGGGAGACAGCCCACACACATGTAGCAAGGTCTCCGGCCTCCTTCAGTCTAATGAGGACCTCCAGGGCCAGAGATAGCTGACATCCTTATGTATGTAGTGGGTTGTGAGGCATAGTGGGTGCAAGGTGGAAGTTATTGGGCGCCAGACACATCTTGAATTCAAAAGAGGTTTATTTCTCTTACAAACTTTTATGGGGGAAAGAGGGTTAGGGCCAGGACACCCTTGAGTAGTTGCAAGTTCAATTAGCAGACTCAGAGACTTCAATAGGAGGACAGCCGTGCAGGGAAAGGCCTCCAGCAAGAAGCCGCATCTACACATGCAGGAATGCTATCTATATTTAACAGTTCCTAACACAAAGCGTAACAGTCCTTTTACCTTCACTACAACTTCTCCTTGTAGTTCTTCAGCCCACTGAGCTCCCGGTCTCTCACTAGATCCACTGAATCCCTTGCGTTCCTGTAATCTTCACGGTGGTATCTTCCTCAAGCGTCACCCCCGCCTCTCTGCTGGGTCCCTAGCTTGGCACTCCCGATACTTCTAAAGGTTCACCCCTGCTGGCCTTCTCAGTCCCTGGCTTGACGCACAAAGCTGCTCCGCAAGCTTGGCCTCTGCTGTTTCCCGATTCGCCACTTTGCCTGTTCAGTGAGAATATTGCTCCGGTACTTGCTTCAGTTACTCACTGTGGTCCCTGGTAATAAGGTTAATGGTCCCTTAGTGGCGACAGCTTCCCCTCTTGTGACCACTGACAGGTTCTCCGGCCAGCAGAACCGTCACTTCTGGTTGGACTGCAAGCCGCAATCCCAACCTTGCGCTGCTCTCTTGCTTCTGGATAGGCCCACAGACAGCCTAGCAGCCAGATGCCCCCGGGATAGGCCCAATATCTGGCCTAGCAGCCTGGGGCACACAACACACATCCACCTAGACAGCCGTCCCGGTGGCACAGAACATAGATCACCTGACTCCACCCGAATATATAGGTTCTCCCAGCAGGCCAACGGATTCAAGAAAATTCTTTCTTTCTTTCTATTACCCAACAATCCTATGAATCACTAAAAGTTTAGGGCAAGGGTCCACAATTGGTGTAAATAGGAAAAGTTTTGGCACCTACAAAGTTTGGACCTTGAGATGAAGGGGTTCCGTTTAAAAGATTTGATTTACAGAGCAGAGTTACTCCAAATCACTCAAACTGTTACCCAAGTAGAAAATCCAACTGCCAATGAAATCCCTAAAGATAAGAAAAGTATCTACCAGTTTGGTGATGTGTATGTTTAGGGGGATGACTGGAGATTCTACTGTGGGCAAAGTCCACTAATCAATAAATTCCCTTTCAAAGGTAAACCGCTCATTCACATTTTCAAGAGAAAGCTATGATTCTACACATTGGTTTCCAGTCCTCAGAGGAATGTTTTACATACCAAGTGTATTGGAAGGTCTTTGCAGCCATAAAGGCTCCAAAAGACCATATGTCTGGAACAGCAGGCTGATTCTCCAGCTGCAGGGTAGAAAGCACTGCATCAATCAGACTATCAAGAGCTCCTTGTAATTCTGAGGTGTATGGATTTTCTGAAATAGTTTCTTCTGAATCAAAGATGGTAGGCACCTCAGGCACAATTAAAGGTAGAAGTCAAGTAGAATTAGAATTCAATTCTGTCATGGATGGCGCTGGAGCATGTCTAGAGCTTTTGCAAGCAGACAACTTCCCATATTTTTCCCATTTTATAGCTGCAGTCGCTTCACTTATCTGTAATGAAGTATGCCCCGCATTTTTTGTGTAGAAAATTCTCTGCAGGGTGCTCGTTCCTGTTGCTAAGCTTTCAGCATAGCTAGGGTTAATAATTTCAGTCCTTTCCGTTGAATTGCCTTGAAGATTATCGATAGGGACCCATATCTCCTCCTTTTTCAACGAGTATAGCCTGTGCATTTATTACAATTTACACATTATTTCCCCTACATGAGAAGTTGAGAGCCAGGACTGAACCTTGCAGAGGAAATTTCTAGATGATGCAGCAGTATGGGACATCCTTACAGGTAATCTGTGTGATTACAACTATAGGGGAATAACATTTTTTGACTTGACTTCAAATTTCATTGTGCACAAAGCAAAAAAAAAAATCTGAAGTAGATATTAAAGGTCTTGGGAACATATGGGAAGAACAGCCTCACATTGCGAGACTCTGATTAGATGACTGTAGGTAGGTTGCTCAACGGCTCAACAGTGGCTGGCCCAGCCTTGGGGGGGAAAGAGGTAATATTATGCTCTGCTGTTCTGGGCTTTTTGGATTCAGCCTACCCACCTGTGAAATAAATAAGGTGGGAAGGCTGGGTTTCAGAGCTTCAGCCCACTCAAGAGAGAGAATGGCATAATTGCTGTACTGGAGGACTGCTGCACCTTGCAGTCCGTCAGAGGCATCCGGAGTCTGGAGATCTTCCAATACTTGAGAGCACTAAAAAAAATAGACTACCATGTTGCTGAGGTACTGTATGCCTGGCCAGCCTAATAGGCATGTCAGTCAGGCACGTTCTAATGTTAATGTTCATGTTGGAAAACAGGTGTATGTGCGCAACAATCTTCCCAGAAAAAAACTCCGCCCAGTGCTCAGAACTTGAGGCTGCTGACACCTCCAATGTACCAGAGTAAGGAAAGGGATGGTCGGCACTCAGGATGGCATCCAAAATTGTTTATTTTATTAAGTAAATGTGCACAAAGCTGTGACAGCCTACGCGTTTCAGACATTAGTCCTTGGTAATGGCTTAATGTTCATGTCGCACTTTGGCTGATTATGTGACCTTGGCCAGGTTTAGCCTTTTCAATGTCATGCTTAGGATTTTGGTGAGGTTTTTATTGGTGACCTGTTCCCCCCCCCCCCCCCCCCTTATTTTTTTGTCCTGCAAAAAAAAAAAATCCTCTATGGTGTTACAAATCACAATAAAAAGTACTAATGGGATTTCTATCCAGGGCAAGGGTGACCTAGAGACAGGAGAAGAACTCAACTCAGGTACTGCCATGGAGGAGGGTTTAGTGCCTATGCTGGTTTAATTTGTGGGGCTCAGAGTTGGACTAATAGTCAGGTCTCACTCTGTGTTTCAGCTGTTCCTGGTTGATTGAGGCCAATTTTTGGCTTCATTTCTCCTTGTATATTTTGGAACTTTTTTGGGAAACTATGTATTATCTAGATTTAGCTTTTAACCATTTTCAATAAATCATCTAGCTGTTCTTAAAGGATAAAATCACACAATATAAACCTAAAGCCCCCTTTCACCTTCCCCATGTTATGTATAATTTCATCATACAGACTTTACAATCCCTGACAACCTAAATCCAGGAATGGAGCTTGGGCTGAATAACGTTCCTGTCCTATTGCTAAGCTAGCAGGACTATGCAGTACTCTGCATTTGTGCCCATTTTTCTATATGATATGATGACGCTGCATGCTTGTAAATGGGCAGCGGTCAGTTTGTCAAATTAGTTAAACTGTACATACCATGGGGATAGCAAGGGAAGTTGCTACACTAGATCTGTATTATACTTACACATTATATTTTAATGTGAATCTGTCCCATGTAAGGCAACATCTTTGCAGATCCACCAAGTATACTGGTTTATCCAGTATACTTTACAGGGCATGTGTACTAAGTACTTTTTTACCCTTTGAAATTTTGAAGAGTTTGTTTTCTCCATTTTATAGGTGATTGATTCTCTTTAGGTGGCCAACACTCAAAGAATTAAGATGATTTTCGCTGTGCACAAATATTCACACTGTCTTCTTTCTTTCCAGATGGATGGAACCATTGATATGTTCTTTCAGAGCAATGTTATGGCAGATTTTGAAGAACATCTATGCTGATAAGTAAATCAAATCTTTTGCAATGGTGGTTTTCATACAGAATTCGAGAATTCACCAGGGAGACCTAATAAACAAATCCAGTTGCACTTCTTTAATATGCATTCTCAGGTCTCACTGTCATTTAAACTCAATTCTGCATTAAGATGCAGAATCACTTTTTATTGTAATGGATTACAAAACAGGAATATTGTATGTACAAAACCTGAAGATCACATACCCACTTGTTTTTCAATGTGAAACTGCATTGTCTGAATTTTTTTATCACTGTTAATTCACTTTGTCTTATTCCTTGTTCAAGATGAAAAAAAATATGGATAATAAATCTTATACTTCTTCAAAGCCAATAAAAACTCAAAAGTAATGTCTTTGAAAAAAGCATACCTTAGGGTGTTAAATATGTATTTGATGTTAAATATATTTCTATTAATTTATGATTTGTATTCAATTTGTTATTTTTGTAATAGAAAGGCTATCTTTTTCTTTTATGGAGGCCCTAACTTTGACATCCTATAGCTTGTACAGAGATTACTGTAATAAAATGTTTTTTTTTTTGTTTTTTTTTTTCAAAATATCAGTTGTTTTGCTTTTATATTTCAAATGACTTTATTTCGCTAAATTTAAGAGTAAGTGCATCTTTGGAGCATTAAGGACCCCGTACTCTCCTCTACTACATTGATTTTTGGTTGTAAAATTGAAAAGTACAATAAAATAGGCGTAATCCCTAAAGCTGACCATAGACTGTTAGAATTTCGGTTCAGCGGGGACCGACCAAGATTCAAACTGGACAGGCTGAATGTACCCAAGCTGATTGATCAACTTGGGTACAACCAGCCTGTCTGGATTTACATGTGTTTATTGCTAGCGGCTATTATAATTATTTCAATTTTAATCTACCTGTGCTTGGGCAAAAAAGTTGGAAAGTAAGCAGGTAGCACATTTAATTAATCAAAGAAACTACAAATATAATAAATATATAAAAAAAAAAAACATGCAATGCTAATTATTAAACCAAAGTCCTAAATAAAGTCAATAAAGATAATCATTAGGTAATATCCAGTGGATAATGCATCAAGACCACCTAGAAGCGTGCTTAAAAATGTAATGGTGCCCACAAGAGGAGATATCCTCCACCTTAAATTTGCAAACAGCGCCTCTTACCAGATAACACTGACCACTGAAATCAAGCAGTTAAAGAAGGCATTTCTAGATCTTATAATGATGGCTGAACTCTCGAGATCCCACTCCACTGGTGCTTGTATGCTGTGATACGCTTCCAGGAAAACAGGACTGCTCCGCCACAATGAAAATTGTATTAAAAGGTCACAAAACCTGAGCACAAGGATAAGATCCAGAGACTGTCTCCATCTCCCTCTGTGTTCTCAGCCTGAGAACTGGGCAGGGCTGACACTAAAAAGCATATGAACATGGATTTAACCAAACATTCACTGGTGGTGCATAAATGTAATTTAAGACATATGCATCTGGAAGAATCAAAGTGTCTGACTGTCAGATTCACTGCTTTTATTAATGTGCCCCCCAAGTCTTGCAATTTCACCCCACAAAAGGCATGCAATATTTCACAAAAGAAAATTGTAAGGTCTAGATGCAGGAACTCCAGTCATGGTAAATGGCATGCGAGTGTAGCTTCACATTTAGCAGCTCCCCTTCTCTTAAGGCAAGCAGACCTACCGATACTAGGTTGCCCCTTGGATTTAAAGTGGTTGTAAAGGTTTGAATATTTTTTTTTTTTTAACCACTTGCTTTCTGGGCACTTAAACCCCCCCCCCCCCCCCCCCTCCTGCCCAGACCAATTTTCAGCTTTCAGCGCTGATGCACTTTGAATGACATTTGCGTGGTCATACAACACTGTCCCCACAAATAGAGCTGTCTTTTGGTGGTATTTGATAACCTCTGGGTTTTTTATTTTTTGTTATAAAAAATGAAAAAGACTGATTTAAAAAAAAAAAAAATATATATATATATATATATATATTTTTTTTTTTTTTTTGTTATAAAATTTTGGAAACAGGTAATTTTTCTCCTTCATTGATGTACGCTGATGAGGCTGCACTGGTGGGCACGGATAGGCGGCACTGGTGGCACTGAGAAGTGGCACTAATCGGTGCCAGTGAGGGGCACTGGTAGGTTACACTGATAGGCAGCATTGCTAGGCGGCACTGCTAGGTGGCACTTGTGGGCATTGATAGGTGGCACTGTGGGCACTGGCAGGTAGCAATTATTATCATACTGGCAGCTAGCACTGATGAGGCACATCTGCCTCCTTCCTCTTCGGGACCGATGTCCCTTGTGAACGAGCCGGTGATCGGCTTTTTTTCCTCCTCATGCTGTCAGCGTGAGGAGAAAAAAAAACGATTACCGATTCTTTGTTTACATCACGTGATCAGCTGTCATTGGCTGACAGCTGATCACGTGGTAAGGGGTCGGGATTGGCCCCTTACTCGGATCGGTGATCACCTGAGTCTGTGACTCGGGTGATCACATGATCACAGCGCGCAAAGGGGAGGCTGTCTATTGATGGCCTCCCGGATTTTCAGGTCTGCGCTGTAGCCGTCATTTGGCTATAGCACGGGCCTCAAGTAGTTAAATAACAAACATGTCATACTTGCCTCCACTGTGCAGCTCATTTTGCAGAGTGTGGCCCCAAACAGCATTTTCTGGGGTCCCACGGCGGCTGTCTCGGCTCCTCCCGGCTTCTGATAACCCCCTCTGGGAAGCGCTCTCCCAAGGGTGTTACCTTGTGGGCGCGCTCCCGAGTCCTGTATACAGCGTCCATAGCCGCCGAGTACAGGCCCCGGTGCCCGCATCATTGGAGTTGATTGACAGTGGCGCGAGCTGCTATCAATCTATCCAATGAAGAGCCGAGAAGACCGAGCAAAGTAAGAGCGCGTTCGCGACGCAGGACTTTCCAGGGCTCAGGTAAGTAAAACGAGGGGGCCGGCAATCATCGGATGTTTTTTCACCTTAATGCATTCTAAAAACATGAACATTTACAACCCCTTTAACATGCAAAATTATACTTTCTGTCTGTAGAATGTCAACTGTAGGTATAGGATTGTGTATATGGAGGTTTTCTATTAGTTTTTTTTCTATTGGTTGAACTGGATGGACTTTTCAACAGAACTAGGTGTATCACACCCCCGTAGGAACTGTTATTAAGAAATTGGATTCCCCACTCCTGCACAGCCAGGCACGCTGAATTTCACAGCACCAGAGAACAGTCTAACTTTTTGTTTCTTTTATTATAGGGTTAATAACTTGGATAGGATGTTATGAGATGCCCACTTGACTTCAGCGACATCGTCCTGTATATACAGTCTCCTTCACTTTCCTCCTGGACATACTCGCGCTAAATCACTTGAAAGATCTGACAGGCTGTCAGTCAGATCAAATTCCAAATGTCAGTCAAGCCTCAGCGCTCACTCTATTTGGAATGATATTTCTAGCAATGCTGCTTTTCTTGAATGGGGAAACTCCAAATCACTAAAAACAGAAAAAAGGAGGGCGCAAACGCTTAGTGCATTATCTTGGATACCAATGAAAATGTATTAAAAAAACACCAAAAGCATACTCAAACATGGCAGGATAAAACTGCCGTACACAACTCCAGTATCGGGGATGACACATCTCTACAGTTGGAAAGCTCAGAAGAAGGGAGCTTGTCTAAGGAAACGCATCAGTTTCCAACCGTATAAATGTGTCATCCCTGATACTGGAGTTGTGTATGACATGCGTTTTATCTTTTCATGTTTGCGAGTATGCTTTTGGTGTTTTTTTTTTTAATTATTTTTATTGGTGTCGAAGGTAATGCACTAGGCGGTTGCACCTCCTTTTTTCTGTTTTTAGTTGTCAGGAAGATTAGCAATAGCCCATTACAGGCAGTCACTCGTAGCCCCTCTTTGTGTAGCACAGTTGCAGTAAAACAGCGTGTAACTTCTCCTGTGTGGCCACTGATCCCAGCACCACCCTTTCAGGCACTGCCAACCAACCTGGCTGCCGCTGCCCCTTTCAATAGCCCTACAGGCTAACTCTCCACTAGGGATGAGCCGAACACTCCCCGGTTCGGTTCGCACCAGAACCTGCTAACGGACCGAAAGTTTGCGCGAATGTTAGAACCCTATTAAATACAATGGACGCGAACGTTTGAAATCTAAAGTGCTAATTATAACGACTAATATGCATGTTATTGTCCTAAAAAGGGTTTGGGGACCCGGGTTGTGCCCCAGGGGACATGTATCAATGCAAAACGAAGTTTTAAAAACGGCCGTTTTTCGGGAGCAGTCATTTTAATGATGCATAAAGTGAAAAAAAAAGGGAAATATTCCTTTAAATATCGTACCTGGGCATGTGTTTCCCGTGTTTAGAACTGTCGCTGCACAAAATGACATTTCTAAAGGAAAAAAAGCCATTTAAAACTGTTTGCGGTTTAATGTCATGTCTTGTCCTGGCAATATGGATGAAAATCTTTGAGAAAAATGGCATGGCTACCCCATCACCCCCCAGCCCATTTCCAACCCTTTGGGTATTGTATGGATATTAAGGGGAACCCTGCACCCAGAATAAAAAAAAGCCCAATATACTCTGGACAGCAGTATACAGGCGGTGCAAACAAGACAGGGACTGTAGGTTTGTTCTTAAGTAGAATCTGTTTGTAATTTTGAACAGGTACATTGTTTAAGTGTAGCTCCAGCCAAAAAAATATATTTTTAAGCTTTTTGGAAAACATAGGGAAGGGTTATCACCCCTGTAACATTTGTTTTGCTGTCTGTGCACCTGTTCAGAACATTTCACCTCACTTTCCGTCCCAATGACAGGTTTTTGAAAAGTGGGGTTTTTATTGAAACGAGGATTGGTGATAAAGCCTCAGTAGAGAGGAGACACCTTTTTCCCATATTAACTCTTACAGGAGAGAATTTGCCTTCCTAGGGGTAGATTTCCTCTCACTTCCTGTTGTCTCCTTCCGTTTGCAAGTAGGAGACGTTTGTAAGTTGGATGTTTGAAAGTAGGGGCCTGCCGTATATACTCTGCTGAAATTTGCCCCTTACATGTTGGTGTTGCCACAACACTGTGAGCCCTCACAGTTACTCTTGGTGGGCGCTGGAACGCCCTGCTGTGAACTATTATAGCAGGAATTGTAATTACATGCCATTGTTGAACAGTGGTAGGAAAAATTGGGCCTTTGGTGGTGGTGCTGGTGCTACAACACTGTCAGCCCTCACAGTTACCCTTGGTGGGCGCATGAATGGGCCCTACTGTAAATTATTAGATCAAGAATTGTAATTGTATGCCCCTGTTGAAGAGGGGCAGAAAAATTGGGCCTTTGGTGGTGTTGCCACAACACTGTAAGCCCTCACAGTTACTCTTGGTGGGAGCAGGAATAGGCCCTGCTGTGAATTATTTAGATCAAGAATTGTAATTACATGCCCCTGTTGAACAGGGGCAGAAAAATTGGGCCTTAGGCACTGGTGCCACAACACTGCAACCCCTCACAGGTACTGTACTTGGAGCACAGCAATGAGCCCTGTTGCAAAGTATTGCATCAAAAATTGTAATTACACGCCCCTGTTAATAGGGGCTGAAAAATTGGGCCTTAGCCACTGGTGGCGGCACCCAGAAGCTATCATCATGAATCGGATCATTGAGGAGGAGGAGGATAGTCAGTCAACATAACAGGACAGTCACTCAGCATAGGCAGTCTTGAAGGGATGTGACATTTCAAAATAAATTATTCTGTTACATCAGCTTCAGGTGCTTGGTAGCTCGTGGTGATCAAAGACTGGTTCATCTTTATGAAGGTCAGTCGATCAACCGAGTCGGTGGACAGGCGCACCCTGTGATCCTTGACAGCCTCCAGCAGCACTGAATGTGCGTTCCGAAAGAACGCTGGATGCAGGACAGGCCAGTAGCTCAATTGCATACTGTGCAAACTCTGGCCAGTGATCCATCCTCAAGACCCAGTAAGCCAGAGGATTTTCGGTGGGAAAGGTGTCCAAGTCTGACCTTGCCCCTAGGTATTCCTGCACCATGTATATCAGACGCTGGTGATGGTTGCTGGAACCGATCATACCTTGTTCCTGTCCATGCCTGCTGGACCATGAGTCAGCGGTAATATGCACCTTACCACTGACCGCCCTGTCCAGCGAGGCATGGACATTGCCTTCCACATGCCGGTAGAGAGCCGGAATCGCCTTCCCTGAGAAAAAGTGGCGTTTGGGAACCTGCCACTGAGGAACCGCACATTGCACAAACTCACGGAAGGGGGCCGAGTCTACCAACTGAAAAGGCAGCAGTTGAACTAGCAATTTAGCCAGGCTAGCATTCAACCGCTGGGCATGTGGATGGCTGGGAGTGAACTTCTTTTGACGGTCCAGCAGCTGGGGCAGGGAAAGTTGCCTGCTACAATCGTACGTCGGTGTACTGCTAGCAGAGTGCCCGCAAGTACTTGGCTGTGACACACCTAATTCTACACCTTCATTCCTCTCAGTGCAGGTTTCAGAGAGGACTGAAGGTATAGTGGGGTTGGAGATCCCAGCTGATGAGGAGCAAGGAGAGGTCCGCTTTGTTCTTTGGTGTGGGTCTTTAAGGTACGCTTGCCAACGAGCTGCATGGCAGCTCAACATATGTCTGGTCAAGCATCTGGTGCCCAAGCGGCTGATGTTTTGGCCACGCGAGATACGCTTGAGACATATGTTGCAAATAGCAGCACTCGACTCAAAAAAGGCCCACACCAAAGAACTTTTGGAATAACGGGCAGAGGCAGCACCCTGCACAGGTGGAGCTCTGCGGTGTGATTCAGTCGTGTGCTGCCCTTACGCTGGCCCCCGGAGGGCATCCTGCCTCGTTGGAGATGTGGCTCCTCCTCCTCTCCCCTATCAGGCACCCATGTGGAGTCAGTGACCTCCTCATCATCCCCTCCCTCCTCATCACTGGAGCCAATCTGGCAGTATGCTGCACCTGCTGGAACATGACTGCCAGAATGCTGTCCTTCTTGAGCATCCCCTCTCTCTTCGCTCACGCTACTGCCTTCCTCTAGCTGAGTATCATCATCAGACCCTTCAAAACGCTGGGCATCCTCCTGGAGCATGTACCCAACACTGCTCAAACAGTTCGGGGGACTCCTCAGGAGGACATGGAGGGTCTAGGGAAGGAGTGACTGATGATGACGTTGATACGAGGGAAGAGGACGCATTGGCAGCTGCTTTGCCAGTACCCTGAGCCTGGGTGAGAGAGGATGAGGAGGGCTTGGTCATCCACTTTACCAAGTCTTCGGCATGATGCGGCTCAACACGTCCAGCTGCCGAAAATAAGGACAAGCGTGTCCCATGGCCACGTGCTGATGACAATGCACCGCGTCCACGACCAGCACTGTTGCCCCCCAGACACAGAGCCTGCTTGCCCTCTTTTATTGGCTTGTGACTGTCTGCCTCTCTTTGTTGGCCTTCCAGACATTTTAATGGCCTGCAGGGAGATGGTAAAACCAGCAATACGGGGTAGCTTCATGTGTATACTGTGCAGGAGGCACCTACACCCACTGTAACTACTTGCAGATGCCTGTCTGTGTTACACAACAGAACAACTCCATGAGCAATAAGGGGTAGCGTATACTGTGCAGGAGGCACCTACACCCACTGTAACTGCTTGCAGATGCCTGTCTGTGTTACACAACAGAACACCACAAGCAATAAGGGGTAGCGTTTACTGTGCAGGAGGCACCTACACCCACTGTAACTGTTAGCAGATGCCTGTCTGTGTTACACAACAGAACAACTCCACGAGCAATAAGGGGTAGCGTATAATGTGCAGGGGGCACCTACACCCACTGTAACTGCTTGCAGATGCCTGTCTGTGTTACACAACAGAACAACACCACGACAAGCAATAAGGGGTAGCTTCAGGTGTATACTGTGCAGGAGGTTTAGCAAAGAATATCACTGACACTGTCCCTGCCTATCCTTCTCTGTCCCTGCACGCCAACAGACTGTAAATGCACAAGGTTTCAAAGGATGTCAAAAACACTGTCCCTGCCTATCCTTCTCTGTCCCTGCACGCCAACAGACTGTAAATGCACAAGGTTTCAAAGGATGTCACTGACACACTCTCTGCCTATCCTTCTCTGTCCATGCATGCCAACAGACTGTAAATGCACAAGGTTTCAATGGATGTCACTGACACTCTCCCTGCCTATCCTTCTCTGTCCCTGCACGCCAACAGACTGTAAATGCACAAGGTTTCAAAGGATGTCACTGACACTCTCCCTGCCTATCCTTCTCTGTCCCTGCACGCCAACAGACTGTAAATGCACAAGTTTTCAAAGGATGTCAAAAACACTGTCCCTGCCTATCCTTCTCTGTCCCTGCACGCCAACACACTACACAAGGCCGCCGTGCTGGCGGCCTTTTATAGTGTGGGGCGTGTACTAAACCCCCCTGAAATATGATTGGCCACAGGCATCCTGCCTGTGGCCAATTATGGCTCTCCTCGCTGCCGGCGCTGTGATTGGCCAAGCATGCGGGTCATAGTGCATGCTTGGCCAATCATCAGCCAGCAATGCACTGCGATGCTGCAGTGAATTATGGGCCGTGACGCGCCACTCGAATTTGGCGCGAACGGCCCATAACGTTTGATCTTCGTTGAACGATCGAACAGCCGATGTTCAAGTCGAACGTCTGTTCGACTCGAACACGAAGTTCATCCCTACTCTCCACACCAGTTTACCAGCCCACCCAGGTGACTCTCAGGAGATCTCTATGGAAAGGCTGAAGACTTAGTGTGACCAATTTTCTATATCTGGTCTCCCACAGTATACAGAACATGGAAATGCAATTATTTTAGTAAATATAAACTGATAAATACCTTTTCTCATCAACAGTATATAGCAGCCTTGTGACTTTTACCAGGTCGTAGTAAAGCTTGTAGGAGGAGTTTTAATTCTCCCCTGATTCTCTGTCTGGACAGTGCAGATTGGCCCAGTGCTGATCACATGCACCTCCCAAAAAAAAAAAAAACACACCAAACTGAGCATGTGCAGCCCGTCCCCTGTCTCTGTAAATATTAAGTTATTTATTTTTTGGAGACAGTGGAAGAAGAGGATCAGAGAGACAGGATCAAACAGCCTTTATACACAATGCAAAGGATTAATCTCTTAGGTTCCACAGCGAGTTTAACAAGCATGCGTTACTGCGTATACAGACTGATTTTACTGTTGTGGGTTTAGTAACACACAGCTGTCTTCAAGGGAGACTGACTACATATGGTAGTCGCCCCCCTTTTGGTCCCCACAGTGTTGATCTATTCACTCTGTCCTCTCTTGCTCCCGTCCCTTCAGGAAGGGCTTCCTCATGTGTGTTATGGCAGGATCCTTCCAGCACCCGAGCCCCGGCCCTTGGCAGGACACCCCCCCAAGACTAGGGGACACCCCTGAGGACCACCAACAGCCTCCTCAACACTGAATCTCCATCTTTCACCTGACTGCCCCTGCTGGCATGGCTCATGTCTATTCATGGAGTGGTCTACCAGCATATCTCTGAGGATTGGCTGAGGCTCCATAAATATTCAAGGCAGCTCCTCCTAACCTCCACCCACTAATTCTAGAAGATTCTCCAACCTTCTAGACAGTATCCTATGCTGTTGCCCAGCAACTGGGACACAGACTGCAACTGGGAAAAAAGACACAGCCAGCCAAATAAATAATAAAGTATTATCTGGGCTTGCAGGATCTTTAACCATTTCGCTGCCAGAGGATGTGTAAAGTAAATCGTAAACAATTATGTCAAACCTCTATGGTACCCAACATTTTCCATAGACAATACTTTAAAAGCCTTTACAGGTCATCAATTTAGGGTTAACAGTGACTGATGGCCCTAGAATTATTGCTTCCACTTCGGCATGCATGGTGATACCTAATGTAGCACCCTCCTAGGTGTAGGTAAAGTTGATAGGTACATTTTGTTTGGCTCCACTGTTAAGAGTGGAGCAGGGGCTGATTGGTTAGGGCTGCTGTTAAGAGTTTCACAGGCTGCTGCTCTGCTACTCCCCCCCCCCCCCGTATTCAGAAATCCCTGGAAGTTTTCCAGAACATAGCGGGTGGGAGTACAGAGCAGCAAGGTGGGATTGCAGCATGCTGCGGTAAGGCAGCTCTCCAGGATCTACCCAGGATGAGACTCCTACTGAGGGGCCTTGCTGTCACAGCATGAGGAGAGGAGAACCAGTAACCAGCAATCCTGATAGGGGACATTCACACAGATAATCAGGACACTTATTATTGGTGCAGCTTAATCTGTGCTGGAATAGGATTTTTTGCTAGGGAAACTGTCAGTGCAGGTAAATTTAGGCAGGCCTATGCTTCAGGCTAGGCCTGCTTGTTTTGATCTGGGGGCAGGGAGTGGTTAGTGTAGCAGTGGGTGTGACCACCTGTGCTTTAGTTCTGGGGCGCCTCCCCTGCTTCCAGGGAGAATGATCTGGAAGAGGGGCAGGGGACAGGACTGGAGTGACAGGGAGCTCTGACCAATCCCCACTTGGTATTGGCAGGGGGCAGGCCTCCCATATAAGCTCAGGTCCCAGCCCACTGGGGAGGCGTTGTTAGCCAGGAGACGTGGAGAATAGAGCATTAGGCAGCAGCAGGAGGCCATCCCCATCTGGGGGGGGGGGTGCGCAGATCACAGAGGAGCCTGGGAGAGCTGGGAGGGAGCTACATCCTTACACGGTCATGGATGGAGTGTCCTGGAACAGAGGAGCTGGAGAAGCTGTCGGCACATGTGTCCAGTTAAAGTTCTCCATCATGGACTCAGGGCAGGAAAAGGTCGGTGAGTGGATCACAGTGGATTTCTGGATGAGGCATGCCAGGGGAGCTGGGTGCGAGGCCAGAGGAGGAGGAGACTGTGGAAAAAGTGTCAATTCGATACGGCCTGAGGGCGCAGGATTTGCGGACCGGACTTTCTGGGAACAGTAGTCTGCCAAGTTACATGCGCTACTAAATTACTAGGCCGCCAGGGAGAGGTACTGCAGACCTCTGGCCTAGTATCAGCACATTTCATAGTCAGCCATTGAGACTGTTTAGCTCATATGAGGAGGATGTGACAGGAAAGATAGTGATCTACAGTGAACTTTGTACAGGAGGAGAGAAGTCTTGGGAGCAACAGTCTGCAGAGTTAAGCAGAGGAGGAGGAATAGTCTGCATGGTGATGCAGGGAAAGTGACTTTAGATATTATCTGTGCATCAGTACTTCAAGGCTCAACCAAATTACAAGTTCTTTAATATGATGGCAAAGCAACATGTTCTATGGGTATCCCATATTCCCCCCTTTCCCTAACCAAGTTATATCCCCCAATAAACAAAAACAAAACAAGGCAAATGACTGTTCAGCTGATAGATGAAGGTCTGGCAGCAGGGTGATATGGTGGATGTTAGTTACTAGTAGCAACCAAGCGCTACAACATAAACTAAGAATTTATTTTTTTATTTTTCTAAATTTTCCATCTATTTTTCGTTTTTTCAGCAAAAAATAAAAACCCCATTGTTGATTAAATACCACCAAAAGAAATCTGTCTAAAAAAAAAAAAATATAAAAATTTCATATGTGTACTTTGCTGCACGACCTCGTAATTGTCATTCAAAGTTCAACAGCACTGAAAGCTGAAAATTGGCCTGGGTAGGAAGGGAGTTTAACTGCCCAGTAAGCAAATGGTTAAAGTGGTTCTAAAGGCAGGACGTTTTTTTTTTACCTTAATGTTTTCTATGCTTTAAGGTTAAAAACCTGCTGCATGCACCAAGAGAGCAGAGGCTCTATCCACTCTCTCCCTCCTTATGGGCTTAGAGAGAGTGGCAGGAAGGGAAGGGGGGAGTTTGGGACTTTGAATGAGGCGTGCATGGTGGGACCAGTCAAATTCACATAGGTATGTTTTCTGGACCAATGATCGACATGACATAAAGACATTGTTGCATACATAGAACATGAGTGTTGTTCAAGTACATAATAAGCAGCATATATGGCAACATGGCATAACAGATAAAATAGTAATGGCGCATCCTCCTTGTGCTGGGATGAATCATAACAAAAAAAAATGGAATATCAGAGAGGGTAAAACCATCTAAAATAATCGATGTATGTTGGATGCATCAATGTTGGGCTCAACGCATTTCATGGACTTCTGTCCACTCCTCAGGAGCCAAGTGCATCCATATTCTATAAAAGAATATAGATACCCATATGGTATGATTAGAATGCTCATGTAAGGAAAGAAAAATTATTTAAAAGTAACTGGCCATACCAAAATTATACTCACGAAATTATACTTACATACGCTCTACATATGTTTGCACCTATGTGAATTTGACTGGTCCCACCATGCACGCCTCATTCAAAGTCCCAAACTCCCCCCCATCCCTTCATATGTATCAGAGATGGTGGCGTGAACTGCTCCTCACGTCCCACACAAGGTCCCAAGCTTTGCTCTCCTCCACTTTTTCATAGAGTGAGCAGCAGGAGCCATTACTTTGCCACATTTGCTAAATATACCTTTGAACTATCGATGGCTCTGCTGTTGTAATATTTTCTGCTGTTATTTTCTGGGCCAATCGATTTTCGCCTGACTGTACACTGACTGCAGTATTGCTTGTACATCTGCTTTGCACATTTAATAAATGTTTACCTGTAAAAAAGCACAAATGGAGAAGACTTGGGGCTGGAGCATTACGTGACCGTTAATACAGGGAGGTAAAAAGTGCTTTTAAATAGGGCTTGCTTTCTTTTTTTTTATATTTAGCTATTCCTTGGATTTTAACTTAGAAATAAAAAAATATTATTATTCCCCAACGCCAGCAATGGCGCTAGGCTATCAGCACTCAACCACTCATGGGAAATGTGAATGATGCAGTTAAAAAATAATCCATAATAAATAAATACAAACCAAAATAAGAGGGGGTGGTTGGGGCTTTATGAGCAGGTTCCTTGGATTTTATCCCAGAGTGGGGCTTTACATTTTGTATCAGTGCTCACAAAAGTTTAGTAATATTCATTTATAGTTGTATTACCTCTCAAGCAGGCAGGAAAGTGGTACCATAATAGTAAAGAAAATGGTTATACATAGTTTTTTCATGGTAACATGAAGCCTGACTTTCAACACGGGTTGCCATGATGTAAGATCCATGTTTATGGGTTTCAGAATGTTATATAGTGGATGGAAAATCGTTCCCTATGCTCCATCTCATGGGCAAAATCTAATGATGCAATTAACCTCTGAGAATTCAGGAAAAGAAGAAACCAGTAAATACCAATTCATAATGACAGGGCCCTGGATCAGTTACATATTATATTTAATTCCTTTTCACAAGGCCTAGACTAGTCGCAACCTTACTACACAATGTAACTACACAATTATTAACCTTTTCCACTAAACCTTTCCGACTCATCAAAAAGGTTTAATGATGCACTGCAGACAGATATATAAAGCTACTATTTAATTCACCCCAAACTCTTTATTTAGATTTATTGTATAACTAAAGGCAGTTTTAGAGGAGTGGAGAGGGATTAAATCCCCCATCTGTTTTTTTCTGCTGTCTACTAGGGATGAGCTGAACACCCCCCGGTTCGGTTCGCATCCAGAACATGCGAACGGACCGAAAGTTTGCGCGAACATTCGAACACCGTTAAAGTCTATGGGACTCGAACGTGAGAAATCAAGTGTGAATTTTAAAGGCTAATATGCAAGTTATTGTCCTAAAAAGAGTTTGGGGACCCGGGTCCTGCCCCAGGGGACATGTATCAATACAAAAAAAAGTTTAAAAAACTTCTGTTTTTTCGGGAGCAGTGATTTTATTGATGCTTAAAGTGAAAAAATAAAAGTGAAATATTCCTTTAAATATTGTACCTGGGGGGTGGCTATAGTATGCCTGTGAAGTGGCACGTGTTTAGAACAGTCCCTGCACAAAATGAAAGTTCTAAAGGAATAAAAGTCATTTAAAACTGCTTGCGGCTTTAATGTAATGTTGGGTCCCGGCAATATAGATGAAAATTATTGAGAAAAACGGCATTGGTACCCCCCCTCCCCCCCAGCCCATTACCAGGCGCTTTGGGTCTTGTATGGATATTAAGGGGAACCCCGAACCCAAATTTAAAAAAGAAAAGGCATGGGGCCCCCAGGCCCTATATACTCTTAACAGCAGTATACAGGCGGTCCCAAGAAAGACAGGGACTGTAGGTTTCTTAAGTTGAATCTGTTTGTAATTTGGAACAGGTACATTTTGTAAGTGTAGCTCCAGCCAAAAAATCTATTTTTTAGCTTTTTGGATATCATAGGGAAGGGTTATCATCACCCCTGTAACATTTTTTTTGCTGTCTGTGCCCTTGTTCAGAAGATTTCACCTCACTTTCTGTCCAAATGACAATTGGATTTGGAAAATTTGGGGTTTTTAGGGAAACAAGGATTGGTGATAAAGCATCAGTGGAGACACCTTTTTCCCATATTAACTCTTACAGGAGAGAATTTCCCTTCCCAGGGGTAGATTTCCTCTCACTTCCTGTTGTCTCCCTCCGTTTGTCGGTAGGAGTCGTTTGTAAGTCGGATGTTTGAAAGTAGGGGACCACTTGTATATACTATACGGCCTGCCCTATATACTCTGCAGAAAATTGGGCCTTAGGTGTTGGTGGTACCAGAACACTGTAAGCCCTCACAGTTACTCTTGGTGGGCGCTGGAACGGGCCCTGGTGTGAAATATTAGATCAAAAATTGTAATTACACGCCCCTGTTAAACAGGGGCAGAAAAATTGGGCCTTAGGCAGTGGTGGTGGTGCCACAACACTGTAACCCCTCACAGATTCTGTTGTTGAGCGCAGGAATGAGCCCTGCTGTGAAATATTTGATCAAAAATTTTAATTACGCGCCCCTGTTAAACAGGGGCAGAAAAATTGGGCCTTAGGCGGTGGTGGTGACACAACACTGTAAAGCCTCACAGATACTCTTGTTGAGCGCAGGAACGTGCCCTGCTGCGAAATATTACAGCAAAAATTGTAATTACACGCCCCTGTTAAACAATGGCAAAAAAATTGGGCCTTAGGCAGTGGTGGTGGTGCCACAACACTGCAACCCCTCACAGATACTCTAGTTGAGTGCAGGAACGAGCCCTGTTGCAAAATATTACAGCAAAATTTTTAATTACACGCCCCTGTTAAACAGGGGCAGAAAAATTGGGCTTTAGGCACTGGTGCTTGTGCCACAACCCTGCAACCCCTCACAGATACTCTAGTTGAGCGCAGGAACGAGCCCTGCTGCAAAATATTACAGCAAAAATTGTAATTACACGCCCCTGTTAAACAAGGGCAGAAAAATTGGACTTTAGCCACTGGTGGTGGTGCCCAGAACCAAAAATGTTCTTAGAAGCTATCAACATGAACATTGAGGAGGAATAGGATAGTCACTCAGCATAACAGGATAGTCACTCAGCATCAGCATAGGCAGTTTTCAAGGGATCTTATTCATAAAAAAATTAATCAGTTACATCAGCATCAGGTGCTTGGTAGCTGGTGATCCAAGACTGATTCATTTTTATGAAGGTGAGCCGATCAACCGAGTCTGTGGACAGTGATCGGTTACAAAGCCTCCAGCAGCACTGAATGTGCGTTCCGAAAGAACGCTGGATGCAGGACAGGCCAGTAGCTCAATTGCATACTGTGCAAGCTCTGGCCAGTGATCCATCCTCAAGACCCAGTAAGCCAGTGGATTTTCGCTGGCGATGGTTGCCGGAACCGATCAGACCTTGGGGCTGCGGACTAAAAAATTGTCTGAACGCATCGGTCAGACGACCGCCTTCTCCACCGCTCCTTCTGTGACTGACCGAAGCCTCAGCAACACGTTGTCCAGGAGGACCAGGAAATTGTAACCTCCCAGGCTCTGGAAATGCATTGCACAAACCTTTCCGCAAGGCCTCCCGAAGATGTTTAATCCTCTGCTCCCTCTGCGAAGGCTGGATAAGTTCTGCAACCTTACCCTTGTAACGTGGATCTAGAAGGGTTGCCAGCCAGTAGTGATCCCTCTCCTTGATCACACTAATCTGAGGGTCCTTTCGCAGGCTTTGCAGGATCAGGGAGGCCATGCAGCGTAGGTATGCTGAGGCATTCGATCCGGAGTCCTCTGGGTTACTATGGGTGACATGATCCGCAGCCACCTCCTCCCAGCCACGTACAAGTCCATGGGTTTCTGGGGACTGTAAATGATCCCTTGAAGACTGCTGCTGATGCTGAGTGCTAGGCTTCACCTCCATGCTGACATAATCCTCCTCCTCCTCCTCTTCCTGTGTGAGTGGCGGGCCCGCAGGAATACTGTCTGTATAAAGGGGGCCTTGAGAGGTAAGGAAGTCCTCCTTTTCCTCCCTCTGTTCTGCCTCAAGTGCCCTGTCCATTATTCCACGCAGCATATGCTCCAACAGAAAGACAAGAGGGACAGTATCACTGATGCATTCACTGTCACTGCTCACCATCCTCGTGGCCTCCTCAAATGGTGACAGGACAGTGCCTGCATCCTTGATCAGTAGCAACTGGCGTGGCGAAAAAAATCCAAGATCCCCTGACCCTGTCCTGGTGCCATATTGGAACAGATACTCATTGATGGCCCTCTGCTGCATGTGCAGCCGCTGCAGCATTGCCAACGTTGAGTTCCACCTGGTAGGCATGTCACAGATGAGGCGGTTCTTGGGCAGGTTGCATTCCTTTTGAAGGTCAGCCAGCCGAGCACTGTCATTAAATGACCGGCGGAAACGCTTACAGACTTTCCTGGCCTGCCTCAGGAGATGCTGTATGCCCGGGTACCTGCACAAGAACCGCTGCACCACCAAATTAAGGACGTGAGCCAAACAGGGAACATGGGTCAACTGTCCCTGTCGGAGGGCTGAGAGGAGGTTGGTGCCATTGTCGCAAACCACCATTCCTGGCTGAAACTGGCGTGGCGTCAACCACCTCTGAGCCTGCCCCTGCAGAGCTGGCAGAATCTGTGCCCCAGTGTGGCTCCTGTCCCCTAAGCAGACCAACTCAAGCCCTGCATGGCATCTTTTTGCCTGAGTGGTTGCGTAGCCCCTAGAACGCCTACAGAGCACCACTGGTTCCGAGGACAAATCTGCACAGGAAGAGGCCATAGAGGAAGAAGAAGAGGAGGGGGTGGAGGAGAGAGGTGTGGCAGAATCACCACTACCAGCATTTTGGAGGCGTGGTGGCGGAACAAGCTCCAACAATACTGCACCCTCTCCTGCATCCTTCCCAGCTGCCAGCGGGGTTACCCAGTGCGCCGTGAAAGAAAGGTAACGTCCCTGTCCATGCCTGCTGGACCATGAGTCAGCGGTAATATGCACCTTACCGCTGACCGCCCTGTCCAACGAGGCCAAGACATTGCCTTCCACATGTCGGTAGAGAGCTGGAATGGCCTTCCGAGAAAAAAAATGGCATTTGGGAACCTGCCACTGAGGTACCGCACATTCCACAAATTCTCGAAAGGGGGCAGAGTCTACCAGCTGAAAAGGCAGCAGTTGGAGTGCTAGCAATTTAGCCAAACTAGCATTCAGCCGCTCAGCATGTGGATGGCTGGGACCGAATTTCTTTCGCCGGTTTAGCAACTGGGGTAGGGAAATTTGCCTGCTACAATCGGATGTTGGTGTACTGCTAGCAGATTGCCTGGAAGTGCTTGGGACACCTAATTCTACACCTTCATTCCTCTCAGTGCAGGTCTTTGAGAGGACTGAAGGTATAGTGGGGTTGGAGATCCCAGCTGATGAGGAGCAAGGAGAGGTCTGCCTTGTTCTTTGGTGTGGGTCTTTTAAGTACTGTTGCCAACGGACTGCATGGCAGGTCGACATATGTCTGGTCAAGCACGTGGTGCCCAAGTGGCTGGTGTTTTGGCCACGCTTGATACGTTTCAGACATATGTTGCAAACAGCAATGGTGCGATCTGCTGCACACATCTCAAAAAAGGCCCACACCAAAGAACTTTTGAAAAAACGCATGGAGTCAGCAGCGCCCTGCACATGCGGAGCTCTGCGGTGTGATGCAGTCGGTTGGCTGCCCTTAAGCTGGCCCCTGGAGGGCATCCTGCCTCGTTGGAGATGTGCCTCCTCCTCCTCCTCCTCTCTTCTATCAGGCACCTACGTGTTAGTGACCTCATCATCCCCTCCCTCCTCGCCACTGGAGCAAACCTGGCAGTATGCTGCAGCTGGGGGAACATGACTGCCAGTTTCTTGTCCTTCTTGGGCACCCCCTCTCTCTGGGCTCATGTTACTGCCTTCATCCTCAACCTAGGTATTATCATCAGAGCCTTCAAAACGCTGCGCATCCTCCTTCAGCATGTACCCTACACTGTGGTCGAACAGTTCGGGGGACTTCTCAGGGCATGATGGTGGGGCTAGGGAAGGAGTGACTGATGACATTGAGCCGATGGAAGAGGCCACCTTGGCAGCAGCATTGGCAGACAAAGTACTCTGAGCCTGGGTGACAGAGGATGAGGAAGATGAGGACCGCTTGGTCATCCACTCTACCAACTCTTCTGCATGTTGTGGCTCAACACGGCCAGCTGCCGAACAGAAGGCCAAGCATGCCCCACGGCCATGTGCTGAGGATGCACCGTGTCCACGACCAGCACTGTTGGCTGTAGACACAGAGCCTGCTTGCCCTCTTTTAGTGGCCTGTGAGCGTCTGCCTCTCCTTGGTGGCCTTCCAGACATACTGTACAATTAGATTAGCAAAACAACGCCTGAAGTTTACTAAAAACAGTACACCAGGAATGGCCTGCAGTCAGGTATAGGCTTGGCTGGACAAGAATGCAGTGGATATATATGTAGGAGACTGTATATATATTTTATGCACTGCAGATCACTGAATCACCTGCCTGCCTGCCTGAAAGTGTCTTTGAACATGCACTCCAGGAATGGCCTACAGTCAGGTATAGGCTTGGCTAGACTATATATATATATACACAAGCCTGTACATATATATTAAATGCACTGCAGCTCACTGAGTCGCCTGCCTGCCTGCCTTAAAGTGTCTTTGAACACGTACTCCAGGAATGGCCTACAGTGAGGTATAGGCTTGGCTAGACTATATATATATATATTATGGTGGCACGGCGAGCCAGAAATCTTGGGGACATGCTGGTCAAATCAGAGTTCACTAAAGAGCCACAAACTACCTGGCTCAATGAATACCCACGGACAACAGGGATGTTCCCGTGTAATAGATGCCAGGTCTGCCCCTATGTCCATCGAACTACCACTTTCACGGACGCTCTGGGTACTAGATCCTTTCAGATTAGGGATCTCATAAATTGCTCAACGACTCGTGTCATATATATGATCACTTGTCCTTGCCCTAAGATCTATGTGGGCAAGACCAGGAGATCGCTGAGGATACGAGTCGGTGAGCACTTGAGAGAAATTAATAACAAGGAAAAAATTCCCGAAAAAACCCCTAGCCAAACATTTCGCCCAGTATCATGGGCGTAGCTCTAAGGGCATGATGGTTAAAGGGATATATGTTCTTAAGCTGCCCACCAGAAGAGGCGACTATGATCGCATTCTCCTACAAAAGGAGAAATGGTGGGTATATCGCCTAAAATCTCTTATTCCGGTTGGCCTAAACACGGAGCTAAACCTGCAGGTGTTTTTGCCAACCTAGAGATGGGCCATAAATAAAAATCCTCCCCCCCCCTCCTTTTTAATACTACATCTTGTGACTTGACAATACCCATTGGTCCTATTGCCTTGCCAATACTCTTCCCTGGTAGTTGAACTATATAATCAACCATTTAAACACTGTTTAGCTATTACTATTATTTTTCTTTTCTTTTCCACCTTCCCTTTACCTTGCTCTGTGTATAAGGGTCTTCCAAGCAGTTCTTAACAACACATTAAATTAAGCTTGGGAAAATGACTAATATTAGATCACGTAAAATTATTTTTCCTTTCCCTCCCCCCCCTCCCCCCCTTTCCACCCCCTTTTCCCCCCCTTTTTTCCCCCCTCCCCCTCCCCCCCCCTCTCCCTTGTTAATTACCACAACATATTTAACACAGGTCGTTACTAACCTCTTCCATATATGTACCTGGTGCGATATGACGGTGTGACTATGTGTCCCTCTCCCTGATTTCCTCCCATGTAAAATACATAAAAAATGCATATAGCCTCTCCTGCCAATATGCCTAGTGATTTCCAGCAAACAAAAAATGAGAACGTCTATGTCGCCAGATTGAACAGATGGAATCTTTTGTAATAGAACATCTTTTCTATCTATGATGGATTCAATTGGCCCCGTCATGCGTGCGCCAATGAAGATTAATTCCAAATATGTGAATGGCCTATAGGAACCGGGGGAAATAAACCAGACAGGACTCAACTAAGGGTTGCTTTTTACATAACCCAACCCCCTAATGATGCGCGTCACCGGTCTCAGTGAAACATAAACATGGGTCCCGTCCAGTGACGCGATACGTCCAGACGAAGCTACGCCACAGAGCACGGCAAAACGCGTTGACGTCATATCCCACACAGTCACGTGACGTTGTTTTGAAAGGAGTGGGTGGATCGACATGGCTCGGAGAACGTAAGCCCTAGCCAGCATTCACGATAGCGGCTACGACCGTGGCAACTGACATCAGGCACTACTAAAGCAGCCATACTGGATCCTTTTTGATACCGGTGCAGGTAGCGCCCGGGGGACCCGGACCTTATCCCGATACCCGTTCGGGTCGACGGCCAACACAATCAATAGGTATGACCGAAACAACATCCTCATATCAGCCGCCGAATATCAGGTAACTTGGGACCCACTTAAAATAAGAACTGGCCAAACTCAGTTCCAACACAAAGGCGCCCAATGGTAATGTACTTTGATTCATAGGTTGAAGTTGAGCTGCAGACAATGATAAGAGACTAATTTCACACTGCTGATATGTGTATACCAGAGCTATGTTGTTATTAGTGATGAGCCGAACACCCCCGGGTTCGGTTCGCACCAGAACCCGCGAACGGACCGAAAGTTCGTACGAACATTAGAACCCTATTAAATACAATGGATGCGAACGTTCGAATTCTAAAGTGCTAATTATAAGAACTATTATGCATGTTATTGTCCTAAAAAGGGTTTGGGAACCCGGGTTGTGCACCAGGGGACATGTATCAATGCAAAAAGAAGTTTTAAAAACGGTCGTTTTTCGGGAGCAGTCATTTTAATGATGCATAAAGTGAAAAAAAAAAAAAGTCAAATATTCCTTTAAATATCGTACCTGGGGGGGTGTCTAAAGTATGCCTGTGAAGTGCCACGTGTTTCCCGTGTTTAGAACTGTCCCTGCACAAAATGACACTTCTAAAGGAAAAAAAAGCCATTTAAAACTGCTTGCGGCTTTAATGTAATGTCTGGTCCCGGTAATATGGATGAAAATCTTTAAGAAAAATGGCATAGCTACCCCATGACCCCCCCCCCCCCACCCCAGCCCATTACCAGCCCCTTTGGGTCTTGTATGGATATTAAGGGGAACCCCGCACATAAAATAAAAAAGGCCCTATATACTCTGAACAGCCGTATACAGGCGGTGCATACAAGACAGGGACTGTAGGTTTGTTCTTATGTAGAATCTGTTTGTAATTTTGAACAGGTACATTGTTTAAGTGTAGCTCCAGCCCAAAAATCTATTTTTAAACTTTTTGGAAAACATAGGTAAGGGTTATCACCCCTGTAACATTTGTTTTGCTGTCTGTGCCCCTGTTCAGAACATTTCACCTCACTTTCCGTCCCAATGACAACTGTTTTTGAAATGTGGTGTTTTTCTTGAAACAAGGATTGCTGATAAAGCATCAGTACAGAGGAGACACCTTTCTCCCATATTAATTCTTACAGGAGAGAATTTTCCTTCCAAGGGGTAGATTTCCTCTCACTTCCTGTTGTCTTCTTGCGTTTGCAAGTAGGAGTCGTTTGTAAGTTGGATGTTTGAAAGTAGGGACCTGCCGTATATACTCTGCAGAAATAGGCCCCTTAGTTGTTGGTGTTGGCACAACACTGTAAGCACTCACAGTTACTCTTGGTTGGTGCTGGAACGCCCTGCTGTCAACTATTATATCAGGAATTTTAATTACATATAATTGTTGAACAGTGGTAGTAAAAATTGGGCCTTTGATGGTGGTGCTGGTGCCACAACACTGTAAGCCAGGACAGTTACTCTTGGTGGGTGCAGCAATGGGCCCTGCTGTGAATTATTAGATCAAGAATTGTAATTGCATGCCCCTGTTGAACAGGGGCTGAAAAATTGGGCCTTAGGCACTGGTGGCACAACACTACAACCCCTCACAGATACTGTACTTGGAGCACAGCAATGAGCCCTGTTGCAAAGTATTGCTTCAAAAATTGTAATGACACGCCCCTGTTAAACAGGGGCTGAAAAATTGGGCCTTAGGCACTGGTGGCACAACACTCCAACCCCTCACAGATACTGTACTTGGAGCACAGCAATGAGCCCTATGGCAAATTATTGCTAAAAAAATTGTAATTACACGCCCCTGTAAAACAGGGGCTGAAAAATTGGACCTTAGCCACTGGTGGCGGCACCCATAAACAAAAATGATCTTCCAAGCTATCATCATCAATCGTATCATTGAGGACTCGGAGGAGGAGGATAGCCAGTCAACATAACAGCACAGGCACTCAGCATCAGCATCAGTCTTGAAGGGATGTGACATGTTAAAATCAATTAGTCTGTTATATCAGCATCAGGTGTGTGGTAGCTGGTGGTGATCCAAGACTGGTTCATCTTGATGAAAGTCAGTCGATCAACCGAGTCGGTGGACAGGCGCACCCTGTGATCCGTGACAAATCCTCCAGCAGCACTGAAGCTGCGTTCCGAAAGAACGCTGGATGCAGGACAGGCCAGTAGCTCAATTGCATACTGTGCAAGCTCTGGCCAGTGATCCATCCTCAAGACCCAGTAAGCCAGAGGATTTTCGGTGGGGAAGGTGTCCAAGTCTGACCTTGCCCCTAGATATTCCTGCACCATGTTTATCAGACGCTGGTGATGGTTGCTGGAACCGATCATACTTTGGGGCTGCGGACTAAAGAATTGTCTGAACGCATCGGTCAGACGGCCACCTTCCCCACCGCTCCTTCTTTGACTGGCCGAAGCCTCAGCAACTCGTTGTCCAGGACCAGGAGTTTGTAACCTCCCAGTCTCTGGGAACGCGTTGCACAGACCTTTCTGCAAGGCCTCCCGGAGTTGTCTCATCCTCTGCTCCCTCTGCGACGGTAACATAAGGTCCGCAACCTTACCCTTGTACCGTGGATCAAGGAGAGTGGCCAGCCAGTAATGGTCCCTCTCCTTGATCCGAAGAATACGAGGATCCTTCCGCAGACTTTGCAGGATCAGGGAGGCCATGCAGCGTAGGTTTGCTGAGGCATTCGCTCCGGAGTCCTCTGGGTCACTAAGGACGACATGATCCGCAGCCACCTCCTCCCAGCCACGTACAAGTCCACTGGTTTCTTGGGACTGTAAATCATCCCTAAAAGACTGCTGCTGATGATGCTGAGTGCCAGCCTCCACCTCCATGCTGACACAATCCTCCTCCTCCTCCTCCTTCTCCTCCTCCTCCTCCTCCTCCTCTTCCTGTGCGATGGGTGGGACAGAAGGAACACTGTCTGGGTAAAGGGGGCCTTGAGAGGCAAGGAAGTCCTCCTCTTCCTGCCTCTGTTCTGCCTCAAGTGCCCTGTCCATTATTCCACGCAGCGTGTGCTCCAACAGGTGGACAAGAGGTACAGTGTCACTGATGCATGCACTGTCACTGCTCACCATCCTCGTGGCCTCCTCAAATGGTGCCAGGACAGTGCATGCATCCCTGATCATGCCCCACTGGCGTGGAGAAAAAAAACCAAGCTCCCCTGACCCTGTCCTGGTGCCGTAGTTGCACAGGTACTCATTGATGTCCCTCTGCTGCGTGTGCAGCCGCTGCAGCATGGCCAACGTTGAGTTCCACCTGGTGGGCATGTCACATATAAGGCGGTTCTTGGGCAGGTTCAACTCCTTTTGCAGCTCAGCCAGGCGAGCACTGGCATTATAAGATCTGCGGAAATGCACACAGACTTTCCTGGCCTGCCTCAGGACATCCTGTAAGCCCGGGTACCTGCCCAAGAACCACTGCACCACCAGGTTAAGGACGTGAGCCACACAGGGCACATGGGTCAGTTGTCCCTGTCGGAGGGCGGAGAGGAGGTTGGTGCCATTGTCGCAAACCACCATTCCTGGCTTAAGCTGGCGTGGCGTCAACCACCTCTCGGCCTGGCCCTGCAGAGCAGACAGGACCTCTGCCCCAGTGTGGCTTCTGTCCCCCAAACACACCAGCGCAAGCACGGCATGGCATCTTTTTGCCTGCGTACTTGCGTAGCCCCTTGAACGCCTACGGAGCACCGCTGGTTCCGAGGACAAACCACAGGAAGAGGCCATGGAGGAAGAAGAAGAGGAGGGGGTGGAGGAGAGAGGTGTGTCACAACCAGTAGTAGCATTTTGGAGGCGTGGCGGTGGAACAACCTCCAACACTACTGCACCTTGTCCTGCATCCTTCCCAGCTGCCAAAAGAGTGACCCAATGGGCCGTGAAAGAAAGGTAACGTCCCTGTCCATGCCTGCTGGACCATGAGTCAGCGGTAATATGCACCTTACCGCTGACCGCCCTGTCCAGCGAGGCCAAGACATTGCCTTCCACATGCCGGTAGAGAGCTGGAATAGCCTTCCGTGAGAAAAAGTGGCGTTTGGGAACCTGCCACTGAGGAACCGCACATTGCACAAACTCACGGAAGGGGGCCGAGTCTACCAACTGAAAAGGCAGCAGTTGAAGCGCTAGCAATTTAGCCAAGCTAGCATTCAACCGCTGGGCATGTGGATGGCTGGGAGTGAACTTCTTTCGACGGTCCAGCAGCTGGGGCAGGGAAATTTGCCTGCTAGAATCGGACGTCGGTGTACTGCTAGCAGAGTGGCCGCAAGTACTTGGCTGTGACACACCTAATTCTACACCTTCATTCCTCTCAGTGCATGTTTCAGAGAGGACTGAAGTTATAGTGGGGTTGGAGATCCCAGCTGATGCGGTGCAAGGAGAGGTCCGCTTTGTTCTTTGGTGTGGGTCTTTGAGGTAGGCTTGCCAACGAGCTGCATGGCAGGTCAACATATGTCTGGTCAGGCATGTGGTACCCAAGCGGCTGATGTTTTGGCCACGCGATATACGCTTGAGACATATGTTGCAAACAGCAGCTGTGCGATCTGATGCACTAGCCTCAAAAAAGGCCCACACCAAAGAACTTTTTGAATGACGGGCAGAGGCAGCGCCCTGCACAGGCGGAGCTCTGCGGTGTGATTCCGTCGGTGTACTGCCCTTACGCTGGCCACCAAAGGGCATCCTGCCTCGTTGGAGATGTGCCTCCTCCTCATCCTCCTCCTCCTCCTCCTCTCTCCTATTAGGCACCCACGTGGAGTCAGTGACCTCATCATCCCCTCCCTCCTCATCACTGGAGGAGGGGGTGGAGGAGAGAGGTGTGTCACAACCAGTAGTAGCATTTTGGAGGCGTGGCGGTGGAACAACCTCCAACACTACTGCACCTTGTCCTGCATACTTCCCAGCTGCCAAAAGAGTGACCCAATGGGCCGTGAAAGAAAGGTAACGTCCCTGTCCATGCCTGCTGGACCATGAGTCAGCGGTAATATGCACCTTACCGCTGACCGCCCTGTCCAGCGAGGCCAAGACATTGCCTTCCACATGCCGGTAGAGAGCTGGAATAGCCTTCCGTGAGAAAAAGTGGCGTTTGGGAACCTGCCACTGAGGAACCGCACATTGCACAAACTCACGGAAGGGGGCCGAGTCTACCAACTGAAAAGGCAGCAGTTGAAGCGCTAGCAATTTAGCCAAGCTAGCATTCAACCGCTGGGCATGTGGATGGCTGGGAGTGAACTTCTTTCGACGGTCCAGCAGCTGGGGCAGGGAAATTTGCCTGCTAGAATCGGACGTCGGTGTACTGCTAGCAGAGTGGCCGCAAGTACTTGGCTGTGACACACCTAATTCTACACCTTCATTCCTCTCAGTGCATGTTTCAGAGAGGACTGAAGTTATAGTGGGGTTGGAGATCCCAGCTGATGCGGTGCAAGGAGAGGTCCGCTTTGTTCTTTGGTGTGGGTCTTTGAGGTAGGCTTGCCAACGAGCTGCATGGCAGGTCAACATATTTCTGGTCAGGCATGTGGTACCCAAGCGGCTGATGTTTTGGCCACGCGATATACGCTTGAGACATATGTTGCAAACAGCAGCTGTGCGATCTGATGCACTAGCCTCAAAAAAGGCCCACACCAAAGAACTTTTTGAATGACGGGCAGAGGCAGCGCCCTGCACAGGCGGAGCTCTGCGGTGTGATTCCGTCGGTGTACTGCCCTTACGCTGGCCACCAAAGGGCATCCTGCCTCGTTGGAGATGTGCCTCCTCCTCATCCTCCTCCTCCTCCTCTCTCCTATTAGGCACCCACGTGGAGTCAGTGACCTCATCATCCCCTCCCTCCTCATCACTGGAGCCAATCTGGCAGTATGCTGCAGCTGCTGGAACATGACTGCCAGATTGGTGTCCTTCTTGAGCATCCCCTCTGTCTGCTCTCACGCTACTGCCTTCCTGTAGCTGGGTTTCATCATCAGACCCTTCGAAACGCTGGGCATCCTCCTGGAGCATGTACCCAACACTGTGCTCAAACAGTTCGGGGGACTCCTCAGGAGGAGGACATGGTGGGTCTAGGGAAGGAGTGACTGATGATGAGTCTGACATTGATACCAGGGAAGAGGACGCTTTGGCAGCTGCTTTTCCAGTACCCTGAGCCTGGGTGAGAGAGGATGAGGAGGAGGAGGAGGGCTTGGTCATCCACTCTACCAAGTCTTCGGCATGATGTGGCTCAACATGTCCAGCTGCCGAAAAGAAGGACAAGCGTGTCCCATGGCCATGTGCTGATGACAATGCACCGCGTCCACGACCAGCACTGTTGCCCCCAGACACAGAGCCTGCTTGCCCTCTTTTATTGCCTCCTGACTGTCTGCCTCTCCTTGTTTGCCTTCCAGACATTCTAATAGATGGCCTGCAGGGAGATGGGGAAAAAAGCAATAAGGGCTACCTTCAGGTGTCCTTCTCTGTCCCTTTACTTAAGGATTTCTAAATATGGTTGAGGATGATTGCTTTTGCACAGAATAGCACAACGACAATTTCCCTGACTGTCCAAAAAACAAGGATTTCAAAGATGGTTGATGAGGAATGCTTTACCACACTATAGCACAAGGAGAATTTCCCTCACTGTCCTTCCCTGTCCCTAGAAACAAGGATTATCACAGTGAAAGAAACTGACACTCTTCCTACCTATAGTTTTCTGTCCCTAGAAAAAATGTTTTTTTAAAGCACACTATAGCACAAGGAGAATTTCCCTCACTGTCCTTCCCTGTCCCTAGAAACAAGGATTATCACAGTAAAACACACTGACACTCTCCCTACCTATAGTTTTCTGTCCCTAGAAAAAATGTTTTTTTAAAGCACACTATAGCACAAGGAGAATTTCCCTCACTGTCCTTCCCTGTCCCTAGAAACAAGGATTCGCACAGTAAAACACACTGACACTCTCCCTACCTATAGTTTTCTGTCCCTAGAAAAAATGTTTTTTTAAAGCACACTATAGCACAAGGAGAATTTCCCTCACTGTCCTTCCCTGTCCCTAGAAACAAGGATTCGCACAGTAAAACACACTGACACTCTCCCTACCTATAGTTTTCTGTCCCTAGAAAAAATGTTTTTTTAAAGCACACTATAGCACAAGGAGAATTTCCCTCACTGTCCTTCCCTGTCCCTAGAAACAAGGATTCGCACAGTAAAACACACTGACACTCTCCCTACCTATAGTTTTCTGTCCCTAGAAAAAATGTTTTTTTAAAGCACACTATAGCACAAGGAGAATTCCCTCACTGTCCTTCCCTGTCCCTAGAAACAAGGATTCGCACAGTAAAACACACTGACACTCTCCCTACCTATCCTTCTCTTTCCCTAAACTAAAGGAATCCAGGTTAAGCAAGAAAAAATAAATGTCACTGTCCCTGCCTATGCTTCTCTTTCCCTGCTCCGGAACACACTACACTAGGCCGCCGTGCTGGCGGCCTTTTATAGTGTGGGGCGTGTACTAAACACCCTCAGCAATAATTGGCCACAGGCATCCTGCCTGTGGCCAATCATTGCTCTCCTCGCTGCCGGCGCTGTGATTGGCCAAGCATGCGGGGTCACAGTGCATGCTTGGCCAATCACAGCGCCTGGATGACACTGCGATGGCATAGTGCATTGTGGGCCGCTCTCGTCACTCGAATTTGGCGCGAACGGCCCAAATCGTTCGATCTTCGTCGAACGATCGAACAGCCGATGTTCGAGTCGAACGTATGTTCGACTCGAACACGAAGCTCATCCCTAGTTGTTATAATGTCACAGACATCTATATTACCATCATATTGATGAACTTTCTCTGACAGCAACTTCCGGAGGACATTTATCTATCATCATTGTGCCAATACAATAGCCCCTTTATAAGCATCAATTAACCTCTTCAACCTTCAGGGAACATTTCCACCAGTGGATTTCCACCATGTACCTAATGCCAATACTGCACTTGGGTCATCTACTTTGATTTGTGCCAGTCCCAATACATCCCCCCAGCGCTACTACCCCCCTTCCCCGGTTTCCCTTTCCCACTCCATCAGGTTCAGCCTTATATTAAATGTTAAACCCATTTGACCATAATAAACAAATCCACTTATTAGTAGGTGGTCCAGATTACCCTATATTCCCTGGTGGACGGTAATCAATATATAAAATAATATTATTCCTTTCTGGGTTACATACTTATATAAGACCGAACCATACGTCCGGACTAGTGTGTTGTTACATGTTTAGTTATTTGTTAGTCCTGTCTGTCCATTAGATGTTTCCAATTAATCTATGTACTGTATGACCATTTACCTTTTGATGATAATACTGCACTTTCAAATGTTTTCCTTTTATATATTTTTTTAAATTGATAATAGGAATAAATGATTAATTTTAAAATCATTTCTGTTTCCGGATCTACAATCTGTTGCCTATAGTAACCGCTTCTTGTCTGTCCTAAACAGACTGATCCCTTCCCTTTTCCTTTTGTATATATATATATATATATATATATATATATATATATATATACACAAGCCTGTATATATATATATATATATATATATATATTAAATGCACTGCAGCTCACTGAGTCACCTGCCTGCCTGCCTGAAAGTGTCTTTGAACACTCACCCCAGGAATGGCCTACAGTCAGGTATAGGCTTGGCTAGACTATATATATACAAGCCTGTATAAATATATATTGAATGCACTGCAGCTCCCTGAGTTACCTGCCTGCCTGCCTGCCTGAAAGTGTCTTTGAACACGTACACCAGGAATGGCCTACAGTCAGGTATAGGCTTGGCTGGACTACAATGCAGTGGATATATATTTTATGCACTGCAGCTCACAGAGTCACCTGCCTGCCTGCCTGAAAGTGTCTTTGAACATGTATAGGCTAGGCTGGAATAGAATGCAGTGGATATATATGTATGAGACTGTATATATATTTTATGCACTGCAGCTCACTGAGTCACCTGCCTGCCTGAAAGTGTCTTTGAACACGCACTCCAGGTATGGCCTATAGTCAGGTATAGGCTTGACTGGACTAGAATGCAGTGGATATATATTTTATGCACTGCAGCTCACTGAGTCACCTGCCTGCCTGAAAGCGTCTTTGAACACGTACTCCAGGAATGGCTTACAGTCAGGTATAGGCTAGGCTGGACTACAATGCAGTGGATATATATTTTATGCACTGCAGCTTACTGAGTCACCTGCCTGCCTGCCTGCCTGAAAGTGTATTTTAACACGTACACCAGGAATGGCCTACAGTCAGGTATAGGCTAGGCTGGACTACAATGCAGTGGATATATATTTTATGCACTGCAGCTTACTGAGTCGCCTGCCTGAAAGTGTCTTTGAACATGTATAGGCTTGGCTGGAATAGAATGCAGTGGATATACAGTCGGGTCCATAAATATTGGGACATCGACACAATTCTACTTTTTTTGGCTCTATACACCACCACAATGGATTTGAAATGAAACAAACAAGATGTGCTTTAACTGCAGACTTTCAGCTTTAATTTGAGGGTATTTACATCCAAATCAGGTGAACAGTGTAGGAATTACAACAGTTTGTATATGTGCCTCCCACTTTTTAAGAGACCAAAAGTAATGGGACAGATTAACAATCATAAATCAAACTTTCACTTTTTAATACTTGGTTGCAAATCCTTTGCAGTCAATTACAGCCTGAAGTCTGGAACGAATAGACATCACCAGACGCTGGGTTTCATCCCTGGTGATGCTCTGCCAGGCCTCTACTGCAACTGTCTTCAGTTTCTGCTTGTTCTTGGGGCATTTTCCCTTCAGTTTTGTCTTCAGCAAGTGAAATGCATGCTCAATCGGATTCAGGTCAGGTGATTGACTTGGCCATTGCATAACATTCCACTTCTTTCCCTTAAAAAACTCTTTGGTTGCTTTCGCAGTATGCTTCGGGTCATTGTCCATCTGCACTGTGAAGCGCCGTCCAATGAGTTCTGAAGCATTTGGCTGAATATGAGCAGATAATATTGCCCGAAACACTTCAGAATTCATCCTGCTGCTTTTGTCAGCAGTCACATCATCAATAAATACAAGAGAACCAGTTCCATTGGCAGCCATACATGCCCACGCCATGACACTACCACCACCATGCTTCACTGATGAGGTGGTATGCTTTGGATCATGAGCAGTTCCTTTCCTTCTCCATACTCTTCTCTTCCCATCACTCTGGTACAAGTTGATCTTGGTCTCATCTGTCCATAGGATGTTGTTCCAGAACTGTGAAGGCTTTTTTAGATGTTGCTTGGTAAATTCTAATTTTGCCGTCCTGTTTTTGAGGCTCACTAATGGTTTACATCTTGTGGTGAACCCTCTGTATTCACTCTGGTGAAGTCTTCTCTTGATTGTTGACTTTGACACACATACACCTACCTCCTGAAGAGTGTTCTTGATCTGGCCAACTGTTGTGAAGGGTGTTTTCTTCACCAGGGAAAGAATTCTTCGGTCATCCACCACAGTTGTTTTCCATGGTCTTCCGGGTCTTTTGGTGTTGCTGAGCTCACTGGTGCGTTCTTTCTTTTTAAGGATGTTCCAAACAGTTGATTTGGCCACACCTAATGTTTTTGCTATCTCTCTGATGGGTTTGTTTTGGTTTTTCAGCCTAATGATGGCTTGCTTCACTGATAGTGACAGCTCTTTGGATCTCATATTGAGAGATGACAGCAACAGATTCCAAATGCAAATAGCACACTTGAAATGAACTCTGGACCTTTTATCTGCTCCTTGTAAATGGGATAATGAGGGAATAACACACACCTGGCCATGGAACAGCTGAGCAGCCAGTTGTCCCATTACTTTTGGTCCCTTAAAAAGTGGGAGGAACATATACAAACTGTTGTAATTCCTACACCGTTCACCTGATTTGGATGTAAATACCCTCAAATTAAAGCTGAAAGTCTGTAGTTAAAGCACATCTTGTTTGTTTGATTCCATTGTGTTGATGTCCCTGACTGTATATGTAGGAGACTGTATATATATTTTATGCACTGCAGCTCACTGAGTCACCTTCCTGCCTGCCTGAAAGTGTCTTTGAACACGCACTCCAGGAATGGCCTACAGTCAAGTATAGGCTTGGCTGGACTAGAATGCAGTGGATATATATTTTATGCACTGCAGCTCACTGAGTCACCTGCCTGCCTGCCTGAAAGAGTCTTTGAACACGCACTCCAGGTATGGCCTATAGTCAGGTATAGGTTTGGCTGGACTAGAATGCAGTGGATATATATTTTATGCACTGCAGCTCACTGAATCGCCTGCCTGCCTGAAAGTGTTTTTGAACACGTACTCCAGCAATGGCCTACAGTCAGGTATAGGCTAGGCTGGACTACAATGCAGTGGATATATATTTTATGCACTGCAGCTTACTGAGTCGCCTGCCTGCCTAAAAGTGCCTTTGAACACGTACTCCAGGAATGGCCTACAGTCAGGTATAGTCTTGGCTAGACTATATATATACAAGCCTGTATATATATATTAAATGCACTGCAGCTCACTTAGTCGCCTGCCTGCCTAAAAGTGTCTTTGAACACGTACTCCAGGAATGGCCTACAGTCAGGTATAGTCTTGGCTAGACTATATATATACAAGCCTGTATATATATATTAAATGCACTGCAGCTCACTTAGTCGCCTGCCTAAAAGTGTCTTTGAACACGTACTCCAGGAATGGCCTACAGTCAGGTATAGGCTTAGCTAGACTATATATATACAAGCCTGTATATACAGTATATATATATATATTAAATGCACTGCAGCTAGCTGAATCAACTGCCTGCCTGAAGTATATTAGAAACAGTACACCAGGAACGGTCTGCAGGGAGATCAAGCTAAACTGTATACAGTGTATATATATATATATATAAATATATAATTATATATATATATATATATACACACATATACAAAGCCTGGATGTATATATATATATATATACACACACTACAATACACTGCAGCTAACTGAATCATCTGCATGCTCAAACTAAATGAAATGACACTCTCAACAACGCCACCAACACACTACACACGGCCGACGTGCAGCTGGCCTTATAATGTGGGGCGTGGATTTAACCCCCTGAGCCATAATTGGCCAAAGGCACCCTGCCTTTGGCCAATTATGGCTCTCTTCGTTGACCGTGCTGTGATTGGCCAAAGCATGCGGGTCATAGTGCATGCTTGGCCAATCATCAGCCAGTGCATTATGGGCCGTGACGCGAACGGCCCATAATGTTCGATCCTCGTCGAACGATCGAACAGCCGATGTTCGAGTCAAACTCATGCTCGACTAGAACAGATAGCTCATCCCTACTGTCTACATACCTCCCAACTTTTTGAGATGGAGACACCTATTAGCATAAGTATGTAGGCATAGGACACCCCCCCCCCGTCACGCCCCCTTAAAAGAGAATTATACCAAAAAAAATGTTAGTTAAACCCACAGGTGCTTTTTTTTTTTTTTTACCACCACTATTCCTTTATATTGGCTTTTGAAATTTACAAATGCAGCAATTTAGAATTTGGATGAACGGTTTAGCACTGGGAAACACTTTTTGAAAGATAAGTAGTGCATTTTATATACAACTAAATAGATCAGACCAAAATGAGGGACAAATGAGGAGGAAAGAGGGACAGGGACATTGTTCCAAATCAGGGACAGTCCCTCGAAATCAGGGACAGTTGGGAGCTTTGCTGTCTGTGCCCCCCATTAGGGAAAGTCACCCTATCTATTTTTCAAGTTTACCATTATTACAGAAAGTGAAAGTAAAAGAAAATCCCAAATTTTGGGTTGTCCCCAGAACAGGAATTGTGGGGGAATCTTTCAATGGGGACACTAGTTCTGGTGACATCACTTTGCTATCATTTTCTGTTTTTCCTATGGGATGGGAAGTGAAGTGAAGTCCCCCTCCAATGAGACACAGATGGCAAAAATAAACCGTAAAGGGGTTATATCTCTCTTTTACTCCATACAAAATTTATAAACTGGCTTTAGTTCAACTTCAGCTTACAAAAGAAAGAATAAAATTAACCTTTAGTTTAAAAAAAAAAAAAGTATATATTAAAGCTCCAGTTCGGAGCCCCTGTGTGTAGCTGCTTATACTGTATAAAACTAATGGCTACTTGTAAGGGTATATCAGAGGATACATAGGAATTGGTTTAAGGTTTAAGGAAATTGGAGCAAAGGTAGATTTTGTCCTTTTTTAAATTTCCACGTTAAAGGGTAGGAGCTTTTGTAGACATTGTTTTACTGCATTTAGATTGCAACAAATGCAGGTCAACAAAATCCGATTGTCTTTAATAGAGCAGTATGAATGGTAGTTCAGAGGTTGTGTTTGACCAGCCTTGCACTGCATTTCTCTAGACGCAGCATGTCCTATGGAGGTGCGCTAAATATTCAGAAGAGGCAGGTCGTACTTTGCCTTTTCTTATCAAACCTGTTTTCCATATGTAAAGCAAGCACATCGTTTGAAATGTGAGCTCCAAGGGTCACCATACATGTTACAATCTGACTATACAATCACATTTAAATTTACCAAAACTATGTAATATGAGGACCTACCTAATCTATCCAATCAAATTGTATCCAATCAGACAGGCCCTTGCACTACTTAGTTGTTGGTAGATCTAAAGAAGGCTGTGCAATCAGATTGTAAGGTGTGTGGTAAGCTTTGGGGGCTATATCAGAATAGTGATCTTGTCGCTGTTGCCTGCTCAATAGATAAGCAGAACACTTACCTGATTCGTCAGGGATGCTCCTGTGTTGGCCAAAAAGCTACACTATCCCAAGGTCTCCAAGGGAACTGCAGAGGTGTGACCAGTAAGGGGGTCACCCAATAGAGGCAGTTGAGCTCTTTTTTTGCTCTGCTAGCAAATCTGATACATTGTTAGTGGATCATAGGTCAGAAAACTAAATGTTACCAATACTGCAGTGTTTGTGTATTCAAAATGCTTTACACAGTGACTGTGTTCTGTAGGGGAACAGGTGATCTCTCCCACTTTTCTGGTGCTGAAATCCTAAAACTCCCACAAAGGCCAAATACAGTGCCTTGAAAAATTATTTATACCCCTTAAAATTTTACGCATTTTGTCATGTTACAACCAAAAACGTAAATTGATTTTATTGGGATTTTAAGTGATAGACCAACACAAAATGGCACATAATTGTGAATTGGAAGGAAAATTATAAATGGTTTTCAATTTTTTTTTACAAATAAATATCTAAGAAGTGTGGCGTGCATTTGTATTCAGCCCTATTTCCTCTGATACCCCTAACTAAAATCTTGTGGAACCAATTGCCTTCAGAAGTCACCTAATTAGTAAATAAAGTCCACCTGTGTGTAATTTAATCTCTGTATTTAATACAGCTGTTCTGTGAAGCCCTCAGAGGTTAGTTTTGCAGTTGGCAGAAACACACCACAGTCCATTTGACATGGTTTTCTATGGTACACTTTCACATCAATGCGTTTTTCAGCCGGTGCGTCTCTGGAAAGGGTCAGGGACTTTTTTCCCGCAGCAGATTGCATTTTGCGTGTAATAGACTTCAATGGACCGGCACCAAAAATAAGAGTGTTTTGCGTTTTTGATGTGTTTTTACAAGCGTTTTTTTTTTCTCTATAACAAACTGTGTATAGTGGTTGTTAAGGAGCGAGCTGGGAAACTGGCCACCACGTCCTAAACAATCAATGAGTCATCAGCTGTCAATGAGCTTCCCCGCTGACAGCTAAATGCAAAAAAAAAAAGGATTGTCGGCAATAAAAAAAATCCGGGAAAAAATGGCATGAGGTCCTCCCCAAAATCCATACCAGACCCTTACCTGAGCATACAGCCCAGCAGGACAGGAAAGGGAGGGGACAAGTGAACTTTGGTATCATGTTGATGGGGACAAGGGCCTCTTCCCCACAACCCTGTCCAGTGGCTGTGGGGATCTGCGGGCGGGGAGTTATTGGAATCGGGAAGCCCCCTTTAACAAGGGGGCCCCCAGATCCCAGCTACCCCTATCTGAATGAGTAAAGGGTACATAGTACAACTACCCATTCACAAAAAAAATCTTAAAAGTGGGTAAAGACACAACACGAGTTTTAGACAAGTCCTTTATTAATAAAAGAAAAGTGTGTAGATTCATTGTCGATCACAACGCCCACCGCCACTGCCAAACCAAAAAAAGAAAGAAAAAAAAAAGGCTCTGCTTGCGCTGAGGGCTCCCACTGTCTGCCTGCCCGACTGTCTGACAGTTCTTAACATCACCTGGTGGCACCGCCCCCTGTGATGCCATTGACTGGTGCATGCTGGACCACAGACGTCACAAGGGGGCAGAGCAACCAGGTGACGTCGCCCCTTAGCTATTAAAGAACTGGCAGATGGCTGGAGCCTTTGGCGAGAGCGAAGCTTTTCTTTTTTTTTTTCTTTTTTTGGGTTCGGCGGTGAGGGAGGGCAGAGTGATTGACAAAGGATCTACATCAGGGACATTTTTTTTACATTTTATTTGTTAATAAAGGACTTGTCAAAAACTCGTGTTGTGTCTTTACTCACTTTTTTGGTGAATGGGGGGCAGGATCTGGGGGCCCCCTTGTTAAAGCGGGCTTCCAAATTCCAATAAGCCCCCCGCCCGCAGTTCCCTACAACCATCGGCCAGGGTTGTGGGGAAGAGGCCCTTGTCCCCATCAATATGGAGACAAGGTGCTTTGGGGGGTGGGGGCAGAGCCAAAAGCACCCCCCCATGTTGAGAGCATGTGGCCTGGTATGGTTCAGATTGGGGGGCTCTTGCTCATCCCCTGCCTTTCCTGACCCTCTGGGCTGCAAGCTCGGATAAGGGTCTGCAATCAAAAACGCGGGTAAGAGGGGATTTATCTTACCGAAAAACTAGAAAGATTTCCTCTTATGTCATGGGAACGTAAGTAATATATTATGAAGTATTTTTTTCAAACAATGCAGGGGCACAGTATTCACTTTCTGTTGAGCAAACAAAAGGATCATATTTTCACCTGTGCTCTCTGACCTGGAGTGCTGGACCCTAATATCTACAGTTTGCCAGTCAATTAACAATAATTTTTTGATCAACTTGCTGAACAATCAGAGAGAATGGGTGAGCTTTGATTTTGTTTTTGTAGGGCTTAACCCCAAAGTAGCCGCTTGATGTATCTGGTCCTCTGTTCTTGTGCCATGACTCTGTGAACAGCTCTGTACTCTAACAAACCTGGTCAAGCAAAAGACAGCTGCACACATATATGCATTCACAGATGTAAGCATCTGAGTCTCTCTAGTACAGTGGTGTCCAACCTTTTGAAGAGCGAGGGCCACTTTAGCGAGAAGGTAACAGGTCGCGGGCCACAATGAGCGTAGCGGGCAGATGACAAGTCCGTGTCCACTCTGCATATGCAGAGCAGACACAGACACAGCCCGCTCTACTCTATGGGCCCTCCGATCCACCCAGACAGAAAGGGTTGGATCCCCTTCTTTTTTTTGTTAATTGGACCCGATTGGAGATAGGCGAGTTTAAACGGACACAAATCCATCTATATCTGCGGCTCTATAGAGGTGAATGGAGGGTCTGATTGGGTCCGCCCGAAAAACAGACAGGCGGACCTGATCGGACCAATTGGGTCAAGAGGGCCTAAGGCTGATTTCACATTGATGCACTGTGGTTTACCTGCACCTCAAAATACCTCAATCGTCACTTCTTCCTCAGGATTCCTGCAGGTATCGCTGGCTTCTGCTGCTGTATGGCTAGCGGCTGCTGCTGTCCCTAGGGCAGGTATGGCTGGTGGCTGCTGTTGACTGTCCTCCAGGGCTGGTACTGCTGGTGGTGTCTGCTGGCTGGTACTGCTGGCGGGTACAGCTGGCTGGTGGGTATTACTGAGGGTCCTGCTGGTGGGTACTGCTGGCTGGTACTGCTGGCGGGTATTGCTTGTGGGTACTGCTGGTTGGTACAGCTGCAGGTCCTGCTGGTGGGTAGTGCTGCGGTCCTGCTGGTGGGTATCCCTGGTGGATGGTATGGCTGATGGGTATCCCTGGTGGATGGTATGGCTGGTGTGTATCCCTGGTGGGTACTGTTGGTGGGTACTGCTGGCATTGTTGGTGAGTACTGCTGGCACTGACACTATTGGTGGGTACTGCTGGCACTGTTGGTAGGTGCTGCTGGCACTGGCGGTGGGTACTGCTAGTACTGTTGGTAGGTGCTTCTGGCAATGGCGGTCGGTATTGCTCGTACTGTTGGTGGGTACTGCTGGCACTGGCGGTGGGTATCCCTGGTGGCTGTTGTCCCAGATCGTGGGTTCCCGGCCCACCATTAACCAGCATCAGTGTGAATGGAGCCGGCGCTGGAGGAAGCATGCGGCTGCAGTAAAGAGCAGAACCGATGCTTCCTGTATTTCTCCAGGCACAGGCGGAGTACATTTGGTATCACTCTGCCTGTGACAGGAGCTGGCGTTATATAGGAATGGAAGTGGAGGCTCTGCTTTCTCTAGCGCCAGCTCCTTTCTTCGGACTGATACTCGGGGATCTGGGCTTGCCGACCTGCCATTCCAGAGCAGGAGGTGGCGAGCCACATCAAAGGCCCACATGTGGCCCGCCGGCCAGTGGTTGGGCACCCCTGCTATAGTATTTTGTTTCCCCCAAGCTCCCTCTATTGAATGGAAGTGGAATGGCACTGGCTAGATCCGCATAGAAGCCCTTTGCTGGAGAAAAGTATCTCTGTAGTTGTTTCTTCACTGCCAGCTAAGCACCTGGCTACACTTTCTTTTGGTCAGAAATAAGTTAATGCTGCTCCCAAAACTGCTGCACCAAAAAGCTTAATAAATGGCCCTATCAACTTAAAATCAAAAACAACATACACCTCAAAGAAATGAAAACCCTAATACCACTCTCTGAAATTGTTATGGATGGGACAGCAGCTAAAAGTGAGCCCTGCTGTTAAATCCGCCGCAAATAAAATTAAAGAATAGGTCCACTTTTTGAACATGTTACATATTACATCCGTATTTAGAGTATAACATGTAACATATTCAAGCAGACCCCCCTCTCCCTCTTAGTCCACCCCTTCCCTGTGACAGCGGCCAGGAGTCGCCCCCCTCCCTCTTCCGCAGCTGCTCGGTCACATTTAAAATTGGCGCGGCTGTGCGGGGCTTCATCCACACAGCTGCATCATTCATTCACAGAGATCTGTGAATGGATGATCTACAGGCAGACTTGCAGTTTTCAATAGACAACAAGTGTGCTGATCAGTGCACTTGTAGTTCATTCGCACTCCCACCAGATTTCAAGCTAAATGCCTGTACAGAGGTACAGGTAGATAGCCGGAGGAGTGTGCAGTATCCTGACATTGCACCCATAGGCATGCCTGCCTGGGTACACCCTAATCACCCTGTGCTGTGACGAATTTCCACCTGCTTCCTGGCACCCCCCTGCAGTGCTGCCAGTTTCCCTCCTCCCCCTCTGGATACTGCGGGGGATGTTTCAGGATGGAGAGTGGGGGAAAGGCATGGTAAATATTTTATTTACCGGCCCCTCCCTTTTTATTAATGAACACAGTGAGTGATCTGTACTGGTCACTCCTGTGTTCATTCTTAGCTGAAGCATAGTAAATTATGTTTACTATGTTTCTGTTTATGAATGAACAGGAAGCCGCTCAGCATAGAGCACTTTTCATTAGTGCAGGCTGAGGCTGCAGAGAAAGGAACAGGGGAAGCTGTGTCCTCAATCCCTTTCTCTATCCGAAAAGTGAAACATCAGGGGTCTGTTTATCCTTTTTTTTTTGTTTGTTTATTTCTTCAAATGCGATTGAGTACTCTTTGCATAGTGACTTTTCATCACATTCCCTAAGCTAAGGGAAAATTCCCTTGCAAATTGAATTGCCTTTAGTAAATCAGCCACAAAACGTCTATGGATGGTACCGAAACGTGCACGTTATTATATTTACCGCTGATGATAAAACTACTACAAAAAAAAAAGAATGATCCTAAATGAGTGATTTCTATATACCAGGAGAGAATATTATTGTGCATTCAGGACATGTAGATGTAAAGGAGTTACGCTGGAAACAGAACATGCAGTCAAAGCTGCATCATCCTATTTTTATTTGTCCCCTTTAAGAGGCAGCAGCATCAGTCACAGCACTAAGCTCTAGTCACTCCCTCGCTCTCCCTCATCGCCTCCTCCTCTCTTTTCTTCCCCTTGTTTCCATGACTTCTCGCACAGCTCTCCTTGCCACTTGAGGGTGTCCTCTCTAAGCTGGATGCCTGGGCACAGTATGGCGCTGTTTGTGGACAGCCTGCCGGGCTGTCTGCGTGCTGCAGCGTTCTGGACGTTGGTGTACTCCTATTGCCTGCTCTGCGCTTGCACTGCGTTTGTCAAACTTTTCTGCAGCATTCTAATGGGGCCAAAGAGGACCTTTAAGAAGACCCCCAGAGAGGTCACCCCGAGCTGCCTAAATGACCCTTTCCTAGGCACCCACTGCTATGTGCGGATCAAGGTAATGCCATTGTCCTGGCTGGACTAACCAACTTTTACCAATTCTTTCCCTTCTGCCAGCAGCCTTTAATTGACATGCTGAATTATTCTCACTCTCCCCCCCCCATTCTAATACCTAGAAAACACTGGAGTAACTTCAAACTTGGATTCAGCATGGCAGCGATTAATTCTCACTTCTCTAGGCAGGCTAGATGGATCCTGCAGACACAGCGTTGGGTCTAGATCTAGCGTGTATCCCAGTGTTCTCACATATTACCAGCTGCTGATAAACACTATCAATTATTATAGTATATTCTGCAGAGCAGACCGTAACTGATAATGAAAGCTCTGTAATTAATCTACATAGCACCGATATATTAAACCATTTTTTTTTTCTGCAGCGCTAACGGTGATTAATAGTTAATAGGCTCCAATATAAATATAATTGAATGCATGTATATTTAATAGTGCTTGCCAATTACCATCGCTTGTGATTTAGAATATAAAACCCATCAAAACACGGCTTCATCTTGGGTATTCAATAACCCGCTACTTTGCATAATTAGGTCTTGATATACTATCGAAAGATTATTAGCTATTGTCTTGTTTTAATAATAGGTCCATCCGTCATTCAGGGATCTGCTTTGGCATGTTTGTCATTCACTTCCTCTGTAGTAATTGCAGATCATTGTATGAGAGATGCTGCTTGTGTCTCTAAAGTCAATACACATAGAGAATTGGCTGTGTGTTACTTTGTGTTTGGTACTCCTTCCCTCCACATAACAATGGCTCGGTCCTCCTGGTGGGATTATCCAGCATCCTTGCTGTCAAATGACCATGTGCATTTTTGCATATCATCTCTACATGGCACTGCAATGATTATTCTTTTTGTCTAAGATAGGATTTTTATTTTATTTTTTTCCCAAAATAATGTATTTTTATCCTAAATCACACTTAGGCAGTTTTAAAGAGTTTAACCCGTAACATAGTAAATGGTCACAGTTTGCTGACCTTCCCAAAAAAAAGGGACATTTATATCATTCCGAATGTGTTGCCCATTTCATTGTCTCTCACGTTCTCTTTGTATCGTGTGATATTTTCCTCCTCTCTTCTGAGCACGTAGCAGTTTTGCAGGTCACCTTCTTTCGCTGTGTGTTCCATGCCACGTTAGTAGAATAACAATTCTTACTGCCAAGTTGAATGTAAACATGCAGCTAGCCTTTTCATTGAGGCAATTACTGCACCTAATAGTAATTATCCGTTCAATTGGCGTCGCAAGTGGGATCTAGAGCCCATGAAATGATTAAGCACTTGAGGGTAATTATTAGAAGGTGTGATGTGATTTTATATAGTGGCTTTTAGTAAATACATCTCATTTTTCAAGGTTATCTGTTTGTTACTACATAGCGTATTGTTTGCTGCCATAGCACTTATGCATAGAGAGTTTAATGCCATATATTCTGCCTATACATAAAGTGTGTGCATAGTTCTTTTGCCAAATAGAGATAAAATATGGCAAAGAGAGTTACAGCTGGCATTTTAATCTGGCTGCAAATTTAGGAATGTACCTTGGGCAGTGGACCAAATTATTAGATATCATAATCTTCACTTTATTTTAGGGTTTTCTAGGAATGCATGAATATTTATTTACTTGTATAAGTGAACAATGTATTTTGTGTGTGTTGTTAAAAAAGTGAAGTCATATAACAACCCTTCTAATAACTAAATGGTGACTTTTTAACAAGAAGCATGACCAATAGGGATGAAGCTTAAAGGCGAGGGGATTCATATTGCTATGGCAAGACAAGAAATGTCACCTATCAGTCAAAAATGCTCAGAAAGATAGCTCTATAATGACATGCCTTGGTTGTTAAGTAGTGTAGGTCAGATACCATTGAAGTGTCATGCTACACTACATATATGGTTGCCACAGGAGTAACTGGAGCTGGTTATACGTCATGACCATAGGTGTGCGCACAGTGTGTTCCGGGTGTGGCTGGGCACACCCTAATCACCCCATGTGCATTAGCATTATCACTCTGTGTGCCAGAGAGAAGATAGGAAAGATCTCCTTCTGACCGGCTTACGCACTTCTCTTTCATTGTGCTGGCAGGGGGATCGATGTGCTAGGGTCATAAATATGTAGACACACACATGTGTTTTTAAACTTTAGGGTGCACACCCTAATGCAATAGGCTGCGCACAACTATGGTCCTGACAGCTTATATTGATTAATTTTAGGACATCTCAACTGTATTTTCTATGTTATATATTAGATACCGCTGCTGTTTTACAAAGGTCATACATGAAGACAAGTCACCGCTTTTTAAAGTGGTAGTAAAAGCCTTTTAATAAGTTATACCTACAGGTAAGCCTATAATAACGCTTACCTGTAGATACAGTAAATATCTCCTAAACATGCACCGTATAGGAGATATTTACTTTAGCAGCGCCGGTGACGTAATCGGCGCATGCACACTGCGCTCTCAGTGGACTGCGTGTCTTCTATAGAGAGAGAGCCTTGCAGTGACCACAGCCCGCGAACCCGGAAGGAAGACCGGGTGAAGATGAAAGCCCTGGGGGAGCCAGGACAGCATTCCGCTAGAGGGCTCTGTTTTCAGGTAGGTCTTTCATAATGTGCTAGTATGCAATGCATACTAGCACATTATGCTTTTAACTTGCAGGGAGATTTTTTAGAGTTTACCAGTGCTTTAATGCAAAAGGTATGCTTATATTTTTTGTTCTGTTTGGGTCAAGAACCAGTTCCAAACATGAATTTTCCATGCAGAGCTAAATTTAGTCAAGATTAACTTTACCAGAAAACGAAATAACTAAAATAATAGAACCAGAACCTTTGCTAAGTGGAAGGGTGGGTTTGGTAATAAAGTTGGCAGTGCTTCCACCCTGGACAGGGCCTCTGTGAACAGAGGTGGTTCCCTTCCAGGAAAACTAACCAGTATTCTGAGTAATTGGGAGCAGAAGAACTACTGAAACCCACATATAACATTAACCATAAGTATAAAGATGCACATCAGTATGGAAATAATACAAGCTTTATATAGCAAAAGATTAACAATATTACATACATCCAATATACATACCATATCAGCAAAGAGCCCGATAGGAGTCCTAGTGGAATTGTACACATATTCCTGAGTATACCATATTTATCGGCGTATAACACCCGCCGGCTTATAACATGCACCCCAAGTTTAGGAGGGAATGTTAAGGGAAAAAACTTTTAGGAGGGAAGTTTAAGGAAAAAAACGTACATTTAAATGCCCATCAATGCAGCCTTATCAGTGTCCACCTGCAGCCTTGTCCATCATTGCAGCCTTGCCCAGTGTCCATCTGCAGCCTTGCCCAGTGCCTTTTCAGCATTGCCCAGTGCCTTTGCAGCCTTGCCAGTCTCTTTGCAGAATTGCCCTGATTTAAAATTGGCGCAGATTTCCGCTGATTGTGATCGGAGAGGAGCGAGCGGAGCCGAGATACAGAAAGCCGAGTGTACTTCGGCTAGACTCGGCTCTGCTCACAGTCCTGCCCATCTCCACTGATTGCGAGAGGAGAGGAGCGAGCGCCGCTGACATACAGAAAGCCGAGTGTACTTCGGCTAGACTCGGCTCTGGTCACATTTAGGGGCAGGACTGCGAGAGAAGCCGAGACTAGCCGAAGTACACTCGGCTTTCTGTATGTCCTCTCGCAATCAGTGGAGGTGGGTGTGACTGCGAGAGGAGCCGAGTAAAGTCGAGTGTACTTCGGCTTTGTGTATCTGGGCTCCGCTCGCTCGTTTCCTCACAATCAGCGGGGGATCGGCGGGGATCAGCGTATAACACGCACCCACGATTTTCCCCTGATTTTAAAAACAGTAATTACTTATTGATAGAGATAGCTCCAGATGAATGTTGCAGCAAAGTTCAGTTTGAGCAAAATCCAGTTGCAGGGCCCCTGAGGATGATTGTGATGTGGTGTCTGTCTTTGTGTCAGGGACCTATAGGCAAGATCAGTGGGGAGATCCCCCAACTGTTGTCCAACCAGCCTGGAACAAGCAGAAACCATGGTGTGGCACTGGAATGCAGAGTCATACTTTCTACTCTGCACTTTAGTCTCTCCCTAATAGTTTCTAATCTGACAGGCAACCGGACCTCTAACTACCTGGCTCTAGCCCATGCTAGTTATTGAGCCCTGAGCTAAAACTAGCTATGGAATCCCAGACCAGAGGGGACAAGGTTAACTAAAATAACAGGAGCTGCATAAAAACTGTATTGCAATAAACAGGTTCCCTTGCTAACATACAGCAAGGTGACCAATACATACATAAAGTAGCACAGACCAAGTTATCTGGCGCTGTGCATGTGAAATAATAACAATAGGACAGAAAAAAGCATGTCACTCAAGAAGCTACGTATGGGAAGCAGCAGTTAAACTATTAGGAACATAGGAATACTTGCCCAATAATCTCTGCTTCTCATCTGGATGAAAATACATTAGCATTAGCAGCCTGTGTGTGTATAGGCCATGTGGTTCAGTTCTCTGTCTCTCCCTCTCCAATTTCTCCTTCTGGGGTTTTTAAAGCTTCTCCCTAAAACAGGAAGTGTTAATAAATAATTATACATAACATTGTGATATTAGCAGCTAACAGCAGAGTGCAGTAGATCCCTACATGTGTAGTCCTTTTTTTCTTCAATGTGGGTTTAGTTTTGCTTAAGAAAATTAATGAAAATATTTATTCCACAGAGCATGAACCAAACCTAGTTCCAGTAAAATCTGAGCAGCATATAATGCAGAACCCACGCTGATATTTATTACTACAGGCATTTACATAGAGCAGACGATTTTAAAAAACGATTTATTTATACATTATATCGTGCATTCACATGAAGGTATGCCCCCAAGGAGCTTAACAATCCAAGGTTGCCTACCTCACATACATACAAGTGCCACTTTAGACAGGAGTCAATTAACCTCCAGAATGGCCATTGGAGTGTGAAAGGAAATCCATGCAAGCAGACGGAGAATACTCAAACTCCAAGCAGATGTGTGGTGATTGAGATTTCAGCCAATTACACTAGTGCTGCAAGACAGACATGGTAAAGTCTAAGCCACTGTGATGCCCACACAATGGTATGAAATGTTCATAGAAGAACCTCCAAATGGGGCATGAACAAGAAGGCATGCCTCCCAACATTTTGAGATGGGAATGAGGGACACCTACTAGCAAAAGTATGTAGGCATAGGACACGCCCCTGTCATGCCCCCTTAAAGGAGAATTAACCCAAAAAAAAAAGATTAGTTAAATCCACAAGGGCTTTTTTTTTTACCACTACTATTCCTTTACATTGGCTTTTAAAATTTAAAAAAGCAGCAATTTTGAATTTGGATGAAAGGTTAGCACTGGGAAACACTTTTTGAGAGATAAGTAGTGCATTTTATATACAACAATATGGATCAGACCAAAATAAGGGACATATGAGGAGGAAAGAGGTTTAGAGGGACATTGCTCCAAATCAGGGACAGTCCGTCCAAATCAGGGACAGTTGGGAGCTATGAAGAAGGTGTTCTGAGATTATATATGTGGTATCCCATGTGCACCTAACAACAGCTGACTGCTTAGTAAGATCCAAAACTGCTATAACCATAAGGTTCTCACTCGTATTCCCATGGAGAATCCATCAAAGAGATAATGCAAATACTAGGCAGCCAGAGGAAGTTTGCTGAGTCATGAAATTGCAGACATCCTTCATCATTGAGCACTGGCATTAGAGTGTCTTCTTTTCAGCTACTGGGTTGCAGATAAGAATGTGAACTCCTATCTTAGCCTTAAAAGACAAAGATAAAGAACCACCATCCATCAGTAAAAGGACATGATTCTTTCCACTGCACAATGATGATAAACAGTTTACGGTTAAAATGAAGAACTGTAGCTTGGGGGAATCCACCACTTAAGGGACCATACAGTAGGATTTAAACTTACAGTCAGACATTCTGGTATATAGAACCTTATGGTACTGATGAAAAGCTAGTTATGAGAGCTGGGGGCCAGGCCAGGGATTTTACCGGCCTTTGGCCCAAAGCTCTGGCTCAAGTGTACTACTGTACATACTGCAAGGCCTTTCTAAAGTTTCATTACAACTTCTTACCTAATTCTGGCCTTGAGACAGGGTTGAATTAACCATTAAGCAAAATAGGCATGTGCTCAGAGCCCCAAGGGAGGGGGGCATCACAGAGCTTTTTCCCCTAGCTTTCATGTCCCTAAAGGATAAGTGCACTTTAAATCAGAGGACCCACGTATTTTTTGCCAATTTTTCCTTAGCTAACTAATCTTCTTTTTCCAAATATGTATACCTACTGAGATTTGACGGCTGCAGCCTTCATTGTTTTTCTTTACATATCATAGCCTGCCTTCTCTCTCCTGGCCATAGTCTACCTAGTCTGGGGCTAGTCTACCTTCTTACTTCTGACAAGAAAAAAAATATTATTTTTAATTATCATTTATCAAAGAAGTTATTTCCCTTATTATTCCTAAATAAAAAACCTCAGCCAGTTGCTTGATTTTGATCCATGCTTTTATCCTGGAGTAGGGCTTTATTTAAGTTGCAGGGGCTGGCATGAAAGAAAACTGAAGAATGTTTACAAATGTTCAAACTTTTTTTTCATTTTCAGCCTTTATTTAGGGAAAAATGTATAAACGGTGTGTAGCGGGGTCCTCAATTTAGGGGAAGTGTTTGAGTGGTAGTTAGGCTCAAACACCCTAGTTGTCGGGGTTCTATCACCCATTTTTATCCATGGGGGGAGTGTCGGTGTGTGGTTCCCTGTGGCCTGCAAGTGGCGCTTCCATGGTGGGCCGGGGTTGAGCCGCTGACACAGTGCTGTGCCTTGTGTGTCCCCTCTCGGCGGCCGTGCGGTGGGTGTGGTAGGTCTGCTGTGCATGCTGGGAGAGGATATGAAGGGGGCAGATGCTGCCTGTTCAGGGGTTCCGGTTAGTCGTCCACCCCAGGAGGGTGTATGTGTGTTCCTGTCCGTCCTTATCTCTCAATATATTGACCACGGACTATTGGTACTCTACATCATAAACTGAGGTACTTGTACAATGCGCCTTTATTACTTGTTTTTTTCCTGTCCGCCCGGGGCACCTTTGGCCCAGGGGCGGAGGTCGGTGGATCGGTCCCAGGCACCTTTAGTCCTGGGGCTGCAACAGAGGCCTGGGCCCAGCACCTTTGGCTGTAGCCCACCGAGGATCGAGGAATCTCAGGGTGCCGCCTTGCAAGGGGACCAGTATCCTGGATGAGGAGGCCGGGGGAGGAACCGTTGCGAGGGACTGGTGCAGAAGTCACAGTGAAGGAAGGGTCCTGGTAACTCTCTGGAGGGATGTCTTCTCCTTAGCAGAGGCCAAGTTCACCATGTCTGTGGCAGAGACCAAGTTCACCATGTCTGTGGCAGAGACCAAGTTCACCAGGTCTGTGGCAGAGACCAAGTTCACCAGGTCTGTGGCCTAGACTTTGGGTAAAGTTCGAGCACCATTCTGGCTGCTAGTCCCAAGCAAGGGAGACTATCCAGAGGGGCTGAGTCTGCTTGAGAATCTGAGCAGTGAAGTGATTGCGCTTGTGCCTGGACCTCCTCCACAACTTATTCTGTCCTGTCTGTTTGCTCCAACCTTTATTATCAACGTCTGTTTTATAAGAAAATAAACTCTACATTGGAGTTGCAGCTGGTGTGGACCTTGAAGTTACTGGAGGGGGGAATACATGGACTTATCTTTATTCAACATAGAGGTGAGAAACATTCTTTGACTTTCTGACTGTGGAAGACCCATCAACAACACCGCTCAACCTCTTCACACAGGAGGGTACGGGGTTGTGGTGCGGTGTGCCCCTTTCTTCCTGCGAGGAGCCGAACAAGGCAGGTAAAAGGGGGTCTGTGCGCTACACGTGGGGGCTTGTCCGGCATTTCCACAGCAGAAAAAGCCCAGAGTTTGGACTTTGTTTCCCCTGGGAAGCTCCGTGGAGGTCGGCCATCTTTGGAGAAAGTAACTGCGCCACGAGGAGAGACCAAGCTGCGTAGTTTGTGGGTGTGCCCAAGGAAAGAAAGCCCGCGAACATTGTAGAGATGGGAGGAGCCTCGCCATGTGAGAAGTTGCACGTGATGGCTTTGGCGCTAGAGAGACAGTGTGAAATGGATCGGCAAACTGGTAACATGGCGTCTAATGCCTCATGGGTTCCGAGTTCGACTACCATGAACGTTACTTCCTTTGCTGCTTCTGTTACCGACACGGGATCCGACTGAAGCCTCGGGGTCGCTTCGCCCTCTACGTCTGCAGAGAGGTGGAGGCCCTTGGAGTGGTTTGTCCCGGATGCCAGGGACTGGTGATGCATCTTAGGCCCTTCGGAAGATGTGAGCAGTGCAAGGAATTCTTATTTGAGGTGGAGCAGCCTACTGAAAAGCCTTGGGCCTTCTGTCTGAACTGCCTTACGGGCGCCACCACTTTGGAAGAAGGAACCAGAGCTTCCACAGTCACCCCTACGCGCACTGTCGAGACTTCGGAGGAAGTCGCGGTTGAAAGTGTTCCGGACGTTAAGGAACCGGAGACGGAGAGACTGGAGGATGCTGCTTCGGTCTTTACGGAGTCCTCGCTCCCACCGCCCAAGAGGAAGGTTGGCTATGTTACAGCTTCCTGCGGCCGTGGTAGAGTCACACCCCAGCGCTTGCCCGGATTGGATGCATCTATAGGAAAAAGTTCCGGACATCCTGCTTCAGCTACAAGCCGAGGTAAGCCGGGGAAAGGGACCTTGGCTAAGGTCCGAAGTGTCGGGGATGCTTGGGTCAAGGACCCTAGAGCCCTTGAACTTGTGAGAGGTGGTGATTCTTCATCCACTAGGAGTTACCTGCCGGCGGAGGAATGTGATACCTCCGATCCAGGGGATGATGTGGCCATAGATGAACTGTTTGAGCGGAAGGGTTGGGATAAGATGTCCCTGTCCTCGTCCTGTGGAAAAAGGGACCCACCCGTGATCACTGGGGATGATACACCCCGGGAGGAGGCCCAGGAGCCTGAGGAGGAATCTGTCCCATTGCCCTTCCACCACTTGAGATACCCGCACCTGTTGCCGGGATGGGACGAGTGTCATTGCGGGCCCCTATGTCTGGTCCAGAGGCAGTGAAAGTGCCTCGACACCCGGATGCCATAGTCTTACCAGGTATGGGAGATCGTGCAAACATGCCACCATTATCCAGGATGCAGCGGTTGTTTAACCAGAGAGTGGCAAACGAATATGGGTGGGAATACCCGTACTTGCCTAAAGAGTTGCTATTTGAAGTAGAGGCTTACAGGGATCGGTGGTACGCGGACTTTCTCTGGACTTATCTAAAGGTACCCCAGGCCAGTAGGTATTTTGCCTTTTCTGCCGCAGCCACTAAGCGGTACAAGGAGTGTAGGCCTTCATGTATGCTTGGCAGGCATATTCATGCTGACAAAGTGGTTATCCATCACAAGGAAAAAGACAATGTTGAATACTTCATAGACACTTTTGACAAGCATTGGAAACCACTAGTGTTGCCGCATCCGCAGTACTATCTTTAATAGACTGGACTCTTTGTGTTTGCCCTTTGTTTTATTCCGGAGTGTACTCTCCTGGAGCCCAAGAACTTTTGCCCTTGCTGATGGGGTATTCTACTTTGCTGGAAGAGCAGGAGCTGTTGTTTTTTTTTCTCCTCTCACAGCGCCATAAAGACAGTGACTTTTGTGGTAGAAATAGTTCAGGGCCACAGTCAGGTTCAAGAAGAAGAGGATTCATCTTAAAGAGGGAAAGAACGTTTTTTTTTCCAGGACAAGTGTCTTGACGGTGGCACTTCCACTAGGTGGCGGTGTTGCGTAACTCTTGCATTGCATTTCAAATGTGATTTACTATTAGAAGGAAAGGATTTTTCCTTCGGGGAGAATCTTTTCTCTTCTAATGTACATAAGTTAGGATGTCAGATATTTTTGGTTGTGTATGTTTCTTTCTCCCTCTGCATGTGGACACCAAGCAAATCACTGAGTATGGGGTGGATTTAGCTATTGCACAGGGGAGGGAAATGTAAATGTAAATTGAAAATGTGTTTTATGTGACATTGAGAATGGGATGTTCACATGTGTTTTCCTCTACTCTTCTTTCACCTCTACATTTAACTCCCTTTCCCCATGTTCAGGTTCCGGCACAAACAAACATTTTTTCTTTTTCAAATTGTTTTTTTGTAGATAGTTTCTGGAATAGGTCTATGTTGACTCAGGCTTGAGAGGCATAGGTTTGCTCCAGACACTGGGGACCAGTGTCTATTTAGTGGGAGGAGTGTGTAGCGGGGTCCTCAATTTAGGGGAAGTGTTTGAGTGGTAGTTAGGCTCAAACACCCTAGTTGTCGGGGTTCTATCACCCATTTTTATCCACAGGGGGAGTGTCGTGTGTGGTTCCCTGTGGCCTGCAGGTGGCGCTGCCATGGTGTGCCAGGGGTTGAGCTGCTGACGCAGTGCTGTGCCTTGTGTATCCCCTCTCGGCGATCGTGCAGTGGGTGTGGTAGGCCTGCTGTGCATGCTGGGAGAGGATATAAAGGGGGCAGACGCTGCCTGTTCGGGGGTTCCGGTTCGTCGTCCACCCCAGGAGGGTGTGTGTGTGTGTGTTCCTGTCCGCCCTGGGCACCTTTGGCCCAGGGGCGGAGGTCGGTGGATCAGTCCCAGGCACCTTTAGTCCTGGGGCTGCAGCAGAGGCCTGGGCCCAGTACCTTTTTGGCTGGAGCCCACCGAGGATCGAGGAATCTCAGGGTGCCGCCTTGCGAGGGGACCCGTATCCTGGATGAGGAGGCCGGGGGAGGAACCGTTCCGAGGGACTGATGTAGAAGTCACAGTGAAGGAAGGGTCCCGGTAACTCTCTGGAGGGATGTCTTCTCCTTAGCAGAGGCCAAGTTCACCAGGTCTGTGGCAGAGACCAAGTTCACCAGGTCTGTGGCAGAGACCAAGTTCACCAGGTCTGTGGCAGAGACCAAGTTCACCAGGTCTGTGGCAGAGACTTTGGGTAAAGTTTGAGCACCATTCTGGCTGCTAGTCCCAAGCAAGGGAGACTATCCAGAGGGGCTGAGTCTGCTTGAGAATCTGAGCAGTGAAGTGATTGCGTTTGTGCCTGGACCTCCTCCACACCTTATTCTGTCCTGTCTGTTTGCTCCAACCTTTATTATCAACGTCTGTTTTATAAGAAAATAAACTCTACGTTGGAGTTGCAGCTGGTGTGGATATTGAAGTTACCGGAGGGGGGGAATACATGGACTTATCTTTATTCAACATAGAGGTGAGAAACATTCTCTGACTTTCTGATTGTGGAAGACCCATCAACAACACCGCTCAACCTCTTCACACAGGAGGGTACGGGCTTGTGGTACGGTGTGCCCCTTTCTTCCTGCGAGGAGCCGAACAAGGCAGGTAAAAGGGGGGGTCTGTGCGCTAAAGGTGTCCTAGATATTCTTTAGAATTCTGTTGGACCTTCTTTAAAATCGTGGAGGTACCTTGAAAAAGCAATTTGTCCGGCTGCTGTCTTATTTGTCACTACCTTTTGCCTCTTCATTTGTGCAGACCTACTCATTCCTACTGTATTAAAATTGTATTGTAATTGTACTATCTGCCCTTACGTTGCAAAGCGCTATATAAATCCTGCATAATAATTTAATAACAATAGTCTCAAGACGGCTATGTAATTTGCATTCTACAGCCTTCTAGAATGGTAAATTGTTGGAACCACTATACAACATAATCTTTAACTGATTTTGTCTTTGTATTTACCTCTTTAATAAATACTGATTTGCATAGATTTCTTTTGGGCCTCCTCATCGAAATTGTTGGTGCCAGAGGCCAGCACTGGGTTAGGAGTGTCCATATTGTTAGTTTTAAAGGGAACTACCACTGGAAAACTGTTACTGCTTTCTGAAAATCCACAGAATAAGTTTTGAAGTGGAACTTTACAAAAAAAAAATGTAAACAGGCAGGATTTTAATGCAGAAGAGACATGCTATGCCTCTTCTGCATTAAAGAGGTATTTAAAGCTTTAGCATTTAAAAAAAAATAATAAAAAATTTCATACTTACCTGCTCTGTGCAATGGTTTTCCACAGAGAAGCCTCGGTCCTCTTCTTCTGGGGTCCCCCGCCAGTGTTCCTGGCTCCTCCCCCTTGACCAGTGCCCCCCAATAGCAAGCAACTTGCTATTGGGGCACTGGTGTGTGCTCACACCCGAGCCCTGGTCTATGTGTGCACAGAATGCATGAAGATAGAAAACCTTCAACCTTTACAACCACATTAAAGTTACTTGCCTGCCGGTCTGTGCTGTACACTGAGTGATTCATGCGCAGCCCAGTGTACGAATTTCAGCAATGCCAGGATGACTGAACATTATCTCAGCCCAGCCAATGGAAATGGTTGAAATCGATACCTGGATTCCCACTGGGCTGAAGATGTCAGCGGCCGGCATGGATCTCCAGAACATCGCAGTGCTGGGGAACAGGTAAGTAAAGTTTTGCTTTCATGTCTTGTCAGTTATTAATGGAGGGTCCTAAGGGATACCATCACTGGGCTGTGCTTACGGCATCAGCAGCCCTTAAGCTAGTCCTCCCATTAGATATTTTGCTTAGGCAAAAAACGAAAATCTAATTAGGAGACTTGGAAATTTGTTACTACACTGGGACATTTAAATCCAAGCAGATGCTGAAAATGTAATATTTCAGATATGAACTGTTGACTCAAAATACTGTGCACAGCACTGCAAGAGAGAAGGTAAGCAAATTACAGGAACCAAATCATATTGATTCTGTGAAATCCTGTCTACAAATTGTAACCTGTTCTTATGCTTGTAGCTGAAGCTTATGTTTCAATAATGGAATCTGTCTTAGTATTGCTATCTATAATTGTGTTTTGAAGCATACATTTTTATTACATCTTTTATATACTTTACATGCAAATGTCAAACTAGCTGTGACCTGTCACACTGAATGTGACCTGTTACAGGCAAGGCATAGGTCCATTGTTGGTTGCTGTCATGATCTGACTCCCAGAGGTAATGCATGTTCCAAGGCAGGTATATCATTGTTTGTAATGCTGCATGGATGTATTCTGCCCTGAGAACAGAAATTGCCCTGGTGTTAGTGGGAGTAAACAATGCCCAAGAATCAGTTTTCAGTGGGAGTAAGGAAAGCCACAGGGTTGGTTATGAGTGTCAGTAGGAGGAATAGTGACCCATCATTGGCGTAAGCATAGCTCCCACTATAACTCATGATTATATTTTATTTTTCATTTATTGCTGGTTTTTAGCCATTGTGCACTATATTTATTCATAGCCAGTTCACCACTAGTAACAGCGCAGCACCACCTCCCCTTTACTTATACTTGCATATGGGTTTGGATTAACCCCTTCGGTGCTTGCGACAGTTACCACTGTTCATTTCTATATTTCTGGTAGCGCAGGAATAATCACTTACATAATACACTGTTCTTATATCCCACCCATTCCTGCAGCAACCATGGATGTCTTCTCCTTTTTGGAGACAAGACAGGTAAACTTAGAAGAGATATTCAGTACCACTAATGTCACTCATAAAAAAACTGCAGATTTAGAAAGTTTGATGAGACGTTTAGGACACAATATGGAGAAAAAAATAAGTCTTTGGTGAGACGTAAATACCTTTGAAACATATCTCAAAGAGAGTATTGTCCCAAGGAGGTTGAGATGGGATATCCCTCCAAACGATGGACTAACAGATCAAGAATCTAATGACGAATGGTTTAAATTTTTTAACGAACGAGGCCTAGAGTTATTAAGGTTTTTATTACAAAGGAAACAAAGGAAGACTAAAAAGATTGATCAGAATATTGCGGAAATAAAGGAGGAACTGGAAGTACATAAGGATACAGCTGAGTATAAAACACTCACTACACAGCTGAACAAAGACCTCACTAAAAAAGATAGAGAGGTGCAACAGAGGAAAAGCAAAAAATATGTCAGGGACATAAATGATTTTAAATCTGATGAAGTTTTTAAATGGCAGAACCAAATCGGTAGGATGGACCCCATATCAACATATTCAACACCTGAAAAAACAGTGAGGGTTCACCCACAACACATAAACAAACATCCAAGACCGGACACACAAAACGCGAGACAAAATGACTATAGAGAAGGTCATGGAGCCCGGATCCCAAGAAAACAGAATTACAACGAGAGACAGGGCAATCAATATCACCACACACCTCGCCAGGCGGACAGAAGACCACCATATAACGATAGGACACCACAAAATGGATGGAAAAAAACCCACTATTGGAAGAATAAAAAAACATACAATGGCAATAATTGGCATAGACCCCCATACGAGCAGAGAGATTACAGAGGACCTACACAAGACCACAGAGATCCTAGACAGCCACCCTACAGGGACAACAGAGTTCCGCCATATGAACAATATGGACACCGAGGGAGATGTCCAGCCAGAGAATATGGTTACGAAAGAAATCACAGTCAAAACGAACGAAGTCTGGTACCGACTTATAATCATTATGCCCCTTTGGCGAACCACAGTGAAGATGACAGATATGTGAGACCACACACTGCACAATATGATGGCCCAGATTACAATAGGTCTTTTTTAGACAGGGGCAGGGAGAATCACCCCCCGAGAGAACCGGACGGACAAAGAGGTCCGAGAAACCAAGAAAGAAGAGAGAATGTCGATCCGGGAAGAGACTCAAAAAGAAAAAGAGTGGAAAGGGAGAGGGGATCTTCAACTTGAGTGGCCAAACCCTCACCCATGAAGAGATCGGAGTATTGGATAGGGGTCTGAAATATGCCCCTACCAAAAATCTGGATAAATTCCAAACATATATCGGCATTCAAAAATTCGTAAGGAAATTAAATATTAATAAATATATTGCTGGGAATCCTATTACACATAGACTCCCAGGACCCGGAGATGATGGAATTTTACATAGCATGTTGAGAAACAAATCTGTTTTTAACCCACCAGTAAAAAATAATAAATACGTTGATGTTTTTAAAAGAGTAGTTTTGGAGGAGATTAACCACTTCCCGCCCCGTCAATAGCAGATTGACGTCCGGGAAGTGGTTCAGTTATCCACACTGGACGTCATATGACGTCCTGCGGGATAACAGCCGCCGCGCGCCCGGGGGGGCGCGCATCGCGGCGATCGGTGGAGCGGTGGGTCAGTCTGACCCACCGCTACACTGATCTCGGTAAAAAGCCTCCGTCGGAGGCTTTTTACCACGTGATCAGCCGTGTCGAATCACGGCTGATCACAATGTAAACAGGAAGAGCCGTTGATCGGCTCTTCCTCACTCGCGTCTGACAGACGCGAGTAGAGGAGAGCCGATCGGCGGCTCTCCTGACAGGGGGGGTTCACGCTGATTGTTTATCAGCGCAGCCCCCCCTCGGATACCCACACTAGACCACCAGGGAAGCCCCCCAGGACCACCAGGGAAGCCCCAATCATGTGGATGGCCCCCATGGCCATCCACATGTAGTAAAAAAAAATAAAAAAAATAAAAACATTAAAAAAAATATGCCAATCAGTGCCCACAAATGGGCACTAACTGGCACTTTCACAATGTGTGGTGGCTGGCATTGCTGGGCACCAGTGCCACCAATGCCACCTACTAGTGTCCATCAGTGCCACCTATCAGTGCCCATCCGTGCTAATCTGTGCCCACCTATCAGTGCCCGTCCATGCCACCTATCAGTGCCACCCATAAGTGCCCATCAGTGCCGCCTATAAGTGCCCATCAGTGCCGCCTATGAGTGCCAATCAGTGCCGCCTATGAGTGCCAATCAGTGCCACCTATGAGTGCCCATCAGTGCCGCATACCAGTGCCACATATCAGTGCCCATCAGTGCCGCCTATCAGTGCCCATCATCAGTGCCCATCAGTGCCACCTCATCAGTGCCACCTCATCAGTGCCACCTCATCGGTGCCCATCAGTGTCGCCTTATCAGTGCCCTTCAGTGCCGCCTTATCAGTGCCCGTCATTGAAGTAGAAAAGGTACTTATTTACAAAAAAAATTTACAGAAACAAAGAAAAAGTAGGATTTTTAAAACAGCTTACCTGTAAAATCCTTTTCTTGGAGTACATCACGGGACACAGAGCAGCATAGTCATTACTATGTGGGTTATATAGAATTACCTTCAGGTGCTGGCACTGGCAACTTCCAAAACAGGAAGTACCCTCCCCTATATAAGCCCCTCCCATCCGGGAGTACCTCAGTTTTGTAGCAAAGCAATACGTGTCCCCAAAAGAGGGGTGGGAGCTCTGTGTCCCGTGATGTACTCCAAGAAAAGGATTTTACAGGTAAGCTGTTTTAAAAATCCTACTTTCTTGTTCATACATCACGGGACACAGAGCAGCATAGTCATTACTATGTGGGACGTCCCAAAGCAATGCCACATGAGGGGGGGGATACACCATACATAAGCTGGGCGCCATCAGGCATGAGGATCTTTTGCGGCCTGCAACACACTGCGCCCAAAGGCGACATCCTCCTGACTTCTAACGTCCACCTGGTAGAACCTAGTAAACGTGTGTACTGAAGACCATGTTGCGGCCTTACAAATTTGCGCCAGGGAGGCCTGGTGATGCACTGCCCATGAAGTTCCAACTGCTCTCGTGGAGTGCGCCCTAACTTTGAACGGAGGCGGTCTACTTCTCAAGCCATAGGCTTGTATTATGACCTGTCGAATCCACTTGGCTAAAGTAGATTTTGATGCTGCCTGACCCTTTCTGGGGCCTTCCGGCAGAACAAACAAAGAATCCGTTCTACGAATCTGAGCAGTGGCTTTTAGATAAGCTTTAACTGCTCTTACTACATCCAAAGAATGCAATAACTTTTCCTCTACCGAGCTTGGTTTGGGGAAAAAAGAAGGAAGAACCACATCCTGGTTCAAGTGAAACCTCGATACCACCTTAGGAAGAAAGGCTGGGTGAGGACGTAATACTACTCTGTCCTTATGGATAACCAGATATGGCTCTTTACAGGACATGGCGGCTAATTCCGACACTCTTCTAGCCGAGCATATGGCTACTAAAAATATCAATTTCCTGGTGAGTAGAACCAAGGAAATGTGCCGCAAAGGTTCAAATGGCTGCTTCTGCAGAACCGACAGAACCAAATTTAGATCCCATGGGCATATGGGAGCCTTAATCGGTGGAATAATACGAGTCACACCTTGCATAAAGGATTTGACAAGTGAATGCATAGCCAGGGGCCTTTGAAATAGTATTGACAAGGCCGAAACCTGGCCCTTGATAGTACTTAAGGCAAACTTCCTGTCTACAGCCCACTGCAGGAAGTCCAGAATTCTGCCTATAACGTACTTACGTGGATGCCATTTTCTGGCCTCGCACCAAGTGATGTACGCCTTCCAAACTCTATAGTAGATCTGCCTGGATACAGGCTTCCTGGCATTGATTATAGTTGATACCACAGAGTTAGAGAGACCTCTCTTCTTTAGGATGTGGGATTCAATAGCCAGGCCGTTAAACTTAGAGTTAGTAAGGAAGGGTGGTATATCGGTCCTTGCGAAAGCAGGTCCGGACGACGTGGAAGGGTCCAAGGACTCCCCACAGACATTTTGATGATCTCCGCGTACCAGGCCCTTCGGGGCCACGCTGGAGCCACCAGGATCACCGGCTTCTTCTCCAACCTGACTCTGCGAAGGAGTCGAGGCAACAATTGTAGCGGAGGGAATGCATATATCAGTCTGAACTGATCCCAAGGGAACACCAGAGCATCCGAGCCGCAAGCGAGGGGATCCCTTGTCCGGGAGACAAATCTGTCCACCTTTGCGTTGAATCTGGATGCTAGCAGATCTACATCCGGTGTTCCCCACCGCTGACATAATGCTCGGAAGACCTCGGGATGAAGGGACCATTCCCCTGGGCATAACTGTTGGCGACTCAGAAAGTCCGCCTTCCAATTCTCCACCCCTGGAATGAAGACAGCTGATATACATGGGACATGCTTTTCTGCCCATTCCAGGATGTGACTTACTTCCCTCTGGGCTGCACGACTCCTGGTGCCTCCCTGATGATTGATATATGCCACTGCTGTGGCATTGTCTGATTGAATTCTGACAGGGGACCCTTGGAGTCTGGATGTCCAGGCTACTAGAGCGTACCGGGCTGCTCGTATCTCTAAGAGATTGATGGGCAGGGTTTTTACTACATTTGACCATCTGCCCTGGAGAGACCATTGCTCCAGTACTGCCCCCCAGCCTATAAGGCTGGCATCTGTAGTGACCACCTTCCAAGATATCGGGCTGAAGGGTTTTCCCTTCTGGAGATTCTGGGGGATCAACCACCAGCAGAGACTCTTCCGAACGGAAGGGGACAAAGCCATCGGGAAGTCTAGAGCCTGAACTTTTCCGTTCCAGGCTGACAATATGGCCCTTTGTAAATTCCTTGAGTGGAATTGGGCGTATGGCACAGCTTCGAATGATGCTACCATCTTTCCTAGCAGCCTCATGCACAGGCGTATGGACGGCTGTCTTTTTGCACAAAGCAGACGGACCAAGGCCCTCAAAGAGGATACCTTGTCTAGAGGTAAGAAAATCTTCCTCTGGTCTGAATCCAGCCGTAGCCCTAGATATACCAGGTTTTTCACTGGCTGTAGGGCTGACTTGTCCAGGTTGATGACCCAACCGTGAGATTCTAGATACTTGATTGTATCGACAATTACCACTTCTAGCTTGGCAACTGAGTGGTCCATCAACAACAGGTCGTCTAGGTATGCCATTATCGTTACACCCCGTGTTCTTAGATCGGCCAACAGTGGGGCCAGAATTTTTGTGAACACTCGTGGTGCTGTGGCCAGACCGAATGGTAAGGCTCTGAACTGAAAATGGCGCCCTTCTACTGCAAAGCGTAGGAATTTTTGATGACCTGGAAAGATGGGAACATGCAAGTAAGCATCTTTGATGTCGATCGAGGCTAACCATTCCTCCCCTTGTAGGGCAGCGGTGACCGATCGGATCGACTCCATCCGGAAAGACCGGACGTTTAGAAATTTGTTTAGACTCTTTAGGTCCAATATGGGTCTTATGTCCCCGTTTGGCTTCGGGACTGTGAAAAGGTTTGAGTAGAAACCCAACCCCCACTCTTCCATAGGAACCTCCATAATTACTCCTTGGAGCAATAGTTGTTCTAACGCCAATAGGAGAGACCCTCTTTTCAGAGGGTCTCTTGGCATGCCTGACCACATAAAATGGGACGGAGGAGACTCTTTTAACTCCAACTTGTATCCCAGAGTTACTGCGGAGAGCACCCATCTGTCTTTGATCGTCTCCCGCCAGGTCTCTGCGAACAACTGAAGTCTTCCCCCCACCCGTTTGAGTGGGGGCAGCCCTTCATAGGCTTGACTTGGAGGCTGGTTTAGTACCTCTTCGGATCCAGGGCTTTTTATTACCCTGTGGCTGTCCCTGATTTTTACCTCCTGAGTTTGACCGAGGAGGCCGTCGGAACTGCTTAGTAGCAGACGTCGCAGGGATAGGAGAGGTAGTCCTCTTAAAAGATGGACCCCTAGACCTCTTTTTACTCGGTAAGAGAGTACTTTTACCACTGGAAATCTTCTGGATATACTTATCCAGGTCTTCGCCAAAAAGGCGTATGAAATGGGAAGCTAACTAAGAGCTTCTTACAGGGAGCTTCAGCAGACCAGTTTTTGAGCCACAGAAGCCTACGCATATGTACCAAAGACAGCGTGAGGCGGGAGGCCTGATGGATAGAATCCTTGATGGCGTCAACCGCAAAGCATAATGCTCTAGGCAGATCAGCCAGAGCCTGGGCCTGCTGGTCTGGCAAATCCCTCAGGACCATTTTCATTTGATCCTTTAAAGCTTGGCAGACCCCAATAGCTGCCACTGCTGGCTGTGTAACAGCCCCTGCTGTGGAAAAAGCTGATTTTAATAAAGATTCCAATTTTTTATCCACTGGATCTTTGAACATTTGAACATTATCTACTGGACATGTCAGTGATTTGTTCACAGAAGAGATGGCTGCATCCACCGTAGGAACATTCCATCTCTGGGTGAACTTTCCCTCCATGGGATAGATCACCGGAAACCTTTTAGGCGGAACAAATAGTTTATCAGGATGTTCCCAGTCCTGGTATATAAGTCCTTCCAATAATGGATGTATTGGAAAGGAGCAATTAACCTGGGGAGCTTTTAGCGACCCCAATGAGGAGACAGCAGTAGTTGATGGTTCAACAAGAGGCATTTTAAATGCAGATCGAACCATGTCAGTTAGGGTCTGGACCCACAATCTTTCAGTCTGTGATGCTGAAAATGGTTCATCTACTGTCGATTCCTCAAAAACAGAGCTAACCTCCTCCTGATCCCCTTCAGGTAGGTCGGTCCCTTCCTGGGACTGTTGCTCTGCCAACAGGCACTCTAATGGAGGTGATGGAGATCTGGCGCGCTTTCTTTCCTGTAGAGAAGAAGCGATCAATGCAGCCAATCTCTGCTCCAATCCCTCCAGAGTTGAGGAAAAAACCTCCTCTGTTATATATGCAGGAGCAGGTGGACTGAGGACAGCCGCAGTACCTGGCACTCCCGGGGGTTCCTTATGGGTATTAACCTCTGATTTCTCAGGGGAGGAGGGTGCAGATGACTGCTCCAGATCCTCAGAGCCCGATGGAGACCCCCTACACTTCCTGAGAGGTATATCTCAGAGTTTTTTAGGCGGCATATTCCTTAGTTCAAAGCTGAGGTATTCCAGCCGCAATACACCCCTTACTGAAATAGTCTAATGCAATTTGCTGCTATGTACATCAGTGGGTGTCTACTAATGCGTCTTTCTGGGGATGCCTGTATCAACCGCCCGCTGTAAGCCCCTATACCATGCTACCAGCTCCTTTTCATGCTCTGTGTCCATAGCAAGCAGCGTGGACTGAGTCCTTTTATCTTGCTGGGACGCCCGCACATGCGCAGAAGCGCTGGGCGCACAGAGCGCGTCATCCGCCAGGCTCCGCCCCCTTTTTTGAAGCTAAACCTTATAAAAGGAAAGCATGTGTGCGCGCGCGCGCGTGCACGTGTGCGCTCTTGGCGCCATGTAGGGAGAGGAGCCAGGGTCCCTGTTTCACCAGGACTCAGGGATGGAAGGAAACTACTTGGCAGCATGACAAAGGAATGCAGCTTCCCTGATAGAGAGCTCACTCATCTGCCTGGACTTTCACCATGGAAGGAATAGTCCCAAGAAAAAAGACGTTCCACAGCGGCCTCTAGTGGACAAACACAGGTACCGCACCTTTGTCTTTTTTTTTTTTTTTAAAACCTCCTTTATGAAAAAACATTTCCAGGTTTACAGTTTTTTTAAAATTTCCCTTATGAAAAAACATTTCTAGGATTTCTTAGGCATATACAGCTATTAGCGGGAATACCCTTTAGGTAACAGGCAGAAAGACATATTAGGCTTGGGGGTCCCCTCAATAGAACCAAGTTCCTGAGGGGCCCCCACTTACCTTTTCCCCGCCGCAGGACTTTGTTTGGTCCACAGAAGCCCAAACTTCACCTCTCACGGCAGGCATTGTACTAGACCTTCAGGGACCGGGTTCCCAAGGATTCCACTCCCCTGGACCTGTATAGCACCCTGCACAGATAGCCTCTTGGTTTTGGGTATGACCAGAGCTCTGGATCCCAGGGTCCAGCCCTCCTAAGAGAGGCATTACAGGCAAAACCCTGCTCTTCTCTGCAAGGCCCGGGTACCGACCGTTTAGCTATGAAGCTTTTTTTTGGTCGGATCCGGAATAGCTTGCTAAGGCCCAGAGAACCTGTACACAAGCCCAGATGAATACATGTTAACCTTGGCCAACACCTTAGACACTGGCAAAAAACTGAGGTACTCCCGGATGGGAGGGGCTTATATAGGGGAGGGTACTTCCTGTTTTGGAAGTTGCCAGTGCCAGCACCTGAAGGTAATTCTATATAACCCACATAGTAATGACTATGCTGCTCTGTGTCCCGTGATGTATGAACAAGAAACTTAGTTTTTTTTTTAATTTTCGCTCTTTTTTTATTTGTTGTGCAAAAAATAAAAATCGCAGAGGCGATAAAATACCACCGAAAGAATGCTCTATTTGTGGGAACAAAATGATAAAAAATTTGTTTGGGTACAGTGTAGAATGACCGCGCAATTGTCATTCAAATTGCGACAGTGCTGAAAGCTCAAAATTGGCTTGGGCAGGAAGCTGTATAAGTGCATGGTATTGAAGTGGTTAAGGATTTGAAGATAAAGAAGAAGGAAGAACCGAACCATATAAAGAGTGGAATCCGCAAACTTACAAGAAGGAAGGACCTTGTTATAAGACCAGCAGATAAAGGGGGAGCGATTGTGGTGCTCTCTAAGGAACAGTACCACAATAGCATGAAAGAGATGCTGGAAGATGCCAACACATATAACAAGCTACTCAGCAACCCTGTGTTCAGGTGCAGGAATGCACTTGAACAAGTAGTGCATCTAGGCTTAAAAAAGAATATCTTGAATAAAAAAGAAGCCAGATATCTCGTACCGGATTCCTGTCGAACCCACATTATTTATTCAATCCCTAAAATACACAAAGACAAAACAAATCCACCGCCAAGACCAATTGTTAACGGGATCGACTCACTTACAGCCAGAATGGGTCAATACATAGACCACTATCTCCAACCCGTGGTACAGGGCACTAGAGCATATTTAAGGGACACTAAGCAGATGCTACAGATTAGAGGTCGGGCCGATATATCGGCCAGCCGATATATTGGCCGATTTTTGGCACTTTTTAATTAATCGGCATCGGCCGATAGTGCTGAAAAAAAAAGCCGATTTAAAAAACTTCAGCGCAACTTGCAAATAACTTCTTTCATAGAAGTCAATGCAAGTTGCCTGAAGTTTCTCATAGAGGTGGAGCGAAGTGTCTCTGGGCAGCCTGCCAAGTGAGAGAAAAGAGTTACAATGTTTCTTCTTATCAATGAACTGAACTCCGTGTTTAGAAGTTCTCAGTTTAACCATTTAAAGACAAAATCTTTTCTGACACTTGTAGCTTACAAGTAAAAATCCTGTATTTTCTGCTAGAAAAATAACTTGGAACCCCCAAACATTATATATATATTTTTTTAGCAGAGACCCTAGGGAATAAAATGGCGGTTGTTGCAATATTTTATGTCACACGGTATTTGCGCAGCGGTCTTTCAAACGCAATTTTTTGGGAAAAAATACACTTTAATGAATTTTAAATAAAACTAAACAGTAAAGTTAGCCGTTTTTATTTATTTTTTTCGTCTAAAAATTTTGATTACCTGTTTTTGTGCCTGCTTCCTGATTCCCTTACCGAAGATGGTGGGGGCAGCACCCGAGAGCCGAGGGAGAGATCGGCTTCGTGTGCCGACATCGCGGGCGCCCAGGACAGGTAAGTGTCCATATAATTAGTCAGCAGCTGCAGTATTTGTAGCTGCTGACTTTTAATATTTTTTTTTTTCGGCGGAACTCTGCTTTTACACTGGAGCGGGTAGGCGTTGATGGTAAAACGCTGCTAGTTTTAGCGGCGCTTTACCATCATTTTAGCGGCGCTATTCGGCTGCTAGCGGGGCGCTTATAACCCAGCTAGCGGCCGATGAAGAGGTTAAATGCACCCGAGTAGCACCGCTGCAGAAGCGCTTTGTAGGCGCTTCGGCAGCAGTGCCCATTCATTTCAATGGGCAGGATTGGTGGAGGAGCAGTATACACCGCTCCAAAGATACTGCTTGCAGTACTTTTTTTAACGTCCTGGCAGCGCACCGCCTCAGTGTGAGACTGCAGGGGAGCTGTTTTGCAGCCACTTTTACAGGTGCTATTTTTAGCCCAAAAGTGCCTGAAAAACACTGCAGTGTGAAAGGGGTCCAACTGTTAGATTTTATGAGATGAAGGGAAAAAAAATGAAAAAAATCGGCCTAACATATCGGCCCAAAAAAATCGCGATTTCTAAATATCGGCATCGGCATCGGCCAGAGAAAAACCCATATCGGTCGACCTCTACTACAGATTATAGAAAATATCCCCAGAGAAGATGGCCCTTGGATTATGGCCACTGTGGACGTGTCCTCCTTATACACAATAATCCTCCACCATCAAGCATGTGAAGCCGCAAAATGGGGTTTAAAGGACATATACCAAGTTGCCCTGTATGCAGAGAAAGTTTTTAATTAAATGTCTTGATTTCTGTCTCAAAAATAATTATTTTTGGTATAATAAAAACTATTACCATCAGCAAACTGGTGTTGCGATGGGGGCCAAGTTTGCCCCAAGCGCGGCAGGCTTATTTATGGCCCAATGGGAAGAAGAATCTGTTTTTAACAATAAACCAGATTAATTAAAAATATATAAACGATACATTGATGATGTTTTTATCCTATGGAAAGGGGAGGCCAACCAATTGGAATCTTACTTAGAAAACCTGAACATAAATGATAGGAATATTAGGTTATCATGGGACATCAGTGAAAAAAGCATAGTATTCCTGGATCTGGAAATCATACAAGATGACTCAGGTTTGAAGTCGCAGACTCACTTTAAGAACGTAGATAGAAATAGCTATCTACCTATACAGAGCTGCCACCATAAAAATTGGCTCTTCAACGTCCCGAAGGGTCAACTTATGCGACTCAGAAGAAACTGCACTAGTTTAGACACCTTCAGAGACCAAGCGGAAGCAATGGGACAAAGATTCATCACAAAAGGATAAAACAATGTATTTATCAAAGAGAGGATAGCTGAAGTAACAGAAATGAATCGAGATGAGCTTATTGGAGACAAAATGAGACAGAAATCTACACGAACAGTGACATCGATCATCCTGGACTATAATGTACAATATAGAAAATTTGAAAGTATTGTCAAGCGACATTGGCACATACTCTTGGCGGATAGACAATTACAAGATACATTACCAACTAATCCAAGATTTATATACAAAAGGGCACCGACAATACGAGATAAAATAGTGAAAAGCGTACCAGATCCACCAAACAAACCATTCTCCTTTACATTGAAAGGCTTCTACCCTTGCAAACGGTGTTTTGCATCTACGAGAACTAAGAGACCAAATGAGAAAAAATTCAATTTCACATCTACTAGCACAGGTGATACCTATGAGGTCAAAGATTTTGTGTGCTGCAACACTGAAGGGGCAGTATATGCCCTTGAATGTAGTTGTGGCCTCCAATACATAGGGCGCACAAAAAGACCCCTAAGAATACGTATTAAGGAGCACGTCCAAAACATACTAAAGGGATTCGACAAACATAATGTATCCAAACACTTCCTCCTACATCACAATAAAGACCCCACAGAGCTCAAGTTTTGGGGCATTGAACCATATACTAAACATTGGCGGGGGGTCATAAGGTGAGGACCCTTAGTCATTTAGAGTCCAAATGGATAGTCACCCTTGACACTTTTGTACCAAGAGGACTCAACGTTGAGTTTGATCTCAATTGTTTTTTGAGTGATTTTTAGTACCCCCCACCCATATATTTATTACACATAATTTTATTTATTTTATGTGTTTTACAGGTATTTTCTATATATACATATATTTTTTATACCGCATACATGCTATTCCATCATCTATACCTATTTCCTTCCCTCTTAGACTCTTGGTGCATTTGTCTTTTAATTAATTTTATGGACCTTCTAATTTGTATATTTATGCCTCTTTCATATTTTGCAGCCTATTCTGTGTTGTTTTATATATAAGCAAACGTCTATCTGATGTTTACCATACATATAAATCTTTATTAATACCAGGTGTGAGTGACAAGTTCATTCCTCACACTATGGAGACCAATTTTCATCTTATGGGGCTTGATCCTATCCTGGTTTTATTAAATTTTATTATATGTGCAAAATTATCTTGCATTTTTAATAAATTTATTGCGTCTATCTATTGCAATACTTGTTTTTTATATTATATTATGTTGCTCCGTTTTATATGGCCAGCAAGGTACTATCTAATTGCTATAATACAGTGGATGTACCGATATATGGATCTCTAAGTTATGGCCGCCAGAATCCCACAGATCAAAATCATAAAGAAAATGGCCGCGCCAGTGTTTACGTTTTGGATAACCATAAACATGGCCGCGCTCATAGACATACACTACCTTAGGCAAGATGGCCGCCAATGAGGATTAACATGAGGCTACAAGAAAATGGCCGCCCCATTCATTTCAATAGGAACACTATATAAAGACTTTCTTTTTGCCTTCCCATCATCCCCTGATGAAGTCACGTGACCGTAACGCCACGCGTAGAGACGGAAAGGCATTCAGATAGACGGAGGCTAACGAGCTCGCCGCTCGTAAGGAGATAAGTTTGTTACAAAAAAATGTTAATGTGAGTTTTATGTGAGTACCCCCATTGTTGACCTAATAAATATACCGTGTTGTTTAAAAACGTACTTCACGATCGAGATCCTCCTTTTTTTCCCTTTCCAATACCGCTGCCACTGAGAGACAAGGGCATTATTCATGATCCACTTTTTGGTCTAAAACCATACCTGAGGAACACTGCGCCCAGCATCTGTGGATGCGGTTACCTATTACTGCCAGGACCACGCCAGAGGAATTAATTCTCCCAGTATTTTATATGCGGTTACCTCATTACCGCAAGGTAAGAGGCCACCTTTACCTTTTGTGTATGATACACGAAACAGAGATTCAATTATCTCTTCAACACCCCACCACCTGTGCACGGAAAACAAAAGAACCCCCACTGTGAAGAGAGCATCCTGTTGCTATTGCCACTGTTTGTTGTTTTTTTTTGCACTTGAACTTTTGGATTGAAATATTTGGTTGCATAGTCTATTGCACTTTTTTTTGCACTTTTAGCACTCATTTGCACTTTGCAATTAGCTTCCACATTTGCACATTGCAGGTTATTTTTACCTGTATGCTTTGTATTGCACATTTAGCAGATTTGCACTGAAGTATTCACAATAGCTTTATGTTCATGCATTTTATGCACATTGCACTTTTGCATCGTTTATTTATATTTTGTCTGATGATTTATGGTTTTAGTAATTTATTCACCACTATAACTCATGATTATATTTTATTTTTCATTTATTGCTGGTTTTTAGCCATTGTGCACTATATTTATTCATAGCCAGTTCACTACTAGTAACAGCGCAGCGCCACCTCCCCTTTACTTATACTTGCATATGGGTTTGGATTAACCCCTTCGGTGCTTACAACAGTTACCACTGTTCATTTCTATATTTCTTGTAGCACAGGAATAATCACTTACATCATAGCTCCCAACTGTCCCTGATTTCGAGGGACTGTCCCTAAATTTGGAACAATGTCCCTCTGTCCTTCATTCCTCCTCATTTTGGTTTGATATATATAGATGTATATAAAATGCACCTTTTATCTATCAAAATTTGTCAAAAAGTGTTTCCCAGTGCTAAACCTTTCATCTGATTTCTATATTGCTGCATTTGTAAATTCCAAAAGCCAATATAAAGGAATAGTAGTGGTAAAAAAAACAAAAAAAAAACACTTATGGGTTTACCCAATCTTGTTTTTTTTGTACAATTCTCCTTTAAGGGGACGTGGCAAGGGGTGTGTCCTATGCCTTCATACTTTTGCTGATAGGTGTCCCTTCATTCCCATCTCAAAATGTTGTGAGGTATGGTGTAATTGCACCACTTAGAATAATACACCATTGTTAGTGGAAGATCAATAATGCTACAAGCAGGGCTGCTGTTAGAAATCATGGAGCCACATACAGGCTACCTGATACCAATCCCCCCCGAAAATATCAAGTGATATTTTTGCTAAAAATACACTAGAATCATTAGTGCACACAAACACAACAAAATTGCTGCTAACAACTCTATTGAGGTATTAGGCCTCATTCACACGGGCACTGTGGCCTGTACAGTGTGAATCAGTGGTATGTTTATGTGGCTGGAGCCCTCTAGAACTGTGTGCAGGCAGCCTATGCTACTCAACAGGGACGCAGCAGCTGCATGCACGCAGCCACGGGTCCTAATTGGACAGGGGTGTGGGTGCAGATGTACAGCCCCAAACAAAGACAGTGTGCATTCAGGGCCACTCATGCATTACCTACACACCTGCCGAATTAGGATTGGTGTTCATACAGGCGCTGTATCCCCTTGGAGTGACAGGCGGCTCCAGCTGCATGAACAATCCACTCATTCACACGGCCAGAGTTATCTGTCTGAAATTTATCAATTTCCTTTTTCTGCAGCCTCAGCTGTACAGATGAACGAATAGGAAGAACTCTGAGGCTTCCTGTTCATTTACAAACTGAAGCATAGTAAATGCACTTGTTTTTTTATTAAACAGAACTTGCAGCAGTAGAGGGATGGAGGGTTACGGGAATTCAGATACCTTGTGCAGATCACTGAGGAACTTGAGATCCTGGATACAAGTACACTTGCTGTCAACGGATCTTGCTCACCCGGATAGGCCTCTCTCACCGGCCTAGCAGCCGGAATGATTCACGGACAAAAGTCTCTGCCACAGACTTGATGATAGTAATAAACTGTTGAACAATCCTCTGCCACAGGATTTGATAATCGGTAATTGACGAAGCGAACACAGGTACACAGTACCAAAGTCCTTTAAGCCATCTGGCAGTACTTTGAGGTAGATTGGTTAGGATGCATCCTCCAATTGAGTCACCAGGCCCTTCTTGAGATTCCAGCCTTCTGCTCGGTCCTCTCCAAGAAGAGTCTTTCCCTGGATCTTCCAATTGCTCGGCTTCTTCCCGCAGGCAAAACAGCACAGGAACATCCCTGAACCAGTAGGCCCCAGGCAAACTTCCGGGCCTACTTGCAGTAACGTAGCCTCAGGCCTGCAGGCCTCGAGGCAGAAGAGGAGTTGTCACATACCTTAAGCCAGGCAGGCCATGAGGTCAGAGAGAGAGAAAAATGGCATCTGCCCCTTAAGTATCCTCTCTCAGAATGCACAGCGGTAAAAAACTCCCACTGGGCTGTTTCTGGGGAAGGGACACCCAATACACTGCAGCCTGTTGTATTTCCAACACTGGCCTGTGGTGACAACGACTAGAGGTCGACCGATATGGGTTTTTCTCTGGCCAATGCCGATGCCAATATTTAGAAATTGCGGTGGCCGATATATGATGCCGATTTTTTTGGGCAGATATGTTAGGCCGATTTTTTTAGTTTTTTTTTTCACTTCATCTCATAAAATCTAACAGTTGGACCCCTTTCACACTGGGGTGTTTTTCAGACACTTTTGGGCTAAAATTAGCACCTGTAAAAGTGGCTGCAAAACAGCTCCCCTGCAGTCTCAGTGTGAAAGCCTGAGTGCTTTCACACTGAGGCAGTGCGCTGGCAGGACGTTAAAAAAAGTCCTGTAAGCAGCATCTTTGGAGCGGTGTATACCGGCTCCTCCACCACTCCTGCCCATTGAAATGAATGGGCACTGCTGCCAAAGCGCCTGCAAAGCGCTTCTGCAGCGGTGCTACACGGGCGCATTTAACCTCTTCATCGGCCGCTAGCTGGGTTATAAGTGCCCCGCTAGCAGCCGAAGCACCGCTAAAATGTTGGTAAGGCGCCGCTAAAACTAGCAGCGTTTTACCGTCAATGCCTGCCTGCTCCAGTGTGAAAGCAGCGGAGTTCCGCCGAAAAAAAAAAATATTAAAAGTCAGCAGCTACAAATACTGCAGCTGCTGACTTTTAATATATGGACACTTACTTGTCCTGGGCGCCCGCGATGTCGGCACCTGAAGCTGATCTCTCCCTCGGCTCTCGGGTGCTGCTGCCACCATCTTCGGTAAGGGAATCAGGAAGCAGGCACAAAAACGGGAAATCAAAACTTTTAGACGAAAAAAACAAAATGGGCTAACTTTACTGTTTAGTTTTATTTAGAATTCATTAAAGTGTATTTTTTCCCCAAAAATTGCGTTTGAAAGACCGCTGCGCAAATACCGTGTGACATAAAATATTGCAATAACCGCCATTTTATTCCCTAGGGTCTCTGCTAAAAATATATATATAATATTTGGGGGTTCCAAGTGATTTTCGAGCAGAAAATACAGGATTTTTACTTGTAAGCTACAAGTGTCAGAAAATATTTAGTCTTTAAATGGTTAAACTGAGAACTTCTACAAAGTTCAGTTCATTGATAAGTAGAAACATTGTATTCTTCACGGGAAACTTCAGGCAACTTGCATTGACTTCTATGAAAGAACTTATTTGCAAGTCGCGCTGAAGTTTTTTAAAACTGTTTTTTTTCAGCACAATTGGCCGATGCCGATTAATTAACCACTTCTCTACTGTGCACGAAAACCCCCTTCCTGCCCAAGCCATTTTTCAGCTTTCAGCGCTGTCACACTTTGAATGACAATTGCGCGATCGTGCGACGTGGCTCCCAAACGAAATTTGCGTCCTTTTTTTCCCACAAATAGAGCTTTCTTTTGGTGGTATTTGATCACCTCTGCGGTTTTTATTTTTTGCGCTATAAACAAAAGAAGAGCGTCCAGTTTGGGAAAAAAAACACTATTTTTTACTTTTTGCTATAATAAATACCCATTTTTTTTTTTAAATAAAATTTTCCTCAGTTTAGGCCGATCCGTGTTCTTCTACATATTTTTGGTAAAAAAAAAAAATCCTAATAAGCGCGTATTGATTGGTTTGCGCAAAAGTTATAGCGTCTACAAAATAGGGGATAGATTTATAGCATTTTTATTTTTTTATTAGTAATGGCGGCGATCTGCGATTTTTTTATTGTGACTGCGATATTGCGGCGGACACATCGGACACTTGTGACACATTTTTGGGACCATTCACATTTATACAGCGATCCCTGCTATAAAAATGCATTGATTACTGTATAAATGTGATTGGCAGGGAAGGGGTTAACCACTAGGGGGCGGGAAGGGGTTAAATATGTTCCCTCAAAGTGTTCTTACTGTGGGGGGAGGGGACTGACTGGGGGAGGTGACTGATGGTTGTCCCTATGTACAAGGGACACACCATCGGTCCCCTCTCCCTCACAGGACGTGGATCTCTGTGTTTACACACAGAGACCCACTTTCCTGCTCGTTTCCCGGGCAATCGCGGGTGCCCGGCGGCAATCGCGGCCGTCGGGCACGCGCACCCGGGCCTTGTGAACGCGGCGGGCGCGTGCGCGCCGTTGGCGGCAAGCGCGCGCCTCCTAGCTCATTTTAAAGGGAGGACGTCATATGACGTCCTCCCAGAATGAGAGTATCCTCCGCCCGCCGTCAATTGACAGTGGGCGGGGGACAAGTGGTTAAAAAGTGCCAGAAATCGGCCGATATATCGGTCGACCTCTAACAACGACACCTACTGGCGACAGTGGGAAATGCTCCCAACACAGCCAAAGCTGGAACAGAGGTTAATTTAGCCATAAACATTACATTCTGAACTATGTACAATTCAGATCACCCACTAAATTTACATGATAGTGCCTAGTCAACAGGAGCAGGGCGCTACAGACATATTTACTGACCCCTTCCCCAACGCTCCATCCTGAAACATCCTCCTGTGTACCCACAGCTGCTGCTGGTGGGAGTTGAGAGGAGGGAAGCCGGAAGTGCTGTGGGGGCAAAGGGGAACACAGCGGACCCCGGACAACAGATTGAATGGGGGCACAAAGGGGAACTGAACAGCAGGCACAGATACTAGAACAGATCCCCCTGCAGTGCAGCTGGAGGGAGAAAGAGGAGTAGAAGCTGGCAGTGCTGTAGGGGGAGGCACAGGAGGATCAATGTCAGCAATAAGGCAGTGCAGCTGACCCCCCTACTCAGCAGGTGCCCGGGTCCCCTTTTCAACTGATGGGGGAGGGCCAGCTGGCAGGCAACGGACAAAGCTTGGGGACCACTCCTGTAGAGTAACCAGAATGATAAAATATGGTGCACTGCAAAAAAACATCAAGCTTACATTTAAAGCACAACTGATCCCTCCTATTTTTTACAGATGAGGAAGTCGCCATCTTGGCCTCTACTTGGTCTGCAGTTTCCATGGTGCTACACATGTAATCAATTATGACACCAGACATCTGATGGTTTGCAAAGCTAAAATGGTAGCTTCCGTCACTGTAAAGGATAGGAGGGTTTCATTTTGCTTTATTTCCATCTGGTGCGTTTGCATGCCCCATGCACTAAATAGTATATAATAGGATAGAAAATAACCTGCTAAATCAGGGAAAGTAATCAAACAATGATTATGAAAAAAATTTGTTTTAATTTCTTGCACGTTTGCATAGATATAGTAAGAGCAATAGATCACGTAAAAGAAGCATGTAATTCATGACAGCTAAGTCATGTAACACAGCTGATGTAAAGCAGGCTTCATAAGGTAACCTTGACTGTACTTGCCCACATCCCCCATCTGGAGTGATGTCACCATAAATGCTCTCCAAGGTCAGCGCTATTTTATCTAAAGGTGAACATGTTTCCAGTCATATGCCAAATCATTCTGGGCATCTCTCTCTCACTCATGACAGTAGTGCCAAATCAATTTGGAAGGACTGAGAAATTCAGTACAGTTGGTGGTATTTCTCAACCTTTCCACCCAGAGAGATATTATAGATATCAAACTTGGGGAGGCTGGCTTTGATGGCTCCCATAGGGTTTATTCCCTGTATGGTGATGGATGCATCATTGATTGTGGTTTCTATGGCAACAGAAGATTGTCTGGTTTGCTGCCACTAAATGTAATAGGGCAAAAAATAAAAGGGGTTTGTATAAGGCAGAGAATCAGACAATGGTTATGAAATAACAAAAAGTTTTTTTGTTTTTTTTCTGACATTCTTGGGCAGAAGAACAACCCACCTAAAAGATCTGCCAACTATAAGAGCTTACTTCTTACTATGACAGTTTTTGTTTTACAAAAAAAATCTAATAATTGACAGCTCGTAGTTCTACAAGCTCTTGTTTTCCAATTACAGTGGAACCTCGGATTACGAGCATAATCCATTCCAGGAGAATGCTCGTAATCCAAAGTACTCGCATATCAAAGCGAGTTTTCCCATTGAAGTCAATGGAAACGAAAATAATTTGTTCCGCATTGACTTCAATGGCATGCAATACCTAATGCGGCGGCCAGAGGTGGGGGGGGGGCGCCAGAGAGCCTCGGAAACGGCCGAAAAGGCCCGAGGACACCTCGGCAAACCTCGGAAAAGCTTTGTTCCTGAGATTTGCCGAGGTCAGCCGTGCTGTCCTCGGGCCTTTCTGTGCATTTCCGAACATCGCAGGTCGGCTGGGATCGGCGATGTTCGACTCTGCTCAGCTCCGGCACCCCCCCACCTCAGGCCAAATGCGGTACTGCACACCGCTTTGGCCTGAATAGTGCTCGTTTTGCGAGACAACACTCGCAAACCGAGTTACAATTTTGAAAAATACAGTGCTTGTATTGCGAAACGCTCGTTAACCGCGTTACTCGCAATCCGAGGTTCCACTGTACAGATATTATTTGCAAACATTCTCATACGTGAGCTGGCAATACTGGCCCCTATTTTAATGACGATCTGGCCAGAAACAAACTCCCTACTGTCTCTGACGCCTTGTTGGGGTGCCAACCCTAAAAAAATTGCTCATCCAGCTTATTCCGACCAACTACATGCTCTCATTAATTTTAGCTCCGGAGCTTCTTGCACCCTGAGAGAGAAAAAATCGCGATTTTTTTCGGGTCTGCGATATTGCGGCCGACAGATCGACCCTTTTGACTCTTTTTTTGGGACCATTGACATTTATTAAGCGATCACAGCTAAAAATAGCCACTGATTATGATTACTGTATAAATGTCACTGACAGGGAAGGGGTTAACACTAGGGGGCGACCAAGGGGTTAAGTGTATTCCCTAGATGTGTTTCTAACTGTGAGGGGATGGGACTGATTAGAGGGGGGGCCAGATCGCTGTTCCTACTTAGTGGGGACAGTAGGAACAGACGATCTGTTTCTCCTCCCCTGTCAGAACAGGGATTTGTGTGTTTACACACACAAATCCTCATTCTGGCTCTCGCATCCGCGATCACGGGTAATACACTGTAATAACAATGCGATCAATAGTCATATTTGACAGTCCAATATAATCTTTCTTGAAAAATCTCCTTACATGTTGCCTGACTCTTGGGCATCTCTTTACACAACTTCATGGATTCCCTGCATGCTTTGTGGCTTCCCCTCTGTTTACTTTCAATTTCTAAGGACTACACATGCTATGGTACCTTACTTCCTGCAAGCTGTTATTGATGTACTGATTCCTCCTGAAACTCTTCCTCTCAGCACCTCTGTAGTTTAGAAGGCAGGCTCTGTGAAATATGTGACACAGCATTGCATAATCACAGGGCATAGTGACACAGAATTCAAGAAAGTAAATATGTTGTTGTTCAGTCGTTTAGTCGTGTCCGACGCTTCATGACCTCATGGACCATAGCGCGCTAGGCTTTTCTGTCCTCCACTGCCTCCTGGAGCTTGCCTAACTTCATGTTCTTCATTTTGTGAATGCTATCTATCCATCTTGTTTTCTGTTTTCTTGTTTTCATCCTCTTCTCCTTTTTCCTTCCATGTTTCCCAGCATCAGGGTAAATTTGTAGGGATCTTATATGTATGTATGTATATATATTAGGGGCGGATCCAGAGTCTTTTCTCGGGAGGGGCACTGCCAAAAAATGTTTTTTTTGTGGGAAATTTATCGGGGAAATGGCTGGTGTCGGCGCTTCAATCATCCCGGCACCATGGTTGTTATGGTGTCAGGATGATTGAAGCGCATTATTTCTATTATTACATTGTAATATAAAATTAAATAGTTCAATGCAGAATCAGTGGGAGCCCCGAGTTTGTCACTTGCCACAGTCGCCTGCAATTAGTGGGAGCCCTGAGCGTGTCACTTGCCACGCGTTGCGGATTGTCACTTGCCACGTCACCTGCCACATCTTCATCTTGTGGATTGTCACTTGCCACACCTTGTGAATTGTCACTTGCCACATCACCTGCCACACCTTGCGGATTGTCACTAGCCACACCTTGCGGATTGTCACTTGTCACTCACCTGCCTCACCTTGCTGATTGTCACTTGCCTGCCACCAGATGCAGATTGTCATTTGCCACGTCACCTGACACAATTTGGGGATTGTCACTAACTTGCCTGCTAAGGTGTAGTTTTGGCTGTCTCTTGCTGTGTCCCAGACTCCCAGAGTCAGGCAGCAGAGAGATAATGTAATCTCTCTGCTGCCTGCACAGTGAGGGCGGAAGTCACTGCAGGAATGCAGGGCAGGCACGGACGGTGAGAGATGAGCCTGCTCTCAAACTCTCACCTGCGCTGCCAACACACTGAGCAGCACGGTCTGCCCACGAACCGCGCCGCAAGCGGAGCCGCCCGCTTTCTTACCCGTCTGTGGAGCCGCACGCTATTGCACCTGCCCGCAGAGCGGCCCGACGTGACTCACTGACGTCACTCGTTGCTAGACGCCAAGCGGCCCAGGCGTTAGCAACGAGTGCAGGGAAGAGGGTCCACCCACCTCCTCCTCCGCTCTTGGTATCGTGTTAGTGCGCTGCGTAACTACATTAGACGAGTCTCTCTCTCGGCGCCGCTGATCGGCTGATGTGAGAAACTGAGAGAGAGAGACTCAGACAGGCAGTGGCAGCCGCAGAACAAGTACTGTATATACTCGAGTATAAGCTGACCACGAATAAAAGCCGAGGCACCTAATTTTACCCCAAAAAACTGGGAAAACATATTGACTTGAGTATAAGCCTAGGGTGTCCATCTGCATGCCTCACTGTGCCCATGACTAGACTGATGTTTAACATGGGAGTCTATGGAAGGAGTGCCCGGCTTTGAAAAATCAGTTCTCCCCGGCCATAGGTCTTCCAGACACCAAACTTTGCACACTTGTAGAGAAGACACAGGGCTATATGCGTGCCAAGATTGGGGTCCAGGGGACCTACGACCGGCCGGTACCGGGTCCCCAAAGTCCGGGAGATCGGGCACAAAAAAAACAGAGCAAGCGAGTGTGACAGATGGTCTCGGGGGGGGGCAATTATCCTGTTGCCCCCCCCTGGATCCGCCCCTGGTATATATATATATATATATATATATATATATATATGTACATAAATTTGTTAAGGATCTACAAAATCTACATTTACAAACTTTCAGAATAATCAGACGTTCAGATTAATTGGAGCAGGCTAGAAATAATTAAAGGGTATCTCCACTTTCGTGGGGAAAAAATAGCACACAAAGAAAAAAATAATATAGCGTATACAATTGCGACACAAGTCAGATTGGAATTAAATGTTAATTAAAATTACCTTTCCTTTTTAATCTGCAGCTCTAATTTTCTGAAAATGCATTCCAATATGGCTACCTAGAGGTGTTCTTTACACAGAGTGTGTAAAGAACGCCCCCCAGAAACATAATTTCCTGCTTGTGTGATTGGCTCACTAATTTTCCTTGAAGTCGAAGTCAGATTTCAGGCATGCCCTGCAACAAAAATTTCATTTTTGGTGAGATACTTCCAATAGGAAATCACAGCTAAAGGGATGCAGGCCCAGCAGCTTTCCTCATTAGAGCCCTGTAGGTGCTGCATCTGATTGATAGTTATGAAACCACTCCCATTAGACTCCCTTTTCCACATGGGCACAGACCAACACACAGGGATTTCTTCAAAATAACAAAAGGTAGGAATCTGCAACAAAGTTTGTTAAAATCCTTGCAATGTACATAGATCACCCAGAGGGGATTGTTTTTTTCCCAACAAAAGTGGAGTTACTCTTTAAAATACAATGTGTAAATGAATATATGATTTTACATTTTGACCATAGATACACTTTAACCACTTGCTGACTGCGCTATAGCTGAAATAAGGCTACAGCGTGGCCGGCTAGTTCTGTTAGGCCGTCATATGACGTCCTCCTGTAATGGTGCACGCTCGCTGCAGGGCCCGGGCGGCGTGCTCTGTGATTGTAGTGTCCTCCAGACACTGCAGATCACAGATTGAGGTAAAGAGCCAATCGGTGGTTCTTTCTTTACCACGTGATCAGCTATGTTCAATCACAGCTGAGCACGATGTAAACAGAAGCCGGTTATCGGCACTCCTTTCCTCACTCTGACAGCAGAGATGAGAGCTGGTAACTGGCTTTATTAAAAGGAACGCGTACACTGATAATCAAGGCACTCATTATCAGTTGTGAGGGGGTTAGCTCGGCAGCGGGTGTGTGTGACCCCCGGGATGGGCTCCCCACACAAAAACAGGCCCAGCAAACGGAGGTTGTGGTTTTCAAAATCAAAAAAAAGGTGCGGTTTATTTTCTATTTACAGTGACAAAACACAGCAAAGCCAAAAGAAACATAAACAAAATAAATCCTGGTCAACTTGACCTCTGACTAAACATACAGGTTTCCTAACTAACAACTGGGATCAGCCTAGTGCTGTCCTAGTCCCTAAGTCCCTGGTTTTAAATGTCCAAGCAAATAGCCACACAGGCTTTGTCTCACCGCACAAGGGTTCACTCTCTCCAGGAAGTCCACACAGGTCTGCTTCCAGGCATGAGCTAACACCTAATGAATCTGGGAGTTCTTATAGAGGCCTAAATGAGCTGACAAGCTTCAGCTGGTCTCATCAACTCCCTGTCTGCACGACGCCCCACAATCTCCCTAGAGGTATGAGTCATCCATGAGCCCACTATCCTCAGCTGGGCTTATACAACTCTCCACCTAGTTGTATAAGTCGGCGTAAAGCCTGAATCTGGGCGAAATATATCTACCCCCCTGGATGCAACCAGGTGACTTTACCTTCCTGCTGTCACATACCCCCCCCTCTTGTTTTAACCTCGGGGTTGGAACACCAGCAATCAGGCATTCATGTACTCGAGACAAAGCATCCACATTCCCCATTTGAACGCCAGGGCGATGCTTTACTGTGAAGTTGAATTCCTGGAGGGCCAGGAACCACCTATTCACTCTTCTATTTGTTTCCTTGTTTTGAGCCATCCACTTTAACGGAGCGTGATCCGTAACCATGTCAAAGTGCCTACCTAGCAGGTAGTACCGAAGGGAATCTAGAGCCCACTTCACCGCTAAACACTCCTTTTCAACGGTGGCGTAATTTACCTCATGGGACTTCAACTTCCTGCTGAGGTAAATGACTGGGTGCTCTTCCCCGTTCCAGACCTGGGACAATACTGCTCCTAACCCCACATCTGACGCATCACTTTGTACGACAAAGTCTTTAGAGAAGTCGGGTGAGTACAACACTGGCTGGCTACATAAGGCTTGTTTCAAGAATTGGAATGCTGCCTCAGCCTCGGGGGTCCATTTAATCATGACCGACCCTTTCCCCTTCGTTAGGTTGGTTAGGGGCACAGCCTTAGAAGCAAAGTGGGGAATGAATCGCCGATAATACCCAGCGATTCCCAGAAAGGCTCGTACCTGCTTCTTGCTGTTGGGACGTGGCCAACTCTGGATGGCCTCGACTTTGTTGAGTTGGGGTTTTATTACTCCCCTCCCAATGGTGTACCCAAGATATTTGGCCTCCTCCTGCCCAATGGTACACTTCTTGGGGTTAGCCGTAAACCCCGCTTCCCGAACAGAGTCCAGGACTGCTTGCACTTTTGGCAGATGTGAGGCCCAATCTGTGCTATGGACAATTACGTCATCCAGGTAAGCCGCAACATACTTCCGATGGGGCCTCAGCATCTGGTCCATTTTCCGCTGGAATGTGGCCGGCGCATTCTGTAACCCGAACGGCATTCTTTTATATTGGAACGCCCCGTCTGGGGTTACAAATGCGGTTTTCTCTTTGGCCAATTTGGCCAGGGGGATTTGCCAATACCCTTTTGTGAGGTCAAGAGTCGTCATGTATCGGGCTGTTCCCAGCCGGTCGATCAACTCATCTATACGTGGCATGGGGTAGGTGTCAAATTTTGTAACTTTGTTCAACTGACGAAAATCGTTACAAAATCGCCAGCTCCCATCCGGTTTAGGCACCAACACAATGGGACTAGACCAATCACTTTGGGACTCCTCTATCACCCCTAAGTTCAGCATTTTCTGTACTTCCTCCCGTATTGCCTCCCGTCGGGCCTCTGGGATCCGATAGGGTTTTAACTTCACCCTTTCACCGGGCGGGGTAATGATGTCATGCTCTACCCCAGATGTTTGTCCCGGCAGCTCAGAGAATACCTCCTTGTTGCGAAGCACAAACTCCTTAACCTCCTGTTGTTGGGGTTGTGACAAGGTGGCTGCTATTCCAACCTCAGGAATCACGCAACCAGTTTGAGCTGGTGACCAAGTGTCTGCGACTAGGGACTCTCTATCCCTCCAGGCTTTCAACAGATTAACGTGATAGATCTGTTCGGGCTTTCGCCTTCCTGGTTGTCTGACCTTGTAATTCACTTCGCTCACTTTTTCCATTATCTCGTAGGGGCCTTGTCATTTGGCAAGGAATTTACTTTCAACCGTAGGGACAAGTACCAGTATCCTATCCCCCGGGGAAAAGGTATGGGTCTTGGCTCCACAGTTGTACACTCTCTGCTGTGCTAACTGCGCTTGGGCCAAATGTTCCTTCACGATGGGCATTACCTGTGCAATTCGGTCTTGCATCAGGGCGACATGCTCAATCACACTCCTGTGGGGAGAACTCTCACTTTCCCAAGTTTCCTTGGCAATATCCAACAGCCCTCTTGGGTGTCTCCCATACAGTAACTCAAAGGGGGAGAATCCCATAGAGGATTGGGGCACCTCCCTAATAGCAAACATCAGATAAGGAAGTAGACAGTCCCAATCCTTTCCATCTCTATCCACCACTTTCTTCAACATTTGTTTTAGGGTTTTGTTGAATCTTTCAACCAGCCCATCGGTTTGGGGGTGATACACAGATGTACGTAATTGCGTCACTTTGAACAATTTACACAGCTCCTTCATAACCCGGGACATAAAGGGTGTACCTTGGTCCGTAAGCAGTTCTTTACAAATACCCACCCGGCTAAACACAAGAGATAGCTCTTTGGCTATGGTTTTGGCCGAGGTATTTCGGAGAGGGATCGCTTCTGGATAACGGGTGGCATAGTCCATTATAACTAATATGTACTGGTGCCCCCTAGCGGACTTGATTATAGGACCTACCAAATCCATGGCGATCCTCTCAAACGGGACCTCAATGATGGGTAGAGGGACCAGCGGGCTACGGAAATGTGGCATCGGGGCCGACCTCTGACACACAGGGCAGGAGGAACAATAATTTTCTATGTCCTTCATCACCCCCGGCCAATAGAATCTCTGTAATACCCTCTCTCGGGTTTTCTCTGTCCCCAGATGACCTCCAAGAATGTGCCCATGGGCCAACTCCAACACCAACTTCCTGTAAGGTTTGGGCACCACAAGCTGCTCAACGGTTTCTTCTGCCCTTTTTGCCACCCGATACAGTAGGTCCTTCTCTACGCTGAAGTATGGGTAAGTGCAGGTATTATCTGGGTTCACTAACTCGCCATCTATTTTCACTACGTTTTCCCGTGCCTTTATTAGGGCGGGGTCTTTCAACTGTTCTGTGGCAAAGTTTTCCCTGTGAACCTCAAGATCAGAAAACTCCACAGACGGTAGGTTTTCGTCTGAGGAGGTGGGCTCCTCTCCAGTTTCTTGAGTCTCCCCTGCCAATACTGATAAGGGAAATTCCGGAGAGTCCTCACCACTCTCAGGGGAGTTCTGGCTATCACATTCCTGGTACATAGGGGTACCAGTGGGGGGCTCAGGATCATCCCACAGTTCCCAGAACTTCGGAAAATCCCTTCCCACAATGGCGTCATGCGGTAACTGAGATACTAAGCCCACTGGATGAGAGAGGGTACCTTTGGGGGTCTCGAAACACACTGTAGTCACTGGATACTCTCGGGTGTCCCCATGCACACAAATAACAGCTACCTTGCTATTCCCAGAGACCTCTGTTTTAACTAACTCAGCCTTTATCAGGGTCACAAGGCTACCTGAATCCAGCAATACCACAACATTTCTACCATTAACACACATTTTGCATAAATGTTTCTCAGTTCCTCGAATGGCAGTGCATGCGACTGTCGCACACAGCGACTGACGTCTGCCCGTCAGAAAGTCACACTGCATGGGTTCCTCCACAACCGGGCAATTGGCTGCAATATGTCCCGCTTGCCGGCAGCGGTAGCAAACGATCCTTCTTGCCGCCTCTTGAGCCGCTGATTTCCCAGGCTGTTCTCGCCAAACTTGGGGTAGAGCTCCCACCCTCTCACTCTCTCCACCCTCACCCCTTGGAATCCTCTTATCCGCCCCTGGGGATGGTCTGGTCTTAGGGTGGAAAGTCCGAGTGTCTCTGGAAGAGGCCGTCAGGTTCTCTGTAGCCAAGTATTTCTCCACACGATCCACAAGACCATCGGCCGTCTCTGGGTCTCCATGGCTTACCCACTTTTGGATGGCAGTAGGAAGAGCTCTCAAAAACCGATCCATTACAACACGTTCGACAATCTTTGGTGCGGACAAAGTCTCTGGCTGTAGCCACTTTCTGCTCAGGTGAATGAGATTATACATTTGAGACCTGGGGGGTTTTCCAAGCTGGAAAGTCCAGTTATGCACACGCTGAGCCCGGACAGCCTGGGTGACACCCAGCCTTGCCAATATTTCAGCTTTTAGCATCACATAGTCTTTTGCTTGGTCAGGCTCTAGGTCATAGTAAGCCTTCTGCGATTCACCAGTTAACAGAGGAGCCACCAGTCCAGCCCACTGCTCCTCAGGCCACTTTTCTCTTTCAGCAGTCCTTTCAAATGTGGTCAAAAATACCTCTGGATCATCCTCTCCAGTCATTTTTGTCAATAAACGACTCACCCCAAAGGACGCGGTATTAGTGGGACGGCTTCCCTCACTGGTCTGCGGACGTTGCTGCATTACTGCTTCCATTTGTTGTAGTCTCTGCTCTTGCTTCTGTAACAGGTCTATGAAGCGGGCCTCAGATTGCTGCTGGGCTTGTTGCTGAGCTTCCAGACTCTGTTGGTGAGCTTGCTGCTGAGCTGCAAGGCTCTGTTGATGAGCTTGCTGCTGGGCTGCGAAGTTCTGTTGTTGAGCTGCAAGGCTCTGTTGATGAGCTGCAAGGCTCTTTTGCAAACCTGCATTTGTCTGCTGTTGATTGGCATTTGCTAGAGCCAGCTGCTTCAGTATCTCCTCCATGCTGGCTTAAAAAAAACTGCCTGTATTCTCCACCAACTGTGAGGGGGTTAGCTCGGCAGCGGGTGTGTGTGACCCCCGGGATGGGCTCCCCACACAAAAACAGGCCCAGCAAACGGAGGTTGTGGTTTTCAAAATCAAAAAAAAGGTGCGGTTTATTTTCTATTTACAGTGACAAAACACAGCAAAGCCAAAAGAAACATAAACAAAATAAATCCTGGTCAACTTGACCTCTGACTAAACATACAGGTTTCCTAACTAACAACTGGGATCAGCCTAGTGCTGTCCTAGTCCCTAAGTCCCTGGTTTTAAATGTCCAAGCAAATAGCCACACAGGCTTTGTCTCACCGCACAAGGGTTCACTCTCTCCAGGAAGTCCACACAGGTCTGCTTCCAGGCATGAGCTAACACCTAATGAATCTGGGAGTTCTTATAGAGGCCTAAATGAGCTGACAAGCTTCAGCTGGTCTCATCAACTCCCTGTCTGCACGACGCCCCACACTCTCCCTAGAGGTATGAGTCATCCATGAGCCCACTATCCTCAGCTGGGCTTATACAACTCTCCACCTAGTTGTATAAGTCGGCGTAAAGCCTGAATCTGGGCGAAATATATCTACCCCCCTGGATGCAACCAGGTGACTTTACCTTCCTGCTGTCACACAGTGTACTGATCATCAGTTTGGTCCCAACAGTGCCCACCAGTGCTGCCAATCCGTGCCCACCAGTGCTGCCAATATGTGCCCACCAGTGCCCATCAGTGCCTCCTCATCAGTGTCACCTATTGGTGCCGCCTATCAGTGCCCATCAGTGTCACCTATCAGTGTCACCTATCAGTGCCCATCAATGCTGACTATCAATGCACCCTCATCAGTTTTTCCTGATCAGTGCCCACCAGTGCCACTGCATCAGTGCAGCCTCATCAGTGCCCATCAGTGCAGCCTCATCAGTGCACATCAGTGAAGAAGAAAAATTACCTGTTTGCCAAATGATATAACAAACTATGAAAAAGGGTTTTTTTTTCTCAACATTTTCTGTCTTTTTTTGTTTATTTATCAAAAAATAAAAACCCAGTGGTGATTAACCACTTCCATACCGGGCCATTGTAAAATGACGCTGGCAGGAACCCTCTCTCCCCCTGGGTGGACGTCATATGACGTCCTGGGTTTGAGGAGGGATATCTGAATGATGCCTGCAGCTAGAGGCATCATTCAGATATCCTTGTTTTCAGCCGGCGATCCTGCGCACCATAAGAATGATCATATCGGCGGTTCCACCGCTTGATCATTCTTATAGGTGGCGGGATGGGACATCCCCCCCCTCCCGCTGCCATCCGGTGCTTCTCCGGGCTCTCCCATGCCATTGGGGACCCGGAGAGAATCGTCCGGCGCCGGTGGTGGGTCACGTGACGAGCATAGAGATGACTGGTGACCAGATGGTCACCAGTCATCTCTATGACCGTCGGAGGCCCGGGCGTGATGTGATGACGTCACGCCCGGGTCCTCAAATGTAAAAAAAGCCGCCATTGCGGCTGTATGTATGAGATCGGTGAAAAAAAATTCACGATCTCATGCTTTCCAGCCTGGAGGAGAGATGTGGGGTCTTATTGACCCCGCATCTCTCCATAAAGAGGACCTGTCACACACATTCCTATTACAAGGGATGTTTACATTCCTTGTAATAGGAATAAAATGAAAAAAAAAAAAAGTAAAATAAAATAAATAATATAATAATTTTTTTTTTTAAAAAACGCCCATCCCCAATAGCTCCCGCTTAGAATCGAACGCACACCTAAGTCCCGCCCGCATATGTAAACACCGTTCAAACCACATATGTGAGGTATCGCCGCGTGCGTTAGAGCGCGTGCAACAATTCTAGCACTAGACCTTCTCTGTAACTCTAACCTGGTAACCTGTAAAAAATTTCAAAGCGTAGCCTATGGAGATTTTTAAGTACCGAAGTTTGGCACCATTCCATGAGTGTGTGCAATTTTAAAGCGTGACATGTTAGGTATCTTTTTACTCGGCGTAACATAAGCTTTCATATTTTACAAAGAAATTGGGGTAACTTTACAGTTTTGTTATTTTTAAAATCATGAAACCCTTTTTTTCCCCCAAAAAAGGCGTTTGAAAAATTATTGTGCAAATACCGTGCAAGATAAAAAGTTGCAACGACCGTCATTTTATTCCCTAGGGTGTCTGCTAAAAAAAACATATATAATGTTTTGGGGTTCTGAGTAATTTTCTAGCAAAAGAATGATGATTTGTACATGTAGGAGAGAGGTGCCAGAATAGGCCCGGTATGGAAGTGGTATAAAAAGCCCTGTATGGAAAGGGTTAAATAACACCAAAAGGAAGCTCTATTTGTGTGAAAACAATTATAAAAATTTTTTTGGGTACAGTGTTGCAGGACTACGCAATTGTCATTCAAAGTGCGATAGCGCTGAAAGCTGAAAATTGGCCTGGGCAGGAAGGGGGTAAAAGTTCACAGTAGGCAAGTAGTTAAAGGAGAAGTCCACCCTAACATTAAAATCTCTGAATCTACAGATATCTACAATCTAACACTAACCTATCTAGCCCTGTAAAAAAAGAAATCGCTATACATACCTTTTCTGAAGTCGCTCCGGTCCGGTCCCACACTGAGCTGTCAGCGGCGGCTTCATTGTGGAGGCGGATACAAAGGAGACAGCCGACAACAGAAGCCCCATAGTAACTCTATGGGTGACATCACTTCCTATTCATTTCACAACCATTGTCGGCTGTGTCCTCTGCAGAGCTTCCGCTGCTGTAGACCGGAGCGGCTTCAAAGGTATTGTGAGGGGGTTAGCTCGGTAGCGGGTGTGTGTGACCCCCTGGATGGGCTCCCCACACAAAAACAGGCCCAGCAGACGGAGGTTGTGGTTTTCAAGATCAAAAGGTGCGGTTTATTTCTCTATTTAAAGTGACAAAAACACAGCAAAGCAAAAAGAAACATAAACAAAATAAATCCTGGTCAGCTTGACCTCTGACTAAACATGCAGGTTTCCCTAACTAACAACTGGGATCAGCCTGGTGCTGTCCTAGTCCCTAAGTCCCTGGTTTAGTAAATGTCCAAACAAATAGCCACACAGGCTTGGTCTCACTGCACAGGGGTTCACTCTCCCTAGACAGTCCACACAGGTCTGGGTCCAGGCATGAGCAAACACCTAATGAAGCTGGGAGTTTTTATAGAGGCCTTAAACGAGCTGACAAGCTTCAGCTGGTCTCATCAACTCCCTGCCTGCACGACGCCCAGCACTCTCCCTAGAGGTATGAATCATCCATGAGCCCACTAGCCTCAGCAGGGCTTCATCAACTCTCTCCCTAGTTGTATAAGTCGGCATAAAGCCTGAATCTGGGAGAAATATACCTACCCCCCTGGATGCAACCAGGTGACTTTACCCTCCTGCTGTCACAGTATGTATAGCGATTTCTATTTTACGGGGCTAGATAGGTTAGTGTTAGATTGTGGATGTCTGTAGATTTACAGATTTTAATGTTAGGGTGGACTTCTACTTTAAAGCTTCCTGACTGTTGTCTAGAGAGGCCATATTGGGTTGAACCAGATAATGGGTAGGCTTCTAATACATTGGACCTGCAGATCCTTGTTGCTAAGTAACAGTGCTGCAGGTCTCTGCTGCTTATACTTCAAATAAATAAAACAAATAATATTAACAACAAATTCGTAAACAATATAGAAAATATGTTAATGTAAAAGCATATAAAAGCACAGTGGATTAACTCTTCACTCTACTAACATTCATGTTGTAATTGGCCCAAAATCCAAGCTAATTCAAATTAAAAACTCAGAATAAATGTCATTCTGGAGGCAGACTACCCACCCGCAATGCACTGTGTCAGTACAGGCACAACAATCTACTGGTACATCGCTGCCCGTTTCCAGGATTAGGGTGCGTGCATGCGCACCCCCCGTGGACACCTGCTCTGATTTTACACAGCGAGAGTTTGTCAGAAGGTCCCGGCCAATGACAAGCCTGACGATTTTCTGTTTGACTTACCTTTTGCTGAATAAAGCTTACTTTAATTTTAATGGACTGTCTCTGAGCCGGCTGTTCACCCCTCTGATGGGATTTTAGGCAGGATGCCTGGACATACCAAAAATTACACACACCAAAGATTTTTTATAAAAATTTGTTTATTTAAATAAATAACAACCTATATATATATATTATTATATATTATTTTTTATTTTTATTTTTGGATAAAATTTGGCCGCGGCTTATTACTATTGGTTTAATTTTAAATATCATCAAAAACTGTATCAATAAATAAATCCAATTACATATAAGAAATAAAACCCAGCTCAGCCACTACGACTCGAGCTGAAAAGAATCAGCCTTTTAAAACGTTCCCAAACAACAACATGTCCCTTTTTGCAATAATAAGCAAAAAGGACCATACCACATAGTATAGCCGCGACAAGGGAAGGGGGGGGGGTGGTAAGTTCCGCTGTAGATCCTCTTCAGAACAACTGGCCCCGGACCTCCTAGCCCAGCTCTTTAAATAGGGACCCCAAAGGCTTCCAGAATGTTCTATGGGGTCAGCTGACCCCAATTGACCAATCCTGCTCCCAGGGGATCCTGAATTCTTTCCCCAGTAACTGGCCAGCTGACCCAATCCCTGTCTTTCCCGCCTGAATACGCTAACTAGCCTATCCTAGGCTCAGGAATTTTTTCCCAGCAACAGTTTACCTGACCTATCCTAAGGCTTCCCGCTTAATTTCAAGTGAGGGAAACCTTGAAACTGCTCCTGCCAAGAATCCCATAAGGAAAAGGGGAGCCTTGAAACAGTCTTATCCCCTTTTCCTCACATGGGATTTTAGGCAGGATGCCTGGACATACCAAAAATTACACACACCAAACATTTTTTATAAAAATGTGTTTTTAAAACTTTCCCAAAAGACAGGACGGGTTGTTACAACCGCGACTGTCACCAAAACCCCGGCACGCGGCCCTTTCTATGCAGGATTGGAAGGAAACATTTAGTATGTCCAGGCCAATGTCAGAAAGATGAACCCCATCAGCCCTATAGAGGCCTGAAATACCGCCCTCCAGGTCTACATGGCGGAAAGAGAAACCCATGTCCGGGGCCATGAATTTCTCAACCGCCTTATTAATTATTTTCCTAACCTTTTCAAAAGGTTTAAAAACCCCAGACTCTAACCATCTTAATCTAGGGATGATTTCAGAAAAAACAATCACCATGTTTGGATAGGATTGTTTTAAAATGTATAAGTATAATGACGAGCATTAGCCCGCTGATGCGCCCAATACACGAAAGAGTGTCCAATAATTCAGACCACTCCAGGCACACCTAAAATAATCAAACAACAAGATTAGGACGTACATATAATTGAAAAGACTTAGATTTCCATCTACCCAAATTCTTAATACGACTATCAACAAAACCCAACCTAGCAGCTTCTGTGGCAGCTCCAATTCTGAAAGAGTGTGAAGAAATCTTAACGTTTGCCATATTCAAAAGTTTACAACATCTAGATAATATTGCATTAAATTGAAATTTAGTAAGAGGGGAAGAATCCCTATGAATAAAAAGCACTCCATCCGTAGGAGGACGAAGTCTCAAATAAGCTGACAATCTGGCTACCGGGCAAATTAAAGACCCCGGGGAAGACAATAAATGTACCCAATTGCCTTTACCTAACCTGTCAGTTTTAAATATTTTTAAACTAGAAACATTTAAGATAACGTGTTTGAATAACAAACCAGACGGATTTCTTTTGCTAACTGACACTATTTCAGAAACTCTGAGTGCTGCAAAAAAGGCCATAGTAAAAACTGCATTAAAAAGAGTAGCCTCAAAAGGAGAAGAACATACAGAAGCAGTAATCGAGCAGAGAGATTCCAATAACCCAGGGGTAATAGGACATCTATTGTCAGTGACGCAATGAGACTTCTTATAACCTTTAAGTGCTTGTTGTACTGAAAAATATGATAAACAGGAGGTTAAATGATTTAATTTTTGAAAAAAGGATATGCCAGACAAAGTCTTATAAACATAAGACCAAGAGTATTCTTTAGTCATAAGAGATTCCAAAAAAGACAAAACCGTCGTTTCGGAGATATCCGAAAATTTAGCCCCTTTGGAATCCAAAAATTGCAACCATAGCAACCACGAGGACCTGTAACTAGACCAAGAAGTGGTAGCCAACGAATTTTTAATATTTTGTGAAATTAAACGATATCCCATAACCGAGCTGGGCAAGGAATCCCGACACGGTCCGCTGTGGGTAACAGGGAGAAAAATCGCTCCATCTGTAAACGAGAGAGGGCGTCAGCTGTCTCATTTACCTTACCTGGAATGTATTTAGCTTTAATCCAGACGTTGTGACACAGGCATTTAAAAACTAAATAACGTAGTAGAGCTATTACAGGAGGGGATTTGGAAGTCAGGCAATTGATTGCAAACAAAACACCCCTATTATCAGTACTAAAAAGGATTTGTTTGTTTGCAAACATATCACCCCATATCTCCAGGGAAACTACTATTGGGAAAAGTTCTAGAAACACAATATTTTTGCACAAACCTCTACTTACCCAACTTTGAGGCCAAATATCCGCACACCACTGATTTCCCCAGATAGCTGCAAAACCCACTGATCCAGCCGAATCCGTGGACAAGCAGAAATCACTGTCTATGACTAAATCCTGCTGCCAGAAAGCCTTTCCATTAAAATGTATTAAAAAATTATACCAAACCAATAAATCTTCCCTTAATTCCACCGTCAACCTAATATGAGCATGCAGGTTCTTGATTCCTGACATTGCTAAATATAAACGCCGAGAAAAAATCCTACCTATAGGTAATATGCGTGTAGCAAAAGCTAAGAGTCCCAGCAAGGACTGTAATTCTTTTAAGAGTATCTTCTTCTTCTTAATAAAAGACAGAAGAAGATTCTTCAACTTCTCAATCTTCTCCACTGGCAACCGAAATTCTCTTTCAACGGTATCAATAGTGATACCCAAAAATTCAATGCATGTAGTAGGTAAAACCGTTTTCTCATGCGCCAATGGAACGCCAAAATCTTCGCATGTTACCATGAAATTGCGTAATAATGACATGCAATGACTAGAATCCGCAGGACCCATGAACAAAAAAATCATCCAGATAGTGTATCAGGAAAAGGGATCCGGACTTATATGATACCACCCATTCCAAAAATGAAGAAAACTCCTCAAAATAAGAGCAGGACACTGAACATCCCATCGGAAGACACCGATCGAAATAAAATTTCCCTTGAAATTGAAAACCTAAAAAATTAAAACAGCTAGGGTGAATCGGAAGTAAACGAAAAGCGGCTTTAATATCAGCCTTTGCTAACAAAGCTGATCCCCCCAGCTCCCTAATTTTATGAATGGCCAGCTCAAAAGATGCATAGGAAACAGAAGACATCTCATCATCTATCTGATCGTTTAAGGAAGACCCAGCTGGAAAAGACAGATGATGGATTAAACGATAAGAATTTGGTTCTTTCTTAGGTACTATACCTAATGGGGACACACGAAAATCATTAAAAGGAGGCATATTAAAAGGGCCAGATATTCTGCCCAAAACAAGTTCTGCAGTTAATTTTTGTTCCACTATAACTGGAAAATCAGAAACAGATTTCAGATTATCCACCATAGTACAACCTGTTCCCTGAAATTGAGGAATTAAAAAACCTTCTCTAAAACCTCTAATGAGAAGCTCCGCCTTCTGACGATTTGGGTACCGCTTGAGCCATGGCAGGATGTTTTCCACTATCACTGGAGTTGTTGCTTTTAAGAAAAAATTCCCTCTGTGGCTGCTGCTGATTGGCAGCTGACATTTTACGAAAACATTTAGCCACAGGATGCGAACCTCCGCAGAAAGCGCACTCATGCTTATATCTGCATGTAGCAGGCCATCTACATTGGCTGTCATTAAAAGAAAAACATATGCCTTTCTTGTAAGAAACTGTGGACGTGGGAGTAGTATTACTAGTGGTTAGCCTAGGTAAAGATGACTTCTGAGGAAGAAAAAGGTTCAGCCACAAACCCACATCCTTTGAACCCCACTGTAAACCAGTGTAAATAGACATCTTGTGGCGGAAAGCCTCATCATATGTATACCATGAAAAGCCTGTAAAACATCTATAGGCTTCCTGTATGATGTCAATGTGTTGAAACAGACCCGGACTTTTATCCGGAAACCGTTCACACAAAACACTAGCATAAATGAAAAAACCTTGTAACCAGTTATTAAATGATTTATAGGGGGTACTTTTCCGTCTATCGTCATCTAATTTGTCACCCTTTTCCGATTTTAAAAACGGGTCTTTTAGAGATGGTAACAGTGATAAAATATCTATAAAATCCCCATTCCATATTTTATCTTTTACAGATGATAAATGAAAACCAAGAGGTGACAGGAAACAAGGCATTGATTCTTTAACCAGGCTATCAGTTGCAGCCATAGGAATGCTAGGCGAGGAAACTGGCGTAACCATAGCGACCGGATCTGCAGTATGCAGACCCTCTGGAGCAGACCCTGAAATCTTATCAGCAGACCAGACCAAGGCCGCAGGTTCCTGTGACAACAAACCATTAGGATTGGAAAGAGCCTGAGCATGAATTTGAGGTTGAGGCAATAAAATGTTCCTTTTAAAATCATCCATGAATGCAGCTAAAACATTCGAAAAACGATCAATAATATTCACATTGTTAATCTCACCTGAGGACTCACCCATACCCGCTGACATTGGCACCTGAGCTGCACAAAGCACTGGAATAGAACCAGCTGCTCCTGCATTGCGATGATCCGTCACTGCTGTGGTGTTCCCTTCCGCAGTAAAACCGCCTCTATGGCCGGCTGCTTCAAACCGAGAGGACGCCGCTCGTTGCCGTGGAGACGATGAACGCTCTAGGGGGCGTGCCGCAGTGTTCGCTCCTGCCGTCGCTCCACCCCTCTCTTCAGAATGGGCGAGACGTTTCTTCTGACGTTGCGCTGGCTCTGCCTTCCGTTGTACGTCGCTCAGATTAGGGGGCGGGCTGAATCTCCTTTTTGCAGTGCGCTTCCTCTTGCTAGGCCACTCCTCCTCCCCGTCCAACGACGCTGACGCCTCTGGGACCCGACCTGGAAACGGAAGCTCCGCTCCAGGCTCCGCCTCTTCTTCTTCCGCTCTGATGGCGTCCAGATCCACCTCAGAATGCTCCACGATCTCCTCCACAAATTCTTCGGCTTCTTGACCCGAAGGTAAGTCCAAACACCGCTGGATCCAGTCTTCTCCCTCCGCTTCGACCCGCTCCAGAAGCTGCCGAATGAGGGTCTTCATGCCGCCGAAGAGGATCTAAACAGCGGATGTATTAAATAGCTCCCTGCCCAGTATTATAGCTCAAGTTCCGCTGTAGATCCTCTTCAGAACGACTGGCCCCGGACCTCCTAGCCCAGCTCTTTAAATAGGGACCCCAAAGGCTTCCAGAATGTTCTATGGGGTCAGCTGACCCCAATTGACCAATCCTGCTCCCAGGGGATCCTGAATTCTTTCCCCAGTAACTGGCCAGCTGACCCAATCCCTGTCTTTCCCGCCTGAATACCCTAACTAGCCTATCCTAGGCTCAGGAATTTTTCCCCAGCAACAGTTTACCTGACCTATCCTAAGGCTTCCCGCTTAATTTCAAGTGAGGGAAACCTTGAAACTGCTCCTGCCAAGAATCCCATAAGGAAAAGGGGAGCCTTGAAACAGTCTTATCCCCTTTTCCTCACATTCCTTACACTTGGTGGAAGATGCGGGCAAAGTGTAAGGGATTACATGGGTGAACAGCTGGCTCAGAGACAGTCCAGTAAAATTAAAGTAAGCTTTATTCAGCAAAGGTAAGTCAAACAGAAAAATGACAGGCTTGTCTTGTAACCCAGTTGCACACACAGGTAAAGTTCAGTCTCTGTAGCAAACAGGTTTTATGTGCACAGTTCACAGCTCTAGCCAGAGCTACAGTCTTTCATTAGGTTTAGCTCACCCCAGCAGGCCACAATCCAGCAATGGAGTTCTACTCTCAACTTGCTGATGTCTCTCTCACTCCAAGCACACTGCTTCACTGACATATAGGAAAAAAATAGGCATAAAACCGGAACCAGAAGTCCACAACGACCTGCGTCTCACCGGCCAGAAATTACATCACCACCCGCAGTCACTGACACGTTTCGCCCCTCCCACGGGGCGTTATCAAAGGATCTTTGATAATACCCTGTAGGAGAGGCGAAATACATCAGAACACAGCGAGTGGTAATGTCATTTCCGACTAGTGAGACGCAGGTCATTGTGGACTTCTGGTTCCAGTTTTATGCTTATTTTTTTCCTATACCACATATGTGAGTGGATATATTTTAAGCTATTTGATTTTATAATAAAACAGAATTACGCTATGTGGATCTTTGTAAAACTGGTAATATTAAGTGGCGCCCTTCCCATATATACCACCACCGCGCTTAAGGGTTAAAACTAAACCTATACCAAATATGCAGCAGCCACTTTAAATAAAAAATATGAACAAAATAGTGTAAAATCAAAAATAACCTCACACAGCGGCGCTAAAAAACGATACCCTCCCCCTCCTGTGTCCGTGTGATTGGACTGGGAGAAGGTTACTGTTAATCAATTAAATATATACACCCTGTGACATAAGTGAATAATGTGCACAAGTAAAACTAAATAAAGTCCACACAAATTCAATCCAAATGTGAGACAATCTTCTTCCAAATTCTCCACCACACACAGTGTTTAGTGTTTTCGTGATCCCGCTCCCATCAGATGGACACTCACCACAGCAAGTTGCCTCACACTTTCGTGTTTGGCTTAAAGACGTGTGCAAAGATCTTATACAGCTTTGCGGGCGATCCTCCCAATTCAAATCAAGTGTTTTTAAAGTTGTAATCCATATGCAAATGTAAAAGAAAGCTCCAAATAGTGTGATAACGTAAAATCAGTTTAATTACACACCAAACATGCACTTAAAATACTGCAATTACCTAAAACACAATTTAAATAAGCGTATAAAACCACTGCAACTCCAAAGGCAAAAGTGCACCGAACAGCGAGTGTACAGGTCGCGGCGGACCCTCAATAAACCAGTCAGATCTCACCACCTTCCCGCTGCCACTCACTACTCCTTCGCTGCTCAATTCGATCCTGTGACGTCGAATAATCCGTCAGACGGTTACCGCATAGCCACGCCCCGACATGTTTCGTCGAATAGACTTATTCATGGGATTGGCTGTGCGGCATACCAGCTCCACCTTTTATTTCTCTTAACTTATGGGCGGAAGTACAATCTCTCCTCCATCCGCTTTGGGCGGATATGCGTCGTTCCCATACGACTTTCCATACCGCCCACCTTCCCAGCCCATCTGAGGGCGGAAGTGCGTCATCCGTTATATGCACCATGGGCGGAAGCCGGATATAACTTCCATTGACACAAAGCGAGTGTCCCCGCTGCCCACATACACTCGCTATTGGTGTCCATCTATATTTCAACTCAAATATCCTATACCATATTAGCAGTCGTGTGGCACATATCTACTTGGGGATGTAGTTCAGTGTTATCAAACATTAAAAACATTAACAATAATATATAGCGCATATGCTAAATATCATAGAAAAAATTATCAATATTTTAAAACCACTAGTAGCACCATGAGATCTTAATCTTATTATTACCACTCTGTATTTAATATGATACAGATATACTCAGTTGCGGGATCAAAAAACATCAAGTATTCTGAACAAAAATATATATATATATAAGTGGTAAATATTAGATATTTTTGTTTAACCTAAAGAAAAAAACCAATTAGTATATATATATATATACGTGCTGCGAATTTTTTTTTTTTTTTTTTTCTCATAGACAGTTATCCTATCTTACACATGGTATATATATACACCTAATACACATCACCATACCTATGTGTACATTACAGGAAACTATTACTAGAAAAAATGTGGATCTTTGCCATTTATTTACATCATGTACAAGCATCCCATTGCCCAATAATTAAGGAGTGACGAAGGAGGACTACAAAGCTCAGCAGATCCAAGATATCTGCACAAACGCATATGACTCCTGTCATTGGGAGTCCATAGAAGCAGGAGTGACGAAGGAGGACTACAAAGCTCAGCAGATCTAGGATATGACTCCTGTCATTGGGAGGCCATAGCAGCTGGAGTGACAAAGGAGGACTACAAAGCTCAGCAGATCTTGGATATGACTCCTGTCATTGGGAGGCCATAGCAGCTGGTGAGCAAGTGGGCACACAGGAGGGGAGCGCGATTTGCACCACATTTGAGTTTACAGCACTTGGCACTTTAGAACGATGGAACTTTAATTCACTATTAAAGCGGAGGTTCTGCGGCAATTTTTTTTTATTTTTTTTTGGTGCATTCTATTGGGTTTCACAATACAAGGTTAAACTCACTTGTTTGGTGTCTTCAAATATCCCCTGTCCGTTTTCATGGCAAATAAGAACTTTTAAAATCGGTTCCTGACAATTTCCATTTTGCTTGTGGGCATTGTGAAACCCACAAGCAATCATTTCCTGGAAGCGCCTGCAGTGTTTACGGCGAGTAGCTGTATCGATAGAACACCGCCCCTATGAGAAAAGCATTGGCTGTATAGAACGAGCGAGCGGCGTGTATAACCAATGAGCGACGAGCAGCATCCCCAGCTGACGAACTGTTCAGACTCGGGGATTTCCGTCGGATTCAATTGCGCCTGCGCAGACCATCCCGGAACCTATCCGATAGCAGAATCGGCACGATAGAACAGCATCGTTCCATATTGTCTCCTGGGAAACATGACTCTGTGCTCCCAGGAGACATTGCGGTGCCGAGGAAAGGAGTAGGAACGCCTACTCCCCTGGGAGGGAAAGCCCGGAAGTGGCAGCTAAAAACTAAAATCTAAGGTATTTACACTATAATTTTTTTTTTTGATGTGGCTATTTAACTTGGTGATAGTGTTCTGCTTGTGCCGGGATGTAGTTGTTTTTCTGGGTGGAACTCCACTTTAAGAAGATTTGAGATAATGCACTTTATGTGAATTATGATGCATTCTGTCCAATCACAGACCAGAGCCCTGTGTTTACCAAAGACATGTAGTAGATTACATTTTGACCTAAATTTATGAAGAAATTCGATTTTTTCAAAAATTTTATTGGATCCTTTTTTCTTTTATTTCCTTTTTATCATTTTATGTAATAAGAAACCCAGTGGTGATCATATACCACCAAAGGAAAACTATTTGTGTAAACAGAATGATACAAATGTTGTTTGGGCACACCATTGCAATTACCAGTTAATTTAGCGCAGTGCTAAATAGCAAAAAAATGACCTGGTCAGGAAGGGGGTAAAACCTTCCGGAGCTGAGGTAGTTAAAATACATTAAAGGATCGCCAGACCAAAAGCCCCCCCCCCCGGTGCCCGCGGCGGTCGTATCGCTTCAGGAGCGATCCGTGATGAGGGGGCAGCCATTGATTCGTGGCCACCCCCTCACGATCGCTCCTGGCGAATGAGAAGCTTCCCCTGCCTGTGAATTGTAAACACAGGCAGGAGGAAGTGATGTCATCTCTCCATGTGGCGGTCTTTTCATCCGGAGCGCCGAGGAGAGAAGACATCAAGTAAGTCCACTAACAGTACACTGACACGAGAACACATAGGCCCACTTTCCACCCCCCAATCACCCCCTGCACACCCAGTCACAGTGTCACTGATTGCAGTGGTCATTTATTTACTGATCACTGCATTTAGTGTCATTTGTGACTGTAAAAAGTGTGAGGGCAGTTAGCTTGAGGCCCCTTTAGGTCCAGGATACCCCCTTAACTCCCCAATAAAGGTTTAACTTCTTGATCGGCCCCCAGGTAACCCTTTCACCCCCTGTCGCCAGTGTCACTAAGCGATCTTTTTTCTGATCGCCGTATTAGTGTCGCTGGTGACGCTAGGTAGCCAGTTAGTTATTTAGGTTCACCGCCAGGTTTTTCTAGCGTCAGGTACCCCCATATACAACCTAATAAAGGTTTTAACCCCCTGATTGCCCCCTAGTTAACCCCTTCACCAGTGATCACCGTATAAGTGTCACTGGTGACACTAGTTAGCCAGTTGGCTATTTAGGTTCACCGCCAGGTTTTTATATAGTGTCAGGTACCCCCATATATTACCTAATAAAGGTTTTAACCCCCTGATCACCCAGCGGGTGATATCAATTAGGTTTTAGCGTCAAATGGGGTCTGCGTAGCCCCAGGCAGCGTTAGGTTAGTGCCAGTAACGCTAACACCCACGCACGAAGCATACACCTCCCTTAGTGGTATAGTATCTGAACAGATCAATATCTGATCAGATCTATACTAGCATCCCCTGCAGTTTAGGGTTCCCAAAAACGCAGTGTTAGTGGGATCAGCCCAGATACCTGCTAGCACCTGCGTTTTGCCCCTCCGCCCAGCCCAGCCCACCCAAGTGCAGTATCGATCAATCACTGTCACTTACAAAACACAACACACATAACTGCAGCGTTCGCGGAGTCAGGCCTGATCCCTGCGATCACTAACAACAGTTTTTTTGGTAGCGTTTGACTCAGTCGCTGAAAGTCAGGTGCTTTTTTACCTGTGAATCTTACTAGTTGTACCAGTAAATTTAGAGCCCAAAATGGCAAATCAAAGGTACACTAGTGAAGAGGCCTACACGTTTCTGAGCATGACAGATAATGAAGAGGAGGTCACTCATCCGTCAGATTCAGGCTCAGAATACGACAGTGGCTCAATGACAGATAGCTCTGACGATGAAGTTGAGGTCCCTGCCAAGGTCAAGGGTACCCGACCCCATTCTTCTGCTTTTGTTGAGGTGCAAGAACCGCAGGGCTCTCGTATGGAGCAGAGAAGTACTAGCGCCGCTCATCCTTCTGGTGAACTGGCAAGCACCAGCGGCCTAGTACACCCTGGTCGTACATCCAGCACTGCAGTAACACTTGGTGACCTGGCGAGTCCCATAAGTGCAGTTCAAGCTGGCGAGTAGTGTCCTGCTGCCACCAAGAAGAAGACAAAGACAGGCCCGTCGTGCCCATAGTGTCCTTCCTGCAGAATTCGCCAATCCTGATTGGATGCCCACCACTTCTACAGCACCCGTACTTCCCCCATTCACAGGCCAACCCGGAATTCGGGTGGAAACAGCTGATTTTATGGCACTTGATTTTTATTCACTGTTTTTCACTGAAGATCTCTATAGATCTATTGTGGACCAAACTAATTTGTATGCTGGACAATTCATCGCCGCTTGTCCCCAGTCCTCCCTTGCCAAAGAATGGGAACCAATTATGGTTTCCAATTTTAAGACCTTTCTGAGCCTTTCCCTCAACATGGGCATAGTTAAATTGAGTGAGTGGCGGTTATATTGGTCCATTGACCCAGTTTACCATGTGCCCTTGTTCTCTGCCTCCATGACCAGGGCACGATACGAGGCGATCTTGCAGTTCATGCACTTCAACAACAATGAACTTTGTCGTCCTCGTGGAGACCCTGAATTCGATCGGCTCTACAAAATTCGCCCCCTCATATACCACTTCAACAAACGTTTTGCAGCCTTGTATACTCCCCAGCAAGTTGTCTGTGTTGATAAGTCCCTGATTAAATTTTCTGGCCGCTTGTCTTTCAAACAGTACCTTCCCAGCAAGCGTGCCAGATACGGGGTCAAGATGTATAAGCTCTGTGACAGGGCCACAGGCTATACATGTAGTTTTATGGTTTATGAGGGAAAAGATAGTCACGTAGAGCCGGAGAACTGCCCAGATTACATAGGGAGCGCTGGTAAGATAGTGTGGACTAGTGCAGTATTAGCGTAGGGTACAGCATTTCATAGTCTAGGACACACTTACACAGGGTCTCCCAAGATGCCATCGCATTTTGAGAGACCCAAACCTGGAACCGAACAGTTGAACAGTTACAGTTACAAAAAAGTGTTAATAAAAAAAGGAAAAAATAAAAAACACAAAAAATATATAAAATAAAATAAAATAGTTGTCGTTTTATTGTTCTCTCCCTCTCCATTCTCTCTCTATTGTTCTGCTCTTTTTTACTGTATTCTATTCTGCAATGTTTTATTGTTTGTTATGTTTTATCATGCTTGCTTTTCAGGTATGTAATTTTTTTATACTTTATTGTTTACTGTGTTTTATTGTTAACCATTTTTTTGTTTTCAGGTACGCCATTCAGCTGCAGCAAGGATTTATTTATCTTGACAGCAACAGTGTTTGCTCCCACCATACATAAAGCTGTGACTCCAGTTCTGTAGGAGGTGATTTCACCACCACAGTTAAAAAAAGAGCATATATGCCGAAGCATGGGGGCAGCAGGGGTGGAGGAGCGATCTGCTCCTAATGCGGCATACATACGGTCGAATTTCCGACGGAGGCTTGCCCATGGAAAAGTTTGACCGTGTGTACGCGCTCTAGCTTTTGCAGGAAGATGCCCCCATGCTTCGGCATATATATATTTTAGGCTCAGGTTGCTTTTAAAAAATGTTTTATTTTTTACTATGTTTTTTTTGGTATTTGCTTTGCAGGTATGGTTTGGTAAAGTGTTACTGTTATACTGTAATGTTACTTTGTTTTAATGTTAACCATCATTTGCTTAGCAGGTACACCATTCAGTTGCAGCGCGGATTTATTTATCTTGACAGCAACAGCGTTTGCTCCCACGATACATAAAGCCGTGACTCCAACGCTGTAGGAGGTGATTTCACCACCACAGTTAAAAAAAGAGCATATATGCCGAAGCATAGGGGTAGCAGGGGCGGAGGAGCGATCTGCTTCTAATGCGGCGTACATACGGTCGAAATTCCATGTGTATGCGGCATAACTTTTGCGGGAGGATGCCCCCATGCTTTGGCATATATAAATGGTGCATGTATGCCCATAATTAGAAGTGGGTGGATGAAGGGAGGTATTCTAATGGTGGGCATACCCACCGATCAATCTCTTTTTTTCGTTCAGCCAACAGGCTTAGGTATCATCTTGGTATCATTCTTTTCAGCCAGCGGTCGGCTTTCATGTAAAAGCAATCCTGGCGGCCAATTAGCCTCTAGAATGCCCCCCTCCCACTGTCTTCCATGGTTTTCTCTGGCTCTCCTGTCCCAACAGGGAACCTGAGAATGCAACCGGTGGTTCCGCCAGCTGACCATAGAGCTGATAAGAGACCAGAATGGCTCCAATCATCTCAAGCGTCGGTTTGGCGTCATATGTAAACAGCAATTGCACCATGCATGTGAGGTATCATCGCAAAGATCAGATCGAGGGCAGTAATTTTAGCAGTAGACCTCCTCTGTATATCTAAAGTGGTAACCTGTAAAGGCTTTTAAAAGCTTTTAAAAATGTATGTAGTTTGTCGCCACTGCGCGTTTGTGCGCAATTTTAAAGCATGTCGTGTTTGGTATCCATGTACTCGGCCTATGATCAGCTTTTTTATTTCATCAAACATTTGGGCAATATAGTGTGTTTTAGTGCATTAAAATAAAAATAAAGTGTATTTTTCCCCAAAAAAATGCATTTGAAAAATCGCTGCGCAAATACTGTGTGGAGAAAAAAATGCAACACCCACCATTTTAATCTGTAGGGCCTTTGCTTTAAAAAAATATAGAATGTTTGGGGGTTCAACGTGATTTTCTTGCAAAAAAAAAAAATGTTTTCATGTAAACAAAAAGTGTCAGAAAGGGCTTTGTCTTCAAGTGGTTAGAAGAGTGGATGATGTGTGACATAAGCTTCTAAATGTTGTGCATAAAATGACAGGACAGTTCAAGACCCCCAAATGACCCCATTTTGGAAAGTAGACACCCCAAGCTATTTGCTGAGAGGCATGTCGAGTCCATGGAATATTTTATATTTTAAGTTGCGGGAAAAAGCCAATTTTTTTTTTTGCACTAAGTTGTCACTAAATGATATATTGCTCAAACATGCCATGGGCATATGTGGAATTACACCCCAAAATACATTCTGTTACTTCTCCTGAGTATGGGGATACCACATGTGTGAGACTTTTTGGAGCCTAGCTGCGTACTGGACCCCAAAAACCAAGCATCGCCTTCAGGCTTTCTATGGGTGTAAATTTTTGATTTCACTCCTCACTGCCTATCAAGTTTCGGAGGCCATGGAATGCCCAGATGCCACAAAACCCCCCAAATGACCCAATTTTGAAAAATAGACACCCCAAGCTATTTGCTGAGAGGTATGGTGAGTATTTTGCAGATCTCGCTTTTTGTCACAAAGTTTTGATATTTGAAAAAAGATAAAAAAACATTTTTTATTTTCTTTCTTCATTTTCAAAAACAAATGAGAGCTGTAAAATACTCACCTTGCCTTTCAGCAAATATCTTGGGTGTCTACTCTCCAAAATGGGGTCATTTGGGGGGGTTTTGTGCAATCTTCGCATTTTATGGCCTTCGAAACTGTGATAGGTAGTGAGGAGTGAAATCAAAAATTTACTCCCTTAGAAAGCCTGAAGGCGGTGCTTGGATTTTGGGGCCCCGCACGCGGCTAGGCTCCCAAAAAGTTCTACACATGTGGTATCCCTGTACTCAGGAGAAGCAGCAGAATGCATTTTGGGGTGTAATTCCACCTATGCCCATGGCATGTTTGAGCAATATATCATTTAGTGACAACTTTGTCCAAAAAAAAAAAGAGTTTGTAATTTTCCCGCAACTTGTGGCAAAATATAAAATATTCCATGGACTCAACATGCCTCTCAGCAAATAGCTTGTGGTGTCTACTTTCCAAAATGGGGTCATTTGGGGGGGTTTTGGGCTATCTTGGAATTTTATGGCCTTCAAAACTGTGATAGGTAGTGAGGAGTGAAATCAAAAATTTGCGCCCTTAGAAATCCTGAAGGCGGTGCTTGGTTTTCGGGGCCCCGTACGCGGCTAGGCTTCCAAAAAGTCCCACACATGGGGTATCCCTGTACTCAGGAGAAGCAGCAGAATGTATTTTGGGGTGTAATTCCACATATGCCCATGGCATGTGTGAGCAATATATAATTTAGTGACAACTTTGTGCAAAAAAAAAAAGTTTGTAGGTTTCCCGCAACTTGTGGCAAAATATAAAATATTCCATGGACTCAACATTCCTCTCAGCAAATAGCTTGGGGTGTCTACTTTCCAAAATGGGGTAATTTGGGGGGTTTGTGCCATCTTGACATTTTATGGCCTTCAAAACTGTGATAGGTAGTGGAGTGAAATCAAAAATTTACGCCCTTAGAAATGCTGAAGGCGGTGCTTGGTTTTCGGGGTCCCGTACACGGCTAGGCTCCCAAAAAGTCCCACACATGTGATATCCCCGTACTCAGGAGAAGCAGCAGAATGTATTTTGGGGTGTAATTCCACATATGCCCATGGCATGTTTGAGCAATATATAATTTAGTGACAACTTTGTGCAAAAAAAAAAAGTTTGTCATATTCCCGCAACTTGTGGCAAAATATAAAATATTCCATGGACTCAACATGCCTCTCAGCAAATAGCTTGGGGTGTCTACTTTCCAAAATGGGGTCATTTGGGGGGGGGGGTTGTGCCATCTTGGCATTTTATGGCCTTCAAAACTGTGATAGGTAGTGATAGTTAGTGAGGAGTGAAATCAAAAATTTATGCCCTTAGAAATCTTGAAGGCGGTGCTTGGTTTTCGGGGTCCTAGGCTAGGTTCCAAAAAAGTCCCACACATGTGGTATCCCTGTACTCAGGAGAAGCAGCTAAATGTATTTTCGGGTGCAATTCCACATATAACCATGGCATGTGTGAGCAATATATAATTTAGTGACAACTTTTTGTAAAAAAAAAAAAATTGTCATTATTCAATCACTTGGGACAAAAAAATTAAATATTCAATGGGCTCAACATGCCTCTCAGCAATTTCCTTGGGGTGTCTACTTTCCAAAATGGGGTCATTTTGGGGGGGGGGTTGTACGGCCTTGCCATTTTAGCACCTCAAGAAATGAGATAGGCAGTCATAAAACTAAAAGCTGTGTAAATTCCAGAAAATGTACCCTAGTTTGTAGACGCTATAACTTTTGCGCAAACCAATAAATATACGCTTATTGACATTTTTTTTACCAAAGACATGTGGCTGAATACATTTTGGCCTAAATGTATGACTAAAATTGAGTTTATTCGATTTTTCCTATAACAAAATTAGAAAATATATATTTTTTTCAAAATTTTCAATCTTTTTCCATTTATATCGCAAAAAATAAAAATCACAGAGGCAATCAAATACCATGAAAAGAAAGCTCTATTTGTGGGAAAAAAAGGACGCAAATTTCGTTTGGGTACAATATTGCATAACCGCGCAATTACCAGTTAAAGCAGCGCAGTGCCAAACTGTAAAAACACCTCCGGTCTTTAAGCTGACAAATGGTCCGGGGCAGAAGTGGTTAAAGGTGTCTCCACAATCGGATTTTCCGCGGACAAAGTGTAGGACTTTTGTCGAAAGGGCGTTGGCCAAGAACTTGTCTTGCATACAAACGGCAAAGAATTGTTGCCCAACAAAGACAAAACTACGTGGTTTTTCAGCTCTTTAGCGCCACCCTTTTGGCAACTTTTGCTAATGTTGTGTTATGGTTAGCATTGCTTCCGAGCAACACACATTTCTTGTCGGAAAATTTTAAAGCGTACTATCCAACATTTGTTGTCGGAAAATCCGACAACCATTGTCCGATGGAGCATACAAATGGTCGGATTTTCCGACAACAGACTGTCATCACACAATTCCCGTCGGAAAATCCGATTGTGTGTACGGGCCTTAAGATTTGATCAGTTGGTGAAAATGATTAAAAATAAGCCTAAAAAAAAGAAAATGATTGCAGCCACCACATTTAAGGATTGGTAAACTGCATTATAATACTTTTTCATTTTTGGGTTTAACAATGTTTTAATATGCAATTACTTGATGTCACCATCAGGGGGTGCCCTTCATTCAATCTCAGAATCTTTAGGCACCCCTAGTTTTCAGATGACGAGAGTGTAAAATGTGGGGTATTTTAATTTTTCTAGTTCTTCTCAATCTATACTGTAGAGCTTTTCAGAGTGCAGTTTGTATGCAGGTCACATGTACACTTCTCCCTCATGTACTTCCAACTTCAAAGCACAGCACTTTAGCCTGGAGGCTTCTACCACTTCCCACTCTTTCAGAATCGCAATTGGGATCTGACCTACATTTTAATATAGTAAAAAGAATGAATTAATCTCTTTATCATGTTCCCATAAATTATACAGAGCCATCTTCAGGATAAGACAGATTCATAGTTTCTGGGGTAGAACCATATTAAAAGACATAACTATCAATTTGAGTTGTTTAAATATGCAATGGTGTAACAAAAATAATAATGATCCATTTCCATTGAAGTTAAAACTAAAAGTTAGAAGAACCAGTCACAAAAAACTATATTTCCAGGATTTGGTTCCCCCTGGCCTTTACAATTCTACAGTGCCTGTTTGGGAGATCCCATCCATAGCACTTCATTTACATTGTGCCATCTTCCTCTAAGTCAGAACCCATTCACAGCAGTGCTTGTCCCAAACTGTCCTGTCCCACAGTCATACAAATGCACTAGCAGCTAGGCCAGGATGTTGGATTTTAACGAACCCACCCAAGAAAACTTATGTCGAAACAAAGAACATTGAAAGTCTGTACAGATACAGTAGTTGCAACCCAATGTTGCAATCCAAGAACAATGTCCACCATGCTGTTCATAGTACAATTAAAATTACTAGCAGGCAGATGATCGAGCTTTCTTGTGCTAAAAATAAACTCTTCATAGGAATATTTTGGATCTTATCAGCAGATGACATTGTTTAAGGCTAAAAAAAAAGAGAAACCGATGTGATGTTGACCTAGACTTTGTAGAACAAACTTTCTCAATCAGGGTTCCTTCAGTGGTTTCTAGGGGTTCTTTGAGCAATGGGCAACTTCTTTCTTTCCAATAATTGTTATTGTTTTCCAACAAGGTAAGACAATAATACAACGTATAATGGTACAAAAATGCCCAAATACATAAAGTCCTCAGATTATGTAGAGTATAAGGCCGTATGCACACGAGACGCCAGTGCAAACCCTGCTGAACGCATGTTTTTGTAGGCTGAAACCGGCGTTTAGATACACCCGTTTTGCCGCGATTTTAGTGGCGTTTTACCACGTTTGTGTCTATAAGCGTTTAGTTAAGAAACATCAGAAGACCCTCCCTAAGCTCAAAAAACAGTATTATTTAACCATTTCAGCCATTTTGTGAGACAAGAGTGAGTAGCAGCAGCTGAGAGAGCAGCAGTGTACTTGTATTTAGCGTGTCACTTGCCACATCACCTGCCACAAGTTGTGGATAGTCCACCTGGCCACCTCACCTGCCACAAGTTGTGGATAGTCCACCTGGCCACCTCACCTGCCACAAGTTGTGAATTGTCCACTTGCCACGTCACCTGCCATGTCACCCAGCCACGTCCCCTGCCAGAAGTTGTGGATTGTCCACTGGCCACATCACCTGGCCACATTACCTGCCACAAGTTGTGAATTGTCCACTTGCCACGTAACCTGCCACGTCACCTGGCCACGTCACCTGACACAAGTTGTGGATTGTCCACTGGCCATGTCACCTGCCACAAGTTGTGAATTGTCCACTTGCCACGTCACCTGGCCACGCCACCTGCCACAAGTTGTGGATTGTCCACTGGCCACGTCACCTGCCATGTCGCCTGGCCACGTCACCTGCCACAAGTTGTGGATTGTCCACTTGCCATGTCACCTGGCCATGTCACCTGTCACATCACCTGCCACAAGTTGTGGATTGTCCGACTGCCACGTCACCTGCCACGTCACCTGCCACAAGTTGTGGATTGTCCACTTGCCACGTCACCTGCCACAAGTTGTGGATTGTCCACTTGCCACTAGTTATGGATTGTCCACTTGCCACGTCACCTGCCACAAGTTGTGGATTGTCCACAATGCAATGCAAGCAATTACAGTTTTTTAAATATTTTTTAATAGTTTTTCATCATTTGCCATCATTTTTGAGATTTCTAATGTAAAAAAATAGGTCACCTTTAAAAACGCTTATAAACTAAATTGCGGCAAAACGCTGGTACTGCGTTTAGCCGCGCTTAGCCACGTTTAGCCGCATTTTGCGTCTGAAACTTGGACATTTTTGCATCTGAACCCATTTTTTTTGCTTTCAGAAAAACGAGGTTAAACGCAACTGCATATAAATGGCAATAAACGAGACAGTGTACATGGTCACATAGGATAACATTGAATGAGTTCAGGGGCAGTTAAAAAAAGTGTCCAACTGCCTCTGAACGCAAGTTTAACAGCATCTCGTGTGCATGGGGCCTAAACCAACCCGCTGCAGGAGATATGACGTTAGCATACAAATTAAGTGCGTACAAACTGTCGTCCAGCAATGAGCAACATCCGCTTCTCAGATGAGTAACCACTATCCACAATGATCTTTTTAGCTATCTGTAAGGAGCAGGGGGGTCTTCCCAATTTAAGGAGCATTCTTCTTCATCATCTTTATCATCTACATCACACTGATGTACTATTCAACCTTTCATTTAGTAATTATTAGCAGAGGTTCCCTGAGCCTGGAAAATGATTTCAAGAGTTCCTTTCTGTTAAAAGGGCTGAGAAAGGCTGCTGTAGAATAATTAATAAACATGCAGAATTGCACTGGCATACCATGCATTTTCATGTCCTCAGCAGACACCACTATGTTTAAATTAAAGGAGAAGTTTTAGGTGACTAAAAAACCAAAACAAACATACATACTCACTGCCATGCTGCAGCATTGGTGTGATGCTGTAGCTGTCCCGACCATAAGCCCACGAACTGAGCGATTACATAACTGCTGATAGCTCGGTTCTCAGTCTTCCCGGAGGGGGAGCATTGACTGTCAGTCACTGCTCTACTCTGCCCCTCCAGTGCCCCCTGGAGAGCCAGTCAGGAGGAGGAGCGGGCACAGCTGGCTCACAGGCATGTTTGTGCAACAAGCTTCAAGCAGCACCATGCTCAGGTGTACAGTAAATGGGTACCACTGAATATAATGGAAATCTTAGGGGTATATTTATAAAAAAATTCATAGCTGTTTGTCCAAACTTAATGTATAATTGTTCTGTACAAATAAGACAAAATTGAATGTCCACAGGCTATATTCATTGCAGAATTTATGTTCTTCATTAAAAAAAAAACTGTGTGAAAGGTGGAAATTCTGCTGAAGCTTCAAATCACACTTCAAATCGCTCAGGTGTGAACAACGTCATAGTGCACACACAACAGTGCACAGGAGAGGTTCCTGACAGGCTTGCTCATTAGATGACTGATTCAAGAGTGATGCTTGGTCACGCTACCCTATCCGGGGGTTACACTGTGGACAGTCTACTTTTCTGCCCAGTTTATACACCAAGCTCTGACCGATGCATACCCCCTGGCGTCTATAGCTCTACACACCTAAAGAAAACCCTTTCATCTGCTTACCAGCAGCCTGTGCTCTTTTCAAATTACCCCGCTGTTGTCTATTATTATTTTCACTTACCCAACTGGTCATTTTCTATAGATAAATTGCCAGTGTACTGGTATTCAGAGCCGCTTTGCATCTTGAATAAGGCCTGTTTACTATTATGCTCCTGAAGAAGCGTCACGACATGCAAAACATGTAGAGCAGAGCAAGACTACGTTTCTACACACCGGACCCAGGAATAAGGCTACCTACTTCCTATATAGACTGTTCTACCAAATGCAATGTTTGATTGTTGGATATGTGTCTCTTATTATAATTTTAAGCCTATCTATACTGTTGTATTTTTTGGAAGTGAGATGTTAGCACTACTCCAGGTCATGTACTAATGATCATGATAATGACATTTTTTGTATAAATGTAATTTTATATATTTTTTCTACCAATAAAAACCCCTATATTTTTACCTTATTTACCTATGTGCCGTTAAAAGTCTATCTTTTAGTTTAAATCAGTGTTCCTTCGTAATTATCGGGACGTTGGCACATTTACACTAGTACATCCACAGTGTCACCATGTGAGGATGCACATTTGAGCATTTCTCTTTAAACGTCATAGTGCAGTAGAATATGTGCCTTTACTTTCGACGCAATGGTGTGAAAACTTACCGTACTTTCTTCAGTGTAATGTAGATAATAAATGTTTTAACAGCTGCTGTAATGATGATGGTTAATAAAAATTAAAGAGTATGTAAACCCAACACTTCATATTCCTGATATGTGCCGGCTGTACCATGTACTTGTCTGAAAAAGTTTCCTGTTCTCTTTGTATTGCTTCCTTTGTGTAAAATTCATGGTGTATCTGCCAGTCCCTCTGCTTTCCTATTACAAAGTGTCTGACCACACTAAGCAGGAGAGCACACCGAGGTCAGTTCTCTAGTACTGTGCTGGGAACTTAGCCCACTCTCCTCCAATGATCAGACTTGTCCTGATATGCCCCTCCTGCACAGCCTATCACTGGGAAGATCAGTGTATTGTTGCTTCTCCTCCCCCAGCTCTTATGCAGCTGAGAACAGAGGGAATGTGATCATGTCTCAAAAAGGGGAAGAAAGTGTTTGTAATGTTTTTTTATAGCAATACACACGTTTTGCCTTTCATTTCTATTTTAAACCATATGGGTTGTTTTACAAGGTGAGGGTTTACATACTCTTTAAAGAGCAGCGTGTTCAGTCCAAACCATTCTCTGATCCTTATTTTGATGTCTGCTGTCAGAAGCAGTCTAGAACAGTGACGGATAAAGTCACCTAAAGGGCCCCTGTACAAGGGCAACTTTACTTACCCCATTCCTTGACCTAGTACAAACACATTTTTGATAGATAGATAGATAGATAGATAGATAGATAGATAGATAGATAGATAGATAGATAGACGTGAGAGCTGTTAGGGCATTATGAAGAATGCCTCCTGCTTGTCATCTGCCCTAGAAGTGAGCAGTGCCCAAACCTGTGTGACAGCCAGAGGAAATCCCGGGTACTCTTTGTCCTACATCTAGTAGAAATAAGTCCCAGGGGACCCCTGGATATTGGAGAACATTTCTTCTTTACAACATGTGGAAACACACAAAGAGAAGAAGACTCTGGATAGGAAAGCATTTCGCCCTTCTTTTTTTCTCTCTGCAGCAGACTCTTTGTGTCTTTGCTGAAGTGACATCAGGTCATGTTCTTTTCAGTCCACAGAGATCAAAGAATCGAATAAAAGGGAATTTACAGTGGTTCTGTATACTCTTCCTTCTTTACCATTTTGTTCTTTGTTTTGTGCTTGGGTCCTTTCAGATGAGTGTTCTGATTAGATCCCCGCCTGTCAGTTTTTCAAGTGGATCTAAATAAAAGCTCAATGTGCATCCCTTTACCTCTGGCAATATGAGTCTAAATAGGTCCGAAAAAAAACAACATAAAAGGTTTCTATCTTTTTCCTTTTTTTTTGGACCTAAACATGATGGAGGTAAAAGGATGCAAACAGATGCATATGCTTTTCCCATCGACCTAATAAGGGTCTTGAAATAAATATCGATAAATCGATAATATTGTATTAATAATCGATATTCAATAATTCATATTGATGAGAAAAGTTCCAAGAAAATGTTTTTGCTAAATCTCTGATGGGTTTATTTGTTTTTTCAGCCTAATGATGGCTTGCTTCACTGATAGTGACAGCTCTTTGGATCTCATATTAAGAATTGACAGCAACAGATTCCAAATGCAAATAGCACTCTTGAAATGCACTCTGGACCTTTTATCAGCTCCTTGTAAATGGGATAATGAGGGAATAACACACACCTGGCCATGGAACAGCTGAGCAGCCAATTGTCCCATTACTTTTGGTCCCTTAAAAAGTGGGAGGCACATATACAAACTGTTAAAATTCCTACACTGTTCACCTAATTTGGATGTAAATACTCTCAAATTAAAGCTGAAAGTCTGCAGTTAAAGCACACCTTGTTCGTTTCATTTCAAATCCATTGTGGTGGTGTATAGAGCCAAAAAGATTAGAATTGTGTCGATGTCCCAATATTTATGGACCTGACTGTATATACCCCGCCCCCACCCTTCCAAAAGAGGCTCATGTACCGTTCTTAAAGCCCGCAAACTTCAAATATATCCTTCAGAAGGGAGTTGTTCAGTGTCAAAAATTCCTAAGGATGGGGCTGTGAACGATGTGAGTAGCTAAAATAAACATCATTCAACCTATAATATAATATTACTTAATCTTTGGATTAAATACTAAATATTACACTATGGATACATTAAAAACCAAACATTCTTATTAATATCCTAATCAAGAAATATAGCAATATTTAAGAACTTTTAATCTTAGCTAAAATACTTTTAAATCTTAAGTAATATGAGATCTTTCTTCTCTTACGATGGGGGAGGTGAGTATTTCAAGAGAAAACCATTGATACTAATTAGATCCATATGCTAGTTCTTACAATAGAAAAGCATTTGAAGCTTAAATTAACTATATACTTACATAATTCTAAAAGTTTATATATTTCACTTTTCCATATCCAGACACAAATATAAATATTGTAAATGTATTCAAGTCCATTATTCTCAAAGACCCAACTCAATTCATTCATTTGTTAATATTGTTAATAGATGACAATTAGATATTAGATTAAAGAAAATCTTTATAACAGGTCTGTTACAAGATTCAGGAAAAAAAAAAAGGGTGTCACAAAAGTCATTGATCACTTGCGGATCAGATTGAACGCCGCTTTTTTGAAAGGATCTATGGGGCTTGTTCACACATGTAGCTAGGGGGCAGTAAAATCAAACCTGAGCTACCTGTACTATTTTTTTATTTATTTTAAGATAAAATAATAAGTTCATGTAAAAAAAAAATTCTCATGGCTTTGTGAATTGATAATAATATCTCTCACAGATCTAACTTCTTTCTTGTATTTTAATTGCATCCACAGGATTCTGGATTACGATTGCACTATGTTGCTGCAGGGGAACGAGGGAAACCACTAATGCTGCTTCTACATGGATTTCCTGAATTCTGGTAATACATTTTCTCCTCTATATTTTAAAAGGCTAATGTCACAATGTAACAGATTCTCCTAAACAACAACCACAAACTGATTTTCACCTTTACCATGCCCCCACCCCCCAAGACAATGTATTTCTTTGTTGGAGCAGCAGGGAAATATCTGGTGCTTCCAAGCATGGAGGATTCCTGAAGGATGCAGTCTTCAAGCAGGAGGGAGGGTAGGAAATCATTAACCTTGTTTAAGTTCGAACATCATCCAAGATAGATCTTATACAGGGTTTGGACTCTGATGGAGGAACAAGGCTTAGGGAAAGTAATTAACAGTGGGTATTGAGTCTTTTTTCATGGAACCTGTCACCTTGCCCTGACAGGGAGAAGGTCACTTTAACCACTTAATGACCGCTCACTGTATATATACGTTGGCAGAATGGCACGGACAGGCACAATCACGTACCTGTACGTGCCTGCCTTCGTATAGTTGGGGGTCCCATCGGACCCCCCTTCTATACAGTGAGCGGTGGTTATCTGTTCGGGAGCGATCCGTGATGAGGGGACGGCCATTCGTTTCCGGCCACCCCCTCGCGATCGCTCCCGGTGAATGTGAATCTTCCTCTGCCTGTGTAATGTAAACACAGGCAGAGGAAGTGATGTCATCTCTCCATGCGTCGGTCTTTTCGATCCGGGGCGAGGAGAGAAGACATCTCACAGTAAGTGCACCAACACTATACTGACACCAGTACATGTAGGCACACTTACACCCACCAGTCACCCCCAGATCACCCCCCAGATCAACCCCAGTACCCCCAGTCACAGTGCACCGTTTGCAGTGGTCATTTTTTTACTGATCACTGCAATCAGTGTCATTTGTGACAGTAAAAAGTTGCAGGGCAGTTAGGTTTGGCCCCTTTAGGTCCAGGGTAGCCCCCTAACCCCCCCTAATAAAGGTTTAACCCCTTGATTGCCCCTAGTTAACCCTTTCACCAGTGATCACCATATAAGTTTTACGGGTGACGCTGGTTGGTTAGTTTGCTTTTTATAGCATCAGGGCACCCGCCGTATATAACCCAATAAAGGTTTAACCCCCTGATCGCCCGGCGGCTGATATCAATTAGGTTTTAGCGCCAGAGAGGGTCTGCGTCGCCCCAGGCAGCGTTAGGTTAGTGCCAGTAACGCTAACACCCACGCGCAAAGCATACACCTCCCTTAGTGGTATAGTATCTGAACAGATCATTATCTGATCTGATCAGATCTATACTAGCGTCCCCAGCGGTTTAGGGTTCCCAAAAATGCAGTGTTAGCGGGATCAGCCCAGATACCTGCTAGCACCTGCGTTTAGCCCCTCCGCCCAGTCCAGCCCAGCCCACCCAAGTGCAGTATCGATCGATCACTGTAACTTACCAAACACAACACACATTACTGCAGCGTTCGCAGAGATAGTCCTGATCCCTGCGATCGCTAACAGGTTTTTTTTAAGCGTTTGACACATTTGCTGACAGTCAGGTGCTTTTTTACCTGTGAATCTTACTAGTGTACCCCTAAATTTAGAACCCAAAATGGCAAATCGAAGGTACACTAGTAAAGAGGCCTGCGAGATTCTGAGCATGACAGATAGTGAAGAGGAGGTCACGCATCTGTCAGATTCAGGCTCAGAATATCTTCCCGTAGAAGACAGTGAAGTCAGCGGCTCCATGTCAGATAGCTCTGACGACGAAGATGAGGTCCCTGCTAAGGTCAGGTGTACCCGATCCCAATCTTCTGAGGTTGTTGAGGAGCAAGAACCGCGGGGCTCTCGTATCATGGAGCAGAGTAGTACTAGCGCCGCTATTCCTTTTGGTGAATTGGCAAGCACCAGCGGCCTAGTACAGCCTGGGCGTACATCCAGCACTGCAGTATCACGTGGTGACGTGGCGAGTCCCATAAGTGCAGTTCAAGCTGGCGAGGTGGCAAGCACAAGTAGTGTTCCAATGCCACCAAGAAGAAGACAAAGGCAGGCCCGTCGTACCCATAGTGCTCTTCCTGCAGAATTTGCCTATCCTGATTGGGTCCCTACCACTTCTGCAGAACCCGTACTTCCCCCATTCACTGCCCAACCCGGTATTCAGGTGGAAACAGCTGATTTTATGCCAATTGATTTTTATTCGCTGTTTTTCACGGAAGATCTCTATAGATCTATTGTGGACCAGAGTAATTTATATGCTGGTCAATTCATCGCCGCTAATCCCCAGTTTCCTTCCATTGCCAAAGATTGGAAACCAATTACGGTTTCAGAATTTAAGACCTTTCTGGGCCTTTCCCTCAACATGGGCACACATAAAATACCGTCATTGCGTGCCTATTGGTCCACGCACCCAATTGACCACATACCCGTGTTCTCTGCCTCCATGCCCAGGAAATGATACGAGCAGATCTTGCGGTTCATGCATTTCAACGACAATGAACTTTGTCGTCCAGTGTCTCTATCCTTATTCCAATTGGCTTTGCTGAACGCTCATGTGCTATACAGAGCTTCAGGCGGGACGTTATCTCTCCTAAAATTCCAAGATGAGATAGTCACAGAACTCCTGTATCCAGGTGGTTCTGCACCTCACCATCCCCAACCAAATGCAGTAAGCCGGCTGCATGAGAGGCATTATCTGTATGTCCTCGAGAGTACCCCTACCCAACGAGCCCCCCAAAAAAGATGTTGTGTCTGTAGCAAGCACGGATTTAGGCGTGACACCCGTTATTTTTGTCCACGCTGTCCTGACAATCCTGGTCTTTGCATTGGTAAATGTTTTGAACGCTTCCACTCAAAAGTGAAGTTTTAGCGTAGGGTACAGCATTGCACAGAACAGGACACACTTACACAGGGTCTCCCAAGATGCCATTGCATTTTGAGAGACACGAACCATTACAGTTGTTAAAGTTACAAAAAAAAGTGTAAAAAACAAAAAAAAAACGTAAAAACAAAAAACACAAAAAAAATATAAAATAAAAAAACCAAAAATAGTTGTCCTTTTATTGTTCTCTCTATTTTCTCTCTATTGTTCTGCTCTTTTTTACTGTATTCTATTCATTGGCGTCACTAGGGCTGGTGTCACCTGGTGCGGTAAAATATGGTGTCACCCCCCCCAATAACTTTTTCCAAATATTTTTTACCCTACTGTTTGCTCTCTGTTCTCCTTTCTTCCCCTTTTCTCTCACTCTATACATCTTTCTTGTTCTTTCTATCCCTTCTTCTTTCTCCCCATTTTTCTTTGTCCCCTCCCCCCGCCTCTCTTTCTCCAGGACCGGAATTCACATCTCAGGAGCCTATAGGCACTGGACTCTGAAGTGCCTCCCTCCCCCAAACAGCGTTGCCAGCCCACTACAACTTTTTTATACACTGAGAAAACATGAAAGATCTACTAACAGAATGCATTTCTTTGAGAACCTGAAATGACAGCACGCTGCCTGACATTTTGGAGAATAAAATGTACATTATATACACTTCAAACAAAGTTTGTACAAAAAAAAAAGTGGGGGAAGTATGATGCACCGAACTGTTAATCATACTGCCCCCTAGCAGCCTGCAATGATGAGTGGCTGGATTGTCAAATTGCTATGGCTGCTCTTTGATTTCATGCTGATTTAGTGGGAATTTGCCCTAAAAGGGAAAGAGGGGGTGGAAGGTTAGAGACAGAAGGGGGGGAGAGAGAGAGGAGGGTAGGGGTGTGACAGAGAGGGAGGGGGTGGGGGTAAGACAGAGAGGGAGGGGGTGGGGGTGTGATAGAGAGGGAGGGGGTGGGGGTGTGACAGAGATGGAGGGGGTGGGGGTGTGACAGAGATGGAGGGGGTGGGGGTGTGACAGAGAGGGAGGGGGTGAGACAGAGAGGGAGGGGGTGAGACAGAGAGGGAGGGGGTGAGACAGAAGGGGGGTGACAGAGATGGAGGGGGTGGGGTGTGACAGAGAGGGAGGGGGTGAGACAGAGAGGGAGGGGGTGAGACAGAGAGGAAGGGGGTGAGACAGAGAGGAAGGGGGTGAGACAGAGAGGGAGGGGTAACAGAGAGGGAGGGGGTGAGACAGGGAGGGGGTGGGGGTGTGACAGAGAGGGAGGGGGTAAGACAGAGAGGGAGGGGGTGAGACAGAAGGGGGGGTGTGACAGAGATGGAGGGTGTGGGGGTGTGACAGAGATGGAGAGTGTAGGGGTGTGACAGAGATGGAGGGGGTGGGGGGGTGACAGAGAGGGAGGGGGTGAGACAGAGAGGGAGGGGGTGAGGCAGAGAGGGAGGGGGGTGACAGAGAGGGAGGGGGTGAGAGGGAGGGGGTGAGACAGGGAGGGGGTGGGTTGTGATAGAGATGGAGGGGGTGGGGGTGACAGAGAGGGAGGGGATGAGACAGAGAGGGAGGGGGTGAGATAGAAGGGGGGGTGAGACAGAGATGGAGGGTGTGGGGGTGTGACAGAGATGGAGGGTGTGGGGGAGGGTGACAGAGAGGGAGGGGGTGAGACAGAAGGGGGGGTGACAGAGAGGGAGGGGGTGAGAGGGAGGGGGTGAGACAGGGAGGGTGTGTGACAGAGATAGAGGGGGTGGGGGGTGACAGAGAGGGAGGGGGTGAGACAGAGAGGGAGGGGGTGAGACAGAAGGGGGGTGAGACAGAGAGGGAGGGGGTGTGACAGAGATGGAGGGTGTGGGGGGGTGGCAGAGAGGGAGGGGTGGGGGTGAGACAGAAAGGGGGGGTGATAGAAAGGGGGGGTGATAGAAAGGGGGTGACAGAGATGGGTGAGACTCCCCCCCTCCTCACCTTTTCCCGACTCTACCCCTCAGCTGTTTCCTGCACATTCTGTACATGCATTGCACACAGTCAGCCGGCACTGCCATTCTCACTGGTGACACAGACAGAGAGAATGGCATGTGCTGTGTGTGTGCACAGACCGAGTGTTTGGTGCTGCTGCCACGTACTGTAAGGTAGGCTCCTCCTCCTCTCCGGTCTCTTTCCACCTTATCCCAGGCTCCCGAGCGGTCAGCCTCCTCCTGGTTCCTCGAGTCCTGGCTTTCTGTTCATTCCCACGCTGCGCTTCTCTCTGCCTATGGGTCATGATCTCCTGTCAGGCAGAGATCACTCTGCCTGACAGGGAAAGGAAGTGACTGAAAGACTTGTCCCGCGCGATGCAGGAGTGCGGTGGGCACACTCGCAACGCTCCGCTGCAGCTCTGCAATTAACAACTGAACTGTGTGTGTAGCGGCAGCCAGCAGCCCCGGTGTCACCCCTCTGGCGGGTGTCACCCGGGTGCGGCCCGCACCCCCTGCACCCCCATAGCAACGCCTCTGATTCTATTCTGCAATGTTTTATCATGCTTGCTTTTCAGGTATGTATTTTTTTGTTTTCAGGTGCGCCATTCAGCTGCAGCGCAGAATTATTTATCTTGACAGCAACAGCGTTTGCTCCCACGATACATAAAGCCGTGACTCCAGTGCTGTAGGAGGTGATTTCACCACCACAGTTAAAAAAAAGAGCATATATGCCGAAGCATAGGGGCAGAGGAGTGATTTTGCTCCTAATGCCGCGTACATATGGTCGAAATTCCGACGGAGGCTTGCCTGTGAAAAAGTCCGACCGTGTGTACGCGGCATAACTTTTTTGCGGGAGGATGCCCCCATGCTTCGGCATATATATATTTTAGGCACAGGTTGCGTTAAAAAAATGTTTTATTTTTTACTAGTTTTTTTTTTGGTATTTGCTTTGCAGGTATGATATGGTAAAGTCTTACTGTTATACTGTAATGTTACTTTGTTTTAATGTTAACCATCATTTGCTTAGCAGGTAAGCCATTCAGTTGCAGCGCGGATCTATTTATCTTGACAGCAACAGCGTTTGCTCCCACGATACATAAAGCCGTGACTCCAACGCTGTAGGAGGTGATTTCACCACCACAGTTAAAAAAAAGAGCATATATGCCGAAGCATGGGGGCAGCAGGGGCGGAGGAGCGATTTTTCTCCTAATGCCGCGTACATACGGTGGAAATTCCGACGGAGGCTTGCCTGTGGAAAAGTCTGACCATGTGTACGCAGCATAACCTTTTATGCCGCGTACATACGGTCGAAATTCCGACGGAGGCTTGCCCGTGGAAATGTCCGACCGTGTGTACGCGGCATAACTTATTTGCGGGAGGATGCCCCCATGCTTCGGCATATATAAATGGTGCATGTATGCCCAACATTAGAAGTGGGTGGATGAAGGGAGGTATTCTAATGGTGGGCATACCCACCGATCAATCTCTTTTTTTCATTCAGCCAACAGGCTGCATGAAAAAAAAGATTACAATACATGTCCAACAAGGACCAGCAACGTACTGGTATGTTTCTGGACTTTGAATGGTTATACCAGAATGATGCCTGCAAGTTTAGGTATCATCTTGGTATCATTCTTTTCAGCCAGCGGCCGGCTTTCATGTAAAAGCAATCCTAGCAGATAATTAGCCTCTAGACTGCTTTTACAAGCAGTGGGAGGGAATGTCCCCCCCCCCCCGCATATAAACAGCGCTATTGGGAAATTGGGAAAGCATTTTATCACACCGATCTTGGTGTGGTCTGATGCTTTGAGGGCAGAGGAAAGATCTAGGGTCTAACCCCCCAATTTTTTTCAAAAAAAGAGTACCTGTCACTACCTATTGCTATCATAGGGGATATTTACATTCCCTGAGATAACAATAAAAATGGTAAAAAAATAAATATATAGAAGGAACAGTTTAAAAATAAAATAAAAAAGCACCCCTGTGCCCCCCTGCTCTTGCGCAAAGGCGAACGCAAGCGTCGGTCTAGCGTCATATGTAAACAGCAATTGCACCATGCATGTGAGGTATCACCGCAAAGGTCAGATCGAGGGCAGTAATTTTAGCAGTAGACCTCTGTAAATCTAATGTGATAACCTGTAAAGGCTTTTAAAGGCTTTTAAAAATGTATGTAGTTTGTCGCCGCTGCGCGTTTGTGCGCAATTTTAAAGCATGTCGTGTTTGGTATCCATGTACTCGGCCTAAGATCATCTTTTTTATTTCATCAAACATTTGGGCAATATGTGTTTTAGTGCATTAAAAATAAAAAAAGTGTGTTTTTTCCCCAGAAAATGTGTTTGAAAAATCCCTGCGCAAATACTGTTTGGAAAAAAAATGCAACACCCACTATTTTAATCTGTAGGGCCTTTGCTTTAAAAAAATGTATAATGTTTGGGGGTTCAACGTAATTTTCTTGCAAAAAAAAAATATGTTTACATGTAAACAAAAAGTGTCAGAAAGGGCTTTGTCTTCAAGTGGTTAGAAGAGTGGATGATGTGTGACATAAGCTTCCTAATGTTGTGCATAAAATGCCAGGACAGTTCGAAACCCCCCCAAATGACCCCGTTTTGGAAAGTAGACACCCCAAGGAAATTGCTGAGAGGCATGTTGAGCCCATTGAATATATTTTTTTTTTTTTGTCCCAAGTGATTGAATGATGACAAAAAAAAATGTACAAAAAGTTGTCACTAAATGATATAGTGCTCAAACATGCCATGGGCATATGTGGAATTACACCCCAAAATACATTCTGTTGCTTCTCCTGAGTACGGGGATATCACATGTGTGAGACATTTTGGGAGCCTATCCGCGTACAGGACCCCGAAAACCAAGCACCGCCTTCAGGATTTCTAAGGGTGTACATTTTTGATTTCACTCCTCACTGCCTATCACAGTTTCGGAGGCCATGGAATGCAATGCCCAGATGGCACAAACCCCCTCAAATTACCCCATTTTGGAAAGTAGACACCCCAAGCTATTTTCTGAGAGGTATGTTGAGTATTTTGCAGATCTCGCTTTTTGTCACAAAGTTTTGAAAATTGAAAAAATAAAAAAAAATCTTTCTTCATTTTTAAAAACAAATGAGAGCTGTAAAATACTCACCATGCCTCTCAGCAAATAGCTTGGGGTGTCTACTTTCCAAAATGGGGTCATTTGTGTGGGTTTTGTGCTATCTTGGCATTTTATGGCCTTCAAAACTGTGATAGGTAGTGAGGAGTGAAATCAAAAATTTACGCCCTTAGAAAGCCTGAAGGCGGTGATTGGTTTTTGGGGTCCTGTACACGGCTAGGCTCTCAAAAAGTCCCACACATGTGGTATCCCTGTACTCAGGAAAAGCAGCAAAATGTTTAGTGGGGTGCAATTCCACATATAACCATGGCATGTTTGAGCAATATATAATTTAGTGACAACTTTGTGCAAAAAAAAAAAAAGTTTGTCATATTCCCGCAACTTGTGGCAAAATATAAAATATTCCATGGACTCAACATGCCTCTCAGTAAATAGCTTGGGGTGTCTACTTTCCAAAATGGGGTCATTTGGGGGGGTTTTGTGCTATTTTGGCATTTTATGGCCTTCGAAACTGTGATAGGTAGTGAGGATTGAAATCAAAAATTTGCGCCCTTAGAAATCTTGAAGGCGGTGCTTGGTTTTCGGGGTCCCGTACGCAGATAGGCTCCTAAAAAGTCCCACACATGTGGTATCCCCATACTCAGGAGAAGCAGCAAAATGTATTTTGGGGTGCAATTCCACATATAACCATGGCATGTGTGAGCAATATATCATTTAGTGACAACTTTTTGTAATTTTTATTTTTTTTGTCATTATTCAATCACTTGGGACAAAAAAAAAAATATTCAATGGGCTCAACATGCCTCTCAGCAATTTCCTTGGGGTGTCTACTTTCCAAAATAGGGTCGTTTGGGGGGGGGGGTTTTACTGCCCTGCCATTTTAGCACCCCAAGAAATGAGATAGGCAGTCATAAATTAAAAGCTGTGTAAATTCCAGAAAATGTACCCTAGTTTGTAGACGCTATAACTTTTGCGCAAACCAATAAATAGACGCTTATTGACATTTTTTTACTAAAGACATGTGGCTGAATAAATTTTGGCCTAAATGTATGACTAAAATTTAGTTTATTCGATTTTTCTTATAACAAAAAGTAGAAAATATCATTTTTTTTCAAAATTTTTAGTCTTTTTCCCTTTATATCGCAAAAAAAAATCGCAGAGGCAATCAAATACCATTAAAAGAAAGCTCTATTTGTGGGAAGAAAAGGACGCAAATTTCGTTTGGGTACAACATTGCATGTCTGCAGCATTTTCAAGTTAAAGCAGCGCAGTGCCAAATTGTGAAATCACCTCTGGCCATTATGGTCCGTATTGGTCCGGGGCTTAAGTGGTTAAAGAGTCATTTAACGCAAAAGGGAATGTTATGTGATGGACAATTCTGTAACTTCAAATACCATATTCTACCTCAACCTGTAATTATCATTTATTCAGTAAAGGGAATTCTTATTTAAAGAAGAAGTTGCCTGGTCCCACTTTCTTAAAATGTAAATACATTTATTCATGGTGTATCTAAAGATCAAGGGGTCAGTGAGACAGTCTTAACTAGTAAGAAGTGTATAGTAAGTTAACCCGTGGTGATGTGAGAGGAATATCATCAGAAGGAGAAGCAACCAGCTGGGAGAAGAAGAGGTGACGGTTGCTGGTGATGATGGTTCCGATAGTGAGGGGCAGCTTAATACTTCATGCACCTCCACCTCCTCTTCCTCCAACCGCCTAACAGTTACCCTTAGAAACCTACGCCATCTCAATCCTTCTCTTCTCTAATCTTCAACCTGTATGACAAAATCTCACCCCTATCCTGCACCGACCTAGCCACTTCTGTCTACAATGCTTCACTTCTAGCCTCACTGGACACACTGGCCCCCCTCACTACACACAGAATTAGGCCCTGACCTCTTCAACCTTGGCAAACAGATGACACTAGATGTCTGAAAAAACATAGCCGTGCTCATGAGCACCTGTGGCATAAGACTCAAGCCCTGTAAACACGGCCGAGAATCTCGTCAGGAAAAAACCCGTTGTTTTTCCTGACGAGATTCTTGACAAGAATCTTATCCCGGCCGAGTGTACACACGTACCTTTCAAAAGAACCGCCGTTCTTTTGAATGGCATGAACGCGGTGACATCATCGACTACGACGAGCGTGCGCTCATCACATTCGATGCCGTCGCCGCCATCTTGCTACACCCTACCTATGCCTAGGAAGCTACCGCGCATACGTCGAAGTCATTTCGAGCATGCGCCGGTTTCCACGGCGACAGGTAAGTGTACACACACTCGGGTTTCTCGTCGGGAAACAGGCCGACGAGAATCCCGACGAGAAAAAAGAAAGCGGGTCTTCTTTTTTTCTCGTCAAGATTATGGTCAGTTTTTCTGACGAGAAACCTGAAAGAGTCGTACACACGGCCGGTTTTCTCGGCAAGAAAGCTCTGCAAGCGGTTTTCTTGTCGGTTCTTGCCGGGAAAACCGTCCGTGTGTATGAGGCTTCAGTCTCAGAAAGATTTCAAACAATAGAAATCTGCCCTCCAAAAATACAATTCCAGCCTCCTCACTGCGAAGCAGACCTATTTTATCACTCTCATTAATAACTTATAATCCCGTCCCCGTCAACTCTTCTCTACCTTCAACTCTCTACTTTGCCCTCCACTGCCTCCACCCACTAACTCACTCACTGCCCAGGAGATCGCCAATCGCTTCAAACAGAAGATTGATACATTTTGTGAGGAGATCTCTGCTGTTCAGATACCCTCCACACTTACACTTCATGCCCACAGATAGCCCATATCTTCAATCTCTCCCTCTCTTCTGGCATCTTCCCCAACCCTCAAAAACATGAACTAGTCAACCCCATACTTAAAAAGCCCTCACTGGATCCAACCAATCTTAGCAACCTATACCCATCTCCTTGCTCCCCTTTTTATCCAAACTCCTTGAACATCTTGTCTACAACCGACTGAGCGACCACCTTGCTGAGAATAGCATTCTTGATCCCCTTCAGTCTGGGTTTGGGCTGCGAGGAAGTACACAATGACACCACTCTGGACAGATGTAGGGCTCGATAGTATGAAATCATGTCAGGAAGACCGATACCCCCCAGGGATTTAGGCAGAATTAGCAATGAGTAACGGAGTCTGGAGACTTTATTGCTCCAAAGAAATTTAATTAACAGTGTCCGACACGATAAAAATAAGGCTTCAGATAATTTAATAGGTATGGCTTGCATTAGATTTAAAATCTGGGGGAGCAATGTCATCTTAAATGCATTATACCTCCCAAACCAAGTAAGGGTTTGTCATAATTGAAAGTGTGATTGTGATGTCGTTTTAGATATTAATGGGCAGAAATTGGTCTCATATAGTGAGGCAGTATCTGGGGTCAGTTTAACCCCCGGGTATTTAAAAAAAGACTGAACCCATTTAAACCGGTAAACGCCTTGTAGCTTAACAATACACTCCACAGGAAGAAGAATAATCATTGCTTCACATTTAGCATAGTTTATAGAAAAATTAGAGAGGTCCTTGTACAGAGCAAAACATTGAAATAGACGTGGTCACGAAACCTCTGGGTCGTGAGAAAGAATAAAAGATCATCTGCATATGCAGCAATTTTATGCCCCATGCTTGAGACCTGTAGTCCCCTAATCGAGGGGTCTGATCTAACTTTACAGAGAAAGGGTTCTAAGATTAACACAAACATTAATGGAGAAAGAGGGCAGCCCTGTCTCGTCCCATTTGACAGAGAAAAGTACTCTGATTGGGTCCCATTAACCAACACAGCAGCTGTAGGACTGGTATATAATGCCTGAATCCAGGACTGCATTCGTTCCCCCTGACTAATATGTCTGAGGGTAGATCGTAAGAATTGCCAATCCACCCGGTCAAAGGCCTTTTCAGCGTCTGTTGATAGAAGCAGAAAGGGTCGGGCCTCCGAACGGGCATAGTAGATCAAATTTATCGCCCTTGTAGTGTTATCCCTGGCCTCTCTCTGAGGGATAAAACCAGCCTGGTCTACGTGGACAAGATCGGAAATGTATGGCAATAGCCTATTCGCTAGGATTTTTGAAAATAATTTTAGATCAGCGTTTAAGAGTGCTATGGGCCGATAGTTCCCACATTGTGTGTGTGATCTTTATCTTGCTTAGGAATAACAATAATATGAGCCCTCAAAGCATCATTTGTAAGCTTACAATTGTCTGAAGTCGAGTTGTAGTCGCGTAAAAAGTAGGGAGAGAGAATATCCTGGAAAGTTTTATAGTAGATGAAATTTAGCCAAACTGGACCAGGGGCCTTCTCTGGTTTAGAAGATTCTATCGCCGTAACCAGTTCTTTTTTTGTTATAGGGGCTTCCATTTCCTCAATTACCTCTGGTGGAAGATGTCAAAAAAGCCGATATCAAGACTGCCCGAAAAGGGCATTGCCAAGTTTGGGTGTTATAAGGATTATAGAGCTTCCGATAAAATTTTTGGAATTCCTGAGCTATAGACGCTGAGTCTGACAGCTTAGTGCCAGACTCAGACGTAATTTGAGTAATAGGCAGTTTCATTTGTGACCCTTTCAGTGCCCTAGCTAGGAGGACACCTAGTTTGTTTCCATATTCATAAATAGCCTGCTTATATCGGCTCAATTTATCGCTCACTTCTGAATTTGCGATTTGATTATACTGCTGACGTAAGGAGAGTAATTCTTTCTGTGTCTGCAAGGCAAGTGTTTTTTATGGATAGCCTCAACTTTACTTATCCTCGAAAATGTCTTGCACTTTGACCATTCAGGGAAGCAGGGGATTATCTATGGCCACTCTTTGCAGAGTCTTCAATCTCTAATTAAAGCCGTATTAAACCCAAAACTAAAAATTTAATCTGTTGTAGCTTACCAATCATTAGATGTGGTGGCTGCATCAGGTTTCTTTTCTTTGGCTTTTTCCTCTGTTTCACCTCACCACTGTTTCACCTGGTGATATGGCCAGTAACAGACCTCCCCTGTTAGCAAGACACTGGATGAAAGAGCGCAGGAGACACAGCAGACATCAGCATTGTCAGTCTAGGGAGGAGGGGAGTGTTAAAGGGACACTAAAGGTTCCCGTTTTTTTTTTTTTAAATAACATGTTATACTTACCTCCACTGTGCAGCTCGTTTTGCACAGAGTGGCCCTGATCCTGGTCTTCTGGGGTCCCTCGGCAGCTGTCTCAGCTTCTCCCCACAAGAACTAACCCCCTTCATGGGAGCTCTCTCCCATGGGGGTTAGTTCTTGTGGGCGCGCTCCCATGATACAGCCTGCGGTAGTATTTTTTTAACACTAAAATTCGTAAAAAAAATGGAAAAAAATGAATGGGAAATTTTTTTTTTTTACACTCACCCAAAATGCCCGTTGCTATGCGGAAGTCCCCTAATCTGCCTCTTCCTTTGCCTCAGTGGTTCTCCTTACGCTTCCTCTTCTTGTGAAGGGGGCGCGCTGCTTTCTGGGAACTGTGTGTAATCCCAGGAGGCAGCCGCCCATTCACAAAGCGCCGTGCGAGTCGTGCATGCGCAGTAGGAAACGGGCAGTGAAGCCGTAAGGCTTCACTGCCTGTTTCCCTTAGTCAGGATGGAGGAGCCGGGACCTGCAAGGACCGAGCGATCGCCGTCGGGGGCCCGACATCGTGGGCAAGTAGGACAGGTAAGTGTCCTTATTAAAAGTCAGCAGCTACAGTGTTAGTAGCTGCTGACTTTTAAAAAAAAAAAAAAATTGCGGGTGGAATCCCGCTTTAAGAACCCTTTCCAATATTAAAGGGTTTGTCTACCCCTTATAAACTGATACATTCTGCTGGAGAACTGGATCACCAGATGAAAATAAAAGAAAAAAAGTCTAAAAAAGAAAAATGAATGCAGCCATCACATCTAAAAAATGGTAAGCTGCAATATAATAAATGCTTGCTTTTGATTTTTTTACCAGTTTATATGTGAACACCATGCAGTGGTTATTACTGAGTGGTCAGAGCATGGCCAGTATGTTTTTCTGAGACCCTTTCCCAACCAGCGCCTGTATTAGCACTTTTCAGCCATAAAGTTTGGGGGAGCCAGTTCCTGAACACAAAGAGAAGCCATTAAAATGTACATTTTTAAAAAGGGGGTGACATCTCTGGAAAAATACAAGTCTATCTGCATTACATTGACTTTTCATGATAGCTCTATTAATACCGATGTAACCAAGAGCACTTCTGCTCCACCTACTGGAACAGGCCTGATTTGCTGTCCTCCCATCCCGCCATACTAATACACTAGTATTAAGGGGCAATTAAGGGGCCTGGAGGCGAATGACTGTCTGAGGCAACATTTTCACTTATCTTGTAATAGAAATGCCCATGGAGTTGCTTGCCTTCTGTTACTCAACTTCTATAAAGCCCGTACACACGATCGGATAACCTATGGATTTTCGTCCGATGGATTTGACCATCGGAAATCCGATGAAACTGCTTTTCATCAGTCTTGGCCACACACCATCAGTCAAAAAACCGACCGTTCCAAACGCGGTGACGTAAAACACTCCGATTAGCCGAGAAAAATTAAGTTTAATGCTTCTGAGCATGCGTCGACTTGATTCTGAGCATGCGTGGGTTTTTGATCCGATGGACTTGCCCATAGACGATCGGAAATTACCATCGGTTTTTGATCCATCGGAAAATTTTAAAACAAGTTCTATTTTTTAAAACCGATGGAAAAAAGACCGATGAGTACCATACACGATCGGTTGGTCTGATGAAAACCATCCATCGGACGGTTTTCATCAGTCAAACCGATCGTGTGTACGGGGCTTTACTCAGCTTATCAAATCAGAAATCAGCATGTTAGCTAGCATTTGATAAAGTTCCCTTGACATTTTGGGTTGTTTGTGGATGTGATTTACCTAGCACTTATTGCTAAGAGCTGCTGGAAAAATCCAAACCTAATATGAGCAAAATATTGCTGTTACAACGCCAATGAAGTGCATATTGCAGACTACTTGAAACACACTTTATACAATGTGCTATGAATAAATCTCTTTTTTTGGACAGAAGAATTCCAGATTGCAGCAGTTCACTGCAGAAACTCCAGTTCTGATTGATGTGACATTCTGTGTGATGGAGTCACATCCATTCTGCTGCGCAGTACTGAAATCACCCCCCCCCCCCACTGGAAGGATCCGCCAATATCCCAAAATAAAGTGGATGTCTCAGAGTGTCTTATCTATTAGTATGCTATATTTCCAAATAAAGGAATCTGGTGTTATTAGGAAATTTTCACAAGTCTAAACGTCATGTATATTTAAAATTTGAATAAAGCGTGTTCACATCTCAGACCCTTCCACATCTCTTACATGGGGTGTGATGGGTAGTCTTTTGTCCTGCATTGTACAGCGTTTTTACAATGGCAGGTTGGTATGATGATGCACCCCCCAGGGGTGTGCCCATGACAGTTTGGGCTTAAAAGAAGTGTGTTGATATCACGTACCTGGTACTGGAGGCCAATAGAGAGAGAGGGCTTCCCTTGCGGCTAAGTTCCAGAACCCCTGAGGGTGAAAACAGCAAAGGTCAGGCCCAAAGAAGCACGGGTCACCTGCTGGACTGTATGCAGGAGGTTCTAGAGTACAGCTGGTGTGCTGGCGTAGAATCAGCAGACGGGTGACACTTGTGAGGTGTTGCAGGATTCAGATAATGCTACGACTGGAGCATGGTCAGAAGGAAGCCTAGGTCGTGAGCCGGGTTGGTATCAGAGCAGACGTGGTCAGGTGGATAGCTGGAGTTGAACACAGGAAGCAAACAGGAGACAGGTCAAGGACAAGCCGGATCGGTAACAGGAGACAAAGGAACAGGAATATCACGAAGATAGCACACTGGAGGAGCCGAAGATCAACCAGCTTATGCAGACACTAGCAGACTTCCTTATATAGGCCCATGTGACCTGCTGGTAGAGATACTGGGTCCTAAAGTCCTTCTCCTGCCAGAGATGCTGGGTCCTAAAGTCCTTCTCCTTCCATAAGTGTTGGTAGAGATGCTGGGTCCTAAAGCCCGTCTCCTGCTGTAGGTTCCCTGACAGTTGAAGGACACCAGTTAAATTTCCTAAAGGCCAAGTTCACTTTTTTTTTATCCCTTTAACTATGTACCAATATACCATTAGTATACCTCAGTTTCAGAAAAATACATGCTTTCTTTGATTTTGAGAACATGGCCTTACCTTAACCCTTGTTATATTTCTTAGAAAGCTTCAGAGACTCCCTGGTATACAGACAGAGACAGAAAAACCAGAATGACACAGGAAAGAGTTTACTAGCTGACCTCATTAGCACACACCATTGACCTATCAACTAAGTTTTCACAGCATCCCAGGCATTTCTCCATGCGTGCATTTGCCTGGCTTCCCCAGCATTCCTTCAGATGGGCTCAGGCTGTTGCTAAACTTCCTGGGGCCACGTGCAGCCCATAGGACACCCCTAATATAGTGCAAAGGACCTGCCTCTTCTGTGATGCAACGAGAAGGAAGTGAAGGCTTTTGGGAGATGGCCTAAAGAAAATGAATGCTGAGAGAATCTACAGGAAGTGATGGAATCTGAAAATCATTTTAAAAGATTTAGAGATAGCAAGGACAACTTGCCACAAATTAGTGGTAGTGTTGAATTGTCATACCTCGTAAACACGGGCGGGAATCTCGTCAGGAAAAAAAACGTCGGGTTTCCCGACGAGATTCCCGGCAAGCTTGACTTGCTCGCCGAGTGTACACACGGCCATTCAAAAGAACCACCGTTCTTTTGAATGGCAAGAAACGCGGTGATGTCATCGACTACAACGAGCATGCGCTCGTCACATTCGATGCCATCGCCGCCATCTTGCTACACCCTAGACTACCCTTGTAAGCTACCGCGCATGCGTCGAAGTCTCATCGAGCATGCACGGACTTACCTGGGGACAGGTAAGCATACAGGCCTCATATACACGTATGGTTTTCTCGGCAGGAAACACTGCAGAGAATCCCGACGAGGAAAATAGAGAGCAGGTTCTCTATTTTTCTCGTCGAGATTCCCGGCAGTTTTCCCCACGAGAAACCATACACATGAATGTTTTTCTTGGCAACAAGCTCTCCCAGCAGATTTCTTGCAGAGAAAACCGGCCGTATGTACGAGGCTTAAGTCTTGTTAACTTGCTGCACATTTTCACTGACAAGTTGTACACTTGCAGAGCACTTGAAGCAAAAGTTCTAGTTGACACTTCCAATTTATAGCAAATTTGCATGGCAAGTCTGTAGTGAAAGCAAAGTTGCAGTGGTGAGTGTACAGCAAGAGCTCTGCAAGTCACAGTGACCCCTGTGGTGGGATAACTAATGCACAACATAACTGAAGCAGAACTTGCAGCATACTTGTAGAATTTTTGCAAAGAAAGTTGATCTGGAGTCATGCAATGCAGACTTGCTGCAATTGTGCAACAAACTTGTGAAGCCTGGCAAGTCTAACAATAACGTAGCAAGTCATTTTCAAATTTCCAGCACAATTGCCTGCTATCTGGCAAATGCCATTGGAAAACGCTTCTATTTATTATAAAAAGTGAAAGTCTGCCCGAAAACGTGAACTTATCCAGTATCACATATAAAGCCAATGGCTATTGTAAATTGGCTTTGACAGACTTTTTTTTATTATTATTGCAAATTATTGTTCATAGGCATACAGTAGATGCTTTAGTTGCCTAAATTTAAAAATGTGGTTGATAAGATAGTTTTTGCCTCCTAGAGATCAAAATTGCCAATTATCATAACTAATATTACGGTACTAGGCATATTTTCAATAAAGAAAGTGTAATCTACAATAGGGCAGTAAAGAGCAAATGCTAACAAAGTCCCAGATAGCAAGAATAACTTGCCACAAATTTGTGGCAGTGTTGAATTTTAAAGTGGTTGTAAACCCTTTACAACCACTTTATGCTACAGGTAAGCCTATAATAAGGGTTACCTGTAGCTACCCAGGATATCTCCTAAACCTGCACGGTTTAGGAGATATCCCCTGTCCTCTGCATGTGCCGATGTCTGGTAACTTGCTGCACATTTTCACTGGCAAGTTGTACACTTGCAGAGCACTTGAAGCACAATTTCTAGTTGACACTTTTACAATTTGTAGCAAATTTGCATGGCAAGTCTCTAGCAAGAGCAAAGTTAAGTTAAAATAAATTCTCCACAATGTGACAAGTCACTTAAATGTGAAACAAAGTAAAAAACATTGTTTCTTGTTTTGGGTACAGTGTGAAAGGGGGTTAGAACCCCTGCCAGGTTTTATTGTTGTCTCCATGGATGTATTTACTCTCTTGATTTTTCTTGGTTACCATTGTCATCGGGACAGAAAGCGAAGAATTTCCAATTATTACCAGAACAGCAGATGAGAGAATTCCTTCCAAAACATACCTCTGTTTGAGTGACTACTTTACTTTCTAATGCCGCGTACACACGGACGCTTTTTTTATTTTTTTAAACCATAAAGCTTTTATTAATGCTTAATAATAACATTTGTAAAATCATACTAGCATTTGTACATAAGTATCATATAAAAGTATAACATTGTATAATTGAGTTCAATAGTAGAGTATTTTAATAATAAAACCATTGAAGTGGCTTCGTAATTAACCGATCATTGCATCGATAGTCTATTTAGAAATACTCTGAATATTTGTAGAAAAAATTGATTATTTAATCTCAAAAAGAAAGGAACAAAAGTAAAACTTTGTAGACCTCAGGGAGAAGCCCATAGAAGAAGGTATAATGATAGAAATGAATTGGAATAGAAGGAAGGGAAATAAAAATAAGGAGAGATATTGTTCATTCATGTTTCTCTATATTTGAAGGTCTATGTTCGAGTAAAGGTGGTATAGGAATCAGAGTATTTAAAAATGATCCATGGTTGCCACATTTTATTGAATTTTTCTGTATTCTCCTGTGATGTAGCCCTGATCTCCTCCATACCTCTGAGTAGATGTATCTCTTCTAGTCATTCTTTAATCGTGGGTGCTGCGGTACTTCTCCAGTGCCTCGGTATCACTGTTTTTGCTGCAGTGATTAAGAATCTGGTCAAGGAGTTTTTGTATTTTCTCATGGTGCAATTGGTGATGTTTATAAGACAGCAAGCTGCGTCTAAATGAATTTTCGTTTCTGTAATGTGTTTTATGATCTTGATTACTTGGTCCCAAAAGGGTTTAATCAAGTCACATTCCCACCAGATGTGGTATAAGGTGCCTTCTTCCCGGTTGCAGCGCCAACAATGTCCAGGAACCGTCGAGAACCATTTGTGTAATTTGTTTGGTGTGATATACCAATTTGTTATGATTTTGAATTAAGTTTCTTGTAATCTCACACTGATTGCGCATTTGTGTGCGAACACACAGGCTTGTAGCCATTGATCTCTCGTAAAGGTTCTTTTTAGGGTTGTTTCCCAGAATATTTTGTGTCTGTTGGGCTCCTGTAAATCATAGGACTGCAACCAGGTGTATGTTAAGGAGATGTTCTTTGTGGTCGTGGTAGCCAAGAAACATATGGTTTCGAAGGGCGTTAAGGGTCTAGTGAAATGTTTTTGTCTTTGAGAGTTCATGATGAAATCATGTATTTGTTGATATTCTGTGATGTGTAGGGGTATTTGTCCTACTTCCTTTTGCAAATCTACATGAGACTTGATTTTGTTTTTCTTTAAGCAGTGTGCAACTAAGAGTGGTGTGTTTCTGTTGCAAAGAGATCGGATAGAACCATCCATTCCCAATGGGAAGTCAGGGTTAGTTGTCAGTGGGGTTAGTGGCCCCAATGAGGATGTAAGTGAGTGTCTCTGAGTAATTGTTTGTAGGTTTTTAAGTGTTGCCCCTATAAGGGGATGTTGTTTCAGTTTTTTCGGACATGAGTTCCAGGGTATCCATGGGGTGTGTGACACCGGTATAGGTCCCATGCTATTCTCCAATCCCACCCAATCTTTATTCTCATTGTGGCAAGTCCAATCTATGATTCTAGTTAGATGCGTAGCTAGGTAATAATTTTTAAAATTGGGAAAACCCATGCCTCCATTTTGTTTATTCATAGTAAGTAAGTTCAGACTGATTCTTGTTTTTTTGGAGGCCCAAAGAAATTTTCTTAACAAGCTATGTAAGGATTTGAAGAACTTCAAGGGTAGTAGTATAGGTACTGTTTGGAAAAAATATAGTATTCGAGGCAGAATTGACATTTTAATTATAGCTGCCCTGCCAAACCAAGAAAAAAAAATTCAACGTCCACTTCTATAGATCTTTGGTAATGTTTTGTAAGAGTGGTTGAAAATTGACTTTGTACATTGAGTCTAATTTCGGAGTTAATTGTATCCCCAAGTATGTCAGGGATGTTGTTTCCCATTTGAATTTGCAATTGTTTTTTGCATTATTTAGTGTGGTTTCCCGTAGTGTCAAGTTCAAAGCTTCGGATTTATTGTAATTAATTTTGAAATTTGAAATATAGCTATATTGGGAGAATACGTTACATAAGTTGGGCATGGTGATATGTGGTTGGGATATAAAAAACAGTAAATCGTCCGCATATGCTGCGCATTTATATATTTTGTCATTGACATTGAAACTATAAATGTCAGGTAGTTTATTTATAGTGCGGATTAGTGGTTCCAGGGTGAGAATGAATAGCAGGGGTGATAATGGGCATCCCTGTCTAGTCCCATTTTGAATTCTTACTTTGTCAGATAGTGTACCATTTATTTTGATCTGGGCTGTCGGGTTGTGGTATAAGGCCTTTATCCAAGTTAGCATATGTGTTTTTAGACCTATATGGGAGCATGTGGCAAATAGGAAGTCCCACGACACTCGGTCGAAGGCCTTCTCCGCATCAGTTGATAATAGCATGCCTTCGTGTTTATCTATGTGTGTTTTATGTATGAGGTTCATAGCTTTTATCACATTATCTTTGGCTTCCCTGCCAGGCATGAATCCCACCTGTTCTGGTCCTATTAGTTGATTCAGTAAAGGTCTTAGTCGGTTTGCTAGTATTTTTGCGTGCAATTTCAAGTCAAGGTTAAGTAGGGATATCGGTCTGTAATTGGCACAGTCTGTTGGGTCTTTATTAGGTTTAGGTAATACCGTTACATGGGCTCTTAAAAAGTCTTCAGAGATGGCTTGTGGGTTTTTTAGTGAGTTCAAAGTCTTGAGGAGGTGAGGTGTCAGGATATCGGAGAATGTCTTGTAATAGTGTGCCGTGAGGCCCTCTGGTCCTGGGCTTTTCCCTGATTTAAGGGATTTTATAGCTTCGGTAATTTCTAGTACTGTTATTGGTTCCTCTAATGTTTGTGTGTCTGTGTCATTTAGAGTGGGGAGTCCGCTATCTGTGAGGAATTTGTGAATTATTTCTGCTCTTGGTCCTGTAAGGTCTTTGGCTTTGTGTGTAGGTGGTAGATTATACAGATCTGTATAATATTCTTAGGAATCGTCGGGCAATCTTTTGAATATCATTAGTTATTCGGTCTTGTCTAGTTTTAATGGTTAGAATATTTGTGGATAACAATGTTTCTTTTAATGCTTTTGCTAAAAGTTTACCTGATTTATCCCCATGTTCATAGAAAAACCCCCTTCTTGAAAAGAGGATCTTTTGAGCCTTGAGGTTCAGAATAGACTGTAGTTTTTTCCATAATTCAAGTAAAGCTGTGGCTGTTTCAATTGCTAAAGATTGTTTATGTTTGGCTTCCAAATCACTTATGGCCTGCGTTAAAGCCAAGAGTTCTTTTTCAGCTTCTCTCTTTTTTGCAGCCCCCAACCTGATAAATTCCCCTCGGACCACGCATTTGTGAGCTTCCCATATGTTCATAGGTAATATGTCTTCCGACTCGTTTTCTTTAAAATAATATTTAATTGTTTCTGATTAGGGATGAGCTTCGTGTTCGAGTCGAACATACGTTCGACTCGAACATCGGCTGTTCGATCGTTCGACGAAGATCGAACGATCTGGGCCGTTCGCGCCAAATTCGAGTGACGCGAACGGCCCACAATGCACTACGCCATCGCAGTGTCATCCAGGCGCTGTGATTGGCCAAGCATGCACTGTGACCCCGCATGCTTGGCCAATCACAGCGCCGGCAGCGAGGAGAGCAATGATTGGCCACAGGCAGGATGCCTGTGGCCAATTATTGCTGAGGGTGTTTAGTACACGCCCCACACTATAAAAGGCCGCCAGCACGGCGGCCTAGTGTAGTGTGTTCCGGAGCAGGGAAAGACAAGCATAGGCAGGGACAGTGACATTTATTTCTTTCTTGCTTAACCTGGATTCCTTTAGTTTAGGGAAAGAGAAGGATAGGTAGGGAGAGTGTCAGTGTGTTTTACTGTGCGAGTCCTTGTTTCTAGGGACAAAGAAGGAAAGTGAGGGGATTTCTCCTTGTGCTATAGTGTGCTTTAAAAAAACATTTTTTCTAGGGACAGAAAACTGTAGGTAGGGAGAGTGTCAGTTTCTTTCACTGTGCCAGTCCTTGTTTCTAGGGACAAAGAAGGAAAGTGAGGGGAATTCTCCTTGTGCTATAGTGTGCTTTAAAAAAACATTTTTTCTAGGGACAGAAAACTGTAGGTAGGGAGAGTGTCAGTTTCTTTCACTGTGCCAGTCCTTGTTTCTAGGGACAAAGAAGGAAAGTGAGGGGAATTCTCCTTGTGCTATAGTGTGCTTTAAAAAAACATTTTTTCTAGGGACAGAAAACTGTAGGTAGGGAGAGTGTCAGTTTCTTTCACTGTGCCAGTCCTTGTTTCTAGGGACAAAGAAGGAAAGTGAGGGGAATTCTCCTTGTGCTATAGTGTGCTTTAAAAAAACATTTTTTCTAGGGACAGAAAACTGTAGGTAGGGAGAGTGTCAGTTTCTTTCACTGTGCCAGTCCTTGTTTCTAGGGACAAAGAAGGAAAGTGAGGGGAATTCTCCTTGTGCTATAGTGTGCTTTAAAAAAACATTTTTTCTAGGGACAGAAAACTGTAGGTAGGGAGAGTGTCAGTTTCTTTCACTGTGCCAGTCCTTGTTTCTAGGGACAAAGAAGGAAAGTGAGGGGAATTCTCCTTGTGCTATAGTGTGCTTTAAAAAAACATTTTTTCTAGGGACAGAAAACTGTAGGTAGGGAGAGTGTCAGTTTCTTTCACTGTGCCAGTCCTTGTTTCTAGGGACAAAGAAGGAAAGTGAGGGGAATTCTCCTTGTGCTATAGTGTGCTTTAAAAAAACATTTTTTCTAGGGACAGAAAACTGTAGGTAGGGAGAGTGTCAGTTTCTTTCACTGTGCCAGTCCTTGTTTCTAGGGACAAAGAAGGAAAGTGAGGGGAATTCTCCTTGTGCTATAGTGTGCTTTAAAAAAACATTTTTTCTAGGGACAGAAAACTGTAGGTAGGGAGAGTGTCAGTTTCTTTCACTGTGCCAGTCCTTGTTTCTAGGGACAAAGAAGGAAAGTGAGGGGAATTCTCCTTGTGCTATAGTGTGCTTTAAAAAAACATTTTTTCTAGGGACAGAAAACTGTAGGTAGGGAGAGTGTCAGTTTCTTTCACTGTGCCAGTCCTTGTTTCTAGGGACAAAGAAGGAAAGTGAGGGGAATTCTCCTTGTGCTATAGTGTGCTTTAAAAAAACATTTTTTCTAGGGACAGAAAACTGTAGGTAGGGAGAGTGTCAGTTTCTTTCACTGTGCCAGTCCTTGTTTCTAGGGACAAAGAAGGAAAGTGAGGGGAATTCTCCTTGTGCTATAGTGTGCTTTAAAAAAACATTTTTCCTAGGATCAGAAAACTGTAGGTAGGGAGAGTGTCAGTTTCTTTCACTGTGCCAGTCCTTGTTTCTAGGGACAAAGAAGGAAAGTGAGGGGAATTCTCCTTGTGCTATAGTGTGCTTTAAAAAAACATTTTTTCTAGGGACAGAAAACTCTAGGTAGGGAGAGTGTCAGTTTCTTTCACTGTGCCAGTCCTTGTTTCTAGGGACAAAGAAGGAAAGTGAGGGGAATTCTCCTTGTGCTATAGTGTGCTTTAAAAAAACATTTTTTCTAGGGACAGAAAACTGTAGGTAGGGAGAGTGTCAGTTTCTTTCACTGTGCCAGTCCTTGTTTCTAGGGACAAAGAAGGAAAGTGAGGGGAATTCTCCTTGTGCTATAGTGTGCTTTAAAAAAACATTTTTTCTAGGGACAGAAAACTGTAGTTAGGGAGAGTGTCAGTTTCTTTCACTGTGCCAGTCCTTGTTTCTAGGGACAAAGAAGGAAAGTGAGGGGAATTCTCCTTGTGCTATAGTGTGCTTTAAAAAAACATTTTTTCTAGGGACAGAAAACTGTAGGTAGGGAGAGTGTCAGTTTCTTTCACTGTGCCAGTCCTTATTTCTAGGGACAAAGAAGGAAAGTGAGGGGAATTCTCCTTGTGCTATAGTGTGCTTTAAAAAAACATTTTTTCTAGGGACAGAAAACTGTAGGTAGGGAGAGTGTCAGTTTATTTCACTGTGCCAGTCCTTGTTTCTAGGGACAAAGAAGGAAAGTGAGGGGAATTCTCCTTGTGCTATAGTGTGCTTTAAAAAAACATTTTTTCTAGGGACAGAAAACTCTAGGTAGGGAGAGTGTCAGTTTCTTTCACTGTGCCAGTCCTTGTTTCTAGGGACAAAGAAGGAAAGTGAGGGGAATTCTCCTTGTGCTATAGTGTGCTTTAAAAAAACATTTTTTCTAGTGACAGAAAACTGTAGGTAGGGAGAGTGTCAGTTTCTTTCACTGTGCCAGTCCTTGTTTCTAGGGACAAAGAAGGAAAGTGAGGGGAATTCTCCTTGTGCTATAGTGTGCTTTAAAAAAACATTTTTTCTAGGGGCAGAAAACTCTAGGTAGGGAGAGTGTCAGTTTCTTTCACTGTGCCAGTCCTTGTTTCTAGGGACAAAGAAGGAAAGTGAGGGGAATTCTCCTTGTGCTATAGTGTGCCAAAGCATTCCTCATCAACCATCTTTGAAATCCTTGTTTTTTGGACAATCAGGGAAATTGTCGTTGTGCTATTCTGTGCAAAAGCAATAATCCTCAACCATATTTAGAAATCCTTAAGTAAAGGGACAGAGAAGGACACCTGAAGGTAGCCCTTATTGCTTTTTTCCCATCTCCCTGCAGGCCATCTATTAGAATGTCTGGAAGGCAAACAAGGAGAGGCAGACAGTCAGGAGGCAATAAAAGAGGGCAAGCAGGCTCTGTGTCTGGGGGCAACAGTGCTGGTCGTGGACGCGGTGCATTGTCATCAGCACATGGCCATGGGACACGCTTGTCCTTCTTTTCGGCAGCTGGACATGTTGAGCCACATCATGCCGAAGACTTGGTAGAGTGGATGACCAAGCCCTCCTCCTCCTCCTCATCCTCTCTCACCCAGGCTCAGGGTACTGGCAAAGCAGCTGCCAAAGCGTCCTCTTCCCTGGTATCAATGTCAGACTCATCATCAGTCACTCCTTCCCTAGACCCACCATGTCCTCCTCCTGAGGAGTCCCCCGAACTGTTTGAGCACAGTGTTGGGTACATGCTCCAGGAGGATGCCCAGCGTTTCAAAGGGTCTGATGATGAAACCCAGCTACAGGAAGGCAGTAGCGTGAGAGCAGACAGAGGGGATGCTCAAGAAGGACACCAATCTGGCAGTCATGTTCCAGCAGCTGCAGCATACTGCCAGATTGGCTCCAGTGATGAGGAGGGAGGGGATGATGAGGTCACTGACTCCACGTGGGTGCCTAATAGGAGAGAGGAGGAGGAGGAGGAGGATGAGGAGGAGGCACATCTCCAACGAGGCAGGATGCCCTTTGGTGGCCAGCGTAAGGGCAGTACACCGACGGAATCACACCGCAGAGCTCCGCCTGTGCAGGGCGCAGCCTCTGCCCGTCATTCAAAAAGTTCCTTGGTGTGGGCCTTTTTTGAGGCTAGTGCATCAGATCGCACAGCTGCTGTTTGCAACATATGTCTCAAGCGTATATCGCGTGGCCAAAACATCAGCCGCTTGGGTACCACATGCCTGACCAGACATATGTTGACCTGCCATGCAGCTCGTTGGCAAGCCTACCTCAAAGACCCACACCAAAGAACAAAGCGGACCTCTCCTTGCACCGCATCAGCTGGGATCTCCAACCCCACTATAACTTCAGTCCTCTCTGAAACATGCACTGAGAGGAATGAAGGTGTAGAATTAGGTGTGTCACAGCCAAGTACTTGCGGCCACTCTGCTAGCAGTACACCGACGTCCGATTCTAGCAGGCAAATTTCCCTGCCCCAGCTGCTGGACCGTCGAAAGAAGTTCACTCCCAGCCATCCACATGCCCAGCGGTTGAATGCTAGCTTGGCTAAATTGCTAGCGCTTCAACTGCTGCCTTTTCAGTTGGTAGACTCGGCCCCCTTCCGTGAGTTTGTGCAATGTGCGGTTCCTCAGTGGCAGGTTCCCAAACGCCACTTTTTCTCACGGAAGGCTATTCCGGCTCTCTACCGGCATGTGGAAGGCAATGTCTTGGCCTCGCTGGACAGGGCGGTCAGCGGTAAGGTGCATATTACCGCTGACTCATGGTCCAGCAGGCATGGACAGGGACGTTACCTTTCTTTCACGGCCCATTGGGTCACTCTTTTGGCAGCTGGGAAGGATGCAGGACAAGGTGCAGTAGTGTTGGAGGTTGTTCCACCGCCACGCCTCCAAAATGCTACTACTGGTTGTGACACACCTCTCTCCTCCACCCCCTCCTCTTCTTCTTCCTCCATGGCCTCTTCCTGTGGTTTGTCCTATGAACCAGCGGTGCTCCGTAGCCGTTCACGGGGCTACGCAAGTACGCAGGCAAAAAGATGCCATGCCGTGCTTGCGCTGGTGTGTTTGGGGGACAGAAGCCACACTGGGGCAGAGGTCCTGTCTGCTCTGCAGGGCCAGGCCGAGAGGTGGTTGACGCCACGCCAGCTTAAGCCAGGAATGGTGGTTTGCGACAATGGCACCAACCTCCTCTCCGCCCTCCGACAGGGACAACTGACCCATGTGCCCTGTGTGGCTCACGTCCTTAACCTGGTGGTGCAGCGGTTCTTGGGCAGGTACCCGGGCTTACAGGATGTCCTGAGGCAGGCCAGGAAAGTCTGTGTGCATTTCCGCAGATCTTATAATGCCAGTGCTCGCCTGGCTGAGCTGCAAAAGGAGTTGAACCTGCCCAAGAACCGCCTTATATGTGACATGCCCACCAGGTGGAACTCAACGTTGGCCATGCTGCAGCGGCTGCACACGCAGCAGAGGGCCATCAATGAGTACCTGTGCGACTACGGCACCAGGACAGGGTCAGGGGAGCTTGTTTTTTTTTCTCCACGCCAGTGGGGCATGATCAGGGATGCATGCACTGTCCTGGCACCATTTGAGGAGGCCACGAGGATGGTGAGCAGTGACAGTGCATGCATCATTGACACTGTACCTCTTGTCCACCTGTTGGAGCACACGCTGCGTGGAATAATGGACAGGGCACTTGAGGCAGAACAGAGGCAGGAAGAGGAGGACTTCCTTGCCTCTCAAGGCCCCCTTTACCCAGACAGTGTTCCTTCTGTCCCACCCATCGCACAGGAAGAGGAAGAGGAGGAGGAGGAGGAGGAGGAGGATTGTGTCAGCATGGAGGTGGAGGCTGGCACTCAGCATCATCAGCAGCAGTCTTTTAGGGATGATTTACAGTCCCAAGAAACCAGTGGACTTGTACGTGGCTGGGAGGAGGTGGCTGCGGATCATGTCGTCCTTAGTGACCCAGAGGACTCCGGAGCGAATGCCTCAGCAAACCTACGCTGCATGGCCTCCCTGATCCTGCAAAGTCTGCGGAAGGATCCTCGTATTCTTCGGATCAAGGAGAGGGACCATTACTGGCTGGCCACTCTCCTTGATCCACGGTACAAGGGTAAGGTTGCGGACCTTATGTTACCTTCGCAGAGGGAGCAGAGGATGAGACAACTCCGGGAGGCCTTGCAGAAAGGTCTGTGCAACGCGTTCCCAGAGACTGGGAGGTTACAAACTCCTGGTCCTGGACAACGAGTTGCTGAGGCTTCGGCCAGTCAAAGAAGGAGCGGTGGGGAAGGTGGCCGTCTGACCAATGCGTTCAGACAATTCTTTAGTCCGCAGCCCCAAAGTATGATCGGTTCCAGCAACCATCGCCAGCGTCTGATAAACATGGTGCAGGAATATCTAGGGGCAAGGTCAGACTTGGACACCTTCCCCACCGAAAATCCTCTGGCTTACTGGGTCTTGAGGATGGATCACTGGCCAGAGCTTGCACAGTATGCAATTGAGCTACTGGCCTGTCCTGCATCCAGCGTTCTTTCGGAACGCACATTCAGTGCTGCTGGAGGATTTGTCACGGATCACAGGGTGCGCCTGTCCACCGACTCGGTTGATCGACTGACTTTCATCAAGATGAACCAGTCTTGGATCACCACCAGCTACCACACACCTGATGCTGATATAACAGACTAATTGATTTTAACATGTCACATCCCTTCAAGACTGATGCTGATGCTGAGTGCCTGTGCTGTTATGTTGACTGGCTATCCTCCTCCTCCGAGTCCTCAATGATACGATTGATGATGATAGCTTGGAAGATCATTTTTGTTTATGGGTGCCGCCACCAGTGGCTAAGGCCCAATTTTTCAGCCCCTGTTTTACAGGGGCGTGTAATTACAATTTTTTTAGCAATAATTTGCCATAGGGCTCATTGCTGTGCTCCAAGTACAGTATCTGTGAGGGGTTGGAGTGTTGTGGCACCAGTGCCTAAGGCCCAATTTTTCAGCCCCTGTTTAACAGGGGCGTGTCATTACAATTTTTGAAGCAATACTTTGCAACAGGGCTCATTGCTGTGCTCCAAGTAACGTATCTGTGAGGGGTTGTAGTGTTGTGCCACCAGTGCCTAAGGCCCAATTTTTCAGCCCCTGTTCAACAGGGGCATGCAATTACAATTCTTGATCTAATAATTCACAGCAGGGCCCATTGCTGCACCCACCAAGAGTAACTCTGAGGGCTTACAGTGTTGTGGCAACGCCACCACCACCACCACGAAAGGCCCAATTTTTCAGCCCCTGTTCTAAAGGGGCATGTAATTACAATTCTTGATCTAATAATTCACAGCAGGGCCCATTCCTGCACCCACCAAGAGTAACTCTGAGGGCTTACAGTGTTGTGGCAACACCACCACCACCACCACCACCACGAAAGGCCCAATTTTTCAGCCCCTGTTCAACAGGGGCATGCAATTACAATTCTTGATCTAATAATTCACAGCAGGGCCCATTGCTGCACCCACCAAGAGTAACTGTCAGGGCTTACAGTGTTGTGGCACCAGCACCACCATCAAAGGCCCAATTTTTACTACCACTGTTCAACAATTATATGTAATTAAAATTCCTGATATAATAGTTGACAGCAGGGCGTTCCAGCACCAACCAAGAGTAACTGTGAGTGCTTACAGTGTTGTGCCAACACCAACAACTAAGGGGCCTATTTCTGCAGAGTATATACGGCAGGTCCCTACTTTCAAACATCCAACTTACAAACGACTCCTACTTGCAAACGCAAGAAGACAACAGGAAGTGAGAGGAAATCTACCACTAGGAAGGAAAATTCTCTCCTGTAAGAATAAATATGGGAGAAAGGTGTCTCCTCTGTACTGATGCTTTATCAGCAATCCTTGTTTCAAGAAAAACACCACATTTCAAAAACAGTTGTCATTGGGACGGAAAGTGAGGTGAAATGTTCTGAACAGGGGCACAGACAGCAAAACAAATGTTACAGGGGTGATAACCCTTACCTATGTTTTCCAAAAAGTTTAAAAATAGATTTTTGGGCTGGAGCTACACTTCAACAATGTACCTGTTCAAAATTACAAACAGATTCTACATAAGAACAAACCTACAGTCCCTGTCTTGTATGCACCGCCTGTATACGGCTGTTCAGAGTATATAGGGCCTTTTTTATTTTATGTGCGGGGTTCCCCTTAATATCCATACAAGACCCAAAGGGGCTGGTAATGGGCTGGGGTAGGGGGGGGTCATGGGGTAGCTATGCCATTTTTATTAAAGATTTTCATCCATATTACCGGGACCAGACATTACATTAAAGCCGCAAGCAGTTTTAAATGGCTTTTTTTTCCTTTAGAAGTGTCATTTTGTGCAGGGACAGTTCTAAACACGGGAAACACGTGGCACTTCACAGGCATACTTTAGACACCCCCCAGGTACGATATTTAAAGGAATATTTGACTTTTTTTTTTCACTTTATGCATCATTAAAATGACTGCTCCCGAAAAACGACCGTTTTTAAAACTTCTTTTTGCATTGATACATGTCCCCTGGTGCAGAACCCGGGTTCCCAAACCCTTTTTAGGACAATAACATGCATAATAGTTGTTATAATTAGCACTTTAGAATTCGAACGTTCGCATCCATTGTATTTAATAGGGTTCTAATGTTCGTACGAACTTTCGGTCCGTTCGCGGGTTCTGGTGCGAACCGAACCCGGGGGTGTTCGGCTCATCACTATTTCTGATATTTTGTTTGCGTCTGCCATATCAGTGAGCAGGGAGGGGTTTAACCTCCAATTTGTGGCTCTAGGCCTTCTGTTTTTTTTATGCAAGGTCATTGATATGGGTGCATGGTCCGAGAAAGTCTTTATTCCAATCTTGGCTGATTGTAAGAGGGGTAAGTCTCTTTGTGTAAGGAAGATGTAATCAATGCGTGTGAATTTGCTGTGTATTGCTGAGAAGTATGTAAAATCCTTTCCTGTTGGGTTACATGAGCGCCATGAGTCAATTAAAGTGAGTGAGGCAAGGAGTGTTTTGATCTTCTTTAGTTTTTTATATGGCACACTAGATTTGCCATCTGATGTGTCCTGTAAGGGATTCAGAGCTAAGTTAAAATCCCCCCCAAACACGATGCAACCTGTTGCAAAGCTTTTTAGTTCATCAATTACATGTTGGCAAAATGTGATTTGTGCGGAATTAGGAAAATATACATTGGCCAACGTAATTGGAATCCCCGCCCATTCACCTTTGAGGAAGATGTATCTCCCTTCTGCAACCGTAATTGTTGTGAAACAACAATCTCTGAATTCTTATGTAATAGAATGGAAACTCCTTTAGATTTGGATGTGGGGTTAGTTGTGTGAAAGGTTTGTGGATAGTGTTTGTCATGTAGTTTGGGGATGTTACCTGTTTTGAAGTGAGTCTCCTGGAGAAATATCACCGCAGGCTTAGCTTTATGTAGTTCACGAAGTAGCGATACTCTTTTCTCTGGTGTATTCAAGCCCCTGACATTGTGGGATATCACAAAAGAATGGTTATTTATCGATGTATATGACATTTTGATAGATCAGAGATTATGATCTATTTACTTAAGAGACAACCGTGAATATCCTACTGTCAAATTAAAGGTCTGTGTTTAAGATAAAATAAAATATATGTAAAATTGGGAAGAGGAAGGAAGGAAGGGAGAAAGGTGAGAAAAAGGAGGAGAAAGTTTTAGTAAAAGGTAAAGGTAAGAAAAAGAAAAAGTAAGGTTATAGTAACTCTCCAGATGAGTGTTACTTGCAATGAGAAGTAGTAAACACGTCTCCAGGTGTTATCCTAAGGAGAGAAATATAGTGGGTGTGTGTTGGTAATGCCAACCCACATCCACTGGTGGGAGCAATGGGAGGTAGTCACTGTAGGGGATCAGGGGTAGTTATACCTTAAAACCTGATCAAGTAACTTGGTGTAAGTACAATAGTGAGTGTGAACTCCCGTAACTCATCTTAAAGCATATAAAAATAAAATGAGTCATGTACCCCTTCCAGCCTTTGAGGCGATAACATGAGTTTGGTATAAAATTTTAACAGTGTAAATAATGTGGAGTAGTGGTGCATAGCAACAATCATGCACCAGTTTTCCATTAAACTTATATTAAGGACATCCAGGCGCCCTCCAACTTAGTTAAACCTTGTAAAATCGGGCATGTGTCTATACCTCTGAACTGAGTGTAATAACAATGGTTATGTAACATCTATGAGTAGTTATGCCGTCATATTCGCCCCTCCGGGTGGACCAACTAGGTCCCACCTACAGAAACGACATATTTGCCATCAGAAGATATCTATTATCTTGCTCCTAGATCCATCATAATTGTTGACAGTCTAGTGGGGGTTACAAGTCAGGTGGGGGAGCATCTTCCCGACCGGCTCATAACTGATCTGGACCATATAGAATCCACTTCTCCACCTGAGAATTTTGTGTGCACAGTTTGAGTTTCTTAGTAAATGCTAGACATGCAGTTGCCCTTTCCCATAAATCTATCTCTTTCATTAGGAGCTCATGCATTGTATTCAAACTGGCATATATTTTAAATTAATGAAAATAAACAGAGAACGCTGAGCAGTGGGCATACATAACTGGAAACTCGAGTCAATATACATCCAACTTTGCTGTTTTAAGACTCTATGACCTGTGAAGAGAGAATGTTTTCCCTTCTCTAATGCCATTTCAACTTTTCACCATGATGAGGTGTCACCCTTGTATCAAAAATCTTAAGCAGAAGCAATGTTATACTTTAAGATGACAGTTTGTTCTAGTTGCTGAAGGAAATTGAGAGAAAAAAGAGAGAAGAAAAAACAAGAAAAAATCTTTTCCATCATTCTCTCTACATAATCATGTCTTATAATCAAACCAATAAAAGAAAAAGAAAAAAGGCAGTTATGTTCAGCCAAAACCTTTTAACGATAGCATATTTCAAACCTTGCCATATATTTTGTGATTGGATATGCCGTAAGGTTTCTTTGCCTGTAAAAGGCTTAAATAATGCCATCCTGGTTTCCTCCAGTAGATGTCACTCCTGAACAAGAAATTTTATATAGAGTCAAAGCATTTATGGAGTTTTCTGCTAAGACACTTCCTGTATTCAAGAAATAAGATTATATTATGGTGAAGTTGGATGGTTATTGCTGCCATGAAAGGTCAGTACAGGCTCTCATGTTTGTTGTGGCCAGTCTTGTGATTCTATAAACTGTCTGTGCATGTCAGGTCAGACAATGTGGTGGTTGCAGAAACTAGTCAAATCTCATGGTCCAGATAAGCGAGACAGACAGGTATAAGGTAAGGAAGTTAGGCATTTTCCTGTATTCTCATGCCTTTGGAGGTGTAGGCTTATCTGCTTGTGCTGGATCCCGGGTATTTGTCGGGCTTGGCTTTTTTGGATGATGAAGGCCTAAAAGGTGATGCTTGGGGAGTAGTTGGTGGGGATGATCCCTGTGATGGAATCCGGAATTCTTTGTACCAGTCTGGCAAATCAATCAGGGGAAGCTGTAGATGTTCACAAAAAGCTGGGATGTCTTCAGGCATTCTTAAGTAGTATTGTTTTCCCATGTATGTGGCATTCATGGCAAAAGGAAAACGCCAACGATATGGTATGCCTTTATCTTTCAATGCAGTGATCATAGGCCGCATGGCTCGTCTGTTCTGCAGTGTTATGTGAGATAGATCCTGGAACAGGGTCACAGCATGTGCTTCAAAAAGGATCCTTTCATTGCGCCTGGCCTTGTTCAATATCTCCTCCTTTAGTGGGACATTTTGTAAACAGCAAACTATATTCCTTGGTGGAGCTGCATCTGAGGGACGGGGTGCAAGGGCCCTGTGCGCCCGGACAAATTCAATGTCAGTGTCCTTAGGGCGATCGAGCAGGTCATTAAAGACTGCTTCGAGTGTTGGTTTGATTTGTGCAGCTTCTATATGTTCGGGTATTCCTCTCACTCTAATGTTCGCCCTGCGTCCTCTGTTATCTAAATCTTCTAAATGTCTATTAATAAGAATTAAATGCCTGGCATGGGATGAGACTGTGGATGTCAGCTTCTCCACAGCTCTGTCTCTTTTGGCTTCTGCTCTCTCAGTATGGGACAAGCAGTCTGATAGTGCCATAAAATCTGCTCTTAGGTCAGTGATGGCTGAGGAGAATGTACTTTTAATGTCTGCTGCAAATTTTGCCATCTCAGAGAAGCGCAGTGGGTGATCAGAGTGGTCTGTGTCTCTTACCATGTCCTCTGAAGCCGACATTGAGTCCTCACTGTGTGCAGCCTCATGCTCCAGCAGCGCCATCTTGGCAGCAGCACGTCCTCTTGTCCTCAGAGCTTGTGTCTCAAATATCTCCGGTTTTCTGTGGGATCCAGGGGTAGATTGTGACCTGTTTTGTCGGTTGCTAGTGGGCACGTTGTCTCGTCTGCCTATCGCCGATTTTATCAAGGCTGGAAGGGGTTTTTGAGCCACAGAGGTGCAGAGCTCAGCTAGTCTGCTGCCATTCCCTTCAAGCTCCAGGCCACGTCCCACACTGACTTTTTTAATGTCATTGAAGAAAACAAAGTTTTTCTCGACGTGATTTTTCGTGTTTCCTCTCAAGCCTGCCTTGCCTACACACTATCGTGAAAAAAAAATGCTTAAGCAAAGCGCGATGACGTACAACACGTACGACGGCACTATAAAGGGGAAGTTCTATTCGGATAGCGCCAGCCTTTGGGCTGCTTTTGCTGATCCTCGTATTAGTAAAGTTTAATGAGAGCCGATTCGCGCTTTTCAGCCTCATGCTCTTCAGTCCGTTACAGCTTAACGATTGTGCTATCTCCATTACGAACGTTAGTTTTACCAGAAGGAGCGCTCCCGTCTCATACTTGATTCTGAGCATGCGCATTTTTTTTCCCCTCATAAAAGCATATACACTACCGTTTTTCACAACGTTAATAAGAACGACGTGAAAAAAAAACGTGAAAAAATAGAGCAGGTTCTAATTTTTTTGGGCCATTTTTCAGGTCGTTAAAAATGCTCTGGAGCCTACACACAATCATTTTTAATGACCAATTTTAAAAATGGCATTTTTCACGTCATGAAAAACGGTCGTGTGTACGTGGCATTAGAGGGGATTTTGCCTTACTTTGCAGAGCTTACCCCCTATTTTGTGTCTCTGTCACAGGAAGTGAGGGGAAATCTCCTCAATAGAATACAGACAGAAAAAACAGACAGGGTTTAACAATTCCCTAATCAAATACAGCAAAAAAAAATAAAATATTTAGGTATAATTCAGGTTTATATCAATCAACCAATTGGTACTTCAATTACTGGTGCAAATTGTGTGCATATAATAAATGATATTATCTCATTATTCATTTTTCCTGTGTTCTTTGCATGTCTCCTGAGATTTATATAGCTCAGTCACACAGCACAGCTTGGTGAATAATACCACTTATAGTTAGGGACTCCTTGATAACCTTTTTCCATCTCTACCTGCTGACTGAATAGTGAAAGAGAGGCAGCAGACTGATGAGATCATCTCCCTGCTCACTCTGCTCCCCCCATCAGCAGTTTCTAGCCAACACATTTGTATCTGGCACACCTGATTGGCTCACAGTTCTGCCCTTCCCTCTCCCAGTTTAAGTATTGCCATATGGGCTCCTATAATAGGCTAATACAAAGGTAAATTAAGATACTTATATTAGCAGTATTAAAAAAATACCTCAGATGGTTTACGAAATCTGAAATCCAGACATGTATTTTTTGCATAGAGAAAAGAGGGGTTGAGACCCATCCCAACCTATAAACATACCAGAATACCTCCATCCCTTGGTAATATGTAAAAATGCAGGAAAGTAGTGGAGTTGGGACTTTAATTGAGGTATAAAGGTAAAAAATAAATAAAATAAAATGGATAGCTTGGATGTCATAGTTCCCTCTAAATTGACATGATACGGTATAAGTAACCCAGTAATCACAATATATTTATGATACAAAAATGTAATCACAAAGGAACAATTCATAATCATCATTAATTTAATAACACATGATTAATTGGGGAACATGATTAATGACATACAGACATGATAATAAATAATTCAATGAATAATAAATATATAAGTAATAACAACATGATTGACACATATCTGATTGATAAATAATGATATAAGCTGTTGTAGAGCATCCAAGGATGTAAACCCTATGCGTTTCATGGTCGCCTACCACTCATCAGGAGTTTGAATGCATGAAAGTAATCTAAAATGAGATAAATGGAAGAATTAGTTGTGGTAGTTTTTAGGGATCCACTAGTCCCCATAGACAAACCCAATAAGATGAAGGAAAAAGGGGGGGGGAAGCAAAAATAAGGAAAAGGGAAATAGTGAAAATTACATAACAATATTGTACCTTGCTAAATAGCCCGTGTAATGAGACCTTGTTTGGGGAAAGGCTCGGAAGGTGATACCGCGTACAGTGTCTCACCCGGGGTAGAGGCGGGAGATCAGTTAGCCAGGATGCATGGGGGGGATCGTGGGTGGCAGACCCGTTGCTCGCCGCGAGCCTTGTTGTTATTACTTATATATTTATTATTCATTGAATTATTTATTATCATGTCTGTATGTCATTAATCATGTTCCCCAAGTAATCATGTGTTATTAAATTAATGATGATTATGAATTGTTCCTTTGTGATTACATTTTTGTATCATAAATATATTGTGATTACTGGGTTACTTATACCGTATCATGTCAATTTAGAGGGAACTATGACATCCAAGCTATCCATTTTATTTTATTTATATTTTTTACCTTTATACCTCTATTAAAGTCCCAACTCCACTACTTTCCTGCATTTTTACATATTTTTTGCATAGTTACATTGGATTAGCTTTGACCAGTGTAAATATTCATATTCCATACCTGACTGATCCCTATGGAAATGAAGGATCACTGTAATAGCCTCCGCTACTATAGTGATCCTCACAGTATTAACTCATGGTTGCCAAACATTGATCAGTGAATGCCAAATCTTCTCTGATTGAACCAGGTGCAAAGAAGGGGTGGTGACATTAAATTATCAATCACATCCAATCAGAGAACGCCTTGTGTTCATTGACAACAATTCAAGGCTTTCTCTGAATAGTGTCTATGTTGAGTAGGTGACCCCCTCTGTTTACTATGCAACAGGGCAGACAGTTGGCACCGGACCTGAAAGAGAGCCATGATCACTGTAGTAGCGGGAGCTTCCACAGGAATTAGCCTGGTATGGAATATGTACTGTATACTTACATTGGTCCAAGCTGGACCATCTGTAGTCAGTAACAAGGCAATGCAGTAGCTTTTGTGAACTTTACTCAATGTTCCATAGAGTACCCCACAAGCATTCCACGGCACATTGCTTTCTCAGTTGTTGCCTGTGCTCCACCAACTTTTTTTTTTTCATGCTCTTTCCATTTATTCTTTATGCTCCTTGTTGCTTCTGGTTTTCTTTTGCCTAGTTCCTTCTTTTATACCCACCGTGCTTCTTGCCAATTCGTGTTTTTCAGTGTTTGTCACTAGTAAAAGCTGAAGCCTTGGAGTGCTCCATGTAAAATCCAAACCAATCTCCAGGATTTCTAACAAAGACCAATTTTCTAACTTATTTACTATCTTGACCATTCCAGCCTCCCTCTTACTATCTTTAAGCTGAGCTTCATATTCTCTGGACTTGGTCCACACTAGCCGTTCCTTATGTCTCACCCATCTCTAGATCCATTGCTTGCTACCCTTTATCTAACTTACCCTGTCAATCCTAGTTTCTGGAAAGACTGATAAATGACTGCATGACTCCTTCTTTTCTAACTTTAGATTTTCTTCCCCTCATAACATAAACTGAGTATATCAAAGGTGTGTTTTCGCAGCCCTTGCTGGCTGTCACATGAGTTGATATTCTAATCAGTTTTTCTGGAAGAAAGCTAAACTACTAGCTTTTGCATAATGTCAGCAAGAAAAACATGCATAATCACCTTCCTAAGGGAAAAGTGGAAAACATCTAACTTAAAGTAGATGTAAACACTTATGACCCGTACACACGATCGGAAATTCCGACAAGAAAAGTCCGATGTGAGCTTTTGGTCAGAAATTTCGACCGTGTGTATGCTCCATTGGACTTTTGCTGTCGAACTTTCCGCCAACAAAAGATTGAGAACAGGTTCTCTATTTTTCCGACGGAAAAAGTTCCTATCGGAAATTCCGTTCGTCTGTATGCAATTCCGACGCGCAAAAAAACCTGCATGCTCAGAATCAAGCAGAAGAGCCGAACTGCCTATTAAACTTCATTGATCTCCGCTCGTCGTACGTGTTGTACATCACCGTGTTCTTGACGGTCGGAATTTCGGACAAGATTTGTGTGTATGCAACACAAGTTTGAGCCAACATTCCGTCGGAAAAAAAACACGATTTTCTGGTCGGAATTTCCGATTGTGTGTACTGAATTTGTTTCCTAAAGCCCTGTAAATCATAAGCAGGTCCCATATTTTTTATACTTTAGAATACCATTTTCACCTTTTTTACATTTCAGCTCTCACTGATAGCCAGCGTTTGGGAACCATTTGTCCAGAATATCACCCAGGCAGCCATGCACTCCAGCCAAAACCTCAATAGGATCAAATGGGTAACATAACTGACACTAACTGCCCCTGTGTACGGACCGCTGCTTCCAGGGTATAACACACTTCATCACTCACGCTTAAGTAGGTATTGCGTTAGGAAAGTTAAGGGCAGTGGGTAATATGGAAGTCCAGGTAGATTTGGACTTGCTTTTGGAGGAAAATAAGTCCAGCTTTACTTTAGTTTTACTGCAATATATAGAATTAGATGTGGCGCAAACATATTTTAGACGCAAGTCTATATTAAACGCTGCACATATGAAAGGGCATTTCATTACAGCATTTAAGAAATTATTATAAGTTTATTTATTTGTATAAGAATTTAAATAACCTCTACTATGACCATTCTTTGAGTGTGGGACATAGCTAGGTGGAGCCAATCACTGGTATCCTTTTCAGCCTCTGTGGGGGAATCCCTCCCTGTCTCACTTTAGAACTATTCCGAATCCTCAGCTATGGGCATGTTTTGGTAAAAAAAAACTTTTCAAGGTGTCGTGCCCCATGGTACATTGTTTTTGATTCAGGATCTATCTTCTAAATTTCAGTTAGCTGGCTGGATGATGTTCTGCTATTTTCAGTCAGGCGATGCTGGTTGGTCTCAGTTTCCACATCCACCTGTATGCCAAGCTGATCTGATAGAGAGATACCCTTCAGAAATCTTGCTCCTCTCTATACAGTATATCCACCTCCCTACTGTGCACGAAAACCCCCTTCCTGCCCAAACCATTTTTCAGCTTTCAGCGCTGTCACACTTTGAATGACAATTGCGCGGTCGTGCGGCGTGGCTCCCAAACGAAATTTGCGTCCTTTTTTTCCCACAAATAGAGCTTTCTTTTGGTGGTATTTGATCACCTCTGCGGTTTTTATTTTTTGCGCTATAAACAAAAGAAGAGCGTCCAGTTTGGAAAAAAAACACTATTTTTTACTTTTTGCTATAATAAATACCCATTTTTTTTTTTAAATAAAATTTTCCTCAGTTTAGGCCGATACGTATTCTTCTACATATTTTTGGTAAAAAAAAAAAATCGCAATAAGCGCGTATTGATTGGTTTGCGCAAAAGTTATAGCGTGTACAAAATAGGGGATAGATTTATAGCATTTTTATTTTTTTATTTTTTTATTAGTAATGGCGGCGATCTGCGATTTTTTATTGTGACTGTGATATTGCGGCGGACACATCGGACACTTTTGACACATTTTTGGGACCATTCACGTTTATACAGCGATCCCTGCTATAAAAATGCATTGATTACTGTATAAATGTGATTGGCAGGGAAGGGGTTAACCACTAGGGGGCGGGAAGGGGTTAAATATGTTCCCTCAATGTGTTCTTACTGTGGGGGGAGGGGACTGACTGGGGGAGGTGACCGATGGTTGTCCCTATGTACAAGGGACACACCATCGGTCCCCTCTCCCTCACAGGACGTGGATCTCTGTGTTTACACACAGAGACCCACTTTCCTGCTCGTTTCCCGGGCAATTGCCGGTGCCCGGCGGCAGTCGCGGCCGCCGGGCACGCGCACCGGGGCCTTGTGAACGTGGCGGGCGTGCGTGCGCACCGCTGGCGGCGAGCGCGCGCCTTCTAGCTCATTTTAAAGGGAGGACGTCATATGACGTCCTCCCAGAACGAGAGTGTCCTCCGCCCGCCGTCAATTGACAGTGGGCGGTGGACAAGTGGATATAGTATATCTCTGTACAATTAACTTGGAGAGGGAGGGAGAGGAACCAATCATCTGTTCTTCATGCACTGTGTGCTCACAAGGAACACATGGACAGGAGAAAACAACAGCATGAGCATCACAGTCCAGTTAAAGGCTGAAGGCAGAGAAGTAACTTAAAGGGGTTGTAAAGTTTCATTTTTTATTTTCTAAATAGGTTCCTTTAAGCTAGTGCATTGTTGGTTCGCTTACCTTTTCCTTTGATTTACCTTCTAAATATTTTTTTTCTTTGTCTGAATTTCTCACTTCCTGTTTCTCCTCAGTAAACTTCACACCATCATCCAAGTGGTGTGGAGTCAGCCAGAACAGCTTACTGAACAGCTTACTGAGGAGGAACAGGAAGTGAGAAATTCAGACAAAGGAAAACAAAGAAAAAAAATACTTAGAAGGAAAATCTAAGGAAAAGGTAAGTGAACCAACAATGCACTAGCTTAAAGGAACCTATTTAGAAAATAAAAAACAAACCTTTACAACCCCTTTAACTTTACTGCTGAACTGCAGCAGAGAAAAGCCAAGTCACCTGCCTGGCCATTGGACTGTTTACATTTTACAACTGAATGGACAGAAATGCAAATTCTTTGGCAAAACAGCAACCACATTTTTTTTTTATTTTTGTATCTGTTTGCATAAATATCAGATTTATTGCACATATTGAAACAGAAATATTTGTGCTGTGAAGAAAAGTCTGCTTTAGGTTGACAGCGGGAACGATCGGGACAGTCACGCTCTTGGTACTAAAGAATAGGACACATGATAGCAATAATTATGATTGAAGTCACAGAGTCAGATTAATGATGTGTAGCTGGGTAGTTTATTGTTCCTCTGGACAGGGTACTGCCCACAAAACTGCAGAGCACAAGCTGGGATGGGAAATATCAGATGAGCTGCAGTCTGGCCATCCACCGCAAATCACAGCTGAGCCTGCTGTTCTTGGTATTGATTCCTACAGAAGAATATCACTGCTGTGTACAAGGACCTGGTAATGAGTTTAAAAACTGAGACTTTTCACTTTTTATGTATCTTATGACCCTTATTATTAAGTTTATTTTGAGTTTTACACTTGTACTGTTTTGTGTGAAGACTTGTCAGATCATTTCTCTTGACACAAGCATTTCATCCCGCTTGTTTGCATATACTTCCTTTTGTGCCTTGTCCCATTCTGAGTTTTAGTTATGCTATTAATAATCACAAAGCATAGACATGTTTTATTGCCTGCAGTGTAATCCTGCTGGGCTCATCACAAATTTCATACTGGTTGTATAATGATGTCCCAGTTGTAGACACAGTCTGCCTTAAGTAGATACAAATGCCTGACTTAATAAATAGCATATTCATAACATTGTTCCTCATAATAATACATTGGAGGTATAAGAGTTGTTTATTAGCCATCTGCTCATTAACTTTTCACTACTTTTGCATTTTAGAAGAACTCTGCAAAAGGTGTAAATTTAAGTAGAACTAAAGGCACAACATGTTGGATAGAGTAAGGGGAGGTTTATAACCCCTGGCAATATTTTTTGCCATTTGTGAACCATTGGGGAGATTTCAATTCACTTCCTGTACCATAGCCAAAACAGAAAGTTAGAGGAAAACCTTCCAAAGTGAGGGAATGGTCACCAGAGCTAGTGTACCGATTTGAATATTTCCCCTCTATTCTTTTGGAAAAAACAAGAAACACCACCTTCGACAGGTGGGACTTTGAAAGTGACCAGAAACAGTAATTTTAAGTGTTATGCCCGTACACACGAGCGGTTTTCCCGTCGGTTTTCCGACGGAATTGTTCCTAAGCCTGCCTTGCGCACACACGGTCACACAAAAGTTCAGTGAACTTTTGACTGCCAAGAATGCGGTGACGATGAGCCAAGAAAATTAAGTTCTATGCTTCTGAGCATGCGCCGATTTGTTTCCTGAGCATGCATGGTTTTTGGCGCAAGCGTCGGAAAAGCATACAGACGAACGGTTTTCCCGCTAGGATTTTTTCCTGACGGGAAAAAAGAGATCCTGCTCCCTTTTTTTTTCCGGCAGTTTTCCTGTTGGAAAAAGTCCAATGGAGCATACAAACGGACGGGATTCCCGTCCAAAAGCTCTCATCTGACTTTTTCAGACGGGAAAACGGTCGTGTGTACGGGGCATAAAAGTTTATTACAAAAGTAATTTAATCAATAAAAACTTTTCATAAAAGACAGAAGTGTACAAAAGCATGAAAATTCTATGGATTACGATACATATACAGACACATGTAAGCTCTCTGATGAACACGACTTTTCCAGCTTGATGCCTTCCTCAGGGATTTTTTAACATACAGAGCCAGGTGTCAAAGAATATCAGTAAACCATATATTATTTTAGGGAATAAAAAGGTCCCATGTATCAAAGAGACTGGATGGATAACAGAAGACTCCTGTGTGACCCCGACAATCCCACAGATACCTCAGCGAAGGTCGAAAAGAAAAAGGCCCTCAGCAAAAAGTCAGATCAAATGATCTCTATAGTAAAGCATATAGGAAAATGTCACCCAAAACCAGAAACACATCCTTTATTTGCAAATCCCAAACTTGGCTGAAAGGCTCGAATGTCTATCCAGCCCAGGTTGCCCTCTAACAGGTTGCACGCTGAGTGTGCCTCTAATCAGAGCCGTCGCAGCTGTGGCTGTAGTTCTATTCTTTTGGTGACAACCCAAAATTTGGGATTTTCTCTCATGTTTACTCTTGGTGATAACGATAAACAGAAGCAATAGAGAGAGTGGATCTCCATAACATGGACATAGACAGCAGTAAAAACCTGACAGGTGATGTATTCGGTCTTCACTATATCGAAAACTTAAAAAAAGTTTTGCCTTTACTTATACATTAAGCAGTGTGGTTGGTAAGTGCAAAACTGTAGAAATTAGATAATAAGTGGAAGTCCAACCACTCTGAGGTTTTACCACCGCAGCCCAAAGGATTATGTGGCATTTCCACAAATACTGAAGCATTAGGGAATTTACATTTCATGATAGTATAAGGGTTCACTCACACGGCCACAGAAGCCTTTACAGCATGCAAGAGCTGTTTGTTTATGAGTCCAGGGCAGTATGAAGCTGCATGCAGGTAGCCTATCTTAGTCAGTGGAGACACATGGGCTGTAGGAACTTGCCTACACATCCAAGTTTTGCAGGCATGCAGGGACGGGTGCATGGAGCTGTATTACTTTTTAGAATTATTAGTTGCAGTATTTCTAAATATTATATAACAACTTTTTGGATGCTGAAAATAAATGATGCTCTGGTCGATTGGCATCATTACCTATATTTCTTCTATTTCTCATTTAATGCAGGTATTCTTGGCGCCATCAACTGCGGGAGTTTAAGCGTGAATATCGCGTGGTAGCTCTTGATTTACGAGGATATGGGGAAACAGATGCTCCTTCTTGTAAAGAGAATTACAAACTAGACTATATTATTGTGGATGTTAAAGAAATTTTAGACTCTTTGGGTAAGAGAAACAAATCAGCTTTATTGTAAACTGGATTTTTTCTATTCTCATTCTTGAATTGTTATATTAGTGCAACCTTACCTCTCGGGGATGACTTGACTTATGGTTATTTACTTGCATTTTCTCCCTTTCAAAAAAAAGAGAACTGTTAGCCAAAGTATTTGGCCTTCTTATCCCCAGCCCGCGCTCTGTACTCATAGCATTAAAATACTAGCATGTAATGGTACTGTTTGAGCCTCTAGCAGCCAAAAAATGTGGTCAGTTACTGGGTTGGATAGTTGCATAGCTATCATAGACTTTCACAGTGGGTGGCAGGACAGCCACGGCTGATACAGACATTTATCATGTTAAAAAAGAGGTACAGTGGTCCGAAGCGTATGGTTGAATGCATCCTGTGGTGGTGTGCGGCAATTTTTCTTTATCCTGATTGGATGTGGATGGAGATAGAGTGCCATCAAGCAGAAAGGTCCAGGGACCATAAGGGAACGAGACGGAGAACAGGACCCCTGGGAAGCAGAAAAATGTCACTTACTACTATTTACTGCTATTACAGTCACTTACTACTACTGGAATGTAAAGCGCATCAAAACTTTGGGTTTGCCCCAAATACACCAGCTGCTGTAGAATGCCTCTGATGGTCTCTGTATTTACATGGACTCTGCCTTTGCAGGTATGCTGGGGTTAGCCTGTTAAGGATAGGGATGTAGGGCAGAATAATCTCTCCTTAAAATGGACTTTGTAATGCCTTTTGCACTTTTTCAAGTAAAGTTTTGAAACCTTGTTCGCGCCTGATCTGAAGTTACTACAGGGGTGTAATGCAAGTAATCTGCACGTATAGTCTAACGTTTGAGTAATCATACACATTGGGGTATGAAGACAGCTCCTCAAGAGTTAATACAGTGTTGAGTACAAGCAAGTCATTACCAAAAGTAACAGAAGTTCCCCAAGCATCCCTTGTCCAAATCCACCTCTCCCATGGGTACCACAAACTGCTGTCTCTGCCTTAAAAGAGCATACAGGGTACAAGTATTTCTAGTCACCTGATGCCTATCTGCCACAAGAGTCGCTTCACTACAAAACCCAGATTACCCGTCTCGCACAGTTACAGCAATACATGGAACAATATGTGAGTACCCGATACGGGAGGATATTCCCTAATATCCCTGAACAACTGTTTTTACAAAAAGAAGAAGAAAGGCCCAAAATATACAGTAGAGCCTTGTGGGGGGGGGGGGGAATGCTTGTTCTGGAACACATAAAGAGCTTTGCCAAGCAGCTGGTAAGCTCTGTGTCCTGTGATATCCTTAGTGAAAGTCACCATTGTTATAATCATAAGAACAGATGTTACCCATGATATACATGAATAATACCAATAAATGATTACAATCAAAAAAGACAAAGGATGGGTTCTCCACATTCAACGCATTTCACAGGTCAGCGCCTGCTTCTTCAGGAATAACAAGAAATGTTCCCCTTATCTGTAACATAAATAGACAGATTGTACTTTCCAATATTCTATCATAGCCACAATGGCACCTCTATATTCCAAAGCACAGCCTACCTAGAACACAAGACATCATCAGAGATGGACAGATCCAGGTGTTACAAAAGAAAAGCCTTTTAATTTGACTGATATATCTTTAAAAAATGTTTGGAGTGCTGCTAATATTGTGTACAAACAACAGTGTTTTTTTTAAAATGCTGACATACTGTATAGTGCAAGTAGGCACTGCCAACATACAATGTCACTGTTGGGAATCCCAGAAATTATCCTTAGTGATTCTGTAACAGCGTTGACTGCATTAAGAAATTCTACAAAGCTTTGTAATTAAAGATTTGCATCTTTGCCCTGTTGCCTTTGAATTTGCATGCAATAGCCCTTCCTCACTGCTGTACACATTTTTCTCAGACATGTTCCCCAGAGATTTGATGAGCTTCCCCTGCCATTTTGTTGCATTTGACTGCTGCAGCTTCCCTCCAAAGGTAGGAACAAACCACCAGAATTTTTCTTCTTTGACTTCAATGGGGTTCGGATTCAATGCCTTCTGAATCTTGTAAATTTTGACCCATTCAACCGAACTGCCCTCAAATAACACAGAGGCATATAGGAGTAACACCAGTTACAAGATACAGCACCAAGACAACAAAGAAAAGATCATCTGAAACATAACCCTGAAGCCGGTAGATGAGCATATCCACCATCTGTTACATAAAATCTTCATGTGTGTGCCATGATTACTAACCTGCTTTTTCCATACAGCTCAGTTACCATTACACTTTGGTGTAGACCTATTACAAAATATTTTCCTTTCCTGGAGGAAGGCTTTTAAAGATTATTTCAGTTTCCTGACACAGACTTGATGGTAGGTTCTATAATGTACTAACTTCATACCAGGCCTGATTTGTAGGATGATAAATGATTTGTCATAATATGATACAGTATAGAGTATTTAAATACTACGAGGGACATTCAAGTCACACTGGGACTTTTGAAGTTATATAATAAAAGAACAAATTTCAAAGAGTGGAAGCTGCATAAAATTTGAACATATTTCTCTGCTACATTTATACACTTATCCCAGCGTTTAATGCCTGGAAAGCTTCAATGTAGAAAGATTTGTCAGTACACCTGAACCATCCTATGACATCCTGCTTCACTTCGTCATCAGTGCTGAAATGCTGACCTCCGAGGAACTCTTTTATGATGTATGCACATCACTTGACATACGACAGTCTTCTGTGTCAGTCAAAAGCTGTCTTGGTACCCTGCATGTCCTAACTTTTTGAAAAAATGCAAATGTTTGTGAATGATTTTGTTCACCATTCCCACAGAAAGATTTGTCTCTTTCACAGGTTATGCATCGATTATCCAGAATCAGGCGTTCCACGGGTTGAATGTTCACAGGAATGATGGCCACGGACAGGATCATTACTGATGAACGTACGGCCATCTTTGAATCGTTTACACAAGTGGTCTCCAAACTGCAGCACGGGGGCCAGATGCAGCCCTTGTTTGCTTTTATCTGGCCCTTATGGCACTATTCTTTCCACTGATATGAGGCACTATTCTTCCAACTGACACCAACAATAGGGCACCATTTCTTACACTGACACCAACAATGCGGCACTATTTCTCCCACTGACACCAACAATGGGGCACTATTACTCCCAGTAAGACCAGCAATGCGGCACTATTCCTCCCAGTGATACCAAGGATGTGGCACTATTCCTCCCACTAATACCAAATATGGCAATGTTTACTCCCACTGATGCCAGGAAAACTTCCACTCCCGCTGCCACAGTCTGGTCCCCCTAAAGTTTGAAGGACATTAAACTGGCCCTTTGTTTATAAAGTTTGGAGATCCCTGGTTTACATCATTCAAGTGTCTTACTGCGGCTGAGCATCTCATCACTGTACTGTGCTTGAAGTCTTCTATAGCTATCCGCGGAATTTACGCCTTTGTTGAAAAGAAACGTAATCACCACACGCTGTTCCATGCACGCACTAACATTGTTGTCTGCCATCTTGATTAACAGTCTCTGGACTAGCCCATACCATGTATGCCGCCTATAAGTAATAGGACACACTTGCCACTTACTACTGTATGTAGTACCACCACGCTAGCATCCATTTTTATATCTGTAAAATTAAAAGTCCCGGTTTGACTTGAACGCCCCTCGTATTATGTGCACATGCCTACAGTTCCATACAGTATGTCTAGCTATATATATGTTACCTTTCGTCTTTCAGGTTATTCGAAATGTGTCCTTATTGGCCATGACTGGGGTGGGATGATTGCATGGTTAATTGCCATATGTTATCCAGAGATGGTCACCAAGCTTATAGTTCTAAGTTTTCCCCATCCAACTGTTTTTACAGGTGAGTTTTAAAAAGTACATGACTTTATTTCCATCAGATATACTATTAACAAACTGTAAATGTTTAACATCTCATTTCTTTTATCATTTTAATATTCACATTTTAATAAAAAAAATACAAACTAATTGTTACCTGGTAAAATTATAAACAAAAGTACAAGACCATATTACATAGTATTTACTTGCACCTATTTACCTGTACCATCATTAACTAACAAACATAACATGACTTAACCCAATACTTGATAGTAGTAAATGTATGGGCATAATGCCCATATTCAGCCTATAATATTTACAGCTGTCCCAATGATATAAGTTATGACACTTGATTTGAAAATGTAAGTTGTTTAGAGAGCTCCTTTCAGAGGTAGAAGTCATTTTACAGGTTTGTGAAGATGTAAAGTTAAGACTTGGCATACATCTATGCTTAAGTTGGACGTCACATTGGCTTTTTATTTATTTTTTTCAAATATGTAAGTTTTTATTAATGCCCAACTTGGGCTAAGACAAGTCAGTACAAACATATACAAGAGGACATTCAAAACAAAGAAATAAAAAATAAAAACCAAAACAATAGCAGAGATAACATATAAAAACAAAAAATGCAGCGCCCAAAGAGTGTATGAAGGCCCCAAACACACAAAAGGATTGGGACAAACAACAAACAGTGAAAAATATACAGCCCACAAAAAGGCCAAGGATAATGAAATCCAAATGTGCTTCACTCCAAATAATACCTACACATATATATAAAAACTCATATGTAGTTATGTACAGTGAACTAATATAAAAGTCCAATAAGAGTGACAATGTGTAGACTGGAAACGGATGACAGAAATGTTACATAAATGTTGAAACATTAGAGCATTGTCCCCGTAAAAGAAATCCAACGAGACTTCAAGATCATAGGACACGTATGTTCATAAATCCATAGCACCCGGGGACGTGACTCCAACACCAGGGATGGGGGAAAGAAATGGATACTCTTACCCCTATATGTGGACGCACACACCAGTGGTGGTGAGTCAAACAGGCAGAAGGTATAAGTGTAGACTACACTGGATCTGTCCTCCTGGAGCAGAAGCAGATGAAGCAAACTCAGGGAATCCAATCCTCTCCAGGATACAGGCACGAAATTTCCAAGACGTCAGTATATCAAAGATCAGGATTCAGCCCGGATCTCGACCTCCCTTCTATAACCATCACAGGGAATAGGGAGAGGGGGGGGGGACACATCAACAATATCACAAAGAGGAGGGGAGAGACCTCCATGCAACAACTACAGAGGTCCATAAGTCCTGGTCAGGACTTTGGTACTGTGTAGATGTGTTTGCTTCGTCAATTACCGATTCAAAATCCTGTGGCAGAGGATTGTTCAACAGTTTATTACTATTACCAAGTCTGTGGCAGAGACTTTTGTCCGTGCATCATTCCGGCTGCTAGGCCGGTGAGTGAGGCCTCTCTGGGTGAGCAAGATCCGTTGACAGCAAGTGTACTTGTCTCCAGGATCTCAAGTTCCTCAGTGATCTGCACAAGGTATCTGAAATCCCCTAACCCTCCATCCCTCTACTGCTGCAAGTTGTGTTTAAATAAAAAAAAGCATTGGAAAAAGACTAAGTGACTGGTGCATGCATCTGTGGGCACATTGCCAATTTTAGACTCAAAGTTTGATATGGTGAACTGTGGGGTAACGGCAGGACCCAAAAATAATAACCAGCAGCTCCTACGGGGGTAGTGCTACATATGGGATTTGCTGCCACCGTAAAATGTTTAGATCTGATAGTCTGTGCATGCTTTTAATATATTCCAAGAAATGAATACCTTTACAGAATACAAAGTTCAATTTAAAATAATAAGCAGCAGCTCCTACGGGGTAGTGCTACATGTGGGGGCTCGTAATCCGGGATTTTCCGTCGCCCCTAGCAACTCAAGTAAGGACATTCACCGAGAGTCTACGTTAAAGAGGACCCTGGACTGTGTTACTTGTTACGGGACGATAAGGGGTTAAGTGTGGATGACTTTCTAAGTGCGTAGGCTACGGGCAGAGCCAAGAAAGCCCGGGAGCTACGTGACTGAAAGAACAAGGGGGAGGAGTTCCCGCCTGCTGCTGTGTCTGGCGCTGAAGAGAAGAAGCTGCGTAGTTACACTGAGAAGATTAGAGTGCAGCCATGTCTTAATTTTCGCTGATGCAATCTGCAATGGGGCCTAAGATGGTCCCTACCAGCACCGCAGATGCCACGCTGTCCGGAACCCTACTGACAGATACCGGAATCCGCCTGAAGCCGCATGGGCGATTTGTGCTGTACAATATTGCAGACATTGAAGCGCTGGGTATGATATGCCCCAAGTGTGAGGGACTGGCCATACATCCCCGAGTACCTATTCGCAGTTGAGCAACCTACCATGTCACCCCGTGCCTGTTGAGTAGACTGGGCCACGGGCATTGCCACAGTAGAAGCTGCTACTTTTGCTCCTGCGGCAAAATCTGCACCCACTACGTCTGCTACGGTGAGTGTTCCTATGGGAGATTTGGCTGTTACTGTTACCAAAGAGCCATCAGCGGACATCGCCCTTGTTATTGCCTCTGCTGCACCTGTCCCCGCTGCACCTGTCCAAAGGAAGGTGGGATATGTGAAAGCCTCCCGCGGCCGCGGTCGAGGCCTGCCCCAAAAGCCTATCTGAACCGGAGCCAGAGGAAGGCCTGACCCCTGGAAAATCCACGACAGGAACGGGTGAGAGATTAGGGGAAAACATGTCTGGGGGGGGCGTGGCCTGGACATGACTGTGTGAGGCTGTTTTTTCTTGGAGCTCCCGGCCCCAGGCCCTCCTAAACCGGCAGAAGGACGTTAAATACCGGTATGTACCCGGCCAAAAAGTATAGTACCAGGTCAGCAACTAGAGGAACAACCTACAGGAAGACCCAGAACGAAATTAGCAGATATTTCAAGAGTCTGCAGGACGGATCCCCTGGGACCAGAGCAACGGCACCACGAGGCTCCACACCGGGAACTGCACGGAAGGCCCAGGCACAATCCTCTGGTGACATCTTACCTGACTGCATCGTAACAGCGCCAGAGGCACACCACGATCCGGAGATGTCGTCTGACCCACAACTAGAGGCCGAGATTCAGGAGCAGGACATCCGTGCCCTGCTGATGGCCCTCCCCACCCGGGCGGATATAGAGGCCCTCCCGACCCGGACGGACATCGAATCCCTTATCCTCCGTTTGGAGGAGACGCACAGGCGAGATATCCAGGAGGTGCGGGGCGAGGTGTCCACACTCGCGAAACGAGTGACCTTGGGAGAGACCTCGGTGGCCTCCCTGGAGGTCAGGGTGACGGCCTTGGAGCGTTCCAGAGACTTACACCGGGAGACCGCGGTAGACCTACAGCTCCACCTGGAGGACATCGAGGACAGGAGCAGACGCGGTAACCTCCGGATACGTGGCCTGCCGGAGATGGCTGACGGGGAAGACCTCGGAAGCGCGATGCGGGAGCTATTCCGGTCAGTCCTAGGGGAACCGGAGGTGGAGATACTGCTAGACAGGGCCCATAGAGCCCTAGGCCCCAGACCAACAGATCCTAGCAGGCCGCATGACGTCATATGCCGGCTCCATCGCTATGCCCAGAAGGAGGCGATTCTACGGCGGGCGTGGGACCGGGGAGATGTGGAGGTGGAAGGCGTCCCGGTGAAGATCCTGCCTGACCTCTCCAGAGCGACGTTACGTCGCAGGGCCCTGCTGCGTCCCCTCCTAGAGCTGGCCAAACAGAGGGGACTTACCTACCGCTGGGGATACCCATTATCGGTGTCCTTCCGGAGTGACTCCGGCTCCTTTACCTTACAGACCCCGGCGGACCTCCCTGAGCTGTTTCGCTTCATGGATGTGGAGCCCATCCAGATCCCCGACTGGCTGCAGTTGCTGCCGCGTCCCACCGGACGATCGGGTTTCTCGGCACAACGTGGCCCCTTTCCACCCCGCCAGCAGAGGGGCCGACGGAGGAACCGATCTAGATCCCGGGAGGGATCACGTGAGTAGGCCATAGGCCACATTCGCATATATATGCCTCCATCCCCCCCCTTCCCCACTTGGCAGTAAATGCTGACCGCGTCCTCCCGGGCGCCCCCTCCCCCTTTTGACGCACAATGTGAATCTGGGCCTTCTCCCGGGGAGGTCTGCGGATCTTTGCTTCCCTTGAGGAATGCGGGGGACGCCGGATTCTTAGGCTAATGCCGCCCCCCCCCCCCCGGGCGCCCGAGGGCCAGGTGCTGTCACCCATACATGAGACACTGACATTTGACGTGGCAGAGATGGGACAACGATTCGGCCTGCTCAGGAGAAAAGGTACTTTTAGGAATAGCCACCTCGATGCTACTGGGATCTGTTCTGTGCTACTGTTTGGGTGGGGGGTTTTTGGGGGGTGATGAGGGACTTTGCAATTTTATTCCTGATCCGGGAAGTAGATCCCCGCTTTGCGATTAAGGAGATCGTGACTACCTTCAGCCTAATGAAGAACGCTGAAGCCCCCCGAGATCTGGGCGGGGACGGCGCCACGTTGGGTCACAGTCCGCACTTGCAGGGGAACTGTGTTGTGCTTGGGAGGGGGAGGGCAGTTGCAGTTTGAGTCTGCTTGTTGGGAGGCGGGGATGGATGGATACCGATTGACAGTTCTGGGGTTTTTTGATTTTTGACTTTTGACTTTTGACCATTGATCCTTGCATTTTTACTGTTGGTCATCAATGTCAGGTTTCCTGTGATGCTGCTGCTGTTCGTTAGTAAGCAAAAAGTTTGAACACAATGTTATACTTTTGCTGTGGCCTTTGTTTTTTGTTTTGTTTTTTTCACTTTACGTATATATGTTTTTTTTATTTTATTTTATTTACATTACCGGTATTTGCCTTTTTCAGCTGACAGACACGGGGAGGGAGGGGCGGGGAGTTCGCATCTCGGTCCTGAACACCCACCACCCCACTTAGGACGGCGCTCAATACCCCGGGGGCCTTCTTTTTAGGGACCTCCAGCGAGTGCCATTGCCAGTTAGGCTGTTTTAGACTCCTATTATTGCTGCCTGCCTAGGGCAGCTCTCTCTTTCTTTCGCTACCCACTCTTTAACTGTATTTCTCTACACCTAGTCCCTATATCTCTGATTTTTTCTCCCCCCCCCATCCCTTATCCTCTCCCCCTCTGTACCTTACTCTAACCCCCCCCCCCCTTTTTGGTGTTGTTTGTCGCTGTGAGCTGCGGGCATGGACTTGCTTAATGCAATGTCCTTGAATGTCAAGGGCCTAAACATCCCGGAGAAGCGGAGGATGCTGCTCAATGACATGCGCCGCGCGAGAGTAGATATCATGATGTTACAGGAAACGCACTTCAGAGACACTAAATTACCACTACTTAAGAACAGACTGTACCCCCTGGCCTACCACTCTGCCTATGCACAGGCCAAATCTAGGGGGGTATCCATCCTTATCTCCGCCAGAGTCCCTTGGAGGCTGGTGGATGTTCAAACAGATGGAGAGGGCCGCTTCCTGTTTTTGAAGGGCCGGATTGGAGATAGGAAGGTGACATTGGCGAACATGTATGCGCCCAACGTTCATCAAGACACTTTTCTTAAGAGACAGATAGACAGGCTGGGGCATTACACTGAGGGACAGCTCATTGTAGGAGGCGACTTGAATATACCCCTATCGCCGGCGGAGGATACCTCTACCGGTACGTCCTCCACTTCACGAGACGTCCGTAAACGCATAGGCTCAACACTGCACACTGCACAGTTAGTAGATACCTGGAGACTTTTCCACCCGGGAGAACGGGATTATTCCTTTTACTCCAAGCCGCATAAGTCATACTCCCGTATCGACTATTTCCTAGTACCCCACGGACAACTACACGCGGTCAAAGACACCTCAATTGGCTCGATAACATGGTCGGACCACGCCCCGATAGGGATGAGGTATGCGCTATCAGACACCATAGAGGGACGACGCCCGGTGTGGCGACTTAATGAGAGTCTTCTGCAGGAGCCGGAGGTTCTTGCGGAGGTGACGGCGGAGGTAGGCCACTACTTCGACACTAATGCCACAGCTGACAGCGACCCCGGCCTTGTGTGGGAGGCACACAAGGCTGTGATTAGGGGGGTGCTCATAAAACACGGGGCCAGACTGAAGCGTGAGCGGACGGCGAAACTGACACTACTTCTGACCAACCTGCAGGCCTTGGAAAACTCACACAAGACAAGCCCGACTAGACAACTGGAGACGGAACTAGACATGACCCGACGCCAGATCACGGACATCTTGCAATTCAAGGCGAAAGCTGCTATGCAGATTTGCCGTAGGAAAGTGTATGAGTCTGGTAACAAATGTGGCAGACTCTTAGCACAGACCCTGAAATCACAACGAATGGCGTCGTATATACCACATGTGGTTTCCCCCTCTGGACAGAGGGTATCCCTACCCCACCGGATTACGCAGGAATTCCGATCCTTCTATAGCTCCCTGTACAACCTACACGCGCCAGACCCCGCTCTTGACTCCACGCAGACCTATCTTGAGGGGTCCCTTATGCCTAAGCTACCTACGGACATACAGGAGGCCCTGGAAGAACCCATCACTAGTCCCGAACTGCAACTTGCTCTTAAAAATACAAAGCCTGGTAAGGCCCCGGGACCAGACGGTTTCACCACTCAATACTATAGAGCCCTCCTTCCCTCACTGAGCCCGTATATGGTGAAACTTTTTAACGCACTGGGTACGGGAAAGTCCTTTCATACCGATACACTGCAGGCACAGATCTCGGTTATACCGAAAGAGGGTAAAGACCCATCTCAATGCGGGAGCTACCGGCCCATATCCCTCCTGAACACAGACCTTAAATTGTTTACCAAAATCCTTACGTCCAGACTCCAGGGCCACCTACCCCACCTGGTCCACTTGGATCAGGTGGGTTTTGTCCCAGCCAGGGAGGCCAGGGATAATACCACCAAGGTCCTCAACCTGCTGCATATAGCGGTAAGCGATAGGACACCGTGCGTGCTGCTGGGGACGGACGCCGAAAAGGCGTTTGACCGAGTGGATTGGAGATTCATGTTTGCGACACTGCGATACGTGGGCCTGGGGGATCGGATGATGAGGTGGGTAGCGGCGGTTTACTCGAACCCGACGGCCAGGGTCAGAGCGAATGGAGTCCTTTCGGAACCACTTCCAATAACGAATGGGACACGGCAGGGCTGTCCCCTGTCGCCCCTGCTCTTCGCTCTGACCCTGGAACCCTTTTTGTGCCATGTACGGAATAACACTGGCATCACTGGGGTAAACGCCGGTGGTACACAGCATAAAGTGTCGGCCTACGCCGACGACCTAATGTTCACGCTTACAAGCCCCTCTGCTTCTCTTCCGCGCCTCCTGTGTGAGTTTGACACATACGGTAAGCTTTCCAACCTGAAGATAAATCTATCCAAATCGGAGGCTATGGGGGTGGGGCTCCCTCCACACCAATTGGCGAGGCTTAAAACCAGTTTCAACCTGAAATGGACAGAGGATGCCCTGAAATACCTGGGCACCTATATCCCTGCATCGCTCTCCCGCCTATTTAAGCTCAATTTCCCCCGCTTCTAACGAAAGTACAGAAGCTCCTGGACCAATGGGACAGTGGACTGCATTCGTGGTTGGGCCGCTGTAACATTCTTAAGATGTCAATCTTACCCAAATTCCTTTATATACTGCAGGCCCTCCCGATCTCCATTCCGGGATCCTTCTTTAAACAGATCCACTCGGTCTTTACTAGATTCCTTTGGGCAGGGAAAAACCCGCGCCTTAACAGGAATACGCTTTCCCTCCCGAAGCTACACGGAGGCTTGGCCATGCCGGATATTCGGGTTTATTACCAAGCGGTTCACCTCAGCAGGCTCCTAGACTGGTGCCGACATAAGGACGCCAAGCTCTGGACGCAAATTGAGCAGTCACAGAGCATGGTGCCCCTCCGTAGAGCACCATGGTGCCACGCGGCCCTGCCCTCGGAGCTTAAACGACACCCGCTGATAGGTACGACGGTCAAGATTTGCGCACAACTGTTGTCAAAACCCTCAATTTCGACTCCTGACTCACCGCTGAGACCTGTGTTGGAGCACCCTCACTTTATGCCGGGCATCCAAGATAGGAGGTTTCTCGATTTACAAGCGGCGGGACATTATCAGGCGGCGCATTTCAGTACTATGGGACGGTGGAAAACGATCGCAGAACTATTAGACCGTACGGGACCATACAAACTAGACTTCATGCGAGCACATCAGCTCAGTCACTTCCTGCAGAGCCAGCCACCCCCCCAAGATGCCACCCGTTCCACGTCCACAGTGCTAGAGGAACTCTGCATGGAATCAGGGACGCTCCCTCATTCCTTATCCTTGACGTATGACATGTTGATTACGCCACAAGCGGGTAGCCCCATACCATACCTAACTAAGTGGGAGAGGGACCTGAATTGTCATTTCACCGAAGGGAAGAAGAAACAGATACTTCACTTTGCCCATAAATCCTCTCTGTGTTCTAGATTCCAAGAGACAAATTACAAAATCCTCACTAGGTGGTACAGGACCCCCGCCCTCCTGCATACTCTCTTCCCGGCGTCTTCGGATCTTTGCTGGAGATGCCGGGAGGAGAAAGGAACCCTCCTGCATATCTTTTGGTCCTGCCCCCGACTGCGGAATTTCTGGGGGGAGGTCCGACGAATTATCCAGGACTTCACCGACCGTGAAGTGCCAGACGACCCAGCCTATTTCCTACTCCACGCAACAGATACCCCGTTGCGAACCTACCAAAAATCAGTTGTGAGACATCTGCTGGACGCTGCTAAGACATGCATCCCCCTTCACTGGCAATCACCCCACCCGCCGTCCATCTCCCTCTGGCTTAAAAGGGTAGACGACATATGCCAGCTGGAGGACTTGATCCTTACCAGCCAAGAGCGACAGGAGACTTTTAAAAAGACCTGGCAGTTGTGGAACGCGTTCAAATACTCCGTGGAGGGTCAGAGACTTAGAGGCGTGGACGAGACAGTCATTTAGATTAAACGACGGCTACCCGTCCGGGCCTACCGACTCTACTGATGACCGACTGGGGATGCCAATGACCAGCTGGGGAATCTACGGAGGGGTGGGATCCCCCCCTCCCCCCCCTCTACCATATCCCTGCTCGCACTCACAGCTCCTTCCCCCCTTCAATCTCCTCCCCCCCCCATTCTTCCATCTCCCTCTACCTTTTCTCATATTTTCTGTTTCTCTAATCTTGTATTTCTCTTCTTTTGTATTTGTATAAAACAAAAAAAAAAAAGTTGAGGGGCCGGCCCTGCAGGACCGGATTATTTAGGGGAAGCTTCTGGGGTGGGATTCCCGTTTGCCCCGGGGTAGGGGTGGCGGGAACTACGCCTGGGGCCATAGTGTGGGCCATCCACACACATACTGTTCCCCTGACGCGCACATCACCACACGTCCCCCTTTGAGGGATGTCGGATAACGGACCATACATGAACACCTATGGCAGGCATTGTCTGTATGTGTATGTATATGTATGTATGTATATGTATATATAGGTATATATATGTTGCTATAATTGAATAGAATACACCCGCCTGTACCAGTGATTGCCGCGTGTGCTATGTATTATACTGTATGTGCTGTATTGGTCCGTGCAGAGCGGTCTCTCTGTTACAAATAAACAAATTTAAACAAAACATGTCTGGGACTTTATGTAAATATTTGCCTGCGGAAGAATTAAGGGATTCTGAGTTAGACTCCTTGTCAGATGTTTCTGGGGATGATGACTTATTTGAGACTATGTCACAAGAACTGTTATGGGCCAATGGTGATGATGTTGCCTCTGCTTTTACATTATCAGAATGGGCAGCATTAGATTCGGGGAAGACATCACCCAGTGTGGAACCCCCAGCATTATTAGAGAGACAGTGTCAGACTCTACCAGCCCAATTGAATCTGAGAAGTTGTATGCCAGATCAATGGTGCGGAAGTTGCCAAATCCATGTGTGCTACCTGGATTGGAAAGCACTAGAGCTCTGCCAAAACTTGCCCGTTTGCAAAGAGTGCTCATCAAGAAAGTTGCTGCAGAGTATGGTCTGGAATTCCCTTATGTCTCCAAAGAGCTCATGAAGGAAATCAAATCCAATCAAGAGCAATGGTACAGTGAAGCTGTTTGGGATCATTTGTCTGTGCCAAAACCTTTCAGGAAAGTTGGATACTCTTTTGCTATGGATGAGCGTTTCAAAGGATGCTTGCTACAGTGGAACTATGGCTGGTACATTTATGCTGATAAGGTGGTCATCCGCAGACCAGGGAAAGACGATGTTGTCTATTTCATTACCACCTTGGATAGGCAAGGAAAATCAGTGATCCTGCTGGATCCCCGGTCCTTTTGGTGATCATTTAAAAGGAAAAATGACTGCTCTAACTTTAGTTCTGCAAAGAGACTGAAATAAAATTCTCTTGCTAAAAATGGACTATGGGGTTACATAGCCAGGTAGTGTTAGGTGAGAGAACTTTGCGGTCAAGATTTTTTTCTTACCTGCTCCAGTACTGCTATTAAGGACTTCCTCTTTGTGCCATACTGATTTTCTGCCACTAGGTGGTGGAAGTTGCTCATAGTGAGGGCTGGACTTTCAAGCTTATAGTTTAGTTCCTTTTTATATTCAGAGTGTGAAGGAAAATTCCATTTCTTAGAAAGTGCAGCTTTGCTTCTTAATGTACAGTAATGCTGTTTTATATTTTGGCTTGTGTGTCTTTATTTTTTTAGGTGAATCGGATCTTCTGTCAAGCCGCTGGAGAGTGGGTGGTTTAGATAGAGAGTGAGGTGTTGTAATATATATTGATGTGACCGTACTGTGTGTTCATGATTTAAATCTGAAACTTTTTTTTTTTTTTCCTACCCTTCCCTCTCCCATCCAAGTTTTTGCGGTTCAGATATCTGCTCTCAGGATTGAGAGCCATTTTTTTCCCATACGCTGAGGACTTTGTCTTTTTGTAGTGGGGGAGTGTGTAGCGCCCTGCTCCTGTTGACCAGGCGCTATCATGTAAATTTAGTGGATCATCTGAATTGTACATAGTTCACAATGTAATGTTTATGGCTAAATTAAACTCTGTTCCAGCTTTGGCTGTGTTGGGAGCATTTCCCACTGTCGCCATTAGGTGTCGTTGTCACCACAGGCCAGTGTTGGAAATACAACAGGCTGCAGTGTATTGGGTTTCCCTTCCCCAGAAACAGCCCAGTGGGAGTGTTTTACCACTGTGCATTCTGGGAGAGGATACTTAAGGGGCAGACGCCATTTTTCTCTCTCTCTGACCTCATGGCCCGCCTAGCCTAAGGTATGTGACAACTCCTCTTCTGCCTCGGGGCCTGCTGGCCTGAGGCTACGTTACTGCAAGTAGACCCGGAAATCTGCCAGGGGCCTACTGGTTCAGGGATGGTCCTGTGCTGTCTTGCCTGTGGAAGAAGCAGAGCAATTGGAAGATCCAGGGGAGGACTCTTCTTGGAAAGGACTAAGCAGAAGGCTGGAATCTCAAGAAGAGACTGGTGACTCAATTGGAGGATGCATCCTAATCAATCTACCTCACAGTACTGCTGAATGGCTTAAAGGACTTTGGTACTGTGTAGCTGTGTTCGCTTTGTCAATTACCGATACCAAATCCTGTGGCAGAGGATTGTTCAACAGTTTATCACTATCATCAAGTCTGTGGCAGAGACTTTTGTCCGTGCATCATTCCGGCTGCTAGGCCGGTGAGAGAGGCCTACCTGGGTGAGCAAGATCCGTTGACAGCAAGTGTACTTGTCTCCAGGATCTAAAGTTCCTCAGTGATCTGCACAAGGTATCTGAATTCCCCTAAGAGCCCATTCACACAGGGGCGTCTTTGGATCCAACTCCAAATCGCCCCAGGTCGCCCCTAGTCGCCTCAGGTCGTGCTGGCTGAAGTAATCAATGTAAGTTAATGGAGCCGTCCTTATGCACACTACTGCAGTCGCTCCGACTTCAAAAAAGGTCCCTGTACTACTTCAATCCGACTCCTAGGCGACCTGTAACCATTCATTTCAATGGGAGTCGCCTCTCACTGTCTTAATAGGAGCAACTCTCCAGGAAGAAAACATACATTTATCAGGCAAACCTCTCCCTCCCACAGAGCTGATTCTTGTTTAATTGGCCACTGGAATGTCTCCTGTCCTGCAGGCAACTTGGAGTTGCCTTGTAAATAGCTCCAGGTCGCGCTGTGATTCATTCTCAAGTCGTGTCTGAGTTGCCTCATAAAACCGCGCTGGAAGTCGTGTTGCCCCTGTGTGAATGGGCTCTAACCCTTCATCCCTCTACTGCTGCACGTTGTGTTTAAATAAAAAAAGCATTGGAAAAAGACTTGACTGGTGCATGCATCTGTGGGCACATTGCCAATTTTAGACTCAAAGTTTGATATGGTGAACTGTGGGGTAACGGCAGGACCCAAAAATAATAACCAGCAGCTCCTACGGGGGTAGTGCTACATATGGGATTTGCTGCCACCGTAAAATGTTTAGATCTGATAGTCTGTGCATGCTTTTAATATATTCCAAGAAATGAATACCTTTACAGAATACAAAGTTCAATTTAAAATCTTGTTTAGCCACCAAGTTCTCTCTGTCCAGATCTGGAGGGAATTCTGAGTTTCTCAAGGCAGAAGATAAGAGCTTAGGGTTTGATTGTAGAGGGTTTTGTTTCCATAATGAGTCCCAGAAAATAAATTTGTTTTAAGGTGTAGTACATTGACGTATGGTCTATTAGGTGGACCAATAATAATAAATCTATAGGGATACAGGCCAGTTCCTATTTAATCCAAAACACTGTGTATACTTTAATGAAAAAGAGGGGATTGTAAAAGGGACTGCGATTGAGCAGGTGTTGGCGCCAAACTGTACAAGTCCCCGCCATGCTTCTTCTCAGATAGGACAACTACCCACATGTTCTTAAGTTAAACTCTCTGCAATATTGTGTTATACTGCTGGCCTGAGACCTCAATATTTGAAAATATACTAATGTTCACACACAAATGCATTTTCTGCATTTTACAGTAAATATTCTGTGACATTACACATTGACAGATTAGCAGAATCTTTGGAGTGGTATGCCACATGCAAGATTATGCATTCTGCAGCAGTACATATCTTTTAAGCCATCTTCCCTCTACACCTCCATTTCTCCTTGGGAGCACCACAGAGTTGGTATTTTTTCTCCATGTATATCAAGTCTACACAATTAGATTCCATAACCAAGTCACAGGACCATAGCTAAGGTTCAGGGTGGATCAAGTTGTACTCATTAGAATAACAGTCTTATTCCAATGTCCCTTCCATAGCTCTGCCCAGCTGGGCACACTCCCAGATGGCATACTCATTCCCCAACGTCACCATTACCCACATCAGAGGGCTCAGTTCAGGGCTCCATGGCCTTAGGCATCCCAATGCAGGACCTGCAGAAGAAGGTCAAGGGAGACAGGGCAACTGCAGCTATTCCTCCCATGCTCTGTACCACCTTGCCTAGGACTTCTGCCCTGCAAAGGGACCCTTAAATCAGTACTGCAGGAAACTACATCTTGACAGCTCTGGGGGTTTAGCTCCCATGCCCCATCTACACTGAGCTCCACCCACCACTGGCATTTATGTGGAAACTAACTCCATCCATTACATCACTAGAGGAGAGATTTCTCGAAAAGGAGAGCCAACACCTAATTACAACTTTCCCTTAACTAGTTCCTGACCAGCCACTGCAGTTATACTGCGGCAGGTTGGCTCCCCTGGGCAAGCCGTCAAAGCTGTACGTCGGCCGCTTTAAGGGGTATTGAGGAGCCGATGCGCGTGCCCGGCGGCCGCGATGTCCGCTGGGCACCCACGATCGCTCCTGACAGAGCCAGAATGGGGATGTGTGTGTGTAAACACACACATCCCCGTTCTGGCAGGGGAGAGGAGACAGGTCGTGTTTTCCTAGTATATAGGAACAACAATCGGTCTATTCCCCCAGGCAGTCCCATCCCCACTACAGTTAGAACACACTGAGGGAACACATTTAACCCCTTGATCGCCACCTAGTGTTAACCCCTTCCCTACCAATGACATTTATACCGTAATCAGTGACTATTTTTAGCTCTGATCGCTGTATAAATGTCAGTGGTCCCAAAAAAGTTTCAAAAGTGTCCGATCTGTCCCCCACAATGTCGCTGTCCAGATAAAAATCGCAGATTGCCGCCATTACTAGTAAAAAAATTAAAATGACATGAATCCATACCGTATTTTGTAGACACTTTTGCGCAAACCAATCAATATACGCTTATTTCGAAAAAAAAATTACCAAAAATATGTAGAAGAATGTATATCAGCCTACACTGAGGAAGAATTATTTTTTTTTTTAATGTTGGGATATTTATTATAGGAAAAAGTTAAAAATATTGTGTTTATTTCAAAATTGTCTGTGTTTTTTTTGTTTATAGCGCAAAAATAAAAACCGCAGAGGTGATCAAATACCACCAAAAAAAAGGGGAAAAAAGGACATAAATTTTGTTTGGGTACAGCATCGCACGACCATGCAATTGGCAGTTAAAGTGACGCAGTGCCATATCGCATAAAATGGCCCGGTTAGGAAGGGGGTAAATTCTTCCGGGGCTGAAGTGGTTAATCACACTATAATGGGAACAGGGCCATCTAGTGGCAGGCAAGCTAACTGCAGCTTCCAACAACATTAACACAATTTAACTACATAGTAATCATCATTAGGTTGATTACACCCAGGCTTCCAGACTGTTTAGATGTGTAAACAATCTTTGTTTTTATTCTTCTATATTTTTAGGGTTTAGTAGCTGTCTTTTGAAGGAGTTTAAGCCCTTAATGAGACTGAAATATATATACAGTATATTGGGAGTCTTTGAAAAATGCACTGCTTTTGGGAGCAATGTAGTTCTTGACTGAAATAAATGGCTCTAGTGGCATAAGGCTTATGTAATGCAGATAACTAATTGTTTCTCTAGCTTCCCAAACTATACATACATTAATTTCATTCAAACTTAATTACAGAATATTATTAATACCTCCATGTATCACTGTTCGGTCAGACAGTGTTGGGCTCTTGAGCTTCCTGGTCCCATAGCAGTCGAATAGTCTACTATGGCTATAGTTAAACCCCTAGGCTGATGTCAGCTGGGCACTAGTGTTCCTTCAACTGACAATTTGTCAAAGTCGTCAGTGGCAGGATCACTAAGTGGTCCTGTTTGTCCCTAAGAAATTACTCTCTATGTAGCTGAGGCAGCAAGATGTCCCTCCCATCGCCAGTGATAGAGATTCAGCAGTATTTGGGCCAGTGACAAAGCAACAGCATACTGAATGAATACAGAGGTAGTAATTCCATAAGGATAGACAGGCAGGCTCTTTATTAATCCTGCCTCTAGTGATTTGTTCCTAGTGTCTATCATCAGCCTTAACGGTGTTGTAATCCTATAAAAAAAAAAAGATCCTGTTTCATAAGGTTAAAAAACCTCCTGTGATGCAGCTGCCCCCCAGAGCCCCCCTTTCACTTACCTGAACAGTTGAACCTGGTCTTTCCAGCGACAGGGACAAGCACACCAGCTCCAGACAGTGTTTCAGGTCCTGATTGGATAGACTAATAGCAGCGCAGCCATTGGCTCCCGCTGCTGTCAATCAACTCCAATGACACGGGAGCAGAGGGGCGGGCCGAGTCCTGCTGTCTGTGTCAATAGACGCAGCAGCAGGTCACAGAAGTGTGCCCACACGAGTGCCCAGAGGGAGAGTGGGTCTCCAACAGGGCACTCGAGAAGAGGAGGAGCCAGGAGCGCCGCTGAGGGACCCCAGAAGAGGAGGATCGGGGCCACTCTGTGCAAAACCAACTGCACAGAGGAGGTAAGTATGACATGTTTTTAGAAAAAAAAAAAACATAAACTTTAATTATCCTATAAAGCATGGAACATAGCATAGTGCTTCAGCAGTGTTATTTGTCCCTTTCTGTGCTGCAAAATACCTGGTTGATCCTCCCTATGTGCCCAGGTGTGTGCTGACCACAGTAATCATGGCTGCTGATTCATAATACGGTGGTCAGTTTACATGCCTCCGTCATCCCGCTGAGTCTCTCCCCCTCCCTCCCTGCCTGTCATTTCCTAGTTAGTGAGAGCTGATCTCCTCCCTGCCCCTTCTCTCCCCTCCTGCCTGTCACATGATCCCCCTCTGCTGGCTGACTGATGTCAGAGGGGAATCTCAGCTCCTCCCACTGCTCTCCTTAGATCAGGGGAGGAGAGTGGAGGGGGCAGGGGTCATGTGACTGCACAGCGGCGGTGTGAAAAAGGTATTTAGAATTGTCATTTTTGAAAAACACAAACACTGTAGTTTATATCTTTATAAACCAGTGGGGATAGCTGTAAGCCAGTGACTTTACAACCACTTTAACCACTTGCTGACCAGCCACCGTCGTTATACTAGTACTAGTATACTAGTTACTAGTAAAAAAAATAATAATAATAAAAATGCTATAAATCTATCCCCTATTTTGTAGACGCTATAAATTTTGGGCAAACCAATCAATATACGCTTTTTGCGATTTTTATTACAAAAAATATGTAGAAGAATACATATCGGCCTAAACTTTTCAAAATTTTTGTATATAGCGCAAAAAAAAATCGCAGAGATGATCAAATACTACCAAAAGAAAGCTCTATTTGTGGGAAAAAAAGGACGTCAATTTTGTTTGGGTACAGCGTGGCACGACCGCGCAATTGTCAGTTAAAGCGACGCAGTGCCAAATCGCAAAGAATGGCCCGGTCATTGGGCAGCCAATTCTTCCTGGACTGAAGTGTTTAACGAGTAACTAACTGTTGAGAAAAAAACGATCCCCTCTGGGTGATTAGAGTACAATGCTGGGATTTTAACAAACTTTGTTGCAGAATCCTACCTATTTCCGCTCTGAAGAAATAGTTGTTTGTTTGACCTTATCCTGTGCAGACTGATACTGAATGGGTCTGGTTCATTATAATCACCTGGTTCTGCAAATGCTAGTTGTCTGGATGTTATGCTGATCCTACTTCCGACATCTGTCCGACTTCAATGAACAGGGATCCGACTTTGATCCCCAACAATACCAGGCACTGTGTCTGGTATAAATCTTTAGGGGGAACTCCATGCAAAATGTAAAAAAAAACCTTCGGTCTGGTATGGATTTTAAGGCATGGGGCGGGGTCACTGGGTGATGTCACCGGAAGCCCCGCCCCTTATGACATCATCACCCATCATGCCCTGGGTGGTGACGTCATAAGGGGCGGGGCCTCCGGATGACGTCACACAGTGACCCCGCCCCATGCCAATATAAGTAGTGGCACACTGCGCACCTGGCATTAGAGCGGGAGAGAGCGTCAAGTCAACATCAGAAAAGAAGAACAGAGTGAGAAGACAGCGGAGAAGACTGGGCAAAAGAGCGAGCAAAAGAGCGAGAAGACAGCGGAGGAGACCCGGCAGAAGACAGCGGACAGAGGGAGAAGAATCGGAGAGGGGAGAAGAACTGGAGAGGGGAGAAGACATCAGCGGAGTAGGCAGAAGAGCTGGAGAGGGGAGAAGAAGTCAGAAGAGACGCCGGTGCTGCTTAATAAATTACTTTAAAAACCTTTTTACTGTGTTTTATTTTTGACACTTTTTTTTAGGTAAATGGGTAGGGGTACAAAGTACCTCATACTCATTTACATAGGGTGGGGGGGTGGGATCTGCCGCCCCCTTGTCAAAGGGGGCTCCCAGATTCCGATAAGCCCCCCGCCCGCAGACCCTGACAACCAACAGCCAGGGTTGTCGGGAAGAGGCCTCTGTCCTCCTCAACATCAGGACAAGGTGCTTTTGGGTGGGGGGTGCCCCAAAGCACCCACCCCCCCCATGTTGAGGGCATGTGGCCTGGTACGGTTCAGGGGGTGGTGCTCTCGTCCCCATCCCCTTTCCTGACCTACCAGGCTGTGTATGGATTTTGGAAGGGGACCCCCGCGCCGTTTTTTCGGCATGGGGGTTCCCCTTAAAATCCATACCAGACCGAAGGGCCTGGTATGCTCTTGGAGGGGGAACCCATGCCAGTTTTTTTTTTAAATTTGCCGTGGAGTTCCCCTTTAAGATCATCAGAGCACAAGTCACATGCCAAAGTCGGATCATTCAAGACGGTGATCCGACTTTGATCTGACTTCACCATAGGTGTGCGCAGCCTATTGCATTAGGGTGTGCACCCCAAAGCCCAAACACACACTACCGATCACTCACGATGTTCATTCAGAAAGGGAAGGGGCCGGTAAATTACATATTTACTGGCCCCTTCCCCACTCCTAAAGCATCCCAGCAGCAACAGCCGATAGGAGAGGAGGGAAGCTGGCAGCGCTGCGGGGGGAAAGATGGGAGCCAGGGCAGTAGGGGGAATCTGTGCTGCACAGGGTGATTAGGGTGTGCCTATGGACTTCAGTGATATTCAATGGGCTGAAGTAGGATCAAAGTCGGACCAAAGTAGTGCTGGGAGCATTTTCAAAGTCGGGTCGACTTGTGTCGGACCAGTTGAGATGGCTCCCATAGGGAAACATTGATTTTCACACATCATGCGACATGAGCTCCCAATGGCGGAGCGTTTGTCATACCAGTGTGAACCCAGTCTCAGGCTACATTTTTACACAGGTGACTAGTGCTGGTTCAAATGACAGAAGCAGGAATCTGCAGCTGTTTCAGCCACCACTGATAACCACTGGCTGGGTGGACAGCTATGCATAGCCGTGGCCGCTACTGATCTGTCAGTGAAGTGTACATGGCTCAGCAGCCATAGCTAGCCCCTGAAATAGCTGCAGGAATCAGTAGATCCCCGCCGCTGTCATTTGCACCGGCACTAGTCGGCCAATACAAATGTGGTCTTAAAGCCATTTGGGGTCACCATAGTAGCCAGGCAACTACATATTTACAGGGATGCAAACTATAGAAACCCCACATGCGTCTCTTAGAAAATAATCAAATGATTGAAATTGATTGTATAAAGCTCAGATTAAAGTTAGATTGACTGGATTTTCTGACTTTGTGGCAATGTTTCAATAGCTTTAGCAGTTAATGGATTGATTTTACTTCTGGCCTGGAGCGGCTCTATGTGCGGTAGGCAGCCAAGCTATGGCTCTGTACAGCATTATCTGCCAGGACACTTAGCAAAATCAACAGCAATTTCAGTTAATATGTTGGATTCCTATCTGAAGGCTTATTTATTATTTACAAAATCAATGGGATATACAGTAATCCACAACAATTTAAGATTTTGATTTTAGCATTTATTAAAAAGCTTACAACAGTCAAATAGATTAAATATTATTTTTTATTGGCAGGTATGGGTTACTGACCTTATGAAATAAAAATAAATTACCACAAGGTTATTTTTTAATGCTTATTATACAGTATATAGAACATACAAACATGCATATGTTCATCTTTACAAATGAGTCCCATATAAACTTCATTTGTCAACGTTGCATCCGCCCGCCCTGCTATGATCTCAGCAGGGTTCTATTCTTCTGGTTCTAGCTAGAAGCCGCTTGTTGCTCTGAATTGGGATATAAACAGATAAATAAGAAATGCATCTTGTACATCACTGGGAGCATGTCTGGGAATAAATTATATTTTCCTCAGGCACTACTAACTGTTGAGGCTTCCATGGTTTACAATGTAATATTTATCAGAATGTCAGTAACACAGCATGACCCACATCACTTGTAATGTAATGGGTATCTCTGTGAAGATTATTACACACACACGGCACATGGAAAAAAAAATCATGCCGAAATGTGAAGGCAGCATGAAATATTTCCTTCTGTGCTGTTTAATAAGTACTGTATATCTAAGCCACTTTTATTTTTATTTTGGGTAGAATAGAGAGGAGTTCGAATCCCTGTCAGGTTTTTCTTGATGTATTTGAACCAGGATGACTGCTACAAAGATATTCTTGGAATCCAAAAAAGTGTTGTATTTAATTCGCAAAAATAAAGGGAGCCAACATGTTTCGTGCCCAAAAATTCCCCTTCATCAGGGCTTAAAATGAAAAACATAACCCCTTCATACCTGAGCCTTTTTCTGACACTTATTGCTTACAAGTTCAAATCCATATTTTTTGCCAGAAAATTACTTAGAACCAGCAAACATTATATATATTCTTTTAGCAGAGACCCTAGAGAATAAAATGGTGGTCGTTGCAATATTTTGTGTCACACTGTATTTGCGCAGCAGTCTTTCAAATGCAATTTTTTTGGGAAGAAATACACTTTCATGAATTAAAAAAATCAAAACAGTAAAGTTAGCCCAATTTTTTCATATAATGTAAAAGATGATGTTACGCCAAGTAAACAGTAACCTAACATGCTTAAAATTGCACACACTCGTGGAATGGTGACAAACTACAGTACTTAAAAATCTCCAAGGTGACGATTTATTTTTTTACAGGTTGCCAATTTAGAGTTACAGAGGAGATCTTGTGCTAGAATTATTGCTCTCGCTCTAACGATCGCTGTGATACCTCACATGTGTGGTTTGAACACTGTTGCTCAACAAGAGCATTTTGTTGAGCAATTACCCCAGCCAATAAGAACAGAGACGGACTTAACGCCACTAGAGCAGCTCTGTATCGCAGAAAACACAAGAGGTAGTATATCTCGAATTTATAAAATATTGTTGGCTGTGGAGCAGCTGGAGATCCCGCCATTCATGATTAAATGGGAAAGGGAATTGGGGTCACATATAGATAAAGCCACTATTAGTAAAATCCTGAATCTAACCCACAGCTCGGCAGTAGACACCAGAACGGTCGAAATGAATTATAAATGTTTAACAATGTGGTACGCAACGCCCGACAAAATCAGCAGGTACCAACCGGCAAAATCTGAGGAGTGTTGGCGAGGATGTAAGGCGATAGGAACGATGGCTCATTTGTGGTGGGACTGCCCAAAAATCAAAACATATTGGAGAGGGATCTTGCAGCTAATAAAAGATATAACTAAAAAAGAAATATCAGAGGACCCGTGGACAGTCTTTCTACATGGGGTGGAAGGATCAGTAAAACAATATAAAGACTCAGTAATCCCACATATGGTGAATGCCGCGAAAAGACTTATCCCTAAAAAGTGGCAAGAAGTGGAAGCCCCCTCAATCCGAGAGTGGTTAAATACAGTAGAGGAAACATATAGGATGGAATGTCTGAGGCAGAGTCTAGAAGAAGAAAGCGTAGAGTCAATAGACAAATGGGAGAGTTGGAAAGTGTTAAAAAAGACAGGTAGATATGTAGAGTTGCTTAGTCTCTAGACAGAGGGAACCCTCCCACAACGAGAGTAAACTTAAAAAAAAAAAAATGTTTTTATAAAGTTAAGAGGTAGAGAAGTGGTGGGTGGGGGAGGGCTGCTGGGAGGGGTGGAGGGAGCTACAGGTGGGGACCTCTGGCTGTCCAACTCAGAAGTAAATAGGATACAAGGGTTGTAAGAGGGTGTATGGTCTTTTTTTACCTATGAAAATGTATATTTTGTATCCGTGTACTTTTGATAAAATAAAATAGAGAATTAAAAAAAAAAAAAATGATAATAAATAAAAAAATAAAAAATAAAAAAATGAACACTGTTGCTGGTGCAACTTAAGTATGCGTTTTTCTGATCACTTTTATTGCTGTCACAAGAAATGTAAACATCCCTTGTGACAGTAATAGGCAGTGACAGGTACTCTTTATGGACCCCACATCTCTTTATTAAGACCCCACATCTCTCCTTCAGGCTGGAAAGGCAGAGATCATTTATTTTTTTGAACTGTCTCGGCCTTTCCAGCCCCGTCCCCGGCTTTGTTTATATCCGCTGGCCCGGACGTGATGTCATAATGTCGTGCCCGGGTTTCCGAGGGTGATAGAGATGACTGGGGACCATATGCTCAACTTCCAGCAGCAGCTGATTTATTCTTTGACGATCGCACGGGCGAGCCGGTAGACGCACCGGAGGGCGGCGGGAGGGGGGCTGTCCCCTCCCTCCGCCTGTAAGAACGATCAATCGGCTGAACTTCCCCTATGATTGTTCTTATGGTGCACAGAATCGCCAGCTGAAAAAGATGATATCTGAATGGTGCCTGTAACTGTAGACAACATTCAGATATCCCCACTCAAAGTCAATGACGTCATATGACGTCCTTGGGCTGGAAGTGGTAAAGGACGTCGGGATTAGGCTTGTGCAATTCGTTTCGTAACGAATTGAAATTCGTCCGAATTTAGCAACTTTCGGACATTCGGAAGCATTCGAATTTCCGAACAAAGCAATTACGAATAAGACCGAATCCGAAATAAATTATACCGCAAATAGCGAATGCCCGAATGTCTTCGGCATAATTCGTTATGAAAAAGTTACGAATGTACGAATCCATACGAAGCACAATAACACTCACTCTGCTCTGCTCTCTGCTTCTCCCACACCGTGCTGAACTCCCTCTCAAAATGGTGTACAGGGGCGGAGGTTATAGCCGCATGTAAAAAACGAAAGTAAAATACGAGATTTCGAATCCATTCGAAGCACAATAACACTCTGCTCTGCTCTCTGCTTCTCCCTCACCGTGCTGAACCCTCTCAAAATGGTGTACAGGGGCAGAGGCTATAGCCGCATGTAAAAAACGAAAGTAAAATACGAGATTTCGAATCGTTACAAATAACCGCAATGTATTTAGAAAAGTACAAATCCATTCGAAGCACATTAGGCATAATAGGCAGCGTCGTTGTGAGAGAGACACGGAAAATTACGAATCAACGAACCCAAAAAAAGTTACGAAAGTAGGAGTTGTGTCCAGAATCAACGAAAAACAACGTACTCTACCGAAAGTACGAACCCAAAAAAAGTTACGAAAGTAGGAGTTGTGTCCAGAATCAACGAAAAACAACGTACTCTACCGAAAGTACGAATTATAAAGCAACAAAAAATTCAACGAAAAATGTCGCTTGCAAAAATACGAATGAGTCCGAACACGAAAAATCCCGTCTAGCAAAATTACGAATGATTACGAATCAACAGGACCGGAAAGAAACGAACCGAAACGGAACGAATTTTTCCGTTGTGCACAAGTCTAGTCGGGATGTTTATAGGATCAGAGCAAAGACCAGAATAGTGACCAGTAAATGAAATCCTGTGTCAGCGGCTTCATTCTGATTACTGATAAAGCCCAGATGAAGGGGGAATATTTGGCCCTCAAACTGCATTGATAGTCTTTTGTCTTTATCAAAAGTGAAAGTAAAAGAAAATTCCAAATTTTGGGTTGACATCTGAACAGTTAAGGAGGGGAAATTTTCCAATGGGGACACTAGTTCTGGTGACCCTGGTGACACCCCAGGATTCCCTCATTTTGGAGGGATTTCCACTCACTTCCTGTTTTGGCTATGGAATAGGAAGTGAAAGGAAATTTCCCCAATGGGATACAGATGGCATAAAAAAACTGACGGGATTATAACCCTCCGAAAAATGAAAAAAAAGTTTTGTCTTTAGTTACACTTTAATGTTAAAAAAATATCATTACTGCACAGGGCGTTTTTTCTCAAACAATAGGTGCTGGAACTCAACCACGACCCTCCAAAACCCCTCCACCCAGACACACGCTCCAAATCACATCAAATAGTGGGTGTGGTCAGTCAATTTTCATGAACAGTGGGAGGGTCTTAAAGGGGCATTAAATACCAGGATTGCATTACATGCAGAGTTCAGGGGGGTTACACACAGAGTGCAGAGATGTCACTTGTAAATATAGAAACCGGACTTCTGTGTTTACAAGTGATTGCACACGTATCTACAAATAAAAAAAAAAAGGCCTTTTTTAAATGTTTAAATTTCAAGGGGGTTTTAAACCCTTGTTTTTTTTTTTTTTAAATAACCAACATGTTATACTTAACTCCACTGTGCAGTTTGTTTTGCACAGAGTGGCCCCGGTCCTCCTCTTCTGGGGTCCCCCGGCGGCGCTGGTAGCTCCTCCCCGCATTGAGTGCCCACGTTGGAGAAGGCTATCCTAAGGTGGACACCCGTGTCTCATCCATATAAACTGATACATTCTGATGGAGAGCTTGTGCTTTTGAATAACAACAGACTTGCTGGCTGGATCACCAGATGAAAATAGAAAAAAGAAAGCCTACAAAGAAAATGAATGCAGCCATCACATGTAAGAATTGATAACCTGCAAAATAATAAATGTTTGCTTTTGGTTCACTATAAGTGAAGTACAAGCGTTCATTTCCTGATCTCTAATCAGTGGCTGATGTTTGTGCTGGCTGTTTTTCTCTAGTATGTATTGGTCCTGAAAACAAAATTGCACTATCCTCGAGCTGAAATGCGTTTTCTTTCTTTTCTCATATAATATTGTAAGTATTGATTTATATGAAGGCATGAGAGCAAGGAAGATTCAGCTCCCAGATTAGCAGATAAACTGTGCTTTCTAGCTGAAAAGGAAATGCAAGAAAACATGTTGATACTAATATGCAGTTTTAGTTTTTATATATTTGATTGAAGGTGATTCTAAAGGTTTAATCAATTTTCTAAAACAACAAACACATTATATTTTCCTGCTTTGTGCAATGATTTTGTACAGTTGAGCCCTAATCCTCCACTTCTGGGGTCCCCCATCCGTGCTCCTGGCTCTTTCTTCCTTCTGAGTGCCGTTATAACAAGCCACTTACTAAGGGGGCACTAGTAAAGACTCAATCCCGAGCTTCATTGTGTGCATCTGTTCACACACATAGTGCTGCTCAGCCCTGCCCCCTACTCCATCCTCACCGGGTTTGATTGACAGAAGCAGAAGCCAATGACTCCCACTGCTGCTGAGCCTCCTGTAAGAGGCTATGGCAAATTACACTTTTTTTTTAAGGGGTTATTTGACAGCTTATCCCCCCTTTATTTTACCGTCTCTGGGCATAGATGAATACATTAGACTGATACAATTAGCACTGCAGGTACAATTTAAAGTATTTGTGATGTGATTATTATAAGACCAGTGAGTTGCTGACAGCGGTCATAGTAAGGTTGATTATTGAACGTCATGGCTCACGAGGTCAGGATGGGCCTATTTGTAGAATTCTGGAGTTTGACTTGCTTGGTTGGTGTGAAATGTATTTGGTGGTGTTCTTGGATGGACACAGAGTCCCTCCTTGTGTTATGTTTGGCTGTCTGTGCTGATAGGTATTGTCAATGCATGCTGAACATCTCATGGATGTAATTGAGACACTGGAAAAGCTATGGATAATACTAGGTTGGATGAATATTAATAATATGTATCGATAGACAGGCTATTCAGTTACTCTATGCAAAGAGCATTAATTATGAACAAAGAGAAGTAAGCAACTGTAACCAGACAGATTATCTACTATGCATTTTATACTTTGTCATTACATTGGTTTAATTAATAGGTCCGATGATGCCAGAAATTAAAAAATAATTAAAATTGTTTTCATGAAAAAATGTTAATTTATTAACAATTATTTAATTACAAATAATCAACATTTTGTTAACAGGTGTCTATTACATTTTCTCAAGTGATATATATATTTTATTTTTATTTTATTTTTTACCTAAAAATGTCAGTATCTTGATCACCATTTACTTAGAAAGACTGTAAAGTCCATATGTGATTAAAAATTGTATTGTAATTAGAGTCTTTGTATGCTAAGACCATGCATATAAAACAGTGAAAATATGTGCAGGCCATATATTGTGCCTAGTACATTTTGTTTCATCATGGGAACATCACCTTAAACATCACCTTACATGTACTATAAATTCTATGAGTATAAAAGATCCCTTTTTCTATACGTTTTTGTGTTCTGAGTGCTGAATAAGAAGGGAACCTTGCTGTACTATATATTTAATGTTTTATTAGTCCAACCTCTTCATAATACCTTAACATTGTTTTGTTGTTTGATACATTATCTTGGCCCTACCCTTCATAGATAATATTCTTCCACCCAGTTTTTATATTTTGAATTAACGTTTTCAGTAGTGGTTTAAAAAATAATTCATGGGCATTTTTGTTTCAGAATATATTCTACAACACCCTTCACAATTGATTAAATCTGGTTACTACTTCTTTTTCCAAATGCCTTGGTTCCCCGAACTCATGTATACTGTAAATGATTACAAGGTGAGCTGACCTAGACTGTTACATTACAGATGTCATTATTCAAAGTTATCACACTTAAATCAGTCTAACAAAAAAAATAAGAATCAGCATTTCATATCCATTTTATAGCTCACTTAAGTTATACGTAATGTGCTTTGGGCATGATGTGGCCATTATAACACCCCTTTACATTATATTTATTTTACAGTTTCATGGTGAATTGTTTGTTATCACAAGGAAATATGGGAATTTTGTACTCACTGTAAAGTCCTTTTCTTAAAGTCCATTGAGGAACACAACTTTAAAATAAGCAACCTAGGTTTTAAGATTTTTACCCCAACCTGTATACAGGTCTAAAGCCAAAAGGTGACATTTGACCAATTTGACTTGAAGGCTCTCAAAACCTTCGTTCATCTTATAAAGGTGTTGAGAGCCTTCAAGTCTAGGATGGGTGGCATGCTAACTTTTGACTTGAATCGTTAACAGGTTAAAGTAAAAAACGTAAAGCCTAAATTTCTTACTTACTAAGATGTGTTCCTCAATGAATGATAGAGAAATGGAAGATTTGCGCATGTCTAATTTGTTCTGCCTTTTGAAAGCTGTCTTGCTGAAAAGTGAAAGGGGGTTGTAACTTTTGGAGATCCTTCCTTAATCTGTGTCCCTGTGCCTAAACCTGCCAATTACTTTCAGTGCTTGACATTTAGCTCTAGGGTATGTTACATTTTCTAGTAAAGCAGTTCTTAATTTCAGAAAAAATACTGACTGAGGTTATAACCCTCCCTTACTCGATCACAAATGGGATAAAAAATGTTTTGCCTTGAGTTCTACTTCATGTGCCTTCTTATGGCCTGATTATTCCATGTGTAGCTATTAGAATCCTTTGTAGCTGGGTACTTTTATGGAAATACAGATTTTTTGGGTTCTTCAGCACCGAATAGGGCATATTGTTAGTCATCTGTATAGAAAAGGAGGTGATGCCCCCTAAAGTGTGCACATGGGGCTTATTGGGTTAAGGATAGGTTGTCTTAAAGTGGACCACCCTCTTTAAATGCTGAAAAATATAAATTTATGTATGTACCTCATGTAATTGCAGCTGCTTTCCAAATGTGTTTAGATTTATTTTTTTGGTCTATTAAGCCTATTTAAAATGTAAAATCCTGATTTGAAACATACATATTTTTTTACATCTGTACTCATAAACTCTGATTGCAACATTGTGTTAGGCAGTACGGTATGTAGACTGAGAGTGAAGTATTTGGCTAGGTGGACAATCACTTTTCACAAATTCACTAAATTTGTTTTAGGAAAGAAAGCACATTTTGAAAGTGTTCTGCTGGTGTAGCATGTCCTACGTATGTCTTTAAAAAGTTCTTCATAAGCCTGACAGTATTTTCCTAAAACACGGTATTTAAAATTCAGCATTGAAGGTAAGTTGGTACTAAGAGCTTTGTTTATGCAGACAAAACAGATCTTTTATTCTATCATGAACATAAATCAGTGTTTTGGATCCCAAATATATCTTTTATCAAGTTTAGAGTCCATGAGATTGATTTATTAAAGGCAAATATGCTGTTCACTTTGCAAGAGAAGTTGCACTTTGCATGAGAGTTTAGAGCTTAGTGAATGTGGTGAAGTTTTAATTTGTAAAGAATATCCAATTGCATGCAAGGAAGATAAAAAAACAGCAATTTTCTTGTACATGATTGGATGAAGGAAGTCAACAGAGCTTTAACTTATATACTAAGCTCTGAGCTTTGGGGGAAATTCCCATGCAGGGCACAAAGTACCTTGCAAAGTGAAAAGTCTATCTGCTTTTAGTAAATCAACCCCCATAAGTTAGCTGAAATTTCCCCCTGGGGATAGAAATCGCAATAAAAGCCTGAGAGAGGTTATAAGCATTATACACTGTATTCAAAAGTAGAACAATGTTTTGGCTTGAGTTTAACCTAAGTTTTGTTAAGTTTGTATTTGAGAACAAACAAGTTTGATTTTGCCTTTGTTCTAATTACTTTTTTCAAATCAGGCCCTTTCTGTTTATATAATTTTTTGGGGATTAGCAACAATCAATGCAAACTCTGGGCTCTCTGCAATGTGATTCATGCATAAAAGTTCCTCTTCGGTCCACTCTTTTGAGCTTATTAATGGCTTGTTGGTTTTCTCTTTCTACTTTTCATACGTGGGTGTATGGTGTGTGTATTTTAAATGTATATAACGGGCCAGACTTGGTAAAGGATCTATTTGGGATCCAAACACAGCCCTATTTTCATGATTAATGCTAACATCTAAATATGATCTTTATTGAATAGTTGTGCTGGTCCAACTTGGACCAATGTAAGAATGCATATGTAGCACTACCCCCGTAGGAGCTGCTGGTTTAGATTTGGGCCTGCCGTTACCTTTCTGTTCACCACACTCGTCTCAGGGGTCCCTCTTGAAGAGCTTTCATGAATGTCCACACCAACACTTGGTTTCTTTTTCTTCAAGAGTTTTATTACACAGTTCCAACAGAGGGGTAGAGGGATAGGGGAGGTTCAGGTACCTTGCTTTGCGGATTACGGGCACAATCTTAGATCCAGAGGACAAATCGGTTCCACACTGGATTCAGCAACCACCGGATAGGCCTACTCTCACTGGCCTAGCAACCGGTGCGAAGCTCGTTCAAAGTATCTGCCACAGACTTGGTGAGTGCCTTTGAGTCGTTTCACAATTTTCTGCCACAAGATCGTGCAACCACACTGACACTTTGCAAAGTTCCTCAGGAAACACACAGCTCACGGTGCCAGAATCTTTCACCCAGCCGGCAGCACTGTGAGGTAAATTGGCCAGGATGCGTCCTTCAATTGAGTCCCCAATTGTTCCGCTTCTTCCCACAGGCAAGACCGTGTAGGACCATCCCTGGACTAGTAGGCCCCAGAAACTCCTGGGCCTACTCTCAGTTGCAGAGCCTCGGGCCAGCAGGCCCCGAGGCTGAAAAACGGCTCGCACATCCCTGAGGCCAGGAGGGCCCTCGGGTCAGGATCCGGCAAAACGAACCCCGCTAGAGCGGTCCCTGTCCCTTAAGTACCCCTTCCCAGAATGCACCGCAGGTTGACCACGCCCCGAGCCACTTCTGGGAAAGGAATACCCAATACATCCAGCCTGCTGCATTTCCAACCTTGACCTGTGGTGACAGTGACACCTACTGTCAAGTGTAAAACGTGCAACCCAGCTGGACTGAAACAGAGCCAACAATTTAGCGTAATCCTTCTGAGCTAAACTACAGCTCAGACAACTAAATTTAACACATAGGGCCTACCCAACAGGAGCAGGGCGCTACACATATCTCTTACCTGAGGGACTGTTGTGAGAGGTGACAATCACTGTAGTAGTTGCAACCACTACAGTGATCCTGCATTCTTCTAGGTCCTGTGTCATGTGGCTTTCCTTACGCATAGTGAGTACAGGGGGTTGCTTGCTTGGCACTGTGGCCATTCAGAGTGTCTTGTATTTTTTCAATAAATACAAGGCGTTCTCTGATTGGGGGAGCTGGAGATTATGATTTCCTCCTACCTCTCCACCCCATTCAATCAGATAATGCCTTGTAGTCATACCTAGACTTCAGCTTTAAACATGATGTTTGATTCTTACACTGCTTAGACTTTACCCTCAAGCTGGCCATACATGTAAAGATTTCTCTCATTCAGCCCAATGGTCTGAAGATTCCCCCATCCACAATAAACAGCATGGATTGAGGAATCTCTTGCTTCTGGCTATTGTATTTTGACAGGTGGGGTGCAGTCGCTGTTTGGCTGCCTTTTTTATGGGTACCTTTGATTTCCCAACTGAAGTTTGTTGAGCTTGGGGGTGTCAGTAGAGCCACCACGGCTTGAATTTTGTCGGATTCAAAAGAAATCGGCTGAAATTCGAGCCACGTATGGCTAGCCTTAGAAACTGAATAGATGAGCTGTTTAACTTTGATAAAATAAGTTCTAAGCTACAACTGACTGGTATGTTAACAGTTTATTTATTAAAGTCTTTCCATAGGGTTTGGTGGGGGCATCGGTTATTGCCTAATGCATACCTTCCAACTTCTTAACTTCAGGATGAGGGACACTTTGAGGAGGCAGTGACCTGTGGCGCGCATAGCGTGTTGTGTCAAAAAGTGATTGTGAGCAAACTGTTAACAGTGGGAGGGGCTTAAGGGCATGGTTAGACAAAGCCCGGGCTCACTTGTGTTTGTCGTGATATATGTAGAGAGACAGCACAAACCATTACTGTACATAAGCCATGTTTACTGAGAGAACCAGCAGGAAACAGGAAACACAACACAGGAAGAAGTACAACAGAGATGCACCATAGAGTTGCATTTAAAGAAACATGTCATCCATAACATCTCCCCGTTTTAGTGTTAATAAATGAACATTGTAAAATTTAAAAGAGACAACGCAATAACACATTCTACAGGTTAAGTCTCATAGGTGGTTTTGGACATCTACCACTACGGGTGAAGACTAGCCCTTGTGCAAGGATTCCTTTAGCCCTTTCTGAAGTTACTGGGCTCCTCTCATCACGTACTGGCATGCTCTGCGCTTGACAGCTGTCGGGTATACTTGCTTGCCCAGAACTGTCATTGCCGTTGGTATGAGGCATTCCCTCTGTACATGCCTCACTGTCAATGGGTGAGTCTGATCTATCAACGGGATACTGAGAATCAGGCTGCTCTGCCACTCTCAAATCCACTCGATTGCGGCGATAGAGAGTTCCTTCAACGTCCACAAGATAGGAGCGTGGTGCAACCTTTTGCAGACAAGTACCTATTCTCCAACGGCCTGTTCGATCTCCAGGTAATGGTTTTATACGTATTCGTTCTCCAATATTTAATTCTGGCAAATCTCTGGCCGATGTGTCATATCGTGCCTTTGACACTGGTCTCTTAATCCTTATCTTTTCTGGAACACCTTGTATAACAGAGGGTTCAAGCAGCCTATTTGATACTGGTAAGGAGGTCTTTAATCTCCTAGACATCAGTCTTTGTGCCGGGCTACTATCCATGCCTTCAGTCGGAGTGTTTCTCCAATGTAAAATGGCCTTCCATGGGTCTTTACCATCACTTTGTGCTTTCTTGCATAAATTTTTAACAATCTTTACAGCTGATTCAGCTTTGCCATTAGCCTGTGGATGACGTGGTGAGGAAGTAACATGCTCAAACTCCCATTCAGTGGCAAATTTTCTGAATTGTAGGCTTGCAAACTGAGGGCCATTGTCGGAGATCACTGTATCTGGTTGGCCATGACGTGCAAACTGAGCCTTGCACCTCTTAATTGTAGCTTCAGTGGATAAGTCGGGAAGAAGGTCTATTTCCCAGAAGTCTGAATAATGATCGACTAAAAGCAAGTATTCCTTGCCTGCATAGTTGAATAAGTCCATACTGATAATCTGCCACGGACGTGTAGGTATCTCATGTGACATCATGGTTTCTTTCTGTTGCAAATGGGCATATTCATTGCAGGTGGGACAATTACTGACAAAGTCTTTGATTTCACCATGCATGTTGGGCCAGTAAAGAGTATCACGAGCTTGCCTGTAGCATGCTTCACCACCAATATGGCTGGAGTGTATGCGTAATAACATCTCTGCTCTCAGTGACTTTGGCACGATGACCCTTGGACCTTTGTACAAGATACCATTTTGTATGCTGATCTCATTTCTAAAGGACCAGTATTCCCTTACAATTCCAGGTACTGCATCTTTTTCATCTGGCCACCCACTCAAAACAATAGACTTCAAAGCTTGTAAAGTTGCATCACTGTCAGTGTGCTGTATGAGTTGATGTAGTCATTGATCTGTGACATTAAGATAGTCTGCTTGATTGATATCGGCAAAGAAATTTTGTTCCTGTTCCAGCAGACAAATTGTACGATGCTCATGCTCACCTCCAGGTGCCACATTATCTGACGTAGCTCTGCTCAGGGTATCGCTGATATACATTTCACATCCTGGCTTGTAGACAACATTGAGGTTGTAATGCTGCAATGTAAGCATCATGCTCTGCAAACGCTTGGGAGCACACAAAAGGGGCTTTTTGAATATGGCTATCAAAGGTTTGTGATCAGTTTCAGCTGTAATTGAATCCCGTCCATAAAGATAATGATGGAAACGCTGGCAAGCAAATACAATGCTTAAACATTCCTTCTCAATTTGAGCATAATTTTGCTCAGCTGATGAAAGAGCTCTGGACGCATATGCAACTGGCTGACCTTTCTGCAAAAGGCAACAGCCTAGACCATTTTTACTGGAGTCACTTTGTATGGTAACAGGCTTTGTGACATCATAGTATTTCAACACTGGGGCAGAGGTGACCAAGTGTTTTATATCCTCTACTGCCCGGTCATGCTTGGGAAGCCAGTGCCAAACTGCATCTTTGTCCAGAAGTCGTCTTAGTGGCTCACACACCTCAGATAAGTGTGGCAGGAATTTTGCTAGGTATGTAACAAAGCCAATAAATCTCTGTACCGCTTTGGCATCAGCAGGTTGTGGCATGTCCACAATGGCTTTAATCTTATCCGGGTCAGCTTTTAAGCCTTGTGAAGACAGGATATGTCCATAGAAACGGACTTCTTCCACCTTGAACTGCAATTTCTTCACACTAAGCCTCAGCATCACCTGCCTACAACGATCCAGTAGCGCTATTAACTTTTCATCATGGTCTTGCTCTGCCTCCTCATCTGTATTGCCGCAGCCAACTATAAGAATGTCATCAGCTATTGGCTCAATTCCATCAAGACCACCTTATAGTTCATGCTGCTTTCGCTGGTATACCTCCGGTGCTACAGAAACTCCAAATGGTAGTTTGAGCCATCTCTTTCTGCCCCAAGGAGTCCAGAACGTGGTCATGTAGCTACTCTTTTCATCCAGTTTGCACTGTAAAAAGGCATCTCTAGCATCCACAAGTGTGAAGACACGTGCTTTAGGTAGTTTGTGCAAAATATCATCGAGTGTTGGCATTAAGTAGTGTGACCGTTTCAGGGCCATATTCAGAAACTTGGGATCAATGCATATTCTGATCTTCTCAGGCTTTCTGATAACAACCATGTTACTGATCCAATCTGTAGGCTCTGTTACTGAAGTTAGATGTCCTTCAGCTTCATATTTATCTAGTTGAGCTTTAACCAGTGGCTTAATGGCGATAGGCACATTGCGTGGGGCACATTGTACAGGTTGAATGGTAGGATCAAGTTCAAAACGAACCTCTCCTGGAACATAGACTATCGGGCCCTCAAACACATCACTGTAGGTGTGAAGAATTTGCTGTTTTGTCAGTGGCCTAGTCAGAGATTTTGCAGGCTGATTATCAACATTATGTAGCTCAGCAGGAATGGTGAACAGCATCAGTCCAAGGCGCTCACATGTTGAACCTGATAATAGCGGTTTCTGATCGGCATCAACAATCTCAAAGTTCAGTTTGTGTATACAATCACGTATGCTGCATTCTGTTTGGAATAGCCCCAATGATTCCATTAGTTCCCCTGAATACAACTTTAGTTTGGTGCTACTAGGCTGAAGGGGTTCTCTGGGTGCCAGTTTCATTTTGTCCTTTATACTCATGACATCACACGTTGCACCCGAGTCCAGCTGGCAGGGTTGGATTATATTGTTTAATCTGAGGTTTACAAACCATTTTTTGCCCTTTGTGTTTACAGCACCAATGCATTCTGAGGAGTAAACCATATCAGTGCTAAGCAGGTGTGCATTCTCCGGATCTGACATTTGCTCAATTGTGTGCAGCTTCCTTGCTTCCATTTTACTGGAGAGACACACTCTTGCAAAGTGATTTGGTTTACCACATGCAGTACAGAATTTCCCATATGCAGGACACTTTTCTTTCTCTCGTACATGCACATTGCCGCAATACTTGCATGATGCAGGCTTCCTCCCAGGTGAGTTGTGTAGGTGACCCTTGTGCTGAAACTTATACAGGTGGTTTTTGAAGTTTTGCTGTTGTTTAGAGGCTGCATTGATATTGTCAATCAGTTTATCCTGCTCCATAGCTTTCATATGTTTGTCAGTAAGTTCAGCAGTGCGACATATCTCAATTGCTGTTTGTAGATCTAAATCATGTTTCCTCAATAGGTGGCGGCGTGTGCTTTCACTGGTGATACCCAAAACTATTTTATCACGAATAAGTTCATCTCTCAGAGAGCCATACTCACAGCTTGCAGCTTTTGCTCTTAGCCGTGTGACAAACCTGTCTATTGATTCACAGTCTTCTTGCTTACAGCAGCCAAATATATATCTTTCATAGATGACATTTTTAGAAGGTCTGAAGAAAGCTTCTGCAGCGGCCTCACCCTCTCTCCCTCTTTCCTCGGTTTTGCACACCAACTCATGTCTAGGGGTTCCTGGGTTGTGAGAGTGAGATGCGCCACGGCCCATGTCCTCCCCATTGTAGTAGGGAGGTGAAGGCCACTTCCTGATGTTTCCTCGGGCCGGTGTGTTCTGTGAATGCACTGAGTCTGTAATTGCAAGCTCACCAGCCTCCCCTCTGCTTCCAGTAACTGGAGTTCACACACCGGAGAAAGGTCCAACACTTGTTTATTTGGCACTCCAATAGCAAAGCACGATAAACAGTTCTTTTAACAGCAGACTGGTTGGGACCTATAACCTTGCCAACGGTGGGATGAGCAGATCAAGGCACTTCCTAACGTTTCAGTTCTATGCCACTATACTATGACCAGCGGCGCCTAAGCCAATCCGGCTGTTACAGAACAGGAAGGATGGGGTCTCTTCCAGCAACCCCTATGAACAGCAATGGAGCCCTCTTCGATACGCTGTGGCCCCTATCAGGGGGATGTGTCCTCCCAAGAGAGTTCCCAGAGGCCCACTGTCACCGGGTTGGTGCTGCTCCGGGTCTCCAGTGGGTAACCTCCCCGGCCTCCTCACCTCAGGTACGAGTCCCTCCGCTCAGGGACCCTCGGACAGTCCACCCTAGCGGGACCCAGTCGAAGGTACTGGGCCCCAGGCCTCCTAGATAGTACCTCACCCCAGGCTAAAGGTGCCTGGGATGGACGCCAACATGACTCCGGACCAGGCCATGGGCACCTGGACCAGACTCCTGGATCTCCCGCACCCAGGCCTAAGGGCCCTGGGTGCGGACCGCAACCCTCCTCCTCCGAGGACCTCCTTCTCCGCAAGACGACGACCTCGTGGTCAGGGCGTCTCCCCCTTTTATCTCCTCCCTTCAACGGCCCGGCGGGTTCCCCGCCCCAGCCATACCATCTCCGGGAAGAGACCAAACAGGGAGCACTGCAGGGGATGATTCTACCTGAAGCCCGTGGGTACCCCGCCACCCACAGGCAAAGGAGAATATTACATCCTCCAATCCTCCACGAAACAAAAAGGGGTCTGAATCCTAACACAATTATACACCTGGGTCACACTATTGCCCAGGTGTATCCCATCAATTTGAGGACCCCGCTACACACTCCCCCCTGTAATTTGACGCTGGTCCCCAGCGTCAGGTGCACACCCATGCCTCCCATAAAGTGGTGACATGGAGTGAAACCCCTGAGGCAGTTCCTCTAAATTTCCCAAGTGCCAAGACCTGCTCAGGGAATGGGGAACATATAAAACAACTTATGTCATAAAACACTTTAAACATCTGCCTAGTCACAGCCCCTCTCCCACACTGTCTAAGAGCCACCCACTCTCAATGATCTTGACTGACGATTCTCCTGCAGGGGAAAGAAAAACAACATCCTAACATAATTTCGTGTCATTTGGGATGAGTGGGCCCGTCAGCCGAGAGACCCACTCACTCCAACAAGCAAGGTGATGTGTGGGTGAAATATTTTCAAACATTTGTTGCGCAACACTGCCACCTGGTGACAACGCCGCGGTCATGACACTCAACGAATCTTCGTTCTTCCAGCTTTTCCCTACTCTGCCACTATTCCCAAATGTCCTTGCCTTTGGCACATGAAGAAAAGGGGAAACACGAAAACACAACAGTCCCCAAGTCTCCAACGAGAAAAAGAAAAGCCCAAACAAAAACAAAAGCAGGGCACAGTCCTGCGTGTCTGGGAATGGCTCTTCCAGAAAGTTCAAGTGCACAAAAGAAATAAACAGGAGTTCTTTTCTCCTATAAGTAAAACTTTGGATCCGGCAGGTACAGGGGTTTCAGGTGTTTGTCAAATGCCTCTATCGAATACTCGACATCTTCTCCTTCTCTTCTGCAAATGACTATCTTGTCAGCATGGATATGGCGCCCCAATTTCCATTCAGCTTTGCAGTCCTCAAACCTCTTAGACACTGCCGGCACACATTCCAGGTACCTACGGGCATGGGGCACCTTCAACTTGTCCCACACAAACTCGTCATACCATCTTGTTCTCCAGACTTCCACCTCATACAGCAAGTCCCGGGGTAGATACGGGTACTCCCACCCATATTCCCGAGCTACTTTATGGCAAAACAGTCTCTGCAAGCGGGCCAAAGGTGGCATAGTGGCTTTCTCTCCAGTTCCAGGCAGCACAATAGCTTCCGGATGCCGAGGTACCTTTACCAGCTCCCTGGAAATGACTTTCGGCGCTCTCAGAGAAGCGCGGGGTGTCCCCACAACCAAAGTAGGTGAGGTAACAGTAGATGAGGACACAGGTGGAGGGGTAGGTTCCCTCGTAAGCTGCGGGTCTTCCACCCGAGGCGTGCTGTCTCCTGTGTACATAGGTGAATCCCGTACCGCACGGGAAGCAAGAAGTGGCACTCTATCCCAGCCCTTGCGGCTGAACAGTTCGTCTATCTCGCCATCATCTCCGCAATCAGACAGCGACTCTAGGTCGGAGGTGTCATACATCTCCGCAGGCAGATATCTACCGGTGGACACAGAATCATCTTCTCTGGGGGGTTCCACCTCCAATGGGCCCCCGACACCTCCAACCACCACCACAGTCCCAGCCCCTGGCTCACCTGACCCTTGTAGAAGACTGGGATGTCCGGGACTTCCATCTCGACCGGCGCCATCCAGGCCAGGCAAGCAGCGGGGTGAAGCTCGACCACGTCCATAGGATGCCTGTACTAGGCCAACTTTCCTCTTCGGTGGTGGGAGCAGAGAACTTGTGGCGACCGAAGCAGCATCTTCGGATTTTTCTCTGTTGGGCAGTCCATCGCCCTGGTCAGCGCGCACAGGAACCTCGACAAAGGCCTTGATCTCCCCTTCCGGAGTAGCAGTACCCGTGAGGTGATTGAGGCGAAGGGCCCGGGGCCTTGCTGTGGACGACTCGACCTCAAAAAGGAATTCTCTGCGCTCCTCACATCGCCCGAATGGCTTCAGGGTGACCACCAGTCCCGAGCAGCCGGGAGAGATCACACCGAGGGCCTCCGTGTCTCTGCAAGTGTACAGAGCCAACCGCCCTCGGGGCCTAAGTCTTATCCCCGTGTCTGTGATGGGGGCAGCAAAGGAAGTCATTCTCGTGGGGTGAGGAACCATAATCCACGGGGCACTTGAGGTCATCCCGACTGTTTGCTGCTCCATCATGCACTGACCCCGCGCCGGAGTCTCCACGTGTATCCCCACACTTGGCCAGACTCCTCCCATGAGCTGTACATTTTCGCGGGCTTCCTCTTGACTCCGCCCACGAACGATGTCGCCATGGGGTGCCTCGTGGCGCAGTGCGTTAACAGTCCCCACGTGCAGTACGTCACACGGCTGGACCTCTCCCTTTTTCCGCTCCTCCGCATGGGCCTTTCCCGTGTTAGGGTCATTTCCACAACTCCGAGCAGGGACGCACTTTGGCCAGTAATTTGACCGATCTGCTCGGAACTCCTCTGGGCAGCAAAGTTCAAATGTAGACATTCTCAGGTCCATCTTTAGAACACACTGTATCCCGGACTCACGAGCCCCCACGTGCAGCGGCCTCACCCTCTCTCCCTCTTTCCTCGGTTTTGCACACCAACTCATGTCTAGGGGTTCCTGGGTTGTGAGAGTGAGATGCGCCACGGCCCATGTCCTCCCCATTGTAGTAGGGAGGTGAAGGCCACTTCCTGATGTTTCCTCGGGCCGGTGTGTTCTGTGAATGCACTGAGTCTGTAATTGCAAGCTCACCAGCCTCCCCTCTGCTTCCAGTAACTGGAGTTCACACACCGGAGAAAGGTCCAACACTTGTTTATTTGGCACTCCAATAGCAAAGCACGATAAACAGTTCTTTTAACAGCAGACTGGTTGGGACCTATAACCTTGCCAACGGTGGGATGAGCAGATCAAGGCACTTCCTAACGTTTCAGTTCTATGCCACTATACTATGACCAGCGGCGCCTAAGCCAATCCGGCTGTTACAGAACAGGAAGGATGGGGTCTCTTCCAGCAACCCCTATGAACAGCAATGGAGCCCTCTTCGATACGCTGTGGCCCCTATCAGGGGGATGTGTCCTCCCAAGAGAGTTCCCAGAGGCCCACTGTCACCGGGTTGGTGCTGCTCCGGGTCTCCAGTGGGTAACCTCCCCGGCCTCCTCACCTCAGGTACGAGTCCCTCCGCTCAGGGACCCTCGGACAGTCCACCCTAGCGGGACCCAGTCGAAGGTACTGGGCCCCAGGCCTCCTAGATAGTACCTCACCCCAGGCTAAAGGTGCCTGGGATGGACGCCAACATGACTCCGGACCAGGCCATGGGCACCTGGACCAGACTCCTGGATCTCCCGCACCCAGGCCTAAGGGCCCTGGGTGCGGACCGCAACCCTCCTCCTCCGAGGACCTCCTTCTCCGCAAGACGACGACCTCGTGGTCAGGGCGTCTCCCCCTTTTATCTCCTCCCTTCAACGGCCCGGCGGGTTCCCCGCCCCAGCCATACCATCTCCGGGAAGAGACCAAACAGGGAGCACTGCAGGGGATGATTCTACCTGAAGCCCGTGGGTACCCCGCCACCCACAGGCAAAGGAGAATATTACATCCTCCAATCCTCCACGAAACAAAAAGGGGTCTGAATCCTAACACAATTATACACCTGGGTCACACTATTGCCCAGGTGTATCCCATCAATTTGAGGACCCCGCTACACTTCTAATGCATCCAGAATGGTTTTGGTGTCACTCTTTTGCTCCTCTGTGAGGTTCAGATTATGCTTGTAAACATCGAGGCATTCACTGCCCATTATCCTTCTCAGCGTGGCTGCTTGCACTGCTGCAGACTTCTCATTTAACCCTGTGGCTAGGGAATAGTCCTGAAACTCAGCCCTGAAATTGTCCCAGTTACTGCCAACATCTCCACTCACCCTCATTGCCTCAGGCAGTGGAATGCTGTTAGCTGCCATGATGCTGTTTTCCTTGCTGCAAACACTCAGCATCCAGGACAGGGCTGCAATTGTCAGGAGGCACAATCAGTTCCAAGAACACTCACATGAAGGCTGGCAGGCTCTCAGCATCAAATGTGTAGAAAGAGCATGGATCCAAATCTTCTGACACCATGTTTGTCGTGATATATGTAGAGAGACAGCACAAACCATTACTGTACATAAGCCATGTTTACTGAGAGAACCAGCAGGAAACAGGAAACACAACACAGGAAGAAGTACAACAGAGATGCACCATAGAGTTGCATTTAAAGAAACATGTCATCCATAACAACTTGTACCTATAAAATAAACTTTGATTTCTGTGCCACAAGCAAGAGTCTCACAGACACATAAATACTTCAGTACAGCCATTAAAAAAAAGCGCTTCTATTTCATATGGTTTTGCACACACTGAAAATATAGAGAGAGCTAAGCTAACCTTTTGTATGAGCCTAAGCGACTGTATAGAAACCAGCAACTGTTGAGGCAATGAACAATTTGGTGGGAAGTATATAATGTTTAGTATTGTGTATATAGTGCAGGAGTCTGTAAGGCAGAGTGCAGGGGTTGGTGGTGTGCAATGCACAGAGTTCTGCAGTCAGTGTTGGGTTTAGGATACATAACACAAAGTGCAGGGGTCCAAGGTGTGTAATGCAGTTCAGTGTTCAAAGATCAGGAGTATGTAACATACAGTGGTCAGTACTGGGTTCAGTAGTACATGACGCACAGAGAGCAGGGCCCAGAAATAGGTAATTCATAGAATGCAGGGGATGGGCGTGTGTAATGCACTGAATGCAGGGCACATGAGTTTTATGCAGAGAATGCAGGGGTCAAGAGTATGTAATGCATTGTAGGGGTCAGAAGTACAAAACAAAAAGAGTGCAAAAGTCAGGATGTGTAATGCACAGTGTAGGAGTAAGGGGAGTGCAAAATTCCCCCCGCAGGCAATATACTCCCCTACCTTTTCGGCAAAAATCACCACTCCATCTCCTCAAATTTTTTTTTTTACAAAAACAATCAAGCACTAATCTGCATATTTAACGCCGCCCCCTCCCCCACCAGCACAAATCCTCCTTCTCTCTCCCAGAACAAATCCCCCCCAACCCCCCTTCCCAACAAAAATCTTCCACAGAACATGTTTTCTCCTCCACCCTCCCCAACTCTCCCCTCCAGCATAAATCTTCTCCCCACTTCTAGTACAAATCAACCCCCCCTCCCCAACAGGGTTGCCAACTTTCAGTAAATTTACAAACAGTTTTTAAAATCCGTAATTGTTGCATCTGTCCATGAATGTCAGTTACAGACAAGCAGCCTACATGTCTGTAATGGACATTCAAGGACAGATGCAAAAAGTACGGATTTTACAAACTGTTCGTAAATTTACTGAAAGTTGGCAACCCTGCTCCCCAATCCCAGCACAAACCCTTCTTTTGCCTCTACAAACCCGCTCAGCACAATTCCCTCCTCCCAATCTCCCCTCAACACAAATCCTCTCCCCACTTCTAGCACAAATCTTTTCCCCCGAATTCCCACTTCCAGCACAACCTCCCCCCATGCTTGGAATTAATCCTATCCAGAGCAAATCCTTTTAAACCCCCAGATCCTTCCAGTACAACATACCTCCATCCCGGCACAAATCCTTCCTCCCCAAATCCCACACACCAGCACAAATCTTCTCACCCAAATTCCCTTTCCCAGTACAACCCCCCCTAAACACTAATCCTTTCCCCCCCTTCTAGTATGAATCCATACCTCCCAGCTGTCCCAGTTTTGGTTGGACCTTCCCACTATTTGAACAAAATCCAAGTGTCCTGCAAATCTGGGCTGGAGGTACTTGGCTCCACTTGCTCGGCAGGGGCGCACTAGCTTGGGCACCCAGGGCAATTGCCCTGCATCTCTTGTGTAGTGTAGTGTCGGGTCCCAAACACTGCGATCATCCCCTCTGTGGCAGCTGGCATGTTTTTGATTTGGTGGAGAGGGGATAAGAAGATATGTGCTAGGGGACACTTTGGGAAGGGAGGGGTTATATTTTAAAACCAACCCCCCTTCCACCACAAGTCCTTTACCTTTACAAAGTGCCCCTTAGCACACATCTTCTTACCCCCATTGCTCCTGGGATAGTGGGGGTGAGCAGTAATAGCTGGAAATGTCCTAGCAATGTCCTAGCAACAAGGCAGGACAGGGTGATGCCATTTCTAGGAGTTTTTTGACCAGGCTTCAGGAAATACACAAATGGCCTACACCTATAACAAGGGCATCATCCAATTTTATTCAAAGCTGCAGTTTCTTTTTACGTACAGATACCCCTTACTTGAAAAGGCAGTTTTTGGTAAAGGTGAACTAGCCCTTTAAAGGTGTAGATTCCTCATATAAAGTAATTGTTAGATAGCATTGTATATACAGGCAGTCCCCGAGTTACAAACTAATCCTACATACGAACGGCCTCAAATGCTGGCCACTTGTGCTCCACGCTGGTCCTGGATACGGCCGAGCACCTCCGGACACATCCCACACTTCAGTACTACATGTACTGCATGGGCAGAAGAGCCCCTGATAACATAAGCACCCGAAACATCCCACATCCATGCACAGGCAGAAGTTACACTTACAAATGCAGTGTTCCGACTTACGAACAAATTCCACTTACGAACAAAGCTACAGTCCTTATTGTGTTTGTAACTCGGGGACTGCCTGTATAGATATATACATGTACTGTATATTTACAAAGAGGATGTCTGTTTCTTGTGTATTTGTTTGCTACTTGATATTGTGTCTGTATTTTGACTTATTTCTAGATCCTTAAAGATCTTTTCACCAGTGATGAAACTGGCATCAGGAAACAAAGTTGCAGGTTCACAGAGGAAGATATGGAAGCTTACCTTTATATATTTTCACAACCAGGAGCCCTAAGTGGTCCTTTAAACCATTATCGAAATATATTCGGGTAATATATACATTAAATATTATTTTCTTTTTCTGTCTAGTTATTAGTATGAAATCAGAAAATGTAACATAAGGCCATAAATCCTTTCTCTGACTGTTGTGTGGATCTAAAGGATCTGATTACCCTTTTTGACTAACATATACGTAACCAATAATATTGTAACCAATGAGTGCTAAGCCTAACATATGCAGTCTCCCTCTTTCAGCGTTTTATTGATGTAAAGTCAAGTGCCACTACCAGTATTAAGTATCATAGTTCAAGCTATCGTGCTTTTCACTTGTAGACATCTTCTTTACCTTTAGGAGGATCTGTGATTTATGAAAAAAACCATTCATTAGTCAACCTAATGAAAGTTAAAAGAGTATAGGATTTGTTTTTTCTTAAATCATACTTACCTAGGTGGATGCAGCATCAGTCCGATGCTGCATCTGTCCCCCGTTGGCTCTAAGACTGAGAAACGTGCAGTCAAACACTGCCGATGGCTCGGTTCTCACAGCTCCATGAGCAGAAAGCTGGTGACTGACAGTCAGTGTCTCTCTGCTCTGCCCCACAAGCTCACTGGAGCGCTGGGCTGTGGAGGGGGTGGGAATGGCTGGCTGAGCCGGGTGCCAGTCCAGGCATGTGGGTGGATCCCGACCATATGGTTGTGATTTTTCCCATGCCTGGACCGGCTCTGTGATGTCAGCCTGAAAACAGGTCACAGGAGTGCAAAACGAACTGCACTCATGTGATCCACAGGAGATGTACAGCCAAACAAGCTTTGGCTGAACTTCTCCTTTAAGAAATTGTCAATATGCGTTTATTTAAAATAAAAAGGATTTTGTTTTTCTTTCTGTTCTGTTTTGTTTTCCAGGCACACAGCTAACAGCCCATTCACACAGGGGCGGCACGACTTGTGCCACGACTGTGCTGGGCGATCTCAAGACGACTTCAAAGCATACTTCCAAAATGACTTCTGTATTAAAGTCAATGGAAGTCGCCTTGAAGTCGTCTTGAAGTAGTACAGGAACCTTTTTCTAAGTCGGAGCGACTTCAGTCGCTCCGCTTAGAACGGTTCCATTGTACAGAATGGGACGCGACTCGTCAGGCGGCTGAGACGCCTGACGAGTCGCCCCTGTGTGAATGGGGTCTAAGAGTATAAGCTGTATTGTTAAATTTGAGACATTCCATCTGCAAGACCCCGTGCTACTTCAGCCTAACCTCTGTCTTACCTCCTAGCAAAGCTTACTCCACTTTTTGCTTGGATGACATAATTCAATTTTAGAAGGGTGAAACAGGTTATTATTATCGGAAATATATACAAAATAAAGGCACCTTTTGGGGATAAGAACATATAAACCAACAGCTGCCCCCTTTAAAGTGAACAAATCACTAAACTGTAGACTTATAAAGTAAAGAATAAGGCGCTATACATGTTCATGTGAAAAAATGGCACAAAGAAAAACACTGCATCAAACTTAAATGTGCACATTAATGAAAAAATAAGCAAGCATAAAGTCCATAAGTGAATAAATCCCAACACCAAAACGAAATGCTCTGAGATAAAACTTCTAGATCTTCCACTACGAGTGCTCAGTATGAAGATGGCCACTCACCATAGCTGTTTGACCCCTTTTTACAGGACGGTCAAAAAACACTTTGAGGAAACACCAGATTGGTTCTGCTAATGGCATAAATCCACTCCAATGGCCACTCAGGAAAGGGCTAGAATGTAAAAAATGACTCCACAGGGGACACGGATAAAAGTCTCATAGTGTAATAATTTTTTAATAAAGTAAAAACAACAGCAATAGTAGAGGTTACACTCACATGTAATAGTGCCTGGCCTGGCACTAGGTTTAAACAGCGTGTGTGAGTCAGCTGATCCCTGGGGGTGGCGTGCGAGCGAGATGCGCAACCCAAGATGGTATATGGAAAGTCCCAAATCAATTTTGTAGTTTTATATTTACCTTACAAGTGATGGTACCTTCTTAGGGGAATTAAGTGGTTCATGCTCTAACCCCAAACACAATATTATAATATGTGTGAATAATTCAATGCAAACCTGTTAATATATATCACATGTGCCAATAAAGTGCAAACCCTACCAGTTTCAGCTAAATACATCAAGTGTTCCAGTTTACCCCAAAATGTGGTTCACACACCCAACCTCAGATGTTCTTATTTTGCCTATAGTTGCCAATAGTTCTACTTTTAGCCTTCACAGACATTTTAATACGTTCTCCTGCTGCCCCGCTCCGCTAAATGCCGCTTTGATGCAGTGTAAACCTCAGCTGTTCTTATTTTTTTTATTTTTTTATCCAATAAAGTTTTGTTAAAGAAAAGCATAACAAAATAACCCAAAGCAGTTCAAGTTCCAGAGTAAGTACACCACAAATACATAGAAAGAACCCAAAAGTTCCATGTACATGCACATACCACATCTCTCAATCAAATCAAAATAGTCATGGTCTCTACAGCATTGTCTAATACCATCTCAGGTATACAGAGTCAGGCCTGGCGACAGCATTAATACCTCAAAGTAGTAGGCGGTTCAGGATCAATTCTACAGGAGAGAGTCCCGGGGTATCAAGCCACTGGGGCCATAATTTGTCAAATTTATTCGTGCATCCCCTGTGCTGAAAATGTATTTATCTGGTCTTAGTGTATCACCTATTTGGGCAACCCACGCTCTCAGCAAGGGTGGTTCAGTATCCTTCCAATGCTAAGTATCAACTTACAGGCCTGAAATAGAGCCCTACCTATAGCCTGTTTGGGAATGACTTTGATGGGAAGGTCATCTAATATCCCCAAAATACAGGGTTTAGGGTCTAACGATATGGTTACCTGAAATACTCTATTTATAGTGTTAAGCACTCCAGTTCAATAGAGGTGTAACTTAGGACATCTTTATAAAAGGTGGATTAGATCACTGTGATCCAGGGTTGCCAACTTTCAGTAAATTTACAAACAGTTTTTAAAATCCGTAATTGTTGCATCTGTCCATGAATGTCAGTTACAGACAAGCAGCCTACATGTCTGTAATGAACATTCATGGACAGATGCAAAAAGTACGGATTTTACAAACTGTTCGTAAATTTACTGAAAGTTGGCAACCCTGCTGTGATCTCTAGAACATTTAGTACACATCGGGTCCTCTCTTAGTTCCCATTTTAAAAGTAAACCCTTATGCCTTGTACACACAAGCGGAATTTCCGTCGTAATAAACTCAGACGGGTTTTTCCAACGGAATTCCGCTCAAGCTGTCTTGCATACACACGTTCACACTAAAATCCGACCGGCAAGAACGTGGTGACGTAAAAGACTACAACAAGCCAACAAAATAAAGTTCTATGCTTCCGAGCATGCGTCAAATTGTTTCCGAGCATGCATGGTTTTTAGTCCGTCGGAATTGCATCCAGACGAACGGAAATTCCGATAGAGAACATGTTCTCAATTTTTCCGATGAAAAAATTTCTAATTCCGTCGGAATTTCTGAAGGAAAAAGTCCTATGTCCACACGGTGGGAATATCCGATGAAAGAATTCCGTCTGACTTTCTCCATCGGAAATTCCGAGCGTGTGTACGCGGCATTAGTGTGATGTAGAGCTAAGTCAAGCTCTGAGAAAACACAGAGAGCATATCGCCTGCAAGACCTCTTCCCACTGTTCCTCAGCAAATTGACCAACATCTTTCTCCCAACTATCAGCGGCCCTGGACAGGAAGCCTTTCAAAAAGATGGTCAGCAACATATAATAGCACCTGGAAATTAACCCTTTAAAATATGACACGTCTGCCGTGTATTTGAAAATTGGGGAGGGATGCTCTTCTTATTTTTAAAAGTGCAGTAAAACATAAAATAAATTATATCTAAAGTGCAGTCCATATAAAACTACATTTATCCCCTAAATTGTTAGATACATTCTTCCTTATACCAATCATCAAAGTGACATTAAGATCATATATTCATACTGATATCAACACATATCACATATTCAACCGTCCATGTGATGTATAAAATATAAATCCAATCCACCAAATGTGTCCTCCGTGAACATCTAATATCCTTGTGAGATAATGGGAGTGTTATTTTTTTAGGCTTTTAATAATGTGGAATTTTAAAGGGATAAAACACTATGCAAGCTTTCTGTTTTTTTGAGTGGAAGATCTATTGTATGGTGATGTGAGGCAAAAGGCCACTTATACTGATCCTGGTGGGAAGGTGACTTGGTGACATTAGCAGGAGGCATCCGCAGAAGGTGAATAAGGCCCCTTAAAGGGGAATGCGCATAGTGACCTGCACAACAGTGAGGTCAATCTCTGAAGGTGAGCACACAGTATGAATAGTGGTGGTACTCACCTGGAGAATCTTGCATGAAGAGAAAACTTATTATCTCACGAGGATATTAGGTATTCACGGAGGACATATTTGGTGGATTGGATTTATATTATATACATCCCACAGACAGTGGTGCGCACATTGAATATGTGATTTGTGTTGATATCAGGATGACTATATGATCCTAATGTCACCTTAATGAATAGTGGATTAACCCACATAGCAAGGATATCTTGCCACAAGGATTAACCCAGATAGCAAGGATAACTTGCCACAAATTTGTGGCAGTGTTAAATTGTAAGTCTTGTTAACTTGCTGCACATTTTCACTGGCAAGTTGTACACTTGCAGAGCACTTGAAGCACAAGTTCTAGTTGACACTTTTCCAATTTGTAGAAAATTTGCTTGGCAGGTCTCTAGCAAGAGCAAAGTTGTAGTGGTGAGTCTACAGCAAGAGCTCTGTAAGTCTACAGCATGAAAGTTCAGCCACAGTGACCCCTGTGGTGGGATGACTATTGCACAATATAACTGAACCAGAACTTGCAGCAGATCTGAATACTTTGAAGTGCAAAGGAGAGATTTGGGGTCTTTTAGACCCCCGATCCCTCCATAAAGAGTACCTGTCACTGACTATTACTGTCACAAGGGATGTTTACATTCCTTGTGACAGCAATAAAAGTGATTAATTTTTTTTTTAAAGTGCCAATGTAAAAAATTACAAAGAAATAAAGAAATAAATAAGAAATGTTTTTATTTTAAAGCGCCCCGTCCCCGTGAGCTCGCGCCCGCATATGCAAACGGTGTTCAAATCACACATGTGAGGTATTGCCGCAATATTCAGAGTGAGAGCAATAATTCTAGCACTAGACCTCCTCTGTAACTCTAACCTGGTAACCGTTAATTTTTTTTAAACTGCCGCCTAAGGAGATTTTTAGGTACCATAGTTTGTCGCCATTCCACGAGTGTGCACAATTTCAAAGCATGACATGTTAGGAATCTATTTACTCGGCGTAACATAATCTTTCACATTATGCCAAAAAATTGGGCTAACTTTACTGTTCAGTTTTTTTTAAATTCATGTAAGTTTGTTTTTTTTCTCAAAAAAATGCATTTGAAAGATTGCTGCGCAAATACAGTGTGACATAAACTATTGCAACGATCAACATTCTCTAGGGTCTATGCTAAAAAAATATATTAAATGTTTGGGGGTTCTAAGTAATTTTCTAGCAAAAAACATGGATTTTAACTTGTAAGCAACAAATGTCAGAAATAGGCTTATGCCCCATACACACGATCGTTTTTCATGCCGTTAAAAATGCCATTTTTAAAAATGGGCATTAAAACCGATCGTGTGTATGCTCCAGAGCATTTTTAACGACGTGAAAAACGGCCATTAAAAATTTCGAACATGCTCTATTTTTTCACGTCGTTTTTCATGTCGTTTTTTTTAACGACGTGAAAAACGATAGTGTGTATGCTTTTACGAGGTGAAAAAAAACGCGCATGCTCAGAATCAAGTATGAGACGGGAGCGCTCGTTCTGGTAAAACTAGCGTTCGTAATGGAGATAGCACATTCGTCACGCAGTAACGGACTGAAAAGCATAAGGCTGAAAAGCGCGAATCATCGCTCAACAAACTTTACTAACATGAAGGGTGGCGCCATCCGAACGGAACTTCCCCTTTATAGTGCCGTCGTACGTGTTGTACGTCACTGCGCTTTGCTTGAACGTTTTTTAAAATGATCGTGTGTACGCAAGACAGGCTTGAGAGGAAACATGAAAAAAAACGACGAGAAAAACGTTGGTTTAAAAAATGGCATGAAAAACGATCGTGTGTACGCCGCATTAGGCATGAAAGGGATATGGAAGAGTAGCTTCCGGTATAATCCCTAATAAAGATATTTTTGGATCAGAATGGACATGCGTAGAGCATAGAGTATTTCATGTATCAAATATAAACTCCCAGTATCGAGGCAATTTAGGGCACCGCCACAACATATGTATCAATGTACCCGTGGCAGTAGTAGACCTTGGACAGTTTGGTGTAACTGCTTCACCACAGGAATGTAGCTTTAGAGGAGTGTAGTGAGACCTGTGAATAAGGCCTCTTTCACACTGGGGCGGTGGGTGCGGTGGCGGTATAGCGCCGCTATTTTTAGCGGCGCTATACCGTCGGAATTGCCGCGGAATTGCGGCAGTATTCGGCCGCTAGCGGTGCGTTTTTAACCCCCACTAGCGGCCGAAAAAAGGGTTAATACCGCCGGCAATGCGCCTCTGCAGAGGCGCATTGCCGGCGGTATTACCGCGGTTTCCCATTACTTTCAATGGGAAGGAGCGGTGAAGGAGGGGTAAACACACCGCTCCTCTCACCGCTCCAAAGATGCTGCTACCAGGACTTTTGGAGCGGTCCTGCTAGCGCACCGCCTCAGTGTGAAAGCCTTCAGGCTTTCACATTGAGACTGCAGGGGCAGGAGTTTTCAGGTGGTATTTAGGCGCTATTTTTAGTGATAAACCGCCTGAAAAACTCCTCAGTGTGAAAGGAGTCTAATAAATAACTGAGTCAGACACTGTGAGGAGGATAATGCCGCATACACACAACCGTTTTTAATGACGAGAAAAATGCAATTTTTTAAAATGGTCATTAAAAATGATCGTGTGTGGGCTTCAGAGCATTTTTCACGATGTGAAAAATGGGCATGAAAAAATTGGAACATGCTCTAGTTTTTCACATCGTCGTTTTTCACGTCGTCGTTTTTCTCGTCATGAAAAACGACCGTGTGTAGGCTTTAACGTCGTGAAAAAAATGCGCTGCTCAGAATCAAGTATGAGACGGGAGCGCTCGTTCTGGTAAAACTAGCGTTCGTAATGGAGATAGCACATTCGTCACGCTGTAACGGACTGAAAAGCGCTAATCGTCTCTCAACAAACTTTACTAACATGAAGGGTGGCGCCATCTGAATGGAACTTCCCCTTTATAGTGCCGTCGTACGTGTTGTACATCACTGCGCTTTACTCGAGCATTTTTTTCCACGATAGTGTGTAGGCAAGGCAGGCTTGAGAAGAATCACGTTGAGAAAAACTTGTTTTTTTCAATGATATTAAAAGCGGTCGTGTGTACGCGGCATAAGGAAACTCTGTTTAATGCATGTAATGCTGACTACATTTGATTGTTTTAGTGCCACCTAAATCATACACCCATTGGACCTCGAGATGTGTTGCTACAAACTGAAGTGGCAACCAAGCAGATTTTAATTTACTGTTGAAAGATTATGAGATTATTTCTGATTGATTGCTATGGGTTACTATAACTTTATATACTGTATAATCATTTTTCTGTTCCCTTGTTGGGATAATTCAAAGAGATAGTGTTCCAAATATGCAAAATAGCTCTCATTAAATATGTAAATTGCCCAGCACTATCACATATCTACAGCTGTCTAGGGTATTATGCCTAGATGTAAACAGCAGGAAGCCAGATTGGGAGGAAAACTTTAATTTAAGCATTATCTACAAAAATTATTACAGTTTATCAGTGTTTCAAAGATGTTCAGAAATGGTTATACAAAAATACATATTCAGATGGCAAAAATATATGCATTGAAAAAAACATGAACGTCTCCCCCAAGGAAGGGCAAACTTGATTTACAAATGTTGCTTAAAGTGGTTGTAAACCCTTTGGGGGAAGTTACACCTACATGTAAGCCTAGATTAAGGCTTACCTGTAGGTGTTTGCAATATCTCCTAAACCTACATGGTTTAGGACATATTTGCCAAAAGGAATACACCGTTGTCTATGGCGCAGGCGCACTGAGAATCCCATTCATAAAACCGTCAGAGCCGGCATTGATGGCACCCGCGCGCATGCGCGGAGTGGCTTTTTCACCGCTCCGGCCAATCACAGTGCCGGAGCGGCGATACCCGGAAGTAACCTTCCAGAGACATGTCTGCGGCCGGAGGGGGAGACGAGGATGGCTTTGGGGGCTTCGATCTAAGGTAAGTAATGCATAATGAGCTAGTATGCTAGTCATACTAGCTCATTATGGCTTTGTCTTGCAGGTGTTTATTTTTAAAAAATATATATTTTCGGGTTTACAACCGCTTTAATCACACTCTCGCCCATCACTTCTAGATAAAGTGTTTGTTAACCCAAATATACAAAGCACTGCCAGCCCCTCTATTAAAGAGAGGCATAGCACACTGTATATGTCTTTTATAGGGATGGGCCCGGTGCTCGATTCGAACCCATGTTCGAATCGAGCATCGGGCGTTCGCTCGCTCGTCGAGCCCAGAACTATTTGGGCCGTTCGCATCACATTCGTGTGATGCGAGCGGCCCCGCAATGCATTGCGGCCGGCGCGGCCGGCGCAGTGCATTGCTGGCTGATGATTGGCCAAGCATGCACTGTGACCCCGCATGCTTGGCCAATCACAGCGCCCGAAACTCGGAGAGCAATAATTGGCTACAGGCAGGACGCCTGTAGCCAATTACAGCTCAGGGGCTTTAGTACACGCCCCACCATTTAAAAGGCCGCCACGCCATCGGCCCCGGTCACATGAGTTCCGGCTTTAGGAGAGATTAGTCTGCTGATTCTGTCTTTGCTTGATACTGAAAGATTTGCTCTTCTTTGCTAAACCATTGGCTATTTCTTTGCTAAACCATTGCTACCTAAGTCATTGATCGTTCATTGCTGCTGATTGCACAGTTAGTGTGTTATTAGCTGCTGCTGGGGATTAGTCTGGTGCGTGCTTACTGTTAGTACAGTATTGCAGTAGTACCAACCGCAGTGCTGTTAGCACAGCATTGCACCCCAACAGCACCCATAGGACTTCTAGTGTGTTAGTGGCAGCAAACAGAGCTCCTATATTTTCTTCTCAGCAGCACCCATAGGACTTCTAGTGTGTTAGTGGCATCACACAGAGCTCCTATATTTTCTTCTCAGCAGCACCCATAGGACTTCTAGTGTGTTAGTGGCATCACACAGAGCTCCTATATTTTCTTCTCAGCAGCACCCATAGGACTTCTAGTGTGTTAGTGGCAGCAAATAGAGCTCCTATATTTTCTTCTCAGCAGCACCCATAGGACTTCTAGTGTGTTAGTGGCAGCAAACAGAGCTCCTATATTTTCTTCTCAGCAGCACCCATAGGACTTCTAGTGTGTTAGTGGCATCACACAGAGCTCCTATATTTTCTTCTCAGCAGCACCCATAGGACTTCTAGTGTGTTAGTGGCATCACACAGAGCTCCTATATTTTCTTCTTAGCAGCACCCATAGGACTTCTAATGTGTTAGTGGCAGCAAACAGAGCTCCTATATTTTCTTCTCAGCAGCACCCATAGGACTTCTAGTGTGTTAGTGGCAGCAAACAGAGCTCCTATATTTTCTTCTCAGCAGCACCCATAGGACTTCTAGTGTGTTAGTGGCAGCAAACAGAGCTCCTATATTTTCTTCTCAGCAGCACCCATAGGACTTCTAGTGTGTTAGTGGCAGCAAACAGAGCTCCTATATTTTCTTCTCAGCAGCACCCATAGGACTTCTAGTGTGTTAGTGGCAGCAAACAGAGCTCCTATATTTTCTTCTCAGCAGCACCCATAGGACTTCTAGTGTGTTAGTGGCATCACACAGAGCTCCTATATTTTCTTCTCAGCAGCACCCATAGGACTTCTAGTGTGTTAGTGGCAGCAAACAGAGCTCCTATATTTTCTTCTCAGCAGCACCCATAGGACTTCTAGTGTGTTAGTGGCAGCAAACAGAGCTCCTATATTTTCTTCTCAGCAGCACCCATAGGACTTCTAGTGTGTTAGTGGCAGCAAACAGAGCTCCTATATTTTCTTCTCAGCAGCACCCATAGGACTTCTAGTGTGTTAGTGGCAGCAAACAGAGCTCCTATATTTTCTTCTCAGCAGCACCCATAGGACTTCTAGTGTGTTAGTGGCAGCAAACAGAGCTCCTATATTTTCTTCTCAGCAGCACCCATAGGACTTCTAGTGTGTTAGTGGCATCACACAGAGCTCCTATATTTTCTTCTCAGCAGCACCCATAGGACTTCTAGTGTGTTAGTGGCAGCAAACAGAGCTCCTATATTTTCTTCTCAGCAGCACCCATAGGACTTCTAATGTGTTAGTGGCATCACACAGAGCTCCTATATTTTCATCTCAGCAGCACCCATAGGACTTCTAGTGTGTTAGTGGCATCACACAGAGCTCCTATATTTTCTTCTCAGCAGCACCCATAGGACTTCTAGTGTGTTAGTGGCAGCAAACAGAGCTCCTATATTTTCTTCTCAGCAGCACCCATAGGACTTCTAGTGTGTTAGTGGCAGCAAACAGAGCTCCTATATTTTCTTCTCAGCAGCACCCATAGGACTTCTAGTGTGTTAGTGGCAGCAAACAGAGCTCCTATATTTTCTTCTCAGCAGCACCCATAGGACTTCTAGTGTGTTAGTGGCAGCAAACAGAGCTCCTATATTTTCTTCTCAGCAGCACCCATAGGACTTCTAGTGTGTTAGTGGCAGCAAACAGAGCTCCTATATTTTCTTCTCAGCAGCACCCATAGGACTTCTAGTGTGTTAGTGGCATCACACAGAGCTCCTATATTTTCTTCTCAGCAGCACCCATAGGACTTCTAGTGTGTTAGTGGCAGCAAACAGAGCTCCTATATTTTCTTCTCAGCAGCACCCATAGGACTTCTAGTGTGTTAGTGGCATCACACAGAGCTCCTATATTTTCTTCTCAGCAGCACCCATAGGACTTCTAGTGTGTTAGTGGCAGCAAACAGAGCTCCTATATTTTCTTCTCAGCAGCACCCATAGGACTTCTAGTGTGTTAGTGGCAGCAAACAGAGCTCCTATATTTTCTTCTCAGCAGCACCCATAGGACTTCTAGTGTGTTAGTGGCAGCAAACAGAGCTCCTATATTTTCTTCTCAGCAGCACCCATAGGACTTCTAGTGTGTTAGTGGCAGCAAACAGAGCTCCTATATTTTCTTCTCAGCAGCACCCATAGGACTTCTAGTGTGTTAGTGGCAGCAAACAGAGCTCCTATATTTTCTTCTCAGCAGCACCCATAGGACTTCTAGTGTGTTAGTGGCAGCAAACAGAGCTCCTATATTTTCTTCTCAGCAGCATCCATAGGACTTCTAGTGTGTTAGTGGCAGCAAACAGAGCTCCTATATTTTCTTCTCAGCAGCACCCATAGGACTTCTAGTGTGTTAGTGGCATCACACAGAGCTCCTATATTTTCTTCTCAGCAGCACCCATAGGACTTCTAGTGTGTTAGTGGCAGCAAACAGAGCTCCTATATTTTCTTCTCAGCAGCACCCATAGGACTTCTAATGTGTTAGTGGCATCACACAGAGCTCCTATATTTTCATCTCAGCAGCACCCATAGGACTTCTAGTGTGTTAGTGGCATCACACAGAGCTCCTATATTTTCTTCTCAGCAGCACCCATAGGACTTCTAGTGTGTTAGTGGCAGCAAACAGAGCTCCTATATTTTCTTCTCAGCAGCACCCATAGGACTTCTAGTGTGTTAGTGGCAGCAAACAGAGCTCCTATATTTTCTTCTCAGCAGCACCCATAGGACTTCTAGTGTGTTAGTGGCAGCAAACAGAGCTCCTATATTTTCTTCTCAGCAGCACCCATAGGACTTCTAGTGTGTTAGTGGCAGCAAACAGAGCTCCTATATTTTCTTCTCAGCAGCACCCATAGGACTTCTAGTGTGTTAGTGGCAGCAAACAGAGCTCCTATATTTTCTTCTCAGCAGCACCCATAGGACTTCTAGTGTGTTAGTGGCATCACACAGAGCTCCTATATTTTCTTCTCAGCAGCACCCATAGGACTTCTAGTGTGTTAGTGGCAGCAAACAGAGCTCCTATATTTTCTTCTCAGCAGCACCCATAGGACTTCTAGTGTGTTAGTGGCATCACACAGAGCTCCTATATTTTCTTCTCAGCAGCACCCATAGGACTTCTAGTGTGTTAGTGGCAGCAAACAGAGCTCCTATATTTTCTTCTCAGCAGCACCCATAGGACTTCTAGTGTGTTAGTGGCAGCAAACAGAGCTCCTATATTTTCTTCTCAGCAGCACCCATAGGACTTCTAGTGTGTTAGTGGCAGCAAACAGAGCTCCTATATTTTCTTCTCAGCAGCACCCATAGGACTTCTAGTGTGTTAGTGGCAGCAAACAGAGCTCCTATATTTTCTTCTCAGCAGCACCCATAGGACTTCTAGTGTGTTAGTGGCAGCAAACAGAGCTCCTATATTTTCTTCTCAGCAGCACCCATAGGACTTCTAGTGTGTTAGTGGCATCACACAGAGCTCCTATATTTTCTTCTCAGCAGCACCCATAGGACTTCTAGTGTGTTAGTGGCAGCAAACAGAGCTCCTATATTTTCTTCTCAGCAGCACCCATAGGACTTCTAGTGTGTTAGTGGCATCACACAGAGCTCCTATATTTTCTTCTCAGCAGCACCCATAGGACTTCTAGTGTGTTAGTGGCAGCAAACAGAGCTCCTATATTTTCTTCTCAGCAGCACCCATAGGACTTCTAGTGTGTTAGTGGCAGCAAACAGAGCTCCTATATTTTCTTCTCAGCAGCACCCATAGGACTTCTAATGTGTTAGTGGCATCACACAGAGTTCCTATATTTTCATCTCAGCAGCACCCATAGGACTTCTAGTGTGTTAGTGGCATCACACAGAGCTCCTATATTTTCTTCTCAGCAGCACCCATAGGACTTCTAGTGTGTTAGTGGCAGCAAACAGAGCTCCTATATTTTCTTCTCAGCAGCACCCATAGGACTTCTAGTGTGTTAGTGGCAGCAAACAGAGCTCCTATATTTTCTTGTCAGCAGCACACATAGTACCTATAGTGTGTTAGTGTCAGCACCCATAGGACCTACAGTGTGTTGTGAGCACACATAGGAGTTCTATTTTTTATACTATATACACTACCGACTACAATGGCTGGAAGACCGCCAAGGAGAGGCAGAGTGTGCCGAGGCAAGAACACAGGGCAGGCAGGCTCTGTTTCTAGAGACAACAGTGCTGGCCGTGGACGTGGTCGTGCATCGTCATCAGCACGTGGCCATGGGACACGCTTGTCTTTGTTTTCGGCAGCTGGACATGTGGAGCCGCATCATGCCGAAGGCTTGGTAGAATGGATGACCAAGCCCTCCTCATCCTCCTCATCCTCTCTCACCCAGGCTCAGGGTACTGGCAGAGCAGCTGCCAACGCGTACTCAATGGCATCATCAGCCACCCCTTCCCTAGACCCACCATGTCCTCCTGAGGAGTCCCCCGAACTGTTTGAGCACAGTGTTGGGTACATGCTCCAGGAGGATGCCCAACGATTCGAAGGCTCGGATGATGATACCCAGCTTGAGGAAGTCAGTAGTGTGCGCGCAGAGAGAGGGGATGCTGAAGGACAGCAATCTGGCAGTAGTGTTCCACCAGCTGCAGCTTACTGCCAGGTTTGCTCTAGTGGTGAAGAGGGAGGGGATGATGAGGTCACTGACTCCACGTGGGTGCCTGAAGGGAGAGAGGAGGAGGAGGAGGAGGATGCAGCGTCACATGTCCAACGAGGCAGGATGCCCCCTGGAGGCCAGCTAGAGGCCAGCACAGCAACTGTACCACACCGCAGAGCTCCGCCTGTGCAGGGCGCTGCCTCTGCACGTTATCACAAAAGTTCTTTGGTGTGGGCCTTTTTTGAGACGAGTGCATCAGATCGCACCACTGCTATTTGCAATATTTGTCTCAAGCGTATCTCGCGTGGCCAAAACATCAGCCGCTTGGGCACCACAAGCATGAGCAGACATATGTCGACCTGCCATGCAGCTCGTTGGCAAGCACACATAAAAGGACCCACACCAAAGAACAAAGCGGACCTCTCCTTGCTCCTCATCAGCTGGGATCTCCATCCCCACTATATCTTCAGTCCTCTCTGAAAGCTGCTCTGAGAGGACTGAAGGTGTAGAATTAGGTGTGTCACAACCAAGTACTTGCAGTACACCGACGTCCGATTGTAGCAGGCAAATTTCCCTGCCCCAGCTGCTGGACCGTCTAAAGAAGTATACTCCCAGCCATCCACATGCCCAGCGGTTGAATGCTAGCTTGGCTAAATTGCTAGCACTTCAACTGCTGCCTTTTCAGTTGATAGACTCGGCCCCCTTCCGTGAGTTTGTTCAATGTGCGGTTCCTCAGTGGCAGGTTCCCAAACGCCACTTTTTCTCACGGAAGGCGATTCCGTCTCTCTACTGGCATGTGGAAGGCAATGTCCATGCCTCGCTGGACAGGGCGGTCAGCGGTAAGGTGCATATTACCGCCGACTCATGGTCCAGCAGGCATGGACAGGGACGTTATCTTTCTTTCACGGCCCATTGGGTCACTCTATTGGTAGCTGGGAGGGATGCAGGACAAGGTGCAGTAGTGTTGGAGGTTGTTCCGCCACCACGCCTCCAAAATGCTACTACTGGTTGTGACACACCTCTCTCCTCCACCCCCTCCTCTTCTTCTTCCTCCATGTCCTCTTCGAGTGCTCTGTCCTCGGAACCAGCGGTGCTCCGTAGGCGTACAAGGGGCTACGCGAGTACGCAGGCAAAAAGATGCCATGCCGTGCTTGCGCTGGTGTGTTTGGGGGACAGGAGCCACACTGGGCCAGAGGTTCTGGCAGCTCTGCAGGGGCAGGCCGAGAGGTGGTTGACGCCACGCCAGCTTAAGCCAGGAATGGTCGTTTCTGATAATGGCACCAACCTCCTCTCCGCCCTGCGACAGGGGCAGCTCACCCATGTGCCCTGTATGGCTCACGTCCTCAACCTGGTGGTGCAGCGGTTCTTGGGCAGGTTCCCAGGCTTACAGGATGTCCTGAGGCAGGCCAGGAAAGTCTGTGTGCATTTCCGCCGATCTTATAATGCCAGTGCTCGGCTGACTGAGCTGCAAAAGGAGCTGAACCTGCCCAAGAACCGCCTAATATGTGACATGCCCACCAGGTGGAACTCAGCGTTGGCCATGCTGCAGCGACTGCACACGCAGCAGAGGGCCATCAATGAGTACCTTTGCGACTACGGCACCAGGACAGGGTCAGGGGAGCTTGGCTTTTTTTCCCCACCCCAGTGGAGCATGATCAGGGATGCATGCACTGTCCTCTCACCATTTGAGGAGGCCACGAGGATGGTGAGCAGTGACAGTGCATGCATCAGTGACACTGTACCTCTTGTCCACCTGTTGGAGCATACGCTGCGTGGGATAATGGACAGGGCACTTGAGGCAGAACAGAGGCAGGAAGAGGAGGACTTCCTTGTCTCTCAAGGCCCCCTTTATCCAGACAATGTTCCTTCTGTCCCACCCATCACACAGGAAGAGGAGGAGGAGGAGGAGGATTGTGTGAGCATGGAGGTGGAGCCTGGCACTCAGCATCAGCAGCAGCAGTCTTTTAGGGATGATGTACAGTCCCAACAAACCAGTGGACTTGTACGTGGCTGGGAGGAGGTGGCTGGCGATCATGTCATCCTCAGTGACCCAGAAGACTCCGGACCGAATGCCTCAGCTAACCTACGCTGCATGGCCTCCCTGATCCTGCAAAGCCTGCGGAAGGATCCTCGTGTTCTTCGGATCAAGGAGAGTGACCATTACTGGCTGGCCACTCTCCTTGATCCACGGTACAAGGGTAAGGTTGCGGACCTTATCTTGCCGTCGCAGAGGGAGCAGAGGATGAGACATCTCAGGGAGGCCTTGCAGAAAGGTCTGTGCAACGCGTTCCCAGAAACTGGGAGGTTACAAACTCCTGGTCCTGGACGACGAGTTGCTGAGGCTTCGGTCAGTAGCAGAAGGAGCGGTGGGGAAGGTGGACGTCTGACCGATGCGTTCAGACAATTTTTTAGTCCGCAGCCCCAAGGTATGATCGGTTCCAGCAACCATCGCCAGCGTCTGATATACATGGTGCAGGAATACCTAGGGGCAAGGTCAGACTTGGACACCTTTCCCACCGAAAATCCTCTGGCTTACTGGGTCCTGAGGATGGATCACTGGCCAGAGCTTGCACAGTATGCAATTGAGCTACTGGCCTGTCCTGCATCCAGCGTTCTTTCCGAACGCACATTCAGTGCTGCTGGAGGATTTGTCACCGATCATAGGGTGCGCCTGTCCACCGACTCGGTTGATCGACTGACCTTCATAAAAATGAATCAGTCTTGGATCACCACCAGCTACCAGACACCTGAAGCGGATATAACGGAATAATTTATAATGTCACATCCCTTCAAGACTGCCTATGCTGATGCTGAGTGACTGTCCTGTTATGTTCACTGACTATCCTCTTCCTCCTCCTCAATGATCCATGCCACCACACCAGTGCCTAAGGCACAATTTTTCAGCCCCTGTATAACAGGGGCGTGTAATTACAATTTTTTAAAAAGATGCTTCGCAACAGGTGTGACTGCTGTGCTCAGAGTACAGTATCTGTGAGGGGTTGCAGTGTTGTGGCACCAGCACCAGTGCCTAAGGCACAATTTTTCAGCCCCTGTTGGGGCGTGTAATTACAATTTTTAGGCAATGCTTTGCAACAGGTCTCATTGCTGTGCTCAGAGTACAGTATCTGTGAGGGGTTGCAGTGTTGTGGCACCAGCACCAGTGCCTAAGGCACAATTTTTCAGCCCCTGTATAACAGGGGCGTGTAATTACAATTTTTTAAAAAGATGCTTCGCAACAGGTGTGACTGCTGTGCTCAGAGTACAGTATCTGTGAGGGGTTGCAGTGTTGTGGCACCAGCACCAGTGCCTAAGGCACAATTTTTCAGCCCCTGTTGGGGCGTGTAATTACAATTTTTAGGCAATGCTTTGCAACAGGTCTCATTGCTGTGCTCAGAGTACAGTATCTGTGAGGGGTTGCAGTGTTGTGGCACCAGCACCAGTGCCTAAGGCACAATTTTTCAGCCCCTGTATAACAGGGGCGTGTAATTACAATTTTTTAAAAAGATGCTTCGCAACAGGTGTGACTGCTGTGCTCCAAGTACAGTATCTGTGAGGGGTTGCAGTGTTGTGGCACCAGCACCAATGCCTAAGGCACAATTTTTCAGCCCCTGTTTAACAGGGGCGTGTAATTACAAATCTTGATCTAATAGTTCACAGCAGGGCCCATTCCTGCGCCCACCAAGAGTAACTATGAGGGCCTACAGTCTTGTGGCAACACCGTCCACCACCACCACCACCACCAAAGGCCCAATTTTTCTGCCCTGTTCAACAGGTGCATGCAATTACAAATCTTGATCTAATAACTCACAGCAGGGCCCATTCCTGCACCCACCAAGAGTAACTGTGAGGGCTTACAGTCTTGTGGCAACACCGTCCACCACCACCACCACCACCACCAAAGGCCCAATTTTTCTGCCCGGTTCAACAGGTGCATGCAAGTACAAATCTTGATCTATTAACTCACAGCAGGGCCCATTCCTGTGCCCACCAGTCTTGTGGCTACACCAACATCTAATAGGGCAAATTTCTGCAGAGTATATACGGCAGGCCCCTACTTTCAAACATCCAACTTACAAACGACTCCTACTTGCAAACGGCAAGAGAAAACAGGAAGTGAGAGGAAATCTACCCCTAGGAAGGAAAATTCTATCCTGTTAGATTTAATTTGGGAAAAAGGTATCTCCTCTCTACTGATGCTTTATCACCAATCCTTGTTTCAATTAAAACCCCACTTTTCCAAAAACATTTGTCATTGGGACGGAAAGTGAGGTGACATGTTCTGAACAGATGTGCAAAGACAGAAAATGTTACAGGGGTGATAACCCCTCCCTATGTTCTCCAAAAAGCTTAAAAATTGATTTTTTTGGGATGTAGCTACACTTCATAATGTACCTGTTCAGATTCTACTTAAGAACAAACCTACAGTCCATGTCTTGTTTGCACCACCTATATACTGCTGTTCAGAGTATATAGGGTTGTAGGTATAGGGTTTTATTTTGGGTGCGGGGTCCCCCTTAGTATCCATACAAGACCCAAAGGGGCTGGGGTGGGGGGGGGGGTGATGGGGTAGCCATGCCATTTTTCTCAAGGATTTTCAGCCATATGGCGGCCAGGACAAGACATGACATTAAAGCCGCAAGTGGTTTTAAATGGCTTCTTTTTTTCCTTTACAAATGTCATTTTGTGCAAGGACAGTTCTAAACACGGGAAACACATGCCACTTCACAGGCATACTTTAGACACCCCCCAGGTACCATATTTAAAGGAAAATTTCACTTTTTTTTTTTTCACTTTATGCATCATTAAAATGACTGCTCCCGAAAAAACTTTAGTTTTTAAAATTTCTTTTTGCATTGATATATGTCCCCTGGGGCAGGACCCGGGTCCCCAAACCTGTTTTATAACATTAACATGCATATTGGCCGTTGTAATTAGCAATTTTGATTTCGAACGTTCGCGTCCATTATAACGAATAGGGTTCGAAAATTCGCGCAAACTTTCGGTCCGTTCGAAGGTTCTGGTGCGAACCGAACCCGGGGGTGTTCGGCTCATCCCTAGTCTTTTATAAAAACAAGGCATGTAAATACCTTTTTAGAGCGATCTTCAGGCCGGTCACATGACTTGCGGCTGCTGTACAGCTCCGATACGCGGCTACTGCAGGAGGGGCCGAGATCTCCCTCTGACGTCAGCTGGGGAGGTCACATTGCCGCTCAGCCCCTCCCGCAATAGCCCTGGAGACCAGCCGCGAGTCACGTGACCAGCCTAAAGATCACTCTAAAGCGGTATTTACATGCCTCTGTTTTATAAAAGACTTATACAGTGTGCTATGCCTAACTATAATAGAGGAGCTGCACTTGCATATGTGTACCCTTTTCACTCAGGATGGAAATTGTGGTTCCTCAGGCCTACCCTAAAGTCTCGGGGGAGGATGTGTGGCCAATAGGTTTCTTCCTTTTCTACCTAGAGGGGTCTCTCTTCAGCAGAGCTCCTCCTCTAGTAGTCAGTGGTTGGCTTTGGTTGATCATGAGGAAAGGGGCTTGCCAGGCCTTTTGGCTAAGTGGACCTGAGTGTGCCTTACCTGGGTCAGGGAAGGGTCCAGCTTCTTCAGGAGGTGGACCAGAGACACACCCTAAGTGCACTTTTTTGGTTCATTTACTGGTGTTTTGCTTTTGTATAACTGCCACAGGTTAAACAAAATTCTTACCCGTAAAAATACGGAAAAAAAACACAGTAACTTCTAGCGCTAAGGGGTCTTCTAAAGTAGAGGGCATCAAGGAAAATGTTATCCCAAGACTGGGTGGATGCTGCCTTCCTCAGATGGAGTAATCCGATGGAAATTACAAGAAAAACAAAATGGAAGGCATGCTCACCTAGTGCATTACCAATGATAATTTAATGAATAAAAAAATTCATAAAAAGTGGGTACTCACCAAGTACAACTCTCAATGAGCCTTATATAATCCACCAGTGTATGGACATATCACAGGGTACAACCGACTTGTCTCGAGGGGCACACCCCCTTCCTCAGAGCTAGACTTTGTGAGTACCCACTTTTTATGAATTTTTTATTCATTAAATTATCATTGGTAATGCACTAGGTGTGGGCGCTTTCCATTTTGTTTTTCTTGAAAATTCTTACATGCATCAATCTGTGTCTTTTATACGTGCCTGAAGTTTGGCATTAAAATTTAAGTTCTAGCGTAGAAATATTAAGGCTACCATTGCTCACCTCCTAAAAATCTTAGTTGCCTGATATGTCTGGACTAAGGTAAAAAACCTTCCATGGTCAGGTGGCTCCTCTTTGATCCAGCACTGTGCCCATCTACAGCAGTGCTGCGCTCACTCCCTCTTCACACAGGACACAGAGGTAGCAGTGTGAGCCATTAGCTCTTGCTGTTGTCAATTAAATCCTGTGAGGAGGGAGGGGGCAGGGCCAAGCACTTCTGTGTGTACCTATGGACGCACACAGCCCGGCTCGGGAGCGCGCCCACAAAAGTGCCCCCATAGCAAGTGGCTTACTAGGGGGCCACTCACAGAAGAGGAGAAGTGGACAATGGTGGCAGGGGACCCCAGAAGAGAAGGTAAGGGTCTGCACTGTGCAATACCAATGCACAGAGAAGGAAAGTTTAACATGTTTATTAGTTTAGGAAAAATAAATGCTTTTGCAGCCACCTATAGCGTAAGCTGTTGAGTGTGCACGCAGTCCCATTCATGTCAATTGCCACTCAGGAGCTGCATGAACACATTTTGCTGCTTTATCAGCTGTATTGCTCTAAATTTGACATCTGTGTGGGTGCATGTGCCCATACTCACACTGTCTGCGTTTGTGAACACGCACCTGCACCCACATGGATGTCCAAAGACATGCTGGTAGGTTAATTGGATCTTGTTAAAAAAATTTATCCAGTATATATGTGTACAAACGTACGAATGTATGTCCAAGCGTGTCGAGATCCTACGGGGTAAATGACCGCACCAGCCAGGCAGACGCTGGCTGCTAAAAGCGACTTGAGGCGATTCAGTTCGCATTTGTAGCGCTATACAAGTCACTCATTCATTCATTCATTCAAATTGAGAGCTGTGGCTGTGTCCGCACATCTGCTGCATCCTGAATGACATGAATGGGATTGCCTGCATGTGAAATCACAGAACTCCTGTGCATAATATGCATGCAAAACATGGCCCTCACACAGGTGTACTTTTAAGTATACCCCTGTAAATGAGGCATTACTCTGAATCACAAACCAGAAACAAACATGCAGCAAATGAACATCAAGGAATACATATTGAAGCCAAAATGTTAGAAGAAATGGAGGAGAGGACACATATATGGGAGAGATGACTGCACACCCCGGTAAGAGAAAACAAAACTGGAAAGGGTCCCCGATGTTTTTTTTTAGCAGCAATAGTGTAGTAAAGTCACAATATAAAAAAAGTAGTTTATTGAAAAATACAATGTTATATTACAGTTTAACCACTTAAGCCCCGGACCATTTGGTAGCTAGAGGACCAGAGGTGATTTCAGAATTTTGCACTGCGCTGCTTTAACTGTAAATTGTGCGGACATGCAATGTTGTACCCAAACCAAATTTGCGTCCTTTTCTTCCAACAAATAGAGCTTTCTTTTAATGGTATTTGATTGCCTCTGCGATTTTTATTTTTTGCGATATAAACGGAAATAGACCGAAAATTTTGAAAAAAAAAAGATATTTTCTACTTTATTCGAAAAATCGAATAAACTCAATTTTAGTCATACATTTAGGCCAAAATGTATTCAGCCACATGTCTTTAGTAAAAAAAATGTCAATAAGCGTATATTTATTGGTTTGCGCAAAAGTTATAGCGTCTACAAACTAGGGTACATTTTCTGGAATTTACACAGCTTTTAGTTTATGACTGCCTATCTCATTTCTTGAGGTGCTAAAATGGCAGGGCAGTACAAACCCCCCCAATTGACCCCATTTTGGAAAGTAGACATCCCAAGGAAATTGCTGAGAGGCATGTTGAGCCCATTGAATATTTTTTTTTTTGTCTCAAGTGATTGAATAATGACAAAAAAAAAAAAAAATTACAAAAAGTTGTCACTAAATGATATATTGCTCACACATGCCATGGTTATATGTGGAATTGCACCCCAAAATACATTTTGCTGCTTCTCCTGAGTACGGAGATACCACATGTGTGGGACTTTTTGGGAGCCTAGCCGCGTACAGGCCCCCGGAAACCAAGCACCGCCTTCAGGATTTCTAAGGGCGCAAATTTTTGATTTCACTCCTCACTACCTATCACAGTTTTGAAGGCCATAAAATGCCAAAATAGCACAAAACCCCCCCAAATGACCCCATTTTAGAAAGTAGATACCCCAAGGAAATTGCTGAGCGGCCTTTTGAGCCCATTGAATATTTTTTTTTTTTGTCCCAAGTGATTGAATAATGACAAAAAAAAATAAAAAATTACAAAAAGTTGTCACTAAATGATATATTGCTCACACATGCCATGGTTATATGTGGAATTACACCCCAAAATACATTTTGCTGCTTCTCCTGAGTACGGGAATACCACATGTGTGGGACTTTTTAGGAGCCTAGCCGCGTACGGGACCCCGAAAACCAAGCACCGCCTTCAGGATTTCTAGGCACAAATTTTTGATTTCACTCCTCACTACCTATCACAGTTTCGAAGGCCATAAAATGCCAAAATAGCACAAAACCCCCCCAAATGACCCCATTTTGGAAAGTAGACACCCCAAGCTATTTGCTGAGAGGCATGGTGAGTATTTTACAGCTCTCATTTGTTTTCGAAAATGAAGAAAGAAAATATATATATTTTTTTTTTTTTCATTTTTCAAAACTTTGTGACAAAAAGCGAGATCTGCAAAATACTCACAATACCTCTCAGCAAATAGCTTGGGGTGTCTACTTTCCAAAATGGGGTCATTTGGGGGGGTTTTGTGCCATCTGGGCATTCCATGGCCTCCGAAACTGTGATAGGCAGTGAGAAGTGAAATCAAAAATTTACACCCTTAGAAAGCCTGAAGGCGGTGCTTGGTTTTTGGGGTCCCGTACGCGGCTAGGCTCCCAAAAAGTCTCACACATGTGGTATCCCCGTACTCAGGAGAAGCAGCAGAATGTATTTTGGGGTGCAATTCCACATATGCCCATGGCATGTTTGAGCAATATATCATTTAGTGACAACTTTGTGCAAAAAAAAAAAAAAAAGTCTTTTTTTCCGCAACTTGTGTCAACATATAAAATATTCCATGGACTCTACATGCCTCTCAGTATATAGCTTGGGGTGTCTACTTTCCAAAATGGGGTCATTTGGGGGGGTTTTGAACTGTTCTGGCATTTTATACACAACATTAGGAAGCTTACATCCACTCTTCTAACCACTTGAAGACAAAGCCCTTTTTGACACTTTTTGTTTACATGAAAACATTTTTTTTTTTTGCAAGAAAATTATGTTGAACCCCCAAACATTATATATATTTTTAAAGCAAAGGCCCTACAGATTAAAATGGTGGGTGTTGCATTTTTTTTTTTCTACACAGTATTTGCGCAGCGATTTTTCAAACACATTTTTTGGGGAAAAAATACACTTTTTTAAATTTTAATGCACTAAAACACACTATATTGCCCAAATGTTTGATGAAATAAAAAAGATGATCTTAGGCCGAGTACATAGATACCAAACATGACATACTTTAAAATTTCGCACAAACGCGCATTGGCGACAAACTACATACATTTTTAAAAGCCTTTAAAAGCCTTTACAGGTTACCCCGTTAGATTTACAGAGGAGGTCTACTGCTAAAATTACTGCCCTCGATCTGACCTTTGCGGTGATACCTCACATGCATGGTGCAATTGCTGTTTACATATGACGCCAGACCGACGCTTGCGTTCGCCATTGGGCAAGAGCAGGGAAGGACAGGGGTGCTTTTTTTTTTTTTTTTATTAATTTAGCTTTTTTATTTTATTTTTAAATTGTTCCTTCCATATTTATTTTTTTTAATCATTTTTATTGTTATCTCAGGGAATGTAAATATCCCCTATGATAGCAATAGGTAGTGACAGGTACTCTTTTTTGAAAAAACTGGGGTCTTCTAGACCCTAGATCTTTCCTCTGCCCTCAAAGCATCTGACCACACCAAGATCGGTGTGATAAAATGCTTTCCCAATTTCCCAATGGCGCTTTTTATATCCGGGGGGGGGGACATTCCCTCCCACTGCTTGTAAAAGCAGTCCAGAGGCTAATTAGCCACTAGGATTGCTTTTACATGAAAGCCGGCCGCTGGCTGAAAAGAATGATACCAAGATGATACCTAAACCTGCAGGCATCATTCTGGTATAAACATTCAAAGTCCAGCAACATACCAGTACGTTGCTGGTCCTTGTTGGACATGTATTGTAATCTTTTTTTTTCATGCAGCCAGTTGGCTGAACGAAAAAAAAGATTGATCGGTGGGTATGCCCACCATTAGAATACCGCCCTTCATCCACCCACTTCCAATGATGGGCATACACGCACCATTTATATATGCCGAAGCATGGGGGCATCCTCCCGCAAAAAAGTTATGCCGCACACACATGGTCGGACTTTTCCACGGGCAAGCCTCCGTCGGAATTTCGACCGTATGTACGCGGCATTAGGAGCAAAATCGCTCCTCCGCCCCTGCTGCCCCAATGCTTGGGCATATATGCTTTTTTTTTTTTACTGTGGTGGTGAAATCACCTCCTACAGCACTGGAGTCGCAGGGATCAGGCCTGTCTCTGCGAACGCTGCAGTTATGTGTGTTGTGTTTTGTAAGTGACAGTGATCGATCGATACTGCACTTGGGGGGCCTGGGCTGGACGAAGGGGCAAAACGCAGGTGCTAGCAGGTATCTGGGCTGATCCCGCTAACACTGCGTTTTTGGGAACCCTAAACTGCTGGGGACGCTAGTATAGATCTGATCAGATCAGATATTGATCTGATCAGATACTATACCACTAAGGGGGGTGTATGCTTCACGTGTGGGTGTTAGCGTTACTGGCAATAACCTGACGCTGCCTGGGGTGTGACGCAGACCCTCTCTGACGCTAAAACCTAATTGATATCACCCGCCGGGCGATCAGGGGGTTAAACCTTTATTGGGTTATATATACGGCGGGTGCCCTGACACTATAAAAAGCAAACTAACTAACCAGCGTCACCCGTAACACTTATATGGTGATCACTGGTGAAAGGGTTAACTAGGGGCAATTAGGGGGTTAAAACCTTTATTAGATAATATATGGGGTACCTGACGCTATAAAAACCTGCGGCGAACCTAAAAAAAATTACTGGCTACCGATCTGGATCACCGACGCTAAGACAGCGATCAGAAAAATTATCGCTTAGCGACAGTGGTGATAGGGGGTGAAAGGGTTGCCTGGGGGGGCGATCAAGGGGGTTAAACCTTTATTAGGTAATATATGGGGGTACTCGACGCTATAAAAACCTGCGGCGAACCTAAAAAAAATTACTGGCTACTGATCGGCATCACCGACGCTAAGACGGCGATCAGAAAAATGATCGCTTAGCAACAGTGGTGATAGGGGGTGAAAGGGTTATCTGGGGGGCGATCAAGGGGTTAAACCTTTATTAGGGGGGGGTTAGGGGGCTACACTGGACCTAAAACTAAACGTTGGTGACACTTTTACAGTCACAAATGTCACTGATTGCAGTGATCAGTAAATAAATGGTCACTGCAATCAGTGACACTGTGGCTGGGGGCTGGGGGGTGATCTGGGGGGGTGATTTATGTGCCTATGTATCGTGGTGTCAGTGTAGTGTTTTGTGCACTAACCTGGCATCTTCTCCTGTACGGTGCTCGGTATATGTGAGCACCACAGGAGAGATGACATCACTTCCTCTGCCTGTGTAAACATTACACAGGCAGGGGAAGCTCTCTCATTCGCCGGGAGCGATCGAGAGGGGATGGCCGGAATCGAACGGCCGTCCCCTCATGCCTGATCGCTCCCGATCAGTTAACCACCGCTCACTGTAAAGAAGGGGGGTCCGATCGGACCCCCCAACTATACAAAGGCAGTCACGTAGATATGCGTGATTCTGCCTGTCGGTGCCATTCTGCCGACGTATATTTACAGTGGGCGGTCGTTAAGTGGTTAAAGTAGAGTTACGGCTATAAGGTACAATACATACTCCAGAATTAGACAGTGCAAATATAGGTATACACGGCATTACATTACATAATGTTAAAACTGTGTGGCAACCCCAACGCATTTCGACCTGTGCATTAGTGGTCTTCTTCAGGGGGATATTTGCTCTGGGGAGATATATAAAAATCTCATTTATCATGTCATTACAATTGCACCTGGATAGAATTATAAATATATATGCGTAAATACCATATTTACCACTAAAGAATGAAGTGGGTGATCTCATAGCCAAAACCATTGTTTAAAACCAGATGCGCGATCCAAAAGGCTCCATGGTGGTTCCCACCTTCTCACAGGAAAGGGCCCAACTCAAAAGGACTTGCAAGGAGCCACACAGGACACCCCCAGAGAGGAAGCGGAGAGGGGGGCGAAAGAGGGGAAAGGGACCAGGACCTGCAGCAATCACCAAAAAGAGCGAATACATGGATTGAACGCATTAAGGAATTAACAGCAAGCCTGATAAGTTAGGGATGTTTATAGTCAGTATGAGCTTGTTCAAGGCATAAATGGTACTAGTGTAGACTCCCTATGCTAGCAAAATGATACCCCAAAGTAATGAATAAAGTTATTGGATAATATAAGCAGTGTATATATATATGTGGTAAATACAAATTATCATGATCTAAAAGTGAAAAAAGTAGTGGTGAGGGTAGGGCAGTAAGAAATAGGAGATGTGTCCAAAAGGGCTGCCAAAAAAAGAAAAGAAAAAGTTAGTTTAAAAATATAAAAAATTTAAATTAAAAATTAAAAAGAAGAAAAACCAAACATAAACTAAATATTGGGCTAAGGAGTGCGTATTAGAATGAGTGATGATGGGTGAATGGTGTGCTGCGACAGTTGAGCAGGGATATGGGAAATAAATTAAATGTGAGCTGTGCACTGTCGATACAAACAGAGATGGAGACGACAGGGTAGGTAATAAGTGGATTTGGGGTATTGTGATTAGGTCTTAAATAGTATTATAACTCATGAAGACAATCAATGATTCTATTAAATTACCTTAGTGCGGTTAGGCAGAAGGGATGGGGGTTCTATGTAAGCTAGGGAGAAAGGGTCAGTAAAAGTATTTGATGGGTTGACCCTTTGAAGGCTAATAGAAAAGGCTAGTAAAATAGCAAAATAGCAGTATCATGGTGAGTACTTACATGAAGCCGTGCTCATGAATTGACCATCCATTCAGGCATGCATTGAGTCAGAGATTAATCCAATATGCAGCCTCAAATTGGTGGGGTGCTTATATATTGGAGGTCAGGTGATAGGGTGCAGGTGCAACATGATCCCCCTCCTCCGCCTCCCACCCCACCCCCGGGATGGAGGCCTCCTAGCCGCCGTCCGGCGGCTCACATGGGGCTCCCTCTGCGTTCCGGAAGGGAAGCCCCGACTACTGTCGTCACCTCCGCGGCAAAGTGCATGACGCCACGGCGCAGTGGGCACGCCGAGAAAGCTTGCGCATGCGCACTGGACCGTGAAACGTCCGGAGGTGATCACGGGACGCCACCGGCAGGGTGATGCTCACAATGGCGGCCAGGAAATGTTAGCAGAATAGCCATGCAACTGGCCTCTGCAAAAGGAGAGGTGAGCATTGACAGCTTTTATATTTCTTTTATGACAGGTGCACTTTAATATCATGTCAGTGTGCCTGTATGAAGTTGAACTTGTTATGGCATTTACATGTAGCGCACCCACCCCGGCCTTTACCTGCTTTTCTTATAGTTGGCTCCTCCGCAGGAAAAGACTAATGCCCCATACACACGATCGTTTTTCATGCCGTTAAAAATGCCATTTTTAAAAATGGGCATTAAAACCGATCGTGTGTATGCTCCAGAGCATTTTTAACGACGTGAAAAACGGCCATTAAAATTTTCGAACATGCTCTATTTTTTCACGTCGTTTTTCATGTCGTTTTTTTTAACGACGTGAAAAACGATAGTGTGTATGCTTTAACGACGTGAAAAAAAATGCGCATGCTCAGAATCAAGTATGAGATGGGAGCGCTCGTTCTGGTAAAACTAGCGTTCGTAATGGAGATAGCACATTCATCACACAGTAACGGACTGAAAAGCACGAGGCTGAAAAGCGTGAATCGTCGCTCAACAAACTTTACTAACATGAAGGGTGGCGCCATTCGAACGGAACTTCCCCTTTATAGTGCCGTCGTACGTGCTGTACGTCACTGCGCTTTGCTCAAGTGGTTTTTTAATGATCGTGTGTACACAAGACAGGCTTGAGAGGAAACATGAAAAAAAACGACAAGAAAAACGTTGGTTTAAAAAATGGCATGAAAAATTATCGTGTGTATGGGGCATGAGGCACACCACACCACAAGCCCATACCCTCCTGGATGGGGAGGTTGAGCAGTGTTAGTTTCTCGGGCCTGCCTGCAGCCAGTGTTTGAAAACCTCCAGAGCTGACCTAGTTTCTGGGGTAGCCAGAAACAAGTCCTTAGTTCTCTCCAGTAAGCAACTGTCCACACCAACTGAAAAGGACAATAAATAGTCTCTTTGAGAGCAGACAGGTTGAGACAAACACGGGTCAGATAAGGTGGGAGGAGGTCCAGGCACAAACTTAATTTAAGGTTTCTCCTGTTCTGATTAGCACGAACAGGCTTGGCGCATGGTCCCTGCCACGGACCATGAAGTTGGTCACTGCCACTGACCTGGTGAATAGTTGCAAGTCACTGCCACTGACCTGGTGTGCGTAGAGTCACTGCCACTATGACCTTAAGAACCCGCACTTCCTTCTTTGAGTAACTTGGCCCCTTTTTAGGATAAGAACATCCCTCCGGAGAGTTACCAGAGGCCCCCTCTGTCACCACGACTCTGCGCTGGGTCCTCGATCCCGGATACAGGTCCCCTCGCAAGGCAGATCCATGGGAGACTCAATCCTTAGCAGACCCCAGCCGAAGGTTGCTGGGTTCCAGGCCCTCGCCAAAGTACCTCACCCCAGACTGAAGTTGTCTGGGATGGAAACAGCAGCTCCGTCTCCGGGCCTAGGGCACCCGGAGGCGACACCCACACCCAGGCCTAAGGTGCCTGGGTGCTGAACCAACGACGACCACCCCTCTGGAAGATGGCAGCCCCCTTTTATATCCTCTCCCGACAGGCACAGCAGGTTCCCAGCTCCGCCGCACTGCTGCCGAGAGGGGACAAGAAAAGGCACAACCCTGTACCACGGTTCAACCCGGGCCTATGGCAACAGTGCCACCTATAGGCCCCAGGGAACTGCACATCAGTACTATCTCCCAGGGACAGAAATGGTCCATGAAACCTAACAATTAGTGCATCTGAGCCTAGTTACCACTCAGATGCTCCCCCTAAATATGACACCCCGCTACACACATAAATGTTCCTGTCTGCGTCCTTATGATTTGACAGTACTGTCTTTCTGAATAAGGCTGCACAATCACTCTGCCTATTCTGTGCATTGGCACCTTACCTCCTCAGGAAACTAGTAGCCTCCTCTGATCCTTTCCAGATACAGATCATTATTTTCCATAATTCATATACCCTCCAAACTTGGATATAAGATCAACTAATTTAATTTTAATTATAATATACACATTGACCTTCAGAGGAGTAGCTAGGTATCTTCAATGATCTGTGAAACATCTACAGCTGTTCCGAATATGTATATATAATCATGCAGAATGAGATGCCACAAGTAGATGATCTTCAGAGAATGCAGTGCAGAAGGAAGGCAATGTGAAATAGTTTCTATAAACATTATGAAATAACTTATAGAGTAGTAATAGGAGCAATCTGGATTTTCCGCCAATAATAATGTCCGTTAGTGAAGTTGTACTTTAACTAATCCCGCCCACCTCCTCCAGTACCCCCCACCAAGTATCAAACTTTCCTTCCTCCTCTTTCCAACAATATTCATTGTGCAGTCCTGTCCACTACCTTTGCAAGGAAATGTCCTGACCAGGTCTTCTTCCTTCTTGCTCACACCCTGCACCCCCATTTATTCCTGTAGGTGAGCTGCATTCCACTAGATGGCTGGGGGCCTCCGTGAGTATGGCTCCCCTATGTGGCCAGAAAAATGCAAGTTAGACTTACCGGTAACTTGTTTTCCAATAGGCTTTCAGGACAGCACCCGAGAGATCATGGCTCCTCCTCCTACAGGAAACACCTCATCAATTAATTCTTTAATTGGAGGCCTCCACGTTGCTTCCCTCAGTTGTTTGTAGAGAACCTCCAGCCCCAGCTGCAACACATAAGCAACAGTTATTACATAGTATTACAGCCACAGCATAAAAAAAGGGCGGGATCCTGCTGTCCTGAAAGCCTATTGGAAAACAAGTTACCGGTAAGTCTAACTTGCATTTTTCCAAAACGTCTTTCAGGACAGCACCCGTGAGGATAATCGAGACTTACCCCATTTAGGGTGGGACAACAGCCTGTAAGACTTTCCTTCCGAAAGCCTGGTCCCCAGCCGTCATGAGATCTAATCTATAATGACGGGCAAAGGTCGTCAGACTTGTCCATGTAGCTGCCTTACAAATTTGTTCGGGGGTGGCACCAGCTTTTTCTGCCCAACTCACCACCGAAGCTCTAGTAGAATGAGCCCTGATACTTACTGGACTCTCCTGGCCTGTAAGGGAATAGGCGTCTGAGATAGCCATTCTCAACCATCTGGCAATGGTTCCTCTAGCAGCTTGTCTTCCTTTTTTATTTCCGGAAAATAAAATGAATAGTGCGTCTGAACGCCTAAAGTCTTTAGTAGCTTCCAGGTAACTTAAGACTGCTCTTTTAACATCCAGGGTATGGAATTATTCTTCCTTCTTACCCGACGGATTAGAACAAAACGTAGGAAGTATTATCTCCTGGGTTCTATTTTGAACTGAGGCAACCTTTGGTAAAAAGTTAGGATCCGTCTTCAGCACAATTCTGTCTGAAAAAATAGAAAAAAATGGTTCCCTGATAGATAAAGCTTGCAGCTCACTGATCCTTCGAGCTGTTGTAATAGCTACTAGAAAAATTGTTTTTAAAGTAATTAGCTTTAGGGAGGTTAAATTGAGAGGTTCGAAAGGTTCCCTGGTCAGGGCCTGTAGAACGACTGATAAGTCCCATGACGGACAGTTTTTGATCACTATCGGTCTAGCCCGAGTGAGGGCTTTAAAGAATCTGTTTACTAGGGGTTCTGATGAAATAGATTTCTCAAAATATACCCCCAGTGCGGCAACCTGAACTTTTAGGGTACTGATCGCTAGGCCCTTGTCTGCTCCTTCTTGCAGATATTCCAAGATAGAAGAAATCTGCTTTAATGGTCTGCCGGATGTAGTGCACCAAGAGTTAAAGACTTTCCAGACTTTGTGATATATTGCTCTGGTAACATTCTTTCTGCTAGATAGGAGGGTAGCCACCAACCTATCCGAGAATCCTTTTCTCCTTAAGAGCTGCTCCTCAGAAGCCAGGCTGTGAGTTTTAGCTTTTCTACTTCTTGGTGAAACAGCGGACCTTGTAACAGAAGGTCTTGTCTCACGGGAAGATGCCAGTATGGTTTGATCTGCATCTGTAGAAGAGCCGAAAACCAGGGCCTCTTGGGCCAGAAGGGAGTGATGAGGATTACTGTCGTATCCTCTTTCCGGATTTTTGTTATGACCTGCGGAATCAGCTGAAAAGGAGGGAAGGCGTAGCTGAGGTGAAAATTCCAACTGTGCGCCAGAGCATCTACCCCCAGAGATGACTCGTTCCTGTTCAGGGAAAAAAAGAGAGATATTTGTGTATTTTCCTGAGTCGCAAAGAGATCCACTCTTGGCTGTCCCCATTTCTTCACTATTAGATTGAAGACATCTGGATTCAATTGCCACTCCGCTTCGTACACCTGGTTCCTGCTGAGGAAATCCGCTATCCTGTTTAGGGTCCCTTTTAGATGGACCGCGGACAAGGATTGAGTATGGAGCTCTGCCCAATTTAGAATGCTCTCTGCTAGGCCTTGAAGTATTCTGCTTCTGGTGCCCCCTTGTCGGTTTATGTAAGCCACCGCCGTGGCGTTGTCCGACAGAATTTGTGTATGTCGCCCTTGGACTTCTTCTGCAAAGAACAATAAGGCCATTTCTATCGCCTTTAGTTCCCTCCAGTTTGAAGATCTCATTGCTTCCCTTGTGGACCAAGATCCCTGAGCCCAACGACCGCTCATGTGAGCCCCCCAACCCCAGGAGCTGGCATCGGTTGTTAGCCTTACCTGGGTTGGAAAGGACCATAACAGGCCTGCTGAGAGTCTTGCCTGGTTCTTCCACCACCAGAGACTCCTCTTTACTTTGGTGGGGATCTTCACCAGTGAATCTAGTGAATTCTGCTGGCGATCCCAGATTTTTAACAGAAACTTTTGCAGTGGCCTGAAATGGAGCTTTGCCCATTGTACTGCCGGTATGGAAGAGGTCAGGGTTCCTAATGCTGACATGACCCTCCTGATGGACAGAAGCTGACTGGTTTGTAAGAGTGACACAACCTTTAACAGCTCTTCCCGTTTTTCTTCTGGGAGAAAAATCTTTTGCTCCACAGAGTTGATACGGAAACCCAGGAATAACACCTCCTGAGAGGGAATCAGATTGGACTTTTGGAGGTTTAGTATCCATCCGATGGATTCTAGGTGAGCACGTGCTCTGTCCAAGTTTCTCTGAAGTCCATCTCTTGTTTGGGCAAACAGTAGCAGGTCGTCTAGATAAGGAATCACTGAAATTCCCTCTAGACGCAAGGGTGCTAGAGCTTCGGCCATTACCTTCGTGAACACCCTTGGAGAAGATGACAGGCCGAATGGAAGAGCTCTGAATTGCAGGTGTACCACCTTCTTCCCTTCTCTCAGTGCTAACCTCAGATATCTCTGAGATCTGGCAGCAATAGGAATGTGGAGGTATGCGTCCTGCAAATCTATTGACGCCATGAAGCATCCTTGACTCAGGAGGCTTCTTACTGAGAAAATGGAATCCATCCGAAATCTTTTGTATTCTACTGACAAATTCAGCATTTTTAGATTTAGGATGAGGCGGTACTTTCCTGAAGGTTTCTGTACAAGGAAAACGTGAGAATAGAACCCCTGGAAGAACTCCCTTGTTGGAACCGGAACAATGACTCTCTGGGATATCAGTTCCTGAATTAGGGACTTCATGGCGAGTGCCTTGACCGGATCCCTCGGGACGTTTGTCACTAGGAATCTCTTTGGGGGTTCTTCCGTGAATTCCACCACATATCCTTGGGAGAGCATGTTTACAATATACTGATTTGTAGTGATGTCTCTCCACTGGGGAATGAACTCCTGGAGTCTTCCCCCTACTTGGGGTGGATTGTCACTGCGGCTTTCCGGGGGTCGCAGGAGGATGGAAGAGCACTCCACTCCTACCTTTTGGTTTCTGGGAAGACCACTGCTTCCTTTTGGTTTGCGTTTTTCCTTCCTGTTGTCCTTTTTGGGGACGAAAAAAACGCTTACGGGTCTGTACCTGTTGTTTTTTGACCGGAAACGCCTTCTTTTTGTCAGCCTTACGGTCAAGAATGGACTCCAGCTCCGAACCAAATAGCAAATCCCCTGCAAAGGGAATGCTACACAGTCTATTTTTAGATGCAGCATCTCCTGGCCAAGTTTTAAGCCACAATGCTCTCCTAGCAGAATTGGTCAAAGCCGCTGACCTGGCTGACATACGAATGGATTCTGCTGAAGCATCCGCAATATATGATACTGCTGCAGAAAGCGTTGTAAATGAGTCCAGAATCTCCTGTTTTGGAGAATCCGCCGTAACATGGGCCTTCATCTGGTTAATCCAGTGTTCTAAATTCCATCGACACAGGTTGTTGCCATTGCTGGTTTTAGATTGTTCATCACAGACTGCCAAGCCCTTTTAAGAAGCAAATCCATTCTTTTGTCCATGGGCTCCTTTAACATGCCCTCAAAGGCAAGGTCAGTTGATTTTGAGACCTGTGAAAAAGCAGAGTCCAGTTTTGGAACCTTGTTCCAGATGGAATCCGGGTTGTCCTCAAATGGAAATCTTCTCTTATGAGACCGGGAAAAAAATGGCTTTTTCTCAGGTTCCAACCACTCTTTTTTAATCATGTCCGAGATTATTGAATGGACTGGAAAAACACGGCTTTTTGGATCACTCAAACCTGCATACATGCGGTCATGTAGGGAGAGCTCCTTCTTTTCCTCTTCAATCCCCAAAGTCGCATGGATTACTTTTAAAAGTCCTGCGACTTCTTCAAGCGACATTTTGCACTTAGAAGCGCTCTCTGCTTCATTTTCTTCCTCCTCAGAGTCTGTTCCATCTGGAGCAAGGGAAGCAGATTCTTGGGAAGCGTCTATCGGACCTCCCAATAATATTTGAGAGCCGTCTTGGGGTTCTGAAGAAGGCTGCGGAGCCCTAGGTTCCCTTGAAGGGCCTGGTTCTTCTCTTAGGTTTGACCTAAAAGCTTGAAAGGTGGCACGGAGTTCATCCTTAATTGTAGATACTAGATCGCCACAAAAGGATGGAGACTCTTCCCTGACTACATTTGCAGTGCAATCTGCACAAAGCGACTTGGTCCAAGCCTCGCTTAACTTTTCCTTGCAGACAGGGCACCTTCTCTTCACTGGTTGAGCAGAACTTTTGGCCTGCACAAACAGAAAAGAAAAAAAACAGGGACCACGCTAAGAAAAAACTGTTACACAGTACAAATCAATACACCCAGGTGCACATAGGAAAAAACACATTTTTACTTCCTTGTGCCCCGCAAGCCATGCACCACCACCATCAACTTTTACAAAAAGACCCCTAGATATTATGCAGACATGCTAAATCACCAGCCACTGCACCACCAGGGAGATGGGGGTGGGGGAGATGGAGGGGGGAGAAGGGTGAATACCCCCCCCCCTTCTACAGGAGAAAACGGCCCAGTGTAAAATAGGACACAGTCCCTTACCTTAGCCTTGCTGGTGCCTTGGCTTGCCCCCTTATCCGCTGCATCGCTATCCATAGCTGTCTGCGGATGCGTGGTGAAGAGAAAACGCCGGTTCCAGATTCAAAAACGCCGCCGCGCTGACCTGGAACCGGAACTTTAAGGCACCAGGTGACCCTGCCCTCTCCCTCTGCGCTTTGCGGCCGGAAATGACGCGCCCGCCGACCCAGAAGTGCTGCCTCTTCCCATACAGGACGTGGCCGAGGCTCTCCTCGGCCACCAGAACAATGGCGGCCGCCGCAGAGCTCCACGCCGCTTTCGCCAGCGGTCGGTGAGAGTACAGCAACCACCGCTCTGAAGAAAAAGGAGGCAGCCCTCCCGGGCTGTACAGGCTCTCCCCGAGCACGGAAAAGGGAGAGGGAGCCCACGGGACCGTCCATGCTAGGAGGTAAGTGGGAGGATCAATCTCCTAAAAAAAAAAAAAAAAAAAAAAAAAAACTGATTTGAGAACCTTGTCTCCCAGGAAAGCCCTGAGAGATCGTGGCTCTCCCAGAGGTGTTCCTCCAGCTGGAGGAAACACAAAAAACTGAGGGAAGCAACGTGGAGGCCTCCAATTAAAGAATTAATTGATGAGGTGTTTCCTGTAGGAGGAGGAGCCATGATCTCTCGGGTGCTGTCCTGAAAGACGTTTTGGAAAATGAAAATTTCAAGCAGAGCTAAACTGTGTCTGTATGCTACAAACCAAAAATGCTATTTAATTCATTTTTAACATTCACAACATACTCGCCTATCCATCCATGTGTCCATGCTTTATTTTGCTGAGAAATCACTTTGAAAAACATCCCCTATAATTTCTGGTATTGGCCATCATGAGTAAGGACAGATGTTTCTCATGTAGCATTTATTCCCTGGAGTCCATCTGCCCTTAGCTTAGGCATGCAGGCAGGGAGTGTGCTTAGGAAACTTGGAAAAGGCAGCCACACACCGCAACAGGATGCCAATAAAAACGTCTTCATTGTAATGGTAACATGTTTCACACATATTGTGCTTAGTCATAATAAGTCAAATTAGGTTATGACTAAGCACAAGATGCGTGATGCCTATTCCAAACTTCCTGCTGTGGGATATGGGTATATCCTTGGCTTACCTGGAGCGGTGATTTCTCCTCTGCCTTCCTGCCTTCAGAGAGTGTGCTTAGCTGAGAAACCCTTCCTCGCCTCCTGAAGACTCCTGGGATGTATGGCATCATCTGCCTAGGACAGAAACCAGGACGTAACTGAAGAAATGTAAAAAAAAAAAGAAGCGTAATACAAGTAAATATGATATACTTTCCTATCTATTTAATAATGCTAGCAGCATAAGGATTAAAAATAGTTCATGCTAATTGAGAGAGTGAAGTTCTGCTTAAAGCGGAGTTCCACCCAAAAGTGGAACTTCCACTTTAAGGCCTCCTCCCCGACTCCTGTTTGTGAAACTGAGCTTTTGGGGAGGAGTGGGGGAGCAGGTACCCGATTTTGACAGGTACCTGCTCCCACTTCTGTTCCGGTCGACTTAGGTGACTTAGACATTACCACCAGATTAATAGATCACAGCGTGTTTTGACTGACAGACTGCAAAGCTGAGGGTCCATTATTTTTGGTGAGTGAGGACACAAGAGGGAAGTGTGGCACAAGACACTGCAATTGTTTTCCAGCACCACAGCACTTCTTTCTCCCTTCTATTTTTCTTTTTGAGCACTAAGCACTTTACCAGAGACTGTGTGTTTCCCAATATTGATCTAATTTGATGATTTCATCTTTGTTTGAGCACTTTATATGTCAAGAGTGTATGTAGGTTCATAATAGTGTTTATATAAATGGTCACTGCTGTAGGCGCTGTACTTATATATTTATACCTGAATTTGAGGTTTAACACCTTGTGGACAGCTGCTGCAGGTTTAATCAAATTATTTAACTTTATCACGTAGCACAAGTTTTTATGGTTTACTAATAATCGGAAGCGGAAGTTCTCCTTCACAAAGTCTTTTGGGACAGATGACAGGTCCTAAAAGACTTCGGGACCAGTCACAGAGTGCAGCGCCGCTCGCACATGCGCAGTGGGCACCCCGCTGTGAAGCCGCAAGCTGTCACAGCCGGGTACCCATAGTATAGATGCCGGCCCTGCCAAAGGAGGACACGGGGAGAACATGGCTGGGGTGACCACACCACTGGATCGTGGGACGGGTAAGTGTGGGTATATTAAAAGTCAGCAGCTACAGTTTTTGTAGATGCTGACTTTTAATAAATGAACAAATGACTGGGACTCCGCTTTAAATTTCTGAAATGAAAAAGGTTGTAAACTCTATAAAAAATGTAATAAAAACCTGCAAGACACAGGCATAATGAGCTAGTATGCATCGGATTCTACAGTAGCTCATTATGAAATACTTACCTTAGAACTAAGCCTTCCAGCGGCGCCCGCACACCGCTGAGACGGCTAACATTTTCCCCAGAGTTTCTTCCAGGGTTGGTGGGCTCTGGCACTGTGAGTGGCCGGAGCCGCGATGACATCACTCCCACGCACGTGCGAGAGGCGCTGTTCACGGCACAGGTGGTCGTTCCGTCAGAGCGCATGCGCCAGTGATGTCACTGGCTGCATATAATGTAAATATCTCCTAAACGGTGCACATTTAGGAGATATTTACACTGCCTATAGGTAAGCCTTATTATAGACTTACCTATAGGTAAATGTCTGCAGAGGAAGTTTACTTCCTCTTTAAATAAAAAGACGTGCAATGATATGTTTGTAGCGAATGTTTTGCGCCCTTCTTGATATCTCCCCAAGTCTTGGATCTTTTGTACAGTGTAAGCATTGTTAACCCTTTCCCGCCGAGCGTACGCAGATATGCGGCCTCGGCTTTCGGGGGTTATACCGAGATGATGCCCACAGCTGCAGGCATCATCCCGGTATCATTTTTTTAGAGCCGGCGATTGGCTTTCCAGGGATAACAACCGATGTGGCTAAAAGCCACTCGGTTGTTATCCTGGAGGAGCGGGAGGGGACATCCCCCCCCTCCCGCCGCCTCCGCCGCTCTTACCGGGCCTCCCGTCCCACCGAAAGACCCGATCCACGATGTGCCACCTCCAGCGCCTAGAGAGAGACTGAAACAAAGCCGTGAATGGCTTTGATTCAATCTCCGCAATGTAACCACGGAAGCGAAGTCATAACGTCATGTCCGGGTTACTCGGCTGCCAATGGTGGCGGATTTTAAAAAAAATACACAGTATTCAGAATCGCTTTTTTCGGCGATCTGAATACTTTGAAGTGCAAAGGAGGGATTGGGGGTCTTTTAGACCCCCGATCCCTCCATAAAGAGTACCTGTCACCACTTATTACTGTCACAAGGGATGTTTACATTCCTTGTGACAGCAATAAAAGTGATCAAAAATGTTTTTAAAACACAACTTTATATTATAAAAATAAATAAAATAAATAAGAAAAAAATATTTTTTTAAAGCGCCCCTGTCCCCACGAGCTCGCGCAGCAAACACATACGGAAGTCGCGCCCGCATATGTTAACGGTGTTCAAATCACACATGTGAGGTATCGCCGCAATCGTCAGAGCGAGAGCAATAATTCTAGCCATAGACCTGCTCTATAACTCCAACCTGGTAACCGTAAAAAATTTTTTTTAAAGAGTCGCCTATGGAGATTTTTAGGTACCGTAGTTTGTCGCCATTCCACGAGGGCGTGCAATTATAAAGCATGACATGTTTGGTATCTATTTACTCGGCATAACATCATCTTTCACATTATACAAAAAAAATTGGGCTAACTTTACTTTTCAATTTTTTTTTAATTCATGAAAGTTAATTTTTCAAAAAAAGTTTAGTTTAAAACACCGCTGCACAAATACCGTGTGACATAAAATATTGCAACAATCGCCATTTTATTCTCTAGATTCTCTGCTAAAAAAATATATATAATGTTTGCGGGTTCTAAGTAATTTTCTAGCAAAAAATACGGATTTTAACTTGTAAATACCAAATGTCAGAAATAGGCCGATGACCTAGTGTAAATTTACTGAAGCGCTAAAATGGTGCACAAATGTGTATAAATAAGTGAAACCAATCAACAAGGAATAACTAAATGATTAAAAGCTGCACTCAATCAAAAGTAATCTGGTACTAAAAAACGTGAATTAATAAATTATTGATGCGCTGTGAAATCAACCCCAAGTAAATACAGTGATCCTACTAATGTGGGATATATATAAAAAATGCAGAACTGCAAACAATACAAACTACAAACATATGTAAATGACAACAGTGCAAAAAGTGCTCATAAAACCCCCTCTAATATGTGTAAATGCACTCCAGTGCCAACACTGATCACCCTCAATCAGAGCAAGTCCTGATATAGCTGCTCCTCACCAGCCAGGTGGGGTCCACACACAAACTCTTCTCTGTCCTATTGATGAACAATTGAATACTTCTGAATATATCCCTCTCATTCAGCTGTTCACAAACCAGGACGGCTGTCAGTTTTCTAACTTGAGCGGTACCACGGTAGCTTAGCAAATGGATGAATCATAAAAGGAAAGAAGAAAAAATCATTGCGCAGCGCTGCATAACCTACAGGCAATGATATTTCGTTTAGCACTCTCACTCACGTGACCGTAGATAAGGTTTGCGCACATAGCCACAGTTCAGCTCAGTTGGAGCGATCTCCTTCACTGCTCCGGCTTCTAGTTCCCTGGAACACCGCTGGTAGCGTGACTAGGCTCCTCCCCCACGCGTTACGTCACTCGTCACGTGACTTAATCATGGGTTAGCCATGTGACAGGAAGATCAGTGTATTTATACACAAGTGGCGTGCTTGTTGCCATGACGGCAAAGGGGATCATCCGACCATCATAGCTGACAGGCAATGTGCATATACAACTTCACATTTAGCTTTATACATAAAGCTGGGCAACTTTAATCGTCTCATCCATAAGACTACATATATTATATATATATAAAAACAACATAGTTGAACTACTTAAAACATAATGTATTTAAAACCCTGTATTCCGTGACATATTAGAGATAAATACGTCTGTTTACTCCATCAAGTGGTGTATAATGAAACTGCACCCTACTGATGACTAATTCATCTTATAGGATTTCCTAATACCATGCAGTTAGTACCCAAACATATTACACACGATCGGATTTCCGATGGAATAAAATCCGATGGATTTTTCCATCGGAAATCTGATGAAGCTGACTTCCATCAGTCTTGCCTACACACCATCAGTCAAAAATCCGACCGTCCCAAACGCTGTACCGTAAAACACTCAGACGAGCCGAGAAAAATGAATTTCAATGCTTCTGAGCATGCGTTGACTTTATTCTGAGCATGCGTGGGTTTTTTCTCCAATGGAGTTTCCCACAGACGATCAGAATTTGCTAACGTTTTTTTTTTCCATCGGTAAAATTTAAAACATGTTCTATTTTTTTAAAAGATCGATGGGGCCCACACACGATCGGTTTGTCTGATGAAAAAAGTCCATCTGTTTTTTTTTTCATCAGAAAAACCGATCGTGTGTACGCGGAATTAGTCTTTAATCTAGTGATTTGGTAGTATAACATTGGCCGTTATTACATAATATAATAGGATATATAGCTTTGTGTGCTTCTAAAGAATACAAATTTGCATCTAGCAACACAGTGAAAATTAGCAAAGCTTTATGAAGATTTGTTTTTGGAAAGAATATCACAATCCAAATTATTTCTCTTTTTCTCAATAAAGCTGCCTCCCTTTGAAACACCACCAGGTGACCATGCCAACTCTCCTGCTGTGGGGTGAAAACGACGCATTTGTTGAAGTGGAGATGGCCGAACTGACCAGGATCTACGCGAAGAATTATTTCCAGTTATCAGTGCTGTCACAAGCCAGTCATTGGCTTCAGCAGGATCAGCCAGAACTGGTCAACAATTTAATATGGACCTTTCTAGAGGAGGAGAGGTTTCGAACAAAGGACTGATTTCAGGCACTGTTATTCATATATGGATAGAAAATAAAGGTCTAATTTTGCTTTTTTTTTTTTAACCTCTTTCCTGATATTATAAAATTCATCTAACAGGAAGCTGGTTAACAATAAGAAAAACAGCAATTATCAAACAAAGGGCCATATTTAGCTTGTCTCAGTGAACATGGTAAATATACTGTGTCTCTTATAATGTCACTGTGTATTATAACAAGAGCGGATTGTCCCGTAAGCTGTGTCAAATGTTAATGCCAGTCTGAATTGTAGTGTTATATTTTGCACATGCACATGCCTTAACATCTCTAAGTTTACACTGTACAACAAACAAAAAGTCATGGAAGTCTATGATATGTCGTGTTCTTTAAAATTGTTGTGTGGTGCCTTGTTGAACTTTTTAAAATGACAATACAGGGGTGCCATTGGCCAGCTGGTCATATGGGTATAATTTTATTTTTATTTTTTTACTGCGTTTTGTAACATCACTGAAGTGTTGTCACTAGATAAAATGACTTGTTTTGATGCTGAGTCTTTGTACTGAAATTAGTGATGGTGGTACTGTTCGTAATACTGCTTTGTCCTTGTTCAATAGGAGGATGTGAAGTTCAAATGTTTTTATTTCATCCCAATAGCTAGCACAATGTAAATTATAACACAATCCTTGTGAGATTTGGCTCAGTAACTTGAAAGAGGCTGTTCTTTATAAATAAGAAAATTGTTTAGCAGTAAATCGATTTAATGAAATAAAATTATTTTATATGAAAACTGACATTAAATTATTCATAATGTACAAGGACAGCATTAAAATGTACATATACTGTAGCTTAGTATAACTTTTTGAAGACACTTCGATGACACACCTTAAAGTAGTTGTAAACCTCAGACATGAATTATGAACAAAGCAAATCTCTCTATAGTGTTTGCTTGTCTCAATTAAGAGCACTGAAGCCCTGTACACACGGTCGGATTTCCTATGGTTTTTTAACCGATGGATTTTTCCATCGGAAAACCGATGAAGCTGACTTTCATCAGTCTTGCCTACACACCATCAGTCAAAAAACCGACCGTTCCAAACGCAGTGACATAAAACACTCCGATGAGCTGAGAAAAATGAAGTTCAATGCTTCTGAGCATGCGTCGACTTGATTCTGAGCATGCGTGGGTTTTTTATCCGATGGAGTTCCCCACAGACGATAGTAATTTGCTATCGGTTTTTTAACCATCGGATAAATTTAAAATATGTTCTATTTTTAAACACCGATAGAAAAAAGACCGATGGGGCCCATACACGATCGGTTTGTCTGATGGAAAAAGTCCATCGGACTGTTTTCATCGGTAAAACCTATCGTGTGTACACGGCTTAAGTGTCATTTAGATCTGCTGCTTAGTTCTGTTGCTATAATCATGAATCACATCTGACAAGTTTTCCTGACACCAAGAGAAAAATGGTGACGGGGAGGGACCTCTAGCTGATTGACAGCCTCAGCTCTGTTCCTGTGTGCTTTGTGAGGGAGGGTGTGTGCCTTCCCTCCAATCAGCTTTTAGCGCTCTCCTCACTGAGCTCTACAGTGTGTGACTTCAGCTTTTCTGATCCCTTTTTTTCAGAACTTTCACACAAGCTATATTAACCACTTCAATACAGGGCATTTTAACCCCCTTCCTGCCCAAACCAATTTTCAGCTTTCAGCGCTGTTACATTTTGAATGACAATTTTGCGGTCATTCAACACTGTACCCATATGAAATTTTGATAATTTTTTCCCCCACAAATAGAACTTTCTTTTGGTGGTACTTGATCACCTCTGCGGTTTTTATTTTTTGCGCTGTAAATAAAAAAAGAGCGACAATTTTGAAAAAAAACACAATATTTTACTTTTTGCTATAATAAATATCCCATTAAAAAAATAAAAAAATCGCAATAATCGCATATTGATTGGTTTGCGCAAAAGTTATAGCGTCTACAAAATAGGGGATAAATTGATGGCATTTTTATTGTTATTTTGTTTTTACTAGTAATGGCGGTGATCTGCGATTTTTATCGTGACTGCGATATTGCGGCGGACACATCGGACACTTTTGACAATACTTTGGGGCCATTCACATTTATACAGCGATCCATGCTATAAAAATGCATTGATTACTGTGTAAATGTGACTGACAGGGAAGGGGTTAACACTAGGGGGCGAGGAAGGGGTTAAGTGTGTCCTAGGGAGTGGTTCTAACTGTAGGGGGAGGGGACTCACAAGGGGAGGAGACCGATCGGTGTTCCTCTGTACTGGGAACACACATCGGTCTCCTCTCCTCTGACAGGACGTGGATCTGTGTGTTTACACACACAGATCCACGTCCTCGGCTGTGTTACCGGCAATCGCGGGCGCCCGGCGGACATCGCGGGCGCCGGGCACACTTATCGGGTGCCGAGTGATGGCCCGGAGGGACAAAGGGTTCCTGCCACCGTCATATGTCTATCTGCGGTAGGGAAGTGGTTAATTCAGCACTTTGAATGGATGTAGAGAAGAGAAGACTGCAGATAAACGGATACAGCTTATGTAGGAAAATTTGTTTCACATTTGTGTTTCAACTGAGGCCAATCACTTCAATGGGTATATGTAAGGCTTTACAACCACTTTAAAGAAAGGGGCACTTTAAATAAAAGCCCACAATAATTTTTTGGCCCCTGTGTTCTGACCTAAACAATCCCACCTTCAACCAGCACGAATCCTAGAGGCCATTTCATACGGGTTGTCCGATCAGGTCCACCCATCATTTTTTCAGGGGGACCTGATTGGACGCTCCATTCACCCCTATGGGGCAGCGAATGTCAGCGGCGGATGGATAGTGGTCCTATTTTCCATCCGTCTGGTGAATGGGATGGGATTGGATGAAAACAGACTGGCGGTTCATTTTCATCTGATCTTCCCATAGAGTAGAGCAGGACTCCGACAGGCCTGGATTGATCCTTGCCGAGCAAGTGGAGTCTGTCAATCGGATCTGCCCTGTGTAAAAGGTTCCTTACCGTGATCCATCATCCGATACAAATAAGTGTCTAAAAGTGCACTTATTCTTTAACCTCCCTAGCGGTAATCCCGAGTCTGGCTCGGGGTGAGTTTTCAATGCTAAGAGCGGTAACCCCGAGCCAGACTCGGGCTGCATCGCAGTATCCAGGGGAAGTAACTTACCTTGTTCCCTGGATCCTGCGATGTCCTCCCGCAGTGTGTGCGAGCCGTGTCTCGCTCGATCCTCACTGCCGAGTGCCGAGCTCCGTTCCCTGCGACGTTGCGACGCACGGGGACGGAGTTCGGCGCCAAATTCAAAAAAGTAAACAAATAGTATACATACAGTATTCTGTAATCTTACAGATTACAGTACTGTATGTAATAATTACACACCCCCTTTGTCCCTAGTGGTCTGCCCAGTGTCCTGCATGCACTTTTATATTATAAAAACTTTTCTTTCTGCCTAGAAACTGGAGATTGTCCATAGCAACCAAAAAGTGTCCCTTTATGTCAAAAGTGGTTTTAGACCAGCTAAAAAACAGCGATAATAAATTACAATCACTAACAGAATTGAGCGATAGCGATTTGTGGGGAAATTCATCATCAAACAAAAAATCTAATGACAGCGACAATTCTGCAACTGAGCACATTTCAGTGTTTTTGATTTGATTACATTATTGAATAATTTTTATTATAATTACATTACTATTTGTTATAATTATTTATAGTTATTTATTATATTATAATTTATTATTTTGTGTTTCAAACTTTATCATACCCGGGATGTCTACTAGACTCTTGTTTGGTCAGGTTTAAGTGAGTAATTACTAAGAATCGCAGGCCTACAATACATAACACCAAATTTACATGCAAAATAATTCCAGACAGAATCATACCGCCAGGGAGGTTAAAGGACAACAAAACCCAAAATGTTTTGTTTGGCTTTGGCTTGATACCATTGAGCTGAATCGCCAGTCGGTTTTTAATCTCTTTTAATGTGGCAAGATTTCCCTACAGTAGCAGTAAAATGCAAGGTCTTCTCTAGTTGCCTGGTCCCATTTCTCACCTAAAAATCACCTATTGGTTGTATTAAACAATAATTGCTCGGGTATACATAGACAAAATTAGAGGTACCAACATCCCAATAAAATAAATTCTAGAAAAAGGGAATGGTTGGGGCAAGTAGGATTTTCCCAGTACCGTCACAAGACATTACAACATGATTCTTTAAAATCAATAAAGTTTATTTTACAACCCAGGGATGTTCATGACCTTGAGTGTGCTCTTTAGTTTGCTAGCTCAGCCTATAAGGTAGCTATCCTATCTCCAATGTTTATTAAAACCCATAGAATATATGGGATGTTTACCATTGTTTTTAATTGGTGCTATTTATATACTTACATATTTCATTTGTTTTTCCAGTACTTAGTTCTCCTGTTTTCCCATTTTGCTCTCCTGAAAAAGCGGGGATCCGTGAAACATGTTGGGAGCTTGACCTTTAATGTTCAATGGTAACTGGAGACACCTATCATTCTTAGTGGGACACCAACAGAGGCGGTGTGACCACTTAGAATGAAAAATTATATGTAATATCCAATGTTTTAAAAATTAATGTTGACTGTATGTAAAATAAACTTTACTGATTTTAAGGAATCATGTTGTAATGTTTTGTGACGGTACTGGGAAAATCCTACTTGCCCCAACCGTCACCTATTGTAAGTGGATGTAAAGTGTACCTGAAAAAAAAACTAAGTTAGATTTACACTTACCTTACTGCCGCCTGTATCGCTGGCCATGACATCACTGCCCCACCTCTCAAGTGCATTCAATAAAAAACGCTTAGAGCCCATTCACACAGGGGCGGCACAACTTGTGCCGCAACTGTGCTGGGCGATCTCAAAACGACTTCAAAGCAGACTTCCAAAATGACTTCTGTATTGAAGTCAATGGAAGTCGCCTTGAAGTCGTCTTGAAGTAGTACAGGAACCTTTTTCTAAGTCGGAGCGACTTAAGTCGCTCCGCTTAGAACGGTTCCATTGTACAGAATGGGACGCGACTCGTCAGACGGCTGAGACGCCTGACGAGTCGCCCCTGTGTGAATGGGGTCTAAGGGGTTGATTTTCTAAAACTGGAAAGTGCAAAATGTGGTGCAGCTGGGCATGGTAGCCAATCAGCTCCTAACCTCAGCTTGTTCAATTAAGCTTTAACAAAAAAACCTGGAAGCCAATTGGTTTCTATGCAGAGCTGCACCAGATTTTGCACTCTCTAGTTTAGTGAATAAAGTCCTTTGTATTCTTTGAGAAAATGCAAAGTGTTCTCTGAATGGCCTTGTGCCGAGCGAGCAACTTCCTGTCTTCACTCTGCAGCAGGGCAGCCGCTTGGCACAGTGTTGGTCATATGTTAAGATGAGGTACTGAGATACGTGAGTAATGTGGAATTTAGCTTTACTTGCATATGAGAACAGCATTACACAAGAGAGCAGTGAAAAACAAAAACTTCCATCCTGTTCAGGATATCCAAGCATATACAGTATAAACAGCAAGATTTCTTTAAATAACATGCTAGGGAGAGGGTGCCCTGCTGCTACCCTGAATCCCTGTGATGTTATTGACCAAATATGATAATGCCGTCACTTGGAAGATCCCACCCCCTTGTTTATACTCAGCTATCATCTGACAGATTTGTCATTTGCGGGTAAGTAGTTGTCGGGGGATGATCATGTTGGCAGTTAAAGGGGTTTTGTTTTCTGGCAGGTCAGCAGACGTTGGGCATCCAGATTGACAATGATTTGCATTACTGGACAACATGATTGACAATGGATGTACATTGTGGGACAATTTTTGTTGTGTTTTTTATTTTTTATTAAAAGACTTGTCAAAAAGTGTTTGTGTTTATTTTGTGAATGATTAGGGGTATTATATACTCCTTAAGGTTGCCATAGATGGATTGAAATTTGTCTGGTTCAGCAGATACCCAATTTCGATCCATGTGTTGCCAAATGGATCTACTTTGATCAGCTTCCATTCAACCGCCCTGTCAGATAAAAGCCACTCGATCAGCAGTTGCAGCACTGATCTGTGCATTCTGACAGCGGGGAGTCGCTCCACTGTCAGAATACAATAGCACAGCGAGGAGGATTTCCCTATTTACCTTGAATGTGAACTATGTACAGCTTTACTCATTCACATGGGCAGGCAGTATCTGAGGGCCCCCTTATTGTTAAAAGTGGCTCTGAGATTCCAATAAGCCCACAGATCCCCACATCTACTAGACCAGGGTTGTGGGGAGGAGGCCCTTGAAAGTTCTTTTCCAGGGGTAACCCCCATGTTGAAAGCAAGTGGCCTGGTATGGTTCTGGAGGGGAAGGGGAGGGGCACAGACTCTTGCTCTTCTTTCCTGGCCTGACAGGTTGCATGCTCAGGTAAGAGTCAGGTATGGATATTTAGGGACCCCACACTTTTTTTCTTGTTTTTGCATGGGGTTCCCCTTTAAAAACCACGGATTCTTAGCCAGCAAATGCATGATGCATGTACCTGACAGTTCCTTAACAACCACTGATAGTGGAAGAAGGAAGCTGTCCTCTATAGTAGCGGGAGAAAACCCCACTACTATTTTTGAAGTTCTGCTCCCACCGAACAGGCTAAAGATCCAACGTTACGATAAACACCAAACAAGCAAAATTTGGTCTAAACTTGTGGTCAGACTGAACCTGGACCTGCTCCCCAGTGCAGAGCACCAGCGGGGGCTGATCCAATGCTCCACAGACTGTACAAATCCAAAAGAAAAGACTATGAAAAAAAAATTTGAACAGTGGTGTTTTATTCATCTGGACAACATGTTTAATTTACAAATAAGCCCAGACATTTGGGTGAAACATGTCAGAGGAGGAGGAGGTCCCAGGCTGGGATTTTCAGTTTCGGTTCTCTGGAATCAGTAAATTTACCAGCGTTTGCATTTTCTTCATAGTACAGATGGTCATTCCTTTCTATTTACATGATAGAATTCAGTCTGGGAGAGGGAAGGGCAGCACTAGGAGTCCAGTCAGGTGTGCTGCATAAAATACACTGACAAATATGATACTGAGAGGAAGTGGGAGAATAGAGAAGAACTCAGTCTACTGCTGTTCCTTCGCTGTCTAAGCCCAGGCTGGAGGCAAGGAAGTGACCTAGCTGTATTGCGTAACCGCATTAGAGAAATATCAGGTCACCAGCCTGTCTGTGCTGTCTTCTTCCTGGGCTCATTAAACATGAGGACTGTGTAGCTACAGATACAATTTTGTTGCAAGATAAAATATTTAGTATTGCAATTGTGTACTTGGCTTTATGCTTAAAATACTACTTCATTAATGACTGCAGCAGCTGTATGAAAATGTGAATTTTGCTTTGGTGATCTTGCCACCAAAGACCCCAACAGATATAGGAAGCCAAGATATGTGACTCAGCTTACCAGCAATCACACAAAATAACAATATTTGTTTTAAGTGGAGGTGGCATTTAAAATGATCATTTGGAAAAATATGAATATTCACTGATTTGGCACTATGATGGGTTACAGTCATTCCGACACCTACACATTCTAGCTTTAAAGTTTGCCTTTTTTACAAATAGATAGGCATTCATTTACCTTCAAATGTAAGAACTGCTACGCAATTGCTTTCATACATATCACAACTGACTAATTACATTTTTACATGCTGTTTATTAGTCTTGCATTTGTAGCGCTACCCCCAGTTAAGAGAGCCGCTGGTTTTGTTTTGGGCCCTGTAGTGCACCGCTGTCAACCCCTGGCAATCGGCTCTAACCTCCCGTGGCACAGCTAGTAAGGGGAGATAGGTCCTCATGACCGCAACTCTAGGTGACGCAGTCCTATGGCAAACACACACACAGTGATATACTTTAAAACTTCTATTAAAGTAAGTGAAACTGACACCAATGTACTTGACCCAGATATTTTACTGAGGCTAATGGGCAAGTAATAAACAACAGTATAACAAGTTGCAGATCCCTGCAATAAACAGTAATAAAGATAAACAGAGTAATCAGAATAATAAAGTATTGCTATGCATTTCTAGCGCTGCTCTTTTACAGCTACTTCCCATCATGGGTAGACTAACACCCAGCAATGTCTACCTATGCAGTCAGGCCTGACTGATCTAAATGGAAGTTCAGTGAAACAATATTCGCTAGCAATCTTTCGGTGGTGCACTTGAAGAACAACTTTGTAATCCCAACGAATAGTAAAGATAAAGTATCTGTCTTTAAACAGCTCTCACCACCCGGACAAGTCCAAGTCCGTTTCCTCCGCCGATTCGTCTAGGAACAGGAATCCACCGACATCCAAGTCTTCAATCCTTCTGGTGTACTGCAGCAAGGAGGAGAAGATGTCTCTAAGGCTCTGCTAGGCTGGCAGAGGGGCTCTTTGGAAAAGAGCACAAGGCCCAGGCTTCAGGCCTTGTGCATATAGCAGTTCAGCACAGAGATCCTCTTGCTAGGAGAGGGGGTGTCCAAAAGAGGCAGAACAAACCCCACCTCCCCTTTATAAAGTCTGCCCCAGCAGTCTCTGTTACGGAGCAATGCACCCTGGGTGCTGCAACATGTACTGGGAGATGTAGTCTCTCTGTATTAAAGAGGAATACCCCGCTACACACTCCCCCCACTTTGAATCTTTGGTCCCTATTTGGTCTAGATCTGCAAAACATTTTAGCTTCAATGCGGTTGCATAGAATTGACAGAGGAGCCTCCCACCAATCATCATATGATGGGGAGCTGTCCTGTCCACAGGTCGCTTCAGTGGGGGCGACCTGTCTAACTGTGCCAGGAAGTGAGCTGGGGTTGCCCTCCACCAAATCCGTGGTGAGAAGGTCAGGCTCTCTTGGCAACCCTTGAGGGGTGAGGTTAACTTCTTCGGTGCTCTCACCCATCACTTCACAAGTCGGTCTCTTGAGAGGATACTTAACTCTTCGCTTTCTCTGTTCCACTGGCTCAGACATGATATGCTCACTAGCCTCTTTGAGTACTTCTGCCTCCTGCAGATTGGTTTCTTCCACTACTGCTATGGATCCTTCTTCTGGCAGTGAGGGTAAGGGACCACATCTGGGGACAGCAGGGGCTAAAAGCCATTTCACCAGATCGGTATTGGTCCCAATGATGAGAGAGCAGCTTGAGGGCCCTGGCAGCCATGGACAGACAATGGCCAGTGTCTCAAAGTTCTGGGGCTCCCCAGCCCTCAATGGATCACACGACAACTTGATCCGCGGACATCCATCGCAAGAGTACTCTTCTGCTTGAATACCCTGAATCTTGGTGTCTCCCAACTCTTCCAGGGGCAGGTATGACAAGTACTTCTTGTAAAAGTCTCTGGTCATCAGGGTAACCTGAGCACCTGTATCAAGGATGGCTCTGGTGTAGATCCCTTCGATCAGAACAGGCACTACAGGTAGAGGACCTACCAATTGGGCAGCAGTCCTTTTGGAAACACCTGTAACAGCAGACTGGCATACTTGGACTTGTGCTCTCTTCAGCCTCCGGCGCTGGGAATGCCGTTTCTGGTGTTGTTTGGAAGGCTGATAAGCGTTGTTCACTGAGACGGCATAAACTGCAGGCGTCCTTCACCGCTCCCTTGCAGATTCAGAGAAAGTTATTTTTGAAGGCCCGGATCTTCCCTCCATTCTTGGACTTGGACATACTTGCTGGTAGTGACCTACACCTCCACAGTTTCGACAGATGTCTTGCTTCGTGGGCTTTTGGGCGGACAATCCAGTACTTTCTGCCATCAATTTGTTCATCATCTCCGCCGGCTGGGACACTTGCACCTTCAGTGTGTCTATCTCAGACCTAACATCCAGTGACCCGGTGTTAGGACCTGGGCTTGAACCTGGGACCTCTGGTGTGTCTGGTGGTGACTCTACTTGCTGAGCCACCTGGAATGCTGGACAGCTCCTTGGATAGTTCATTAGACAATTCCTTGAATGATCTTTCTTGTCTTGAATCTTGTTTGCCTTGAACCTTGAACCCTTTGCTCCTCCCAGGAACTTCCTGATTTAAGCCATGTCCCTGCACTTCCTGGTTGCCAGAATATTGTGTCTTCACCAGCCAATATCTTGCTCCTGTCTACTGCTGCCGACCGCATCTTTGCTACCACTCACTTCCGACTTTTGGCTCGTCCCCGACTACGCTTCTGCTGAATCCCAACCTGCAACTATCTGTTACAGACTTTTGGCTCGTCCCCGACTACGCTTCTGCTTGATCCCTACCTGTGTTATCTGTTTCTGGACCCCGGCTTGCTCACCCCCTGGTGGGGCTAATCTGAGGACCGCGACCTGGCACTGACACGCAGCGAAGCCCATCTCCACCTTTAGGAGCCCTGGTGAATACCGGTCAGTGCTTAGACCCCGCACCTCAGGTGAACCCGTGTCATCAGCCAGGGTGACCTGTGTGAATACCTGCTCTGCTGCTATAGCTACTGGCCTCTGAGCCTGACACCAGACCGTGACAGAATATTCTGGCCCAAAACATGGAGGCCGTTGTAGCAGCTGCTGTAGCTCCTCTCAGGGTGCAAATCGCTGAGTTGCAGACATTTGGTGTTAACTACCAGGAAAAATTTTCTGAGTTACAGATTGAAGTGAAAGCACTACAAGAGGAAATCCTTGATCTGAATAAACAATTGCGGGATTTTCGTGCCCGAGATACCGCTGCCGTAGATACTAATGCACGAATGCCCCTACCACTTAAGTTTAATGGAGACCGCCGCCATTATAGAGGGTTCCTTAATCAATGTCGTATATGCTTTCTGATGCAAATTGCTGCATTTACTTCTGACAGGAAAAAGGTGCTGTTTATTATCAACCTCCTGACTGAGGAAGCTTTAGCCTGGGCCTACCCTTATGTGGAGAAAGATGATGTCGTCCTGGATGATTTAGATTCTTTTGTGGCTGCGATGAACCAAGTTTTTGATGATCCTAACCGCTGTGCTACTGCTGAGGCAAAATTGCACAATTTATGGCAGGGTAGACGCTCGGTTGCAGAGTACACAACTGATATCCGACGTTGGATCTCAGATACCAATTGGAATCCAGCAGCACAAAAAAGTCAGTTCCGTCAAGGACTCTCAGAGCAAGTAAAAGATGAGCTTGCCAGAGTAGAAAGTCCTGACGACCTCGAGGCTTTTATTAAATTATGTATTCGAATTGATCAGAGACTTACTGAAAGGAGAAAGGAGAGACTGGGTATCCTAGGCAGTAATGGTGGCATGCGTTTTTCTACTACTCAGTATCCTCCTAAGGGTCCAAGAGTTTTTCCTGATTCTGACACTCCTGAACATATGCAGGTGGATGCTATTAAAAGATCTATTACCACTCAGGAGAAAGAAAGACGACGTTCAGAGAACTTGTGTCTTTATTGTGGAGACTCTGGACATTATGCAGTTAATTGTCCCAATAAATTTAAAAGAACAATTGCAGCAATGGATGTTACAGTATCTGAAGAAATAAACTCAATTTCTCAGTCCGTCTCTCCTTTGATTCAGGAAGCAAATAAAGTTAATTCTTTATCAACTCACTTTGTCATCCCAATAAAGCTTATTGTGGAAAGCAATGAAATATCTTGCGCTGCTATGCTGGACTCAGGGGCCGGGGGAAACTTCATGGACATCGAATTTGCCCAAAGTAATAACCTTCAAATAAGAAATAAGCTTGCCCCTATTGATACCTTTGTCTTCAGGTCCAGTTACCCACGAGACCATCCCGCTTAAACTCCTAATCGAGACTGACCATCAGGAGACTATCAGCTTTGAGCTGATCACATCACCCAAGTTCCCTATTATCCTGGGAATCCCTTGGTTCTCTATCCATAATCCCTCCATCAACTGGGAAACACGTTCTTTAAGCTTTACATCTGACTATTGCAAAAGACATTGCAAAGAATCTTATCAAATAAGCCCTCCACCAACCCAAGATTTACAAGCAGTTTTGGCAACTACCAAGCCATACGACAAGCTACCTCCACAATATCTTGAGTTTCGCGACGTTTGTGATAAAAAGAATGCAGATCAGCTGCCTCCTCATCGCTCTTATGATTGTCCCATTGAATTGCTTCCAGGGACAGAAATACCATTTGGGCGCCTTTATTCTTTATCAGAACCTGAACTGAAGGTGCTCAGGGAGTGGATTAATGAGAATCTAGAGAAGGGTTTTATCAGACACTCAACCTCTTCTGCTGGGGCAGCCTTATTCTTCGTGGTGAAAAAGGACTCCACCCTGCGTCCGTGTATTGACTACAGAGATTTAAATAGGATCACAATTAAGAATCGCTATCCACTCCCACTGATTCCAGAAATGCTTGAGAGACTCCGCTCCGCCAAGCTCTTTACTAAATTAGATTTACGGGGGGCATACAACCTTGTCCGCATTCGTCCCGGAGATGAATGGAAAACTGCTTTCAGAACCAGATATGGACATTTTGAGTCTTTGGTCATGCCCTTTGGGCTCTGCAATGCTCCTGCAACTTTTCAACATTTTATTAATGATGTTTTTCGAGATTTGCTTGATCAGTTTGTAATAGCATATTTGGTAGACTTGTGCACAACGGAAAAATTTGTTTAGTTTCGGTTCGTTTTTTGTGCACAACGGAAAAATTAGTTTAGTTTAGTTTCGTTTCTTTTCGGTCCTGTTGATTCGTAATCATTCGTAATTTTGCTAGACGGGATTTTTCGTGTTCGGACTAATTCGTATTTTCGCAAGCGTCATTTTTCGTTGAATTTTTAGTTGATTTATAATTCGTACTTTCGGTAGGGTACGTTGTTTTTCTTTGATTCTGGACAACACTCCTACTTTCGTAACTTTTTTTGGGTTCGTTGAGTCGTAATTTTCCGTGTCTCTCTCACAACGACGCTGCCTATTATGCCTAATGTGCTTCGAATGGATTTGTACTTTTCTAAATACATTGCGGTTATTTGTAACGATTCGAAATCTCGTATTTTACTTTCGTTTTTTACATGCGGCTATAGCCTCTGCCCCTGTACACCATTTTGAGAGGGTTCAGCACGGTGAGGGAGAAGCAGAGAGCAGAACAGAGTGATATTGTGCTTCGAATGGATTCAAAATCTCGTATTTTACTTTCGTTTTTTCATGCGGCTATAGCCTCCGCCCCTGTACACCATTTTGAGAGGGAGTTCAGCATGGTGAGGGAGAAGCAGAGAGCAGAGTGAGTGTTATTGTGCTTCGAATGGATTCGTACATTCGTAACTTTTTTTATAACGAATTATGCCGAAGACATTCGGGCATTCGCTATTTTGCGGTATAATTTATTTCGGATTCGGTTTTATTCGTAATTGCTTTGTTCGGAAATTCGAATGCTTCCGAATGTCCGAAAGTTGCTAAATTCGGACGAATTTCGATTCGTTACGAAACGAATTGCATAAGCCTAATATTTGGATGACATTCTCATTTTCTCTGATACTTTGGAAGAACACCGCAAGCATGTCTGTATTGTTTTCGCGAGACTAAGGTGGAATCAACTTTACATCAAACTAGAGAAATGCAAGTTTGAACAAACTCAGATGCAGTTCTTGGGATACACAATCTCTTATGAAGGGGTAAGCATGGATCCTGATAAGATCAAAGCAGTGGTGGATTGGCCTGTCCCTAGGAATGTTAAGGAGATACAGCGATTTGTTGGATTTGCCAACTTTTACAGAAGATTTATAAGGAATTTCTCCAAGGTAATTGCTCCAATTACACAGCTGACAAAGAAAGGGATACCCTTTTTGTGGTCACCTGAGGCACAGACTGCCTTTAGTAAACTGAAAACACTCTTCACTTCTGCACCAATACTGGTACATCCAGATCCAGAACTACCTTTCATCCTAGAAGTTGATGCTTCTAATTCTGCTGTGGGAGCTATCCTTTCTCAGCGAATTGGAGAAAAAATGCAGCTTCATCCTTGCGCTTATTTCTCTCGAATGATGTCTCCAGCTGAGAAGAATTATGACATTGGAAACAAGGAACTGCTGGCAATTAAGGAAGTATTTTCTGAGTGGAGGCATCTGCTGGAAGGGGCTAAGCACCCTGTAACCGTTCTCACCGATCATAGAAATTTAGAATTTATTAGGTCTGCTAAAAGGTTGTCATCTAGACAAGCACGTTGGACCCTTTTCTTCTCCATGTTCAATTTTGTTATCTCATAACGCCCTGGGTCAAGGAATGGTAAGGCTGATGCCCTATCACGGATGTTGTCTGGGCCTCTCCAGGAAAGCAACTCTGAATGTACAATCCTGTCTCCAAAGAACTTTCTAGGGGCCACAAGTTCAAAGACATTCCTTAATCTCCTCAAGGAGGGGTATGAGAATGACCCACTTCTTAATAACCCTCCTAAAGACATAAACCTCAAGTACAAGAATGGTTTTTGGACTCAAGCGCATTGCCTCTATGTACCTGAATCAGTTCGGGTAGAAGCCCTCAGGTTGGTACACGACTCTAAACTTGCTGGTCATTTTGGGGTTTCTAAGACAGAAGAACTCTTATCACGTTCCTTTTGGTGGCCTGGGTACAAGAAAGATGTAAAGAGATATGTGGCTTCATGTCTAACCTGTGCTCGCAATAAGACACCCCGATCTTCTCCTCTGGGGTTACTTCTACCACTGCCTGTTCCATCTAGGCCATGGGGGTCAATTTCTATGGACTTTGTGGTCAACCTTCCTCTTTCAAAAGGGATGACAACCATTCTGGTAGTCGTTGACCGTCTCACTAAGATGGCTCATTTTATTCCAGTTAAGGGGGTACCCTCCGCCGAACATACTGCTGAGGTAATGGTTAGAGAAGTTTTTAAACTTCATGGAATTCCTGATGATGTGGTGTCTGACAGAGAGGTACAGTTTACCTCAAAATTTTGGAGAAGTTTTTGCTCAGCTTTGGGTGTAACAATTAATCTGTCCTCAGCTTTTCATCCACAGTCTAATGGTCAGACCGAGAGGACCAATCAAACTCTGGAGCAATACCTTCGATGTTTTGTGAGTTATCTCCAGGATGACTGGGTGGACTACCTTCCTACGGCAGAGTTTGCTTATAATAACTCTAAACATAGCTCCACTTCCCAAAGCCCATTTTTCTTAAACACCAGGTATCATCCAGTTTTTATTCCTGATCTCCCTATCTCAACTTCAATTCCTGCTGTTACCAACAGACTAACTTCATTACATGAGATCCAGGAGAGATTGACTGATACATTGAAGGAGGCGCAGGAATATTACAAGAAGGCCGCTGACAGACACCGTAGGTCTATTCCCACCTTTCAGGTAGGTGACAAAATTTGGTTATATACCAAAAATTTAAAGGTTCAGGTTCCATGTGCTAAGTTGGGTCAAAAGTTTATGGGACCTTTTGAGATTTCTGCTCAAATCAACCCGGTCACTTTTCGCCTAAAACTTCCTGACAATATGAAGATTCACCCTGTTTATCATATATCGCTACTCAAGCAGTTTCATGAAAATACTTTTTCTGGAAGAATTCATCCTCCTCCTCCACCTGTTGAGGTACAGGGTGAAGAAGAATATGTGGTGGGAAAAATTCTTGACTCCAGGATCTCTAGGAACAAATTGCAATATTTGGTTCAATGGGAAGGATATGGGCCAGAAGAAAATTCTTGGGAGCCTGAAAAGAATGTTCATGCCCCTAGATTAACAAGGGAATTCCACCAGAGGTTTCCTCAGAAACCTGGCCCTAAGACGTCCAGGGGACATCCTGTAAGGAGGGGAGTACTGTTAGGACCTGGGCTTGAACCTGGGACCTCTGGTGTGTCTGGTGGTGACTCTACTTGCTGAGCCACCTGGAATGCTGGACAGCTCCTTGGATAGTTCATTAGACAATTCCTTGAATGATCTTTCTTGTCTTGAATCTTGTTTGCCTTGAACCTTGAACCCTTTGCTCCTCCCAGGAACTTCCTGATTTAAGCCATGTCCCTGCACTTCCTGGTTGCCAGAATATTGTGTCTTCACCAGCCAATATCTTGCTCCTGTCTACTGCTGCAGACCGCATCTTTGCTACCACTCACTACCGACTTTTGGCTCGTCCCCGACTACGCTTCTGCTGAATCCCAACCTGCAACTATCTGTTACCGACTTTTGGCTCGTCCCCGACTACGCTTCTGCTTGATCCCTACCTGTGTTATCTGTTTCTGGACCCCGGCTTGCTCACCCCCTGGTGGGGCTAATCTGAGGACCGCGACCTGGCACTGACACGCAGCGAAGCCCATCTCCACCTTTAGGAGCCCTGGTGAATACCGGTCAGTGCTTAGACCCCGCACCTCAGGTGAACCCGTGTCATCAGCCAGGGTGACCTGTGTGAATACCTGCTCTGCTGCTATAGCTACTGGCCTCTGAGCCTGACTCCAGACCGTGACACCCGGTCACCATCTCCATTATTTTGGACATCTGAGTCTTCAGGATCTCCACCTCTGAGTCCCGTTCCATAGCCATAACTGATCTGACTCCCACCGCGGGGAGGGTAGTGGTCTTCATCTCTTATGATCCGTACAAGATCTGGGTAACTCAAAGACATCACTCCTTCAGAGGTCTTCAAGTAGAGCCAAACTGGATCTGAACGCAGGGCTCCCCTCAGGATCTGCTTCATTCGGGTTGCGTCTATGACCTGTGGCAGTATTCCCTTCTTTAGGACAATTTGGCACAGCTTCCGGTTTAGCCTCCGCACATATTCGGATAACTTCTCTCCCAGCTGTTGGAGGGTATGTTCGAACTGGTATATCAGTTCAGTCGCCTTCTCCAGCTGGCCAAATTCCTCCTCCAGTATCGCCAGATAATCGTATGCGGTGCAGGTAGCGTTGCTAAGCCTGAGGTTCTTTACAGCTTCAGCAGCAGCGCCCTTTAGACTTTCGCTGATGCGCTGCTTCTTCTGTGCCTCTGGTATCTCCCATCCTTCTACCGCTTGCATGGCCTGTTCAACCCAGGTGTCAAATTCTTCTTCTCCGGCAGGCACTGGTTGCTTCCCTGAGAAGGTGCTAAGCTTCCGGTAACCGGCCTCCACATGCACCGTACTGCTTTTCTGGCACTTAATTACAAGGTCTCCTAGAGCATTCAACAATTCAGGCCCTATAGCGGCCAGAGGTGATCCCGGGCTTAATAGTTCCTTAGGCTTTTCTGTTTTAGGGGATAGTGGTGGAGATAATCGTGGGGGTGATGGCTTTGGTGTCTGAAACCATTCTCCCTTCACTGGCAGCGTATGTATCAAGAGATAGATCTGATTATCTATGGCTTGTATACTCAGACTTTTAAAATGCTCTGGGATTTCGTTTTTCCATTCTACCAGTGCGAATGTAGACGAGATTACTGGATCTGGCATAAAATCCATCACCCATGCTTTGTGGCTCGGAGACAGTAACAATACAAGCTGTTTTATCTCCTCTTCCTTCCATCTTTCCCCCGGGAGTACAGTGACTACCGCTGCGGTTGGATCGACGCTGATCGCTGCGCACCACTGTGACATTGCTAGCAGGTCCATGCTGGTACTTCTGACCGGCTTGATTGCAGCGTGCAACGTACAAGGATCCCGGACTCGAGCCCCCACATGTAGCGCTACCCCCAGTTAAGAGAGCCGCTGGTTTTGTTTTGGGCCCTGTAGTGCACCGCTGTCAACCCCTGGCAATCGGCTCTAACCTCCCGTGGCACAGCTAGTAAGGGGAGATAGGACCACGTGACCGCAACTCTAGATGACGCAGTCCTATGGCAAACACACACAGTGATATACTTTAAAACTTCTACTAAAGTAAGTGAAACTGACACCAATGTACTTGACCCAGATATTTTACTGAGGCTAATGGGCAAGTAATAAACAACAGTATAACAAGTTGCAGTTCCCTGCAATAAACAGTAATAAAGATAAACAGAGTAATCAGAATAATAAAGTATTGCTATGCAATTCTAGCGCTGCCCTTTTACAGCTACTTCCCCTCATGGGTAGACTAACACCCAGCAATGTCTACCTATGCAGTCAGGCCTGACTGATCTAAATGGAAGTTCAGTGAAACAATATTCGCTAGCAATCTTTCGGTGGTGCACTTGAAGAACAACTTTGTAATCCCAACGAATAGTAAAGATAAAGTATCTGTCTTTAAACAGCTCTCACCACCCGGACAAGTCCAAGTCCGTTTCCTCCGCCGATTCGTCTAGTGTGACAGCAGGAAGGTAAAGTCACCTGGTTGCATCCAGGGGGGTAGATATATTTCGCCCAGATTCAGGCTTTACGCCGACTTATACAACTAGGTGGAGAGTTGTATAAGCCCAGCTGGGGCTAGTGGGCTCATGGATGACTCATACCTCTAGGGAGAGGGCTGGGCGTCGTGCAGGCAGGGAGTTGATGAGACCAGCTGAAGCCTGTCAGTTCGTTTAAGGCCTCTATAAAAACTCCCAGCTTCATTAGATGTTAGCTCATGCCTGGACCCAGACCTGTGTGGACTGTCTAGGGAGAGTGAACCCCTTTGCGGTAAGACAAAGCCTGTGTGGCTATTTGCTTGGACATTTAAAACCAGGGACTTAGGGACTAGGACAGCACTAGGCTGATCCCAGTTGTTAGTTAGGAAACCTGTATGTTTAGTCAGAGGTCAAGTTGACCAGGATTTATTTTGTTTATGTTTGTTTTGCTTTGCTGTGTTTTGTCACTGTAAATAGAAAATAAACCGCACCTTTTTGATTTTGAAAACCACAACCTCCGTTTGCTGGGCCTGTTTTTGTGTGGGGAGCCCATCCCGGGGGTCACCCACACCCGCTGCCGAGCTAACTCCCTCACAGTTGGTGGAGAACCAGTGGCAGTTTTTTTTTAAGCCAGCATGGAGGAGATACTGAAACAGCTGGCTCTAGCAAATGCCAATCAACAGCAGACAAATGCAGGTTTGCAAAAGAGCCTTGCAGCTCATCAACAGAGCCTTGCAGCTCAACAACAGAACTTCGCAGCCCAGCAGCAAGCTCATCAACAGAGCCTTGCAGCCCAGCAGCAAGCTCATCAACAGAGCCTTGCAGCCCAGCAGCAGACAAACGCAACTTTGCAACAGAGTCTGGAGGCTCAGCAACAAGCCCAGCAGCAATCTGAGGCCCGCTTCATAGACCTGTTGCAGAAGCAAGAGCAGAGACTACAACAACAGATGGAAGCAGTAATGCAGCAACGTCCGCAGACCAGTGAGGAAAGCCGTCCCACTAATACCGCGTCCTTTGGGGTGAGTCGTTTATTGACAAAAATGACTGGAGAGGATGATCCAGAGGTATTTTTGACCACATTTGAAAGGACCGCTGAAAGAGAAAAGTGGCCTGAGGAGCAGTGGGCTGGACTGGTGGCTCCTCTGTTAACTGGTGAATCGCAGAAAGCTTACTATGACCTAGAGCCTAACCAAGCAAAAGACTATGTGATGCTAAAAGCTGAAATATTGGCAAGGCTGGGTGTCACCCTGGCTGTCCGGGCTCAGCGTGTGCATAACTGGACTTTCCAGCTTGGAAAACCCCCCAGGTCTCAAATGTATGATCTCATTCACCTGAGCAGAAAGTGGCTACAGCCAGAGACTTTGTCCGCACCAAAGATTGTGGAACGTGTTGTAATGGATCGGTTTTTGAGAGCTCTTCCTACTGCCATCCAAAAGTGGGTAAGCCATGGAGACCCAGAGACGGCCGATGGTCTTGTGGATCGTGTGGAGAAATACTTGGCTACAGAGAACCTGACGGCCTCTTCCAGAGACACTCGGACTTTCCACCCTAAGACCAGACCATCCCCAGGGGCGGATAAGAGGATTCCAAGGGGTGAGGGTGGAGAGAGTGAGAGGGTGGGAGCTCTACCCCAAGTTTGGCGAGAACAGCCTGGGAAATCAGCGGCTCAAGAGGCGGCAAGAAGGATCGTTTGCTACCGCTGCCGGCAAGCGGGACATATTGCAGCCAATTGCCCGGTTGTGGAGGAACCCATGCAGTGTGACTTTCTGACGGGCAGACGTCAGTCGCTGTGTGCGACAGTCGCATGCACTGCCATTCGAGGAACTGAGAAACATTTATGCAAAATGTGTGTTAATGGTAGAAATGTTGTGGTATTGCTGGATTCAGGTAGCCTTGTGACCCTGATAAAGGCTGAGTTAGTTAAAACAGAGGTCTCTGGGAATAGCAAGGTAGCTGTTATTTGTGTGCATGGGGACACCCGAGAGTATCCAGTGACTACAGTGTGTTTCGAGACCCCCAAAGGTACCCTCTTTCATCCAGTGGGCTTAGTATCTCAGTTACCGCATGACGCCATTGTGGGAAGGGATTTTCCGAAGTTCTGGGAACTGTGGGATGATCCTGAGCCCCCCACTGGTGCCCCTATGTACCAGGAATGTGATAGCCAGAACTCCCCTGAGAGTGGTGAGGACTCTCCGGAATTTCCCTTATCAGTATTGGCAGGGGAGACTCAAGAAACTGGAGAGGAGCCCACCTCCTCAGACGAAAACCTACCGTCTGTGGAGTTTTCTGATCTTGAGGTTCACAGGGAAAACTTTGCCACAGAACAGTTGAAAGACCCCGCCCTAATAAAGGCACGGGAAAACGTAGTGAAAATAGATGGCGAGTTAGTGAACCCAGATAATACCTGCACTTACCCATACTTCAGCGTAGAGAAGGACCTACTGTATCGGGTGGCAAAAAGGGCAGAAGAAACCGTTGAGCAGCTTGTGGTGCCCAAACCTTACAGGAAGTTGGTGTTGGAGTTGGCCCATGGGCACATTCTTGGAGGTCATCTGGGGACAGAGAAAACCCGAGAGAGGGTATTACAGAGATTCTATTGGCCGGGGGTGATGAAGGACATAGAAAATTATTGTTCCTCCTGCCCTGTGTGTCAGAGGTCGGCCCCGATGCCACATTTCCGTAGCCCGCTGGTCCCTCTACCCATCATTGAGGTCCCGTTTGAGAGGATCGCCATGGATTTGGTAGGTCCTATAATCAAGTCCGCTAGGGGGCACCAGTACATATTAGTTATAATGGACTATGCCACCCGTTATCCAGAAGCGATCCCTCTCCGAAATACCTCGGCCAAAACCATAGCCAAAGAGCTATCTCTTGTGTTTAGCCGGGTGGGTATTTGTAAAGAACTGCTTACGGACCAAGGTACACCCTTTATGTCCCGGGTTATGAAGGAGCTGTGTAAATTGTTCAAAGTGACGCAATTACGTACATCTGTGTATCACCCCCAAACCGATGGGCTGGTTGAAAGATTCAACAAAACCCTAAAACAAATGTTGAAGAAAGTGGTGGATAGAGATGGAAAGGATTGGGACTGTCTACTTCCTTATCTGATGTTTGCTATTAGGGAGGTGCCCCAATCCTCTACGGGATTCTCCCCCTTTGAGTTACTGTATGGGAGACACCCAAGAGGGCTGTTGGATATTGCCAAGGAAACTTGGGAAAGTGAGAGTTCTCCCCACAGGAGTGTGATTGAGCATGTCGCCCTGATGCAAGACCGAATTGCACAGGTAATGCCCATCGTGAAGGAACATTTGGCCCAAGCGCAGTTAGCACAGCAGAGAGTGTACAACCGTGGAGCCAAGACCCGTACCTTTTCCCCGGGGGATAGGATACTGGTACTTGTCCCTACGGTTGAAAGTAAATTCCTTGCCAAATGGCAAGGCCCCTACGAGATAATGGAAAAAGTGAGCGAAGTGAATTACAAGGTCAGACAACCAGGAAGGCGAAAGCCCGAACAGATCTATCACGTTAATCTGTTGAAAGCCTGGAGGGATAGAGAGTCCCTAGTCGCAGACACTTGGTCACCAGCTCAAACTGGTTGCGTGATTCCTGAGGTTGGAATAGCAGCCACCTTGTCACAACCCCAACAACAGGAGGTTAAGGAGTTTGTGCTTCGCAACAAGGAGGTATTCTCTGAGCTGCCGGGACAAACATCTGGGGTAGAGCATGACATCATTACCCCGCCCGGTGAAAGGGTGAAGTTAAAACCCTATCGGATCCCAGAGGCCCGACGGGAGGCAATACGGGAGGAAGTACAGAAAATGCTGAACTTAGGGGTGATAGAGGAGTCCCAAAGTGATTGGTCTAGTCCCATTGTGTTGGTGCCTAAACCGGATGGGAGCTGGCGATTTTGTAACGATTTTCGTCAGTTGAACAAAGTTACAAAATTTGACACCTACCCCATGCCACGTATAGATGAGTTGATCGACCGGCTGGGAACAGCCCGATACATGACGACTCTTGACCTCACAAAAGGGTATTGGCAAATCCCCCTGGCCAAGTCGGCCAAAGAGAAAACCGCATTTGTAACCCCAGACGGGGCGTTCCAATATAAAAGAATGCCGTTCGGGTTACAGAATGCGCCGGCCACATTCCAGCGGAAAATGGACCAGATGCTGAGGCCCCATCGGAAGTATGCTGCGGCTTACCTGGATGACGTAATTGTCCATAGCACAGATTGGGCCTCACATCTGCCAAAAGTGCAAGCAGTCCTGGACTCTGTTCGGGAAGCGGGGTTTACGGCTAACCCCAAGAAGTGTACCATTGGGCAGGAAGAGGCCAAATATCTTGGGTACACCATTGGGAGGGTAGTAATAAAACCCCAACTCAACAAAGTTGAGGCCATCCAGAGTTGGCCACGTCCCAACAGCAAGAAGCAGGTACGAGCCTTTCTGGGAATCGCTGGGTATTATCGGCGATTCATTCCCCACTTTGCTTCTAAGGCTGTGCCCCTAACCAACCTGACGAAGGGGAAAGGGTCGGTCATGATTAAATGGACCCCCGAGGCTGAGGCAGCATTCCAATTCTTGAAACAAGCCTTATGTAGCCAGCCAGTGTTGTACTCACCCGACTTCTCTAAAGACTTTGTCGTACAAAGTGATGCGTCAGATGTGGGGTTAGGAGCAGTATTGTCCCAGGTCTGGAACGGGGAAGAGCACCCAGTCATTTACCTCAGCAGGAAGTTGAAGTCCCATGAGGTAAATTACGCCACCGTTGAAAAGGAGTGTTTAGCGGTGAAGTGGGCTCTAGATTCCCTTCGGTACTACCTGCTAGGTAGGCACTTTGACTTGGTTACGGATCACGCTCCGTTAAAGTGGATGGCTCAAAACAAGGAAACAAATAGAAGAGTGAATAGGTGGTTCCTGGCCCTCCAGGAATTCAACTTCACAGTAAAGCATCGCCCTGGCGTTCAAATGGGGAATGTGGATGCTTTGTCTCGAGTACATGAATGCCTGATTGCTGGTGTTCCAACCCCGAGGTTAAAACAAGAGGGGGGGGTATGTGACAGCAGGAAGGTAAAGTCACCTGGTTGCATCCAGGGGGGTAGATATATTTCGCCCAGATTCAGGCTTTACGCCGACTTATACAACTAGGTGGAGAGTTGTATAAGCCCAGCTGGGGCTAGTGGGCTCATGGATGACTCATACCTCTAGGGAGAGGGCTGGGCGTCGTGCAGGCAGGGAGTTGATGAGACCAGCTGAAGCCTGTCAGTTCGTTTAAGGCCTCTATAAAAACTCCCAGCTTCATTAGATGTTAGCTCATGCCTGGACCCAGACCTGTGTGGACTGTCTAGGGAGAGTGAACCCCTGTGCGGTAAGACAAAGCCTGTGTGGCTATTTGCTTGGACATTTAAAACCAGGGACTTAGGGACTAGGACAGCACTAGGCTGATCCCAGTTGTTAGTTAGGAAACCTGTATGTTTAGTCAGAGGTCAAGTTGACCAGGATTTATTTTGTTTATGTTTCTTTTGCTTTGCTGTGTTTTGTCACTGTAAATAGAAAATAAACCGCACCTTTTTGATTTTGAAAACCACAACCTCCGTTTGCTGGGCCTGTTTTTGTGTGGGGAGCCCATCCCGGGGGTCACCCACACCCGCTGCCGAGCTAACTCCCTCACACTAGGAACAGGAATCCACCGACATCCAAGTCTTCAATCCTTCTGGTGTACTGCAGTAAGGAGGAGAAGATGTCTCTAAGGCTCTGCTAGGCTGGCAGAGGGGCTCTTTGGAAAAGAGCACAAGGCCCAGGCTTCAGGCCTTGTGCATACAGCAGTTCAGCACAGAGATCCTCTTGCTAGGAGAGGGGGTGTCCAAAAGAGGCAGAACAAACTCCACCTCCCCTTTATAAAGTCTGCCCCAGCAGTCTCTGTTCCGGAGCAATGTACCCTGGGTGCTGCAAGATGTACTGGGAGATGTAGTCTCTCTGTATTAAAGGGGAATACCCCGCTACACATTATTTATATAAATTCCATTGAAGGGATTACATTTCTAAAACATGACATTTCAGTTTTCTGTAGAAGTTAGAAGGACATGTCAGTCTGAACTCTGCCAATGACAAATCACCCAGAACTCTGGCAGTTAGATATCATATCAGCATTTGATTTCCCAGGTCCATATACCTGCTGTGGTTATTGCAAGGGTGTTTCACTCTTGCCAATGGATTTTGCAGTTACTTTAAACAACAAAGACTCCTTGTGATGCACCTCTCGGATACAGAAAGCAGAGCCAGAAACTCAGTAGGGATTTTTTTGGAGTCCCACTGGAGATTCAGCTTTCCAGAATTCCTTCGTAGTGAAAAATCGACTTTTAAATGGACCGACCCTTTAAAAGTGTACACTCACAGGTGGCATTGATTTGGAAATCACTGGTCCTTAAAACAGAATTTCACCTGAAAGGGGAATTTCCGCTTTACAGTAAGTCCTCCTCCCCCCTACTCTGCCACATTTGGGAGAGGCAGGTACCTAGTTTTGACAGGCACCCGCTCCCATTTCTGCTCAGATCACCTAGTGGGAGCGGGTACTTGTCAAAACTAGGTACCTATCCCCCCCCAAAAAAAAAAATCCTTTCCCCCTCCTTTCCTACAGTCTTCTGGGACACATCACAGGTCCCATAAGACTAGGGGACCATTCACAAAGTGCAGCGCAGCTCACACATGCGGATTGGGGAGTGGTCTGTGAAGCCGCAAGGAGTGCAGCTGGCTGCCTACGGTTATGGTGCTGGAGCTGGGAACCCAAAGGCTAGTGAAGAACTTTCTCCAGTGAGGATGGCGCTGGTTCCTGGACAGGTAAGTGTCCTTTTATTAAAAGTTAGCAGCTACAGGATTTGCAGCTGCTGACTTTAAATTTTTTCTTCTAAACTGAAGAACCACTTCAGCCCCGGACCATTTGGCTGCCAAATGACCGGGCCACTTTTTGCAATTCGGCACTGCGTCGCTTTAACTGACAATTGCGCGGTCGTGCGACGTGGCTCCCTAACAAAATTGACGTCCTTTTTTTCCCACAAATAGAGCTTTCTTTTGGTCGTATTTGATCACCTCTGCGGTTTTAATTTTTTGCGCTATAAACAAAAATAGAGTGACAATTTTGAAAAAAATGTAATATTTTTTACTTTTTGCTATAATAAATATCCCCCAAAAAATATATAAAAAAAAGTTTTTCCTCAGTTTAGTCCAATACGTACTCTTCCACATATTTTTGGTAAAAAAAAATCGCAATAAGCGTTTATTGATTGGTTTGCGCAAAAGTTATAGCATCTACAAAATAGGGATACTTTTATGGCACTTTTATTAATAAAATTATTTTTTACTAGTAATCCTGGCGATCAGCGATTTTTATCGTGACTGCGACATTATGGCGGACATATCGGACACTTTTGACGATATTTTGGGACTATTCACATTTATACAGCGATCAGTGCTATAAAAATGAACTGATTACTGTATAAATGTGACGGGCAGTGAAGGGGTTAACCACTAGGGGGCTAGGAAGGGGTTAAGTGTGTCCTAGGGAGTGATTCTAACTGTTAGGGGGCGTGGCTTAGTGTGACACATCACTGATCGCTGCTCCTGATGAGAGGGAGCAGCTGATCAGTGTTGTGTCAATAGGCAGAACGGGGAGATGCCTTGTTAACACTGGCCTCTCCCCGTTCTGCAACCCGATCGCGGGACACTGGTGGACATCGAGTCCGTGGGTCCCACGGGCACAGTCACGGAGCTCGCGGCAGGGGCGCGAAATTCAAAGTGACGTATATATACACGTCACTTTGTGCAGCCGTGCCATTCTGCCAACGTATATCGCCGTGAGCCGGTCGTCAAGCGGTTAAAGAAGAATTGTCACTATTTGTTTTACATTATTGAGTTCCCTGTGGGATAAAGTATGTGTAGTACATTGTCCCATCTCCTTGGTGCCCTATAACTAGCTGCAGTGCAGGCCAGGGTGCCCCTACCTTGGTGCAGGGCCACCAAACACTGCAGCTATCAAGATATATGGCTACTTTGCTTTGTCTCCAGATTTCAGCACTTGCCCCAGGCAAGCACCATCAGAGAAATGTAGATGGAAGTGAGGCCTGTCAGCCTCCTGTCCCTTTGTATTGTCCTTGCTGCTTTGGGATAGTGCTGGGAGCCACGTAGGATTTGGTCAATACGATCTTTCATTCTATATTATGCAATGTGGGAAGCCCTACTTGAACGAATGAAACAAGAACGTATTTAGGCACCATACAATTTTAAGGCCACTAAACAAACCATTGCGAAGGTGTGGAAAACACCTCTCCTCTCTTTTGAGGAGGTGAAGCAACAGGTGCATTGGACGTTGGTGAATGAGAAGCTCACGGCGGTACTTGCGAACACTCGGGATACATTTCTCAGGATTTGGCAACCCTGGTTGGACCAGTTTCCAGTGATGAGCCTGCCTTCCCGCTTTTTGGACCTATAGAACTCCTGTCTAGTCTACCTGTGAAGGCCTTGGATTTCCTGGGTTGGGGGCTTACTTTTTTTTTGTTACTCTCCTTCCCCTGTTTTCCTTATCCTATTCTCCCTTTTTTTTCTCTCACCCTTACCCTGTTCATTTTTATTTTCAGTTTTCTTATTTTCTCTTTTCCCCTTTCTTTATTTGTTATTTACCGCCAGTATGCTGAGCCTGATCATTGTTCTCTGTTTCTACGTCTGGTGTCACTTTTTTGCTGGCATGGTTTTCTGGCCCTAGGGTGGGGGCACTGCCCTCTCGTACATCTGGAGGCCTATGAGTTATTTTATTTTTTTCTTCTTTGGCCCCTGAGAGGACTCTCTTGCCTTTTTTCTACTTCTCTTTATTTTTATATACGAACACAGGTGCTACTTTGTGTATTACATATGTTGATCTCTGAAACATTGTTTATGTGTAGCTCATTCTCTAGGCTTTGATCGTCAAGAGCTGCACTGATCATTGTTATCCTAATGGACCGTATTGGTATCGCGACACCTTTTGTCTTTTTATTTGTTATCGTTTATACCATATAAGAGGCTAATTTGTCTGTGTTATGTATGTTTTCACTTTCAAACTACTTTCAATCGCTGGCTTTGGCACTTGTTCACTGTTTTGTAGAATTGTTTTTTTACTCAATAAAAATATTGTGAAAGAGAAAAGTACTACATGTACATGGGGAACTCAATAATGTACAAAATAGTGATAATTCCCCCATAATAACAAAACAAGGAACTATCAACTGTATCTCCTTTTTGAAAGGCTGACCCCTGACAATGTCAGGGTGAGTCCAAGGTGTGGTTGGCAGTTGGGACTGTTTGAATGTTGTGTATCTCATATAGTCCTTGCACAGGGCAAATGCATGTGTAGCGCCCTGCTCCTATTGGCTAGGCGCTATTTGTAAATTTAGTTGTCTGAGCTGTAGTTTAGCTCAGAATAATTGTGTAAATTACTGGTTTCTGTTCCAGTCCAGCTGTGCTGCGCATTTTTCCACTTGACTGTGGGTGTCGCTGTCACCCCAGGTCAAGGTTGGAAATGCAGCAGGCTGGATGTATTGAGTACCTCTTGCCCAGAAACCGCTCAGTGGGATTGGTCCCTCCGCTGTGCATTCTGGGAGAGGGTACTTAAAGCGGAGGTTCCGCGGTCCCTCGTTTTTTTTTTCCAGGTGCATGTAATGGGGTTACAGATAAAATGTTAGTACTCACTTGTCCTGCGATTAGAAACATCCCCCGTCTATTTCAGTTCAAAATAATAACTTTTATAAATCGATCTTGGTTTTTTCCATTTTGCTTGTGGGCACTGTGAAGCCCAAAAGCAGAGACTTCCGGGATGCGGTGAATGCATCCCAGCATTCACCGCTGTATCTCACGCATCATCAGTGTTGACGGCGAGCAGCATCGTCAACACTTCCAGGTTGCCATGACAAGGGGTGTCGTCATTCAAGTACACGCCCCGTTGTGACTGGCTTCACAATAATGCAAACATCAGTGACGGCTCCCAGAAGACATTGCGAAAACACCTCCCAGAAATCAATGGGGCGTCGGTGAAAGAAAAAGATACGCCCACTCCCGCGGGAGGAATACCCGGAAGTCCACAATAAAACGACTGATTCACGGTAAGTACAACCGCAAGAAAAAAATCAATAGGCAAATGTATAAAAATCTGCTACCAAGATCAGTATAAGATAATGTCAGTATTTAAGGTGAACCTCCGCTTTGGGACAGACACTGTGTTCCGGGTCTCTCTGACCTGATGGCCCTCCTGGCCTAAGGTGTGTCGTAGCAGTTTTCCTGCCTCGGGGCCGGCTGGCCTGAGGCCTCGTTACTGGAAGTTGGCCCAGGAGTTTCTGGGACCTATTGGTCAGGGGTGGTCCTTTGCTGTCTTGCCTGCGGGGAGAAGCAGAGAAATTGACGAAACCAGGGGAGGACTTTTCTCGGAGAGGACAGCCTCGTACACACGGCCGAGAATCTCGTCGTAAAAAACACGTTGTTTTTTTCGACGAGATCCTTGGACAAGAAACTTGTCCCGGCCGAGTGTACACACGCTCATTTCAAAGAACCCGCGGTTCTTTGAATGGAGCGTACGCGGTGACGTCATCGAATACGACGAGCATGCGCTCGTCACATTCGATGCCGTCGCCGCCATCTTGGTTCACCCTACCTATGCCTAGGAAGCTACCGCGCATGCGTCGAAGTCATTTCGAGCATGCGCGGGCTTCCCGGCGAACAGGTAAGTGTACACACACACACTTTTCTCGTCGAGAAACAGGCTGACGAGAATCTCGACGAGAAAATAGAGAGCAGGTTCTCTATTTTCTCGTCGAGATTCTTGTCGCTTTTCTTGACGAGAAACCATACACACGAACGAATTTCTCGGCAAGAAATCTCTGCCAGCAAGTTTCTTGCTGGTTTTTGCCGAGAAACTCGGTCGTGTGTACGAGGCTGAACGAGCCAAAAGGGCTGGTATCTCAGGAAGAGCCTGGAGACTCAATTGGGGGACGCGTCCAGACCCATCTACCTCACAGTGCTGCCGGATCGGCTGAAAGAAACTGGTACTGTGTGACTGTACTTTGTCTTTACTGAAAGTTCTTTGTTATACAATCCTGTGGCAGAGGATTGTCTAATGACTCTAAGTGTGTTCTTCAAGTATGTGGCAGAGACTATTCGTATTTTTCAAGACTGTGGCAGAGACTTGTGGCAGAGACTTTTGACCGAGCACCGCACCGGCTGCTAGATCAGTGAGAGAGGCCTATCCGGTGGTTGCTACATCCAGGGTGGAAACTGTTTGTCCTCTGGATTAGGAAGTACCCGTGATCCGCAAAGCAAGGTACCTGAATCTCCCCTAACCCTCCATTCCTCTAAATTACATTTCTTTAAATAAACCATTGAAAAGAGACTATGTGTTGGTGCTGACATCTGTGAAAACTCTGGGACCCCTTTGACGGATATGGTGGAACAGACAGGTAACGGCAAGACCCAAAAATATAACCAGTAGCTCCTACGGGGGTAGTGCTACACATGTATTTTGATCAATGTTTTTTGGTCCCTCTGGCATTGTGGACAATGAATTGCACAAGTACTCTGCATCGTTTATCAGGAAATGGCGTTTGGGGGAACTAAATTTTGTACTATTGGAGAAACTATTCTGAAATACTATTACAAACCTTGGCAAAGGAGTTTTAACTGCTTTGGTTTAAAAGGACTAAATTGTATACAGATATAAGTGAGCTTTAACACATGTCCTCAATGATGTCTGTAGCTGCAGGCATTGTGGATCAATTCATCCTCAAATTTCTTAGCAGCAGCACTAAATGTATTCACGTGGGCACTCTCAGCAGTCAGGTAACCCTGCTGTCAAGGCTGCCAAGCTATTACTGGGGGGGGGGGGGCAGCAAAATGGGCCAATCTGGCTTTGACAAAGACTTCCACAGTGTCTGCTGCTACAGAGCTCGATGAAGGCTTGTTTTAAAACTTATATTTTTATATACTGCACAGCCACATATTTAAAGGGTTATTACACACAAAAAAAGTACCGTACTTAAAATTTCACCTAAAATGATCTTATATCTGTCAGGTACACGTGATTTACAAATTTTTATTTTTTCCCTGTTTGATTTTAACATTTATATTATTAACACTCCTCAACCTGGAGCAGTAGAAACACCAAATCCAAACTGCTGAGAACTTTTAGAGCTTACAACACAGTCACAACAGATAAAAGAAATTGGTAAATAATTCCACCTAAAATTGTCATCTTGGGAGGAAGTGATGTCAATGTTATTCATGGTTTAAGACCATGAGATTATAGAACATATACAGCCAAATCACTTCCAAAATTCAGAATTTGGAATTCCACTCAAATAATAAATATCTTCTAAGATAGGCAATTGTACTTTACTGTTCCACAATTCTATGTGTAGCGCTACCCTCGTAAGGACTGCTAATAGATTCTGTACCCCACTGGTTGCCCAGAATCTGCAAATCTACACTATCTTACCAACTGTACTAATAATAAGAGACACACATGTAGCGGCCTCCACTCTCTCTCCCTGATATTACATCATCTGTCTCTGGCTTTTGTCTAGGGGTACCTTGGTTGAGAGAGTGCGGGGTCACCACGCCAAGTTCCCACCACAGATGTGTGTGTGGTGTAAGAAGATCCTCTTTACCTTTGGGTCGGTGTTCTGCATCAGAACCTCCTCCTCCTTTTGCACAGTGTCTGCCAGAAAATGAGCCCCACCCCATTAAAGTCCAACACTCCTTTATTCTTCCAATATCAGAGTAAAACACAGTTAGTTGGAGTCCCTCAACGAGTAGAACAGACAGGGGGGTGTGGATACGAGTAGGCCCAGACACAATGAACTCTTCTTCTCTCCTTCTGAAAGTGTATTGCGGTCCCTTGGCGAGGGCTATATCCCTCCGGGCGGTCTCTGGAGGCTCACCCGTCACTGGCAATATGCTGCACCAGGTCTTCAGGCGAGTACCCCCTCCGGTCCCTTACGCCACTGGATTCGGGGAGCCCACTCCCGGGGTCCCCCTAGGAAATCCATCTCTCGTGGAACCCAGTGAAGGGCACTGGGCCCCAGACCTCCATCCGAGTACCTCACCCCAGGCTAAAGGTGCCTGGGATGGAACACAACCTCCGAACGTCCTCTAGGCCTAGGCCGCCTAGACTCCCGACACGAACCACCGCCCTCAGGCTGAAAGTGCCTGGGACTCCACCCCGTGACAAAGATGGCCGGCCCCTTTATACCCTCTCCCAGCAAGCACGGCGGGTTCCCCGCCCCACCATACAACCGCTGAGAGAGGACAAAAAGGGGCATGGCACACAGCAATGGTTCAACCCCAGCCCAAGGCGACAGCGCCACCCGCTGGGCTGCAGGGAACTGCACATTACTGGTGTCTCTGCCAGCTTTAAATACACTGGGAAAGTGCATGCCCGCTACACTCACTATCAGTGAAACAGTTCAAGTTGTTTACTGTATTAACGAGAACACCAAAAATTGTAAAACACACACTGTGAATGGTAAAAGATATTCTTATCTGAACACTATAACTAGTTATGTAAGACAAACTTAGTGACTTGAAACACTAGCAAGGACAAGCAGACCCCCTGTGCTAAAACAACTTTAGTCACTAGCAGATGAAGAGAGGATAAAAAGGGTTGAAGTGTTATTCCTTGAAATCCAGAGGTCTTCAGCTAGCTTCAAAGTAATGTGAATAGGGTAATCCTTATTTTACTTTGAACTTTTCCTGTATGACTTCATTATTATTGTCTCCAATAAGCTTACCAGTGGTAAGGTTGCGAACAGAACATAGATGTCTGCATACAGTGTTCATTAGAAAGTATGAACTAACTTCCGTGGCACCACAAGTATCAGAAAGCTGGGCTGAATAAGTGATGTCTATATGCAGTGCTCATTTAGAATCTAAATGGGCATACACCCACTCACCACACTGGATACCGAAACTGCTGGCAGCGATGCAAGTGATGATTGAAACTCTTTCAGGAATTCCCTCTGGATTCTGGCACTGGGAAATGGCGTCTGGCGTCCACCACATCATGCTGCTGCCTAACCGGATCTGAAGTGCAGGGCGTTGCTGGATAACCTGGAACAGCCTCTGGTCTGCTGGAGGAGAGAAACGATGCAAGAGCTCCCTGCTGGCAAATTCAAACTGGCGTCCCAAGAGAGCATTGTGGGCCTCTCCAGCCCTTTTTATATCCTCTCTCAGCAGTCCTCTCCCAGCGTACAACAATGTGGGGAAGTCCGGCTAATGGTAGAGACACCCAAAAAAAACGCACCTCATCCCATGAGATATGTGTACATAGTAACAAGGGGAGGAAAGGGGATTTTCACAGTGCTGTAAGTAGTGACTACTTACAGCACCGTGAAAATCCCCTTTCCTCTCCCAGCGTAGTTCAAGCCAGTCCCGCTGGAATGGAAACCTCAGCATTGTGAACTACACATGTAGTTCCAAAATTTTTTAAATAATGCATTTGGGTGGCAAAAATATGAATGCAATCAACTCATTGGGGGGAGAACCTCTGGGGGAATCTAGGCTGGAAAAGGACCTGGGGGTCCTAGTAGATGATACTATGCGAAGCTGCTGCAAGTAAAGCAAACAGAATATTGGCATGCATTAAAAAGGGGAATAACTCCAGAGATAAAACGATAATTCTCCCACTCCACAAGACTCTGGTCCGGCCGCACCTGGAGTATGCTGTCCAGTTCTGGGCACCAGTACTCAGGAAGGATGTGCTGGAACTGGAGAGAGTCCAGAGAAGGGCAACAAAACTAATAAAGGGACTGGAAGACATTAGGTAGGAGGAAAGGTTACAAGCACTGAACTTGTTCTCTCTGGAGAAGAGACGCTTGAGAGGGGATATGATTTCAATGTACAAATACCTTACTAGTGACCCCACAATAGGGATAAAACATTTCTACGAAAGGGAATTTAATAAGACACAAGGCCATTCACTAAAATTAGAAGAAAAGCGATTAAACCTTAAACTGCATAGAGGTTTCTTTACTGTAAGAGCGGTAAGGATGTGTAATTCTCTTCCACAGACAGTAGTTTCAGTGGGGAGCATCGATAATTTCAAAAAACTATTAGATAAGCACCTGAACGACCACAACTTATGCCGCGTACACACGATCAGTTTTTCTGATGAAAAAAGACCGATGGACTTTTTTCATCGGACAAACCGATCGTGTGTGGGCCCCATCGGTCTTTTTTCCATCTGTATAAAAAATAGAACATGTTTTAAATTTTACCGATGGAAAAAAAAACGATAGCAAATTCCGATCGTCTGTGGGGAACTCCATCGGAGAAAAAACCCACGCATGCTCAGAATCAAGTCGACGCATGCTCAGAAGCATTGAACTTCATTTTTCCCTGCTCTTCGGAGTGTTTTGCGTTTGGGACGGTCGGATTTTTGACTGATGGTGTGTAGGCAAGACTGATGGAAGTCAGCTTCATCGGATTTCTGATGGAAAAATCCATCGGATTTTATTCCATCGGAAATCCGATCGTGTGTACAGGGCATTACAGGGATATACAATGTAATACTAACATATAATCACACACATAGGTTGGACTTGATGGACTTGTGTCTTTTTTCAACCTCACCTACTATGTAACTATGTAACATCCCACAATGCTTTGCTCTGAGTTTTGTCAAAGGAAAAGGAAATGACACATAGAGTCCAGCCAACACAAGAGGGAGTCAATCCCACATTAATCACACTGCAAAAATGTCTCTGAATTGCGGGCATAATTTCCCCTGCTACCTTATGTCCGACTTCCATGCGACTTCAATGAAGGGCATCTGACTTTGATCCGACTTTGAGATGATTGCAACTTGTCCTTTGACTAATCAAAACAATTCCTTTGCTTCTGGCATGGAGGAAACCTCACGCCGCATTTATAAATAAAAAAAAACAGCGTCGGGTCCCCCCAAGATCATACCAGGCCCTTTGAGTTTGGTATGGATCTTGAGGGGGAACCCCACACTAAATTTGAAAAAATAAATCCTGTGGGGTCCCCCTGCCTGCCCCTTGTAAGGTCACCGCCCCATCCTGCCCTGGGTGGGGTTTTCTGCGTGACGTCACCAGATGGCCATACCCTATAGCTATATAAGAACTGGCAGACACCGTCACTGACATAACCGTGGGATCCAGTGTCAGAGCAGCATAATTTTTTTTTTTTTGAGTAAGTTGGCGGCGGCCGCTGCAAAGGAGAAGAAGAAAAAGAAGAAATCAGGAAAGGGAGAATACATCACTGAAGGGAGAAGACGGGGGGGAGAAGACAGCGGGGGAGAAGACCGAAGGAGGAGGACAGTGGGGGGGAGAAGACCGGAGGAAGAAGACATCTTGGAGCTACGACGGGGACATTCTTCAATTGATAAAGGACTTATCAAAAACCGTCTCTTTGTTTTTTGTAACACTTCACTTCTGTTTCGAGTAGGGGTACAATGCCCCATATCCCATACTCATTCACACAAGGGGGGCTAGGATCTGGGGGTCCCCTTGTTAAAGGGGGCTTCCAGATTCTGATAAGCCCCCTGCCTGCAGACCCCCAAAACCACCACCCAGGGTTGCCGGGAAGAGGCCCTTGTCCCAAAAGCACCCAGTCCCCCTAGGTTGAGGGCATGTGGCCTGGTATGGTCCAGGAGGGGGGCTGCTCGCTCGCCCCCCCTTTCCTCACCTGTGTGTTCATTTAAGGGTCTGGTATGGATTTTGGGGGGACCCCCCAAAATCCATACCAGACTGAAGGATTCCCCTTCAAGATCCTCAGAACACAAGTCACAGGTCAGATCAGTTAAGATGATGATCTGAGTTGGATGCGACTTACATTCAAATTAATAGGCTGAAATTTAATATTCATACCCTTTTCAACATTTCCTCACCACCCCCTGCTTTTTTTTCATCTGAAGCAACTGTTTGTTGTATTGGACCTTTTCTGAACCTTTAAGGAATAGACTTTCCTATTGTTGTAATTTTAATATTTTAGAGCACTATTACAGTAATATTTGATTATATTATTCAGTAATTTTGCTTGATTTAAATATTATACACATATTAGTCTAGTATTACTGTTTAGTAGTATTTAGGTATTTTTATTTGCTTACACATTTTTTGTTTGATCACAGGCTCTGTAATTTGAGCAGGGGTTTAGTCCCTGTATTTGCTTATGTATTAATTTTCGTGCATATACACATATAAGTTTATTCACGTTTACCTATTTTTCACATCTTTGGAGGAACGCTCACTAGAGTCCTATTCTTTTCACATGTTTGTGCGCGACATATTTTCCTAATTACTATTTACTTGATATGGTTTCACATATTTTTATGTCACAGCCTAGCTGCTAATAGCACGTTATTTTCTTTTTTTTGTCATTTAAGTTTTTTATTTTTCATCAGAAAAAAATCATTACAGAATCATAAATATTAAAGATGATTACAATTGACTTCAACAAAAATCTCAGGTATTATTACCATAGAAACTTAGACAAATTATTATCGTAAAAACCAATACTGACAATGTTTAAACAAAAAGTAATAATATCTATCCTCATCTTGGTCAAGTATATAATCAAGTAATCTTATAAACTGATAATAACTTATATTAAGAAAATCTAGTTCCCACAAAAATAAACCGAAAATATGAAGGGCTCCTACTCCCCTCCCCAGCCACCCCTAACGGGAACACACTGTGACTGGGAAGGAGAGAACGTCCCCTGCCCGGCCTTCCTGTCACCACCAACAATCGTCGGTAGAGACAACTGGAGAGATATAATAGAAAAAATGTCATTTGTACATGCAAAAAAAAACACAATACTCGACCTAAGTATGAAAATTAAGAGTTGTTCTCAGACTTGTTAGAGCTAAGTTCAACAGTCCAAGCCTCAAACAATAAAAAAAGGAATCTGAGCCTGAAACTATTATATTTTATCTGATGTAATAAAACAATAAACATACTATGAAATAATAAAAGCCAAAACCGAGAGAATAAAGTATAGGATAAAAATAAAGAAGAGAAAGAAAAAGAGGAGAGAGAAAGAGAAAAAAAAAAAATTCTCAAAGATATGAAGTGAAAAGATTATAGAATGCCTACAAACCAAATATACATTCTAAAGATCAGTGATTGGTGTTGATGACCAAGTTATGTGACAAAGAGATTCCCATAAATCGCGCCCAAGGTTCCCATATGGCTTCAAAATTTGAGGTCTCGTCTAACAAGAAGCTAACCAGTTTTTCTTGTTCCATAATCCAGGAAACTTTTCGTTTCATGGATAATATAGATACCGAAGGTTTCTTCCATGCCCTTGCAATAGTTAGTTTTGCTCCCGTTAAAATAAACAAAATGAGTTTACGAGTGGCTTTAGGAATATGAGGTAAATGTCCATTGAGTAAAGCAATTGTGGGAGATTGATGTATCGGGCAACCTGTAATATTGCGTAAAATGTGAAATACCTTATTCCAAAATCCACGAATTCTTGGGCACTCCCACCATATGTGGATCATAGTACCCAGTCCCTGACATCCCCTATAACAAAGAGGTGAAACAGAGGGGTACATAACAGTCAATCTCGTGGGAACTAGATACCATCTTGTAAAAAGTTTTATATTGGCCTCTATGAGCGAAGTATTGCAGAGGCCTGAAGTCGAGCGAGAGTAGCTTGCATGCCAGTCTACAATATTTCTATCAATTAGGAGTTCCTTCTCCCAGGCCAACATGTATGGTAGTTTCACTAAATTGGATGCCAGTGACTTGTAGATCACAGAGATCCCCCCCCTTCGCTCCACTGTCTGTCCACACCAATTTTCATAATCTGTAAAGTCTCGGGATGAATATCCAGTTTTACACCTAGAATGAATTAAATTAGCGATTTGATGAAATCTCGGTTTTTCGGATAAAGGGAGATCTAATTTGTTCATAAAATATTCAATAGGTAAAGGGCCTATAGAGGAAAAAAATTGACCAATGCGGTACAACCCCTTGTCGTACCACCATTTAAAGGTTTGAAGGTCCAAACCTTGATGAAAAAAAGGGTTTTTGAACACCGGGGTCAAAGGTTGAGCTTTAGAGACCAGCGAGGGAAGTTTCCGAAGTGAATCCCATAAAGATAAGGATTGTGAGAGTGATGGTGATAAGATGGGAGGTCTATTTCTGGGAGGGCACCACAACAGGTGTATTAGTGATGAGGATGGAACAGCTTGATTTTCAATTGATATCCAATCAGGAAGTTCTGTGTTAAAATATAAAGCAGATAGTTGTGCCAATCGTGCTGCTTGGTAGTACCATAAGAGATTCGGAAGACCTAACCCACCCTGTTTGGGAAGGTTGAATAAGCATCTGTTTGAGAGTCGTGGACCTTTATTGTTCCAAATGAATTTAGTGAGCTTACTTTGAAAAGATTTCAAATAATCTCTTTTGATTGGAATAGGAAGTGAACGAAATAAATATAAAAGCCTGGGCAAAAGGGTCATCTTGACTGAGTTAATCCTGGCAATCCAAGAAATACCGTGCGACTCCCAGTCTTTGAGATCGAGTTCGAGTTTCTTGTACATAGGAGGGTAGTTAGCTTGGTATAGATTTTCAAATTTAGATGTAACATTAATTCCTAAGTACTTAATGAATGAGCTGCTCCACTTGAATTGGTAAGTTATCTGTAAATCGGACACTATAGAATCTGGGAGAGACACGTTAAGAGCTTGAGATTTAGACATATTAATTCTGAGACCTGAAAGAGTCGAAAACGTATTAAGCAATGAGCAAACCTCCGGTAAAGAAGACCGTGAAGAAGTGACAAAAAGTAAAAGGTCATCTGCGAATAAGGCACATTTATGGGTATCTTGACCACATTGCACCCCCCTGATATTCGGATTACTACGAATGGCAATGGCTAAAGATTCGATCATAATAGCGAATATCAGGGGGGATAGGGGGCAACCCTGACGTGTACCTCTTCCAATCTGAATAGGGTCGGAAAAAATTCCTTGCATTCTGATTCTGGCCTTAGGATTAGAATAAAGGGCTTCTAAAATTCCTAACATATTCTGTCCAAATCCCCAGCGTTTAAGTACAGCGAATAGATATGTCCACGACACTGAATCAAATGCCTTCTGGAGGTCCAGTGACAGTAACATACCCTCCTGTTTATGACCTCCCTCCCAATTAGATTGTAGGATTGATACTAGGTCAACCGCTCTTCGCACCTGATCAGGACCTTGCCTACCGGGTATAAAACCGACCTGGTCTTTGTGATCCTATAAAAGAAGCAAGTCTGTTCGCTAATATCTTGGTTAATATTTTAAGATCATTATTGATTAAGGAGATTGGTCTGTAGTTTTCTATTTGACTAGTATCTTTATCCGGTTTTGGGATCACAGAAATATAAGCCATATTTAGTTGATTATCTATCGGGGAACCTTTAGACATAAGATTAAAAAGTCTAGTTAGGTAAGGAGTTAGGATTTCTGTTAATTTCGGAATATGTAATTTATCCAAGAATTCCTCTAACTCGGTAGAGACAGAGAGATTTTCAGCCATATATAACTTAGAATAAAAATCCTGGAATGCCTTAATAATATGTTGAGAATTCATGGTAAAAGAGCCATCTGCCTGTTTAATCTTTGGGAGAGCTTGTGAACGGAATCTGGGTGAAAGTTTACGTGCCAACATAGGACCCAACTTGTCTCTCATCTGGTAAAATTTTGCCCCAGACCATTTAATGGATTTTTCAGCCTTCGCTGTTAGAGCCAAGTTAAGAGCTACTCGTGCTGCATCCAGTGTGGATATAGATACACTAGAAGGACTTCTCTTATGTTTTTTGCACAACTCAGCGAACTCTTTCTCCAATCTCTCAATCTCGACCACCCTCTCTCTCTTCTTTCTGGCCGCTATTTGGATCAACTTGCCTCTAATAGTAACCTTATGAGCTGCCCATAAAGTTTCTGGAGAGACCTCCCCTCCATCATTAAAGTAAAAATAATCCTTCAAAGCTCCCTGAATTTCCGCCACTACTGCGGGATCCTTCAATAAAGACTGATTGAGAGTCCAATGTGAGGTCTGTGTACTAGGGATATCCCTTCTAATAGCCAATAGAATCATCGAATGGTCTGACCAAGCAGCTTCCACTATAGAAGAAGAAAGAGCTAGTGGAATATGGTGAGTAGAGATCCAAATGTGGTCAATACGGGAATAGGACTGGTGCGGATTAGAGTAGTGTGCAAAATCTCGTTTTTTTGGATGGAGTTCCCTCCATATATCCGTCAATCTAGATTGAAAGATTAATCGAGCAATTTGAACACTTGTTTTATTGGGCCTAACAACTTGTGATCTTAAGGGTTTGGATTTGTCCAGACTAGAATCAAAAGCTGTGTTAGAGTCCCCCCCCATAACTATGATCCCCTCCATAGACGGTCCAAGTGACTGGAACAATTGTTTAAAAAACTGTTTTTGTCCTCTGTTAGGGGCGTAGTAAGATATAAAGGTATATAGCTTATTATCGATAGTTCCCTTGACCAATAGGAACCTTCCCTCCTGGTCTCTGAGTTCCAACTCAAGATTGAATTTGCAATTCTTAGAAAACAATATTGCCACTCCCTTGGTCTTATCTTCAGCCTTAGACAAGTAAAAAACTGGAAAATGGGCATGAAGAAACAATGGGGTGTACCGCTGAGGGAAATGGGTCTCTTGTAAGAGTACTACATCAATATGACGGGATCTATAGGCTTGGAGGGCTTTCCTTCTTTTGACTGGGGAATTTAATCCCTGGGTGTTGTGAGACACAACACGAAGGGGTAAAGAGTTAGTGTTAGTGCCGGCCATGGAGCAAAAGGGGGAGAACTCCAAATAACCCACAGCCACCTACCTTCCTCCAGGAAGAACCAAGGGCATATAATGAAAGGTCTTTCACTATGTTAGGGGAGGATATACATAGCATCACTTCACAGGTAAATCTCAATGACATGTAGGCTGAAAAAGAAAAAAGTTAGAATGAAAGAAGAAGAGTAAAAAAAATATTCAAATAAAAATAATATCAGTTGTAAAACGCAGTGTAACGAAAGGCCTATAAGCGGCCCAGAATGGGAGGAGGGGTATGGCTCCCTCCCCTCATTCAGAAAAAAATAAGTAGTATAGCCCAGATGTAGGGCTATATACCTACCCCTCAGCATGGTTTACAACCAAACTGAGCGGTAGGTGGAGGCACAATGCAGCAGCACCAGCCAGTGACAGCACTCAAACTAACGATGTAATATTAAATGAACGGAACCAAACATCCCTGGATTTCCAATATAGTAGCAATTAAGAATAGTTTAACTATTAGATTTTTTCTAAACAAGAGAGAAGAAGAAAAAAAACAAAAAAAAAACCCATTATCTATTGAAAATTTAGCAACAGAACTATGTGTGGGAAAAAAAAAAAAAAAAAAAACATTATCTATTGAAAATTTAGCAACAGAACTATGTGTGGGGAAAAAAAAAAAAAAAAAAAAAAACCCCATTATCTATTGAAAATTTAGCAACAAAACTATGTGTGGGGGAAAAAAAAAAAAAACATTATCTATTGAAAATTTAGCAACAAAACTATGTGTGGGGGAAAAAAAAAAACAAAAAAAACCATTATCTATTGAAAATTTAGCAACAGAACTATGTGTGGGAAAAAAAATAATTAATAAAATAAAATAAAAAAATTAACCCCCATTGTCTATTGACAGTTTAGCAACAGAACCATGTGTCAAAAAGAGTTGCACAGGAAATCCAAGAGTCAATGTAATGAATTGTGTTTCCTCCCAAGGAACCTACAGGGGGGAAGAAAAAGATGAAATACAGTAAAGTCATGTAAATCCTCTTCATGGGGGGATGTTATCCTTTACTCTCTTAATTTTGGACATCTCCCAAAGTGGCGCAGTCGGGCTCGGAGGCGATTGGCGTTTAGATGACCCCTGCATAGAGGGAGAGGTATCCATATTTGAATCCAGCGTAATGAGTCTCAAGTCAAGTAACAGGCGTTCTCCTTCTGGGAAATTGTGAAAAACATGTTGCTTCCCATTGTACGTAAATTTCAGGGCAAAAGGGAATGCCCACCGGTATTTAATATCCTTTTTGGTCAGGGCTGCAAGGAGGGGTTTCAAAGATCTCCTCTTTTGGATGAGGTATGGGGATATGTCAGAAAAGATTTGAATAGAAGCACCTTGGAACTGTATCTGATCTTGTTGGCGGGATATTTTCATCACTTCTTCCTTGACAGAAAAAAAGTGGGGTTTTACTATAATGTCCCGTGGAGAGCCATCTTTCCTGAGGGGTCCCAAGGATCTATGCGCTCTATCCAATTCCAGTTTATTAGCTGGAATCGAAGGGAGTACATTTTTAATAAAATCTTTCACAGTTGTATGAACATCAGTGATTGATTCAGGCAGTCCTCTAATGCGAAAGTTTTCCCTTCTTGAACGATTCTCGAGGTCGTCTATTCTGGCTTGAGCGGTATCAAGCTGATCCTGCAAGAACTGCAAGTGCTCAGAATTTTGGTTTGTCTTAGTTATAGTAAAATCCAACTTATGTTCAATATGCTCTATTCTGCTTCCCAGGTTCTGAAAGTCTGCTTTAATTTCTCCTGTGATCCTGTCAGCATTTAAAGCTAACCTTTTGTCCAGCATATCAGAAATCCTGTTAAAAAGTTCAGTCATATTAAAAGACATATCAGGAGCCTGTTCAGGATGTGTATTGAGAGAGCCTATGTGAGGTAAATTCACTTCATGAGGTGGATGACCCTCAGATCCCACATAGTTCTCCTTTAGGTTCAATTTAAGCTCAGAAGGTTGTAAGGTAGCAGAGGAGTCTAAGCTCAATGACTGTGAGCTAAATGGGAGAGTTGCAGGCTGAATAACTTGCCTGCTAGTTGAGGAGACATCATTAGCAGTCTGTATCTTATTCTGAGGTGCGGCAGCCATTTTGGATTTCTCCCGTTTTTCAGAGAGCTTGTAGTTCTGTTTCTGCGCTTTTTTATATGCCTTACCTGGCATAGGTAGGTGCCTGGCACTATTCGCTGCCTTTCCCTGTAGTTTTTAACCGCAATGTGGCTTCTTTTTCCGCCGCTATTAGCGCTGTTTAGCTGGTGCTGAGCAGAGCTCCGGTCCTAAGCCTCCATCACAGGAGTCCCCGCCCACTCCTCATAGCACGTTATTTTCATTGTTCACATCAGCGCAGTATTACCTTTATTATTGTTCATTCGCTTTTCTGACACAGCTGGGTGAACTGCGAGCACCTAGCATGACGCCTATGGCTCTAATCAGGTGCCTCAAAAACACTCGCGCCGCTGTAATTCAGGCACTCGGAGCCCGAAAAGGGGCCGGGCGCCTGAATAGGGGGAGTCAGCAGCGGCCATGGATAGATTCATGCATGAATCTATCTATTGGTGATAGAGGGGGTGACAGGAGAGAGGGGGCGGTGCCTGTGCACCCTTATGGATGAAACGCATGTGCGCCACCCACAGGGGCCACACTATACCCAGTTTGTGATGATCTGGTGTCCTCCAGTGAATGCAGAAAAAGGTATTTAATTGTAAGCTAAAAAAAAAAAATCTCAAATACAGTTATAGCGTCTTCACAATTGGGTTTAAAGACAAGACAGTGACCCCTAACAGTCCCAGTGTGTGTATGAAAATGCATATAAAATTGCTGTTTTCCCGAGCTGATGTACGCATTTTCGTTAGTGTTTTGCATTAAAGCAAAGTCACGGTCAGCTTATCCACAGTTTAACTGAGACTCATTACACAGCAAGTTGCTACAGAACATGGTGGGGTTTACTGAAGCAGGGAATTGCTTTATTTTCAGTAATGCTCAAGCTGCACATTCAGTGATCTTTATTAATTTAGCCCATGACCTTGTCGGCAAAGTAAATCTGCTACTCTCCTCATAAAGTAAAACAAAATGATCAACTTTTAGGAATCTGGTACAAATCGAAAACAGTACTGAGCTTCAAATAGTTCACACACACAGATGGGATCCTTGTTAATTTTGGTGTGTACAGTATGTGAACTGAGCACGACTTTGTCAATGACCCCAGTAAAGATACAATCCGATGTACTGATTTCTTCTCTGCACTGTGTCCTTTGGGACTGCTGGTATGTTGTATTTCTATCCTGATCATTAATCTTGTAATAAAAAATAATTGAATCTCTATAAATGTTGACATTTACTTTGTTTTTCCCTGAACTTCTGAACAGTCCATCTTTCTAAAGTAAAATTAAAAGGGCTGTGCGGGTGAATGTATATATTTCAGATGAACTTTTTGTTATTTTGTAGCTGATTGTTATTCCAAATGCTCTGTAATATTTGGGAGCATGAACAGCATTTTTCTTTTGTATACCAAGGACACCCAGTCCTGATATTTACACAGCTCTGAAAGACAGCACAGCTAGGTTGACTTCTGCTGTAGTGAGGCAACACAGCGGGTCACCTCCCTACCTAGAAGAACTGTACTGTAAAAGAGCAAAAATTGACCCTTGAGGTCATCACTCTCTTCCTTTTATAGGCGGCAGGAGAGGGGCCCCCCTCCCGCTGCTTACCGGTGGAGGCGATCGGATGCTGTCCCCGCCTAGGTATTACTATTATTAGGTACTTATATAGCTCCGTCAATTTACGCAGCACTTTACATATACATTGTACATTCACATCGGTCCCTACCCTCAAGGAGCTTACAATCTAAGGTCCCTAACTTACATTCATATACTAGGGCCAATTTAGACAGAAGCCAATTAACTTATCAGCATGTCTTTGGAGTGTGGGAGGAAACCGGAGTACCCGGAGGAAACCCAAGCAAGCACAGGGAGAACATGCAAACTCCAGGCAGGTAGTAGTGGTTGGGATTTGAACCAGTGACCCTTTTTACTGCTAGGCGAGAGTGCTACCCACTACACCACTGTGCCGCCCAGGTATGGAGAGGAGTGAGGGGAAGATTGCCCCCACCTGTCTCCATATCAGTTGCAGGGTGGAAGCAATGTCAAAACGTCACTTCTGCCTAATGCTCTTAAAGGGACATTTTTTTATTATTTTTTTTTACCACTTAAGGACCGCTGCCTGTACATATACGTCAGCAGAATGGCACGGCTGGGCACAAGCACGTACAGGTACGTCCTCTTTAAGATGCCCAGCCGTGGGTCGCGCGCGCCGACAGCGGCGCGCTCGCGACCCGGTCTTGAGCTCCGTGACCACGCCCACGGGACCCGATCGCCGCTGGTGTCCCGCCATCAGGTCACAGAGCTGAAGAACGGGGAGAGGTAAGTGTAAACAAACCTCTCCCCGTGCTTCCTAGTGAGACTGTCACTGATCGTCTGTTCCCTGTCATAGGGAACGACGATCAGTGACGTCACACGTCAAGCCACGCCCCCACACAGTAAGAATCACACATTAGGTCACACTTAACCCCTTCTGCGCCCCCTGCAGGTTAACCCCTTCACTGCCAGTGTCATTTTCGCAGTAATCAGTGCATTTTTATAGCACTGATCGCTGTAAAAATTACAATGGTCCCAAAATAGTGTCAAAAGTGTCCGATGTGTCCGCTATAATGTCGCAGTCATGATAAAAAATCGCTGGTCGCCGCCATTACAAGCAGAAAAAAATATTAATAAATATGCCATAAAACTATCCCCTATTTTGTAGACGCTATAACTTTTGCGCAAACCAATCAATAAACGCTTATTGCGATTTTTTTACCAAAAATATGTAGAAGAATACGTATCGGCCTAAACGGAGGAAAATAAATACATTTTTATATATTTTTTGGAGATATTTTTTATAGCTCTATTTTTGTTTATTGCGCAAAAAATTAAATCCGCAGAGGTGATCAAATACCACCAAAAGAAAGCTCTATTTGTGGGAAAAAAAGTATGCCAATTTTGTTTGGGAGCCACGTTGCACAACCGCGCAATTGTCAGTTAAAGCGACACAGTGCCGAATCGCAAAAGTGGCCTGGTCCTTTAGCTACAAAATGGTCCGGGGCTTAAGTGGTTAAATAACATAAAAATTTTTAAATAAAATGTTATTGCATTTTTGTCTAAATATGAGATCTCTTTTTGACCCCAGATCCCATATTTAAGAGGACCTGTCATGCTTTTTTCTATTACAAGGGATGTTTTTTTTTTAAAGCGCCCTGTCCCGACGAGCTCGCACGCAGAAGCGAACGCATATTTGAGCAGCGCCCGCATATAAAAAAACGGTGTTCAAACCACACATGTGAGGTATCGCCGTGATCGTTAGAGCAAGAGCAATAATTCTAGCCCTAGACCCCCTCTGTAACTCAAAACATGCAACCTGTAGAATTTTTTAAATGTCGCCTATGGAGATTTTTAAGGGTAAATGTTTGTCACCATTCCACGAGCGGGCGCAACTTTGAAGCGTGACATGTTGGGTATCCATTTACTCGGCGTAACATTATCTTTCACAATATGAAAAACAAAAAGTTGGGCTAACTTTACTGTTGTCTTATTTCTTAATTAAAAAAGTGATTTTTTTCCCCAAAAAGTGCAGATGAGCAAATACGGTGTGACAAAAAGTATTGCAACGACCGCCATATTATTCTCTAGGGTGTTAGAAAAAATATATAATGTTTGGGGGTTCTAAGTAATTTTCTAGCAAAAAAAAACCTGTTTTTAAATTGTAAACACCAAATCTCAGAAAGAGGCTCGGTCCTTAAGTGGTTAAATTCAGCATGAATTGGGTGTGGCGGCCGCTCCATACTGGGCCCCCGGGGCGTCCGCTCCCAAAATCCATGTGCCCGCCATCATCTCTCTGCTCTGCATCGCCGCTCAGAGAGATCTCTCTGCTGTGTATTGTCACCTGACTGCATGAGTACCACCCACCGGGGGGGCAGGTGGTCTGTTTGCTGCCCCCAGGGAGGTTGGGTGGTTTGTTTGCCACCCCCCCTCGGCTGGAGCATCAGCCGCCACTGGTACCAAGTGTATGCCTTTTTTAACTGTCTGGCCTTTGTAAATAGATCCAGCAATTACTCACATTACCCCTTATGCCTGTTAGCATGTGTAATTTGTACAGATGATTTTCCTCTATAGCCTTGACTGCTAAGATCGAGCTAAGGCATAACAGTAGTTTACTCATCTTTTGAAATTGGCTGTACTTTTTTGCAATGGCTGGCATATATCCACGTCACTTTACAGCTGTAGCAGTTGTCAGTAGAGATTTTTTTTTGCAAGAAAATTATGTTGAACCCCCAAACATTATATATTTTTTTAAAGCAAAGGCCCTACAGATTAAAATGGTGGGTGTTGCATTTTTTTTTTCCACACAGTATTTGCGCAGCGATTTTTCAAACGCATTTTTGGGGGAAAAAATACACTTTTTTAATTTTAATGCACTAAAACACACTATATTGCCCAAATGTTTGATGAAATAAAAAAGATGATCTTAGGCCGAGTACATAGATACCAAACACGACCTGCTTTAAAATTTTGCACAAACTACATACATTTTTAAAAGCCTTTAAAAGCCTTTACAGGTTACCACGTTAGATTTACAGAGGAGGTCTACTGCTAAAATTACTGCCCTCGATCTGACCTTTGCGGTGATACCTCACAAGCATGATGCAATTGCTGTTTACATATGACGCCAGACCGACGCTTGCGTTCGCCATTGCGCAAGAGCAGGGCGGGACAGGGGTGCTTTTTTTAATTTATTTTTTATTATTAATTTTGCTTTTTTATTTTATTTTTAAACAGTTTCTTCCATATTTTATTTTTTTTATCATTTTTATTGTTATCTCAGGGAATGTAAATAGTCCCTATGATAGCAATAGGTAGTGACAGGTACTCTTTTTTTGAAAAAAACAAGATCGGTGGGATAAAATGCTTTCCCAATTTCCCAATGGCGCTTTTTATATCCGGGGGGGAACTTTCCCTCCCACTGCTTTTAAAAGCAGTCCAGAGGCTAATTAGCCGCTAGGATTGCTTTTACATGAAAGCCGGCCGCTGGCTGAAAAGAATGATACCAAGATGATACCTAAACCTGCAGGCATCATTCTGCTATAACCATTCAAAGTCCAGCAACATACCAGTACGTTGCTGGTCCTTGTTGGACATGTATTGTAATCTTTTTTTTCATGCAGCCTGTTGACTGAACGAAAAAAAGTGATTGATCGGTGGGTATGCCCACCATTAGAATACCTCCCTTCATCCACCCACTTCTAATGATGGGCATACATGCACCATTTATATATGCCGAAGCATGGGGGCATCCTCCCGCAAAAGTTATGCCGCACACACATGGTCGGACTTTTCCACGGGCAAGCCTCTGTCGGAATTTTGACCGTATGTACGCGGCATTAGGAGCAAAATCGCTCCTCCGCCCTTGCTGCCCCCATGCTTCGACATATATGCTTTTTTTTTTAACTGTGGTGGTGAAATCACCTCCTACAGCACTGGAGTCGCAGGGATCAGGCCTGTCTCTGCGAAAGCTGCAGTTATGTGTGTTGTGTTTTGTAAGTGACAGTGATCGATCGATACTGCACTTGGGTGGCCTGAGCTGGATGGAGGGGCAAAACGCAGGTGCTAGTAGGTATCTGGGCTGATCCCGCTAACACTGCATTTTTGGGAACCCTAAACTGCTGGGGACACTAGTATAGATCTGATCAGATCAGATATTGATCTGTTCAGATACTATACCACTAAGGAAGGTGTATGCTTCACGCGTGGGTGTTAGCGTTACTGGCACTAACCTGATGCTGCCTGGGGTGACGCAGACCCTCTCTGACGCTAAAACCTAATTGATATCCCCCGCCGGGCGATCAGGAGGTTAAACCTTTATTGGGTTATATACGGCGGGTGCCCTGACACTATGAAAAGCAAACTAACTAACCAGCGTCACCCGTAACACTTATATGGTGATCACTGGTGAAAGGGTTAACTAGGGGCAATCAGGGGGTTAAACCTTTATTAGGTAATATATGGGGGTACCTGACGCTATATAAAAACCTGACAAGGAACCTAAATAACAAAATAACTAACTGGCTAACCAGTGTCACCAGTAACACTTATACGGTGATCACTGGTGAAAGGGTTAACTAGGGGCAATTAGGGGCTTAAACCTTTATTAGGTAATATATGGGGGTACCTGACGCTATAAAAACCTGCGGCGAACCTAAAAAAAATAACTGGCTACCTAGCGGCACCACCGACACTAATACAGCGATCAGAAAAAAGATCGCTTAGTGACACTGGCAAAAGGGGGTGAAAGGGTTACCTGGGGGACGATCAAGGGGTTAAACCTTTATTAGGTAATATATGGGGGTACCTGACGCTATAAAAACCTGCGGCGAACCTAAAAAAAATAACTGGCTACCTATCGGCACCATCGACACTAATACAACGATCAGAAAAACGATTGCTTAGTGACACTGGCAAAAGGGGGTGAAAGGGTTACCTGGGGGGCGATCAAGGGGTTAAACCTTTATTAGGTAATATATGGGGGTACCTGACGCTATAAAAACCTGCGGTGAACCTAAAAAAAATAACTGACTACCTAGCGGCATCACCGACACTAATACAGCGATCAGAAAAACGATCGCTAAGTGACAGTGGTGCTAGGGGGTGAAAGGGTTACCTGGGGGGCGATCAAGGGGTTAAACCTTTATATGGGGGGGGGTTAGGGGGCTACACTGGACCTAAAACTAACTGCCCTGACACTTTTACAGTCACAAATGTCACTGATTGCAGTAATCAGTAAATAAATGGTCACTGCAATCAGTGACACTGTGACTGGGGGGGGTGATCTGGGGGTGTCTGGGGGGGGGGCGATCGTGTTCCTATGTGTCCTGGTGTCAGTGTACTAACCTGTGTGTCTCCTCTCCACGGCGCTCGGTATATGTGAGCGCCGCAGGAGAGATGACATCACTTCCTCCTGCCTGTGTAAACATTACACAGGCAGAGGAAGCATTTCATTCGCCGGGAGCGATCGCCAGGGGGTGGCCGGAAACGAATGGCCGTCCCCTCATCACAGATCGCTCCCGCACCGAGAACCACCGCTCGCTGTACCGGAGGGGCGTCCGATTGGACCCCCCACCCATACGAAGGCAGTCACGTACAGGTACGTGATTGTGCCTGTCCGTGCCATTTTGCCGACGTATATGTACAGTGAGCGGTCGTTAAGTGGTTAAATATCGTACCTGGGGGGTGTCTAAAGTATGCCTGTGAAGTGGCACATGTTTCCCATGTTTAGAACTGTCCCTGCACAAAATGACATTTCTAAAGGAAAAAAAGTAATTTAAAACTGCTTGCGGCTTTAATGAAATGTATGGTCCCGGGAATATGGATGAAAATCATTGAGAAAAATTGCATGGGTACCCCCCCCCCCCCCCCCAGCCCACTACCAGCCCCTTTGGGTCTTGTATGGATATTAAGGGGAACCCCACACCCAAAGTAAAAAAAGGCCCTATATACTCTGAACAGCAGTATACAGGAGGTGCAAACAAGACAGGGACTGTAGGTTTGTTCTTAAGTAGAATCTGTTTGTAATTTGGAACAGGTACATTTTTTAAGTGTAGCTCCAGCCAAAAAATCAATTTTTAAGCTTTTTGGAAAACATAGGGAAGGGTTATCACCCCTGTAACATTTGTTTTGCTGTCTGTGCACCTGTTCAGAAGATTTCACCTCACTTTCCGTCCCAATGACAAATGTTTTTTGAAGATTTGGGGGTTTTAGTGAAACAAGGATTGGTGATAAAGCATCAGTGCAGAGGAGACACCTTTTTCCCATATTAACTCTTACAGGAGAAAATTTCCCTTCCTAGGGGTAGATTTCCTCTCACATCCTGTTGTCTCCTTCCGTTTGCAAGTAGGAGTCGTTTGTAAGTTGGATGTTTGAAAGTAGGGGTCTGCCGTATATACTCTGCAGAAATTTGGCCCTTAGGTGTTGGTGTTGTCACAACACTGTAAGCCCTCACAGTTACTCTTGGTGGGCGCTGGAACGCCCTGCTGTGAACTATTATATCAAGAATTGTAATTACATGCCATTGTTGAACAGTGGTAGGAAAAATTGGGCCTTTGGTGGTGGTGGTGGTGCTGGTGCCACAACACTAAGTCCTCACAGTTACTCTTGGTGGGCGCAGGAATGGGCCCAGCTGTGAAATATTAGATCAAGAATTGTAATCACATGCCCCTGTTGAACAGGGGCAGAAAAATTGGGCCTTTGGTGGTGGTGATGGTGGTGGTGTTGCCACAACACTGTAAGCCCTCACAGTTACTCTTGGTGGGCGCAGGAATGGGCCCTGCTGTGAATTATTAGATCAGCCCAACTGGCCCAGCTACTAAAATACCATGCCACTAAAGAAACTCCCCTTTGGGTAATGATAGAAGCTGTCGACTGTAATCCCTTATCAGTAGCAAATCTCCTATGGCTTTCACCTGCACAATGCCGAACACTAACAAACCCCGTCACGAAGCTTAGTCTCTCAATCTGGGATAGATTACGATCTCGTTTTGGTCTTCAATCTAGTCACAATCCCCTTCTTTCTTTCCTTAATAATCCTTCCTTTTACCCAGCGTGGACACTCCCTTCATCTTTCAAAGTTTGGTCAAAAACAGAACTTACTCGAGCCCATCACTTTTACAAATCCACAACTATTATTCCCTTCACTACACTTCAAGAAACACACTCTCTGCCACATACGAAAACATTCCGCTATCTACAAATTAAAAACTTTCTATCCCAGAATGTCCCCTCAGACTCACCTTCCCCAAGTTTGACAATTTTCGAACAAGCCTGTAACTCTGATCCTCACAGACGTGGACTTATCTCTGATCTCTACGCGCTACTTTTATCACACACATCTGCTTCCCCCCTATCTTACATCGCAAAATGGGAAGCTGATTTCAACCTTCAACCAGACACTCTAAATTGGACCCAAATATGGCAAAATACTAAAACGGCCACTCCAAATATAGTGGCCTTAGAGACCAATTACAAGGTGCTCACCAGATGGTACCTAGTACCGGCCAGGATCGCAAAGTTTTCTCCCCAATACCCCTCTTATTGTTTTCGAGGTTGCTCTGACCTGGGCACATATTTACATATTTGGTGGGACTGTCCCAAAGTCCGAACCTTTTGGTTTGAAATATTCAAGATTCTCTCCACCATTTTCAAAACTGACTTACCTCCTGATCCAACAGTAGCAATTAGTGATGAGCCGAACACCCCCGGGTTCGGTTCGCACCAGAACCCGCGAACGGACCGAAAGTTTGCACGAACATTAGAACCCTATTAAATACAATGGATGCGAACGTTCGGATTCTAAAGTGCTAATTATAACGACTATTATCCATGTTATTGTCCGAAACAGAGTTTGGGAACCCGGCTTCTGCACCAGGGGACATGTATCAATGCAAAAAGAAGTTTTAAAAATGGACGTTTTCCGGGAGCTGTCATTTTAACCACTTAACGACCGCCCACCGCCGATTTACGTCGGCAGAATGGCACGGACAGGCAGAATCACGTAGATCTACGTGATCGCCTTTGTGCAGTTGGGGGGTCCATCCGGACCCCCCTTCACTGCAGTGAGCGGCCGTTAAGTGTTCGGGAGCGATCAGGCATGAGGGGGGGGCGCTCGATTCCGCCCCCCCCCCTCGCGATCGCTCCCGGCCAATGAAAATGCTTCCTCCGCCATGTGATGTAAACAAGGCTGGAGGAAGTGATGTCATCTCCCTCGCCGCGGTCTTTCCGTTCCCGGCGCCGAGCAGAGAAGAAGCAGGTTAGTGCACCAACAGTCCACTGACACGTAGGTACACATAGGCACACAAATCACCCCCCAGTCACCCCCAGATCACCCCCCAGGTCACCCCAAAGCCCCCAATCACAGTGTCACTGATTGCAGTGATCATTTATTTTACTGATCACTGCATTTAGTGTCATCTGTGATTGTAAAAAGTTGCAGGGCAGTTAGGATTAGGCCCCTTTAGGTCCAGGGTAGCCCCCTAACCCCCCCTAATAAAGGTTTAACCCCTTGATCACCCCCCAGGTAACCCTTTCACCCCCTAACTTCAGCGTCACTAAGCGATTGTTTTTCCGATCGCTGTATTCGTGTCGCTGGTGTTTTAGATAGGCAGTTATTTTTTTTTAGGTTCGCCGCAGGTTTTTATTAGTGTCAGGTACCCCCATATATTATTTTAACCCCCTGATTGCCCCTAGAGTTAACCCTTTCACCAGTGATCGCCGTATAAGCGTCACTGGTGTCACTGGTTAGCCAGTAAGTTATTTAGTTATTTAGGTTACCCGTCAGGTTTTTATATAGTGTCAGGTACCCCCATATTTAACCTAATAAAGGTTTTAACCCCCTGATTGCCCCTAGTTAACCCTTTCACCAGTGATCACCATATAAAGGTTACGGGTGACGCTGGTTGATTAGTTTGCTTTTTATAGCATCAGGGCACCCGCCGTATATAACCCAATAAAGGTTTAACCCCCCTGATCGCCCGGCGGGTGAGATCAATTAGGTTTTAGCGCCAGAGAGGGTCTGCGTCGCCCCAGGCAGTGTTAGGTTAGTGACAGTAACGCTAACACCCACGCGTAAAGCATACACCCCCTTAGTGGTATAGTATCTGATCAGATCTGATCAGATCTATACTAGCATCCCCAGCGGTTTAGGGTTCCCAAAAACGCAGTGTTAGCGGGATCAGCCCAGATACCTGCTAGCGCCTGCGTTTAGCCCCTCCGCCCAGCCCAGCCCAGCCCAGCCCACCCAAGTGCAGTATCGATCGATCACTGTCACTTACCAAACACAACACACATAACTGCAGCGTTCGCAGTGCTTGGTTTTTGGGGCCCTGTACGCGGCTAGGCTCCCAAAAAGTCCCACACATGTGGTATCCCCGTACTCAGGAAAAGCAGCAGAATGTATTTTGGGGTGCAATTCCACATATAACCATGGCATGTGTGAGCAATATATCATTTAGTGACAACTTTTTGTACATTTTTTTTTTCTTTTTGTCATTATTCAATCATTTGGGACAAAAAAAAAAAATATTCAATGGGGTCAACATGCCTCTCAGCAAATAGCTTGGGGTGTCTACTTTCCAAAATGGGGTCATTTGGGGGGGGTTTTGTGCCATCTTGGCATTTTATGGCCTTCAAAACTGTGATAGGTAGTGAGGAGGGAAATCAAAAATGTATGCCCTTAGAAACCTTGAAGGCGGTGCTTGGTTTTTGGGGTCCCGTACGCGGCTAGGCTCCCAAAAAGTCCCACACATGTGGTATCCCCGTACTCAGGAGAAGCAGCAGAATGTATTTTGGGGTGTAAATTCACATATGCCCATGGCATGTGTGAGCAATATATCATTTAGTGACAACTTTGTGCAAAAAAAAAAAAGTTTGTCATATTCCCGCAACTTGTGGCAAAATATAAAATATTCCATGGACTGAACATGCCTCTCAGTAAATAGCTTGGGGTGTCTACTTTCCAAAATGGGGTCATTTGGGGGGGTTTTGTGCTATTTTGGCATTTTATGGCCTTCGAAACTGTGATAGGTAGTGAGGAGTGAAATCAAAAATTTGCGCCCTTAGAAATCCTGAAGGCGGTGCTTGGTTTCCGGGGTCCCGTACGTGGCTAGGCTCCTAAAAAGTCCCACACATGTGGTATCCCCGTACTCAGGAGAAGCAGCAGAATGTATTTTGGGGTGCAATTCCACATATAACCATGGCATGTGTGAGCAATATATCATTTAGTGACAACTTTTTGTAATTTTTTATTTTTTTTTGTCATTATTCAATCACTTGGGACAAAAAAAAAAAATATTCAATGGGCTCAACATGCCTCTCAGCAATTTCCTTGGGGTGTCTACTTTCCAAAATGGGGTCATTTGGGGGGGTTTTGTACTGCCCTGCCATTTTAGCACCTCAAGAAATGAGATAGGCAGTCATAAATTTAAAGCTGTGTAAATTTCAGAAAATGTACCCTAGTTTGTAAACGCTATAACTTTTGCGCAAACCAATAAATATACGCTTATTGACATTTTTTTTACTAAAGACATGTGGCTGAATACATTTTGGCCTAAATGTATGACTAAAATTGAGTTTATTCGATTTTTCTTATAACAAAAAGTAGAAAATATCTTTTTTTTTCGAAATTTTCGTTCTTTTTCCATTTATATCGCAAAAAATAAAAATCGCAGAGGCAATCAAATACCATTAAAAGAAAGCTCTATTTGTGGGAAGAAAAGGACGCAAATTTCATTTGGGTACAACATTGCATGTCCGCACAATTTACAGTTAAAGCAGCGCAGTGCCGAATCCCAAAAACAGGCTTGGTCCTAATGGCCCGAAATGGTCCGGGGCTTAAGTGGTTAATGATGCATAAAGTGAAAAAAAAAAAGTCAAATATTCCTTTAAATATTGTACCTGGGGGGTGTATAAAGTATGCCTGTGAAGTGCCACGTGTTTCCCGTGTTTAGAACTGTCCCTGCACAAAATAACATTTCTAAAGAAAGTCATTTAAAACTGCTTGCGGCTTTAAAGCAATGTCTGGTCCCGGTAATATGGATGAAAATCTTTAGGAAAAATGGCATAGCTACCCCATCAACCCCCCCCCTACCCCAGCCCATTACCAGCCCCTTTGGGTCTTGTATGGATATTAAGGGGAACCCCGCACACAAAATAAAAAAGGACCTATATACTCTGAACAGCCGTATACAGGCGGTGCATACAAGACAGGGACTGTAGGTTTGTTCTTATGTAGAATCTGTTTATAATTTTGGAACAGCTGCATTGTTTAAGTGGAGCTCCATGGCAAATTCCTTTTTTTTAGCTTTTTGTAAAACATAGGGAACGGTTATCACCCCTGTCACATTTTTTTTGCTGTCTGTGCCCCTGTTCAGAACATTTCACCTCACTTTGCGTCCCAATGACAACTGTTTTTGAAATGTGGTGTTTTTATTGAAACAAGGATTGGTGATAAAGCATCAGTAGAGAGGAGACACCTTTCTCCCATATTAATTCTTAAAGGAGAGAATTTTCCTTCCAAGGGGTAGATTTCCTCTCACTTCCTGTTGTCTTCTTCCGTTTGCAAGTAGTAGTAGTTTGTAAGTTGGATGTTTGAAAGTAGGGACCTTCCGTTTATACTCTGCAGAAATTGGCCCCTTAGGTGTTGGTGTTGGCACAACACTGAAAGCACTCACAGTTATTCTTGGTGGGTGCTGGAACGCCCTGCTGTCAACTATTATATCAGGAATTGTAATAACATATAATTGTTGATCAGTGGTAGTAAAAATTTGGCCTTTGATGGTGATGCTGGTGCCACAACACTGTAAGGCCTGACAGTTACTCTTGGTGGGCGCAGCAATGGGCCCTGCTGTGAATTATTAGATCAATAATTATAATTGCATGCCCCTGTTGAACAGGGGCTGAAAAATTGGGCCTTTGGTGGTGGTGGTGGTGGTGATGGTGGTGCTGGTGCCACAACACTGTAAGGCCTGACAGTTACTCTTGGTGGGCGCAGCAATGGTCCCTGCTGTGAATTATTAGATCAATAATTGTAATTGCATGCCCCTGTTGAACAGGGGCTGAAAAATTGGGCCTTTGGTGGTGGTGGTGGTGGTGATGGTGGTGCTGGTGCCACAACACTGTAAGGCCTGACAGTTACTCTTGGTGGGCGCAGCAATGGTCCCTGCTGTGAATTATTAGATCAATAATTATAATTGCATGCCCCTGTTGAACAGGGGCTGAAAAATTGGGCCTTAGGCACTGGTGGCACAACACTGCAACCCCTCACAGATACTGTACTTGGAGCACAGCAATGAGGCCTGTTGCAAAGTATTGCATCAAAAATTTTAATTACACGCCCCTGTTAAACAGGGGCTGAAAAATTGGGCCTTAGCCACTGGTGGCGTCACCCATAAACCAAAATGATCTTCCAAGCTATCATCGTTAATCGTATCATTGAGGAGGAGGAGGAGGATAACCAGTCAACATAACAGCACAGGCACTCAGCATCAGCATCAGTCTTGAAGGGATGTGACATTTTAAAATCAATTAGTCTGTTATATCAGCATCTGGTGTGTGGTAGCTGGTGGTGATCCAAGACTGCTTCATCTTGATGAAAGTCAGTCGATCAACCGAGTCGGTGGACAGGCGCACCCTGTGATCCGTGACAAATCCTCCAGCAGCACTGAATGTGCGTTCTGAAAGAACGCTGGATGCAGGACAGGCCAGTAGCTCAATTGCATACTGTGCAAGCTCTGGCCAGTGATCCATCCTCAAGACCCAGTAAGCCAGAGGATTTTCGGTGGGGAAGGTGTCCAAGTCTGACCTTGCCCCTAGGTATTCCTGGACCATGTATATCAGACGCTGGCGATGGTTGCTGGAACCGATCATACTTTGGGGCTGCGGACTAAAGAATTGTCTGAACGCATCGGTCAGACGGCCACCTTCCCCACCGCTCCTTCTTTGACTGCCCGAAGCCTCAGCAACTCGTTGTCCAGGACCAGGAGTTTGTAACCTCACAGTCTCTGGGAACGCGTTGCACAGACCTTTCTGCAAGGCCTCCCGGAGTTGTCTCATCCTCTGCTCCCTCTGCGACGGTACGATAAGGTCCGCAACCTTACCCTTGTACCGTGGATCAAGGAGAGTGGCCAGCCAGTAATGGTCCCTCTCCTTGATCCGAAGAATACGAGGATCCTTCCGCAGACTTTGCAGGATCAGGGAGGCCATGCAGCGTAGGTTAGCTGAGGCATTCAGTCCGGAGTCCTCTGGGTCACTAAGGACGACATGATCCGCAGCCACCTCCTCCCAGCCACGTACAAGTCCACTGGTTTCTTGGGACTGTAAATCATCCCTAAAAGACTGCTGCTGATGATGCTGAGTGCCAGCCTCCACCTCCATGCTGACACAATCCTCCTCCTCCTCCTCCTCCTCCTCCTCTTCCTGTGCGATGGGTGTTTCAGAAGGAACACTGTCTGGGTAAAGGGGGCCTTGAGAGGCAAGGAAGTCCTCCTCTTCCTGCCTCTGTTCTGCCTCAAGTGCCCTGTCCATTATTCCACGCAGCGTGTGCTCCAACAGGTGGACAAGAGGTACAGTGTCACTGATGCATGCACTGTCACTGCTCACCATCCTCGTGGCCTCCTCAAATGGTGCCAGGACAGTGCATGCATCCCTGATCATGCCCCACTGGCGTGGTGAAAAAAACCCGAGCTCCCCTGACCCTGTCCTGGTGCCGTAGTCGCACAGGTACTCATTGATGGCCCTCTGCTGCGTGTGCAGCCGCTGCAGCATGGCCAACGTTGAGTTCCACCTGGTGGGCATGTCACATATAAGGCGGTTCTTGGGCAGGTTCAACTCCTTTTGAAGCTCAGCCAGGCGAGCACTGGCATTATAAGATCTGCGGAAATGCACACAGACTTTCCTGGCCTGCCTCAGGACATCCTGTAAGCCCGGGTACCTGCCCAAGAACCGCTGCACCACCAGGTTAAGGACGTGAGCCATACAGGGCACATGGGTCAGTTGTCCCTGTCGGAGGGCGGAGAGGAGGTTGGTGCCATTGTCGCAAACCACCATTCCTGGCTTAAGCTGGCGTGGCGTCAACCACCTCTCGGCCTGCCCCTGCAGAGCAGACAGGACCTCTGCCCCAGTGTGGCTCCTGTCCCCCAAACACACCAGCGCAAGCACGGCATGGCATCTTTTTGCCTGCGTACTTGCGTAGCCCCTTGAACGCCTACGGAGCACCGCTGGTTCCGAGGACAAACCACAGGAAGAGGCCATGGAGGAAGAAGAAGAGGAGGGGGTGGAGGAGAGAGGTGTGTCACAACCAGTAGTAGCATTTTGGAGGCGTGGCGGTGGAACAACCTCCAACACTACTGCACCTTGTTCTGCATCCTTCCCAGCTGCCAAAAGAGTGACCCAATGGGCCGTGAAAGAAAGGTAACGTCCCTGTCCATGCCTGCTGGACCATGAGTCAGCGGTAATATGCACCTTACCGCTGACCGCCCTGTCCAGCGAGGCCAAGACATTGCCTTCCACATGCCTGTAGAGAGCCGGAATAGCCTTCCGTGCGAAAAAGTGGCGTTTGGGAACCTGCCACTGAGGAACCGCACATTGCACAAACTCACGGAAGGGGGCCCAGTCTACCAACTGAAAAGGCAGCAGTTGAAGCGCTAGCAATTTAGCCAAGCTAGCATTCAACCGCTGGGCATGTGGATGGCTGGGAGTGAACTTCTTTCGACGGTCCAGCAGCTGGGGCAGGGAAATTTGCCTGCTAGAATCGGACGTCGGTGTACTGCTAGCAGAGTGCCCGCAAGTACTTGGCTGTGACACACCTAATTCTACACCTTCATTCCTCTCAGAGCAGGTTTCAGAGAGGACTGAAGGTATACTGGGGTTGGAGATCCCAGCTGATGCGGTGCAAGAAGAGGTCAGCTTTGTTCTTTGGTGTGGGTCTTTAAGGTAGGCTTGCCAACGAGCTGCATGGCAGGTCAACATATGTCTGATCAAGCATGTGGTGCCCAAGCGGCTGATGTTTTGGCCACGCGATATACGCTTGAGACATATGTTGCAAACAGCAGCTGTGCGATCTGATGCACTCGCCTCAAAAAAGGCCCACACCAAAGAACTTTTTGAATGACGGGCAGAGGCAGCGCCCTGCACAGGCGGAGCTCTGCGGTGTGATTTCGTCGGTGTGCTGCCCATACGCTGGCCACTCAAGGGCATCCTGCCTCGTTGGAGATGTGCCTCCTCCTCATTCTCCTCCTCCTCCTCCTCCTCTCTCCTATTAGGCACCCACGTGGAGTCAGTGACCTCATCATCCCCTCCCTCCTCATCACTGGAGCCAATCTGGCAGTATGCTGCAGCTGCTGGAGCATGACTGCCAGATTGGTGTCCTTCTTGAGCATCCCCTCTCTCTGCTCTCACGCTGCTGCCTTCCTCTAGCTGGGTATCATCATCAGATCCTTCCAAACGCTGGGCATCCTCCTGGAGCATGTACCCAACACTGTGCTCAAACAGTTTGGGGGACTCCTCAGGAGGAGGGCATGGTGGGTCTAGGGAAGGATTGACTAATGAAGATAATGATACCAGAGAAGAGGACGCTTTGGCAGCTGCTTTGCCAGTACCCTGAGCCTGGGTGAGAGAGGATGAGGAGGATGAGGTGGGCTTGGTCATCCACTCTACCAAGTCTTCGGCATGATGTGGCTCAACATGTGCAGCTGCCGAAAACAAGGACAAGCGTGTCCCATGGCCATGTGCTGATGACAATGCACCACGTACACGACCAGCACTGTTGCCCCCAGACACAGAGCCTGCTTGCCCTCTTTTTTTGCCTCCTGACTGTCTGCCTCTCCTTGGTTGCCTTCCAGACATTTTAATGGATGGCCTGCAGGGAGATGGGAAAAACAGCAATAAGGGCTACCTTCAGGTGTATATTGTGCAGGAGGCTTAGCAACAATGACACTGACACTGTCCCCTGCCTATCCTTCTCTGTCCCTAAACACAAGGATTGAAAATATGGTTCAGCAAAAAAGTTTTAGAACCGAATAGCACACTGACACTTTCCCTCACTGTCCTACTCTGTCCCTCGCTACAAACAAGATTTAGCACAGAATAGCACACTGATAATTTCTACGAGTGTCCTTCTCTGTCCCTCAACTCAAGGATTGAAAATATGGAACAGCAAAATTGGTTTAGAACAGAATAGCACACTGTCAGTTTCACTCACTGTACCTCTCTGTCCCTCAACTCAAGGATTGAAAATATGGAACAGCAAAATTGGTTTAGAACAGAATAGCACACTGTCAGTTTCACTCACTGTACCTCTCTGTCCCTCAACTCAAGGATTGAAAATATGGAACAGCAAAATTGGTTTAGAACAGAATAGCACACTGTCAGTTTCACTCACTGTACCTCTCTGTCCCTCAACTCAAGGATTGAAAATATGGAACAGCAAAATTGGTTTAGAACAGAATAGCACACTGTCAGTTTCACTCACTGTACCTCTCTGTCCCTCAACTCAAGGATTGAAAATATGGAACAGCAAAATAGTTTTAGAACAGAATAGCACACTGACACTTTCCCTCACTGTCCTACTCTGTCCCTCCCTACAAACAAGATTTAGCACAGAATAGCACACTGATAATTTCTACGAGTGTCCTTCTCTGTCCCTCAACTCAAGGATTGAAAATATGGAACAGCAAAATAGTTTTAGAACAGAATAGCACACTGACACTTTCCCTCACTGTCCTACTCTGTCCCTCCCTACAAACAAGATTTAGCACAGAATAGCACACTGATAATTTCTACGAGTGTCCTTCTCTGTCCCTCAACTCAAGGATTGAAAATATGGAACAGCAAAATTGGTTTAGAACAGAATAGCACACTGTCAGTTTCACTCACTGTACCTCTCTGTCCCTCAACTCAAGGATTGAAAATATGGAACAGCAAAATTGGTTTAGAACAGAATAGCACACTGTCAGTTTCACTCACTGTACCTCTCTGTCCCTCAACTCAAGGATTGAAAATATGGAACAGCAAAATTGGTTTAGAACAGAATAGCACACTGTCAGTTTCACTCACTGTACCTCTCTGTCCCTCAACTCAAGGATTGAAAATATGGAACAGCAAAATTGGTTTAGAACAGAATAGCAAACTGTCAGTTTCACTCACTGTACCTCTCTGTCCCTCAACTCAAGGATTGAAAATATGGAACAGCAAAATAGTTTTAGAACAGAATAGCACACTGACACTTTCCCTCACTGTCCTACTCTGTCCCTCCCTACAAACAAGATTTAGCACAGAATAGCACACTGATAATTTCTACGAGTGTCCTTCTCTGTCCCTCAACTCAAGGATTGAAAATATGGAACAGCAAAATTGGTTTAGAACAGAATAGCACACTGTCAGTTTCACTCACTGTACCTCTCTGTCCCTCAACTCAAGGATTGAAAATATGGAACAGCAAAATTGGTTTAGAACAGAATAGCACACTGTCAGTTTCACTCACTGTACCTCTCTGTCCCTCAACTCAAGGATTGAAAATATGGAACAGCAAAATTGGTTTAGAACAGAATAGCACACTGTCAGTTTCACTCACTGTACCTCTCTGTCCCTCAACTCAAGGATTGAAAATATGGAACAGCAAAATTGGTTTAGAACAGAATAGCACACTGTCAGTTTCACTCACTGTACCTCTCTGTCCCTCAACTCAAGGATTGAAAATATGGAACAGCAAAATAGTTTTAGAACAGAATAGCACACTGACACTTTTCCTCACTGTCCTACTCTGTCCCTCCCTACAAACAAGATTTAGCACAGAATAGCACACTGATAATTTCTACGAGTGTCCTTCTCTGTCCCTCAACTCAAGGATTGAAAATATGGAACAGCAAAATTGGTTTAGAACAGAATAGCACACTGTCAGTTTCACTCACTGTACCTCTCTGTCCCTCAACTCAAGGATTGAAAATATGGAACAGCAAAATTGGTTTAGAACAGAATAGCACACTGTCAGTTTCACTCACTGTACCTCTCTGTCCCTCAACTCAAGGATTGAAAATATGGAACAGCAAAATTGGTTTAGAACAGAATAGCACACTGTCAGTTTCACTCACTGTACCTCTCTGTCCCTCAACTCAAGGATTGAAAATATGGAACAGCAAAATTGGTTTAGAACAGAATAGCACACTGTCAGTTTCACTCACTGTACCTCTCTGTCCCTCAACTCAAGGATTGAAAATATGGAACAGCAAAATAGTTTTAGAACAGAATAGCACACTGACACTTTCCCTCACTGTCCTACTCTGTCCCTCCCTACAAACAAGATTTAGCACAGAATAGCACACTGATAATTTCTACGAGTGTCCTTCTCTGTCCCTCAACTCAAGGATTGAAAATATGGAACAGCAAAATTGGTTTAGAACAGAATAGCACACTGTCAGTTTCACTCACTGTACCTCTCTGTCCCTCAACTCAAGGGCTGAAAATATGGAACAGCAAAATTGGTTTAGAACAGAATAGCACACTGTCAGTTTCACTCACTGTACCTCTCTGTCCCTCAACTCAAGGATTGAAAATATGGAACAGCAAAATTGGTTTAGAACAGAATAGCACACTGTCAGTTTCACTCACTGTACCTCTCTGTCCCTCAACTCAAGGATTGAAAATATGGAACAGCAAAATTGGTTTAGAACAGAATAGCACACTGTCAGTTTCACTCACTGTACCTCTCTGTCCCTCAACTCAAGGATTGAAAATATGGAACAGCAAAATTGGTTTAGAACAGAATAGCACACTGTCAGTTTCACTCACTGTACCTCTCTGTCCCTCAACTCAAGGATTGAAAATATGGAACAGCAAAATTGGTTTAGAACAGAATAGCACACTGTCAGTTTCACTCACTGTCCTACTCTGTCCCTCAACTCAAGGATTGAAAATATGGTACAGCAAAATAGTTTTAGAACAGAATAGCACACTGACACTTTCCCTCACTGTACCTCTCTGTCCCTAAACTCAAGGATTGAAAATATGGTTCAGCAAAATAGTTTTAGAACAGAATAGCACACTGACACTTTCCCTCACTGTACCTCTCTGTCCCTACAAACAAGGATTAGCACAGAATAGCACACTGTCACTGACACTCTCCCTACCTATCCTTATTTGTCCCTAAACACAAGGAATCCAGGAATAGTAAAGGAAAAATAATGACACTGTCCCTGCCTATGCTTCTCTTTCCCTGCTCCGGAACACACTACACAAGGCCGCCACGCTGGCGGCCTTTTATAGTGTGGGGCGTGTACTAAACCCCATCAGCAATAATTGGCCACAGGCATCCTGCCTGTGGCCAATCATTGCTCTCCTCGCTGCCGGCGCTGTGATTGGCCAAGCATGCGGGGTCACAGTGCATGCTTGGCCAATCACAGCGCCTGGATGACACTGCGATGGCGTAGTGCATTGTGGGCCGTTCGCGTCACTCGAATTTGGCGCGAACGGCCCAAATCGTTCGATGTTCGACTCGAAAACGAAGCTCATCCCTAGTAGCAATCCTGAATAATAAACTGCAATCACTGACACACCGCCAGTTTAAACTTTTACTCCAAATAACCACAGCTGCAAAACAGACCATTGCAAAAGCTTGGAAAACATCTACACTATGCATAGTATCTGTTAAACATCGAGTAACGCAGGCAATGATCCATGCTAAAACAGAAGCACTCTTACTTGACAAAATAACTAAGTTTGAACTATTATGGCTCCCATTGATCAAGCACTATCTTCCACCCGATCTTGACTTTTCCTTCGTATTGTCCTAAGGTTATATATCCACCCCACTTGATGTCTCTTACCCAACACTTTTGATTTACTGTACCACTGACAGTGTTTGAAGATACATGCCATCCCCCTTTCTTTCTCCAAGCCCTTCCTATACCTCCCCTCCCAACCCCCCTTATTACATATTGATTTTTTATATAAACTGTTATTTTAATTCAAATTTCATTTACTCACTATTTATAGAATATTTCAAGTTAGGAGATTTATGTGATAGCTAGTTCGCTATTCTTTCTCACCAGGATAAGCCAAGCTACATGGTTAGATCTTGGCCCTGGATTAGAAACATGTTTTACCTCTATCCCTTTTACATGTAACAACTTTTTTTTTTCAAACTATGATAAACTCGCTCTCCTTAGCATTTTACTAGGTAAATAATTTTATATGGTCTAAATTTTAATATTATAATTAGTTTACTTAGTATATTGGTCTTAACCCACTACTTGTTTTTCATTTAAATTTTGACCTATATAAGTATACATAATACATACTTTCTGTTATGCTTTTGAGAAGGCCTGTCTTTGAAATGTATATATCTTGTATTCATATAAAACATTGTATAAATAACTTGTACTGAATTATTCTCAATAAAATATTTAAAAGAGAATTATTATAGGAAGAGGATAGTCACTCAGCATAACAGGATAGTCACTCAGCATCAGCATAGGCAGTCTTGAAGGGATCTGACATTTCCAAAAAAATTATTCGGTTACATCAGCATCAGGTGCTTGGTAGCTGGTGGTGATCCAAGACTTATTCATTTTTATGAAGGTCAGTCGATCAACCGAGTCGGTGGACAGGCGCACCCTGTGATCGGTTACAAAGCCCCCAGCAGCATTGAATGTGCGTTCCGAAAGAACGCTGGATGCAGGACAGGCCAGTACCTCAATTGCATATTGTGCAAGCTCTGGCCAGTGATCCATCCTCAAGACCCAGTAACCCAGAGGATTTTCGGTGGGAAAAGTGTCCAAGTCTGATTTTGCCCTTAGGTATTCCTGGACCATGTAAACCAGACGCTGGCGATGGTTGCTGGAAGCGATCATACCTTGGGGCTGCGTACTAAAAAATTGTCTGAACGCATCGGTCAGACGGCCACCTTCTCCACCGCTCCTTCTTTGACTGACCAAAGCCTCAGCAACACGTTGTCCAGGACCAGGAATTTGTAACCTCCCAGTCTCTGGGAACGCGTTGCACAGACCTTTCTGCAAGGCCTCTCGAAGATGCTTCATCCTCTGCTCCCTCTGCGACGGCAAGATAAGGTCCGAAACCTTACCCTTGTAACGTGGATCAAGGAGGGTTGCCAGCCAGTAATGATCCCTCTCCTTGATCGCACGAATACGAGGATCCCTCCGCAGGCTTTGCAGGATCAGGGAGGCCATGCAGCGTAGGTTTGCTGAGGCATTTGGTCCGGAGTCCTCTGGGTCACTCAGGACGACATGATCCGCAGCCACCTCCTCCCAGCCACGTACAAGTCCATGGGTGTCTTGGGACTGTAATTGATCCCTTGAAGACTGCTGCTGATGCTGAGTGCTAGGCTCCACCTCCATGCTGACACAATAATCCTCCTCCTCCTCCTCCTCGTCCTCTTCCTGTGTGATAGCCGGGCCAGCAGGAACACTGTCTGGATAAAGGGGGCCATGAGAGGTAAGGAAGTCCTCCTCTTCCTGCCTCTGTTCTGCCTCAAGTGCCCTGTCCATTATTCCACGCAGCGTGTGCTCCAACAGGTGGACAAGAGGGACAGTGTCACTGATGCATGCACTGTCACTGCTCACCATCCTCGTGGCCTCCTCAAATGGTGCCAGGACAGTGCATGCATCCCTGATCATGGCCCACTGGCGTGGGGAAAAAAATCCAAGCTACCCTGACCCTGTCCTGGTGCGATATTGCAACAGATACTCATTGATGGCCCTCTGCTGCGTGTGTAACTTTAGAGTAAAAAGTTTCAGTTATGACATCTTAATCATTTCTTCAATGTGTTTTGCAGGACAGAGCTTGCTGCTTCAAAAAGAATAGCTTTTTTAACACGTTTCACAGGACACTTTAATAAACAGATACATGTTGCTGTGCCTATCCCTTAATATATGTATCAAATAATAATTAAATCACCAAATCATTTAAAAAAGTACATCAATCATAAATATATAAAGTCAAACTTCTCTGTATGTTTCCAAAAGTGTGAAAATCTGCATGGTGCTTCCAATCTTATACATGTGTAAAAAAACAAAAAAATTATTTTAAATGAATACAGTGAGTATATCATATATATATATTTTTCAAGTGTGCTTCAAAATTTATTTAAGTTGTGATGTAGTACAAACGGTGAACCATATACAGTATTCTCCAAAATAATGTGGTAATTCTTCAGTGACTCCCACCACCATTCAACGTATGTGCTTACCTCACCATTTGACCTCTCATACCAGATCAAAGAACGCTTTCCCATTCTATGGGGCACAAAAACTGGGCTCTTCTGCACTCCTCCTCTGGCTCACCTTTTGGTATTCTGTATCTATTACCGTAATTTGCGTGTGTGACCCTTTAAATTTGCGGTTCCATCTCTCTATGCAAACTCATACAAGAAAGGGCATCCTCATGGAACAGTATGTAAAAATTTGTATTTACTAAAACTTGTAGCAACTTACATTTAATTTAAAAACCTTCTGCTAAAAATGACATTGGTGCTCAGAGGCTCCCGCATCACTTCGTGTCTCGGCAGCATCACCCGACTCCACCCAAAAGCAGCAAAGAATTGTCTGAGGATTTGAGAAATTGTGGAAAAGCAAGGACAATCTCAAGGTTACAAGTCCATCTCCAGAGATCTTAATGTTCCTGTGTGCACTGTGCGCAACATTGTCAAGAAATTTACAGCCCATTCTACTGTAGCTTATCTCCCTGGATGTGGAAAAAATTGAAAAGTTGATCAAAGATTGCAACAAAGGATTGTTTAAATGGTGGATAAAGAACCTCGATCAACTTCCAGACAAATTCAAGCTGACCTTCAGGTACAGGGTACAACTGTGTCCGCTCGCACTATATGTTGGCCTCTGAATGAAAAAGGACAATGTAGTAGGAGACCCAGGAGGACCCCACTGCTGACACAGAAACATAAAAAAGCCAGATTGGAGTTTGCCAAAACTTATGTAGCGGGTATGTACTTTCCCGGGTGTAAATTTGAATTTGACAGAGACATAAGTGATGTGTAATTCCCTGCAGCCCAGTAGGTGGCGCTGTTGCCCTGGGCTGGGGTTGAATCATTGCTGTGTGCTGTGCCTCCTTTTTGTACTCCCTCGGCAGCCGTATGGTGGGGCGGGGAACCCGCCGTGCTTGATGGGAGAGGGTATAAAGGGGCCGGCCATCTTTGTCACAGGGTCGAAGTCCCAGGCACCTTTAGCTTGCGGACGGTGGTTCGTGTCGGTCCTCTGGGTGGCCTAGGCCTAGAGGACAGCCGGAGGTCGTGTTCCATCCCAGGCACCTTTAGCCTGGGGTGAGGTACTCGGATGGAGGTCCGGAGCTCAGTGCCCAACACTGAGTTCCGCGAGGGAAGGAGATCCTAGGGAACCCCGGGAGTGGGTACCCGAATCCGTGAAGGCGCAATGGACTGGGGGGAGCTCCTCACTTGAAGACCCGGTGCAGCATACTGCTGGTGACAGGTGAGCCTCTCGTCGGAGACCGCCTGGAAGGAAATTCCCCTCGTGCGGAGACCGTAACCCACTTTCAGGAAGGAAAGTGGAGAACTACATTGTGTCTGGGCCTATTCGCATCCACACCTCCTTTTCTGTTCTGTTTCTACCAAGGGAGTTCAACTGATTGTGTTCATTCGAGAAGAATAAAGGAGTGTTGAACTTTAATGGTGTGGGGCTCATTTCCTGACAGACATTGTTCAAGGTGACTCTTGGAGGGAGGATCCAGGTGCACAGCACTGACCCGAAGGTAATACAAGAACGTTGCTTATACCGCACTGACACATGTGGTGGAAGCCAGGCGTGGTGTCCCCGCTCCCTCCCCTATAAGATACCCCTAGACAAGAGAAAGACGAGACGAGAGAAAGAGGGGAGTGGAGGTGGCCGCTACACTTACATGAGGAAGCCAAAATCCTTTTGGCAGAATGTGCTGTGGACAGACAAAACAAAGTTACAGTTTTTTGGTAAAGCCCATCATTCTCCTGTTTTCAGAAAAAGAAATGAGGCCTTTAAATAAAATAGTTCAGTCCCTACAGTCAAACATGGTGGAGGTTCACTGATGTTTTGGGGATACTTTTTTGCTTCAGGCACTGGATGTTTTGACCGTGTGCAATGGCATTATGAAATCTGAAGACTACCAAAGAATTCTGGGGTGCAATGTAGGCCCAGTGTCAGAAAGCTGGGTCTCCGTCAGAGGTCATGGGTCTTACAGCAGGACAATGATCCAAAGCACACGTCAAAAAGCACCCAGAAATGGTTTAAGACAAAGCGCTGGAGAGTACTGAACTGGCCAGTAATGAGTCCAGATATAAATCCCATAGAGCACCTGTGGAGAGATCTCAAAACAGCAGTTGGGAAAAGGAAACCTTCCAATCTGAGAGACCTGGAGCAGTTGGAGAGTGGTCCAATAGTGGTCCAAAATTCCAGTAGAGAGGTGTAAGAAACTCATTGATGGTTGCAGGAAGTGAAAAACTGCTATAGGGTGATCAGCAATTAACCACTTTCCGACTGTCCCATAGGGTGTATATATACAGAATGTGATCCTGCTCTTCTGGGTATTGGGAGCGAGTGTGCTCCATTGAAGGCTCGCTCCCGCTGTGATTTTACACAGTGGGAGCGGATCAGCGTGCTCTGTGGACTCAATGTCTGCCGGCACCCGCTGATTGTTGGGTACACTGACAGAATGGCAGTCTGCCTATATACACAAGGCAGATTACCATTCTGTCAACACAGAAGACATTGATCCTGTGTTCCTGTAAAGCAGAAACACTGATCCATGTCTTCCACTAGTAAAAGCACCTCCCCAATACACTAAAACATTAGCTAGGCACACAGTTAACCCTTTGATCGCCCCTGATGTTAATCCCTACCCAGCCAGTGTCATTAGTACAGTGACAGTGCATACTTTTAGCACCGATCAGTGTAATAATGTCACTGATCCCCAAAAAAGTGTCAAAGGTGTCAGTTAGGGGTCCACGGCAATATCGCAGTCCCGCTATAAGTCGCTGATCGCTGCCATTACTAGTAAAAAATTTTAATTAACCACTTAACGACCGCTCACTGTATATATACGTCGGCAGAATGGCACCGACAGGCACAATCACTCACTGTACCTCTCTGTCCCTCAACTCAAGGATTGAAAATATGGAACAGCAAAATTGGTTTAGAACAGAATAGCACACTGTCAGTTTCACTCACTGTACCTCTCTGTCCCTCAACTCAAGGATTGAAAATATGGAACAGCAAAATTGGTTTAGAACAGAATAGCACACTGTCAGTTTCACTCACTGTACCTCTCTGTCCCTCAACTCAAGGATTGAAAATATGGAACAGCAAAATAGTTTTAGAACAGAATAGCACACTGACACTTTTCCTCACTGTCCTACTCTGTCCCTCCCTACAAACAAGATTTAGCACAGAATAGCACACTGATAATTTCTACGAGTGTCCTTCTCTGTCCCTCAACTCAAGGATTGAAAATATGGAACAGCAAAATTGGTTTAGAACAGAATAGCACACTGTCAGTTTCACTCACTGTACCTCTCTGTCCCTCAACTCAAGGGCTGAAAATATGGAACAGCAAAATTGGTTTAGAACAGAATAGCACACTGTCAGTTTCACTCACTGTACCTCTCTGTCCCTCAACTCAAGGATTGAAAATATGGAACAGCAAAATTGGTTTAGAACAGAATAGCACACTGTCAGTTTCACTCACTGTACCTCTCTGTCCCTCAACTCAAGGATTGAAAATATGGAACAGCAAAATTGGTTTAGAACAGAATAGCACACTGTCAGTTTCACTCACTGTACCTCTCTGTCCCTCAACTCAAGGATTGAAAATATGGAACAGCAAAATTGGTTTAGAACAGAATAGCACACTGTCAGTTTCACTCACTGTACCTCTCTGTCCCTCAACTCAAGGATTGAAAATATGGAACAGCAAAATTGGTTTAGAACAGAATAGCACACTGTCAGTTTCACTCACTGTCCTACTCTGTCCCTCAACTCAAGGATTGAAAATATGGTACAGCAAAATAGTTTTAGAACAGAATAGCACACTGACACTTTCCCTCACTGTACCTCTCTGTCCCTAAACTCAAGGATTGAAAATATGGTTCAGCAAAATAGTTTTAGAACAGAATAGCACACTGACACTTTCCCTCACTGTACCTCTCTGTCCCTACAAACAAGGATTAGCACAGAATAGCACACTGTCACTGACACTCTCCCTACCTATCCTTATTTGTCCCTAAACACAAGGAATCCAGGAATAGTAAAGGAAAAATAATGACACTGTCCCTGCCTATGCTTCTCTTTCCCTGCTCCGGAACACACTACACAAGGCCGCCACGCTGGCGGCCTTTTATAGTGTGGGGCGTGTACTAAACCCCATCAGCAATAATTGGCCACAGGCATCCTGCCTGTGGCCAATCATTGCTCTCCTCGCTGCCGGCGCTGTGATTGGCCAAGCATGCGGGGTCACAGTGCATGCTTGGCCAATCACAGCGCCTGGATGACACTGCGATGGCGTAGTGCATTGTGGGCCGTTCGCGTCACTCGAATTTGGCGCGAACGGCCCAAATCGTTCGATGTTCGACTCGAAAACGAAGCTCATCCCTAGTAGCAATCCTGAATAATAAACTGCAATCACTGACACACCGCCAGTTTAAACTTTTACTCCAAATAACCACAGCTGCAAAACAGACCATTGCAAAAGCTTGGAAAACATCTACACTATGCATAGTATCTGTTAAACATCGAGTAACGCAGGCAATGATCCATGCTAAAACAGAAGCACTCTTACTTGACAAAATAACTAAGTTTGAACTATTATGGCTCCCATTGATCAAGCACTATCTTCCACCCGATCTTGACTTTTCCTTCGTATTGTCCTAAGGTTATATATCCACCCCACTTGATGTCTCTTACCCAACACTTTTGATTTACTGTACCACTGACAGTGTTTGAAGATACATGCCATCCCCCTTTCTTTCTCCAAGCCCTTCCTATACCTCCCCTCCCAACCCCCCTTATTACATATTGATTTTTTATATAAACTGTTATTTTAATTCAAATTTCATTTACTCACTATTTATAGAATATTTCAAGTTAGGAGATTTATGTGATAGCTAGTTCGCTATTCTTTCTCACCAGGATAAGCCAAGCTACATGGTTAGATCTTGGCCCTGGATTAGAAACATGTTTTACCTCTATCCCTTTTACATGTAACAACTTTTTTTTTTCAAACTATGATAAACTCGCTCTCCTTAGCATTTTACTAGGTAAATAATTTTATATGGTCTAAATTTTAATATTATAATTAGTTTACTTAGTATATTGGTCTTAACCCACTACTTGTTTTTCATTTAAATTTTGACCTATATAAGTATACATAATACATACTTTCTGTTATGCTTTTGAGAAGGCCTGTCTTTGAAATGTATATATCTTGTATTCATATAAAACATTGTATAAATAACTTGTACTGAATTATTCTCAATAAAATATTTAAAAGAGAATTATTATAGGAAGAGGATAGTCACTCAGCATAACAGGATAGTCACTCAGCATCAGCATAGGCAGTCTTGAAGGGATCTGACATTTCCAAAAAAATTATTCGGTTACATCAGCATCAGGTGCTTGGTAGCTGGTGGTGATCCAAGACTTATTCATTTTTATGAAGGTCAGTCGATCAACCGAGTCGGTGGACAGGCGCACCCTGTGATCGGTTACAAAGCCCCCAGCAGCATTGAATGTGCGTTCCGAAAGAACGCTGGATGCAGGACAGGCCAGTACCTCAATTGCATATTGTGCAAGCTCTGGCCAGTGATCCATCCTCAAGACCCAGTAACCCAGAGGATTTTCGGTGGGAAAAGTGTCCAAGTCTGATTTTGCCCTTAGGTATTCCTGGACCATGTAAACCAGACGCTGGCGATGGTTGCTGGAAGCGATCATACCTTGGGGCTGCGTACTAAAAAATTGTCTGAACGCATCGGTCAGACGGCCACCTTCTCCACCGCTCCTTCTTTGACTGACCAAAGCCTCAGCAACACGTTGTCCAGGACCAGGAATTTGTAACCTCCCAGTCTCTGGGAACGCGTTGCACAGACCTTTCTGCAAGGCCTCTCGAAGATGCTTCATCCTCTGCTCCCTCTGCGACGGCAAGATAAGGTCCGAAACCTTACCCTTGTAACGTGGATCAAGGAGGGTTGCCAGCCAGTAATGATCCCTCTCCTTGATCGCACGAATACGAGGATCCCTCCGCAGGCTTTGCAGGATCAGGGAGGCCATGCAGCGTAGGTTTGCTGAGGCATTTGGTCCGGAGTCCTCTGGGTCACTCAGGACGACATGATCCGCAGCCACCTCCTCCCAGCCACGTACAAGTCCATGGGTGTCTTGGGACTGTAATTGATCCCTTGAAGACTGCTGCTGATGCTGAGTGCTAGGCTCCACCTCCATGCTGACACAATAATCCTCCTCCTCCTCCTCCTCGTCCTCTTCCTGTGTGATAGCCGGGCCAGCAGGAACACTGTCTGGATAAAGGGGGCCATGAGAGGTAAGGAAGTCCTCCTCTTCCTGCCTCTGTTCTGCCTCAAGTGCCCTGTCCATTATTCCACGCAGCGTGTGCTCCAACAGGTGGACAAGAGGGACAGTGTCACTGATGCATGCACTGTCACTGCTCACCATCCTCGTGGCCTCCTCAAATGGTGCCAGGACAGTGCATGCATCCCTGATCATGGCCCACTGGCGTGGGGAAAAAAATCCAAGCTACCCTGACCCTGTCCTGGTGCGATATTGCAACAGATACTCATTGATGGCCCTCTGCTGCGTGTGTAACTTTAGAGTAAAAAGTTTCAGTTATGACATCTTAATCATTTCTTCAATGTGTTTTGCAGGACAGAGCTTGCTGCTTCAAAAAGAATAGCTTTTTTAACACGTTTCACAGGACACTTTAATAAACAGATACATGTTGCTGTGCCTATCCCTTAATATATGTATCAAATAATAATTAAATCACCAAATCATTTAAAAAAGTACATCAATCATAAATATATAAAGTCAAACTTCTCTGTATGTTTCCAAAAGTGTGAAAATCTGCATGGTGCTTCCAATCTTATACATGTGTAAAAAAACAAAAAAATTATTTTAAATGAATACAGTGAGTATATCATATATATATATTTTTCAAGTGTGCTTCAAAATTTATTTAAGTTGTGATGTAGTACAAACGGTGAACCATATACAGTATTCTCCAAAATAATGTGGTAATTCTTCAGTGACTCCCACCACCATTCAACGTATGTGCTTACCTCACCATTTGACCTCTCATACCAGATCAAAGAACGCTTTCCCATTCTATGGGGCACAAAAACTGGGCTCTTCTGCACTCCTCCTCTGGCTCACCTTTTGGTATTCTGTATCTATTACCGTAATTTGCGTGTGTGACCCTTTAAATTTGCGGTTCCATCTCTCTATGCAAACTCATACAAGAAAGGGCATCCTCATGGAACAGTATGTAAAAATTTGTATTTACTAAAACTTGTAGCAACTTACATTTAATTTAAAAACCTTCTGCTAAAAATGACATTGGTGCTCAGAGGCTCCCGCATCACTTCGTGTCTCGGCAGCATCACCCGACTCCACCCAAAAGCAGCAAAGAATTGTCTGAGGATTTGAGAAATTGTGGAAAAGCAAGGACAATCTCAAGGTTACAAGTCCATCTCCAGAGATCTTAATGTTCCTGTGTGCACTGTGCGCAACATTGTCAAGAAATTTACAGCCCATTCTACTGTAGCTTATCTCCCTGGATGTGGAAAAAATTGAAAAGTTGATCAAAGATTGCAACAAAGGATTGTTTAAATGGTGGATAAAGAACCTCGATCAACTTCCAGACAAATTCAAGCTGACCTTCAGGTACAGGGTACAACTGTGTCCGCTCGCACTATATGTTGGCCTCTGAATGAAAAAGGACAATGTAGTAGGAGACCCAGGAGGACCCCACTGCTGACACAGAAACATAAAAAAGCCAGATTGGAGTTTGCCAAAACTTATGTAGCGGGTATGTACTTTCCCGGGTGTAAATTTGAATTTGACAGAGACATAAGTGATGTGTAATTCCCTGCAGCCCAGTAGGTGGCGCTGTTGCCCTGGGCTGGGGTTGAATCATTGCTGTGTGCTGTGCCTCCTTTTTGTACTCCCTCGGCAGCCGTATGGTGGGGCGGGGAACCCGCCGTGCTTGATGGGAGAGGGTATAAAGGGGCCGGCCATCTTTGTCACAGGGTCGAAGTCCCAGGCACCTTTAGCTTGCGGACGGTGGTTCGTGTCGGTCCTCTGGGTGGCCTAGGCCTAGAGGACAGCCGGAGGTCGTGTTCCATCCCAGGCACCTTTAGCCTGGGGTGAGGTACTCGGATGGAGGTCCGGAGCTCAGTGCCCAACACTGAGTTCCGCGAGGGAAGGAGATCCTAGGGAACCCCGGGAGTGGGTACCCGAATCCGTGAAGGCGCAATGGACTGGGGGGAGCTCCTCACTTGAAGACCCGGTGCAGCATACTGCTGGTGACAGGTGAGCCTCTCGTCGGAGACCGCCTGGAAGGAAATTCCCCTCGTGCGGAGACCGTAACCCACTTTCAGGAAGGAAAGTGGAGAACTACATTGTGTCTGGGCCTATTCGCATCCACACCTCCTTTTCTGTTCTGTTTCTACCAAGGGAGTTCAACTGATTGTGTTCATTCGAGAAGAATAAAGGAGTGTTGAACTTTAATGGTGTGGGGCTCATTTCCTGACAGACATTGTTCAAGGTGACTCTTGGAGGGAGGATCCAGGTGCACAGCACTGACCCGAAGGTAATACAAGAACGTTGCTTATACCGCACTGACACATGTGGTGGAAGCCTGGCGTGGTGTCCCCGCTCCCTCCCCTCTAAGATACCCCTAGACAAGAGAAAGACGAGACGAGAGAAAGAGGGGAGTAGAGGTGGCCGCTACACGTGGGGGCTCCGGTCCGGTATAGTGTTTGTGCACCACAGTATTGAACGTGTCTGTTGGAAGAGTTAAGCGAATAGGCAGGCCTTCATTGGCCGAAGTGCATCCCTGCTCGAAGTCGTGGACATGACCCAAGGAAGGGAAAGGCCCGCGCAGAAGAGTGGAAAGAGGGGGAAGTTCAGCCGTGTGAAGTACTACACGTGGGGGTTTCTATTGCACTGCGCCACCAGGCACACCCCCATCGCTTAGTTCGTGGGCGTGACTCAGAAACAGAAAATAAGAAAAGCCCGCAAACTGGAGCAAAGGGGAGGAGTCCAAAAATTGTGTGAAGGACTACACGTGAGACATTGGCGCAAAAACTCTGCAGTGTGCGATGGATCAGCAACAGGTCGCCATGTTTGGACACACCTCGTGGATTCCAGTTCACCCTTCCACCACGACATTGACTGCTACTGCTCCGGTAACAAATACGGGGATCCGAATAAAGCCAAGGGGTCGATTCGCCCTGTATTCGTGCATGGACGTTGAGGCCCTGGGTGTGATTTGTCCCGGGTGTTCGGGACTGGTGTGCCAGTTGAAGCCGTTCGGACGTTGTAAGGCCTGTGGGGAGTTCCTGTTCGAAGTGGATCCGGCGGTGGAGAGGCCGAGGACATTTTACCCCGGCCGGGCTTCAGGCAACACCACTCAGAGAGGAGGAATCACTGCTGTGAGAGTCACCCCTGCGCACACTGCAACGACCGCGGAGGAGGTCGTAAAACCCCAACCGGAGAAATCCGAGGATGCTGACTCAGTCACCAATGTCTCGCAGCGTCCGCCACCAAAGAGAAAGACCGGCATGGTAGCCCCGACCAGCGGTTGTGGTGGACCGTCTCGCCCGCTTACGCCCGGCCCGGATGGATCCGTCGACAAGAGTTCCGGACGTCCCGCTTCAAGTAAAGGCCGAGGTAAGCCAGGCGGAGAGATTTGGTGTGTGGGTGGAGGTATCGGGAAGTCATGGCCTAGCGAATCCGCGGGAGGTGGTGGCTCAGTTTCTACAACCGGCTACATACCCGCGGAGGAGTGTGACACCTCTGACCTGGAGTCGCTCTCGGACATGGGAGACGATGTTGCTATAGACGATTTGTTTGCCGGGAAGGGCTGGGACAAAGTACCTCTCGCTTCATCTTGGAGGATCAGAGATCCACCCATGTCTACAGGGGAAAGCACACCCCGGGTGGAGGCATCAGCGCCTGAAGAGAGGTCCGGTCCCCAGGTTGCTTCTACATCCCCGGTGCCATCTGTACCAAAGGCCGGGGAAAAGAGACTGCTGCTGCGGGCACCTATGCCCAGATCAGATGTGATCAAGGTCCCTCGCCACCCGGACTCGATAGTTTTGCCTGGTGAAGGGGACAAAGCTACCATGCCTCCTTTGGCGAGATTGCAATGGCTATTTGGTCAGAAGGTTGCTGCAGACTATGGATGGGAGTATCCATACTTATCGAAGGAACTGCTCTATGAGGTGGAAGTGTGCCGGGAGCGCTGGTACAATGACTTTGTGTGGACCCACCTTCAGGTTCCCCACGCCCGTAGGTACCTGGCATGCTCTCCAAAGGCCTCTCAACGTTTTAAAGACTGCAAGGCAGAATGGATGTTGGGACGACACATCCATGCAGATAAAGTGTTGATCCGGCGCAAAGAAGGAGAAGAAGTGAAGTATCATCTGGAGACCATGGATCAGCACTTGAAACCACTTGTTCTGCCGCATCCCCGCTTTTACCTGTAGGAGAAAAGAGACTCCGTTCTTATCATGCTGCTGAACTTTCTGGGGCCAGTTGCTTTTGTGCCCAGAGGAATGAAGAACTGTTTCTGTTTGTTCTTCACTTTTCCTGCAAGAGATTATGGACTCTGGGGTAGATAGGGCCGAAAGAAAAGAAGAAAGTTCCACGAGTGCAGTTACCTCGGTGCTGTCACCAGGTGGCAGTGTTGCACAACGTTAAGACACTTTTCATGCACTCACTCTTTGGAGAAAAGGGATTTCTTCTCGGAGAAGTTTCTTTTCCATTACACGAATACAGGTGTCAGGGTTATGTGTATTAATCCTTTCTTTTCCCTCTGCAGGAGAATATCCCATCAAGTTTACTGAGGATGGGGTGGGTCTTAGTCAGGATGGGTGGGAAGAGTCAAATGTGAATATGTGATTCAAAGTTATGAATCAGTGCTGTTGTTTCTCTTCTGTCTTTTATTCCCTTTCTTTACAGGGCTCAGACACAATGTTTCAGTTGGATAGTTTTTTCAAAAGTTTTATATTTTTGTACAATTGTTAGTCGGTTTCTGGATTGGATTATGTCAGCCATTGAGGGCATGATTTACTCCAGACACTGGGGACCAGTGTCAAACCACCAGGGGGAGAGTGTAGCGGGTATGTACTTTCCTGGGTGTAAATTTGAATTTGACAGAGACATAAGTGATGTGTAATTCCCTGCAGCCCAGTAGGTGGCGCTGTTGCCCTGGGCTGGGGTTGAATCATTGCTGTGTGCTGTGCCTCCTTTTTGTGCTCCCTCGGCAGCCGTATGGTGGGGCGGGGAACCCGCCGTGCTTGCTGGGAGAGGGTATAAAGGGGCCGGCCATCTTTGTCACGGGGTCGAAGTCCCAGGCACCTTCAGCTTGCGGACGGTGGTTCGTGTCGGTCCTCTGGGTGGCCTAGGCCTAGAGGACAGCCGGAGGTCGTGTTCCATCCCAGGCACCTTTAGCCTGGGGTGAGGTACTCGGATGGAGGTCCGGAGCTCAGTGCCCAACACTGAGTTCCGCGAGGGAAGGAGATCCTAGGGAACCCCGGGAGTGGGTACCCGAATCCGTGAAGGCGCAATGGACCGGGGGGAGCTCCTCACTTGAAGACCCGGTGCAGCATATTGCCGGTGACAGGTGAGCCTCTCGTCGGAGACCGCCTGGAAGGAAATTCCCCTCGTGCGGAGACCGTAACCCACTTTCAGGAAGGAAAGTGGAGAACTACATTGTGTCTGGGCCTATTCGCATCCACACCTCCTTTTCTGTTCTGTTTCTACCAAGGGAGTTCAACTGATTGTGTTCATTCGAGAAGAATAAAGGAGTGTTGAACTTTAATGGTGTGGGGCTCATTTCCTGACAGACATTGTTCAAGGTGACTCTTGGAGGGAGGATCCAGGTGCACAGCACTGACCCGAAGGTAATACAAGAACGTTGCTTATACCGCACTGACACATGTGGTGGAAGCCAGGCGTGGTGTCCCCGCTCCCTCCCCTATAAGATACCCCTAGACAAGAGAAAGACGAGACGAGAGAAAGAGGGGAGTGGAGGTGGCCGCTACACTTACATGAGGAAGCCAAAATCCTTTTGGCAGAATGTGCTGTGGACAGACAAAACAAAGTTACAGTTTTTTGGTAAAGCCCATCATTCTCCTGTTTTCAGAAAAAGAAATGAGGCCTTTAAATAAAATAGTTCAGTCCCTACAGTCAAACATGGTGGAGGTTCACTGATGTTTTGGGGATACTTTTTTGCTTCAGGCACTGGATGTTTTGACCGTGTGCAATGGCATTATGAAATCTGAAGACTACCAAAGAATTCTGGGGTGCAATGTAGGCCCAGTGTCAGAAAGCTGGGTCTCCGTCAGAGGTCATGGGTCTTACAGCAGGACAATGATCCAAAGCACACGTCAAAAAGCACCCAGAAATGGTTTAAGACAAAGCGCTGGAGAGTACTGAACTGGCCAGTAATGAGTCCAGATATAAATCCCATAGAGCACCTGTGGAGAGATCTCAAAACAGCAGTTGGGAAAAGGAAACCTTCCAATCTGAGAGACCTGGAGCAGTTGGAGAGTGGTCCAATAGTGGTCCAAAATTCCAGTAGAGAGGTGTAAGAAACTCATTGATGGTTGCAGGAAGTGAAAAACTGCTATAGGGTGATCAGCAATTAACCACTTTCCGACTGTCCCATAGGGTGTATATATACAGAATGTGATCCTGCTCTTCTGGGTATTGGGAGCGAGTGTGCTCCATTGAAGGCTCGCTCCCGCTGTGATTTTACACAGTGGGAGCGGATCAGCGTGCTCTGTGGACTCAATGTCTGCCGGCACCCGCTGATTGTTGGGTACACTGACAGAATGGCAGTCTGCCTATATACACAAGGCAGATTACCATTCTGTCAACACAGAAGACATTGATCCTGTGTTCCTGTAAAGCAGAAACACTGATCCATGTCTTCCACTAGTAAAAGCACCTCCCCAATACACTAAAACATTAGCTAGGCACACAGTTAACCCTTTGATCGCCCCTGATGTTAATCCCTACCCAGCCAGTGTCATTAGTACAGTGACAGTGCATACTTTTAGCACCGATCAGTGTAATAATGTCACTGATCCCCAAAAAAGTGTCAAAGGTGTCAGTTAGGGGTCCACGGCAATATCGCAGTCCCGCTATAAGTCGCTGATCGCTGCCATTACTAGTAAAAAATTTAAATTAACCACTTAACGACCGCTCACTGTATATATACGTCGGCAGAATGGCACCGACAGGCACAATCACGTAGAGTGTACGTGATCGCCTTTGTACAGTTGGGGGATCCGATCGGACCCCCCTCCTATACAGTGAGCGGCCGTTAATCGTTGGGGAGCGATCAGAGATGAGGGGGTGACCATTCGATTTCGGCCACCCCCTCACGATCGCTCCCGGCCAATGAAAATGCTTCCTCCGCCATGTGATGTAAACACAGGCAGGAGGAAGTGATGTCATCTCCCTCGCGGCGGTCTTTTCGATTCCGGCGCCGAGGAGAGAGGAAGCAGGTTTGTGCACCAACAGTCCACTGACACTTAGGTACACATAGGCACACATTTCACCCCCCAGTCACCCCCAGATCACCCCCCAGGTCACCCCCCAGCCCCCAATCACAGTGTCACTGATTGCAGTGATCATTTATTTTACTGATCACTGCATTTAGTGTCAACTGTGATAGTAAAAAGTTGCAGGGCAGTTAGGTTTAGGCCCCTTTAGGTCCAGGGTAGCCCCCTAACCCCCCCTAATAAAGGTTTAACCCCTTGATCGCCCCCCAGGTAACCCTTTCACCCCCTAACGCCAGCGTCACTAAGCGATCGTATTTTCGATCGCTGTATTTAGTGCCGGTGGTGCCCTAGATAGCCAGTTATTTATTTTTAGTTTCGCCGCAGGTTTTTAGAGCGTCAGGTACCCCCATATATTATTTTAACCCCCTGATTGCCCCTAGAGTTAACCCTTTCACCAGTGATCACTGTATAAGCGTCACTGGTGACACTGGTTACCCAGTTAGTTATTTAGTTATTTAGGTAACCCGTCAGGTTTTTATATAGCGTCGGGTACCCCCATATTTAACCTAATAAAGGTTTTAACCCCCTGATTGCCCCTAGTTAACCCTTTCACCAGTGATCACCATATAAAGGTTACGGGTGACACTGGTTGGTTAGTTTGCTTTTTATAGCATCAGGGCACCCGCCGTATATAACCCAATAAAGGTTTAACCCCCTGATCGCCCGGCGGGTGAGATCAATTAGGTTTTAGCGCCAGAGAGGGTCTGCGTCGCCCCAGGCAGCGTTAGGTTAGTGCCAGTAACGCTAACACCCACGCGCAAAGCATACACCTCCCTTAGTGGTATAGTATCTGGTCAGATCTATACTAGCGTCCCCAGCGGTTTAGGGTTCCCAAAAACGCAGTGTTAGCGTGATCAGCCCAGATACCTGCTAGCACCTGCGTTTAGCCCCTCCGCCCAGCCCAGCCCAGCCCACCCAAGTGCAGTATCGATCGATCACTGTCACTTACCAAACACAAAACACATAACTGCAGCGTTCGCAGAGACAGTCCTGATCCCTGCGACCGCTAACAGTTTTTTTTGTAGCGTTTGATATATTTGCTGACGACAGTCGGGTGCTTTTTTTTCCTGTGAATCTTACTAGTGTACCCCTAAATTTAGGGCCCAAAATGGCAAGTCGAAGGTACACTAGTAAAGAGGCCTACGAGATTCTGAGCATGACAGATAGTGAAGAGGAGGTCACGTATCTGTCAGATTCAGGCTCAGAATATCTTCCCGTAGAGGACAGTGACGTCAGCGGCCCCACGTCAGATAGCTCTGACGACGAAGTTGAGGTCCCTGCTAAGGTCAGGCGTACCCGATCCCGATCTTCTGAGGTTGTTGAGGAGCAAGAACCGCAGGGCTCTCGTATCATGGAGCAGAGGAGTACTAGCGCCGCTATTCCTTCTGGTGAATTGGCAAGCACCAGCGGCCTAGTACAGCCTGGGCGTACATCCAGCACTGCAGTATCACGTGGTGACGTGGCGAGTCCCATAAGTGCAGTTCAAGCTGGCGAGGTGGCAAGCACAAGTAGTGTCCCGCTGCCACCAAGAAGACAAAGGCAGGCCCGTCATACCCATAGTGCTCTTCCTGCAGAATTCGCCTATCCTGATTGGGTCCCCACCACTTCTGCAGAACCCGTACTTCCCCCATTCACTGCCCAACCCGGTATTCAGGTGGAAACAGCTGATTTTATGCCAATCGATTATTATTCGCTGTTTTTCACGGAAGATCTCTATAGATCTATTGTGGACCAGAGTAATTTATATGCTGGTCAATTCATCGCCGCTAATCCCCAGTTGCCTTCCATTGCCAAAGATTGGAAACCAATTACGGTCTCCGAATTTAAGACCTTTCTGGGCCTTTCCCTCAACATGGGCACACATAAATTCCCGTCATTGCGTGCTTATTGGTCCACGCACCCAATTGACCACATGCCCGTGTTCTCTGCCTCCATGCCCAGGAAACGATACGAGCAGATTTTGTGGTTCATGCACTTCAACGACAATGAACTTTGTTGTCCACGTGGGGACCCTGAATACGACCGGCTCTATAAAATTCGGCCCCTCATAAACCACTTCAACGAACGTTTTGCAGCCTTGTTTATTCCCGATCAAGCTGTCTGCGTTGATGAGTCCTTGATTACATTTTCTGGCCGCTTGGCTTTCAAGCAGTACCTTCCCAGCAAGCGTGCCAGATACGGGGTCAAGCTCTGTAAGTGCTGTGACAGGGCAACAGGCTATGTATGGAGCTTTATGGTTTATGAGGGAAAAGATAGTCAGGTTGAGCCGGTCAACTGCCCGGATTACATAGGGAGCGCTGGCAAGATAGTGTGGAACTTGGTGTCACCCTTATTCGGAAAGGGGTACCACTTGTATGTGGACAATTATTACATGAGCGTGCCACTGTTTAGTCACTTGTTTGATCATCAGATTGGAGCATGTGGCACCGTGCGACCCAATCGCCGGGGCTTTCCCCAGCGGCTTGTAGATGCCCGTCTTAGGCTGGGGGAGAGAGCCTGAGTAAAGTGTAATAACTTGCTCGCTATGAAGGGGAGGGACAATAAGAATGTTTTCCTTCTTACCTCCCTTCATGCAGACACGACAGTCCAAATTCGTACGGCGACTGGTGTTGTGGAGAAACCCCTCTGTGTCCACCAATATAACAAAAATATGGGAGGGGTGGACCACAACGACCAGTTGATGGCGCCGTATCTAATTGACCGTAAGGCGAGACGCTGGCACAAAAAAGTGTCTCTATCCTTATTGCAATTGACTTTGCTGAACGCTCATGTGCTATACAGAGCTTCAGGCGGGACTTTATCTCTTCTAAAATTCCAGAATGAGATAGTCACAGAACTCCTGTATCCAGGCGGTTCTGCACCTCACCATCCCCTACCAAATGCAGTAAGCCGGCTGCATGAGGGGCATTATTCGTATGTCCTCCCGAGTACCCCTACCCAACGAGCCCCCCAAAAAAGTAGTCGTGTCTGTAGCAAGCGCGGATTTAGGCGTGACACCCGTTATTATTGTCCACTCTGTCCTGACAAACCTGGTCTTTGCCTTGGTGAATGTTTTGAACGCTACCACTCAAAAGTGAAGTTTTAGCGTAGGGTACAGCATTTCACAGACTAGGACACACTTACACAGGGTCTCCCAAGATGCCATTACATTTTGAGAGACCCGAACCATTACAGTTGTTAAAGTTTAAAAAAAAAGTGTAAAAAAGAAAAAAAAAAACGTAAAAAACAAAAACACAAAAAAAAAAAAAAAAATAGTTGTCGTTTTATTGTTCTCTCTCGCTCTCTCTATTTTCTCTCTATTGTTCTGCTCTTTTTTACTGTATTCCATTCTGCAATGTTTTATCATGCTTGCTTTTCAGGTATGTAAATTTTTGTTTTCAGGTGCGCCATTCAACTGCAGCGCGGAATTATTTATCTTGACAGCAACAGCGTTTGCTCCCACGATACATAAAGCCGTGACTCCAGTGCTGTAGGAGGTGATTTCACCACCACAGTTAAAAAAAAAGAGCATATATGCCGAAGCATGGGGGCAGCAGGGGCGGAGGAGCGATTTTGCTCCTAATGCCGCGTATATACGGTCGAAATTCCGACGGAGGCTTGCCCGTGGAAAAGTCCGACCGTGTGTACGCGGCATAACTTTTTTGCAGGAGGATGCCCCCATGCTTCGGCATATATATATTTTAGGCACAGGTTGCGTTAAAAAAATGTTTTATTTTTTACTAGGTTTTGTTTTGGTATTTGCTTTGCAGGTATGGTATGGTAAGGTCTTACTGTTGTACTGTAATGTTACTTTGTTTTAATGTTAACCATCATTTGCTTAGCAGGTACGCCATTCAGTTGCATTGCGGATTTATTTATCTTGACAGCAACAGCGTTTGCTCCCACGATACATAAAGCCGTGACTCCAACGCTGTAGGAGGTGATTTCACCACCACAGTTAAAAAAAGAGCATATATGCCGAAGCATGGGGGCAGCAGGGGCGGAGGAGCGATTTTGCTCCTAATGCCGCGTATATACGGTCGAAATTCCGACGGATGCTTGCCCGTGGAAAAGTTCGACCGTGTGTACGCGGCATAACTTTTTTGCGGGAGGATGCCCCCATGCTTCGGCATATATGCCCATCATTAGAAGTGGGTGGATGAAGGGAGGTATTCTAATGGTGGGCATACCCACCGATCAATCTCTTTTTTTCGTTCAGCCAACAGGCTGAATGAAAAAAAAGATTACAATACATGTCCAACAAGGACCAGCAACGTACTGGTATGTTGCTGGACTTTGAATGTTTATACCAGAATGATGCCTGCAGGTTTAGGTATCATCTTGGTATCATTATTTTCAGCCAGCGGCCGGCTTTCATGTAAAAGCAATTCTAGCAGATAATTAGCCTCTAGACTGCTTTTACAAGCAGTGGGAGGGAATGCCCCCCCCCCCGGATATAAACAGCGCCATTGGGAAATTGGGAAAGCATTTTATCACACCGATCTTGGTGTGGTCAGATGCTTTGAGGGCAGAGGAAAGATCTAGGGTCTAACCCCCCATTTTTTTTCAAAAAAAGAGTACCTGTCACTACTTATTGCTATCATAGGGGATATTTACATTCCCTGAGATAACAATAAAAATGATAAAAAAAAAAATATGGAAGGAACAGTTTACAAATAAAATAAAAAAGCAAAATAAATAATAATAAAAAAAAAAAAAAAGCACCGCTGTCCCCCCCTGCTCTTGCGCAAAGGCGAACGCAAGCGTCGGTCTAGCGTCATATGTAAACAGCAATTGCATCATGCATGTGAGGTATCACCGCGAAGGTCAGATCGAGGGAAGTAATTTTAGCAGTAGACCTCCTCTGTAAATCTAACGTGGTAACCTGTAAAGGCTTTTAAATGCTTTTAAAAATGAATGTAGTTTCTCGCCGCTGCGCGTTTGTGCGCAATTTTAAAGCATGTCATGTTTGGTATCCATGTACTCGGCCTAAGATCATCTTTTTTATTTCATCAAACATTTGGGCAATATAGTGTTTTTTAGTGCATTAAAAATAAAAAAAGTGTGTTTTTCCCCCAAAAAATGCGTTTGAAAAATCGCTGCGCAAATACTGTTTGGAAAAAAAATTGCAACACCCACTATTTTAATCTGTAGGGCCTTTGCTTTAAAAAAATATATAATGTTTGGGGGTTCAACATAATTTTCTTGCAAAAAAAAAAATGTTTTCATGTAAACAAAAAGTGTCAGAAAGGGCTTTGTCTTCAAGTGGTTAGAAGAGTGGATGATGTGTGACATAAGCTTCCTAATGTTGTGCATAAAATGCCAGGACAGTTCAAAACCCCCCCAAATGACCCCATTTTGGAAAGTAGACACCTCAAGCTATTTGCTGAGAGGCATGTTGAGCCCATTGAATATTTTTTTTTTTTTTGTCCCAAGTGATTGAATAATGACAAAAAGAAAAAAAAATGTACAAAAAGTTGTCACTAAATTATATATTGCTCAAACATGCCATGGTTATATGTGGAATTGCACCCCAAAATACATTCTGTTGCTTCTCCTGAGTACGGGGATACCACATGTGTGAGACATTTTGGGAGCCTAGCCACGTACAGGACCCCGAAAACCAAGCACCGCCTTCAGGATTTCTATGGGTGTAAATTTTTGATTTCACTCCTCGCTGCCTATCACAGTTTCGGAGGCCATGGAATGCCCAGATGGCACAAAACCCCCCCAAATGACCCCATTTTGGAAAGTAGACACCCCAAGCTATTTGCTGAGAGGTATGTTGAGTATTTTGCAGATCTCGCTTTTTGTCACAAAGTTTTAAAAATTGAAAAAAGAAAAAAAAAATATGTCTTTCTTCATTTTCAAAAACAAATGAGAGCTGTAAAATACTCACCATGCCTCTCAGCAAATAGCTTGGGGTGTCTACTTTCCAAAATGGGGTCATTTGTGGGGGTTTTGGGCTATCTTGGCATTTTATGGCCTTCAAAACTGTGATAGGTAGTGAGGAGTGAAATCAAAAATTTGTGCCCTTAGAAATCCTGAAGGCGGTGCTTGGTTTTCGGGGGCCCGTATGCGGCTAGGCTCTCAAAAAGTCCCACACATGTGGTTTCCCCGTACTCAGGAGAAGCAGCCAAATGTATTTTGGGGTGCAACTCTGCATATAACCATGGCATGTTTGAGCAATATATCATTTAGTGACAACTTTTTGTACATTTTTTTTTTTTGTCATTATTCAATCACTTGGGACAAAAAAAAGAAATATTCAATGGGCTCAACATGCCTCTCAGCAATTTCCTTGGGGTGTCTACTTTCCAAAATGGGGTCATTTTGGGGGGTTTTGTGATATCTTGGCATTTTATGGCCTTCAAAACTGTGATAGGTAGTGAGGAGTGAAATCAAAAATTTATGCCCTTAGAAATCTTGAAGGCGGTGCTTGATTTTTGGGGTCCCGTACGCGGCTAGGCTCCCAAAAAGTCCCACACATGTGGTATCCCCGTACTCAGGAGAAGCAGCAGAATGTATTTTGGGATGTAATTTCACATATGTCCATGGCATGTGTGAGCAATATATCATTTAGTGACAACTTTGTGCAAAAAAAATAAAGTTTGTCATATTCCCGCAACTTGTGGCAAAATATAAAATATTCCATGGACTAATCATGCCTCTCAGTAAATAGCTTGGGGTGTCTACTTTCCAAAATGGGGTCATTTGGGGGGGTTTTGTGCTATTTTGGCATTTTTTGGCCTTCGAAACTGTGATAGGTAGTGAGGAGTGAAATCAAAAATTTACGCTCTTAGAAATCCTGAAGGCGGTGCTTGATTTTTGGGGCCCCGTACCCGGCTAGGCTCCCAAAAAGTCCCACACATGTGGTATCCCCGTACTCAGGAGAAGCAGCAGAATGTATTTTGGGGTGCAATTCCACATATAACCATGGCATGTGTGAGCAATATATCATTTAGTGACAACTTTTTGTAAATTTTTTCTTTTTTTTTTCTTTTTATCATTATTCAATCATTTGGGACAAAAAAAAATATTCAATGGGCTCAACATGCCTCTCAGCAAATAGCTTGGGGTGTCTACTTTCCAAAATGGGGTCATTTGGGGGGGTTTTGTGCCATCTTGGCATTTCATGGCCTTCAAAACTGTGATAGGTAGTGATAGGTAGTGAGGAGTGAAATCAAAAATGTATGCCCTTAGAAACCTTGAAGGCGGTGCTTGGTTTTTGGGGTCCCGTATGCGACTAGGCTCCCAAAAAGTCCCACACATGTGGTATCCCCGTACTCAGGAGAAGCAGCAGAATGTATTTTGGGGTGTAATTTCACATATGTCCATGGCATGTGTGAGCAATATATCATTTAGTGACAACTTTGTGCAAAAAAAATAAAGTTTGTCATATTCCCGCAACTTGTGGCAAAATATAAAATATTCCATGGACTAATCATGCCTCTCAGTAAATAGCTTGGGGTGTCTACTTTCCAAAATGGGGTCATTTGGGGGGGTTTTGTGCTATTTTGGCATTTTATGGCCTTCGAAACTGTGATAGGTAGTGAGGAGTGAAATCAAAAATTTACGCCCTTAGAAATCCTGAAGGCGGTGCTTGATTTTTGGGGCCCCGTACCCGGCTAGGCTCCCAAAAAGTCCCACACATGTGGTATCCCCGTACTCAGGAGAAGCAGCAGAATGTATTTTGGGGTGCAATTCCACATATAACCATGGCATGTGTGAGCAATATATCATTTAGTGACAACTTTTTGTACATTTTTTCTTTTTTTTTTCTTTTTATCATTATTCAATCATTTGGGACAAAAAAAAAATATTCAATGGGCTCAACATGCCTCTCAGCAAATAGCTTGGGGTGTCTACTTTCCAAAATGGGGTCATTTGGGGGGGTTTTGTGCCATCTTGGCATTTTATGGCCTTCAAAACTGTGATAGGTAGTGATAGGTAGTGAGGAGTGAAATCAAAAATTTATGCCCTTAGAAACCTTGAAGGCGGTGCTTGGTTTTTGGGGTCCCGTATGCGACTAGGCTCCCAAAAAGTCCCACACATGTGGTATCCCCGTACTCAGGAGAAGCAGCAGAATGTATTTTGGGGTGTAATTTCACATATGCCCATGGCATGTGTGAGCAATATATCATTTAGTGACAACTTTGTGCAAAAAAAATAAAGTTTGTCATATTCCCGCAACTTGTGGCAAAATATAAAATATTCCATGGACTAATCATGCCTCTCAGTAAATAGCTTGGGGTGTCTACTTTCCAAAATGGGGTCATTTGGGGGGGTTTTGTGCTATTTTGGCATTTTATGGCCTTCGAAACTGTGATAGGTAGTGAGGAGTGAAATCAAAAATTTGCGCCCTTAGAAATCCTGAAGGCGGTGCTTGGTTTCCGGGGTCCCGTACGCGGCTAGGCTCCTAAAAAGTCCCACACATGTGGTATCCCCGTACTCAGGAGAAGCAGCAGAATGTATTTTGGGGTGCAATTCCACATATAACCATGGCATGTGTGAGCAATATATCATTTAGTGACAACTTTTTGTAATTTTTTTTTTTTTTTGTCATTATTCAATCACTTGGGACAAAAAAAAAATATTCAATGGGATGTCTACTTTCCAAAATGGGGTCATTTGGGGGGGGTTTTGTACTGCCCTGCCATTTTAGCACCTGAAGAAATGAGATAGGCAGTCATAAATTAAAAGCTGTGTAAATTCCAGAAAATGTACCCTAGTTTGTAGACGCTATAACTTTTGCGCAAACCAATAAATATACGCTTATTGACATTTTTTTTACTAAAGACATGTGGCTGAATACATTTTGGCCTAAATGTATGACTACAATTGAGTTTATTCGATTTTTCTTATCACAAAAAGTAGAAAATATCATTTTTTTTCAAAATTTTCGGTCTTTTTCCGTTTATATCGCAAAAAATAAAAATTGCAGAGGCAATCAAATACCATTAAAAGAAAGCTCTATTTGTGGGAAGAAAAGGACGCAAATTTCGTTTGGGTACAACATTGCATGTCCGCACAATTTACAGTTAAAGCAGCGCAGTGCAAAATTCTGAATTCACCTCTGGTCCTTTAGCTACCAAATGGTCCGGGGCTTAAGTGGTTAAAAAAAATAAGTAAAATTATCCCATAGTTTGTAGATGCCATAACTTTTGCGCAAACCAATCATTATACGCTTATTGTGATTTTTTGTTCACCAAAAATTTGTAGCAGAATGCATATTGGCCTAAATTGATGAAGAAAATATAATTTTTTTTGATTTTGATTTTGTCGGTTGATCCAAAACCCCCCCCTGTCAGTAACTTATCGGCTCATCAGCCCCACATTTCCCCCATCTGGGTCGCAGGCATCTTCGGCTCCTTCCTGCGTCTCCTCCTTCTCAGCGGCTTAACGGCAGCTTCTCGTGCGTCTTCACCTCCTCTTCGGCTTCCTCCTTAGTGGCCAATATGGTTGCTTCTCCTTTCGGCCAATCGGGTCTGAGGACCCACTTCCTGATTGGCCGGGAGGAGGATCAGGAAGACAATAGCGAATATTAATTCACTATTGTCACACAAATGGGTGGGCTCAGGGCGCAGTGCTCTGCGCCCTGTGCCCACACTTTTCTTTAAGCCAATTAGAGCCTCAGGCTCTAATCATGTGCTTCCAAAAAAAAAACATGTAGATTAGGGGCCGGGTGCATGGATTAGGGGGGCGACGCCCCTGATGGACGGGCTGCCACTGGTTTATAGTGCAAAAATCAAAACCGCAGAGGTAATCAAATACCACCAAAAGAAAGCTCTATTTGTGGGATAAAAGGACATAAATTTTATTTGGGTACAGTGTCGCACAACCCACGCAATTTTCAGTTAAAGTAACGCAGTGCTGTATCGCAAAAAATGGCCTGGTCAGGAAGGGGGTAAATCTTCTGAAGGTGAAGTGGTTAATACTGCTTTAAGCCTAACTATTTTTTTTTCTTTGAAACTTTTAAGCAGAGAATGTGAGAGTTACATTTATCCCAGGCTTTTAGCTTTGTCTGTGACCTGACTGGGGAAATTCTTCCTCACTTCCTTTCCCTATACAAAAAATGGGGGAATGAACTTTTCCATTCTGGTCCTTACCACTACACACAAAAAAATCTGAGAACTTTACCATGTAATTTTCCCTACTTCTCCACATTATAGTGCTTGGGGCCTAGGCAGCTGATAACCAGGGTCTAGCACTGTCACATGGGGCGAGTTGGGTGTTAGCGGTGGGAGAGCAGTGGGGGGGGCTAAAGGTAAATACAGTCACCTGGGGGGGGTATGGATTTTCATTACAACAGGAATTCTAACAGTAACATGAATACAATGTTATGTTATATCCTTTAGAAGCATGCTAATTTAACTTTAGCAAGGACCAAGCCTCAGGGAAATCCATTTTATTTATTGGTGTGCTGCTTTGATTCAAAATAATAGTTGACCCATGCATGGTGAGAGAACATTTTACAGCACAAGTAACATACCCTGTGGCTCTAGTATCGTTTTTCCAATCTGAACATTAATGAATTACTATTTGACTGATGATTTTACTTTGTAAAGAAAAAAATCTGCTGCTAAATATATGTTAACTAAAGTGTTAATTTTTTTTAAAGAAAATGGCAGTTAAATTGGAGGAATACTATACTTTTATGGAGAAACATTGTATGCTGCAGAAGACAGAATTAAAGTAAGTTAAGGTCCAACTCCAGGCACAGCAATGTTCATGTTTTCTTTTCTTTAACCACTTCTCTACTGTGCACGAAAACCCCCTTCCTGCCCAAGCCATTTTTCAGCTTTCAGCGCTGTCACACTTTGAATGACAATTGCGCGGTCGTGCGACGTGGCTCCCAAACGAAATTTGTGTCCTTTTTTTCCCACAACTAGAGCTTTCTTTTGGTGGTATTTGATCACCTCTGCGGTTTTTATTTTTTGCGCTATAAACAAAAGAAGAGCGTCCAGTTTGGGAAAAAAACACTATTTTTTACTTTTTGCTATAATAAATACCCATTTTTTTTTTTTTTTTTTTAAATAAAATTTTTCTCAGTTTAGGCCGATACGTATTCTTCTACATATTTTTGGTAAAAAAAAAATCGCAATAAGCGCGTATTGATTGGTTTGCGCAAAAGTTATAGCGTCTACAAAATAGGGGATAGATTTATAGCATTTTTATTTTTTTATTTTTTTATTAGTAATGGCGGCGATCTGCGATTTTTTATTGTGACTGCGATATTGCGGCGGACACATCGAACACTTTTGACACATTTTTGGGACCATTCACATTTATACAGCGATCCCAGCTATAAAAATGCATTGATTACTGTATAAATGTGATTGGCAGGGAAGGGGTTAACCACTAGGGGGCGGGAAGGGGTTAAATATGTTCCCTCAAAGTGTTCTTACTGTGGGGGAGGGGACTGACTGGGGGAGGTGACCGATGGTTGTCCCTATGTACAAGGGACACACCATCGGTCCCCTCTCCCTCACAGGACGTGGATCTGTGTGTTTACACACAGAGACCCACTTTCCTGCTCGTTTCCCGGGCAATCGCGGGTGCCCGGCGGCAATCGCGGCCGCCGGGCACGCGCACCGGGGGCCTTGTGAACGCGGCGGGCGCGCGCGCGTGCCGCCGGCGGCGCGCGCGCGCCTCCTAGCTCGTTTTAAAGGGAGGACGTCATATGATGTCCTCCCAGAACGAGAGTATTCTCCGCCCGCCGTCAATTGACAGTGGGCGGGGGACAAGTGGTTAATCAACACAAAAAAGTATTTAATTCATATCTTTAAGAACTTGCTAAGCTCTACTGAGCCCTTCTGATATGTACAGTGAGAAGCAACACTTCCATCTCCCCGCTGGATTGGAACAGAGTCTATGATCAACACCAGTTCCAATACTGTGCCTCCACTCTGCTCATGCTGCTCTGTAAGGGCCCTTTCACACTGATGCACTGTTGATGCGCTTTTGTGCAGTGTAGCGGCCTCCTCACTCCCCTCTCTTGTTCTTGCTCATCTGTCTCTTGTCTAGGGGTATCTCAGAGGGGAGAGAGCGGGGTCACCATGCCAGGCCTCCACCACATGTATCAGTGCGGTATAGGCAACGTTCTTAATTTACCTTCGGGTCAGTGTTGTGCACCTGGATCCTCCCTCCGAGAGTCACCTTGAGCCATGTCCATCAGAAATGAGCCCCGCACCATTAAAGTCCAACACTCCTTTATTCTCATGCGAATGAACACAAACAGTTGAACTCCCTTGAAGAACAGCACAGGAAAGGAGGTGTGGATGCGAATAGGCCCAGACACAATCGTTCTCCACTTTCCTTCCTGAAAGTGGGTTGCGGTCTCCGCACGGGGGGGATTTCCTTCCAGGCGGTGTCCGACGAGAGGCTCACCTGTCACCAGCAATATGCTGCACCGGGTCTTCAAGTGAGGAGCTCCCCCCGGGCCATTGCGCCTTCCGGATTTGGGTACCCAATCCCTGGGTTCCCTAGGATCTCCTTCCCTCGCGGAACTCAGTGTTGGGCACTGAGCTCCGGACCTCCATTCAAGTACCTCACCCCAGGCTAAAGGTGCCTGGGATGGAACACGATCTCCGGTGGTCCTCTAGGCCTAGGCCACCCAGAGGACCGGCACGAACCACCGTCCGCAGGCTAAAGGTGCCTGGGACTACGAACCCCGTGACAAAAATGGCCGGCCCCTTTATACTCTCCCAGCAAGCACGGTGGGCTCCCCGCCCCACCATACCGCTGCCGAGGGAGGACAAAAAGGGGTACGGCACACAGCAATGGTTCAACCCCCAGCCCGTGGTGACAGCACCACCTGCTGGGCCGCAGGGAATCACACATCACTGGTGTCACCCCAGATTCAAATTTACACCCGGGAAAGTGCATACCCGCTACAGCAGCTTAAAGTATTATTAAACCCAAGACCCTGCATTCACTATATCCCTGCCACAGTACACAGAATGTGGAAATGCAACTATTTTAGTAAATATAAACTGATAAATACCTTTTCTCATCAGCAGCATATAGCAGTCTTGTGACTTTTATTAGTGTCTGGTTAAAGCTTGTAGGAGGAGTTTTCATTCTCCTCTGACTGTCCTATGAGGCTGCATGACCCCTGACTTTCTGTCTGGACAGTGCTGATTGGCTATGTGCTGATCACATGCACCCTCCCAAAAAAAAAAACTCCCTAGCAATACACACCAAACTGAGTATGTGCAGAGTGCCTCCTAGGGCTCCATTCTATCAGGAGATAGATTGGGGACAGTAAAAGAAGGGGAGGGTATGAGAAGACAGGATTAAACAGCCTTTTATACACAATGGATTAACCACTTAGGTTCAACATTCAGCATAACAAGCATGCTTTACTGCATATACAGACTGATTTTACTGTTGTGGGTTTAGTAAAACTTTAAGGGCCCTTTCACACTGATGTACTTTTGATATGTTACTCTTGACTTACAATGAAAGGGGCCTTTTTGGTGCACCAAAGATGCAGTATACAGTAAATATCAAAGCGCAGCTAACCTGTTGTGTGTGGAGTTACATAGGATTTATTTGGGAATAGTTTTCATGCCCTTCTGTCGCCCTGGAATAGTGCAGCAAAGGTGCACCAGTGTGAAAAGGGCCTTATTCACAAGGCCTCAATTATGATGTGCTTTGTGAGTGGTACAGCAGAGTGATTGGGGAGGAGACACAACAGAATTGGTGTCAATCATAGAATACTTGCACATTATGCATAGCTCCCAACTGTCCCTGATATGGAGGGACTGTCCCTGATTTGTTGAAATGTCCCTCTGTCCCTCTTTCCTCCTCATTTTGGTCTGATCTATATAGTTGTCTATAAAATTCACTTTTTATCTTTCAAAGAGTGTTTCCCAGTGCTAAACCTTTCATCCAAAATCTAAATGGCTGCATTTGTAAATTTCAAAAGCCAATATAAAGGAATAGTAGTGGTAAAAAAAAGCCCCAGTGGATTTAATTAACCTTTTTTAGGTTAATTCTCCTTTAAGGGGGTGTGGCAGGGGGCGTGTCTTATGCCTACATGCTTTTGCTATTGTCAGAGTCATCTTTGACTCGGAGATGTCGATGGATGCACAAATAGGATCAGTAGTCAGCGGATCGCACCATCTTCTCCGCCTGCTGTGGAGACTCATTCCCTTCATCCTGGAAGAGGACACAGCAGTAGTAGTTGGAACAATCATCAATTCCCGACTCGACTACGCAAACTCCCTCTACATAGGACTACCTAAATATCAGATTTCGCACCTACAAGTCGTCCAGAACACGGCAGCCAGACTGGTAACAGGGAAAAAACCTTGTGAATCTATCACCCCTTCACTGAGGACCCTGCATTGGCTAACCGTAAAGGATCGGGTCAGGTTCAAGACCCTCCGTCTCACCCACAAGTGCACACAAGGAAACGCTCCTCAATATTTATGCGAGAAGATAAAACACTATACCCCCAAACGCATTCTCCGATCAGCCAACCAAAACCTCCTCCACATCCCCAAGTCCCGCTACAAATCAAAAGGAGAACGAAGATTTGCAGTCCAAGGACCATGGCTATGGAACGCTCTACCCACAGACATCCGTATGGAAGAAAACCATCGGGCCTTCAGGAAAAAACTTAAGACCCACCTCTTCTGAAGGATCAGGACGTCACTGGATGCAAATCGCCTTGAGGCGATTTAGTTCGCATTTGTAGCGCTATATAAGTTATTCACTCACTCAGTCACTCAGGTGTCCCTCATTCCCATCTCAAAAAGTTGGGAGTTATGCATTATGGCACACTTACCTAAAAGAGTGTCCTACTCTAGCACTGACTGATAGGGGCTTCACCGTTGCCGTGCCCTACATGAACAAAGTGATGTTGTCTCTTTAACCAGGTCACGTACTTAGGCCAAAAACATCCTAGACTTGAAGTGGTTAAAGTAAACTGGTGGCTGTAGCTGCTGCCATGAGCTTAGTGCAATTCTTTTTAGCAAGCGACCGACTGTTCGGTAACAGTGATCCAGGTGGCTAGATCACTTTTACATTAGTGGAAAGTAACCCCCCCCTCCAACACATTTAGAGCTAGAACAATAATTTTAGGGCTATAATTCATGGTCAGCTCTAAACTGATAACCTGTAAAGGCTTTTTAAACATCACCTATGAAATATTTTAGGTACTGTTGTTTTTGGCCATTTCATGATCGCATACAATTTTGAGTAATTACACGTTTTTACCCAGTTGAACAGCATATTATATTTTTGGTCTTCTCATATCTATCCCCAAACCTGGGAGTTGATTGCTCTTGCCTGCCTCTAGAAGAAGCTTACAGAAAGAAAGTAGGAGGATCAATCTCTGGGCTATGAATATTTATCTTAACTCAGCCAATCCCTGAGGGGGGATGTAGAATGTGTGGCTGGGAAGAGAATAGATGTTTGGAAGGATCTGTTCAGATCTCTCTCATTTTCTCCTTGGGCCTCTGTTCCTAGGAGGCAGCCTGGTTACTGAAAGTATAACTAAAGGCAACACTTTGAGTGGAGGGGAATTAGAACATCTGTCAGGTTTTTACTTCCGTCTGTGCCCCCATTAGGGTTATTTAGCCTCTCTATTAGTCCTGTTTACCATTGTCACAGACAGTGAAAGTAAAAGAAAATTCCAAATTTTGGGTTGTCCAAAGAACAGGAATAGTGGGCATATCTTCTAATAGGAATATTAGTTCTAGTAACCCCGGTGGCAATCAGGGATTCCCTCAATTTTGAGGAATTTTGTCTCACTTCTTGTTTTGACTATAGAACAGGAAGTGAGGGGGAATCTCCCCAATGGGACACAGATGGCAAAAAATAAACTCTTCAGGGGTTATAAACCTCCCTTACTCTATTCACTGTGAAAATAAAAGTTTTTCCTTTAGTTCTACTTGAAGAGCTGATGTTATCAGGCCTCAGAGCCATGTGCTTGGCTGAGGGCCTGAAGGAGCCTGGATTTAGGAAATGTTACTGGAGGATGCTACCTCAGGAAGCTGGGCTGGAAAAGGACCCCTTTCACTGAAGAGTGTTGCAGGGAAGCTGGTAGGGAGCTGTCCCTGGACATTGTGAGTAGGACCTTTTGACTAGAGCTCCATATATGCCTGTGCTTTGAGGGTTAGACACCAGAGGTTGCTACAAGGACTGACTACTCTTAAGCCCCATACACACGGTCTGACTTTTTGGCAACAAACTTCTAAATTCCCAGGTTTTTAAAAATATCGGACCATGTGTACACTCCATCGGACAAACTTTTTTGGTTTTCATCGGACAAATGTTCGCTCTGCAAACGGACAAACTTTTCGGCAACAAAAGTCCTACGGTGCAAAATCCTCTTGTGTGTACAGAAGTCCATCGGACTTTAGTCCAAAGTACAAATACGCATGCTCAGAACCAATGTTAAAATCAACCAACAATAGCAGAAGTTGACCAAAGGGTGGCGGTAAAGAGTAGAAAAGTGCAGAAAAACCACGTGATTTTGTAAAGGTTGGCTGAAAAAGTCCTGCCGTGTGTATGCTAACCAAGTTCACGGCCAACGCCCTTCAAACAAAAATCCACGGAAAAGTTTGTTTGAAATCCGACCTTGTGTATGAGGCTTTACAGTGTCTCAGACTAGCTGAGTGTCCCCTCTAAAGGACTGAGACTCTGTCCTCTAAAGCCTGCATGTGTTTTGAAATATTCTACACACTCATTTCTCCACCTGTTTACGTGCTACAAAAAATCTTCAAAAAAGACAACTCCTAGTTTCTGAACAGATAAGTGAGACCAGGGTTATTTCCAGTGGCCCCTTTGGGAGTGAGTGTGTGGAGAGGTGCAGCGTGGTGTTGCGGCAGTAAACACTGAGTCCAAATGCAGTAACAGAACTGTATTGTAAATGTAGTTCAAACTAGCACAACTACCTGGCAGGAAGTCAACCCAACTGGATGCACTCACAGTATGTTGCAACGAACAGTGAAGCAGCTGGTCTCGGTTGCACCGACAGTATCTGTTTCAAGAGATGGAATGTGGCCTTGCTGGTCTGTGCCCAAAAGGGGAGGTTTCAGGAAGGATAGCATGTCCCTGCTTTTTCCCTACTCGTCTGGAACCTCTCCTATCACTAATACTGTCCCTGACAGACATGTGACCTCTGTCCACACTACCGACATTTGAAATACATGCCAAGACCAGGAGCAAGAGTCTTAAATTGACTCTGCCTGGCCCAAGATGGCCACTAGAATCACATGGAGTGACAGCATCCAACTGGATCGCTTCTGCCGTGACCCAGGAAACCATAGAAGACCCATGTTTCTCTTGACTTCCTCTCCCTCTGCAATGTCGCTGCGGTTGAGCACCACTTGCAGTGGAGAAAGTAGACTGTACCTGCCTACAATTGTTACACACCTTTTAGATGTTTCTTAGGGGACCCTAAGCTCATGGTTGACTGAAAGAACTTCTGAAGAAATTCTGTGTATTCTGTCCCAAAAGAAAGTCTGTTGACAGGATGAGCTCCTTCTCATTAACATACTGTGACAGCAGGAAGGTAAAGTCACCTGGTTGCATCCAGGGGGGTAGATATATTTCGCCCAGATTCAGGCTTTACGCCGACTTATACAACTAGGTGGAGAGTTGTATAAGCCCAGCTGAGGCTAGTGGGCTCATGGATGACTCATACCTCTAGGGAGAGTGTGGGGCGTCGTGCAGACAGGGAGTTGATGAGACCAGCTGAAGCTTGTCAGCTCATTTAGGCCTCTATAAGAACTCCCAGCTTCATTAGATGTTAGCTCATGCCTGGACCCAGACCTGTGTGGACTGTCTAGGGAGAGTGAACCCCTGTGCGGTGAGACAAAGCCTGTGTGGCTATTTGCTTGGACATTTAAAACCAGGGACTTAGGGACTAGGACAGCACTAGGCTGATCCCAGTTGTTAGTTAGGAAACCTGTATGTTTAGTCAGAGGTCAAGTTGGCCAGGATTTATTTTGTTTATGTTTCTTTTGGCTTTGCTGTGTTTTGTCACTGTAAATAGAAAATAAACCGCACCTTTTTTTTGATTTTGAAAACCACAACCTCTGTTTGCTGGGCCTGTTTTTGTGTGGGGAGCCCATCCCGGGGGTCACACACACCCGCTGTCGAGCTAACCCCCTCACAGTTGGTGGAGAACCAGTGGCAGTTTTTTTTTAAGCCAGCATGGAGGAGATACTGAAGCAGCTGGCTCTAGCAAATGCCAATCAACAGCAGACAAATGCAGGTTTGCAAAAGAGCCTTGCAGCTCATCAACAGAGCCTTGCAGCTCAACAACAGAACTTCGCAGCCCAGCAGCAAGCTCATCAACAGAGCCTTGCAGCCCAGCAGCAAGCTCACCAACAGAGTCTGGAAGCTCAGCAACAAGCCCAGCAGCAATCTGAGGCCCGCTTCATAGACCTGTTACAGAAGCAAGAGCAGAGACTACAACAAATGGAAGCAGTAATGCAGCAACGTCCGCAGACCAGTGAGGAAAGCCGTCCCACTAATACCGCGTCCTTTGGGGTGAGTCGTTTATTGACAAAAATGACTGGAGAGGATGATCCAGAGGTATTTTTGACCACATTTGAAAGGACTGCTGAAAGAGAAAAGTGGCCTGAGGAGCAGTGGGCTGGACTGGTGGCTCCTCTGTTAACTGGTGAATCGCAGAAGGCTTACTATGACCTAGAGCCTGACCAAGCAAAAGACTATGTGATGCTAAAAGCTGAAATATTGGCAAGGCTGGGTGTCACCCAGGCTGTCCGGGCTCAGCGTGTGCATAACTGGACTTTCCAGCTTGGAAAACCCCCCAGGTCTCAAATGTATGACCTCATTCACCTGAGCAGAAAGTGGCTACAGCCAGAGACTTTGTCAGCACCAAAGATTGTGGAACGTGTTGTAATGGATCGGTTTTTGAGAGCTCTTCCTACTGCCATCCAAAAGTGGGTAAGCCATGGAGACCCAGAGACGGCCGATGGTCTTGTGGATCATGTGGAGAAATACTTGGCTACAGAGAACCTGACGGCCTCTTCCAGAGACACTCGGACTTTCCACCCTAAGACCAGACCATCCCCAGGGGCGGATAAGAGGATTCCAAGGGGTGAGGGTGGAGAGAGTGAGAGGGTGGGAGCTCTACCCCAAGTTTGGCGAGAACAGCCTGGGAAATCAGCGGCTCAAGAGGCGGCAAGAAGGATCGTTTGCTACCGCTGCCGGCAACCGGGACATATTGCAGCCAATTGCCCGGTTGTGGAGGAACCCATGCAGTGTGACTTTCTGACGGGCAGACGTCAGTCGCTGTGTGTGACAGTCGCATGCACTGCCATTCGAGGAACTGAGAAACATTTATGCAAAATGTGTGTTAATGGTAGAAATGTTGTGGTATTGCTGGATTCAGGTAGCCTTGTGACCCTGATAAAGGCTGAGTTAGTTAAAACAGAGGTCTCTGGGAATAGCAAGGTAGCTGTTATTTGTGTGCATGGGGACACCCGAGAGTATCCAGTGACTACAGTGTGTTTCGAGACCCCCAAAGGTACCCTCTCTCATCCAGTGGGCTTAGTATCTCAGTTACCGCATGACGCCATTGTGGGAAGGGATTTTCCGAAGTTCTGGGAACTGTGGGATGATCCTGAGCCCCCCACTGGTGCCCCTATGTACCAGGAATGTGATAGCCAGAACTCCCCTGAGAGTGGTGAGGACTCTCCGGAATTTCCCTTATCAGTATTGGCAGGGGAGACTCAAGAAACTGGAGAGGAGCCCACCTCCTCAGACGAAAACCTACCGTCTGTGGAGTTTTCTGATCTTGAGGTTCACAGGGAAAACTTTGCCACAGAACAGTTGAAAGACCCCGCCCTAATAAAGGCACGGGAAAACGTAGTGAAAATAGATGTCGAGTTAGTGAACCCAGATAATACCTGCACTTACCCATACTTCAGCGTAGAGAAGGACCTACTGTATCGGGTGGCAAAAAGGGCAGAAGAAACCGTTGAGCAGCTTGTGGTGCCCAAACCTTACAGGAAGTTGGTGTTGGAGTTGGCCCATGGGCACATTCTTGGAGGTCATCTGGGGACAGAGAAAACCCGAGAGAGGGTATTACAGAGATTCTATTGGCCGGGGTGATGAAGGACATAGAAAATTACTGTTCCTCCTGCCCTGTGTGTCAGAGGTCGGCCCCGATGCCACATTTCCGTAGCCCGCTGGTCCCTCTACCCATCATTGAGGTCCCGTTTGAGAGGATCGCCATGGATTTGGTAGGTCCTATAATCAAGTCCGCTAGGGGGCACCAGTACATATTAGTTATAATGGACTATGCCACCCGTTATCCAGAAGCGATCCCTCTCCGAAAGACCACGGCCAAAACCATAGCCAAAGAGCTATCTCTTGTGTTTAGCCGGGTGGGTATTTGTAAAGAACTGCTTACGGACCAAGGTACACCCTTTATGTCCCGGGTTATGAAGGAGCTGTGTAAATTGTTCAAAGTGACGCAATTACGTACATCTGTGTATCACCCCCAAACCGATGGGCTGGTTGAAAGATTCAACAAAACCCTAAAACAAATGTTGAAGAAAGTGGTGGATAGAGATGGAAAGGATTGGGACTGTCTACTTCCTTATCTGATGTTTGCTATTAAGGAGGTGCCCCAATCCTCTACGGGATTCTCCCCCTTTGAGTTACTGTATGGGAGACACCCAAGAGGGCTGTTGGATATTGCCAAGGAAACTTGGGAAAGTGAGAGTTCTCCCCACAGGAGTGTGATTGAGCATGTCGCCCTGATGCAAGACCGAATTGCACAGGTAATGCCCATCGTGAAGGAACATTTGGCCCAAGCGCAGTTAGCACAGCAGAGAGTGTACAACCGTGGAGCCAAGACCCGTACCTTTTCCCCGGGGGATAGGATACTGGTACTTGTCCCTACGGTTGAAAGTAAATTCCTTGCCAAATGGCAAGGCCCCTACGAGATAATGGAAAAAGTGAGCGAAGTGAATTACAAGGTCAGACAACCAGGAAGGCGAAAGCCCGAACAGATCTATCACGTTAATCTGTTGAAAGCCTGGAGGGATAGAGAGTCCCTAGTCGCAGACACTTGGTCACCAGCTCAAACTGGTTGCGTGATTCCTGAGGTTGGAATAGCAGCCACCTTGTCACAACCCCAACAACAGGAGGTTAAGGAGTTTGTGCTTCGCAACAAGGAGGTATTCTCTGAGCTGCCGGGACAAACATCTGGGGTAGAGCATGACATCATTACCCCGCCCGGTGAAAGGGTGAAGTTAAAACCCTATCGGATCCCAGAGGCCCGACGGGAGGCAATACGGGAGGAAGTACAGAAAATGCTGAACTTAGGGGTGATAGAGGAGTCCCAAAGTGATTGGTCTAGTCCCATTGTGTTGGTGCCTAAACCGGATGGGAGCTGGCGATTTTGTAACGATTTTCGTCAGTTGAACAAAGTTACAAAATTTGACACCTACCCCATGCCACGTATAGATGAGTTGATCGACCGGCTGGGAACAGCCCGATACATGACGACTCTTGACCTCACAAAAGGGTATTGGCAAATCCCCCTGGCCAAATTGGCCAAAGAGAAAACCGCATTTGTAACCCCAGACGGGGCGTTCCAATATAAAAGAATGCCGTTCGGGTTACAGAATGCGCCGGCCACATTCCAGCGGAAAATGGACCAGATGCTGAGGCCCCATCAGAAGTATGCTGCGGCTTACCTGGATGACGTAATTGTCCATAGCACAGATTGGGCCTCACATCTGCCAAAAGTGCAAGCAGTCCTGGACTCTGTTCGGGAAGCGGGGTTTACGGCTAACCCCAAGAAGTGTACCATTGGGCAGGAGGAGGCCAAATATCTTGGGTACACCATTGGGAGGGGAGTAATAAAACCCCAACTCAACAAAGTCGAGGCCATCCAGAGTTGGCCACGTCCCAACAGCAAGAAGCAGGTACGAGCCTTTCTGGGAATCGCTGGGTATTATCGGCGATTCATTCCCCACTTTGCTTCTAAGGCTGTGCCCCTAACCAACCTAACGAAGGGGAAAGGGTCGGTCATGATTAAATGGACCCCCGAGGCTGAGGCAGCATTCCAATTCTTGAAACAAGCCTTATGTAGCCAGCCAGTGTTGTACTCACCCGACTTCTCTAAAGACTTTGTCGTACAAAGTGATGCGTCAGATGTGGGGTTAGGAGCAGTATTGTCCCAGGTCTGGAACGGGGAAGAGCACCCAGTCATTTACCTCAGCAGGAAGCTGAAGTCCCATGAGGTAAATTACGCCACCGTTGAAAAGGAGTGTTTAGCGGTGAAGTGGGCTCTAGATTCCCTTCGGTACTACCTGCTAGGTAGGCACTTTGACTTGGTTACGGATCACGCTCCGTTAAAGTGGATGGCTCAAAACAAGGAAACAAATAGAAGAGTGAATAGGTGGTTCCTGGCCCTCCAGGAATTCAACTTCACAGTAAAGCATCGCCCTGGCGTTCAAATGGGGAATGTGGATGCTTTGTCTCGAGTACATGAATGCCTGATTGCTGGTGTTCCAACCCCGAGGTTAAAACAAGAGGGGGGGGTATGTGACAGCAGGAAGGTAAAGTCACCTGGTTGCATCCAGGGGGGTAGATATATTTCGCCCAGATTCAGGCTTTACGCCGACTTATACAACTAGGTGGAGAGTTGTATAAGCCCAGCTGAGGCTAGTGGGCTCATGGATGACTCATACCTCTAGGGAGAGTGTGGGGCGTCGTGCAGACAGGGAGTTGATGAGACCAGCTGAAGCTTGTCAGCTCATTTAGGCCTCTATAAGAACTCCCAGCTTCATTAGATGTTAGCTCATGCCTGGACCCAGACCTGTGTGGACTGTCTAGGGAGAGTGAACCCCTGTGCGGTGAGACAAAGCCTGTGTGGCTATTTGCTTGGACATTTAAAACCAGGGACTTAGGGACTAGGACAGCACTAGGCTGATCCCAGTTGTTAGTTAGGAAACCTGTATGTTTAGTCAGAGGTCAAGTTGACCAGGATTTATTTTGTTTATGTTTCTTTTGGCTTTGCTGTGTTTTGTCACTGTAAATAGAAAATAAACCGCACCTTTTTTTTGATTTTGAAAACCACAACCTCCGTTTGCTGGGCCTGTTTTTGTGTGGGGAGCCCATCCCGGGGGTCACACACACCCGCTGCCGAGCTAACCCCCTCACAATACAATGAAGAAGACAAGCTTGTAAATATTTAACCTCTGTTAGGACAAACATTGTTCAGAAGCACACAAGCAAATGTGACATTTATCAAACAGGGCATACCTTGAAAATATTTTTTGGGGGAAAACAGTTAAATTGATGTGTTTAGTTCTGCTTTAATGACTCCTGGGATACTTATGTAGCGCTACCCCCAGTTAAGAGAGCCGCTGGATTTTGTTTCGGGCCCTGTGTACAGCACCGCCAACCCCCGGCAATCTTACTCGACCCACTCTGGCACAGCTAGTCTAGGGATTATACTTGTATCACAATCAAACAGTATTGCAAGGGTTACTCTCTTTGCAATAAGACAACACACTGATGCAAGAGATCAAGTATAACGGTTTTACTTTAGTTTTAAAAGGGCATAGGCAGAACATAACACATACAACTCGCTTACAGAGCCCTGCAGCAATAGGTATAGCACGCAATAATGGCGCAGCGTGGTAATCCACCACGCGCAGCTATTATTGTATACGCGCCCTATAGCGCACTAAAACAATAGTCTATCTCCCCTCCCTGGTCACGCCTGACACAGAATAAATCTCAGTCTTTTCATTAAGGATTTCTTTGCATGCAAACTTTCGGTGGTGCACTATACTGGAGACCATTTTAAACTCTGTCCTGCTACTGGTCTCCAGCGAAGTAACAAACAAACGATCGGTGGGCCAAGGCAGTCTATAGGCCTAAACACGGTACAGTCTATTGGATTGAGCAAGTGCTCGCTCACCACTCCGGACGCGATCCCAGTCCGGGACTTCCACCTGCTGTGTCTCCGCACACAGCGTCTGCCACGATCGGGTCCCCGATCCAACTGATGTCCTCACTCGACACGTCAGATGCCATTCAGGCTCCGCAGTGGGGTGGAAGGCTCTTCGGAAGTTGCGCAAGGCCCCAGGCTTCAGGCCTTGCACTGCAGCAGATCCGCACAGGAAGACTGTTGCTTGCAGCGCGGTGTCCAAAGAGGCTGAGCTCCGCCTCGCCTCCTTCTTAAATAGCCCCTCCCGTGAGTCTCTGCGGTGGCCAATTGCACTCTAGGTGCCGAACGGGGTTCTGGGTAACGTAGTCCCGGAGCCTTAAAGGAGACCCCGCTACACATACGTCATGCATCCCAGAAGGCTTTGGTTCGATCTTTATTAAGCTTCTTACAGTCGGTTTCCTGATGACACACAGTGTGTGGTGGAGATTGGCCCCAAGCCTCTTGGAATGCATGACGTGAGTTTTCAAGAAGTCAAGAGTATCCCATAGGAGACAACCAACCTCCTGAAGACTTGCAATGTGCAGTGTGGTGGAGACTGGCCCTCAAGCCTCCTGAGATCTATGACATCCCATGGATCCTTCTTGCCTAGATGAGAAAGCTGGAAGTGCATGGCTAGGTCTGGTAAAACTTTGGCACCTTGGGTGAAACATAATTAGTATTACTGTTAGGACTATCAAACCCATCCTTTTATTTGTAAAAATATTCCTCTCCTTGTCATTTGTGACCAGCCTGTGATTCTGTACAAAGAAAAAAGTGAGCTGAGCGGCTATATGTGTTACTTTTACAAGCGGCGCATGGGCAGGGCTACTCGCCCTGCATGTGGGGGTACCTTTAGTTGTGAACACGCTCATCAATGCCTGGGACCAGGTGGGGACTGCGTTCATGTGAGAATCTAACATTAAGTCAGTTTCCCGACTTAGAGATGAGCTGTGCCACTTTGTGCAGTAATAAAACAACAGAGTTCCTCTGAAAAGTGCTGTCCCGTTTCATTGCACACTGTTGTCAGATGTTGCAAATCAGAGGAACACTGCTGGGCCCGTGCCCTCTCCACCAGTCCATCGAACCTCTGCCACCTCACTCCTAGTGGCAGAATGGGGCCCTGCCTTGCACATAGCATGGACCTCATGTGTGCACTTGTTAACTCCTTCCTTCCCATACCATGTGGCCAGGCTATGGGTCTCCGTAACACAAGTTCGGCCCGGTTGCCTAGGGAAACCGACTGCTGGGTAGGGAGCCAGAACACCGACCCCCACGCTTCTGGGGAACCCTCTTACAATGCCAAGTGCCACTCTTCATGGCTGGCTGCAACGTAACTTGTGCTAGTTCTTAGTTACCCGTAGCAACTGCATTACTCCTTCTGCTTGACTTGCTGAGTCAACCTTTTGTGGTGGCTTTACTTCATACCCCACTATGTGCTTTGTTGACTCTTATTCTTTTGATATGCCAGGAACCATTATGCACCCTTTTAAAGAACTTCAGACTAGGCTTAGAAAGGTTGATACAACTTTTACTGAAATGCTTCAGCAATACAGTCCAACATGAACAAAAACATTAAAGCGTCCCCCTGACTATCTCTCTTTAGGCTGCCCAGGCTTACCTCCAAAAGGTAGAAGTCCATGTTCGGTGCTCGCCAAGGCTGGAAGATCTCCAGACTCCTGGTGCCTCAGATGGACTGCAAGGCGCTGCAGTCCTCCTCTGCAGCAATAACATCTTCTGCTGAGCGGGAATCAGCAAAAAGCCCACGGACCCCGGCCTTTCCCTTTTTATAATACCAGGCAAATAGGCTTGGTCCAAAAAGCCCAGGAACAGCAAGGCACAGTATTAACCCCTAGAATGGAAGGACACATATATGAGAGTCAGCCAGGCTGCACACCCCCAAAAAAATACAAAAATGGAACAGTTTTTTTAGCAGCAAAATATAATGTAGAAAATGTCTTTTAAAGGATTGCCTGTAGATGATTTAGACCTCTTTCACACTGGGGTGGTGTGGCCGTTAGCGGTAAAGCACCACTAGTTTTAGCGGCGCTTTACCGCTGTTATAGGTTGCAGCCCTGCCGAAGCACTGCCCATTCATTTCAGTGGGCAGAGGCGGTAGATGAGCGGTGTATACATCGCTCCCGCACCGCCCCAAAGATGCTGCTTGCAGGACTTTTTTCACATCCTGCAAGCACACCACCCCAGTGTGAAAGCCAGGGGTGGCATGAGAGGCGCTTTTCAGGTCGCTATTTTTAGCGCTAAAACGCCTGAAAAGCTCCCTGGTATGAAAGAGGTCTTAATGTACTGTAGTTTGTCGTCATTCCATGGGCGTGCACAATTTTAACCACATAGCGACCAGCGCACGCACATTTACGTCTACACAATGGCACGGGCAGGCAAATGGGCGTACCTGTACGCCCCTTTAAATTAGCTGCCCAGCGGGCGCGCACGCGCCCGCCGCGTGCTTCGTGAGTGCGCTCGCGGGTCCCGGGAAAATGTTCCCGGGCGGCCTGCGATTGCGGTCGGCAAAGGCAGAACAGGGGGATGCCTTTGTAGACAAGGCATTCCCCTGTTCTGCCTAGTGACATGTCACTGATCGAATGTTCCCTGTGATCGGGAACAGTGATCAGTGACTTGTCTGTGGTAGCTCCTCCCCCTAACAGTTAGAATCATTTCCTAGGACACACTTAACCCCTTCATTCAGCGCCGCCTAGTGGTTAACCCCTTCAAGGCCAGTGTCATATTCACAGTAATCAGTGCATTTTTATAGCACTGATCGCTGTAAAAATGACAATGGTCCCAAAAATGTGTCAAAAGTGTTCGATGTGTCTGCCATAAAGTCGCAGTCATGATAAAAATCACAGATCGTCGCCATTACTAGTAAAAAAAAGAATAATAATAAAAATGCCATAAATCTATCCTCTATTTTGTAGACGCTATAACTTTTGCGCAAACCAATCAATATACGCTTATTGCAATTTTTTTTACCAAAAATATGTAGAAGAATACATATTGGCCTAAACTGATAAAAAATTTGCTTTTTTAAAAAATAATTGGGGATATTTATTATAGCAAAAAGTAAAAAATATTGCTTTTTTTTCAAAATTGTCGCTCTATTTTTGTTTATAGCGCAAAAAATAAAAACCGTACAGGTGATCAAATACCACCAAAAGAAAGCTCTATTTGTGGAAAAAAAGGACATCAATTTTGTTTGGGAGCCACGTCGCACGACCGCGCAATTGTCAGTTAAAGCAACGCAGTGCCGAATCGCAAAAAGTGCTCTGGTCTTTGGCCAGCCAAATGGTCCGGGGCTTAAGTGGTTAAAGCATGACACGTTAGGTACAGGATTTTCAACTTCCTGCGGAAATTGTAATGACAAAACATGGTAACTTTACTGACGGAGCACATTTTTTACTGACAACATGAAAAAATAACAAAACTCCTATTGAAAACGAACACAGTTGATATTTAATCAGCATAAACACGATATGGAAACACTGGCAATACACATAACAAGTAGTTTGACTGCTTCACACTTACAAAAGTCTACACACCATGACAAATTATCAGCCCCTGATATCTACGGACAGTCAACGATTTTTACAAACTGTCAGTAAATTTACTGCCGGTTGCCGGTATCTCTTTACATAGCGTAAATCATCTTTTATACTTTACAAAAAAATTGTGTTATATTGTGTCTGCATGCACTACATCTCAAGTGGTTTTATTTATATATATATATGTAGTAATCGGGGGTTCTAAGTATTTTTCTAGTAAAAAATGCTGCTTTTCACATGTATGTGAGAAATCCCAGAGCTGGGCAGGAATGGAGATTGTTAACAGAAATGGAAATGGGAACATGTGAGTTGCGGGCGGCAGGGGTCTGGTCATTTGAGAGTTAACAGATGATTATTCCCGCCCTGCGGCCACCTGCTCTCATGTAACCAATTAGAAGACAGGACCGGCCAAGCAGGCGCTTTTGATTGGTCAGCTGCGATGTTTAGGGGCGTTACTTCCGGCCATGATCTCATCCAGCCGGGTTGTAGTTTGTGTTCGAAAAGAAAGTGGAAGGTCGGCTATGCTTCGTCATTAGTCTGGCGTCGTGCTGTGTGTTCGGGTCAGGCTGCTCCCTGTACCTGTAATCTACGGCTCTCCTCTATAGCTGGCTGGAGCTGAACGGGGAGGAGCAGCCTGTTGCTGCCATGAAACTGTAGAGGTGGAGGCTTTGTGTGTGTACAGGTGACATGTCTATAGTGTGTGTGTGTACAGGTGACACGTCTATAGTGTGTGTGTGTACAGGTGACACGTCTATAGTGTGTGTGTGTACAGGTGACACGTCTATAGTGTGTGTGTGTACAGGTGACACGTCTATAGTGTGTGTGTGTACAGGTGACATGTCTATCGGCTGTGTGTGTGTACAGGTGACATGTCTATAGGGTGTGTACAGGTGACATGTCTATAGGGTGTGTACAGGTGACATGTCTATAGGGTGTGTACAGGTGACATGTCTATAGGGTGTGTGTGTGTACAGGTGACATGTCTATAGGGTGTGTGTACAGGTGACACGTCTATAGGGTGTGTGTGTACAGGTGACACGTCTATAGGGTGTGTGTGTGTGTACAGGTGACACGTCTATAGGGTGTGTGTGTGTGTACAGGTGACACGTCTATAGGGTGTGTGTGTGTACAGGTGACACGTCTATAGGGTGTGTGTGTGTACAGGTGACACGTCTATAGGGTGTGTGTGTGTACAGGTGACACGTCTATAGGGTGTGTGTGTGTGTGTACAGGTGACACGTCTATAGGGTGTGTGTGTGTACAGGTGACACGTCTATAGGGTGTGTGTGTGTACAGGTGACACGTCTATAGGGTGTGTGTGTGTACAGGTGACACGTCTATAGGGTGTGTGTGTGTGTACAGGTGACACGTCTATAGGGTGTGTGTGTGTACAGGTGACATGTCTATAGTGTGTGTGTGTGTGTACAGGTGACATGTCTATAGGGTGTGTGTGTGTGTGTGTACAGGTGACATGTCTATAGGGGGTGTGTACAGGTGACATGTCTATAGGGGGTGTGTGTGTGTGTGTGTGTACAGGTGACATGTCTATAGGGTGTGTGTACAGGTGACATGTCTATAGGGGGTGTGTGGGTGTGTACAGGTGACATGTCTATAGGGTGTGTGTGTGTGTGTGTGTGTGTGTGTGTGTGTGTGTGTGTGTGTGTGTACAGGTGACATGTCTATAGGGTGTGTGTACAGGTGACATGTCTATAGTGTGTGTGTGTGTGTGTGTACAGGTGACATGTCTATAGGGTGTGTGTGTGTGTGTGTACAGGTGACATGTCTATAGGGTGTGTGTGTGTGTGTACAGGTGACATGTCTATAGGGTGTGTGTGTGTGTGTGTACAGGTGACATGTCTATAGGGGGTGTGTGTGTGTGTGTACAGGTGACATGTCTATAGTGTGTGTGTGTACAGGTGACATGTCTATAGGGTGTGTGTACGTACAGGTGACATGTCTATAGGGGGTGCGTACAGGTGACATGTCTATAGGGGGTGCGTACAGGTGACATGTCTATAGGGTGTGTGTGTGTACAGGTGACATGTCTATAGGGTGTGTACAGGTGACATGTCTATAGGGTGTGTGTGTACAGGTGACATGTCTATAGGGGGTGTGTGTGTGTACAGGTGACATGTCTATAGGGGGTGTATAGGTGACATGTCTATAGGGGGTGTGTGTGTGTACAGGTGACATGTCTATAGGGTGTGTTTGTGTGTACAGGTGACATGTCTATAGGGTGTGCGTGTACACAGGTGACATGTCTATAGGGTGTGTGTGTATAGGTGACATGTCTATAGGGTGTGTGTATAGGTGACATGTCTATAGGGTGTGTGTATAGGTGACATGTCTATAGGGTGTGTGTATAGGTGACATGTCTATAGGGTGTGTGTGTATAGGTGACATGTCTATAGGGGGTGTGCGTATAGGTGACATGTCTATAGGGGGTGTGTGCGTATAGGTGACATGTCTATAGGGGGGGTGTGTATAGGTGACATGTCTATAGGGGGGGTGTGTATAGGTGACATGTCTATAGGGGGGGTGTGTATAGGTGACATGTCTATAGGGGGGGTGTGTGTATAGGTGACATGTCTATAGGGGGGGGGTGTGTATAGGTGACATGTCTATAGGGGGGGGTGTGTATAGGTGACATGTCTATAGGGTGTGTGTGTATAGGTGACATGTCTATAGGGGGGGTGTGTGTATAGGTGACATGTCTATAGGGGGGGTGTGTGTACAGGTGACATGTCTATAGGGGGGGTGTGTGTACAGGTGACATGTCTATAGGGGGGGGTGTGTGTACAGGTGACATGTCTATAGGGGGGGTGTGTGTACAGGTGACATGTCTATAGGGGGGGTGCGTGTGTACAGGTGACATGTCTATAGGGGGGGTGCGTGTGTACAGGTGACATGTCTATAGGGGGGGTGTGTGTGTACAGGTGACATGTCTATAGGGGGGGTGTGTGTGTGACATGTCTATAGGGTGTGTGTGTACAGGTGACATGTCTATAGGGTGTGCGTGTGTGTGTGTGTGTGTGTGTGTACAGGTGACATGTCGTCTATAGGGTGTGTGTGTGTGTACAGGTGACATGTCTATAGGGTGTGTGTGTGTACAGGTGACATGTCTATAGTGTGTGTGTGTGTGTGTACAGGTGACATGTCTATAGGGTGTGTGTGTGTGTGTGTACAGGTGACATGTCTATAGGGGGGGGTGTGTGTACAGGTGACATGTCTATAGGGGGGGTGCGTGTGTACAGGTGACATGTCTATAGGGGGGGTGCGTGTGTACAGGTGACATGTCTATAGGGGGGGTGTGTGTGTGACATGTCTATAGGGTGTGTGTGTACAGGTGACATGTCTATAGGGTGTGCGTGTGTGTGTGTGTGTGTGTGTACAGGTGACATGTCGTCTATAGGGTGTGTGTGTGTGTGTACAGGTGACATGTCGTCTATAGGGTGTGTGTGTGTGTACAGGTGACATGTCGTCTATAGGGTGTGTGTACAGGTGACATGTCGTCTATAGGGTGTGTGTGTGTGTGTGTGTGTGTGTACAGGTGACATGTCGTCTATAGGGTGTGTGTGTGTGTGTGTACAGGTGACATGTCGTCTATAGGGTGTGTGTGTGTGTGTACAGGTGACATGTCGTCTATAGGGTGTGTGTGTGTGTGTGTGTGTACAGGTGACATGTCGTCTATAGGGTGTGTGTGTGTACAGGTGACATGTCGTCTATAGGGTGTGTGTGTACACAGGTGACATGTCGTCTATAGGGTGTACAGGTGACATGTCTATAGTGTGTGTGTGTGTGTGTGTGTATATGTGTATATATACAGGTGACATGTCTCTAGGCTGTGTGTGTGTGTATGTGTACGTACAGGTGACATGTCTATAGGGTGTGTGTGTGTGTACAGGTGACATGTCTGTAGACTGGTGATGAATGGTGTCTCTGGGATCTCTGCTTGTCTAATGTTGTCTTCCTGCAGACTCTGGACATGGCATCTGCTGCCAAGGGAGAGCTGAAGGGCTTCCATGCCAAGGAGGGGGCTGAGCGACGCAGACTTAAAGATCTCCTTTGTGACCAGCTCAGCAGAGATCTGCTCAGGTAATGTGCACATGCATGTTTTATGGACCTGGTGTCCACAGAGAGCCTGAACACAGCTTAGCCTCTGCTAGCATTGGAGTACTCAACTCATTTATGCAACCAGGAGTCACATGTGTCGGCATATAGCTGCCTGTACAAATCAATGATATGCTGTCAGATACTGGCCATATACAGGGAGGCAGGAGTCTGCTTGTTAGATTTACACACAATCCGTGTGTGTGTGTGTGTAAACCCCCCCCCCCCCTGTCAGATCTGTGCAACGTACAGACCTGCCAGTTAAAGGGTAACTCCGCTTTCGAGGGGGGGGGGGGGGGGAATATGACATATCTAGTTGTGACAAGTCCTTTTGTAATTGAATGGTTATTAAAAATTTCCTTTTCATTTTGTAGCATTTTTGTAAAATACAATCCAATATAGCAACCTGGATTCATTCTGTACACAGATGTGTACAGAACTCCCCCTAGAAATATAATTTCCTGTTTGTGTGATTGGCTTACTGATTCAGAAGTCTGCAGTAGAATACAAGTCAGATTTTTAGCATCATCCAATTTCATTTTTGGTGCCACTCTCCAAGGGAAGTCACATCTAAAGGGATGTAGACCCTTCCACTTTCCTCATTAGAGCCCTGCAGGTGCCACAGCTGATTGATTAATTATAAAATCACTGAAGTTCAACATGGCACCTCATGACAAAGAACTCCTGAGGACCTGAAAAAAAGAATTGTTGCTCTACATAAAGATGGCCTAGGCTATAAGAAGAATGCCAAGACCCTGAAACTGAGCTGAAGCACAGTGGCCAAGACCATACAGCGGTTTAACAGGACGGTTTACACTCGGAACTGGTCTTGCCATGGTTGACCAAAGAAGTTGAGTGCACGTGCTCAGCATCATATCCAGAGGTTGTCTTTGGGAAATAGAGGTATGAGTGCTGTCAGCATTGCTGCAGAGGTTGAAGGGGTGGGAGGGTCAGCCTGTCAGTGGTCAGACCATACGCCGTACACTGCATCAAATTGTTATGCATGGCTGTCATCCCAGAAGGAAGCCTCTTCTAAAGATAATGCACAAGAAAGCCTGCAAACAGTTTGCTGAAGACAAGCAGACTAAGGACATGGATTACTGGAACCATGTCCTGTGGTCTGATGAGACCAAGATAAACTTGTTTGGTTCAAATGGTGTCAAGTGTGCGTGGTGGCAACCAGGTGAGGAGTACAAAGACAAGTGTGTCTTGCCTACAGTCAAGCATGGTGGTAGGAGTGTCATGGTCAGGTGCTGCATGAAGCACAACCCATAAAGCAATTTGGGGGTGAGGCCTGGCGGGAGCCCAACTAAGGCTCCCTCAAATGGAAGGTGGAGGAGCACAAGGTCTCTAACATCCACCAGCTCTGTGATGTTTTCATGGAGAAGTGGAAGAGGACTCCAGTGGCAACCTGTGAAGCTCTGGTGAACTCCATGCCCAAGAGGGTTAAGGCAGTGCTGGAAAATAATGGTGACCACGCAAAATATTGACACTTTGGGCCCAATTTGGACATTTTTTCACTTAGGGGTGTACTCCCTTTTTGTTGCCAGCGGTTTAGACTCTAATGGCTTTGTGTTGAGTTATTTTAAGGGGACAGCAAATTTACACTGTTATACAAGCTGTACACTCACTACTTTACATTGTAGCAAAGTGTCATTTCTTCAGTGTTGTCACATGAAAAGATATAATAAAATATTTACAAAAAATGTGAGGGGTGTACTCACTTTTGTGAGTGCATATCTGAAAATCAATCAATCCTGATGTACTAACTTTTCTTTAGACCTGAAAATGCCAGGAGAGTACAAATGCCCCCCAAATGAACTTTTTACACCGTCTGAGGTATTTAGTATGAGGCAAGGCACCTACTAAGCAATAACAGTGTAAAAAGAGAAATGGAAATCCTCATCACCCCTTTAGAGTAGTAGCGTCACTAGGGTGACACTGAACTACTCGAGTATATAATAAAAAAATTGCGAAACTTTTACATACGCGTCACCAGTCCGTATACCTGATTATTGCCACACCTGTCATATGTTGACTCTGTACTGCACTGGTGACAGTATGTTTAAACAACTTTTTTTTTTTTTTTTTGTGTCTTGGTGCAGACTTCAGAAATTCAGTTAGCCAATCGCACAAGCAGGAAATTACATTTCCCCAGTCTTCCGAAACAGCCCTTGAGAGATGGAGTCCCTCCCATTGACACAAGAAACACATTACCAATCAGTTCAAACGGCGGTCCCTCAGGTCCCTGGTTAGTCATTGTGTTTCCTCCATCGGAGGAACATGTTGCCAGAGGAACAGGAGAAAGGACTTCATCTCTCAGGGAGTGGAGGCCGCATAGGAGGACTGGGTCCCATCCGTTTGGCTCCTGGGAAGTCTCACCTTAAGGTGTTGGGCTCGGGTACCGTCCAGAAATACCGGAGCAGACCCGTTTTTCAGCTCCTTCCAGTGCTGATGTGAGCCAGCGGCAGAATGGCGCGGTTCCCCCTGGAGCGGGTAAGTGGATTCGTCCATTACAAGTTCTTTTTGCTGCAGTCACGATGGGGGTCAAACGCAGAGCGTCATTTCCGGCGGAATCGCATCATCACTGTGCGCCGTGACTTACGGTTCCGGGTCACTACGGCGCAAGGAGGAGTGAGGGCCCGCGCTGGGCCTACTAAATCCCTGACCTGCGTCTAGCAATACTGGACTAGCGGTGGGATACAGAGCGGAAAAGGGGGGGGACCATGGAGGCGACTCCCCAGGACGCCCCGGCGGACGTAGGCACCAGCTTGAACCAGGTAGGCTGCTGGGCAAGCCCTGTACTGGTTGTTTGTGTATGGTGGTACTGGTGACTTGGACTAGTTACCCCATGGTGGTGGATGCACTGTCCTAGGAATAGCAGCAGTGCTGGTGGCAGCATGGGTGCCTTTTTTAGAGGGTTGAAAGGATTGATTTTAAGCCCATGTACTGTTTTTGTTGTGGTCTTCCCTTGAAGCCTCCTTAGCCTGAAAACAACAAGTCAGGCTGCAGAAAGTGCCCTAATTGTTGAAGTAAATTATCCTCAGGCTCTAACGAAGCCTTATGCAGGCAATGTATTGCAGGCTTATTGAAGTCTGAGGCAGACTCCCCTTTAGCCAAGTTCCTATGCTCATTTAATTTCGGATGTAAATGTAGCTGCTACCACCAGTAGCGCAGCTACAGTTTCCCCTTCACCAAACCCCACAATACCTAGCTCCGGGGAGCACCCGTAGAGTCAGGGAGCATAGCCCCGTGTTAGTTAGGCCTGAATCTTCTGACTCCAACCAGGAAGAAGATCAGGCCGCAGCTAACAAAGCCACAAAATATAAACTGTCTATTGAGGAAGTAGCGCTCAACAACTCATCTATCTATGACATGTTGGAAATTGAGGAAGAGGAAGCTCAATTTCCAGGCATGACAAAATGTATGCAGCCCTGGGTAAAAAGGCCAGAGTGTTTCCTATGACATGGAGTACTCTCTGATCTGGTTTGCAAAGAATGGGCCGAGCCGGATAAAAAAAAAAAAGCTATCTTTCCAAATTCTCTCAAAAGAAGGTTTCCCTTTGACGAGAACCCAGAGGCAGTCTGGAATAAAAACCCAAAACTTGATGCCCCTCTGTCCAAGGTTTTGAAGCAGTCTGACCTGGCCTTCGAGGATATAGGACATTTAAAAGACCCAACGGACAGAAAGACAGACTTAGTCTTAAAAAGGGCCTGGGATGCTTCAATGGCAGGATTGAAGCCAGCCTTAGCCACTTCCTGTGTAGCTAGAAACCTTGGAGTTTTGGCTGTCAGTTACAAGAACACTTACAGGCAGGCACCCCTAGGGAGGAGCTCTTGAAAACCTTTCCCATGCTTTTCAAGGCAACTAGTTTCATCTCAGACGCTTCAACTGACGCTGTTAAGTTTACAGCTAAATCTGTGGCTCTTTCAGTAGCAGCCAGAAGGTCTGTCTGGATGAAAACTTGGGGAAGTGACACAGCTTCCAAAACACGTTTGTGCAGTGTTCCTTTTACTGGAGATTTTATCTTTGGGCCTGAATTGGATACCGCCTCGGAAAGAACGGCAGACAAAAAAATCTTTCCCTAATAATAAAAAGAAAACCTTTCAGAGGTGTTTTTTTTTTTTTTTTTCGTCCCTCAAAGGAACCCTCAAAAACGGATAATGCGTTCAAACCCAAAAAGCACTGGACAGGGAAAAAAGGGAAAGGGGGCATACTTTTTAACCGCCCCAATCAGGACCCCAAGCCCAAGTGACATCAGGGTCCCTGTGGGAGGAAGACTAAAACTTTTCTCCCACAATGGGAAAAGAGAACCTCAAACAAATTTTTGTATTAAACAGTCAAAAGAGGTTATGTGCTGGAATTCCATAGCGAACCACCATCCAAATTTCTGGTGACAAAACTCCCAAGTCACTCAAAAGGCCAGGGCCTTAAGCCTCGTACACACGACCGATTTTCTCTGCAAAAAACCTGTTGGGAGAGCTTTCTTGCCAAGGAAAACCGTTCGTGTATATGGTTTCTCAACGAGAAAAATAGAGAACCTACTCTCTATTTTCTCATCAGGATTCTTGTTTTCCTTGTTGAGATTCTCATCGGCCTGTTTCCCGTCAAACCGGTTGTGTGTATGCTTTTCTGAGTCTTAAAAAAATTGTGCATGCTCAGAATCAAGTATAAGACGGGAGCGCTCCTTCTGGTAAAACTAGCGTTCGTAATGAAGATGGCACATTCGTCACGCTAAAACGAACTGAAATAACAAAGACTGAAAAGCGTGAATCGTCTCTCCCCAAACTTTTACTAACACGCGGTGACACGAGATCAGCAAAAGCAGCCCAAGGGGTGGCGCCATTGAAATCGAACTTCCCCTTTATACGACGAGATTTGGAATTGACAGTGTGTATGCAAGGAAAGCTTGACAAGAATCTCGTCGAGAAAAACGGTGTGTGGTTGTGTGGTATTTTTTTTTTACGACAATATTCTCGGTCGTGTGTACGAGGCTTTACTCTTACTGATGGGGGGGGGAAATGGTGGATCAAGAGGTATTGACACCAGTCCCTATTCAGGAACAGGGGGACTGTTTTTACTCACACATTTTTGTGGTAAAAAAGCCGTCTGGGAAGTTCAGATTAATCTTGAACCTCTGACCCCCCTGAATCTCTCCGTTACAAGAGATTTCGGATGGAATCAATTTATTCAATAAAAAATCTTCTTAAAAAATAAGTGTTTATGGCTACCCTGGATTTAAGGGATGCCTATCTGCATATCCCAATAGGGAAGGAATGCCAGAAATTTCTTCGTATGGCAATTCAGATAGAATTTAAATTTATAATTTTCAGTGCAGAGCCCTGCCCTTCGGTCTGTCGTCGTCTCCAAGAATTTTTTCCAAAGTTCTTGGAGAGGCATTGGTTCCATTGAGACTGCAGTCAGTCTCAATCATCTCATATCTTGACAACTTACTTCTCACAGCCCATTCAGAGAAACAACTCTGTCAGGACTTGGAGTTAACACAACTCGCCCTGAGACCGTTGGGGTGGATCGTCAGTTTGGAAAAATCCAAGACAACTCCAACACAATATTCTGTATTTGGGTTACAAGATCCTATCAGTAGAACAAAAGATAGTCTTGCCGGAAGAAAAGATATCGAATCTGAAACAGAGGATGTCTTTTCTTCAATCCAGTCCCAATTGTACAGTGAGGGAGGTCATGTCAGTACTTGGTATGATGACTGCAGCCATCCCGGCCGTGCAATGGGCCAGGTTCCATCAGAGAGATCTACGAAGATTCCTTCTGGAACAAGTGAAAGGCAAAGGTCTAGAGCAGGGATATGCAATTAGTGGACCTCCAGCTGTTGCAAAACTACAAGTTCCATCATGCCTCTGCCTCTGGGTGTAATGCTTGTAGCTGTCAGAGTCTTGCTATGCCTCATGGGATTTGTAGTTCTGCAACAGCTGGAGGTCCGCTAATTGCATATCCCTGGTCTAGAGGATTGCATTTTGATCCCCACCAATGTAAAACGTTCCCTCTGGTGGTGGAAGGACACACAGAACCTAAACAAGGGGGTTCCCTGGGTCCTACCTATCGCATCCACTCTGACCACAGATGCGAGCAGTTGGGAATGGGGAGCACATCTCAACTCATACTGGGCACAGGGGAGGTGGACTCCAGAAGAGAAGAAGTTCTCTACCAATTGGAAGGAGTTAGCAGCCATCCTAAAAGCTCTACTAGCATTTCAGGACAACCACACCTTCTTCAAGTCCGCTCAGACAATGACGGCAGTAGCTTATGTAAACAAACAGGGAGGTACCAGAAGTCCTCGCCTAATGTTAGTAGCAAAACATATGTTTCAGTGGGCAGAAGTCAATCTAAGATCCATCTCTGCGATACACCTGAAGGGGGAGCAGAACAACACTGCAGACTTTTTGAGTCGACAACTAGTTTCGAATCAAGAATGGTCTCTGCATATGGAAGTTTTCAACCTCCTAACAGCTCACTGGGGGATCCCAGAAATAGACTTATTTGCAAACAAAGAGAATGCAGAAGTCCCCAATTTCTGCTCGCTATGTCCAGGAGATCAACCCTTGGAGATGGATGCCTTACAAATGCCTTGGACCTTCTTGCAGAAGAAACATGCTTAATTCTAGTGGCACCTTTTTGGCCCAAGAGACCTTGGTTCACAACTTTTACTGAAATTGACGGACTAACCTCCTCTGAGGCTCCCCTGCAGACAGGACCTCCTGTGACAGGGACCCCTCTTGCATCCTCAAGTAACCATGCTGAAACACTCAGCATGGTTACTGAGGAAAAGAGATTCTGAGAAACAAAGGTTTATCAGAAAAAGTGATTCAAACCTTACTTCAAAGCCGGAAACCAGTCACCCGAGCTATTTATAAAAAAAATTGGAAAAAATTAAGTTTCTGGTTGGTGGACCAGGTAAAGCTAACAAGGATATAACCAATATCCTACAGTTTCTCCAAGAAGGTATAGACAAAGGGCTATCTCCCAGTACTATTAAGGTCCAGATAGCAGCCTTAAGTGTGTACTTAGAAAAGCGCTTACAGGAAGGATCCCCTTATTGCTAGGTTCTGTAAGGCAATCACTAGACAGAAACCAGTCAAAGTCAAGATAAATCCAACTTGGGACCTTTCGGTCGTCCTCAAAGCTTTCTTGGGGGCACTGTTTGAACCGATCTTGGACGTCTCTCTAAGACTGCTTACTTTCAAAACAGTACTCCTTGTAGCAATCACTTCAGCCCATAGTCAGTGAGATCCAAGCTCTCTCGATTAGAGAGCCCTTCCTTCAAATTCTTGAAGACAGAGTCATCCTGAAAAACAGGCCCTGGGTTCTTCCCGAAGATGACATCAAAATTCCATAGGTCTCAAGACATTGTTCTTCCTTCATTCTGCCAGAACGCCTCGAATGAAAAAGAGAAGCAATTTCATTTTTTAGATGTGAGAAGGTGTCTCTTGGAGTACCTAGATGCAACCAAATCTTTTAGAATTGCAGATTCCTTGTTTGTGCGCTTTTTTTTTTTTCTGGGCAATGTAACGGACAAAAAGCTTCTAAGGTCACTATAGCTAGGTGGATCCGGCTAGCTATAGCAGAAAGTTATAGAATACTAAATAAAGATCCTCCTGGGGGTGTTAAAGCCCACTCCACAAGGGCACTCTTGGCATCCTGGGCTGAAAGAGCTGGTACCACTCCGGAGCAAATATGTAAAGCAGCCACGTGATCAAGCTTCTCCGCCTTTACAAGGCATTATAGACTAGACTTAATGTTATGGTTATGTTTTTCGGTTCTTGGAAATGACTGACCAGGGACCTGAGGGACCGCCTTTTGAACAATGTGTTTCCTGTGTCGATGGGAGGGACTCCATCTCTCAAGGGCTGTCCTGGAAGACTACCGGAAAAGGAGTTACCGTGAGTACTAACTCTGGTTTTTCTGGGGGCATTCTGTAAACCATCTGTGTACAAAACACCTCCCAGGTAGCCATATTGCATTTTACAGAAATGTACAGCGCTGCAGATTGAAAAGAAAAAAGGTCATTTTTATTAACGTTCAATTACAATATGACTTGTGTCTCAATTGTATACGCTATTTTTTTATTTGCTCATTTTTTTTTCCACACAAGCGGAGTTACCCTTTAAAATTTAGATTGGGTCAGTGTAATTTGCTACACTATTGTGTTTATTCTGTGTGACAGTCCTTTTTTGAATGGCACAAAAATCTCCCTCTCCTCATCTTCATAACATGGGGGGGATGCGTTTTGTAGTGCAGAGGTAAACTGTGTGGGGCCAATAGCAATGCTTGAGATTTCAGAACACGGAGCGTTACAAACTTACTGGATTGCTGGCAGGATTAACATAATTTGCCTTTTATTTAACAGATAAATCAAAATGCTTTCAATAGTAGGAGAAACTAAGAAAAGTTTAATGTTTATGTACACTTTTTAACTAACTTTGTTATATTTCTTCAGACTCCTAAACGAAGAAATCCACCCAGATCTCACTCTGTGTGTTGGACAGACAACATTTAAAGTACACAAGGCTGTTCTCTGGGCGAGAGCTCCAAGATTCTATAGGTTTATTATACAAAAGGCCACAGAAGACACTGTTGCTGTGCAGCATGTGCAACCAACTGAAATAAAGGGCTTTTTAAAGTAAGTTGCACCATGCCAGATTGTTGAATTTCTCCATAAAAAAAAAAAGTGTGTGTGTGTGTATATATATATATATATATATATATATAGTTGATGCATATTGTTTTATGCAAGTTATCGCTGAACTTCAGGGAAACAGTTGAAAATGGCACATGAAAGCTGTTTTCATTATACCTAAAGGATATGTATTTGTCCATCCAGTTTTGAGATATGCACAGCCTTGCCAGACAACAAAGCTAAGTTGATGACCTTACTTCCCCTTTTTTTTTTTTTTTTTTCCCCCCACAGTGAAGGAGTAGCAACAAACTGCTAAGCTCCTGTCATTTTACTACTTGTCACCACATGTATGTTCAAAGTACCTGAGTTGTCATCTAGTGCCGGTCTTCTTCAAGATTGCGTAATGCTGGCCTTTGATTCCAGGGTTCTGCCATTGTCAGTCTGTGATTCAAGGGTGCATCAATGGCAGCCTGGGCTCAGTGTAATATTACCTAGACACACACTTCATACCGTTTGTGTGGGTCTAAGCAACAGAGGGCTGACCTCCCATGCTGAGGTGATTAAAGAGGGTTTGTCACATGACTGTATTGAAGACTGCCAGAATTAACTACTTCCCTGCCGCTTCATAGTCATATGACGGTGACAGGAACCCTTTGTCCCTCCGGGCCACCATCATATGGGGTCTTTGGCTTTCCGTGGCCCTAGGGGGCGCGTGCACCGGGGGCCAATGCGCGTGTACGGCGGCCGCGATTGCCTGTCACACAGCAGGACCGTGGATCTGTGTGTAAACACACGGATCCATGTCCTGTCGGGTGAGAGGAGACCGATCCGTGTGTTTCCAGTACAGAGAAACACTGATCGGTCTCCTCCCCTTGTGAGTCCCCCTCCCCCCCACAGTTAGAATCACTCTCTAGGTTACACATTTAACCAATTCCTCGCCCCCTAGTATTAACCCCCTTCCCTACCAGTCACATGTACACAGTAATTGGTGCATTTTTATAGCACTGATCGCTGTATAAATGTGAATGGTCCCAAAATAGTGTCCGCCGCAATGTCAGTCATGATAAAAATCACAGATCGCCACCATTACTAGTAAATAAAATATAAAAAATGACATAAATGTGTAGCGGTGTCCCCTTTAAGACTCTCGGGACTACCTTGCCCAGAACCCCTTTTGGCATGTTTCCACTCCAGAGACTCATGGGAGGGGTTATAAAAGGAGGAGGCGAGGCTGGGTTCGGCCTCTTTGGGACACGAGACTTCAGTGACTGATCCTCCTGTGTGTATGTGCCGGAGTGCAAGGCCTGAGGCCTTGCGCAGCACCAAAGAGCCTTCCACCCCACTGCGAGCCTGGGTGGCATCTGATTTCGCTTGTCTACAGCCTTGGTTGGATCGGGGACCCGATCGCTGGAGACACTGTGTGTGTGTGTGTGTGTGTGTGTGTGTGTGTGTGTGTGTGTGTGTGTACGTGGACACAGTCGGTGGAAGTTCCCGGACTGGGATCGCGTCCGGAGGGGTGAGAGGGCGTATGGTCAGACCATATACTGTTGTTGCTAATGTGCCTATAGACTGCCAGGGCTCACAAGTTTATTCCTGATACTCTCACTGGAGATCCATTTCAGAGCGGAACTTAGAGTTCATGAAGTAATGTGTTTAGTTCATCGCAACTTTCCCATTGGATTACAAATGTTGTTCTGTTAATGTGCACCACCTTTAAAGAATTGCCGGTGAAGAAACCATCATCCCCTATAGACTGAGTTGTAGATATCTGAGCCAGGCCTGGCCAGCTAGTTAGTCCATTTAGTTACTGCGTCACAGGGCGCCTAGTTAACGGTCACCCATGCGGCGCAACTTTACTGTTCATCTTAAATGCATAGTGTGTTATTGCTGCAGGGCTCTGCAATTTTATTATCTGTGAACCGTTACCACTGTTAACTTTTCTTACCAACAACTCAAAGTAAATTTGATACCCTTTTCATTATTGTCTTGGTGTCTGGGTTTACTCATACAGTATAAGAAAATATTTATTGCTGCCATACTAACTGTGCCAGTAGGGGGTCGAGTACATTGCTGGGGGTTGACGGAGCTGTTTTCAGGGCCCAAACTAAACTTGCGGCCTTCTTAGTTGAAGGTATCGCTACAAATGTATCCCCTATTTTGTAGGCGCTATAACTTTTGCGCAAACCAATCAGTATACGCTTTAAATTTTTTTTCAAAAATATGTGGAAGAATACATATTGGCCTAAACTGAGGAAAAGGTGTGGCTTTTTTGTTTGTTTATAGCGCAAAAAAATAAAAACAACAGAGGTGATCAAATACCACCAAAAGAAAGCTCTATTTGTGGGGAAAAAAATATTAAAATTTCATATGGGTACAGTGTTGTGTAACGGCGCTAAAAGCTGAAAATTGACCTGGGCAGGAAGGGGGTGAAAATGCCCTGTATTGAAGTGGTTAAGTATGTGTCCTGGGAATTTTTGTTTTTAAAAGCTTTGTATAGATATTTTAAAGTGGAACTTTAGTCAGACAATTAAGTTCTGCTAGATCACTTCAGGCTGGCCCCTTTTGCAGGTATAGCTATGTAAAACAAGTGCCTAGATGGTTTTAAATCATTTAATACAGTGTCTCACCCCTGTCTGACAGCCTCACACAGTTGCATAGTTACATGGTCAGGTTGAAAAAAGACACAAGTCCCTCTCGTTCAGCCCCCCCCCCCCCCCCCCCAAAAAAAAAAAAAACATATACCCAATCCTATACCCACAGTTGATCCAGAGGAAGGCGAAAAACCCCAGCAAAGCATGATCCAATTTGCTACAGCAGGGGAAAAAAATCCTTCCTGATCCCCCGAGAGGCAATCGGATTTTCCCTGGATCAACTTTACCTATAAATGTTAATACCCAGTTATATTATGTACACATAGGAAAAAATCCTAGGCCTTTTTTAACCACTTCAATACAGGGAACTTTCACCCCCTTCCTGCCCAGGCCAATTTTCAGGTTTCAGCGCTGTTGCATTTTGACAATTGCACAGTCATGAAACGCTCTACCCAAACAAAATTTGTGTCATTTTATTTCCCACAAATAGAGCTTTATTTTGGTGGTATTTGATCACCCTTTTTTTTTTTTTTTTTTTTTTTTTTTTTATATTTTTGTGCTACAAATAGAGACCGAAAATGTATTAATAATTTCTGTTATAAAACATTGTAAATTATTTTATTTTTTTTCTCCTTCACTTATATGCAGTCTGAGGTGGCACTGACAGGCATCACTGATGGGCATCCTCGATGGGTCTGCACTGATGATCAATGCGCTGACCCCGCCCTGTCAGGAGCGCTGCCGATAAACTGCACTTCCTGGTTACCATGTGATGAGCTGTAACGGGACACAGCTGATCACATGGTAAAGAGCCTACATCGTAGGCTCTTTACTGGGATCGGAGATGTGTTGTGTCAGAGCAACACACCACACCACCAAAAGCTGCATGCCTCCGCTGCTTATCCTGCTGGACGTCATATGACGCACAGTCAGGAAAATACAACCACTTTTCGGCCGTCATTCTGCTATATGGTGGGCGGGAAGTGGTTAAAGCAATCTACTGAGCTTGCCAGAACCACCTCTGGAGGGAGTCTTTTCCACATTTGCACAGTTCTTGCTGTAAGGAAACCTTTCCATATTTGGATATTAAATTGGCCTTAAAGCGGAATTAAACCCTCCAATCCTTTAGACCCCTTTCACACTGAGGCGTTTTAGCGGTAGAAATAGCGCCTGAAAACTGCCTCCCATTCATTGCAATGGGTGCTTTCACACCCAAGCGGTGCGCTTGCGGGACATTAGAAAAAGTCCTGCAAGCAGCATTTTTGGGGCGGTTTGGGAGTGCTGTATACAGTGTTCCCAAAATGTCCCTGCCCATTGCAATGTATGGGCAGTGCAGCAAAACTGGTGTTAACCACTTTGGGGTTCAAAGTGCCCTGCTAGCGGCCAAAAAGTGCCGCTTAAACAGTGGTAAAGCGCCGCTAAAACGAGCAGCGCTTTACCGCTAACTCACGGGTAGCCCCAGTGTGAAAACTTGTCTTACAGCCAAGGAAGCTGCTTCTGTTTGATCTGCAACTGCCATGTGATCAGTTATGACACCAGCCATTTGATGGTTGACAGTTTGGTTGAGGACAAGCAAATGTGACAGCAATGAAGAGAAAAGAGGGGTTGGGACTTTATATGAGGCACAACGCAGTGTAGACCGAGTGCCTCCATCCCTAATTGCTAAATAAAATGGGAGAAGGAATTGGACTTTATATAAAGCATGCAGCCAGGGGGAGAACACGAAAATGTTTCTGGCAGGTACATGGCACATAAGAACCATACAAGTTGCATAGTAGTATAATGTAATGTAAAACTCGCGGTCTCCTCCTGGTCCCTTCCGTGATAGGCATCTCTTCACGAACGTTCTCTCATCCTCGGACTTGGTTTCACAGCAGACACTGTGTTCAGTGTTCCGCCAATCACGGACGTCCTCTTGTCCGGGGATGAAAAGGCGTCCGTGATTGGCGAAACACTGAACACAGTGTCTACTGGGATGGGTGAGGATGAGAGAACGTTCGTGATAGGCGGAACTGTGTCTGCTGAGAAACGCCTATCACGGAAGGGACCAGGAGGAGACCGAGTTTTAAACGATGGACGCCAGCATCCTCTCAATATTTTCAGGTACACTGTCTCGAGTATAAGCTGAGGAGCATTTTCAGCCAAAAAAAGGGCTGAAAATCTCGGCTTATACTCGACTATATACGGTACAATATATTTGTGTAGCAATTTTATTATTATTTAAAATATAATATACTTTTTTTTTTATTTATTTTTTTTCTCCCCCGCACAAAATTGGAGTTAGCCTTAAGTTATGGGCTTTGATATCCATATTGCAGTGTATCCATAATTGCACATTTTGTTGTTTTTAATTTTTCACAAATTCTTTCAGATTGGGACTTTAATATTTCCATTCTTTGAGCATTCATTTATTTATTTTTTTGTTTAAAGGCTTGTGTACTGCTCCCTCTGGAGTATTAAAGCGACAGAAGACCATATTCTTAAGATCATAAAAAGCCAGTCTATTTCCGATCAGGATCACACTGATGAATGCACTAACTTGCATAGTAGTTCACCTTCTACTGAAGAAAGCACTGATTTTCCCATTAACAAATCCCCAGAGCAGAATACACACTCTGAGAAGAACCACAACTGTGAAGGTAAGATGTGAACTCAAATTAACATGTGATGGAATCTGCATTTCCACACCTGCAGTATGTAATTGCCAGTGCTAACACCTGAAATATGCCCTAAATGCTTATGTAAAGCACATGTGACACATTGTAAACTTGACATCGTCACAAAGTCTGGTGGCATGACAAGTCTGTGTTGCTAAACTCTCCAACAAAATATAAAAATCCATCCTTGCAGTGGAGATGCCCTCACACTACAAAGGTTAAACTCTTTCTGCCTCACAGGGGGTTATCACGTATAGATCTGTGCTTGTGGAACTCTGTGGCACTGCTTATGGCACACATTGCTGAATATCTCTGACCACTCGACCTACGAATACAGGTTTCTATTTCCGGTGTCTAGTACTAGATTGTGGCAGGTTAACCCTTTCTGGTTTAATCTCTTCCCACCCACTGTACCCTCCCGTCGAAACAGGGTCATAAAAATGTTAAATGCGCCCATAACAATTGAGGAGCTTACTGAAGCGTTAGCTGCTATGGCCAATAGCAAATCCCTGGGGACTGGCGGGCTTCCTGCAGCGGCGTATAAGTGGTACAGCGAACCTCTCTTGCCTGTACTTTTGGCTACTCTAAATGATGCAGTCCAGAGGGGTACTTTGCCATCTGAGAGAAGCTATCATTGTAGTATTGCCAAAGCTTGGTAAAGATCAGTTTATTGCCTGACTCCTCCTATAGGCCAATCTCGCTAATAAACACGTACATCAAACTGTTGGCCAGGGTGCTTGCCACGCGTTTGGCAAAGGTGGTGAAAGAACTGGTACATCTTGATCAGTCAGGTTTCATACCTGTGAGGTCTACGGCATTAAATATCCAGTTATTTCTGAATATACAGTTACCGGTAGATAATCCCAGGCAATAGGGCAGTGTTCTACTTCTCACTTGACACTGCCAAAGCTTTCAGCAGCATCAAGTGGAAGATACCTGTGGGCTGTCTTGCGTAAATTCTGAGTGGGGAAATTCTTTATTGCCTGGATTCAATTACTCTGTGGCCCCCAGCATGAGACTTTGAATTAATGGGGTAACTTTCAGAGGCCTTTCCTTTGCATTGTGGGACTAGGCAGGGGTGTCCACTGTCTCCTTTGCTCTTCGCACTGGCATTGGAACCTCTGGCGGCTATGGTGAGAGCAGCTCCTGACATAGTGGGGTTCCACAGAGGAGAGAGGATAGATAAACTTTTCCTCCTATGCAGATGACACGTTGATCTACCTGGGAGACACAATTGGCTCCCTGGAGGCTGTTATGTGGCTTATTGACTGATTTGGGCAACACTCTGGTTTTGCTATCAATTGGCATAATTCCTCTATTGCCCTTTGGATCCTTTACCCCTCAGTTCTCCCATTAATAACCTCACAGGTGGAAGTGGTTAACTTTTTTAAATATTTGGGAATCGCTGTGACGGGGAATGTTGGAGACTATATACCATTGGACCTAAAACCCATTTTACAAAAATTTAAGCAGAAGTGCTCAAGCTGGTGTAAGTTGCCCTTATCAGTTACTGGCAGAGCCAACCTTATCAAAATGGTGTGGGCCCCTCAACTGTTGTATGTTCTTCACAACGTCCCCGTATGGTTTCCGAAGTATTGGTTTGACCGGATAGATTCCCTATATAGAGATTTGATATGGAAACGTGGAGTAGCACAGGTTTTTGACCACTTTGCAATAGCCTAAATATCGGGGGTCCCACATTCCCTTGCATATATTCTGGCGGTCTAGTTGCAGCATCTGGCTGGGTGGGATCTTCCGATGGTGGCTGACCCTTCCAGGACCTTTTGTTGGAGTTCTCCTCTGGAAATGAGCCTGCCAGAGAGGCCCTCCAATTGTCCCACAATACAGCTACTAGGAAAGCTCTGGGTGGAGTGAAAGCGTAGGCTGGGCATTACCGGTTTTCTTGCTTGTACCCCTATGTGGCGCAACAGGTCCTACGAGGAACTGGGTAAGCTTGTAAACCATTCGATATGGATAGAAGCTGGAGTTAAATTTCTGTCATAGCTTTTTACTAGGCAAGAGGTGAAATCCTTTACTCTTTGTATAGAGTTCCCTTTTTATTACATAACCGATATTATATTTACCTGCAATTGCGTCATGCTCTCAGAATGCAGGGCAGAAATTCCACACTACAGGCAGAGGACTCAGAATTTCTTAATACTATTGTCTGCACGTCGGATAAAAAAAGGAATCTTTTCTAGTATCTATGCTTTCTTACTGACTTGTATCCAGGCTCCAGACCTGTTGCCCTGAAGAGAAAAATGGGAAGTAGATGTTGGCCATATAGATGGGGATACCTGGGAACAAATTTTGGCAGCTGGCCCACTGGTGTCAGTATCGGCGGCGCACAAATTGTCTCATCTATTTATACTTCATCGTGCATATCGCACGCCAGTACAGCTCCACAAATTGGGTAGAAGGGATTCCCCTATATGTCTGAGATGCCAAATACACCAGGGAAATCTCTAATTCATATGCTATGGAAATGTCCCAAATTAGTGAGATATTGGCAGGAAGTTATTAGGTTTATTAATACTATTTTATCAGGTACAACTTGAATGTCAGCTGTGTGACTGCTGTGTTCTCTCCGTGCTGGGGAGTTTACAGTGATTATACAGCTTTTTACTTTGTGCTTTCTGGTTGTATTAATAGGATGTGTTTTTTCATGTATTTTGCCCTTTTTATAGGCCATAAAATTTTGTAGTTTAACTCATTTAGGTGTGTGGAGGTCTATTTGTTGTTTTTCTTGCAATTTTGATACAACTTGAATTAAACCCAGTTATGTGTCTTCTAGGTGGTTTGTCAGAAGAATTATACCCCCCACCCACCCTAGCACTTGTCAGGCTGCTTTATTTAGCCAGAAAGCTAATAGCAAGGTTCTGGTTGTCCCCTCAAACCCCCTACATGTCAGCAGTTAAATCAACAGGTTAATAACCTCTTCAGGGGAAAAAAAACTATGTATCAAATTTGGAATAGACAGACTTTAGGAGTTCCCCCTAAAGATTCATACCAGACACAGTGCCTGGTATTGTCGGGGATCGAAGTCTGATCTCTGTTCACTGAAGTCAGACGGAAGTCGGACTTCAAGTCGCAGGGCAAAGTAGTACTACTGTTTTGTGTAGTACCAGTGTGAACCCGGCCTCAAAAGTGGAAAGTGTGCTGTGTGAATAATATTGTTTTAAACCATTGAAAGTTATTACAAGGCGATTTCAAGATGCTGAATATTTTTCCTTGGAAAGTCCTTGGATAAAATTACTGACTGCTAGATCGCACATAATTGATTATAATGAGCGGCTGATTCAATTGGATAATGCTTGCTTTTCTTGTGCAATTGCAAGCACACAATTTACATTGTGTGTGTGTGTGTGTGTAATATAAATTATATATGTGTGTGTGTGTGTTCGGACCCCCTTAAATTTTTCACTTTGTTATTTTGCAGCCATTTGCTAAAATCATTTTAAGTTCCCTTTTTTTTTCCTCAATGTACACACAGCACCCCATATTGACAGAAAAACAGAGTTGTTGACATTTTTGCAGATTTATTAAAGAAAAACTGAAATATCACATGGTCCTAAGTATTCAGACCCTTTGCTGTGACACTCATATATTTAACTCAAGTGTTGTCCATTTCTTCTGATCATCCTGGAGGCCGGGTTCACACTGGGGCGACAAACGCTCCGACATTGGGAGCTCATGTCGCATGACGTGTGAAAATCAATGTTTCCCTATGGGAGCCGTCTTAACTGGTCCGACTTTGAAAATGCTCCCTGTACTACTTCTGTCCGACTTTGATCCGACTTCAGCCCATTGACTATCATTGAAGTCGGATCAAAGTCAGACTGCAGTCTTGCATGGTCCGACTTTGGCATGCGACTTGTGCTCTGCTGCTCTTGAGGGAGAACTCCAGGCCAAATTTTAAATAAAAAAAACGGCATGGGTTCCCCTCCAGGAGCATACCAGGCCCTTGGGTCTGGATTTGAAGGGGAACCCTTACGCCGAAAAAGCGGTGTGGTGTCCCCCCCCCCCCCCCAAGATCTAAACCAGACCCTTATCCGAGCACGCAACCTGGCAGGCCGCAGGGGAAGAGGGGGGGGGGGGCGAGAGAGCGGGCCCCCCCTCCCTCCTGAACCGTACCAGGCCGCATGCCCTCAACATGGGGGGGCTTGGTGCTCTGGGGCAGGGGGGGCGACCTGCGGCCCCCCCACCCCAAAGCACCATGTCCCCATGTTGATGAGGACAGGGCCTCTTCCCGACAACCCTGGCCGTTGGTTGTCGGGGTCTGCGGGCGGGGGGCTTATCGGAATCCGAGAGCCCCCCCTTAATAAGGGGGCCCCCAGATCCCGGCCCCCCACCCTATGTGAATGAGTATGGGGTACATCGTACCCCTACCCATTCACCTGGTGGAAAAAAAAATGTCAAGAAAAAACACAACACACCTTTTTAAAGTAATTTATTGCACAGCTCCGGGGGTCTTCTTCCGACTTCGGGGGTCTCCGCGCTCTCCGGTTCTTTCTTCTGCCGGGCCTCTGCTATCTTCTTCCAGCTCTTTTGCTAGCGGAGGCCCGGTCTTCCCGTCTCGTCCGGCTCTCCGTTGTCCTTCTGCCGGCCCCTCCACTATCTTCTTCCAGCTCTTTTGCTAGTGGAGGGGCCCGGTCTTCCCGTCACCGTCATCGTCTTCTTCTCTCTCTTCCTCCTCGATGTTGACACGTCGCTTCCTCCCACTGTAATGCTGGCTGTTCGCTCCGTTCCGAATTAATATAGGCTTCTCATGACGTCAGTCACATGCTCCGGGGCCACCCGGAGCATGTGACTGTGAAGTCATGAGAAGCCTATATTCGGAGCGGAGCGAACAGCCAGTATTACAGTGGGAGGAAGCGACGAGTCAACATCGAGGAGGAGAAGAGAGAAGAAGACGGGAAGACCGGCCCCTCCACTAGCGAAAGAGCTGGAAGAAGATAGTGGAGGGGCCGGCAGAAGGACAAACAGAGCCGGACGGGAAGACCGGGCCTCCGCTAGCAAAAGAGCTGGAAGAAGATAGCGGAGGCCCGGCAGAAAGAACCGGAGAGCTAGAAGACCCCCGGAGCTGTGCAATAAATTACTTTAAAAAGCTGTGTTGTGTTTTTTCTTGACTTTTTTTCCACCGGGTGAATGGTGAACCATACTCGTTTAAATAGGGTGGGGGGCTGGGATCTGGGGGCCCCCTTATCAAGGGGGGGGCTCCCGGATTCCGATAAGCCCGCAGACCCCGACAACCAACGGCCAGGGTTGTCGGGAAGAGGCCCTGTCCTCATCAACATGGGGACAGGGTGCTTTTGGGGTGGTGGAGCCCCAGAGCACCAAACCCCCCATGTTGAGGGCATGCAGCCTGGTACGGTTCAGGAGGGAGGGGGGGCTGCTCTCTCCCCCCCCCCCCCCCCCGTCCCCCTCTTCCCCTGCGGCCTGCCGGGTTGCGTGCTCCGGATAAGGGTCTGGTTTGGGGGGGCGGGGGCATTTTTTCGGCGTAGGGGTTCCCCTTCAAATCCAGACCAGACCCAAGGGCCTGGTATGCTCCTGAAGGGGGAGCCCATGCCGTTTTTTTATTTAAAATTTGGCGTGGAGTTCCCCCTCAAGATTCATACCAAACACAGTGCCTGCTATTGGCGGGGATCCAAGTCGGATCCCCATTCATTGAAAGTCGGACATATGTCGGCTTCATGTCGCGGGGCAAAGTCGGATCCAAAGTAGGACGGCTGTCATGTCGCACAAGTGTGAACCCAGCCTTAGATGGTTCTATACCTTCATTTGAGTCCAGCTGTGTTTGATTATACCGATTGGACTTGATTAGGAAAGCCAGAACACCTGTCTATATAAGACCTTACAGCTCAGTGCATGTCAGAGCAAATGTGAATCATGAGGTCAAAGGAACTGCCTGAAGAGCTCAGACAGAATTGTGGCAAGGCACAGATCTGGCCAAGGTTACAAAAAAATTTCTGCTGCACTTAAGGTTCCTAAGAGCACAGTGGCCTCCATAATCCTTAAATGGAAGACGTTTGGGACGACCAGAATCCTTTCTAGAGCTGGCCGTCCGGCCAAACTGAGCTATCGGGGGAGAAGAGCCTTGGTGAGAGAGGTAAAGGAAGAACCCAAAGATCACTGTGGCTGAGCTCCAGAGATGCTGATGGGAGAAAGTTGTAGAAAGTCAACCATCACTGCAGCCCTCCACCCGTCGGGGCTTTATGGCAGAGTGGCCCGACGGAAGCCTCTCCTCAGTGCAAGACACACGAGAGCCCGCATGGAGTTTGCTAAACACCTGAAGGACTCCAAGATGGTGAGAAATAAGATTCTCTGGTCTGATGAGACCAAGATAGAACATTTTGGCCTTAATTCTAAGCGGTATGTGTGGAGAAAACCAGGCACTGATCATCACCTGTCCAATACAGTCCAACAGTGAAGCATGGTGGTGGCAGCATCATGCTGTGGGGGTGTTTTTCAGCTGCAGGGACAGGACGACTGGTTGCAATCGAGGGAAAGATGAATGCGGCCAAGTACAGGGATATCCTGGACAAAAACCTTCTGCAGAGTGCTCAGGACCTCAGACTGGGCCGAAGGTTTACCTTCCAACAAGACAATGACCCTAAGCACACAGCTAAAATAGCGAAGGAGTGGCTTCACAACAACTCCGTGACTGTTCTTGAATGGCCCAGCCAGAGCCCTGACTTAAACCCAATTGAGCATCTCTGGAGCGACCTAAAAATGGCTGTCCACCAACGTTTACCATCCAACCTGATGGAACTGGAGAGGATCTGCAAGAAGGAATGGCAGAGGATCCCCCAAATCCAGGTGTGAAAAACTTGTTGCATCTTTCCCAAAAAGACTCATGGATGTATTAGATCAAAAGGGTGCTTCTACTAAATACTGAGCAAAGGGTCTGAATACTTGGGACCATGTGATATTTCACTTTTTCTTTTTTTAATCTGCAAAAATTCTTCTTCTTCTTCTTTTTTTTTTTTTTTTTTTTTTCTGTCCAATATGGGGTGCTGTGTACATTAACCACTTAACGACCGCCCACTGTAATTATACGTCGGCAGAATGGCACGGACAGGCACAATCACGTGCCGGTACGTGACTGCCTTCGTATAGTTCGGGGGTCCGATCGGACCCCCCTTCTATACAGTGAGCGGTGGTTATTTGTTCGGGAGCGATCCGTGATGAGGGGACGCCGGGAGCGATCGCTCCCGGCGAATGAAAACCTTCCTCTGCCTGTGTAATGTAAACGCAGGCGGAGGAAGTGATGTCATCTCTCCTCGTGGCAGGTCTTTTTCGATCCGGCGCGAGGAGAGAAGACATCTCACAGTAAGTGCACCAACAGCCCACTGACACCAGTACACGTAGGCACACTTTTCACCCCCCCAGTCCCCCCAGTCACAGTGCACCGTTTGCAGTGATCATTTTTTTACTGATCACTGCAATCGGTGTCATTTGTGACAGTAAAAAGTTGCAGGGCAGTTAGGTTTATGCCCCTTTAGGTCCAGGGTAGCCCCCTAACCCCCCCCCCCCCCTAATAAAGGTTTAACCACTTGATCGCCCTCCAGGTAACGCTTTCACCCCCTAACGCCAGCGTCACTAAGCAATAGTATTTCTTTCTCGTACATCACGGGACACAGAGCGGCATAGTCATTACTATGTGGGTTATATAGATACCTTCAGGTGCTGGCATGGGAGAAAAAGAAACCCTGGACTGCCGCACTCTGTATAGACAGTTATTTATTCCAAAATTTCAGGTAAAAAATCCAAATTCAAAATAAATCCATAAATCCAAAACAACAAATGCAGATGGTGTGCATGCAGGGAAGGGTGGCTAACGCGTTTCACGTCACGAATTGACGCTTACTCATAGCATTCAGGTGCTGGCACTGGCAACTTCCAAAACCGGAAGTACCCTCCCCTATATAAGCCCCTCCCATCCGGGAGCGCCTCAGTTTTTTGCCAGTGTCTAAGGTGTTGGCCAAGAAGTAACATGTGTTTTTCACTGAGCTTGCGTACAGGTTCTTTTGGGCCTCAGTAAGCTATTCCGGATCCGACCAAAAAAGCTTCATAGCTAAACGGTCGGTACCCGGGCCTTGCAGAGAAGAGCAAGGTTTTGCCTGTAATGCTTCTCTTAGGAGAGCTGGACCCTGGGATCCAGAGCTCTGGTCATACCCACGACCAAGATGTTTTCTGTGCAGGGTGCTATACAGGTCCAGGGGAGTGGAATCCTTGGGAACCCGGTCCCTGAAGGTTTAATTACAATGCCTGCCGTGATAGGTGAAGTTTGGGCTTCTGTGGACCAAACAGAGTCCTGCGGCGGGGAAAAGGTAAGTGGGGGCCCCTCAGGAACTTGGTTCTATTGAGGGGACCCCCAAGCCTAATATGTCTTTCTGCCTGTTACCTAACGGTATTCCCGCTAAATATTTATGCATGCCTGTAACTACTAAAAAAATTTATATTTTTAATAGTGGTCAAGAAAAAAAAAAATATATATATATATATAGACTGCGATACCTGTGTTAATCCACTAGAGGCCGCTGTGGAACGTTTCTTGTCATGTGGACTAGTTTCTTTTCATCAGAGCAAGTCCAGGCAGATGGTGAGTTCTCTTGTGGGAAACTGCTTCCTCTGCCATGTTGCAAGGCTCGTCCATCCCCCGGCCTGCGGCAAAAGGGGCCCTGTCTCTTGTCCCTAGTTTCCCTTTTCAAAAAAGAGCGCCGAAGGCGCACGTGCCAGTGCGCATGCACGCGCCTCTATATATAGAGGTGAGCTGGGAAAGGGGGCGGAGCTTGGGGGATGACGCTCTGTGCGCGCCGCAGCGCTTCTGCGCATGTGCGGGCGTCCCAGCATGCGCAGAAGCACAATTATGTGTTGTGAGCTGGCTATGGAGTGCAGAGACAGAGCTGGCAACATTTAAAAAAGGCATACAGCAAGCGGTTGATGCAGGCATCCCCATAGAAAGGCACATTAGTAGACACCAACTGTTTTTATAGCAGCAATTGTGCTAGACTATTGTCAGTAAGTGGTGTATTTCGGCTGGAATACCTCAGCTTTGGGCTTAGGAATATGCCGTCTAAAAACTCCGGGACTAAAAATCCCAGGAAGCATAGGGGGTCTCCATCGGGCTCTGAGGATCTTGGGCATGCTTCGGCTGACCTAATCTCCCCTGAAGAATCAGAGGTTAGTGACCATAGAGCACCCTCAGGAGTACCTGGTACTGTGGCTGTCCTCAGTTCACCTGCTCCTGTGTATGTAACAGAAGAGGTTTTTTCCTCAGCTCTGGGAGGGCTGGAAGAGAGATTGTCAGCATTGATCGCTGCTTCCCTGTCACAGGGAAAAAGCGCTCGATCTCAGTCTCCTCCCTCAGAGTGCCTGTTAGCGAAGGAACAGTCCCATACAGGGATCGACCTACCTGAAGGGGATCAGGATGAGGTCGATTCTGTTGTAGAGGAATCAACAGTGGAAGAGCCATTCTCAGCATCACATGCTGAAAGATTATGGGTTCAGTCCCTGACTAACATGGTCCGATCAGCATTTAAAATGCCCCTTGCGGAGCCATCATCCACTTCTGTCTCCTCGTTGGGGTCGCTAAAAGCTCCCCAGACTGTTTGTTCCTTTCCGATCCATTCTTTACTGGAAGGGCTCATTTACCAGGATTGGGAGCATCCTGATAAAATATTTACTCCTCCCAAGAGATTTCAGGTGGTCTATCCCATGGAGGATAAGTTCATCAAAAAATGGAGGGTCCCTACAGTGGACGCAGCCATCTCTTGTGTGAATAAATCACTGACATGTCCAGTGGATAATGTCCAAATGTTCAAGGACCCAATAGATAAAAAATTAGAGTCCTTATTAAAATCTGCTTTTGCTACAGCAAGCTTGGTGACACAACCAGCAGTGGCAGCTATTGGGGTCTGCCAAGCAGTGAAGGATCAGTTGAAACAGGTCTTAAGGGACTTGCCAGATCAACAGGCTCTTGCCCTAGCTGATCTACCTAGAGCCTTATGCTTTGCGGTGGACGCTATAAAGGATTCAATCCATCAGGCCTCCCGCCTTACGCTGTCTGTAGTACATATGCGCAGGCTTCTGTGGCTCAAAAACTGGTCTGCTGAAGCTCCCTGTAAAAAATTGCTGGTCAGCTTCTCATTTCATGGTGAACGCTTATTCGGGGAAGACCTGGACAAATATATCCAGAAAATTTCCAGCGGTAAAAGTACACTTTTGCCGGTTAAAAACAGAGTTAGAGGTCCCTCTTTTAAGAGGCCTGCTTCTCCAGTCCCTAGGACATCGGCTGTGAAACAGTTCCGACGGCCTCCTCGGTCAAATCCCGGAGGTAGAAATCGGGGACAATTGCAGGGTAACAAGAAGCCCTGGATCAGGAGAGGTACAAAACCTCCCCCCAAAGTCAAATGCATGAAGGGTTGCCCCCACTCGATCGGGTGGGGGGAAGACTTCAGTTGTTCACAGAGACCTGGCGGGACACGATCAGAGACAGATGGGTGCTCTCCGCAGTAAGTCTGGGATACAAATTGGAGTTAAGACTCCCCTCCTTCCCATTTTATAGGGTCAAACGTGCCAAGGGATCCCCAGAAGAGAGGATCCCTCCTGTTGGCACTAGAACAATTATTGCTCCAAGCAGTAATTATAGAGGTTCCCCTGGAAGAATGGGGGTTCGGGTTTTACTCAAACCTCTTTACAGTTCCGAAGCCAAACGGGGACGTGAGGCCCATATTAAATCTAAAAGGGCTAAACAAATTCCTACATATCGGGACTTTCCGGATGGAGTCGATCCGATCGGTGGCCACTGCCCTACAAGGGGAGGAATGGTTAGCCTCGATCGACATCAAAGATGCTTATTTGCACATTCCCATCTTTCCAGCCCACCAAAAATTTCTACGCTTTGCGGTAGAAGGGTGCCATTTTCAGTTCAGAGCCTTACCCTTCGGTCTGGCCACAGCACCACGAGTGTTCACAAAAATTCTGGCCCCATTATTGGCCAATCTAAGAACACGAGGTGTAACGATAATGGCATATCTAGACGACTTGTTGCTGATAGACCACTCAGTGGAAAAACTAGTAGTGGTTGTTCACGAAACAATCGAGTATCTGGAATATCACGGTTGGATTATCAACCGAGACAAGTCGGCCCTAAAACCAGTCAAAAGTCTGGAATACTTGGGGCTAAGGCTGGATTCAGACCAGAGAAAGATTTTCTTGCCTCAAGAAAAGGGGTTGTCTTTGAGAGATTTGATCCACCTAGTGGGTACAAAAAGACAGCCATCCATACGCCTGTGCATGAGGCTGCTGGGAAAAATGGTGGCATCATTCGAAGCAGTACCCTACGGTCAATTCCATTCAAGGAATTTGCAAAGGGCCATACTGTAAGCCTGGAACAAAAAAGTTCAGGCCCTAGACTTACCAATGTCCTTGTCCCCTTCCGTTCGCAAGAGCCTCCGTTGGTGGTTGGTTCCCCAGAATCTGGAAAAGGGGAAATCCTTCAGTCCGATTTCTTGGAAGGTGGTCACTACAGATGCCAGCCTTATAGGCTGGGGAGCAGTACTGGAGCAATGGTCTCTCCAGGGCAGATGGTCGGATGCAGAAAAGGCCCTGCCCATCAATCTCTTAGAGATACCAGCAGCCCGGTATGCCCTAGTAGCATGGACATCCAAACTCCAAGGGTCCCCTATCAGAATTCAATCGGACAATGCCACGGCAGTGGCATATATCAATCAGGGTGGCAACAGGAGTCGTGCAGCCCAGAGGGAAGTAAATTGCATCCTGAAATGGGCAGAAAGATATGTCCCAGCCATATCTGCGGTATTCATTCCAGGAGTGGAGAATTGGAAGGCGGACTTTCTAAGTCGCCAACAATTATGCCCAGGGGAATGGTCCCTTCATCCCGAGGTTTTCCGGACAATATGTCAGCGGTGGGGAACACCGGATGTAGATCTGCTAGCATCCAGATTCAACGCAAAAGTGGACAGGTTTGTCTCTTGGACAAGGGATCCCCTAGCTTGCGGCTCGGATGCCCTAGTGTTCCCTTGGGATCAGTTCAAGCTGATATATGCATTCCCACCGCAACAATTGTTACCTCGATTACTCCGCAGAATCAGGGTAGAAAAGAAACCAGTGATTCTGGTGGCCCCGAAGAGCATGGTACGCGGAGATTGTAAAAATGTCTGTGGGGAGTCCTTGGACCCTCCCACATCGTCCGGACCTGCTTTCGCAAGGACCGATATACCACCCTTCCTTACCAGCCCTAGGTTTGACGGCCTGGCTATTGAAGCCCACATTCTAAAAAAGAGAGGGCTCTCTAATCCTGTGGTATCTACCATGATCAATGCCAGGAAGCCGGTATCCAGGCAGATCTACTATAGAATCTGGAAGGCGTACATCGCCTGGTGTGAGGCCAAGAAATGGCATCCACGTAAGTACGTAATAGGTAGGATTCTGGACTTCCTACAGTGGGCTGTAGATAGGAAGCTTGCCTTGAGTACTATCAAGGGTCAGATTTCGGCCTTGTCAATATTTTTTCAGAGGCCCTTGGCTTCGCATTCACTAGTCAAAGCCTTTATACAAGGAGTGATGCGTATTAGCCCTCCGGTTAATATTCCCATATGTCCATGGGACTTAAACCTGGTTCTGTCGGTTCTACAGAAACAACCATTTGAACCATTACAGCATATTTCCCTGGTTCTTCTCACCAGGAAATTGATTTTTCTAGTAGCCATTTGTTCGGCTAAAAGAGTGTCGGAATTAGCAGCCATGTCCTGTAAAGAGCCATATCTGGTTATCCATAAGGACAGAGTAGTGTTACGTCCTCATCCAACCTTTCTTCCTAAGGTGGTATCGAGGTTTCATTTGAACCAAGATGTGGTTCTTCCTTCCTTTTTTTCCCCAAGCCTAGTTCGGTAGAGGAAAAGTTATTGCATTCTTTGGATGTAGTAAGAGCAGTTAAAGCTTATCTAAAAGCCACTGCTCAGATTCGCAGAACGGATACTTTGTTTATTCTGCCGGAAGGCCCCAGAAGGGGTCAGGCAGCGTCAAAATCTACTTTAGCCAAGTGGATTCGACAGGTCATAATGCAAGCCTCTGGCTTGAGAAGGAGACCGCCTCCGTTCAAAGTTAGGGCGCACTCCACGAGAGCAGTTGGAACTTCATGGGCAGTGCATCACCAGGCCTCCCTGGCTCAAATCTGTAAGGCCGCAACATGGTCTTCAGTACACATGTTTACTAGGTTCTACCAGGTGGACGTTAGAAGTCAGGAGGATGTCGCCTTTGGGCGCAGTGTGTTGCAGGCCGCAAAAGATCCTCATGTCTGATAGCGCTCAGCTTATGTATGGTGTACCCCCCCCCTCATTGGGCATTGCTTTAGGACATCCCACATAGTAATGACTATGCCGCTCTGTGTCCCGTGATGTACGAGAAAGAAAATAGGATTTTTATAACAGCTTACCTGTAAAATCCTTTTCTTGGAGTACATCACGGGACACAGAGCTCCCACCCCTCTTTGGGGACACTTATTGCTTTGCTACAAAACTGAGGTGCTCCCGGATGGGAGGGGCTTATATAGGGGAGGGTACTTCCGGTTTTGGAAGGTGCCAGCACCTGAAGGTATCTATATAACCCACATAGTAATGACTATGCCGCTCTGTGTCCCGTGATGTACTCCAAGAAAAGGATTTTACAGGTAAGCTGTTATAAAAATCCTATTTTCCGATCGCTGTATTTAGTGCCGGTGGTGCCCTAGATAGCCAGTTATTTTTAGTTTTGCCGCAGGTTTTTATAGCGTCAGGTACCCCCATATATTATTTTAACCCCCCTGATTACCCCGAGTTAACCCTTTCACCAGTGATCACATATAAGTTTTACTGGTGACACTGGTTAGCCAGTTAGTTATTTAGGTTACCAGTTAGGTTATATATGGGGGTACCCGACGCTATATAAAAACCTAATAAAGGTTTTAACCCCCCTGATTGCCCCTAGTTAACCCTTTCACCAGTGATCACCATATAAGTTTTACGGGTGACGCTGGTTGGTTAGTTTGCTTTTTATAGCATCAGGGCACCCGCCGTATATAACCCAATAAAGGTTTAACCCCCTGATCGCCCGGTGGCTGATATCAATTAGGTTTTAGCGCCAGAGAGGGTCTGCGTCGCCCCAGGCAGCGTTCGGTTAGTGCCAGTAACGCTAACACCCACGCGCAAAGCATACACCTCCCTTAGTGGTATAGTATCTGAACAGATCAATATCTGATCTGATCAGATCTATACTAGCGTCCCCAGCAGTTTAGGGTTCCCAAAAATGCAGTGTTAGCGGGATCAGCCCAGATACCTGCTAGCACCTGCGTTTAGCCCCTCCGCCCAGCCCACCCAAGTGCAGTATCGATCGATCACTGGCACTTACCAAACGCAACACGCATAACTGCAGCGTTTGCAGAGACCGTCCTGATCCCTGCGATCGCTAACAGTTTTTTTTGAAGCGTTTGATACATTTGCTGACAGGTGCTTTTTTACCTGTGAATCTTACTAGTGTACCCCTAAATTTAGAGCCCAAAATGGCAAGACGAAGGTACACTAGTAAAGAGGCCTATGAGATTCTGAGCATGACAGATAGTGAAGAGGTCACGCATCTGTCAGATTCAGGCTCAGAATATCTTCCCGTAGAAGACAGTGAAGTCAGCGGCTCCATGTCAGATAGCTCTGACGACGAAGATGAGGTCCCTGCTAAGGTCAGGCGTACCCGATCCTGATCTTCTGAGGTTGAGGAGCAAGAACCGCAGGTCTCTCGTATCATGGAGCAGAGTAGTACTAGCGCCGCTATTCCTTCTGGTGAATTGGCAGGCACCGGCGGCCTAGTACAGCCTGGGCGTACATCCAGCACTGCAGTATCACGTGGTGACGTGGCGAGTCCCATAAGTGCAGTTCAAGCTGGCGAGGTAGCAAGCACAAGTAGTGTCCCACTGCCACCAAGAAGACAAAGGCAGGCCCGTTGGGCCCATAGTGCCCTTCCTGCAGAATTTGCCTATCCTGATTAAGTCCCCACCACTTCTGCAGAACCTGTATTTCCCCCATTCAATGCCCAACCCGGTAATCAGGTGGAAACAGCTGATTTTATGCCAATTGATTTTTATTCACTGTTTTTTCACGGAAGATCTCTATAGATCTATTGTGGACCAGAGTAATTTATATGCTGGTCAATTCATCGCCGCTAGTCCCCAGTTGCCTTCCATTGCCAAAGATTGGAAACCAATTACGGTTTCCGAATTTAAGACCTTTCTGGGCCTTTCCCTCAACATGGGCACACATAAATTCCCGTCATTGCGTGCTTATTGGTCCACGCACCCAATTGACCACATGCCCGTGTTCTCTGCCTCCATGCCCAGGAAACGATATGAGCAGATTTTGCGGTTCATGCACTTCAACGACAATGAACTTTGTCGTCCACGTGGAGACCCTGAATACGACCGGCTCTACAAAATTCGGCCCCTCATAAACCACTTCTTCAACGAACGTTTTGCAGCCTTGTTTATTCCCGATCAAGTTGTCTGCGTTGATGAGTCCCTGATTAAATTTTCTGGCCGCTTGTCTTTCAAGCAGTACCTTCCCAGCAAGCGTGCCAGATACGGGGTCAAGCTCTATAAGTTCTGTGACAGGGCAACAGGCTATGTATGGAGCTTTACGGTTTGAGGGAAAAGACAGTCAGGTTGAGCCGGTCAACTGCCCGGATTACATAGGGAGCGCTGGCAAGATAGTGTGGAACTTGGTGTCACCCTTATTCGGAAAGGGGTACCACTTGTATGTGGACAATTATTACACGAGCGTGCCACTGTTTAGTCACTTGTTTGATCATCAGATTGGAGCATGTGGCACCGTGCGACCTAATCGCCGGGGCTTTCCCCAGAGGCTTGTAGATTCCCGTCTTAGGCTGGGGGAGAGAGCCTGCTTGAAGTGTAATAACTTGCTCGCTATGAAGTGGAGGGACAATAAGAATGTTTTCCTTCTTACCTCCCTTCATGCAGACACGACAGTCCAAATTCGTACGGCGACTGGTGTTGTGGAGAAACCCCTCTGTGTCCACGAATATAACAAATATGGGAGGGGTGGACCTCAACGACCAGTTGGCACCGTATCTAATTGACCGTAAGGCGAGACGCTGGTACAAAAAAGTGTCTCTATCCTTATTCCAATTGGCTTTGCTGAACGCTCATGTGCTATACAGAGCTTCAGGCGGGACTTTATCTCTTCTAAAATTCCAGAATGAGATTGTTACAGAACTCCTGTTTCCAGGCGGTTCTGCACCTCACCATCCCCAACCAAATGCAGTAAGCCGGCTGCATGAGAGGCATTATCTGTATGCCCTACCGAGTACCCCTACCCAACGAACCTCCCCCAAAAAATATGTCGTGTCGGTAGCAAGCGCGGATTTAGGCGTGACACCCGTGTTTTTTTGTCCACTCTGTCCTGACAATCCTGGTCTTTGCATTGGTGAATGTTTTGAACGCTTCCACTCAAAAGTGAAGTTTTAGCGTAGGGTACAGCATTTCAGACTAGGACACACTTACACAGGGTCTCCCAAGATGCCATCGCATTTTGAGAGACCCGAACCATTACAGTTGTTGGTTACTGCATTCTATTCTGCAATGTTTTATCATGCTTGCTCCCACGATGCATAAAGCCGTGACTCCAGTGCTGTAGGAGGTGATTTCACCACCACAGTTAAAAAAAAAAGAGCATATATGCCGAAGCATGGGGGCAGCAGGGGCAGAGGAGCGATTTTGCTCCTAATGCTGCGTACATACGGTCGAATTCCGACAGAGGCTCGACCGTGTGTATGCGGCATAACTTTTTTGCGGGAGGATGCCCCCATGCTTCGGCATATATAAATGGTGCATGTATGCCCATCATTAGAAGTGGGTGGATGAAGGGAGGTATTCTAATGGTGGGCATACCCACCAATCAATCTCTTTTTTTCGTTCAGCCAACAGGCTGCATGAAAAAAAAGATTACAATACATGTCCAACAAGGACCAGCAACGTACTGGTATGTTGCTGGACTTTGAATGGGTATACCAGATTGATGCCTGTGGGTTTAGGTATCATCTTGGTATCATTCTTTTCAGCCAGTGGCCGGCTTTCATGTAAAAGCAATCCTAGCAGATAATTAGCCTCTAGACTGCTTTTACAAGCCCCCCCCCCAGATATAAATGGCGCCATTGGGAAAGCATTTTATCACACCGATCTTGGTGTGGTCAGATGCTTTGAGGGCAGAGGAAAGATCTAGGGCAGGGATATGCAATTAGCGGACCTCCAGCTGTTGCCAAACTGCAAGTCCCATCATGCCTCTGCCTCTGGGTGTCATGCTTGATGCTGTCAGAGTCTCTCTATGCCTCATGGGACTTGTAGTTTGGCAACAGCTGGAGGTCCGCTAATTGCATATCCCTGATCTAGGGTCTAACCCAATTTTTTTCAAAAAAGAGTACCTGTCACTGCCTATTGCTATCATAGGGGATATTTACATTCCCTAAGATAACAATAAAAATGGTAAAAAAAAATAATATGGAAGGAACAGTTTAAAAATAAAATAAAAAAGCAAAATAAATAATAAAAAAAATAAAGCACCCCCCCCCCCCCGCTCTTGCGTAAAGGCGAACGCAAGCGTCGGTCTAGCGTCATATGTAAACAGCAATTGCACCATGCATGTGAGGTATCACTGCGAAGGTCAGATCGAGGGCAGTAATTTTAGCAGTAGACCTCCTCTGTAAATCTAATGTGGTAACCTGTAAAGGCTTTTAAAAATGTATGTAGTTTGTCGCCGCTGCGCGTTTGTGTGCAATTTTAAAGCATGTCGTGTTTGGTATCCATGTACTCGGCCTAAGATCATTATTTTTTTTTTATTTCATCAAACATTTGGGCAATATAGTGTGTTTTAGTGCATTAAAAATAAAAAATAAGTGTTTTTTTTTTCCCCAAAAAATGCGTTTGAAAAATCGCTGCGCAAATACTGTGTGGGGGAAAAAAAAAATGCAACACCCACTATTTTAATCTGTAGGGCCTTTGCTTTAAAAAAATATATAATGTTTGGGGGTTCAACGTAATTTTCTTGCAAAAATGTTTTTTTTCATGTAAACAAAGTGTCAAAGGGCTTTGTCTTCAAGTGGTTAAAGAGTGGATGATGTGTGACATAAGCTTCCTAATGTTGTGCATAAAATGCCAGGACAGTTCAAACCCCCCCCCCCCCCCCAATGACCCCATTTTGGAAAGTAGACACCCCAAGCTATTTGAGGGGCATGTTGAGTCCATTGAATATTTTTTATTTTTTTTGTCCCAAGTGATTGAATAATGACAAAAAAAAAATGTACAAAAAGTTGTCACTAAATGATATATTGCTCAAACATGCCATGGGCATATGTGGAATTGCACCCCAAAATACATTCTGTTTCTCCTGAGTACGGGGATACCACATGTGTGAGACATTTTGGGAGCCTAGCCGCGTACAGGACCCCGAAATCCAAGCATCGCCTTCAGGCTTTCTAAGGGTGTAAATTTTTGATTTCACTCACTGCCTATCACAGTTTCGGAGGCCATGGAATGCCCAGATGGCAAAAAAAACAACCAAATGACCTCATTTTGGAAAGTAGACACCCCAAGCTATTTGCTGAGAGGTATGGTGAGTATTTTGCAGATCTCGCTTTTTGTCACAAAGTTTTGAAAAAAGAAAAAAGAAAAAAAAATGTCTGTCTTCATTTTCAAAAACAAATGAGAGCTGTAAAATACTCACCATGCCTCTCAGCAAATAGCTTGGGGTGTCTACTTTCCTAAATGGGGTCATTTGGGGGGGTTTGTGCCATCTTGGCATTTTATGGCCTTCAAAACTGTGATAGGTAGTGAGGAGTGAAATCAAAAATTTATGCCCTTAGAAATCTTGAAGGCGGTGCTTTGGTTTTTGGGGCCCCGTACGCGGCTAGGCTCCAAAAAAGTCCCACACGTGGTATCCCCGTACTCAAGAGAAGCAGCAGAATGTATTTTGGGGTGTAATTTCACATATGCCCATGGCATGTGTGAGCAATATATCATTTAGTGACAACTTTGTGCAAAAAAAAAATAAAGTTTGTCATATTCCCGCAACTTGTGTCAAAATATAAAATATTCCATGGACTCAACATGCCTCTCAGTAAATGGCTTGGGGTGTCTACTTTCCAAAATGGGGTCATTTGGGGGGTGGGGGGTTTGTGCTATTTTGGCATTTTATGGCCTTCGAAACTGTGATAGGTAGTGAGGAGTGAAATCAAAAATTTATGCCCTTAGAAATCTTGAAGGCGGTGCTTGGTTTTTGGGGCCCCGTACGCGGCTAGGCTCCAAAAAAGTCCCACACGTGGTATCCCCGTACTCAAGAGAAGCAGCAGAATGTATTTTGGGGTGTAATTTCACATATGCCCATGGCATGTGTGAGCAATATATCATTTAGTGACAACTTTTTGTATTTTTTTTGTCATTATTCAATCACTTGGGACAAAAAAAAAATATTCAATGGGCTCAACATGCCTCTCAGCAATTTCCTTGGGGTGTCTACTTTCCTAAATGGGGTCATTTGGGGGGGGTTTTGTACTGCTCTGCTATTTTAGCACCTCAAGAAATTAGATAGGCAGTCATAAATTAAAAGCTGTGTAAATTCCAGAAAATGTATCCTAGTTGGTAGACGCTATAACTTTTGCGCAAACCAATAAATATACGCTTATTGCCTTTTTTTTTTTTTTTTTTACTAAAGACATGTGGCTGAATACATTTTGGCCTAAATGTATGACTAAAATTTAGTTTTTATTCGATTTTTCTTATAACAAAAAGTAGAAAATATATATTTCAAAATTTTCAGTCTTTTTCCGTTTATCGTAAAAAAAAAAAAAAAAATCGCAGAGGCAATCAAATACCATTAATAGAAAGCTCTATTTGTGGGAAGAAAAGGACGCAAGTTTCATTTTGGGTACAACATTGCATGTCTGCAAAATTTCCGGTTAAAGCAGCGCAGTGCCAAATTCTGAAAACACCTCTGGTTCTTTAGCTACAAAATGGTCCGGGGCTTAAGTGGTTAATGAGGAAATAATTTAACTTAAATGATTTTAGCAAATGGCTGCAATATAACAGCGACAATTTTTAACGGGGTCTGAATACTTTCTGTACCCACTGTGTGTGTGTGTGTGTGTGTGTGTGTGTGTGTTAGATATCTATCTATTAATTATTAATAATTATTATTATTATTATTATTATTATTTTTGGTTTTTTATTCTATAGAAGGCTACAATAATGAACCACCGTCAGATCTTGGCAAGGACCTACTGTCTTTATACAAAAGTTCTCATTGCACTGATGTCATTATACAGATAGAAGACAAATGTTTCCATGTACACAGGTAATATGGGGGGGGGGGGGGGGGTCACATTGTGCACCTTGCTCTTGGAAGCACACCTTAACTTTCAGTTGAAATCCATGCAACTAAATATACAGTTGAAATGCATGTATGTGAACAGTCTTGCCTGTCAGAAAAATATACAATTCTAACTAGACAAATAGACTTGTTATCCAGGCACCCATGCCATTGAGTATAGCCAAGTGTCTGACCTTCAAGGCAGTTAAGACGGCCATAGACAGTTCGGATCTCGAAGATTTGAACCATGTTCGGGCAGGATGAATCTACACAAGTTGATGAATTAATCAACTTGGGTACAACCAGCCTGTCAGATTTTACATGTGATTTATTGCTAGCGGCTATCATAGCAATAATCATGGTGTTCTCCCAGCGGGTGACGGCTTCTCCCTCTCCCAAACTGGGAGAACACAATGGCTCTGTGGCCATCAAAACTGGCTGTATGGATGGGGGAATCGAGCGTTTGTTCCCCCCTCCTTGCAACCATCTATGGCCGGTCTTTGGACAGTACAGTTTGATCAAAGTCCCTCAGCCTAATGACTGGTCAATAAAAGCGTAACCGCACATTGAGGAGGTTGTTGGCCATACTTCTGTTCTGGGTCACTGGAGGACATTACCGGTATTCCCTTTTTGAAGTGGTAGCTAAAAGCAAAATCTTTTTTTTTTTTTACCATTTTCATCAAAAGTAAAAAATTCCCACATTTTGAGTTTACATAAGAACCCTAATGGAGGGAAAATCTTCCAATGGGCACACTAGTTTTTTTCTCTCCCTGTTTTGGCTATGGGACAGGAATTGAAGGGAAATCTTCCCTCTGGAACACAGATGAAAAAACAAACTAACTAGGGGTTATAACCCTCCCTTACTCTATCCAAAATGGGGGGGGGGGGCTTTTAGAGTATTTTGCCTTGTCGGGTACACTTTAGGGTGGGTGGTGGGGTTACTCCATCTATATTTGTGTGGATTAAAGAATCCGGTTTTGGGTTTTTATTTTCAGTTTTGTCCCGCCTGTTCAACGAACATATGCCCAGCTTTAGAGTGGTGCTCTTTGTTCCATTCTATATGCTGTTGCTGTATCTGAGATTATAGCAAGTCTGTAAACTAACTTGAATTTAGGTGCTTAAGATGATAATTTAAAATGCATCCAGTAACTGTAATTAGAATAAGTGTGTTTTTGATTCATATTGGCTTTTTCACACGGGCAGACCAATTGGGGGGGTGGGGGACACGATTTAACCCTCCAGTCTCCTCTTTATGGAGTGGTGGGTGTCAATGGACTTGTGTCCATTGACATCCGCTCCTAACCGCCAAAACGGATGGACGGGGATCTGTTCCCTAATCATCTGGTGAATCGGAATGGTAGTCGGGTGTAAATGGACAAGTGGTCCGTTTACATCCAACCGCCCATAGGAGGGGAGCGGGCTGTGTCTGTACTCGCTTTGCATAAGTGACGCAGATCAGCTATCCACCTGATCAGTAGACAGATTCTCCGCTAAGTATGTGAACTTCAACGGAGCCCACCCTGTGTGGAAGGGGCCTAATGGGAAGAAAACAATATGCACTTCTTTTTTTTCTTTTTGCCGACCACCGCACGAGGATATACGTAGACAGAATGGCATGGCTGCGCAAATGTGTGTGTACGCCCCCTTTAATTTGCGGGCCGTGTGGTCGCGCGCCGCCGCTCTGTGACCGTACCCGCGGACTCCGTGTCCCGCGATCTGGTCACAGAGCTGAAGAACGGGGGGATGTTGGTGTAAACACATCTCCCCGTTCTGCCTAGTGACATGTCACTGATCGTCTGTTCCCTGTCATCGGGAACAGCGATCAGTGATGTGTCACAGCAAGCCACGCCCCCTAACAGAAGCTCTCCCTAGGTCACACTTAACCCCTTCAGCGCCCCCTACAGGTTAACCCCTTCACTGCCAGTGTAATTTTTACAGTTATCAGTGCATTTTTATAGCACTGATCGCTGTAAAAATGACAATGGTCCCAAAATGGTGTCAAAAGTGTCCGATATAATGTCAGTCACGATAAACGTCCTCCCGCTGCCCTCTGGTGCTTCTACCGACTCACCACTACGATCAAACCCAGGATTGTTTGTTTTTTTTGTTTTTTTTATTCCAGGCTTCCCAGCCTGGAGGTGAGATGTGGGGTCTCATTGACCCCATATCTCACTGTAAAGAGGACCTGTCATGCCATATTCCTATTACAAGGGATGTTTACGTTCCTTGTAATAGGAATAAAAGTGATCAAAAAATGTATTTCTCTTATCGTCCATGGACTGACACAGCTCTCATACTGTTTACGTGTGGGTATATGTCCCTGCTTGCAGGAGAAGACCTAGGCAGCATGTTAGATGTTAGAAACATTCTAGAACAAAACCAGAGCTGAACAGCCCCGCCCAGGGGGGCGGTCCCTCTGGACATTACCCTCCTACCTGCAGCCTCAGTTTTTTTTTTTTGCCTAGGAGAAGACGTGGCTCTCTCAGGAGCCAGTCTCCTGGAAGATTTTACTTTTTAATTTTTATTCCTTTGGGAATTTTATTTTATTTTTGAGACCTTCAATCAACTGTCGGCTGGGCAACCATTTGGGTACACTGGTATCCTCGTAGTCTTCCCTGTCCGACCATCGAGCGTGCTGATCCTCGCCTTGTGGAGACTCGGGTCATGACATGCCCCATGACTCCAGGGGTGGCCAGGTTGCTTTTAGCTCCCGCGGTCCTCTCAAGATTGAACAGTACCTGGCTGACTGTATCTCTCGTGGTGGACCGGGCCGACAGCTATGCAGCACTGCTCTGTGATAGGTCTGTCTGAAACAAGTCAGTGGGTCCCTCTGGGACGGGTAAGTAGTCTCTCCTGCTACAGGTGAGTACATGCTGGCTGTTTCTTTATATGGGGGGTTTCTCCCTGTCCCCCCCCCTTGTTATGCTGCTCTCTGCACCCTGTACTGGTGCTGTGTGGGGGTGCTTGGGGGTCACTCTGGCCGGGCTGGGGGCGCTCATGTCTGTTTTTAATGGCCCTGGGAGGTGTGTGTGTGTGTGTGTGTGTGTGTGTGTGTGTGTTGCTGTGCATTACTGTTGTGGAGTAGTGGTTAACATGCATGCTTAGCAAAGCTAAGCTTCACAGGTTCTGTTCCTGAGTGGGGCTGTTTGTGTTGAAACAGCCGCCCCAGCACTTGCCGTGCCACAGCCAGTGAGTGCGCCATTAGCGCTGTGAGGTATTTTTAAAAAAACGCACTCGGCTGCCATTTTGCCATTGATCGATGGCACAGTAATGTATGCGGCCGGCGGCCATTTTCTTGAAGCCGCTGCGTTTTTGCTTTCAGTTTCGGCCTCTATCGGCCGCTGCTGCGGCACGAATCTCACAATCTCCTCAGTCTCACTCGCAGTCTCCTCACTCTCCCCAGGCTTCACCCGCGCGGCAGCGTGGTTTCTTACAGTGGAATGAGCGGTGCTTACAAGGGTTGGTGAGTACTCTGGGTATCCCCTCCTCCGCTTCAGCAAAGCCAGTGGGTGGACTGTGTTACTCACTATGATAGTGTTTAAAAGTCTGAGGGTGGCAGTATGGAGTCTAGTTCACCTGTTTCTCCACACTTGTCTGAGGCAACTGGCAGTGCTCCTGCACCTGCGATCCCTAGCGACTAGTTGTCGGCAGTCCTGGAATCATCCTTGTCAGGATGGAAGCGGTGTTTGAGCGCAAGGGAGCTGTAAAGCGCCCCCCTCCCCACACATCCTCCTTTAGGGGAGTGCTCTGTCTCCGATATGGGCCTAGCTATTGCTGCTCAGGACCCTAGCTCTGAGGATTTTCATGTTTTTAAACAGCATATTCCCTGTGAGGAAGACCCCAGTTCTGAAAAACTGACGGGGTGCTTGTAAGTGAACTCATTGATGCTGTGAGGAACACTCTCAAGCTGAATGTTGAGGCTGAGGAACCTCAGGTAGAAGCTGTCTCCTTTTGGTTCCTTTAAAGCCGTTTATTCAAAAAAGGTTTTTCCATATATGTCTTTTTTTTGATACATTCATTGACTAAGTCTGGGATAAGGCGCAGAAGACTTTGACGGTCCCGCTGCGCCTAGCCATGAGGTACCCCTTTTAAGGAGGACCTGGTTAAGAAGTGGGCTCTCCCCCCAGTGGCTCAGAATTAGAAGTGACTATTGTCGGTCAGACCCTTAGGGACTTCGGGTGGCTCCCGAACATTCAGAAGTCGGTCCTGGTCCTGGCTCAGCAGTTGGAGTATCTCGGTCTGATCCTGGACTCCATGGAGGCGTAGGTATTCCTAACCCTGGAGAAGTTACTGACTTTTCAGTCTGTAGTGCGGGTCCTGACGTCTCAGAAATGGTCGTCAACCCGTTTTTTGCATGAGAGTCCTGGGACTCATGAGGTCCTCATTCGAGGCTGTTCCGTATGCCCAATCTCACACACTGGCATTACAGTAAGAGATCCTGTCCACTTGGGACAAATCCCCGTTGTCCTTTTTGGATCTTCAGATCCAGATGAGTCACCCACTCAGGGCGTCCCTGGCGTGGTGGTTGGGGTCCCCGGCTCTTTGGTCCGGGAAGTCGTCCCTCCCCATCCAGTGGACGGTGTTCATGACGGACGCCAGCCTGATGGGCTGGGGTGGAGTCTGGGGAGTCCTGTCAGCCCCCAGGGCTTTGGACTCTGGACGAAGCCCGTTTACCGATCAATGTTCTGGAAATACGGGCAATCAGAATAGGCCTCCCCACGTGGTCTCTATCGGCCGTCTACATTCAAGCGTAGACAATTGGCAGGCGGATTATCGGAGTCGCCAGACGCTGGACCAGGAAGAGTGGTCCTTACACCTGGACATGCCGGATGTGGATCTGATGGCCTCTTGACTCAATCGTAAGATGTCAAGGTTTGTGGCCAGGTCCAGGGATCCTTGGGCGGATGCCTCGGATCCGTTGGTGGGCCCCATGGGGTCATTATCACCTGATATCTGTTATCCTCCGCTGCAGCTGCTTCCTCGCCTACTGTGCAGGGTTGTGGCCGAAGAGATTCTGGTGATCCTCTTTGCGCCGGGTGGGTCTCTGCGTCATTGGTACGCTGATCTGGTACGTCTCATCGCGGACGTTCCTTGGCGGTTGCCAATAACGGAGGACCTTCTGCTTCAAGGTCCTAATTTTTTCATCCTGTTTTACAGTCTCTGACTTAACGGCATAGCTATTGAAAGCCAGGTGCTGAAAGTCCAAGGTCTCTCAGATTCGGTCATTTCGACCATGATCAGGGCACGGAAGTCTTCCGCTGAAAGATATATCCCCGTACCTGGGAAGCTTACATCGCTATGTGCAAAGAGCTGGACTAGCGTCCACGGACGTATTCCGTCCCCAGTATCCTGCGGTCCTTGCAACGTGGTGTGACCCAAATGCTTTCTTTGAGTACCATTAGGGGTCAGTTTTCGGCCTTGGCCGTCTTCCTTCAGGGGCAGCGACTCGTGGTGTAATGGTTAGCAAGCCAGGCTACCATTGCTGACAACCATGGGATCAAATCCCCATGGGGCTGCTACAAAAGACAACCGGTAGCGGGTCATTCCTTGGTAGCACCTTTGTGCAGGGGGTTCGCCATGTGCTCCCTCCTGTTGAAACCTCCTCTCCCTCCTCGGGATTTGAATTTGGTGCTCTTGGTTCTCCAGGAACCTCACTTTGAAAATATCAGAGATATTCCCCTCTTGACCTTTTCTCAGGAGGTGGCCTTGTTAGTGGCCATTACTTCTGTCAGACGGGTGTCTGAGTTGGCAGCCTTGTCCTGCAAGTCGCCCTATTTGGTCATCCATAAGGATAAGGCGCATTCCAGAAGGTTTGCATTTCACACATTTTATGTGGTACGTGATATGACTCACTAGTTGTGGCTGTCTCTGGTCTGAAACAGGGCCGAGCTGTGTCTGCCACCTTTTCTAGATGGATCAGACAGACTGTTATACAGGCCTATGCCATTAAGGGGGTGGCCCCTCCCTTTCCGGTTACGGCGCATGCCACCAGGGCAATTGGTGCTTCCTGGGCTTTCCGACATCAAGCGTCGGTTGCACAAGTGTGCAATGCGGCGACCTGGTCGTCCGTTCATGCCTTTTCAAAATTCTATAAGGTTGATGTGGCTGCATCTTCGGATGCTTCCTTTGGCCGCAAAGTGTTGCAGGCCGCTGCTTAATGTTGCAACTCCTCCGTTGAGTGAAAATAGGATTTTTGTACTCGCCATAAAATCTGTTTCTCTGACGTGCATGGACTGACACAGCACCCACCCTTCCTTTTTAAGGTTTGTACTGCTTTGTTATGAACTGAAGCTGCTAGCTGCAAGTGGGAGGGTAATGTCCGGAGGGACCGCCCCCCTGGGCGGGGCTGTTCAGCTCTGGTTTTGTTCTAACATCTAACATCCTGCCTAGGTCTTCTCCTGCAAGCAGGGACATATACCCACACGTAAACAGTATGAGAGCTGTGTCAGTCCATGGACGTCGGAGAAACGGATTTTACGGTGAGTACAAAAATAAAAATTTTTTTTTGTGGAAAAACGTGTCAAAGTAAAATGAACAATAATTTTTTTTTTTTTTTTTTTTTTAAAGCGCCACTGTCCCCGTGAGCTTGCATACAGAAGCGAACGCATATGCAAGTCCCGCCCACATATGAAAACGGTGTTCAAACCCCACATGTGAGGTATCTCTACGAACGTTGGAGCGAGAGCAATAATTTTGGCCCTAGACCTCCTCTGTAACTCAAAATATTTAAAGCGTCGCCTATGGGGATTTTTAAGTAGCGAAGTTTGGTGCCATTCCACAAGCGTGTGCAATTTTGAAGGGTGACATGTTGGGTATCTATTTACTCGCCGTAACTTCATCTTTCACATTATGCAAAAACATTGGGCTAACTTTACTGTTTTGTTTTTGTTTTTTTTACCACAAAACTGTTCTTTTCCGTTAGAAAATTGCTGCGCAATTACATGCGAGATAAAAAGTTGCAACGACCACCATTATATTCTCTAAGGTCTTTGCTAAAAAAAAAATATGTTTGGGGGTTCTATGTAATTTTCTAGCAAGCAAATGATGATTTTTACATGTAGGAGAGAAATGTCAGAATTGGCCTGGGTGCTCCAGAACGCCTGAAGGGGCTCCCTGCATGTTGGGCCTCTTTTTGTGAAAACAATAAATCTTGATTTTGCAAAAATGACAACTTCAAAAAACTCACAATGCCTCTTTCTAAATACCTTGGAATGTCTTCTTTCCAAAAAGGGGTCATTTGGGGGGTAGTTGTACTTTTTTCTGGCATGTTGGGGTCTCAAGAAATTAGATAGGCCGTCAGTACTTCAGTTGTGATCAATTTTCAGATATTGGCACCATAGATTGTGGACTCTATAACTTTCACAAAGACCAAATAATATACACCAATTTTGTACTTATTTTTACCAAAGATATGTAGCAGTATAAATTTTGGCCAAAATTTATGAAGAAAAATTACAAATTTGCTAAATTTTATAACCGAAACGAAGAAAAATTTTTTTTTTTTTTAATCCGAATTTTCAGTCTTTTTTATTTATTTATTTATTTTTTTCTCTCTTATAGCGCAACAAATATAAAAAACAAACGGTGATTAAATACCACCGAAAGAAAGCTCTATTTGTGTGAAAAAAAGACAAATTTCATATGGGTACAGTGTTGTATGACTCAGTAAATGTCATTCAAAATGTGAGCGCACCGAAAGCTGAAAATTGGTCTGGTTATTAAGGGGGTTTAAGTGGCCAGTAGTTAAAGCGGAGTTCCACCAAAAAATGAAACTTCTGCTTTAAAGCCTCCCCAGCTCCTGTTTGTGAAACTGAGCATTGAGGGAGGGGGAGCAGACTGAGATGGCCACTCCAGAACCTTCACTTTATTCTGCTGTAGCCAATGACTGATCCAAAACACAAGGCCAAGTCGACCTTTGTCATGTTGGTACGTCCCATGCGCAGCTTCCTGGCTGATAAAATGCAAATGTTCCTCCAGTATTTTTTGATAACGTACTGCATTCATCCTGCCATCAATTTTGACCAATTGATAATGGCTTCAGCCAAACACTAACCATTAATGGAAAAAATGTTTCTTTATCGTACACCACGGGACACAGAGCTAGTCATTACATAATGGGTTAAGGGTCACCAGCGGTGATTGGACACTGGCACAACCAATGGAAGACAGTTCCCCTCCATATAACCCCTCCCATCAGGGAAGTACCTCAGTTTTTTCGCCAGTGTCGAAAGGTGTTGGACGCGTTAGGAGGTGCTAAAGGAAAGCTCTACCAAAGAGACCCTCTGGGGGTAAAAGAGCTATGCTTTCGGATCCATCCAAGACGCCTACAAATGAGCTGAATCTGGATGGGATCCGGGCCTCATCCATGAGGCGTCGCCTGTAATGTCTCTCTTCGGAGGACTGGGCTCTAAGATCCAGCACTTTCGCTATTTCGCTATAAAGTCCTGGTAAGAGTCTTGTACAAGGCCCAGGGGAGAGGTATCCTTTAAATAGGAACCCATATCCCTGAAGGTTGGCACACATAGCCCACCGTGAAGGGTGAAGTTTGGTATCTGTCTGAAATCTTTCAGCAGAAAAACCTGCGGCGTGGATAAGGTGAGATTAGAAGGTCCATAACTAGGTTGGGACCTTTTTTCAAAAAATGGATGTCTTCTTTTTTTCCACTACTGGGGGGAGTAAAGAGCTGAATATACTCACCTCACTCTGTTCAGTGTCGGCTTCGGCGAAGTACACTGCTCGTCACCTCCGCTGCTGAGCTTGCTGGGGCACCCCGATCCTCCTTTCGGTGGCCGACCAGACACCTGCAGATGCAGGTAAGTGGGAACAAGGGCTGATGAGAGTCCTCTCTCACTATGGCCACCGCCATAGCGCTAAGGGCCGCGCGCGGGAGCGCGCTTTATCGGAGGGGGGGGGGGGGGGGGAAGGCGTGCACGTGGCGCGCGCAGGCACAGAAACGGCGCCAAATTTAAAAGACTGTCAGTGTGAGAAGCACTGCAGCAGCAAGCAAGCTCGTTAGTTCTCTTGTTCCTGGCAGAGAAACACAGCAGCTATACAGGGACGTAAGACTCCATGTGGTTGGATTGGGTACTTCCTAGAAGACATCCATGTTATGCATAGTTATGTGTTAAAAGTTGCATACTTAATGTATTTGCTAAACTGAACACGGTAGTATATGCATTTAGGTACCTTGTATTTTGTCTAAACATTAAGCCTTCCAGGGGAAGTAATACGGACAAAAAGAGATAAGAAAGCACCACCGCCTGAGAGGAGGCTCTAGCTGTGCTGACTCGGTACCTTCCTCTGTGTTGCCAAATGCACCTGTACAGGATGAGCCATTACCTCTGTCAGGTATGGCGGCTTCCCCAGTGAAGCCTGGGCCTGTATATGTCACTGAGGACACTTTATCAGCTGCCCTAAATAATCTGGAGGAAAAAATTGCTACCTTAATCGCTAAGTCCTCTAAAAAGGACAATAAGCGAAGCAGGTCTCTTCCAGTATTGGACCTCCCTTCAGAAGTACCTGAGGGAGGAGGATGAGGAGGAGGAGGCTACATCAGCAGAGGATGAGGAGCCAGATTTTAAGGTCACAGGTACAATGCTATAGCAGTGCATTTAAGTTAACCTCTGCGGAGGTAACGGAATTACCTGCCTCCTCCCTAGGGTCATTAAGATCCCTGCAAGGTGCATGCTCCTTCCCGGTTCATCCGTTACTAGAGGATCTAATATACGCAAACTGGCAACATCCAGATAAGCGTTTCTCACCTCCAAAAAGGTTTAACATTCTTTATCCTATGGGGGAAATTTTTTTAAAGAAATGGAGCCTGCCTGCGGTAGTTGCGGCTATTTCTTGTGTAAATAAAAACCTGACATGTCCGGTGGATAATGTACAAGGGTTTAAAAGATCCTTCTGAGAGGAAGTTGAAATCCTCCTTCCTTTTGGCCGGCTCAATTACCCAACCTGCAGTAGCAGAAGTCGGTATGTGTCAGGTCATCAGCCAACAGGTAAAGCAGGGGCTGAAGGAACTGCCTTCAGAGCAGGCTAGAAATTGGAAATTTGCCTAAAGCCTTATGCTTCACAGTGGATGCCATGAGAGATTCTATCATACAGGCATCACGCCTTACACTCCAGCTGGTACAGATGCGCAGAGTACTTTGGCTTAAGCATTGGTCAGCGGAGACCCCATGCAAAAAGCTGTTGGCAAGTTCCCGTTCCATGGCGAACGCCTATTTGGGGAAGATTTCGAAAAATATATACAGAAGATATCAAGTGGTAAAACGACTTTTACCTGAGAGAAAGAAAAACAAGAGATCTTGTTTTAAACGCTCTCTCTCCCCAGCTCCCGGGAAATCTGACTCCAACCAGTGGCGGCGGCCTGTTTTAGCCGCCCACAAAAGCCAAGGGGCAAGCTCAGAAGAACAAGAAGCCGTGGGGTGCAAGAGCTAATAAGCAAGCCCCCAAAGCCTCTCAGTGAAGGGGCGCCCCCGCTCGGCCGAGTGGGAGGAAGGCTTTGTCAGTTCTGAGCGACTTGGTGGTCAGAAATCCAGGACAATTGGGTAGTATCCACAATATCCTCAGGGTACAAACTGGAATTTCGAGAGATCCCACCTTCTCAATTCCGAGGTTCAAGACTCTCCAAGGATCCACAAAAAAGAGAATCCTTTTTCAAAGGTTTGAATCACTTAATGGCTCAAGGGGTAGTTACAGACGTACCCCAAAAAGAGCGAGGTTCAGGTTTTTACTCAAACCTCTTTGTGATTCCAAAGCCAAATGGAGATGTCAGACCCATCCTGGATCTAAAATCCCTAAATCGGTTCCTGAACGATTTGCGGTAGAAGATCGCCACTTTCAATTTGTGGCTCTGCCGTTTGGTGTAGCCACAGCGCCCATAGTATTCACAAAGGTGCTAGCTCCTCTGTTAGCAAACCTAAGAACACGGGGCATTGCGGTAACAGCCTATCTGGACGATCTACTAGTAATAGATCAGTCAAAGGACGGATTGGGTCACGCTGTACACACTACAGTAGGATACCTGGAGCATTTAGGATGGATTATAAATTTACAAAAATCCTCTCTCCAGGCCCAAAGAAGGATAGGGCACCTGGGCATGATCATAGATACAGCCCAAAACGGGGTATACCTGCCAGAACCGAAGATACAGTCTCTGAAAGACCTGATCCACAAGGTCAAAGCAAACAAAAGGCCGTCTATTCGCCTTTGCATGAGACTATTGGGAAAGATGGTAGCCTCCTTCGAGGCGGTCCCTTACGCCCAGTTTCATTCGAGACTACTTCAAGGCAATATTTTAGCTTCCTGGAACAGGAAGAGCCAAGCTCTGGATATACCCATGCGCCTGTCCTCACAAGTACGCCACAGCTTCGATTGGTGGCTAGAAGCCAGGAATTTACGGAAGGGAAAGTCCTTCCTCCCAGTGGCCTGGAAGGTGGTATCTAGGGATGCCAGCCTATCGGACTGGGGTGCAGTATTCGAGGAGGCTTCTACCCAGGGAACCTGGGCCAAGACTCAGGGGATCCTGCCCATCAATGTGCTAGAGATCCGGGCGGTATATCTAGCCCTCAAAACCTGGACATACAGGTTACAGGGCTACCCAGTTCGGGTTCAATCCGACAATGCTACTGCAGTAGCTTACATCAATCACCAAGGAGGCACCCGCAGTCGGGCAGTCCAAAGAGAGGTGAACCGGATCCTGGCATGGGCAGAAGAGCATGTACCTTGCCTTTCTGCAATCTTCATTCCAGGGATGGAAAATTGGCAAGCAGACTACCTGAGTCGTCAGCAGCTGCTACCAGGGAGTGGTCTCTTCACCCCGAGATCTTTCAGGCCATATGTCTGAGATGGGGAAACCCAGATGTAGACCTGCTAGCTGCCAGGTTCAACAAGAAATTGGACAACTTTGTGTCCAGAACGAGAGATCCTCTAGCCTACGGGACAGACGCTCTAATAATACAGACGCTCTAATAACTCCATGGAATCAGTTCTCACTGATCTAGGCATTCCCTCCGATCCCTCTTCTACAAAGACTGCTTCGCAGGATCAAGGAGGAGGGAATACCAGTAATCCTAGTGGCCCCAAACTGGCCCAGGAGGCCTTGGTACGCCGAGATTGTAAAAACGGCGATAGGAAGGCCCTGGAAGTTTCCACTCCGACATGACCTGCTGTCACAGGGTCCAGTATTCCACCCTTCCTTACAAAGGCTAAAGTTGACGGCCTGGCTGCTGAGACCCACATTTTTAAAAAGAGAGGGGTCTCTGGTCCGGCTCTTTCTACGCTCATTAATGCTAGAAAGCCAGCCTCCAGACTCATCTATCAGAGAGTCTGGAGAGCATACGTTTCCTGGTGTGAATCCAGATGTTGGAATCCTCAGAAGTATGAAATAAGTAGGATTCTTGCTTTTTGCCAGTTAGGAGTGGATATGAATTTAGCCCTTAGCACCATCAAAGGGCAAATATCGGCTCTATCAGTCTTCTTTCAGAGACCATTGGCATCTCACTCCCTAGTTCGGACATTCATTAAGGGGGTACTGAGGATAAATCCTCCAGTTAGGACTCCCTTGTGTCCATGGGATTTGAATTTGGTATTGTCAGTGTTGCAAAAGCAACCTTTTGAACCTATTCGCCATATTCCTTTAATTATATTAAGTAGGAAGTTGGCCTTTCTGATTGCTATAGCTTCTGCTAGGAGAGTATCAGAGCTAGCAGCTCTTTCTTGTAAAGAGCCTTATCTAATTTGTCACAAGGACAAAATCGTACTACGACCCCATCCGGCTTTTCTACCTAAGGTGGTGTCGGCTTTTCACTTGAATCAAGACATTGTTCTGCCTTCCTTTTTTCCAAACCCGCGGACGGCGGGGGAAAATTATTACACTCTCTAGATCCAGTGAGAGCGGTAAAGGTGTATCTGCAAGCAACCGCTCAGATACGTAAAACAGATGTTTTGTTTATTTTACCAGATGGGCCCAAGAAGGGCCAAGCGGTATCAAAATCCACCATTTCCAGGTGGATTAGACAAGTAATTGTTCAAGCTTATGGTTTAAAGAACAGGACTCCTCCTTTTCCTGTTAAGGCGCACTCTACCAGGGCGATAAGTGCTTCATGGGCAGTGCACCACCAGGCTTCGATGGCTCAGATCTGTAAAGCTGCAACTTGGTCTTCAGTCCATACATTTTCCAAATTCTATCAAATAGATGTGAAAGGACATGAGGATTCCGCCTTTGGGCGAAGTGTGCTGCAGGCAGCAGTATAGGGCTTCTGGTCCGCAAGCGGCCTGTTTTGATCTGTGTCTCCCCCCCTTCATATGAGCATTGCTCTGGGACGTCCCATTATGTAATGACTAGCTCTGTGTCCCGTGGTGTACGATAAAGAAAATAGGATTTTTATAACAGCTTACCTGTAAAATCCTTTTCTTGGAGTACACCACGGGACACAGAGGTCCCCCCCTTCTTATGGGAACCTTACTGCTTTGCTACAAAACTGAGGTACTTCCCTGATGGGAGGGGTTATATGGAGGGGAACTGTCTTCCATTGGTTGTGCCAGTGTCCAATCACCGCTGGTGACCCTTAACCCATTATGTAATGACTAGCTCTGTGTCCCGTGGTGTACTCCAAGAAAAGGATTTTACAGGTAAGCTGTTATAAAAATCCTATTTTTCGTGTTACCATTCAAATTCTCTGAAAAATGGCCAAGAAATCATTCTGCCAGAGTATGTAAACTTATGAGCACAACTGTAGATCGAAAAGTATATTGTATATACTTGTGTACATAATCCACTACTCCCTCATGTGGCAAATCAACACCATAAATGCCCCCAAAAAAATCTGTTTTTCTAATTGTATCAATCTTGTACAATGTTCTCTACAACACTGTCTATTAGTGCTTTTTTTCAAATATGGCATCCGTAGCCCACTTCAATGAAAAAAGTGTGTGTGTGTGTGTGTGTGATAAATATATATATAATCGCGCGCACACACACACACACACACCAGATATTTTGGCCCCTTATTGTTAGGTCGGTCAAATTATGCTCTTACAAACCCCCCAAAAAGGGTTTCATGCACATGCCAATCTCAATTTTTCTTCACAGTGCTTGCGTTCCCCATGTTTCCATACCTATTCCTGCCACTCGGGTATAACCGCTTAGACCCCTTTCACACTGGCCCGTTTTTCAGGCGCTTTTGGGCTAAAGATGGCACCTGGAAAAACACCTGCAGTCCCAGTGTGAAATCCAGAGTGCTTTCACACTGGGACACTGCGCTGGCAGGATGTTTAAAAAAAAAAAAAAAAGTCCTGCGAGCAGCATCCATTGGAGTAGTGTACACACCGCTCCTGCCCATTGAAATGAATGGGAAGCGCCTGCAAAGCGCAGTGGTGCTACACGAGCGCATTTAACCCTTTATTCGTCAGCTAGCGGGGGTTAAAAGTGCCCCACTAGCTGCCGAATAGCACCGCTAAAACGACGGTAAATCACTGCTAAAACTAGCGCTGTTTTTGCTATCAACACCCGCCTTCAGTGTGAAAGCAGCCTTAACCACTTCAATACAGGGCTTTTTTTACCACTTCCATACCGGGCCTATTCTAGCACTTCTCTCCTACATGTACAAATCATCTTTCTTTTGCTAGAAAATTACTCAGAACCCCCAAACATTTATATATGTTTTTTTAGAAGACACACTAGGGAATAAAATGACGGCCATTGCAACTTTTTTTTTTCTTGCACGGTATTTGCGCAATAATTTTTCAAACGCCTTCTTTTTTTTTTTTTTTTAAATGGTTTCATGAATTAAAAAATAACAAAACTGTAAAGTTAGCCCAATTTTTGGGGAAAATATGAAAGTGATGTTACGCCGAGTAAATAGATACCTAACATGTCACGCTTTAAAATTGCGCACACTTATGGAATGGCGCCAAACTCCGGTACTTAAAAATCTAGTGCTAGAATTGTTGCGCGGCGTTTACATATGTGGACGACTTACAAGTGCATTCACTTCTGATCGCGAGCTACTGGGGACAGGGGCGTTTTTTTTTTTTTTTACTTTTTTTTTTTTTACTTTTTTTTTTACACTTTTTTTTTTTTTTTTTTTCCTATTACAAGGAATGTAAACATCCCTTGTAATAGGAATGTGTGTGACAGGTCCTCTTTTATTGAGAGATGTGGGGTCAATAAGACCCCACATCTCTCTTCCAGGCTGGAAAGCATGAGATCAGTGAAAGTTTTCACCGATCTCATACTTAATAGCCGCAATGGCGGCTTTGTTTACATTTGAGGACCCTGGCGTGACGTCATCACATCGCGCCCGGGCCTCCGTCACGTGACCCACCACCAGCGCCGGAAGATTCTCTCAGGGTCCCCGATCGCACAGGAGAGCCCGGCGAAGCACTGGATGGCGGCGGGAGGGGGGGGGGGATGTCCCCTCCCACCGCCTAGAACGATCACGCGGATATGATCATTCTTATGGTGCACAGAATTGCCGGCATGTCAAAAAGATATCTGAATGATGCCTCTAGCTGCAGGCGTCATTCAGATATCCCCCTACAAAGCCGAGGACGTCATATGACGTCCACCCAGGATGGGAGATCCCATCTGTGGAAGTCATTTGACTATGGCTGGGTAGGGAAGTGGTTAATGGCATATTCCAGCCGGCTCCACGAGCACACTGGGTGCAAATCTGGCACCTATGCGGGATGATGTCTGTAGCTCTGCTCCAACGCGTTTTGTCACAACATGTCCTAAGGGCAGATGGATTCTAGGGAGCAAATGCTACATGAATCATCTGCTCTTACTCAAGATGGTCACAGCCAGGAATGCTAGGGGCGGTTTTCAAAGTGATTTCTCAGCAAAATAAAGCATAGAGACATGGGTGGATGGAGGAGTTTGCTTTAAATATTAAAAATGAATTAAACCTCTTTTTAAAATAAAATAAAAAATATACCTATTTTCAGCCCGCAACTGGTCATGTGATCTGGCTCCCCTGTGGCTGCAGGGGAGAGTAGAGCACTCCATGGCTGCAGGGACGAGGGAGCCCATGGGTGATGTCACCGCTCCTGTCCACTGCTGTAGAGTACTCTCCCCTACAGTCGTGACTGACATGGGATCACATGACCAGAGCAGGCTGAAAATGGGTTATTCAGCATAGGTGATGTCCTCATTGAGCTCCCAGACCTCTCCCTTCCCTCTTCACGTTTGTTTGAAACAAGCAGGCATGTTAATTGTGGTCATGTGCGCTGCTATATGCACGCTACACATCCCATAGTCCTGCTCAGGGTGAGGAAGAGAGGGTGGCTATATTCTTTCATACAGTGGAACCATGGAGAACAAACTTGGCTATCCTCTACCACAGTGGTTCTCAACTCCTGTCCTCGGGACCCACTAACAGGCCAGGTTTGCAAGATAACTGTAATACATCACAGGTGATATCATTTGCTGCTCAGTGATTGCAGTATTCTAGTCTGCATCTCCCCAAGGTCATACTTAAAATCTGGCCTGTTGGTGGGTCCTGAAGACAGGGGTTGAGAACCACTGCTCTACCAGGAAGTAGGATCGTGGCTGACAACCTTCTGGATCCTTTTTTTTTTTTTTTTATATTTTTTTTTCCCTTCTGCATTTCAGTAGTGCCGTCATTGGTGAGGGAACTGTACCAGGGGGTGTGAAGGGATGCAGCATTTTATAAAAGATGGTTTGCTGTAAAGCTAGCTGGGTGGTATAAATGCCCATTGGACTGCACAGTGTTTACTTTTAAACTTTAGGACTTTTTAATTTGTTTTACGATGACGTGGACTAATAACCTCCATTTCACCTACTTGACTTAGTATGAATGATGTGAGATTTCTCACAATGTGTTGCATCTGCAAAAAGAAAAATAATCCTCTACATCATGGATTTTTTTTGTTCTAAATATCCCCAGGGCTATTCTGTGTGCTAGGTCCAGTTATTTTGCTGCTATGCTGAGTGGATGTTGGGTTGAGACCTCACAAGACCTCATCCAGATTCATAAGTAAGTTCACTCTAAACTTACTTTGCATACATTTTAGAAAACGTATAGTCCTTTTTGTAGCCTCTATATAAAAGCAGTTTTGGCATGAATTTCATATTTTTACATTTTATTTTATTATAGAGATTTGTAGACACTATAATAGCTCTAACTGTACAGCCAGGCTTGTGACCTGACTTTCTGCAATAAAGCGTCAGCCTGTGATTGGACAGTGAAGGAGTAGCTACAGACTGCGGAGGTCATTCCTCTGCTCATTCCTTTTTTTGGCATGCTCGGCAGCGCATATGGCTGCTGATTGGCCCCAAGTACTGTCCCTCCCTGTTTGTTGTGCAGGGGAATACCCGAGGCTGTAATCAAGACAAATTCAGGTATATGTACTAGCTGCATTTGATACATAAAGGATTTTTATTACCTGCATTCATTGAGGTGTTTTTTTATTAACAGCCTGCAGTTCAACCTTTTTAATAATCTAAATGTTTTTATTCTTCAGTGTGAAACAAGCAGATATGACCGTCCTCATGAATTTCATATATGGAGGAATAATGGATCTTCCCAGAAGCACTGAGGCTGGGTGAGTCATTTTTATATTCTTGTTTCTAGGGCATCTGAATTGCTTATTTCAGGACTGCAGTGACAGACATCTGTGGAAAGACTTGGACAAGGAACATTGTGCCCTGTAGCCTTTAATCGCATTCAAACATGCCCTAGAAACGGACAGTTGGAGAATGGATGTTTAAGTCTCATTTTTGCTGTGGGGCAGTGCAGACAGTTCTTATTAGAGACTCATTGATAAATGAGGCTTTGACTGCCTGCTTTTTGTCATTTTTACTTCTAGTTCACAAAAATATTAGCTTGTGGATTGAGGTGACCTCTTATGAAATATTGCTGTATAATACCTTCTTTTTTTTTTTTTTATTATTTTTCATTACTTTATTTTATGGAAACTGTCATGTTGTGAAATTGAAGCATATATATTACTTGATTTGTATTGGCACTAACTGGGGCTTTCAATCTGAAGCATTTTGTTTAATTTAACCACTTGCTTACTGGGCACCTAAACCCCCCTCTCCTCACGCTGTTGGCGCGAGGAGAGAAAAAAAAACTATTACCGAGCTTTTGTTTACATCATGCGATCAGCTGTCATTGGCTGACAGCTGATCACGTGGTAAGGGGTTGGGATCGGCCCCTTACTCGGATCTGTGATCACCCGAGTCTCATTGACTCGGCGATCACAGAGTGAGCCCTGCAGGGGGCACGCAAAGGGGAGGATGTCTATGGACGGCCTTCCGGCAAAGCAGGTCCGCGCTGTAGCCGTCATTCAGCTATAGCGCAGACGCGAAGTGGTTAATATCTGCATTGCATTCAACAAATAAAAGTAGTGCTTTATTTATGCCTTCCGGAAAGGGAAATCGAATTCCTTCTGTAATCGAATTCCTTCTCCAAAGTCTTAGGAGAAGCATGGAATAGGCACATTTTTAAAGAACAGCTTCAGTCAGGTATGTGAAAATTTAAGTCGGCATTTACAAAAACTGTAGCTGCTGACTTTTAATAAGCAGGCACTCCCCTGTCCAGGGATCCAGTGTCCAGGAGTCCTCTCCCGGTCCTTTTTTTTTTTTTTTTTTTTCCCCCACCCATCTTTGGTCCCCAGCATCTTAACTGTGGGCAGCCGGCTGTGACTCCTTGTGGCTTCACAGCCAGCTGCTCACTGCGCATACTGCACTTTGTGAATGGTCCCACAGTCTTGGGATCTGTGTGTGTAGGCGGAAAATTTATGCTTTGATTGCCTAGACAAGTGGTTCTCTAATCCTGTCCTCAGGAGCCACTAACTGGCCAGGTTTGTAAGATGACTGAAATAAATCACAGGTGATATCATTTGCTGCACAGTGATTGCAGTATTCTAGTGTGCATCTCCCCAAGGTAATACTTAAAATCCGACCTGTTAGTGGGTCCTGAGGGCAGGAGTTAAGAACCACTGGCCTAGACAATACGAGAAGTGGGAGCGGGTACTTGCTCTGCCCCCTAGCCAATAGCTATAGCTAGATGTTGTAACCAGTAGACAATCTCGTTTGTTAAACGTAAACTGAATTGGATAATGGTCAACGATTAACGTGTGTGTGTGTGTGTGTGTGTGTGTGTGTGTGTGTGTGTGTGTGTGTGTACCCTCACCAATACCCAGTCAACATTGGACAAACATCGCCAGCTGCGACTTCAATACTTTTTTATTTTTTTTTATTTAAAGGGTGTAGTGCAGGGGTAGGCAAACTCTGCCCTGCAGCTTTTTTTTGAAACTACAAGTTCCATGAGACATTGCAAGACCCTGACAATCAGACATGACTCCTAGAGGCATGATGGGATTTGTAGTTTCACCACAGCTGGAAGGCCGAGGTTGCCTACCCCTGGGTAGTGCAATCTGGAAACCCCACTTGCAGGACCTTCACCTCTCTTCTATAACCTCTTCTGATGACAATGTTAAAATTGATGTAAACCCTCACATATACCATGTGAAGTGAACAGCCTCAGATGATACCTAGAGATGAAACCAATCTCCCTACATAAGTTTTACTTGTTTTTCTGCTGTCTTCACTTTTATATACTGTTTAGAAAGTGCACGTCCTGTTAGATTTTTCACTTCCTCATTCATCTGTAGGAGTGGATTATTGCTATACAGTGGAACCTTGGATTACGAGCATAATCAGTTCCAGGAGAATGCTCGTAATCCAAAGCACTCGCATATCAAAGCGAGTTTCCCCATAGAAGTCAATGGAAACTAAAATAATTCATTCCACATTGACTTCAATGGCATGCAATACTGCATGTGGCCAGAGGTGGGGGCGCCGGAGAGCCTCGGAAACACTCGGAAAGGCCCGGGGACAGCTCGGCTGAACTTGGAAAGGCTCCGGAACGGAGTATTTCCGAGTTTTTCCAAACGGCTCCACTTGGCCCGGCTCCGGCGCCCCCCACCTCAGGCTAAATGTGGTACTGCACACTGCTGTGGCTTGAATCCTGCTCGTTTTTGCGAGACAACACTCGTAAACCGCGTCAGGATTTTTAAAAATGCAGTGTTCGTATTGCGAAACGCTCGTTAACCATGTTACTCGCAATCCGAGGTTTCGCTGTACACTGTGAGACAACTGATTGGGGGAAAGCCACACACCCCCTCCCCACACATGCAGAGGTTGCCTGTGAATAGTTTAGCAGTCTAATCTATATATTTATAGCAACTCCCCGACACACTTCTATCTCCCGTCTGGGAGAGCTTGTCAAAAGTAATCGGCCTGATATTAAAGCCTTGTTGGGTTTTTCTTTTTTATAAAAAAAAAAAAAAAGATATTATACTTAACTGCTCTGTTCAGTGGTTTTGCACAGAGTAGCCCAGATCCTTTTGCTTCTCCGGTCCCACGCTGGCGCTCCTGGCTCCTCCCTCCTGTCGGGTGCCCTCACAGCAAGCAGCTTGCTGTGGGGGGGGGCACCCAAGCAGGCCCGCTCGTGGCTTTGTCCATTTACGTCTCCTGGTTGGCTCACTGCTGCTACCAAAAGCCAATCTGGAGTGCAAGTCCCCTGAGAGGCATGGCTCTAGTGAACATTGCTGGATCGTGAGGGGGCTCAGGTTAGTATTACAGGGGCTGGGGGAGCCACTGCACACAGGTTTTTTACCTTCATGCAAAGAATGTGCCTTTTTACAACCACTTTTAATCCTACCCTCCTTAACAAGCACTTTGTTTAACAGATTTTATTTGCTTTTATATGTTCATGTTTTACTACTTTAACTTGTCAATACACATGCAAATAACCTCTTGTGGCTAGGTTTTTTTTTTTTTGTTATGACGACCTGGTGTATTACTGCTGTAGATGAGATTCAGGTGCCTGACCTGTTTTTTACTCCTGGCCTAAGGGAGCTCTTTGGTTACTTGAAAATTCAATCAAAAAGATTGAAAGTAAACTATGTCTGGATTTCTCTTGCAGTCAGATTCTCTCTATCGCTGACATGTATGGAATGGAAGGGTTGAAAGAAGTTGCTGTCTATGTTCTGAAGAGGGACTACTGCAAATTCTTTATCAAGGTACTTGTGCTGTGAATTTGGACCCATTATTCAGATTAGGCAAAGATGATCTTAAGTTGTTGTGGATTTACAGGTTCTAGGATAAGGTTGCTATTCGTCCCCACTTTTTGAGGGCAGTCCCTGTCGTGAGGCTTATATCCCTGGGGGGAAAAAAGGGCATTCGTGGGAGACATGGTAATGTTTGTAGCGCGCAGGCGCAGTGTAATGGTTTGTAGCGCGCAGGCTTCAACCCATCACACTGCCAAAGGAGCAACTCATAAGGACACATGCAGACCTATCCAGCTGTGCGGTTTTGGATTGACACTTTAACAGTGTGATGAGGTGGAGCCTGCAAACTTTGCACTACCCAGTGGCTCCCTGGGTTGATGCTGCAACCTGTGAGTAACTGCTGACCTGATCCTGCACTACTTTGGTCCGACTTTCATGTGACTTGAGGTCCATAGACTTCAATGTAAACCCTCAAAAGTCGCATTAAAGTCACAAATGCGACTTGTGAATGCCAGCTATAAGAAATAAACAAACTGCCTTCTCCCTCTCCCGCAGTCCCATTAGAAGTCGTTGATTGCCACCATTAGTATATAAAAGTTCCAGTATACAGTGGGTAAAATAAGTTTCACCATTTTTCAACGTAAAGATGCTAGTGGCATGAAGTTTTAACCACAGGTCAGTAACAACCTATGCAACCCATACATACAAAGAAAACCTACATAGAAACCAAGCAATACTGCCCCTTGTCAGTGCAAATTTTAGATCGGCTGGTTCAGGCTCAACTGATGGCCCATTAAAAGGTGTCGCACAAACCTCTCATGATGGGTTAAAGGCAAAGGTATCTCTTGAGACCTTTACAACCTTATTGTTGCAAAACATACCGATGGCATTGGTTACAGAAGGATTTCTAAACTTCTGAATGTTCCAGTGAACACTTTTGGGGCCATAATCCGGAAGTGGAAAGCACATCATTTCGCCATAAACCAGCCCAAATGTTTGATGAAATAAAAAATAGGATCTTAGGCCGAGTACATGGATACCAAACACGACATGCTTTAAAATTGCGCGCAAACACGCAGCGGCGACAAACTACATACATTTTTAAAAGCCTTTACAGGTTACCACATTAGATTTACAGAGGAGGTCTACTGCTAAAATGACTGCCCTCGATCTGACCTTTTGCGGTGATACCTCACATGCATGGTGCAATTGCTGTTTACATATGACGCTAGGCCGACGTTTGCGTTCGCCTTTGCGCAAGAGCAGGGGGGACAGGGGTGCTATTTTTTTATTTATTTTTTATTTTGCTATTTTATTTTTAAACTGTTCCTTCCTTTTTTTTTTTTTTTTTTTTTTTTAAATTGGGGGGGTTAGACCCTAGATCTTTCCTCTGACCACACCAAGATCGGTGTGATAAAATGCTTTCCCAATGGCGCTGTTTATATCCGGGGGGGGGGGGGGGGGGGGGGACATTCCCTCCCACTACTTGTAAAAGCAGTCTAGAGGCTAATTAGCCGCTATAATTGCTTTTACATGAAAGCCGACCGCTGGCTGAAAAGAATGATACCAAGATGATACCTAAACCCGCAGGCCTCCATTCTGGTATAACAATTCAAAGTCCAGCAATATACCAGTACGTTGCTGGTCCTTGTTGAACATGTATTGTAATCTTCTTTCTTCTTCTTTCTTCTTTCTTCTTCTTCTTTCTTCTTCTTCTTTCTTCTTCTTTTTCTTCTTTTTCTTCTTTTTCTTCTTTTTCTTCTTCTTTTTCTTTTTCTTCTTTTTCTTCTTCTTCTTCTTTTTCTTCTTCTTCTTCTTTTTCTTCTTCTTCTTCTTCTTTTTCTTCTTTTTCTTCTTCTTCTTTTTCTTCTTTTTCTTCTTCTTCTTCTTCTTCTTTTTCTTCTTCTTCTTCTTCTTCTTTTTCTTTTTCTTCTTCTTCTTCTTCTTTTTCTTCTTTTTCTTCTTCTTCTTCTTTTTCTTCTTCTTCTTTTTCTTCTTCTTCTTTTTCTTCTTCTTTTTCTTCTTCTTCTTCTTCTTTTTCTTCTTCTTCTTCTTTTTCTTCTTCTTCTTCTTTTTCTTTTTCTTTTTCTTCATGCAGCCTGTTGGCTGAATGAAAAAGATTGATTGGTGGGTATGCCCACCATTAGAATTACCTCCCTTCATCCACCCACTTCTAATGATGGGCATACATGCACCATTTATATATGCCGAAGCATGGGGGCATCCTCCCGAGAAAAAGTTATGCCGCGTACACTCGGTCGGACTTTTCCACGAGCAAGCCTCCGTCGGAATTTTGACCGTATGTACGCGGCATTAGGAGCAAAATCGCTCCTCTGCCCCCATGCTTCGGCATATATGCTCTCTTTTTTTTTTTTTTTTTTACTCAACTGTAACGGTTCGGGTCTCTCAAAATGTGATGGCATTTTGGGAGACCCTGTGTAAGTGTGTCCTAGTCTGTGAAATGCTGTACCCTACGCTAAAACGTCACTTTTGAGTGGTAGCGTTCAAAACATTTACCAATGCGCAGACCAGGATTGTCAGGACAGCGTGGACAAAAATAACGGGTGTCACGCCTAAATCCGCGCTTGCTACAGACACGACATATTTTTTGGGGGGCTCGTTGGGTAGAGGTACTCTCGAGGACATACGGATAATGCCTCTCATGCAGCCGGATTACTGCATTTGATAGGGGATGGTGAGGTGCAGAACCGCCTGGATACAGGAGTTCTGTGACTATCTCATCCTGGAATTTTAGGAGAGATAAAGTCCCGCCTGAAGCACTGTATAGCACATGAGCGTTCAGCAAAGCCAATTGGAATAAGGATAGAGACACTTTTTTGTACCAGCGTCTCGCCTTACGGGCAATGTGATACGGCGCCAACTTCTTGTCGTTGAGGTCCACCCCTCCCATATTTTGGTTATATTCGTGGACACAGAGGGGTTTCTCCAACACCAGTCGCCGTACGAATTTGGACTGCCGTGTCTGCATGAAGGGAGGTAAGAAGGAAAACATTCTTATTATCCCTCCACTTCACAGCGAGCAAATTATTACACTTCAAGCAGGCTCTCTCCCCCAGCCTAAGACAGGAATCTACATGCCCCTGGGGAAAGCCCCGGCGATTTAGGTCGCACGGTGCCACATGCTCCAATCTAATGATCAAACAAGTGACTAAACAGTGGCACGCTCGTGTAATAATTGTCCACATACAAGTGGTACCCCTTTCCGAATAAGGGTGACACCAAGTTCCACACTATCTTGCCAGCGCTCCCTATGTAATCCGGGCAGTTGACCGACTCAATCTGACTATCTTACCCCTTATAAACCGTCAAGCTCCATACATAGCCTGTTGCCCTGTCACAGAACTTGTAGAGCTTGACCCCGTATCTGGCACGCTTGCTGGGAAGGTACTGCTTGAAAGACAAGCGACCAGAAAATTTAATCAGGGACTCATCAACGCAGACAACTTGATCGGGAATAAACAAGGCTGCAAAACGTTTGTTGAAGTGGTTTATGAGGGGCCGAATTTTGTAGAGCCGGTCGTATTCAGGGTCCCCACGTGGACAACAAAGTTCATTGTCGTTGAAATGCATGAACCGCAAGATCTGCTCGTATCGTTTCCTGGGCATGGAGGCAGAGAACACGGGCATGTGGTCAATTGGGTGTGTGGACCAATAAACGCGCAATGACGGGAATTTGTGTGCCCATGTTGAGGGAAAGGCCCAGAAAGGTCTTAAATTCGGAAACCGTAATTGGTCTCCAATTTCTGGCAAGGGAAGGCAACTGGGGATTAGCGGCGATGAATTGACCAGCATATAAATTACTCTGGTCCACAATAGATCTATAGAGATCTTCTGTGAAAAACAGTGAAATAAAATCGGCTGTTTCCACCTGAATACCCGGTTGGGCAGTGAATGGGGGAAGTATGGGTTCTGCAGAAGTGGTGGGGACCCAATCAGGATAGGCGAATTCTGCAGGAAGGGTACTATGGGCACGACGGGCCTGCCTTTGTCTTCTTGGTGGCAGCGGGACACTACTTGTGCTTGCCACCTCGCCAGCTTGAACTTATGGGAGACTCGCCACGTCACCACGTGATACTGCAGTGCTGGATGTACGCCCAGGCTGTACTAGGCCGCTGGTGCTTGCAAGTTCACCAGAAGGAATAGCGGCGCTAGTACTACTCTGCTTCATGATACGAGAGCCCTGCGGTTCTTGCTCCTCAACAACCTCAGAAGATCGAGATCGGGTGCGCCTGACCTTAGCATGGACCTCATCTTCGTCGCCCGGGCTATCTGACATGGAGCCGCTGTCTTCTACGGGAAGGTATTCTGAGCCTGAATCTGACAGATCCGTGACCTCCTCTTCACTATCTGTCATGCTCAGAATCTCCTAGGCCTCTTTACTAGTGTACCTTCGATTTTGCCATTTTGGGCTCTAAATTTAGGTGGTACACTAGTAAGATTCATAGGAAAAAACGCACCTGACTGTCGTCAGGAAATATCTCAAACGCTACAAAAAAAACTGTTAGCGATTGCAGGGATCAGGCCTGTCTCTGTGAACACTGCAGTTATGTGTGTTGTGTTTGGTAAGTTAGTGATCGATCGATACTGCACTTGGGTGGGCTGGGCTGGGCTGGGCGGAGGGGCTAAACGCAGGTGCTAGCAGGTATCTGGGCTGATCCCGCTAACACTGCGTTTTTGGGAACCCTAAACCGCTGGGGACGCTAGTATAGATCTGATCAGATATTGATCTGTTCAGATACTATACCACTAAGGGAAGTGTATGCTTTGCCCGTGGGTGTTAGCATTACTGGCACTAACTTAACGCTGCCTGGGGCGACGCAGACCTTTTCTGGCGCTAAAACCTAATTTATATCACCTGCCGGGTGATCGTGGGGGTTAAACCTTTATTGGGTTATATATGGCGGGTGCCCTGATGCTCTATAAAGCAAACTAACCAACCAGCGTCACCCGTAACACTTATACGGTGATTACTGGTGAAAGGGTTAACTAGGGGCAATCAGGGGGTTAAAACCTTTATTAGGTAATATATGGGGGTACCTGGCGCTATATAAAAATCTGACTGGTAACCTAAATAACTGGCTATCCAGTGTCACCAGTGACACTTGTACAGTGATCACTGGTGAAAGAGTTAACTCTAGGGGCGATGAAGGGGTAAAACCTTTATTATATAATATATGGGGGTACCTGATGCTATAAAAACCTGCGGCGAACCTAAAAAAAATAACTTGCTACCTAGGGGCACCACCGACACTAATACAGCGATCGGAAAAACAATTGCTTAGTGATGCTGGCGATAGGGGATGAAAGGGTTACCTGGGGGGCAATAAAGGGGTTAAACCTTTATTAGGGGGCTACCCTGGACCTAAAGGGGCCTAAACCTAACTGCCCTGCAACTTTTTACTGTCACAGACGACACTAAATGCAGCGACCCAAATTTTTTGTTTGGGTACAGTGTTGCATGACCACGCAATCGCGGTCATGAAAACCTATAATCTGTTGCTGGTAATTTTACATAGGAAGCATAAGTAGCAACTCAACCAATCGGAAGCATGCTTCGGAACTTTTAAGCATTTTAAGTACCACTGTCGGGACCTTTTTTTTTTTTAAGGAACAACTCTTTTTCTACCAAAGTTTAGAAATTTTTATTTTTACATTAAATGTATCCAAATGTTCTCTTTTTAGAAAGGCTTATTTTAGTGTTTGCTTTAGTTGCTTATGGTAGCACTGCTGCTTATTACTTCTGTATCCAACCGTATATTACTCCATATTATTACTCCATATTTATTATTATTTTTTTATCTTTCCACTTAAAACTTTGAGCATGGTATGAAGGACCATTGATGTGACATTTATGCTAGGACACCAGCACCATACATTTTATACCTCATTCATAATGTATTAGTTTCTAACAAGTACCAGGCACCTGGGTATAAAGTTTTTTTTTTTTTTTTTTTTTTTTTTTTTTTTTACCCCTTTTGGTACAGTTCTTGTTACCCTGCTGCGTTGGTAACACAATCTAGTACCTCAGCATATTCTCTAATATTCTGGGATTATCTACTAAAAAACATTTTTGGATGGTAAAGGATTTATCCTTGAAAGTTACCAGTGGCCACCAGCCTATGGCTTTAATACTAGAACAAATATTTAGCTCAGGAGTTCTGACGTAGTCTGCATCTCTTGCCATTCTTGCATTCATCATCAACATCCAATCTCTGTATGCATTAGACCGTAGGATAACATTTTTATTTAAATGTCGCCTAACTTTGTTATGGCATCTAGCTTCAGCCGTAACCCTGGTATTTGACGTCAAAAACATGATGTACAATTAGTCGGCAAGTGGTTTAAAGATGACCTTTCCTTTTCTATTTGCAGCTCTGTAATTTTCTGTAAAATTCAATGCCATATGGCTACCTGTAGGCGTTCTGTACACCATCTGGGTACAGAACGCCCACTGAAAATGTAATTTCCTTTTTGTTTGACCGGCTTGCTTATTTTCCCAGAAGTCTGCACTAAAATGAAAATTTTGTTTTTGAGCATCCCCTGCAACAAAAAACAAATTTTTGGTGAGATACTCCCAAAGGGAAATCTCGTACAAAGGGATGCAGACCATTCCACTTTCCTCAGAGCCCTGCAGGTGCAGCAGCTAACTGATATTTATAAAACCACTCCCATACAGATTCACTTTTCCCATTGACAGACAAACCAACAGCTATTCATTCAGACTAACAAAAGATAGGACTCTGCAACAAAGTTTGTTAAAATCCCCACAATGTACATAGATCCCCCAGAGAGTAATGTTACTCTTTTAAGTTGTCAGAATTTTTTCAAACAAATGTTTTATTTGCTTTGGTGAGTGTTCAAAGGCTAGTACGGAGCTGACCCGATCACCCTTGTGATTGACACTAGGGATTGTATTCCATGCCACTTTTTTTGTAAATTCCATCTGTCTTTGTCAGCTGTGTGACAGCAGTGACATTTTTAGAAGCGCTGTGTAAAAGAATAGCATCTGCTGTGATGAAGTGTGAGAAATGTAACCGATGGTGGCAACTCTGCTGTCAGGTGATTGTCTATAGAAACACTTTTTGTTTCTTCAAAGCATAGCATACTTTACTTTTTTTTAGTTGTAGACAGAACAACTTTTAACATGCACTACAGAAGTAAGGACAGTTTTAAAGCTCCAATGACATTTAGAACTCTGCTACAAAGTGAGTTTGAAGCAGAACTCCAGTGTACAAAGACATTACCTCTACCTTCTAGGTCTGTTGTACAGTGTTTTCATAAAGTATTCAGACCCCCTTCACTTTAACTTTTATGTTGCAGCCTGATGCTACAGTTTTTTTTTTTTGTTTTTTTTTGTTCACTTTTTTCTAATTAATCTACACTCCTCATCACCCCATATTGAAAAAGTGGAAACAGAATTTTAGAAATGTTTGCAAATGTATGAAAAAGGAAAAACTGCCATATGGGGGGGTTCAGGAGGTAGCCATGTTGCAGCCTGCAACATGTTCCACCCTAAAAATTAATTGAGCATGCAATATGTTCCAAAAGTCAACTTATCCTTTAACCACTTAAGGACCGAGCCTCTTTCTGAGATTGTGTTTACATGTTAAAAACTGTTGTTGTTTTTTGCTAGAAAATTACTTGGAACCCCCAAACATTATTATATATTTTTTTTTCTAACACCCTAGAACAGGGGTGTTCAACTCAATTTTATTGAGGGCCGCATCAGCATTATGATTGCCCTCAAAAGGGCCGGTTGTATCTGTAAGAATAAATGTCCAGCACATCCCCCTCACCTTACATTAGATGTGAAGAGCCACCCCACCATCAGAATGAGTCCCCTACTCTCCCTTACATTACAGTGCACCCCCTTTCCTTAAGCTGCTGCTGGGAAGAAGCTGGATGCATTGCTTAAAAGCAGAAAGTAAGGGTCTTGAGGAGGAGGGCGAGGGCCACATGAAATGGCCTGGAGGGCCGGATTCGGCCCACGGGCCTTGTGTTTTGACACCTGTGCCCTAGAGAATAAAATGGCGATCATTGCAATACTTTCTGTCACACCGTATTGGCGCAGGGGTCTTGCAAGCGCACTTTTTTGGGAAAAAATACACTTTTTTGAATTAAATAAGATGACAGTAAAGTGTGTTATGTTTTTTTATGCACAATATAAAAAAAAAAAAAAATCACTCTTGGTTGCATTTTCTTTCTCGTACATCATGGGACACAGAGCGACATAGTCATTACTAATGGGTTATATAGATACCGTCAGGTGCTGGCACTGGCAACTTCCAAAACCGGAAGTACCCTCCCCTATATAAGCCCCTCCCATCCGGGAGCACCTCAGTTTTTTGCCAGTGTCTAAGGTGTTGGCCAAGAAGAAACGTGTTTTTCACTGAGCTTGCGTACAGGTTCTTTTGGGCCTCAGTAAGCTATTCCGGATCCGACCAAAAAAGCTTCATAGCTAAACGGTCGGTACCCGGGCCTTGCAGAGAAGAGCAAGGTTTTGCCTGTAATGCTTCTCTTAGGAGAGCTGGACCCTGGGATCCAGAGCTCTGGTCATACCCACGACCAAGATGTTTTCTGTGCAGGGTGCTATACAGGTCCAGGGGAGTGGAATCCTTGGGAACCCGGTCCCTGAAGGTTTGATTACAATGCCTGCCGTGATAGGTGAAGTTTGGGCTTTTGTGGACCAAACAAAGTCCTGCGGCGGGGAACAGGTAAGTGGGGGCCCCCAGGAACTTGGTTCTATTGGGGGACCCCCAAGCCTAATTTGTCTTTCTGCCTGTTACCTAATGGTATTCCCGCAAAATTCTGTGCATGCCTGTAACTACTAAAAAAATGTAATAATTTTTAATGGTGGTCAAGAAAAAAAATAAATAAAATTTTTTTTATATATATATTTAATATATTAGACTGCGGTACCTGTGTTTGTCCACTAGAGGCCGCTGTGGAATGTTTTCTTGTCATGTGGACTAGCTTCTTCTCAGCAGAACAAAGTCCAGGCAGATGGTGAGTTCTCTTATAGGAATCTGCTTCCTCTGCCATGTTGCAGTGCTCGTCCATCCCCCGGCCTGCGGCAAAGAGGGGCCCTGGCTCCTGTCCCTTGTTACCATTTTTTGAAATTAGCGCCGAAGGCGCACGTGGCCGCACGCGTGCGCGTGCACGCGCCTCTATATATAGAGGTGAGCCGGGAAAGGGGGCGGAGCCTGGGGGATGACGCTCTGTGCGCGCCGCAGCGCTTCTGCGCATGTGCGGGCGTCCCAGCAGTTTAAAAAAACCACAATATTGTAGTGAGCTGGCTATGAAGTACAGAGACAGAGCTGGCAACATTTAAAGGCATACAGCAAGCGGTTGATACAGGCATCCCCTAGAAAGGCACATTAGTAGACACCAACTGTTTCCTATAGCAGCATTTATGCTAGACTATTATCAGTAACTGGTGTATTTTCGGCTGGAATACCTCAGCTTTGTGGCTTAGGAATATGCCGTCTAAAAACTCCGGGACTAGAAATTCCAGGAGGAATAGGGGGTCTCCATCGGGCTCTGAGGATCTTGGGCATGCTTTGGCTGCACCAGTCTCCCCTGAAGAATCAGAGGTTAGTGACCGTAGAGCACCCTCAGGAGTACCTGGTACTGTGGCTGTCCTCAGTTCACCTGCTCCTGTGTATGTAACAGAGGAGGTTTTTTCCTCAGCTCTGGGAGGGCTGGAAGAGAGATTGTCAGCATTGATCGCGGCTTCCCTGTCACAGGAGAAAAGCGCTCGATCTCCGTCTCCCCCCTCAGAGTGCCTGTTAACAGAGCAACAGTCCCATACAGAGGTCGACCTACCTGAGGGGGATCAGGATGAGGTCGATTCGGTTGCAGAGGAATCAACAGTGGAAGAGCCGTTCTCAGCATCACATGCTGAAAGGTTATGGGTTCAGTCCCTGACTAATATGGTCCGATCAGCATTTAAAATGCCACTTGCGGAGCCATCCTCCACTTCTGTCTCCTCGTTGGGGTCGCTAAAAGCTCCCCAGACTGTTTGTTCCTTTCCGATCCATCCTTTACTGGAGGGGCTCATTTACCAGGATTGGGAGCATCCTGACAAAATATTTACTCCCCCCAAGAGATTTCCGGTGGTCTATCCCATGGAGGATAAGTTCATCAGAAAATGGAGGGTCCCTACAGTGGACGCAGCCATCTCTTGTGTGAATAAATCACTGACATGTCCGGTGGAAAATGTCCAAATGTTCAAGGACCCAATAGATAAAAAATTGGAGTCCTTATTAAAATCTGCTTTTTCTACAGCAGGATTGGTGACACAACCAGCAGTGGCAGCTATTGGGGTCTGCCAAGCAGTGAAGGATCAGTTGAAACAGGTCTTAAGGGACTTGCCGGATCAGCAGGCTCTTGCCCTAGCTGATCTACCTAGAGCCTTATGCTTTGCGGTGGACGCTATAAAGGATTCAATCCATCAGGCCTCCCGCCTTACGCTGTTTGTAGTACATATGCGCAGGCTTCTATGGCTCAAAAACTGGTCTACTGAAGCTCCCTGTAAAAAATTGCTGGTTAGCTTCCCATTTCATGGGGAGCGCTTATTCGGGGAAGACCTGGACAAGTATATCCAGAGAATTTCCAGCGGTAAAAGTACACTTTTGCCGGTTAAAAATAGAGTTAGAGGTCCCTCTTTTAAGAGGCCGGCTTCTCCAGTCCCTAGGACATCGGCTGTGAAACAGTTCCGACGGCCTCCTCGGTCAAATCCCGGAGGTAGAAATCAGGGACAGTTGCAGGGTAACAAAAAGCCCTGGAGCAGGAGAGGTACAAAACCTCCCCCAAAGTCAAATGCATGAAGGGTTGCCCCCACCCAATCGGGTGGGGGGAAGACTTCAGTTGTTCACAGAGACCTGGCGGGACACGATCCGAGACAGATGGGTGCTCTCCGCAGTAAATCTGGGATACAAATTGGAGTTAAAAAACTCCCCTTCTTCCCGCTTTATAAGGTCAAACGTGCCAAGGGATCCCCAGAAGAGAGGATCCCTCCTGTTGGCACTAGAACAATTATTGCTTCAAGCAGTAATTATAGAGGTTCCCCTGGAAGAGTGGGGGTTCGGGTTTTACTCAAACCTCTTTACAGTTCCGAAGCCAAACGGGGACGTGAGGCCCATACTAAATCTAAAAGGGCTAAACAAATCCCTGCATATCAGGACTTTCCGGATGGAGTCGATCCGATCGGTAGCCACTGCCCTACAAGGGGAGGAATGGTTAGCCTCGATCGACATCAAGGATGCTTATTTGCACATTCCCATCTTTCCAGCCCACCAAAAATTTCTACGCTTTGCGGTAGAAGGCCGCCATTTTCAGTTCAGAGCCTTACCCTTCGGTCTGGCCACAGCACCAAGAGTGTTCACAAAAATTTTGGCCCCATTATTGGCCAATCTAAGAACACGAGGTGTAACGATAATGGCATATCTAGACGACTTGTTGCTGATAGACCACTCAGTGGAAAAACTAGAAGTGGTTGTTCACGAGACAATCGAGTATCTGGAATATCACGGTTGGATTATCAACCGAGACAAGTCAACCCTAAAGCCAGTCAAGAGTCTGGAATACTTGGGGCTAAGGCTGGATTCAGACCAGAGAAAAATTTTCTTGCCTCAAGAAAAGGGGTCGTCTTTGAGAGATTTGATCCACTTAGTGGGCTCAAAAAGACAGCCATCCATACGCCTGTGCATGAGGCTGCTGGGAAAGATGGTGGCAGCATTCGAAGCAGTACCCTACGGTCAATTCCATTCAAGGAAGTTGCAAAGGGCCATACTGTCAGCCTGGAACAGAAAAGTTCAGGCTCTGGACTTACCAATGTCCTTGTCCCCTTCCGTTCGCAGGAGCCTCCGCTGGTGGTTGGTTCCCCAGAATCTGGAAAGAGGGAAATCCTTCAGTCCGATTTCCTGGAAGGTGGTCAATACAGATGCCAGCCTTGTAGGCTGGGGAGCAGTACTGGAGCAATGGTCTCTCCAGGGCAAGTGGTCAGAAGCAGAAAAGGCCCTGCCCATCAATCTCTTAGAGATACGAGCAGCCCGGTATGCCCTAGTAGCATGGACATCCAAACTCCAAGGGTCCCCTGTCAGAGTTCAGTCAGACAATGCCACAGCAGTGGCATATATCAATCGTCAGGGGGGCACCAGGAGTCGTGCAGCCCAAAGGGAGGTAAATTACATCCTGAGATGGGCAGAAAGATATGTCCCAGCCATATCTGCGGTATTCATTCCAGGGGTGGAGAATTGGAAGGCGGACTTTCTAAGTCGCCAACAATTATGCCCAGGGGAATGGTCCCTTCATCCCGAGGTTTTCCGGACAATATGTCAGCGGTGGGGAACACCGGATGTAGATCTGCTAGCATCCAGATTCAACGCAAAGGTGGACAGGTTTGTCTCTTGGACAAGGGATCCCCTAGCTTGCGGCTCGGATGCCCTAGTGTTCCCTTGGGATCAGTTCAAGCTGATATATGCATTCCCACCGCCACAATTGTTACATCGATTACTCCGCAGAATCAGGGTAGAAAAGAAACCAGTGATTCTGGTGGCTCCAGCGTGGCCCCGAAGAGCATGGTACGCGGAGATTGTAAAAATGTCTGTGGGGAGTCCTTGGACCCTCCCACATCGTCCGGACCTGCTTTCGCAGGGACCGATATACCACCCTTCCTTACCAGCCCTAGGTTTGACGGCCTGGCTATTGAAGCCCACATTCTAAAAAAGAGAGGGCTCTCTAATGCTGTGGTGTCTACCATGATCAATGCCAGGAAACCGGTATCCAGGCAGATCTACTATAGAATCTGGAAGGCGTACATCGCCTGGTGTGAGGCCAGGAAATGGCATCCACGTAAATACGTAATAGGTAGGATTCTGGACTTCCTACAATGGGCTGTAGATAGGAAGCTTGCCTTGAGTACTATCAAGGGTCAGATTTCGGCCTTGTCAATATTTTTTCAAAGGCCCTTGGCTTCGCATTCACTAGTCAAAGCCTTTATACAAGGAGTGATGCGTATTAGTCCTCCGGTTAATATTCCCATATGTCCATGGGATCTAAACTTGGTTCTGTCGGTTCTACAGAAACAACCATTTGAACCATTACAGCATATTTCCTTGGTGCTTCTCACCAGGAAATTGATTTTTCTAGTAGCCATTTGTTCGGCTAAAAGAGTATCGGAATTAGCAGCTATGTCCTGTAAGGAGCCATATCTGGTTATCCATAAGGACAGAGTAGTGTTACGTCCTCATCCAGCCTTTCTTCCTAAGGTGGTATCGAGTTTTCATTTGAACCAAGATGTGGTTCTTCCTTCTTTTTTCCCCAAACCTACTTCGGTAGAGGAAAAGTTATTGCATTCTTTGGATGTAGTAAGAGCAGTTAAAGCTTATCTAAAAGCCACTGCTCAGATTCGCAGAACGGATACTTTGTTTATTCTGCCGGAAGGCCCCAGAAAGGGTCAGGCAGCGTCAAAATCTACTTTAGCCAAGTGGATTCGACAGGTCATAATACAAGCCTATGGCTTGAGAAGTAGACCGCCTCCGTTCAAAGTTAGGGCGCACTCCACGAGAGCAGTTGGAACTTCATGGGCAGTGCATCACCAGGCCTCCCTGGCTCAGATCTGTAAGGCCGCAACATGGTCTTCGGTACACACGTTTACTAGGTTCTACCAGGTGGACGTTAGAAGTCAGGAGGATGTCGCCTTTGGGCGCAGTGTGTTGCAGGCCGCAAAAGATCCTCATGTCTGATAGCGGTCAGCTTATATATGGTGTATCCCCCCCCTCATTTGGCATTGCTTTAGGACATCCCATTAGTAATGACTATGTCGCTCTGTGTCCCGTGATGTACGAGAAAGAAAATAGGATTTTTATAACAGCTTACCTGTAAAATCCTTTTCTTGGAGTACATCACGGGACACAGAGCTCCCGCCCCTCTTTAGGGACACTTATTGCTTTGCTACAAAACTGAGGTGCTCCCGGATGGGAGGGTCTTATATAGGGGAGGGTACTTCCGGTTTTGGAAGTTGCCAGTGCCAGCACCTGACGGTATCTATATAACCCATTAGTAATGACTATGTCGCTCTGTGTCCCGTGATGTACTCCAAGAAAAGGATTTTACAGGTAAGCTGTTATAAAAATCCTATTTTTTGGAGTTACAGAGGAGGTCTTGGGCTAGAATTATTGCTCTCGCTCTACCGATCGCGACGATACCTCACATGTGTGGTTTGAACACAGTTTTCATATACGGGCGCTGCTCACGTATGCGTTAGCTTCTGCACGCGAGCTCGGCGGAAAGGGGCGTGTTAAAATAAATAAGAAAAAAAATAAAACCTTTTTTAAACTTTATTTTTACCCTGTTCTTTAAAAACAAATTATTCCTATTACAAAAAATGTAAACATCCCTAATGGGGGGGGGGGGGAAGCTTGACAGGACCTCTTAAAGCGGAGTTCCACCCAAATTTGGAACTTCCGCTTAATCCCTTCATCACCCCCTTACATGCCACATTTGGCATGTAATTTTTTTTGGGGGGGGGGCAAGTGGGGGCTTCAGTAGGAGTGGGACTTCCTGTCCCACTTCCTCCTTCCGCCCTGGGGTCGCCTAGGCGATACGTCATATCGCCTTTCGGCGGCCTCTTCCTGTAGGCGATCACCTGGGACGTGACAGGTCCCAGGCGATCCCAAGTCCACTCAGAGCGCTGTGCCGTTGGCACATGCGCAGTGAGTGCCCGGCCGTGAAGCCGAAAGCTGTCACGGCCGGGTGCCCACACTATGAATGGAGGCACCGGCGGATAAGGGGGGAGAGGAGCGTCGCTGGACAGTGGAACAGGTAAGTGTATGTTTATTAAAAGCCAGCAGCTACACTTTTTGTAGCTGCTGACTTTTTTTGTTTAATAAAAGACTGGAACTCCCCTTTTTAAATGAGACCTCAGCTCTCATATTTACACAAAATTAAAAAAGAAGTCTCTTAAGAGCTATGGGCGGAAGTGACGCTCATCTCCATATCAAGCCAGGAAGAGGACCCGATCACTTCCGTCGCTACCGATGGCTCCGTAAGCGGCGGAGGGCACCCGAGCGCGGCGGCCCCCCGCCCCCTCTCCCGCCGCCAATAAAAGTGATTTTGCGGCGTATAAGCCACAGAGACCACTTTTTATCTGAAAGCGAACTGCTCACTGAAGAAGATACCAGGGTTATGGTAGCTAGCTGCTGCCATAACAACTGTATTCCTCTTCAAAGAACCAACGTATAATGGAGGGCGATCCATAAGTGGTTAAACCCAAAAGCAAACCTTTATTAAATTACAGCTTACCAATTCTTAGAGGAGATATCTATTATTATTTTTTTACTTTTTTTTTTGGCTATTTTCATTTGGGGATCCAGCCACAGTATGTCTGTCCTTTGTTACAAAAAAAGGCTCTCTTACAGTTAGAGATGAGACACTGGCAGGGGTGCTTCCAATGATCAACTTTTATTTATCCCAAACAGGGAAAAAACTGCTGTAACATCTTATCTAAAGTATTAGCTGGAGTTCAGCTTCAATTACCGTATATACTCGAGTATAAGCTGACCCGAATATAAGCCGAGGCACCTAATTTTACCACAAAAACTGGGAAAACTTATTGACTCGAGTATAAGCCTAGGGTGTGCCTCACTTTGCCTCACTGTGTCCATGCCTCACTGTGTCCATGACTAGACTGACGTTTAACATGGGAGTCTATGGAAGGGGTGCCCGGCTTTGAAAAATCGGTGCTATCCGGCCGTAGGTTCCCCAGACAATAAACTTTTCAAACTTGTAGAGTAAGAGTGGGGCTACATGTGTGCCAAGTTTGGGGTCCAGAGGACCTACAACCGGCCAGTACCGGGTCCCCAAAGTCACCAGAGAAAATACAGTTTAACATGGGAGTCTATGGAAGGGGTGCCCGGCTTTGAAAAATCGGTGTTCCCCGGCCGTAGGTCCCCGGGACAAGAAACTTTGCACACTTGTAAAGGAAGAGTGGAGCTATATGTGTGCCACGTTTGGGGTCCAGAGGACTTACGGCCGGCTGGTACCGGCTCCCCAAAGTCCGGGCGATCAGGCGCAAAAAGGTGACTCGAGTATAAGCCGAGGGGGGCATTTTCAGCACAAAAAATTGTGCTTAAAAACTCGGCTTATACTCGAGTATATACGGTAGTTACTGTATTTAAATATGCTAGTACCTCCCCCTTAGCATGACAATTTTGCTGCCCAGATCTGCCCCCCTGTACTCCTTCACCCAGAGTGGTGTCTGTATAATATAGGAGGTGTTTTACTGGCCCAATCACCTGGGAAAGCAGAGGAAAATGACAAAACAATAAATAATGTAGCCACCACATCTAATGATTGGTAAGCTGCAATTTATAAAAAAAAAAAAAATGGGTTTAATACCGCTCTCATTGATTCACGGTTGCAGTGCACACGTGCTGCAACAATATGCATAATATTGAAGTGGTTGGAACAATAGCAGTGTGGCACAAAAAAATTGATCTAGATAGATTACTGGTAAAGTCTGAAGGATTTATGCACTTCTAGGTTCTTGGTTTGTGTTATTTGTTTTTATTTTGGCCACCTACTTTTGTAATTAAAAAAAACATGCTCAACTAACCTGCAACTCCTCGGCAATCTTTGTGTATCCCTTATGACGGTTCCTATTTATCCAGGTCATGGAATAACTAGTAGTAGGAATGTGCATCATTGTCACCCAGTAAAAAACAAAATAAACAAAACACAAACCCTAAATGAAAAGCCAGCCTAAAGGACAGTGTCACACGTGTCTTCTGCCCTGCTTCAAATCCTCTCCTGGACATCTGGAAGTTGCTCTACCTTTTCTCTATAAACCCCCCCCCCCCACACTTTTCAGAGAACGGTAGAGCCTGCCACCTGTGTGAAAGGGCCCCAAGTTACTGATTCAGAGCAATCTGGTGTTCTGACCTCCCACCTGATTGTTACTGGCCTAAAAGTTTGAAGAAAAAAAAAGAAACATCATATACAGTCCCTGTAAAACAGCTCATGGAATTCTGCTTTAAAGTGAACCTGAGGACAGGGAGGGGGGGGCGGCATTAAGTACTTTATATTGGGGGCGTGGCTAAGAGCTGAATGTGAGAGAACGTGTCTCACAGAGATCCCTGCAGATACCCTGTAACAATACTTCTCCTGGTCGACTTACCAACTTGATCTGCCACCGGACCCACACGATCCCTCACCGAACACAGCAGGACCCTCCCGGCTTCATAGCGAGCTCCAAATACAGTGTGCTGACCCGCAAACGGCAGAAGGGAGAAGAGATGTCACACGACATCCAAAATGGCGCCGCGGCAGCACAGCACTCACGTGGAGACAAGAAGGACTCTGGCAAGACTCTGCCAAAGATATTGGTGTATTGCACCCAAAAAATAAATGGCATAGCAGAACGCCCCTCTGATGAGGAACTAGATGCTACCCCTGACATTTTTCATGCCCAGTAGGCAGGAGAGCCATCCACACAGGGTCCTCAGGATAGACCAGACCAGTATTCCCCTGAGACAGCAGAGGAGGATGAGGATAACACTGAACAGCCGACTCTAGCTGAGATATTAAGAGCAGTGCATAGCCTCTGTGCAGACACTACAGGAACACTTTGGAGGCCTAAAGGAGGAGGTGGGGCTGTTCTGCCATGACATACAAAAAAATCAGGGAGCGCACTACAGCAGTGGAGGGCCTGGTCAGTGAGGTGGAGGACAAAATGTCTCCTCTCCTCAGAGAGGTACAGATCACAACCAGGATTGCAACGTCCAATGAACTAAAAAATCAGGACATCGAGAACCGCCTCAGGCGGAATAATGTCTGCATTGTGGGACTCCCTGAAAAGATGGAGGGCAGGGACCCCACTGAGTTTTTGTTTAAAACTGGCTGAGTGAGGTGTTTGGCAGGGAGGCCTTCACCCCCCTTTACTCAGAGTACCGCCCAGACCCCTTCCACCGGGCCATCCTCCCCGCCAAACTTCTTAACTTTAAAGACAGAGATCATTCTCTGCCTAGCCAGAGAACGGCGCAATATACAATTCAATGCAGTGAGGGTGTCCTTCTACCCCGACTTCTCTGCGGAAGTACAACAGCGCAGAGCCAAATTTGGGGAGGTGAAGAAAAGGCTCCAACGCCTCTAGGCCAATTATGCAATGTTCTACCCGGCTAGGCTCCGGGTGATGGCTGGGGGCAGCGTTTAATTCTTTGCGTCAGCAGCAGAGGCCTCTGCATGGCTAGATGCAAATGACCACCTGCTTCGCCAAGCCAGAAGGCCTGAGGCTGAGGTGGACTGAAAGTCAAGCATGTGAACGGCTATCATCCCATTGATGCAAATCTGTCTCATTTTTAGTAGCTACATGGCTGTCTGTTGACACGACCGGGAGACACGTACCCCCTTCTTTTTTTTTTTTTTTTCTGTAAATAAGAGCAAGTTTTCCTAATTCGACCATGGGTATCGTTGGATTACAATATGTTTCAAGCTGTCGGTCACTGCATGCCTGTTGCAGCAGAGTCCCGACTGGGTTACTGTTTATACCCACCAGTTGTTACTGTCTCCTTTTTTTTTTTTTTTTTTTTTAAATCAATGCTCCTGAGCCTTACTGGGAAAGGGAGACTCCAACACTGCCCAACGAGTTCTTAGGAGAGGCACTGGCTGTACGGCATGTCTCCCACAGTGCCTACAGAGTGGGACTCGCAGGGGTTCCCCCTTTGCAATTTTTTACTTTTTTGTTCTGTTTCAAATAAATTTGTTTCCAGCATATTATTTGTCCTTGCATGCCTTCATGGAAAAGATGAGACTGTCCTCGACATACGAGACCTTACTACATACTTTGGAACCAGCAGGACTCTCTGAACCTCCTAGATGCGGCAGGCTGCTGCATTCCACAAAGACGTGGTGGCTGGCCCGGTATGAACACTTGCAGAACCAATATCTTTGTGTGACCTCATGATGACCCATGCTTCCATTGTCTCATGGAACATTAGGGGCCTGAATGACCCCCTTAAGCGCACTATGGTGTCCACCGCTCTCAGGAAACGCCTCCCCGTGGTGTGTTTTGCAGGAAACTCATCTGACACCAGGGACTTTGTCATGTGGGTTTTGCATGGGTGGGATGGGCGTATCACTCCACTCATACCTCCTATTCTAGGGGGATGAGTGTTTTGATACATCGCTCCCTAGATTTTCAATTGATTCAGTAATTGACCAAGAGGGAAGATTTGTATTTTTGATATGCAGCATCTCTCAGTTGACGTTTATCCTAGCAGCTGTGTACATACCTCCCCCATTTAAACCAGTGGTCCTACGTACCCTGCTGTCGTACCAACTAGGCAGCCCTGATATTCCCTTGATATTGGTGGGAGACCTTAACAGGATCTTAGATCCGATGCTGGATAGGCACCCCCCTCCTGTAGTGGGACACCAGGGGGCAAGACCTGCCTTGGCGAAATTCATAGAGGAAGTGGGCTGGATAGATCTCTGGAGACTTAGAAACCCGAAAGAGAGACGATTTTCGTGCTTCTCCAAACTGGCCGATCTCTGTCCAGAATAGATGTGTCTATGCACGACATCTACCTCCCAATATATTGAAGTGCAATACTTGCCTAGAAGTATTTCAGACCATTCCCCTCCTAATGGTTTGCTTAACTGTCAAGCCGGCAACTAATCTCCCCAGAGCACCATGGAAACGTAATGCCTTTTGGCGGACTCTTTCCCTCCCACACCAAAATTGCTAGTGAAATATCAGCCTACTGGCCGAGACACACTGACTACTCCTGACTTGAATGCCACTTGGGATGCTTTTTAAAGTGTTCCTGAGGGAACTATTTATATCAGAGGTTAACGCCATCAAAAGAAACACTTCTGCACAAAGGGAGCAGGTGTCACGGCTGGTGAGACGCTTAGAAGCAGAGTACATTGCCAATTTGGAAGAGGGTGCCTGGGAAGCAAGTATAGCGGCCCAGGATGCAATCAACCGGTTAAGCGCTTCTAGCCTTTTTATGAGGAGGGGGAACAGACGGGGAGGTTGCTAGTGAAAATTGTACATTCTCAACAGTTCTCCCCCTCTATTGGGGCCCTACACGATAAGGCAGGAAAGGTGGTAAATACCCCGGATTTGATTATGCAGCAATTGATGAATTTCTTCTCCTGATCTCTACCAATCCAAACAGATACACTCACCAGGGGAAGTGCGAGAATTCTTACAAGGGATTGAACTGCCTTGCTTAACTGAGGCTCAGCAGGATATGTTGGAGGCCCCCCATTACCATAGAGGAGATGCAACTCCTTTCCCAACTCTAAGGCACCTGGGGATGATGGTATACCGATTTTTGAGGCATACAAACAATATGGGGACATTGTACTACCACAACTGCTTAAGACTCTCAACTCGGCTAGGGAATCCCTGCACCTCCCGAACTCCATGACACGAGCCAGTATAGTTTTACTGCTCAAACCAGGGAAGGACCCACTTGATCCAGGCTCATACAGGCCGATCTCGCTCCTACAAACTGACATAAAAATCCTGGCAAAGGTACTGGCACTAAGACTTAAGGTAATCTCCTCCATTATACACCCGGACCAATCCGGCTTCATTCCGGAAAGATCCACTGCCATTAATCTATGCCAATTTGTTCCTTTTTAATATACAGTCCCGGGCAGATAATTCGGGTGATAGAGCGTTGCTGTCGTTGGATGCCCACAGGCATTTGACAGCATTGATTGGCAATACCTCCTAGGCAACTCCTGACCAAGTTTGGGTTTGGACTGGTCTTCCTTTCCTAGGTACAACTGCTCTATAGCTCCCCCTCAGTGGTAATCAGAGAAGCAAGCCGTGTATCTGCTCCTTTTTCACTACATAGAGGGAACCGACGTGGTTGCCCCCTGTCCCCTTTACTTTTTGCCATAGAGCCCATGGCTGCCCTGATTCGCTCCAACCCTTTAATAACTGACTTTAAATACGGGCAGATACACGAAAAACGTATGCTCTACGCTGATGATGCTATGTTACTATTGAGACACATCAGGGTCACTAGGGGAGGCCATGAATGTTATTAGACGGTTTGGATCAGTGTTGCCAACCGTCAGCATTTCTACTGGCAGCCAGTAAAAAATGGGCACTTTTCTCCTGCCAGTAAATGCCAGTGATCGGAAAAAGAATGCCAGTTAAAAATATGGCTGTGACACTTGGCTCGGAACTGCGCATGCACAGTTCCAAACATAGATCATCCAAGTGCCTGCTATAGTGTGAGCGGCGCTGATGAGGGTCGGGTCTGGCAGAGGCGATGCCTGAGCGTGTCATGCTGGAATGGAGCCAAGTGGAGCAGCTGGAGCCTTGTGTACGAGCCCGCTGGATGGGAGAAAGGCAAGCCAGGCACTGTCGGTGCGGTTTGAACTGAAGGGGCCACCTGGCATGGAGAGAGACTGTCACTGTGACTCAGGAGGCGACGTGTCGATGAGGTGTCATCCTCTGTGTAACTTTTGGCAGTAAAAACTTGGCTGTTCCAGTAAATTTTGGGTGTTGTGTCAGTAAATTTCAATCCGGAGATCAATTGGAGCAAATCTGCAATCATGATATTAGACTCTGCCCCTACACAGGTCCATACACTCCACGACATCCCGGTGTCATCTAAATTCAAATACTTGGGAGTTTTTGTAACCCCACAGCCACGCGGTTACGTAACCCTCAATCTTTCCCCACTACTAGGCCGCATCAGGGACAAAACTAAAATATGGTTCAAACTAAAAATGTCCTTTTTGGTAGGCAGAGTAAAGCCTCGTACACACGATCGGATATCCTATGGATTCTAATCCGATGGTTTTGTCCATCAGTCTTGCCTACACATCATCAGTCAAAAAACCAACCGTTCCAAACGCGGTGACGTAAAACACTCAGAGCCGAGAAAAACGAAGTTTAATGCTTCTGAGCATGCGTGGGTTTTTTATCCGATGGACTTGCCCATAGACGATTGGAATTTTGCTATCGGTTTTTGATCCATCGGAAAAATTTAAAACATGTTCTATTTTTTAAAACCGATGGAAAAAAGACCGATGGGTCCCATACACGATCGGTTTGTCCGATGAAAAAAGTCCATCGGACTGTTTTCATTGGTAAAACTGATCGTGTACAGGGCTGAAGTCTTACCAAAATGATTTTCATGCCACAACTTTTATACATTCTACATAACACTCCCATGGTAGTCCCACTTAAAATATTCTGTCATTAATTCCCTATTTCGTGCCTTTCTCTCTGGCTTAACAAACCCCCGAGGATTAGATTGGAACAGCTTCAAAAACCTAAGGAGACGGTTGGATTGGCCCTCCCAATCTGTGGCTCTACTACCTAGCTACAACATATTTGCCGAGCCATCCCCGGAGGGCCTGGAGCGGGAAGGGGGAAGTGAGGATCCATCTACAGCCCTTTTTACAGCATGTCACGGGCGCACACAGCGTGGCCACGGGGCTTGAGGCTTTATCCTTTTGCTAAGTCTGATAAACTCTTCCCCATGTATGTCCTAATCCAAAAGGTGTGGAATAAAGTCCAACAGCTACAGGATATTAATGGCTTTACAGAGCATAGCCCCATATAGAACAACAAGTACTATGGGGAATTGCTATTTCTCATTTGTACAGGGCGATGGAAGTCGCATGGTGTTACACATTTGGCCCATATTTTTTTTCAAATGACACACTGCTCACATTTGCAGAATTGCAGGGAAAGTTTGGGTTGCCTCAACGATGCACTTCCCATACTTACAGCTGCAACATGCAATTAAGGCACAAACAGGTAGTGATCTATGAACACAATGCCCGGCCCCTGTCTTCCATTATATGATTTGAGGTATCTTACTTCAAAGGTTTTATATCTAGGTCGTATTCCATGGTACTGAATATATTCCTAACTGGTTTTCCCAACAAAGTGATAGACCACTGGGAGAGAGACGTGGGTACTTTTGAGGAGGACCAGTGGGAATAGGTGCTACAGGCTATTCAGGGGTGCTCGCTTAATGCAGCACAACGACTATCCCAATTATACATTGTGTTAAGGGTCCACCTCAAACCTGCGAAGCTACATAGGATGGGCATGGGTGATGACGTTGAATGTACCAGGCGTTCTAGAGACCATGAGGATCTCATTCATCCACTATGGAGATGTCCAAAATTACACCTATACTGGAAGGAGGTCCTCACGACCATTAATAAAGCATTCCTGGTCAAAGTCCCACAAGACCCCAAAACATGTATTCTTGATGACCTCCCAATTGAAGACAACCCTCCTACGCTACAGGAGTGGATAGCACAGATGGGAGCTACCCTCAGGTTGGAGAAGTATATATTTCAACACTGGAAGACGACCAGGCAAATTTGAACTGCTGTGGGCCCCTTGGTTGAATACCCCAGGACTGTCTCTGGTAGAACTACCTAGTACTGGATAGATTGCTTCTATAACCCATATGTTATTGTGTTCAGAGAGGGCCGAATTCTTGCATAGCAACGGACAACTGTACCTAATTGGTATGGGAAGTGGGTGTTTAGGCCGGTCTTGCATGATGCTTACTAAATGTCATGCTGCTGTGTATATATAGGGAAATTTTACTTTCTCTATTGCATCATTAATATGCTGGAAAGTGTAATATATATATATATATATATATATATATATATATATATATATATAATTTTTTTTTTTTTTTTTCTTATGTATGTTTATCATTTATGTTAACAAAAGTACTTTTTTTTTTATTTTTTTATATTGGCTTACTAAGCAATAATTGTGCCCTAAAACAAGCCCTCACTGGCCTCCTGTAACTGCAGACTCTGAAATAGTTTGTCCTGTGAGTGAGGTGAGCTATTGAGAAACAGACTGGAACTCCTGTTTTTCAAATGTGAGGATGAATTGCTCCACAGTACTTACAGCTACGCAGTGAGGGCTTATTTAAAGCCTATTTTACTGCTAAAAGCTTGATTGTTCATAGCTAGGCCACAGGTTTATTTTAAATGAAGGTGAAAAGGAAAAACTTCTCGGGCTATCAAATGCTGTGCTGAGCACTGTTTGTTTCCTGCTACTAGGCTGGGCCTTTTTGATTAAAAGAAATAAGTTATACTGGCTGACTGGTTCACTTTAGCTTACTATATTACTCAGTAGACTAGAATTACATTGGGCATGGTTTAATTTTCTTTTGAATAACCTTTTTTTTTTTTTTTCATGTTGAGGGTTAAAAGGAATGATTTTATAATCAATAGACACAAACTGTTCAATGCTGCTCAGTACCTGACTTTTGTAATATTGATTTAGGGGAAAGCTTTTTCAAATGTGCCATTTACAGCACTAATCCATTAAAAATATGTGGAACAAATAGTTCCTCTCTGTTTTTATACAGTAAATGACAAAATGCAAGCTAATTCTGTTTCTTTCCAGTTCTACACAATCGCATTTCATTTGGGGGAGGCAGAGTTGTCAAAGCCTTGACAGATAATAGCTGAAGCATGATGGCAGAGGTGCACTTTGGATGTTTTTTTGGAGCCCCACTGTGACACATATGTAGGAATTTCTAAAGCTTCATATAGTACAGTTGATATCATGGGTATGGGGTACATTGCCTTTTTTTCTTGTATTGTACATGACGAGCTAAAATTATACTAGCTCAGCAATAAGGTGTGTCTTCTTTACTGCAATGTAGATAAAAGAGCAATGAAGTGAAACACCAAGCAAAACAATTCTGCTAAAAGTACATGCTTTGAAATTTCTTATAAGGAAATTAATAGAAATCTTATATTATACTTGGGTGAATTGGCAGCTTGTAAAGATTTTCAAATATAGCCCCCCCCCACTTCCAGCAGATTACACTTTGACCTAAATTTTGTAATTTTATTTTCAACCCCCCCCCCCGTGTGCTATGAACCAAAAAGACTGACAAAAATATACAGCATCTACAAACTGGGGGATAATGTATGGAATTATATATATATATATATATATATATATATATTTTTTTTTTTTCTTTTACAAGCAATGGCGGCGACCAGCGACTTGTAGCAGGACTGCGATTATTGCAGCGGACAAATCAGACACCTAACTGGCACATTTTTGGGACCAGTGATACCAATTCAGTGAGCTGTACTAATGACACTGGCTGGGAAGGTGTTCACATCAGCAGTGACTAAAGGGTTAAATGTGTGCTTGACCAGTGTTTTGCTACTGTGGGGGAGGTGCTTATACTAGTGGAAGGCAATGATCCGTGTTCCTGCTTTGCAGGAACACAGGATCAATGCCTTCCATACTGACAGAACGACAATCCTGCCTTGTTTACATAGGCAGACTGCTATTCTGCCTGTGTAACGAACTATCGCCGGCGGACATCGGGCCCACCAGGCCCAATGGTCGGCTTCCACTGTGCACAAGCACAGCCGGAGCGTGCCTCCGGCGGCGCGTACCCGATACCCGGAAAGGCAGGATCGCGTGTATATATAAACGGCAGCTCGACCATCCTGTAGCAGTAAATCTGCTATGGGGCGGTCGGCAAGTGGTTAAATACCACCAAAAGAGCTCTGGGGGGGATTATATCATCTTATGGGTACAGTGTTGCATGACTGCGCAATTGTCATTCAAAGTGCGACAGTGCTGAAAATTGGCCTGGGCGAGAAGGGGGTAAAAGTGCCCAGTATTGAAGTGGCTAAAGACCAGCATGCTGGGTATCTTGCATTGTGACACTGGCCTGCATGCTTGGAGTTTTGGTATATTTAGGTGTCATTTATGTTGATGCATTTTAATCTGTATCAAAAAGGAAGACCTCCAGCAGTATTAAAGGGCCAGTCATCCCACAAATTATGCTATAGGGCAGTGGTCTCCAAACTGCGGCCCGTGGGCCAGATACAGCTCTTTGCTTGCTTTTATCTGGCCCTTGAGGCATTATAACCCCACAGTCAGGCCCCCCTAAAGTTTGAAGGACAGTAAACTGGCCCTTTTGTTTTTGAAACTTTGGAGACCCCTGATATAGGGGAAATTTTGGTGTGTTGATGGCTTATACTAGTGGAAATTCAGGATGCACTTGGCCGAAAACTGAAATGCAATTAATGTGGCTGGCGTTTTTTGCATTGAGGTCAATGGGACGCAATTATGCATTTGAGGTCAATTGGACATAGCATTCCATTATGGACACTTTTTTTTTTTTTTTTTTTTCACTAACACTATATTCGCCTGATAATCGTGCAACTTCTACCATCCGAATGTAAGCTATAACACCAACATGTCAGAAAAACAATATAAAAAACATTGAGGATCACACCCCTCCTAAAAATTACTCAATCAAGTGTAGCTAATCGCCTTCTCAATGGCACACGAAGAAATTTGGCTTTCAAGCAGTGTTGCCAACCCCTCCAAGTGAAACTTACTGACAAGATAATATATTCTAACCCAGCCAGTGCAGGGGAGAACTCTGCGGACCTTGATGTAAAGGACAATGCCACATTATCCTGATCTAAGGGGGAATTCTGGTGTAAGGGGGGGGGCTCTGCGCTCCCCTTTACATCAGAGTTCCCACTTGCATCAGGGTCTGCAGCATCGTCCCAGAGTTCTCCCTTGCACTATAAGAGGAAATCCTGCAGACTCTGATGGGGGAATATTGGGAACACTAATGAGGGGGAACTCTGGTGACCAGAGATTATCTTCTACAGAGTGCATACACTAAGGGGAGGGGGGGTTACTGATATAAGGGGGGACTTTTTTATTTCAGCGCCCCCTTACAATGTGTTCACTCCCCGTTACATCAGTGACCCCTCCTCAGACTGACCTCCTCTCAGGTGCACCGTGTAGGGCTCAGTCAGGCAACTCCAGCTTGGCGGCTCTGGTTTTATTCTATAGTCTTTTCTACACAGTCTACGCATATCTGACTTCTCTTGTGATCCTCAATCTGGCGGCGCCCCCACTCTTGACTTCTCCAGGCTCCCCCCTCAGACTGCAGACATGATAAAAGAAGAGATGGTCAGAGATTGCAGACATGTTACAGGAAATGGTCGGGGGATATGGACATGGCACAGGACATGGTGAGAGGATATGGACATAATACGGGAGGTGGTTAGAGCCTGCGTCAGGATACAGGAGATGGTCATGCGAACAGTATACAATCATGCACACAGGATACAGGCGATATCAGAGAGACAATGATTTTGTACAATCTCACTCCTGCCATTTTTGTCTGGAAACTGCTGCCTGTGCCTGTCTGTGGCAGCCAGTCAAGCAATGGATGGATGTTGCAGCCAGGCCAAGCCCAGGGGTCCAGTGGTGGGACTCAGTTCAAGACAAGTTGGCTTGTAACTTGGCATGCACAACTGCACGCCACTCACTCTCACCAGGGGGCTGCAGCTAGGGCAGGATGTGACGCTTAGTGCTGGCCAGTGGCACTGGTCAGAGGGGGCCTTATGTGTCCATCCGGGGGGTTGGCCCGCCCGGTTACACAGCGCCCTGAACTGTCCATCTCTCAAGGTGCTGCTAGTGTCACCGCCAGTCCTCCGGCTCCATTGCACTGTCCGTGTCCACTCCGTGTGCCTGCTAGGGCTCCTGGCATTTTAGGCTGATGGCAGCTTGCGGCATGAAATCAGCAGGGGCGAGCCAGGCGGCTTGGGCGGGCTCATGATCGGATTGTCTCGGGGATTTCCGGAGTTGCTGCTGCGCATGCGCTGTTTTCACGTGAGCCTGTCGCAGGCCTTTTTTTACTGGCACCGGAAAAGTGCCCTGTTTTTACAGGCTGCCCGTAAATCTACGGGCGGTTGGCAACACTGCTTTCGACTGATCAGCTGTGGTCATTTTGATTGGCTCAGCATGAAAGGGGCTTTCCTGGAGCTTTTCTGTCCCTGGTAGTACAACTGATGCAAACAATCAACTATGCGTGGCAAGGCACTGTCAAAAGATCTTCAGGATAAAGTTGTGGACAGGCAGAGCTCAAGTCAGGAAATGGATACAAAAAAATGTCAAAAGCTTTTATCAATGCCTAGAAGTAGGGATGAGCTTCGAGTTAGAGTCGAACTCATGTTCGACTCGAACATTGCCTGTTCGCTGAACAGCGAACAAATTGGGGTGTTCGCGGCAAATTCGAAAAGTCTATGGGAGAAATCTAAAGTGCTAATTATAAAGGCTTATATGCAAGTTATTGTCCTAAAAAGTATTTGGTGACCCGGGTCCTGCCCCAGGGGACATGTATCAATGCAAATTTTTTTTTTAAAAACTGCAGTTTTTTCGGGAGCAGTGATTTTAATAATGCTTAAAGTGAAACAATAAAAGTGAAATATTCCTTTAAATTTCGTACCTGGGGGGGTGTGTATGATATGCATGTAAAGTGGCGCATGTTTCCCGTGCTTAGAACTGTCCCTGCAAAAAATTTCATTTTTGAAGGAAAAAAAGTCATTTAAAACTCACTCGCGGCTAATAATTAATTGTCTGCTTTTATCAATACATACAAAAGTCATTGATAAAAAAAAAAAAAAAAGCATGGGGGTCCCCCAGAATTCAATTACCAGGCCCTTCAGGTCTGGAATGGATATTAAGGGGAACCCCGCCGCAAATTAAAAAAAAAAATGGCGTGGGGTTCCCCCAAATATCCATACCAGGCCCTTCGGATCTGGTATGGATTTTAGGGGAACTCCACCCCAAATTAAAAAAAATGGCGTGGAGTCCCCCCAAAAATCCATACCAGACCCTTATCCGAGCACACAACCTGGCCGGCTGCAGGGGAAGAGGGGGGGACGAGAGAGCGCCCCCCCTCCCTCCTGAACTGTACCAGGCCACATGCCCTCAACATGGGGAGGATGTCCCCATGTTGATGGGGACAAGGGCCTCATCCCCACAACCCTTGCCCGGTGGTTGTGGGGGTCTGCGGTCGGGGAGCTTATCGGAATCTGGAAGACCCCTTTAACAAAGGGGACCCCCAGATCCCGGCCCCCCCTATGTGAATTGGTAAGGGGTACATTGTACCCCTACCATTTCACGAAGAAAGCGTAAAAAAATGTAAAAAAACACACAAACACCTTGAAAGTCCTTTTTATTAAAAAAAAAACAAAAAAACATTCCAGCGGTGAAATCCAGTGTCCTGCGGCGATCCGATGTCCAGCGCTGTCCGTCATTGGTTTTGCCTGAGCGGACCTGATGGGGAACTTCCTCGCTGTGTTTTAAATGTATAGACCCGCCCCTTCTAAAGTTCCCCATCAGGTCCGCTCAGCGGACCAGATGCGGAACATGAGAAGGGGCGGGTCTATACATGTATTACACAGTGAAGGAAGTTCCCCATCAGGTCCGCCCCCTCGGTATGTCAGTCCCCGCCTACTTCATTGGCCTGAGCGGGGAACTTTCTTCACTGTGTAATTTAAATTTACACAGTGAAGGAAGTTCCCCGCTCAGGCCAATGACGTAGGCGGGTCCGACATACCGAGGGGGCGGACCTGATGGGGAACTTCTCTCACTGTGGTAATACATGTATTGACCCGCCCCTTGCCATGTTCCACATCTGGTCCGCTGAGCGGACCTGATGGGGAACTTTAGAAGGGGCGGGTCTATACATTTAAAACACTGAGGAGGAAGTTCCCCATCAGGTCCGCTGAGGCAAAACCAATGACGGACAGCGCTGGACATCGGATCGCCGCGGGACACTGGATTTCATCGCTGGAATGTTTTTTTAAAATTATTTTTAATAAAGGACTTTTTCAAGGTGTTTGTGTTTTTTGTTTTTTTACATTTTTTTTACGCTTTCTTCGTGAAATGGTAGGGGTACAATGTACCCCTTACTAATTCACATGGGGGGGGCAGGATCTGGGGGTCCCCTTTGTTAAAGGGGTCTTCCAGATTCCGATAAGCCCCCCACCTGCAGACCCCCACAACCACCGGGCAAGGGTTCTGGGGATGAGGCCCTTGTCCCCATCAACATGGGGACATCCTCCCCATGTTGAGGGCATGTGGCCTGGTACGGTTCAGGAGGGAGGGGGGGCCGCTCTCGTCCCCCCCTTTTTCCCTGCGGCCGGCCAGGTTGCGTGCTCGGATAAGGGTCTGGTATGGATTTTTGGGGGGACTCCACGCCATTTTTTTTTAACATTTGGGGTGGAGTTCCCCTTAAAATCCATGCCAGATCTGAAGGGCCTGGTATGGATATTTAGGGGGAACCCCACGCCATTTTTTTTAAATTTGCGGCGGGGTTCCCCTTAATATCCATTCCAGACCTGAAGGGCCTGGTAATTGAATTCTGGGGGACCCCCACGCTTTTTTTTTTTTTATATCAATGACTTTTGTATGTATTGATAAAAGCCGACAATTCATTAATAGCCGCGAGTGAGTTTTAAATGACTTTTTTTCCTTCAAAAATGACACTTTGTGCAGGGACAGTTCTAAGCACGGAAAACATGCGCGACTGTACATGCATATTATACACACCCCCCAGGTACGAAATTTAAAGGAATATTTCACTTTTATTTTTTAATTTTAAGCATTATTAAAATCACTGCTCCCGGAAAAAAGGCCGTTTTTTAAAACTTCTTTTTGCATTGATACATGTCCCCTGGGGCAGGACCCGGGTTCCCAAACACTTTTTAGGACAATAACTTGCATATAAGCCTTTATAATTAGCACTTTAGATTTCGAACGTTCAAGTCCATTGTATTAGGGTTCTAAAGTTCACACGAACATTTTGTCTGTTCGCAGGTTCTGGTGCGAACCGAACAGGGGGGTGTTCGGCTCATCCCTGCCTAGAAGCACAGTGAAGTCCATTAAGTGGAAGATATTTGGTACAAAACAGACCCTCCCTGGATCAGGACATTGATCCAAGTTTGACCAGTTTACTCCTGGTTCTGAGAGGCTACCAGGAGGCCTACAGCAACTATTGAAGCAGTTGTAGGAATGTATGACAGGGTGGTCACAAATTCTCCACAAATATGGCTTGTATGGGAGTGTTGCAAGAAAAAAGCCATCACTCAAAAGATCACAACTGAGCTTTGCCAAAATGCACCTTTTTGAAGATTCTGAGGCCACATGGAATAAGGTGTTCTGGTCAGATGAGTCTAAAATTGAAATATTTGGCCTCAACACCAAACAATATGTCTGGCGGAAATCCAATACTCGCTCAACACCGTTTCTACAGTAAAGCATGGAGGTGGTAATATCCTGTTTATGGGGGTGTTTTCCCTGCAGCAGGGACTGGAGCACTTGTTAGAATAGAAGGAAAAATGGATTGGGCAAAATACCGTCAAATTCTTGAGGAAAATCTGCTGCCCTCTGCCAGAAAGTTGTCAATGGGATGGTCTACCTTCCAAAATGACAATGGCCCAAAGCAAAGGGCAAAAATAACCACACAGTGGTTGAAGGAGAAAAAAGGTGAATGTCCTTGTATGGCCTAGTCAGAGGCCAGACTTAGGTGTCAGTTTTTTTTTTTTTTTTTTTAACTGAACAGCAGTGATCCCGAGGATCGCCACTGATCTCGGCTCATAAACGGTTTATGATACAGATGATCGGGGGAGAACATGTTCTCTGCCGATCATCTCTGCACACTGAAAAATCCATCCATGGTCTGACACAAATGGCCAGTTTAACCACTTCCATACAGGGCTTTTTATACCACTTCCATACCGGGCCTATTCTGGCACTTCTCTCCTACATGTACAAATCATCATTCTTTTGCTAGAAAATTACTCAGAACCCCGAAACATTATATATGTTTTTTTAGCAGACACCCTAGGGTATAAAATGGCGGTCGTTGCAACTTTTTAACTTGCACGGTATTTGCGCAATAAATTTTCAAACGCCTTTTACTCTTTCGTCCATGGACCGACACAGCTTCTCTATTGACAAAGTGGGTATTATCTGTTAATTAGGAGTGACTAGGCAGAAAACTTGTAAAAAGTATTGCATCACACCTTCTACAGTACCGTCCAGGGTGGCGGACCCTCTGGGTATATCCCCTCAGTCTGCATCTCGCAGATCAATTTTTTTCTGTCTAGCAAGGAGTAGGACATGGCTCCCTTGGGGCCCATTGGTCCGGGGGAAAAATATATTTTCTTCTTCTCCCTTCTCCTCCCTTCTCCCTTCTCCTTTTTTCCTTTTTTCCTTTTTTTTTTTGTTTCCTGCGATCTTTGATCAATTGCCGACTGGGTGACAGGCTGGATCGTCGATCCTTGTAGTCTCCCCAGTTTCGGCCATCGAGCTGGTGGCGACCCTAGTTACGCGCTGGGTTTTCCACGACATGCCCGTCGCTCCACGGGTGGCCGGTGAGCCTACGCTCCAGGGCCTGCATCGGACCACTCAGCTTCGGCTGACCTTACGGCCGAGTCGCAGCAGCCTGTCCGGTGAGCGTCGCACTCCAGGGCATACCTATGATCGTCCCCTTGGGTCCAATCACAGCATGCCTGGCCAACAGTCACCTTCCGTGCGCGGACGATGATCTGTTTGGAATGTCTTCCAGCATGATACATGCAGGATAGATAAGTAAACTCCCCTGCCTCGGCTGGGTGATTTGGCTGGACATTCCTGGAGAGACCAAGTAAGTGGTTGTGGCCCCTTTCTTCCCTCTCTCCTTGCCCTTCCCTCCTCCCTGGGCTTCTAGCTAAGGTTGCTGGGTGCTGGGGGTCACCTAGGGGGTTCCACTGGAGCGGGGCTGGCTGTAACTAACATTTAAAAAGATGTCATTTCTGCTTACCTGTGTGTGTGTTTCTTCCCCCTCCATGCTGTCGGCGGCCATTTTGCGGTGGTCCATGCTGGGTTCGGCCTCTAGTGACTGCCCGGCGGCCATCTTCCTGTGGTTTCGGCGCCATTTTTTTGTAGTTCCACACCCTCTGGCCTCTATCGACTGATCGGCGGCCATGTTTGTAATGATCTACGCTGTATGTATATATTGTCGTTCGGCGGCCATCTTTTTGTGGTCTACGGCTGCTTTGGCCTCTATCTTCGGCTCGGCGGCCATTTTCTTAGAGCCCACATTATCTTCCATACAGACGTTTGGCTGCCATTTTGCGAGAGTCTCCGGCCTCTAGGGTGCATTACACTGGCGTGAGAAATTCACACAGAAAGCACTGATAAAAGAAGCAGACTGACACCGCAGCGGTGGGACAGCATCACAGGCGCAGCACGGCAGCATAGCGATACCGATCCAAGGGTGGTGAGTCCTCTGGGTGACCAGCATCTCTGCAGCACAGGAGGGTGGCCTATTGATATCTTGCCTGGAGCCCTGTTGGTGTCAGCGCGTGGTCAGCATGGCATCTGAGCCAGATGTCTTCTCCCCTGAAACACCAGATTTAGCAGCTGGTGCCCCTGAGATGTCTATGAACGCTATGACGGCAATCCTAGAGGCGTTTGCTGCCAGGGTGGAAGCAGCACATGGGAATACAGGGGGTAGTAAACGCCCCCGTCCCCTGCAAGCTTCTGGGGATAATTCTGATGCAGAACCAGGTCCAGCTACGGCTCAGGGCCCAGATTCTGACGCATCAGAGACTGCAGACCGTGACCGGACAGTGAGGATGACTCCAAGTCCAGGTCAGTACGCGAGACGGCTTTGGTATCTGACCTTATTACTGCAGTGCGGGATACGCTAAAGTTGGAAAATACTGCAGAAGCAGCAGAGACTCCGGTCCACTTTGGGTTTCATAAACCTGCCCGCACTGCTAAGGTGTTCCCTTGTGTGTCTTATTTTGATAAACTCTCATACAAGGAATGGGAGAACCCACTGAGGGTCTTTACAGCCCCAAAGAGGTTTGCGGTACGGTACCCCTTTGAGGAGCGTTTTCTGAAGAAATGGACCTCTCCCCCTATAGTGGACCCTCCGGTGTCCAGACTTAATAGAGCTACCACTATTCCAGTAGAAGGGGCTCCTGTTTTCAAGGACCCTGTGGATAAGAAGGCTGAAGCACTCGCTCGCTACCTATACTCAGTGGTAGGCTCTGCAGTACGCCCGGCATTGGCGGGGGCCCTAGTGTCTCAAGCACTTACTGAATGGGCAAGATTGCTACTCCAGGGGTTCAGGAGCGAGATGCTCCTCCTGATGAGATAACATTGGCCGACCAGTTGGTCCAGGGCCTTAGGTTTGTCTGCGAGTCAGACATGGATACTATTCCCCTGCTGTCAATAGCTTCGGTTTATGCAGTAGCAATACGCCGCCTGATCTGGCTAAAGGGCTGGTCTGCGGACCAGATCTCCAAGAAAGCCCTGTTGGATCTGCCTTTTAAGGGCGACAGACTTTTTGGGGCCTCTATGGATGACATCCTCAAGGATGCCACAGTAGGTAAAAGCACTTTGCTTCCTCAAACTAGCAAGGGTAGGGGCCACGCCAAGGGCAAGGGCCCTCCTTTACTGCACGCAAGCGTTTTTTTCATCCCCCCTAGGGCGACAGAGAAAAGACCCCAGGCCGACAAGGCGCCTGCCCAAGGACAAAAGCGTCTCAAATTTGCGCTCTAGTCTCCGACAGGTGGGTTTGCGAAGTAATCTCCTCAGGCTACAAGATAGAATTTCTCTCTCGTCCACCAGACAGATTCGTCACCTCCAATCTCCAGCTACTACCGACCTGTCGGGAGGCCCTGTATGGGGCGGTCCAGGGTCTACTGGAACGCGGGGTAGTTATTCCAGTTCCAGAACAGGAATGGGGTCAGGGTTTTTACTCAAATCTGTTCATTGTGCCGAAGAAGGATGGGGTTCATCCAATCTTGGATCTCAGAGCCCTCCATTGCTTTGTGAAGGTACAAAGATTTCGGATGGAGTCGGTTCGATCTGTAGTCATGGCTCTCCAAACTGGGGACTTTCTGGCCTCCTTGGACATCAAGGACGCATACCTGCATGTCCCCATATACTCCAGACACCAGAGGTTTCTGCGATTTGCTATCGGGAAGAACCACTACCAGTTTGTGGCCCTCCCGTTTGGCCTTGCCTCAGCACCCAGGACGTTCACCAAGGTGCTCGCTACGATTCTGGCACTTCTAAGACAGCGGGGTATCGCTCTCATGGGCTACTTGGACGACCTTCTACTGAAGGCCCCTTCAAGCTCAGAATTAGAGGTAAGCGTGTCCATTACCTGTCAGACTCTTCGAGACTGTGGTTGGATACTAAACACGCAAAAGTCAGTATTGGTGCCCACTCAACGCCTAGTGTACCTGGGGTTGATTCTGGATTCCTCAGAGGCAAGGGTATTCCTCCCTGTGGGGAAGTTGCAGACCCTCCGGGCTGCAGTATGGCAGCTGACTTGCAGGAATTGGTCGTCACTCCGTTTTTGCATGCGAGTGTTGGGCCTCATGGTAGCCTCCTTCGAGGTGGTCCCATATGCTCAATACCACACTCGAGTGTTACAGAAGGAAGTTCTGTCCAGATGGAACAGATGCCCTTCATCTCTGGATTATCAAATCCGAGTGAGCCACCTAGTCAGGAGATCCCTGGTATGGTGGCTGACAGCACCGGCTCTAATGGCCGGGAAGTCATTTCTTCCGGTTTACTGGATAGTGATCACGACGGACGGTAGCCTTACAGGTTGGGGGGGGGAATCTGGGGTGTTCAGTCGGCGCAAGGTCGCTGGACCCCAGAGGAAGCCCTCCTGCCGATCAATGCCCTGGAAATCCGGGCGATCAGGCTGTGCCTCTTCAAATGGTCTCAGAGGCTGCAAGGGCGTCCAGTCAGGATCCAGTCAGACAACGCCACAGCAGTGGCATATGTCAATCATCAAGGAGGAACAAGAAGCTCAGCTGCAGCATCGGAGGTCGCTCACATCCTGAAGTGGGCAGAAAGGAGCGTACCGGCACTGTCGACCATGTACATTCCGGGTGTGGTAAACTGGCAGGCGGACTACCTGAGCTGCCAGATGCTGGACCAGGGAAAATGGTCCCTACACCCGGAGGTGTTCCAACTCCTCTGCCAAACATGGGGCACACCAGATGTAGATCTTCTGGCTTCCCGACTCAATCGGAAGGTATTGAGGTTTGTGGCCCGGTCAAGAGACCCATGGGCAGACGGAACGGACGCGTTGGTGGCATCGTGGGGTCAGTATCGGCTAATCTATGCCTTTCCTCCCTTAAAGCTACTTCCTCTTCTGCTCCGCAGAGTGGAGGCAGAGGGAATTCTAATGATCCTAATCGCTCCAGATTGTCCTCAGCGTCCGTGGTACGTCGATCTAGTACGTCTGGTAGCAGATGTCCCCTGGCGCCTACCACTACGGAAGGACCTGCTGTCGCAAGGTCCCATACTCCATCCTGCTTTACAGTCTCTGGCTTTAACGGCATGGCTGTTGAGAACCAGGTACTGAGAGACCGGGGCCTGTCAGATTCAGTTATCTCTACTATGAGAAGTGCTCGGAAACCGTCCTCTAGGAAGGTTTATCACTGCACTTGGAAGGCCTACATCTCCATGTGTGAGGAAATGAAATGGCATCCGCGTACTTATTTGGTTTCCAGAATCCTGCTGTTTTTACAGCATGGGGTGGACCAAGGGCTTGCCTTAAGTAAGATTTTAAGGGACAGATATCTGCCCTGGCTGTCTTTTTTTCACTCTCTCGTGAGTACATTTGTGCAGGGGGTTCAACATGTGGCCCCTCCAGTCCGTCCCCTGCTACCTCCGTGGGACTTTGAACCTGGTCCTCTCGGTTCTTCAGAGGGCACTGTTTGAGAATATTAGAGATATTCCCCTGTTGACACTTTCTCAGAAAGTGGTCTTTTTGATGGCTGTTACGTCAGTTAGACGAGTCTCTGAGCTGGCAGCCTTGTCCTGCAAGGCTCCCGATTTGCTTTTCCACAAGGATAAGGTGGTGCTGCGGCCGCAGCCTTCCTTTCTTTCGAAGGTCGTTTCGGCTTTTCATCTCAATGAAGACCTTGTACTTCCATCCTTGTGTCCTCATCTGTCGAATCCTAAGGAGTCGACGTTGCATTCCTTGGACGTTGTCCGAGCTTTGAGAGTATACCTATCTGCTACTTCCCTGTTCCGGAAGTCAGACTCACGGTTTGTTTCGGTGGCTGGTCCCAAAAAGGGCCAAGCAGTCTCGTTGGCCACCATCTCTAGGTGGATCCGACAGATGGTAATCCTGGCTTACGCCTTAAAGGGTCAAGCGCCCCCCTTTCCGGTCACGGCGCATTCGACCAGGGCAATAGGTGCCTCTTGGGCTTTCCGACATCAAGCGTCTGTTTCCCAATTATGTAAATCGGCGACTTGGTAGTCAGCTCACACTTTCACAAAATTCTACAAGGTTGATGTAGGTGCATCTTCGGATGCCTCTTTCGGCCGCAAAGTTTTGCAGGCGGCTGTTTAGAGTTGCAACTCCTCCGTTGGCGTGCTGTTTTGTGTTTTGGGTTGAAGTTTTTATGCTGTTACCACCCCTCGTTTTTTCTCTGACCCTGCTTTGGGACGTCCCACTTTGTCAATAGAGAAGCTGTGTCGGTCCATGGACGAAAGAGTAAATGGGATTTTTTACTCCCCGTAAAATCCTTTTCTCTGAGTCCATGGACCGACACAGCACCCACCCCTCCTTTTTAAGTTTGTACTGCTTTTTGACGAACTGATCTGCGAGATGCAGACTGAGGGGATATACCCAGAGGGTCCGCCCCCTGGACGGTACTGTAGAAGGTGTGATGCAACAATTTTTACAAGTTTTCTGCCTAGTCACTCCTAATTAACAGATAATACCCACTTTGTCAATAGAGAAGCTGTGTCGGTCCATGGACTCAGAGAAAATGATTTTACGGTAAGTAAAAAAACCTATTTTTTGGGGGAAAAAAATGGTTTCATGAATTAAATAACAAAACCGTAAAGTTAGCCCAATTTTTTTGTAAAATATGAAAGCTTATGTTACGCCGAGTAAAGAGATACCTAACATGTCATGCTTTAAAATTGCGCACACTCATGGAATGGCGCCAAACTTCGGTACTTAAAAATCTCCATAGGCGATGCTTTGAAAATGTTTACAGGTTACCAGGTTAGAGTTAGAGGAGATCTAGTGCTAGAATTGTTGCACGCGCTCTAACGCACGCGGCAATACCTCACGTGTGGTTTGAACGGCGTTAACATATGCGGGCGGGACTTGTGTGTTTGCTTCTAAGCGCGAGCTATTGGGGACGGGCGTTTTAAAAAAATATATATATTTATTATATTTTTATTAAAATTTTTTTTTTTTTTTTTTTTTTTTGATCACTTTTATTCCTATTACAAGGAATGTAAACATCCCTTGTAATAGGAATGTGTGTGACATGTCCTCTTTATGGAGAGATGCGGGGTCAATAAGACCCCACATCTCTCCTCCAGGCTGGAAAGCATGAGATCAGTGAAGCGGCTTTGTTTACATTTGAGGACCCGGGCGTGACGTCATCACATCGCGCCCGGGCCTCCGACGATCATAGAGATGACTGGTGACCATCTGGTCACCAGTCATCTCTATGCTCGTCACGTGACCCACCACCGGCGCCGACCGCCGCTATGATCATTCTTATAGTGTGCAGGATCGCTGGCTGGAAAAAAGGATATCTGAATGATGCCTCTAGCTGCAGGCATCATTCAGATATCCCCCCTCAAACCCAGGACGTCATATGACGTCCACCCGGAGGGAGAGAGGGTTCCTGCCGGCGTCATTTTACAATGGCCCAGTATGGAAGGGGGTTAAAAAGCTGCGATCTCAGCACTTCACTGTTGATTTGTGTCAGAATTCACCCTCCCCGATTCACCAGCTCAGGTGGTGAATCAGAGTGAAGAGAATCCTGGGGGAACTGAGGGAGAAGGAAGATTGAGGGTCTGATCAAGGTAGAAGGAAGTCAGACAGTAAATATGTCCCCCCACACTTTGTTATATTGCAGCCATTTGCTAAAATCATTTAAGTTCATTGAGGGAAAAAAAATGTACACACAGCACCCCATATTGACAGAAACACAGAATTGTTGACATTTTTGCAGATTTATTAAAAAAGAAAAACTGAAATATCACATAGTCCTAAGTATTCAGACCCTTTGCTCAGTATTTAGTAGAAGCACCCTTTTGATCTAATACAGCCATGAGTCTTTTTGGGAAAGATGCAACAAGTTTTTAACACCTGGATTTGGGGATCCTCTGCCATTCCTCCTTGCAGATCCTCTCCAGTTCTGTCAGGTTGGATGGTAAACGTTGGTGTACAGCCATTTTTAGGTCTCTCCAGAGATGCTCAATTGGGTTTAAGTCAGGGCTCTGGCTGGGCCATTCAAAAACAGTCACCGAGTTGTTGTGAAGCCACTCCTTCGTTATTTTAGCTGTGTGCTTAGGGTCATTGTCTTGTTGGAAGGTAAACCTTCGGCCCAGTCTAAGGTCCTGAGCACTCTAGAGAAGGTTTTCGTCCAGGATATCCCTGTACTTGGTGCATTCATCTTTCCCTCAATTGCAACCAGTCGTCCTGTCCCTGCAGCTGAGAAACACCCGCACAGCATGATGCTGCCACCACCATGCTTCACTGTTGGGATTGTATTGGACAGGTGATGAATAGTGCCTGGTTTTCTCCACCCATACCGCTTAGAATTAAGGCCAAAAAGTTCTATCTTGGTCTCATCAAACCAGAGAATCTTATTTCTCACCATCTTGGAGTCCTTCAGGTGTTTTTTTTTTTTGTTTTTTTTTTGTTTTTTTAGCAAACTCCATGGGAGCTTTTTTGTCTTGCACTGAGGAGAGGCTTCCGTCGGGCCACTCTGCCATAAAGCCCTGACTGGTGGAGGGCTGCAGTGATGGTTGACTTTCTACAACTTTCTCCCGACTGCATCTCTGGAGCTCAGCCGCAGTGATCTTTGGGTTCTTCTTTACCTCTCTCACCAAGGCTCATCTCCCCCGATTTAGCTCAGTTTGGCCGGACGGCCAGCTCTAGGAAGGGTTCTGGTCGTCCCAAACTTCTTCCATTTAAGGATTATGGAGGCCACTGGGCTCTTAGGAACCTTAAGTGCAGCCGAAATTTTTTTTGTAACCTTGGCCAGATCTGTGCCTTGCCACAATTCTGTCTCTGAGCTCTTCAGGCAGTTCCTTTTTGACCTCCATGATTCTCATTTGCTCTGGCTTGCACTGTGAGCTGTAAGGTCTTATATAGACAGGTGTATGGCTTTCCTAATCAAGTCCAATCAGTATAATCAAACACAGCTGGACTCAAATGAAGGTGTAGAACCATCTCAAGGATGATCAGAAGAAACGGACAGCACCTGAGTTATCTCCTCTGTGAATGCCGGAGAATGGAGCAGTGGATGTTTTCCACTGCTTCATAAACGGACACCTTAACCACTTCCCTACCCAGCCATAGTCAAATGACGTCCACAGATGGGATCTCCCATCCTGGGTGGACGTCATATGACGTCCTCGGCTTTGTAGGGGGATATCTGAATGATGCCTGCAGCTAGAGGCATCATTCAGATATCCTTTTGAAGTGCAGGCGATTCTGCGCACAATAAGAATGATCATAGCGGCGGTTCCGCCGCTTGATCGTTCTTATAGGCGGCGGGAGGGGACACCCCCCCCCTCCCGCCGCCATCCGGTGTGTCTCCGGGCTCCCCCGTGCGATCGGGGATCCGGAGCGAATCTTCCGGCGTCGTTGGTGGGGTCACGTGATGAGCATAGAGATGACTGGTGACCAGATGGTCACCAGTCATCTCTATGATCGTCGGAGGCCCGGGCGCGATGTGATGACGTCACGCCCGTGTCTCAAATGTAAACAAAGCCGCCATTGCGGCTGTAAGTATGAGATCAGTGAAAAAAATTTCACTGATCTCATGCTTTCCAGCCTGGAGGAGAGATGTGGGGTCTTATTGACCCCGCATCCCTCAATAAAGAGAACCTGTTACACACATTCCTATTACAAGGGATGTTTACATTCCTTGTAATAGGAATAAAAGTGATCAAAAAATAAATAAAGTAAAATCATTGTAAAAAAATTAATAAATAAGTAAAATAAATAATAATTAAAGAAAATTAGACCGCCCCTGTCCCTGTAGCTCGCGATCAGAAGCGAATGCACACGTAAGTCGCCCACGTATGTAAGCGCCGTTCAAACCACGCATGTGAGGTATCGCCGCGTGCGTTAGAGCGCGTGCAACAATTCTAGCACTAGACCTCCTCTGTAATTCTAACCTGGTAACCTGTAAAAAAAAATTAAGCGTCGCCTATGGCGATTTTTAAGTACCGAAGTTTGGCGCCATTCCATGAGTGTGCGCAATTTTAAAGCGTGACATGTTAGGTATCTATTTACTCGGCGTAACATTATCTTTCATATTTTACAAAAAAATTGGGCTAACTTTACAGTTTTGTTATTTTTTAATTCATGAAACCATTTTTTTTTTTTAAAAAAGGCGTTTGAAAAATTATTGCGCAAATATTGTGCAAGAAAAAATGTTGCAATGACCGTCATTTTATTCCCTAGGGTGTCTGCTAAAAAAAACATATATAATGTTTGGGGGTTCTGAGTAATTTTCTAGCAAAAGAATGATGATTTGTGCATGTAGGAGAGAAGTGCCAAAATAGGCCCGGTATTGAATAGGTACAAAAAGCCCTGTATTGAAGTGGTTAAACCCCATTGAAAATCTGTGGAATGACTTGAAGACTGCAGTCCACAAATGGTCTCCGTCAAATTTGACTGAACTTGAGCTGTTCTTCAAAGAGTGGGCAAATATTGCAAAGTTGTTAGCGACATATCCCAACAGACTATAAAGGCTGTAATTCAAGCAAAAGGTGGTTCAAAAAAATACTGACACAAGGGGGTTGCTCTCGCTCTCTCGCTTTCTTTTCGCTCTCTCGCTCGTTTTTTTATAGTTCACTTTGATGTTCTAAGTTGCACTGAGTAAATACAGCTGGATAAAACAAAAACTGTGTCTTCGTTACATGCTGCAAAGCAACAATGTTTTATTTTCTTTACCCACTGTATATAGTCCCAAAAAGGGGTTAGGTTTTTCCACTGTCCAGCATGTACCAAAACCTGAAATATCCATTTTGAGAAGACACTTTGCATACCGGTGATGAGAGATTGGTAACAAATCATTTTATTCCACAATTGACCATAATTCTGGTTATTTTCCCCTCTCTAATAGTGATCATTATTGCATTTTACAATCGCTCATGTACTATGTGGGGTGGACATAAAAGCTTTGTTGGCCAGAACAGCTACTCCAATTCCAACTGTTTATTAGTGTAGATTATAAAGCTTCTGTATTTATTTTTAATAAATCTGCCGATCAATGTGTGTTCTGAACAATAACACCAGCAATGCGTCTAGCTGACCCTTTCATCTAGATGCTTTGCTCTTTATCCATGTAGTAAACATCACACTGTGGGAGTGTCGGCCTTGCCAAATTTATAGATGGTCTTTTTGTTTCATTTAACAATAATCTTGTTTCTGTTAGAGCCAGTGGGACGAAAACCATCACACAAACTTACTGGTTGCGTATCATATTTCAACAGTTGATTTTTGCTGTCCTCACTATTTCACAGGCATTTACGAAAGGAAATATAGATGATATGATAGATATATTTTTGCTACTGGCCGTGCTGAGGAATGCTTCATTTTTTCTATTTCAGCCTGTTGTTGGAATGCAGCAGTCAGTGTTAGACTGTCTCTCTATTGCCTATTCTGTAGGAGAGGAGCCATTGTATACCTCGTGTATGCGGTATGTATATTTATGTACATGGCATGCTTCACTGCTGTTTACATGTATTGAATACTGTGTGTGCCTGTGCTTGCAGTTTTATGTGCTGTAATAATTGCACTTGGAAATTGTTGTAAAAAACAGGTGTAGCGGGTGTTTGAATTTAGGGGAAGCATCTGGGTGGTAGTGTAACCCAGATGCACTGATTGCTAGGGAATCTAAGACCCTTTTATGGTTCTTGGAGGACTCTGGTGGTGTGAGGTTCCCTGCGGCCTACAGGTGGCGTTGTTGCCCTGGGCCGGAGTTGAACTCACAGCGCAAGACTGTGCCTTTTTGTCCTTTCCTGGTGCTGGTACAGCGGGGCGGGGATCCTGCTGTGACGCAAAGGGAGAGGAGATAAAAGGGGCGGACGCCCTGACCTTGGGTTCAGAGTCGAAGGACGCGGCCACACCCAGGCACCTTCAGCTTGGGTGCTGGCGTTCCGGAGTTCCGGGCCCAGGTGCCCTTGACCTGGCCGGAGTGAGAGATGAAGTCCATCTCAGGCACCTTTAGCCTGGGGTGAGGTACTATGGCGGATGCCTGGGGCTCAGTACCTTCGACTGAGTTCCGCGAGGGTGGAGGAATCCGAGGAGGCCCTAACTCCTTGGGTGCCAGTGTCTGAGGTTGAGGAGACTGGTGAGCGGAACTTCTCTGGAGAGTCCGGCGCAGCATTTGCTGGTGACAGGCCTCCGGTGACTCCCTTGGACGGATATCCTTCCCCTGACAGGGGCTGTGCTAGCGAAGGTAATTCATGTTCTACCTCATATAGTCAGTGGCAGTGACTATTTGCCACTGGTGACACCACAGTGGTTAGCGATACTTTAAAGGATTGTGCCTCGACCTACTCCCATTAATACTGAACTGTTGCAAAGGTCACAACTTGACTGTGCTGTATGTTTATTTGCTGAGAAGAATAAAACTGTGTTGGACCTATTCAGTGTGTGGAACTCTGGTTACTAGGAGCAAAGGGGAGTGGATCCGAGGAAAGGATTTGACCCTAGGACACCTACACAAAGCCCGATCTTTCTGGCCTTCACCTCTTCACTATGGAGGACATGGGCCGTGGTGTATCTCATCCCTCCCCCCCTGGTACTGACACCCCTAGACAGAGACAGACAAGCCGAGAATGAGAAGGGGTGAGAGGGGTGAGGTCGCTACACAGGGAGTGGGACAGTTTAAAGTGGTGGTTAAGCCACCTTTGCATCTTCATACCATCCTCTCTGTGTTCAAATCCTGTGTGCCTCTGTGTGATTTTTATAGAAAAGCCTGCTATACCTAATTTTATAGCCCTTCTCAGCGATCACATGATCAGCTGGCTTTCTCTTCTCTCTGTCTGACAGATGCAGTGGGCAGAGCTCAGATTCCCCACTGACATCACTTGCGGGAGGAGAGGGGAGAGCCAGCAGATCATGTGAACGCTGAGAAAAGCTGTAAATTGAGGTATAGCGGGCCTTTTTATAAAAAACAAAACTTACACAGAGGTACACCGGATTCCGCCCCTGGTGGAAGGCAAGAAAACTGCATGGTCTATGGTCTGCTTTAGTTTTCCTGTTCTGAATGCAGATGGTGTATGCTGATAGTCTGATGCTCTGTTATGTCTCTGGGAAATATTACCTACATTTGACCAAGCAACACATTTTTAAAATGTACTCATTTGAACGTTTTAATTCTTTTGCCCTTTCTTGCATTAATGTCCTTCTTCTTCTTTTTCTTTTTCTTTTTCTTTTTTTCTTTTTCTTTTTCTTTTTCTTTTTCTTTTTCTTTTTCTTTTTCTTTTTCTTTTTAGATGGATGGAGAAGTATTTTGTGAAATGCTGGTCTGAAAGAAGTTTTGCCAGTTTGCCAGTAGATCTGCAGAATAGTTGCCTTTCTGCTTTGGTTCAGTCACTTGTAAGTACAAATGAGCTCACTGTAATTCTGTATCACTCGATTTCTGCTAAGCGTGCATTTGCTTTGTTGCTGGTGGTTAAAAGGTTGTTTAAAATTTCTGTATTGTAGCATGTGTCTCTGATTTCACTAAAGCTTTTGGCCACCCAATAAGATGAGGATTTATAACATTAAATTGGACACAGGCAGTCATGCGTGTAAATAATGTTGAAGCTTATCAAGATGTATTCTGCTTTTATATGCCCTGGTGAACCAGTTACATGTGGATGTTATGTGGAATAGTAAAAACCTCAGGTAATGCCATATGTTTAAAGTAACTTAAAATTTTGCATGCAAGATTGGTTATTGGAAGCCGTTTCTTCCTCGGCTTGTTTGATTAACCACATTTTACAATCTGTTTATTTGAACCAAATGTAAAAGGAACTGCTAACTCAGTGATTCAGATTATGTAGGTCAGTGCCTCTAGGATCAAAATTAATTCCCTTTACACCAGTTGTTTAAGCCCAGTGTCAACTGATGACTGACATGTTTTAAAATGTGCTGTAACAACACTGTCAGCTTGCTTCTATTCTGAATAAATGTGCCAATGGGATGTCTCTAGTTCAATTTTGGTTATTGCACTATAGTATTGAGTTTATGAATTGCACATTAATTGCACAGTATAAGGTTTGTGTGTACATGAGAAAAAAAAAACCAAAGTTTCTGAATTGCTGAAATAAAATATATACTATAATCGTGATGTAATTTTAGAGATGGGGAAAATGGATGAGTTGCCATTTTTTGCATCGAGTTAGATTCTTGCTGCTGTTCTAGAAAAGGTATAACAAATGCAAAAATGTTGAGCTCTCATGCACATAAGTAGCTTGGCCTGTATGGTTCAAAGCATTTTACTGTGCTTGGGATGCACAGGTGAGGCATCCAGACCTACAGCCTGTCCAAATCTATGGCTGGATGCTGTACCGAATGGTACTAGCATTTAGGGCTGTATGCATTCAGGGATGTACGCTCTGAATGCATACAGCCCTAAACGCAATACAAGTTAAGTATTTCAGCTTGTCCTAGATTTTGAGGGGCTGCTGGCTTAAACCGTACATGTGCTTCTTGGTCACCCAGAAACATTGGGATTTGATGCACACGGGCCAGGGCCAAAACCGCCCATGTGCATGTAGTCCGACTGAGCAACAACATTTTTGTTTTTACAGGGGTTTTTTTTATACATTTTGTATCAACTGTTGTTTTTTTATAGATTTTTTTTATTTTTTCTTTTTTTTTTTTTTTTTTTTTTTGCCGCTTTTTATTATTTCACTGACTTTGTAAAAAGAAGGTGTTTACAAATGTATTTCTTCCAGCCACTAATACAAAACACAATGTGTTTATTCCACTTATTAAACCTGATTTATTAATGCCATACCTCAGATGGTACTGATACTTGCTAAAGCCCTGGATTTTTATCTGCTGGTCTATACACAGAGCAATTTAGTGCCCAGAGCTGCACGATTCTAGATAAAATGAGAATCAAATTTTTTTTTGCTTAGAATAAATATCACAATTCTCTCACGATTCTTGTGGCGTAACCTATTTCACATTATACCAAAAAAATTTGGCTAACTTTACTTTTGGGGTCTTTTTTTTAGTTTTATTTTTTTACTATTATTTATTTTAATTCGTGTGTTTTGTTTGTTTTTTTTTCCAAAAAAAATTGCATTTGAAAGACCACTGCACAAATAGTGTGGCATAAAATATTGCAAGGACCGCTATTTTATTCTCTTGGGTCTCTGCTAAAAAAAATTTTTATATATTAAGATTGGGGTGATCAGACTCAATCGATAGGTGCGTTTTCCAGTGAGTACGCCAGTCCAGAACTGTATTTTAAGGACGTAGTAGCCCATTTTTTTTTTTTTTTTTTTTTTTAAGCATGGACAAGATCGCAAAGACATCAGTATCCCACCCATTACTGTATCTTGCACACTCAATACTTTTTTGCCTTCTGGTTTACATTCTTGCCATACGGCCTTAGGTCTGCTCCTCAGAACAAGAGTTTCCTAGAGTTACTCTCTCCTAGCTTACTCCTGATCCACACCTTGCTGCTCTGTCACCAAGTACATCTGCCTCCTGCAGACATGCATGCTCTGACTGCCCCATGCAGCCTCGGACTCCTCTCAGAGGAATCGGAGTCCACCGACTGTCCTACCAACGCACATTTTTTGCCACATTTTTCCACACCAATCTCTTTAACCATTTTCTGTGTCCATTGGTACCTCAACCAATACAGTGGAACCTTGTATTACGAGCATAATCCGTTCCAGGAGAATGCTCGTAATCCAAAGTACTCGCATTTCAAACCGAGTTTCCCCATTGAAGTCCATGGAAACAAAAATAATTTTGTTCCGCATTGACTTCAATGGCATGCAATACAGCATGCGGCCAGAGGCGGGGGTTGCGGAGATGCCTGGGAAACATCCGAAAAGGCCAGAGGACACCTCGGAAAGACTTCATTCCTGAGATTTGCCAAGGTCAGCCGTGCTATCCTCTGGCCTTTTCCGTGCATTTCCGAACTGCGCCGATCGGCGATGTTCGGCTCAGCTCTGGCGCCCCCCCCCACCTCAGGCCAAACGCGGTACTGCACACCGCTTTGGCCTACAAAAAAATCACACGGTTTAGGTATACAAGGCTCATCCCAGGCTAATCGAGGTAAAGGAGACCGGTGTAGTGCAGCAATTGGTACACCTTCCCAATATAGTTTTATTCCGTCCTCCGTAGTATAATATTGGACGTTAAAGCTACTGAGTGTTCCTCTAAATTAAGCATATAGAGAAAGGTGAAAATAAATTATTCCAAAGAATTTATTAAAGAGGAACTGCCAGATTAATTTTGTTTTATTAATTATCCACATGTAAAATCACTTACAAAAATAACAGTAGATGCACGCATCCACTAGACACTACTAAAATTAGACTCTAGTCTAATTGAGGACACAGGTGGCCACCACAACCATACATGCAGCTTCCAGACCTACTGCAGGAATAAACCATACAATTGATTGGCCGGCCTACTATTATGGTTTATCAAGGAGATTGTCTCTAATGAAGGGGTATCAATCTAAATAGACAAAGGCTCGGGTATCCAATTGTATTAATTGCAAAAAGTCCGGTATGGCGCTGGTCACAAGTAGAGATGAATAGTTTGTCCAGATAAATAGTTAGCCTTCAAACCACTGAAAGGTGTGTGTGGGTGTGTGTGTGTGTGTGTGTGTGTGTGTGTGTGTGTTATTACAAATTACACTGACACATTCACCCCTTGCAATCTGTTTTGGACAGGGATAGGAGATGTAGGTCCCACTATGGGTGGGGGACCAGAAGGCAGATAGATTTGTCAGACGGTGTCACATACGTATACATCCCAACATGGTATAATCGGGGAAAATACAGCTCACTGTGCATAGTCCTCTCTGGTCATTCTTCCTTTAGTTCCTATGTCCATGTATAGCCAACCCGACAGTTATTCACTCGCTGGTAGGTTCCAGGTGATTCCTCTGGTTGAAGTGCAGCGTGTAACAGTTAGTTTAGTGTCCGGGTCAAAACATATTCAGGGGAACAGAGTTCCGGGTGTTAACCCATTTCATGTACACCGCTTTGGCCTGAATCGTGTTTGTTTTGCGAGGCAACACTCGCAAACCGAGTTACGATTTTTAAAAATACAGTGCTCGTATTGCGAAACACTCGTTATCCGCGTTGCTCGCAATCCAAGGTTCCACTGTACCTCTGAGCTGTCCGACAGTGCTCTAGAATGCCTCGCATACACCACATCAGTAGGAAGCAACCCAGCACACTGAGACAACATTCAACATGCGTTTACACGCTTTTTTGTTAGTAACCAACACTGTTATTTTCCTGTCAGTTTCTCCGGGTACCTCAAACTGCACCTCTTTGCAAGTGATGGACAGAATTCCCACTACTGCTCCGTCTGTTTCGGACCCTTTCTTCACATGAGGTCTAGCGGGTGAGACAGTACACGCGCCATTGACCCAACCACTGCTCAGCCGCACCAGCAGGAATGCACCTTATCACACCAACATACGGAGAGACTTCCACTATGTCTCTATCATTTTCTGATTCCTCTAGCAGTTCCCCTGGGCCCCTTCCGCACACCACTGCCGCTGGAAGCACTTTCGCAGAGAACTGTGAGACCACTTTCCACAAAGTAACCAGCATTGCAGTAACCACTTTTATCACCTGTACCACCTTAATCCACTGATTGGCACTTCGCAGTACCAGGCCGCTCATTTGCAGTGGATACATGCAGGTATACAGCAAAAGGGATTTCTCCAATTCCAACATGTCCAACAACATCTCAGTTAGTTATTTCTAAACATCCCAGCTCTAAACATAGAACTTTAATGACCCATCCTTTACTAGCGACGTGGAGGGGCTCATTTGCTAAGGCTTGAGAGGCCGAGACACTTGGAGACCCCCACCTCAGAGGTAACTGGCACAACTTGCAGCTCCCCTTGAGCACTGCCAAACGCATTTGTCATACTCCTTTTCAGCAACACTGAGCCTTTCCAAGCCTTATCCAATCCACTGTCATTCTGACACTCAACATTACTCATCTTTTTTGCTGTGGACAAAATCTCTGCCATGTATGCGCCCTTATCTGATCCTTTCGACTGGAGGGGGTTAACTTCTGCAACAGCCAATGCGTCTGACTACTGGCTCTGCAGTCTCTCCATTTGGTCACAGCAGCCAGTGTCCACCTCACCATTACCATCAGAAATTTCTTTCCACCACGCTAATACCTTTTATGGCGAGACTATCCCAGTCTATCCTGTCTGTGCTCCAATCACCAGCACTCCGTAGCAATGAGTGGTTTATTTCAACTAATTAATGTATTCCTACTAAATCCTTCACTCACTTTACGTCCATTATCACTATCACCTTCTGAAGGCTATTGCTAAAGCCAAGTAAACACCTGGCAGAGACACCCCACTTTATTTACTTATTTCATTTATTTATTTGATTTTTTACATTCTATGTGTGGTCCCACTTAGGTTCTGATTATATCAGAGAGAACCCCCTTTGTGTTTCTCATTTGTAGACCTATTACCAATATCTGGCTCCCAGCAGATTGGTTTCACGTAAGAGCAGCGCCACCACTACACCCCTCATTTTTTTCATATCCTTGCTCCACCGAATTAGGAGGCAGCAATAAGTAGAGGCAGCAGCTCTGACTACTACGTTGTGTTTGAAGTCCTTTTGCGCGGAGTCACCTACCTTCCTAACTTCTGCAACAGCCAATGCGTCTGACTACTGGCTCTGCAGTCTCTCCATTTGGTCACAGCAGCCAGTGTCCACCTCACCATTACCATCAGAAATTTCTTTCCACCACGCTAATACCTTTTATGGCGAGACTATCCCAGTCTATCCTGTCTGTGCTCCAATCACCAGCACTCCGTAGCAATGAGTGGTTTAGCAGTAGGCATCCTGCACCCGTCACTGTCAACCACATGAGAATGTGATAGTTCATGCTCCATCATTTGAGCTGTTTTTTCCCATTGTATTCCACCTGAGCAGTATCAGAGCTGTCCTGGACCCCCACCGGCTCCAACACAGGGATTCCTTCGTGAGATTTCCTGAAACAACTCTGCGGCACTGCCTGTGGTTACCGTGGGAGACATCAAACCATCAACATTGTCAGTAATACACTTTTTTCTTTTACAAAATTATTTTATTAGTAGAAAATAAAGTTCAACAGTAGTGTGATGGTTACATCCAACATACCATAGAAAAAAGGGATCCCAACAGAGGGATGCAATAAGCACAGTACATTATTTGTCAATGTTGAAGGAAAACCTTTTCTATAAACTGCCAATTATAGCATTTGGTGCCCCCACTTATACAGTACAAGGAGCAGAGACTTGGAAGCCCCGAGCGATAAAGGGAAAGGGCTTGTATACGGGTATTGGCTGCATAGTAGTTATGTAACCATCTTCACTAAGCCACCTCCTGGAGTTGGGTGTGTCGGGGAAACAATTGTGCAGAAAGAGAAATGTGTTTAATCGGGGGGTGAAAGAGCAGAAGAGAAAAAACAAAAGCGGGGGGGGGGTTGAAGAAGGGATAGGTCCATTGGGGGGTGCGCCGGGAGACCATTAAATTGAAAAGTATATTATTAAACCTGGAAGGTTGGTTGCATGTTACCCATGGCTGCCAAACCCTAAGGAATTTGCACTAAAATGATGCAGAGCCAATTGTCACCCTGAGCCTGTGTCTGGTCACAGCTAAAATAGCATAGTTGGCACACAGCTGTAGAAATAGAAATGGCTGATTTAGGATTGTGAGAGGGGGGGTTGAATCGAGATCGCAATTTTTTTTTTTTTTTAACCATTAATCGTGCAGCTCTACCAGATAGTGAGTAAAGATTTTAAGCCTCTCTTCAACTATATATCCCCACCCCATTCACAGGTGTAATAGGAGGGAGATAATGGTAAAGTCATCAAAACCTATAACCAAGTAAAGGAGTATCCACAAGGTAAAAAATGAACATCCCATCTGATTTTAAACTGTGGGGTGTTCTGGTTCCCAATTTGAAGATTCCATATTCCTCTCTCCAAAAATGTATGATGTAAATCACCTCCTCTAGTACACAGGGTAACGCTTTCAACCCTACTAAAGAAAAAAAACAGACCTATCACCTGCATGAACATACTTAAAATGGTCGGCGACACTCAAAATTTGTTCTTGCATTCACATTTAGGGAATTGCAGAAATGTTCTCCTGTGCAAACTTTGAGGTGTGTTGGATGTTACATCCTATGTACTGGACGGAACACGCCACACTGAATTAAATAAATCGTATATTACAAGCCTTGTGTTGACCTGCAGATGCCTTCTGTGTTATTTTTATTTTTTTTGAAAGCTTGCTATGCTTTACTGTGTTTTTTTTTTTTTAGTTCATACCATAACCTGATTGATTGTGGTGTTTTGTAAGCATGTTCTAGTTTGTATATCTGGTTTGCATGTTGCATACACAATATTTGGGTATATGCTTTAAAACCCTTGTTTGAACAAGCCATACTTCAATACCTAAGCCTGTTCATCTGGGAGAGATTTGCTTGCTTCCATATTTAGCAGTGACTTCCTAAGTGAATTAAGCTGAACTTGCTTAATTATTTGATGCCACAGAAGTCAATTACATTAATTAAATAATTTAGCCCAATTTTTATTCAGGAAAATCTAAAAGCATGGTTATGATCCGATACAACAGCTATTGCATCCTCTATAAACCCAATAGATGACACTTGAGTTTGGTGTCTTCTTGCATATCAGCAAAGGTGTTCTAGCATGGGAGAAAAGGGAGCAGCATGTTTTTAGAATGGCATCTTCAACTTTATACAAGAAAAGGAGAGGCCTGTTCTAGATTGGAATCTTGAGCTATATATCTGAAAGCATATTCATGGATGGGATGTTTAGCTATATACAGGAAAGGGAGTAGTGTGTTCCTGAATAGAATATTTAGCTATATACAGGAATGGGAGCAGCATGTTATAGAATGGGAGCGTTATCCATGTACCAGATAGGGAACAGCGTGTTCTTGAATGGAATCTTTAGCTGTATACAGAAAAAAGAGCATCCTGTTCTAGAATGGGTTCTTTAGCTGTACACAAAGAAAGGGAGCAGCATGCTATAGAAGGGGCTCTTTATATACAGGAAAGGGAGCATGTTCTACAATAGGATCTTTAGCTATATATAGGAAAGCAAGCACTATGTACTAGCATGGGATCTGTAACTATATTACAAGAAAGAAATGAGAAGCAAGTTCTATCATGGGATCTTTAGCTATTTACAGATATGGGGGCAACCTGGCAGGCTCCTGAAACTTTACAGGAAACGCTAAAGTTATCACTTTCATATTTCAATTTGTTTATTAGAAACTACACAACCTGATTCTGCATATATTATACAGTATTCGTATCAATTGTGACGCACGCATAGAGTGATCTTGTATAGTCACTTGCATGTGGGATGTCTGTAAGAGGCTGGTTATATTTAAATATCAAGGCTAGCCAGTTCCGAAAGAATAGAACATCTATAACAAAAAAAGCCCTGGGCCCATTCACATTTTGCAGATTTTAGGTATGTAGTGGGTGCCGGGAGTTCTTAACAGTTCTACCGTCACACACGGTCCCAAATGAAAATACAAAAATGTCCGAACTGCTCTCTCTTTAGCCATAGGCAATCTTTAGTAAATCTACTTGTCTACTTGTGACAGACCTAGCCGGGACAGAGGCTTTTGGAGAGGACCGAATGCTAGCCTCTTGCCTTCTGATTATGGGCCCTGGATTTTAAGGGAACAATACTCTGCGAGGTGTATGCCTGGGGACCTTGAAGTGATGTTACTTTTGGATTCAAGTCCATGTCCCCCCCCCCCCAAAACACATAGACTCTAGGAACCCTGTATATGCTATATTATAGTGATGGCTTCATAATGTTGGGGCTCATAGCAGATGCTGATGTCTGCTATAATGTGTTTATTGTAAATAAGGCTAAGTCTTTCACCCATTGTTGTTTGTGTTAATTAACTCTGCTATTGTGTGAAGGTTTTTTGTGTTTCTATTTATGATAATGTTGGTTGTGTCTTCTGAGCTAAAAGACGGCAAGTCTGTCCTGAGGGGTCATGCTTCTGAGTCACCTAGGCTATCTAAAGGATTAAATGTAATAGGGGGGGGGGTGAATACCGGGCTAATGTGAATAATGAAAAATAAGTGCTAATAGAGCCAAGCTGCGACACAAAACGTGATAATCGTGTAAATCATATATAAAAGGGGAAATAGTCGCGCTAGATATATGAAAGGTAAAATATGCGATATTAAATGTGCTCTTGAACCAAATATGGTGCATCTTCAATGGAACAAAGTAACCAACCATATATAAACACAAAAATCATAAAACATATACAGTGAGTTCAGTGAGAAATATAAGATATCAATGACACATCTGAAAGAGTCCATCTAATTATCAGTACATTGAACAAATAACTCGTGTTTAGAAAAATTTCATGGAAAGTGATGACAATCAATAACAAGTCCACTACATCCAAGGAAAAAATGGGTCCAGTTCCACAATGTGACAAAGGCAGAGTGAACAAGGAGTTGAGGTTGAAAGTATAGTTGTAGCTGACTATCCACCAACACCAAGGGATGAGCTCCATCTCGTGAGATATACACTACAGATAATGGGGACTCTTACCAGATCGGGTGGACCTCCCGATAGTAGCAAGGTCACAGATGCCTACAGCTATAACCCTCTGCGAGGTCTTGGGCTCACCAGGGTGGTCAGAATGTCCAGGTTCCTATCGATCTCCTCACCGCAAGTTGCTGTATCGCTGTCCTGAGTGTAGCTGGAACACTCAACGAGGGTCTAAGCCTTCCCTCGGGTCGGGGGACAGACATGGAGCGGGATAAGAAAGTACTAGGATAGTGCATTTTTAACTTTTAAAACGCTGGGTGGTTCATTAAATTTCCATCATGGTAAATAACGATTTAAAATGGCCGGCAAAAGAAATAAAGTAAAAAAAACGTACGCCCGTGCTTCCGGGGTCACGTGGGGACGTGGTGATGTCAATACGTAGCACCGCCCTGACATGTTTCGTCAGAAAATGACGTTTTCAAAGGGCACTTTTAATTGGCTCGATGTTAATTGCGTTTACAGTTTGTATTGTCATCCTTGTGTATATATTTTGTGTGAGATCTCAAATCAAAAGGCTATTCCTGATGTACTCCAAGACTGGTGTTGTCTGGTGACTGGGTGGGTTAAAGAGTCTTGGATAGTGCTGGTTCTGGACAGAGAAAGCATTTACGGCAGACAGAGTCCTGTGGAGGACAAGAGTTCGTCATACTACTTATGTTGCAAATTCAGGGGGAGAACATACTCCTGTAGTCCCATTCCAGGCTCTGTAACAAGGCCTCTCTACAGGTGAACTTTTTAGCAACCTAATAAGATGAATAACACACTAAAACCTATAAGGAGGTGCCAGCAAGATTGTCACCATCTATATACAACATATAAAAGATGTTTGCTTCTTTTTCTCAAGTACACAGTCCCAAATAATGCTCTGTTCATCCAGAGGCAGTAAAGTAAAGCTACCTATTTTGCACAGTCACTGAGGAAGAGCACATACTCCAGTGTAGTCGTTTGCAACATACCAGTCCCGTTCTGTGCATTGTAACAAGTCCTCTCTACCGTGTATAAACTGTCGACCCATAGCACTCTTTCACTTCATGCCTCGCTCTGCGTCCCGCTTCCTGCTACTGTACTGGGGAAATGCTCAAGTTTCTCACTCGATCAGTCTGCAGTGTATCTACCACTAGTCGTGGGTTGCACACCTTCTCAGTCTGCTCTCACTGCGAGGATCTCGCCGCCACTCCTTGTGTAATATAATTATAATTTTAAAAGAGCGGTATGGCAAAAGCTTTTTTGGCAATGCTTCTCGCGTGAGTCACAGGAGTGCATTTGCTTTTGCTCTCTTACAGAAGGCTGCCTGCTCACACTTGGCATCAGAGCCACTCCAGGCTCTGGACGGAACCTGACCATATTCTTGGGATCCATCCAGCTGCCTGACAGCTGTGTCTGGCTCTCAGAGCGTGGCTGAAAGCTGAAGCCCGCTGTGCCCACCCCCTTCTTTTGCCTGGCACTCCAGTGAACGCTGGAGGGGCAGGGGAGAGATCAGTGGCCAACAGTCACTGCTCTCTGCTACGAGCCTGAGCGATCATCAGTCATGGGATTGCTTAGCTCTTGGTCTCAAAGCGAATGCGGGACAGCTGCAGCATCACACGTATACTGCAATATAGAGGTGAGTATGAAGGTTTGTTTTTGTTCAGATCCCCAAACTTTTTTTTTTCTTTTTAACCACTTAAGCCCCGGACCATTTGGTAGCTAGAGGACCAGAGGTGAATTCAGAATTTTGCACTGCGCTGCTTTAACTGTAAATTGTGCGGACATGCAATGTTGTACCCAAACGAAATTTGCGTCCTTTTCTTCCCACAAATAGAGCTTTCTTTTAATGGTATTTGATTGCCTCTGCGATTTTTATTTTTTGCAATATAAACGGAAAAAGACCGAAAATTTTGAAAAAAAAATGATATTTTCTACTTTTTGTTATAAGAAAAATCGAATAAACTCAATTGTAGTCATACATTTAGGCCAAAATGTATTCAGCCACATGTTTTTAGTAAAAAAAATGTCAATAAGCGTATATTTATTGGTTTGCGCAAAAGTTATAGAGTTTACAAACTAGGGTACATTTTCTGAAATTTACACAGCTTTAAATTTATGACTGCCTATCTCATTTCTTGAGGTGCTAAAATGACAGGGCAGTACAAAACCCCCCCAAATGACCCCATTTTGGAAAGTAGGCACCCCAAGGAAATTGCTGAGAGGCATGTTGAGCCCATTGAATTTTTTATTTTTTTGTCCCAAGTGATTGAATAATGACTAAAAAAAAAAAATTTCAAAAAGTTGTCACTAAATGATATATTGCTCACACATGCCATGGTTATATGTGGAATTTCACCCCAAAATACATTTTGCTGCTTCTCCTGAGTACGGGGATACCACATGTGTGGGACTTTTTGGGAGCCTAGCCGCGTACGGGACCCCGGAAACCAAGCACCGCCTTCAGGATTTCTAAGGGCGCAAATTTTTGATTTCACTCCTCACTACCTATCACAGTTTCGAAGGCCATAAAATGCCAAAATGGCACAAAACCCCCCAAATGAACCCATTTTAGAAAGTAGACACCCCAAGGAAATTGCTGAGAGGCCTGTTGAGCCCATTGAATATATTTTTTTTTGTCCCAAGTGATTGAATAATGACAAAAAAAATAAAATTACAAAAAGTTGTCACTAAATGATATATTGCTCACACATGCCATGGTTATATGTGGAATTACACCCCAAAATACATTTTTCTGCTTCTCCTGAGTACGGGGATACCATATGTGTGGGACTTTTTAGGAGCCTAGCCGCGTACGGGACCCCGAAAACCAAGCACCGCCTTCAGGATTTCTAGGCACAACTTTTTGATTTCACTCCTCACTACCTATCACAGTTTCGAAGGCCATAAAATGCCAAAATCGCACAAAACCCCCCCCAAATGACCCCATTTTGGAATATAGACACCCCAAGCTATTTTCTGAGAGGAATGGCGAGTATTTTACAGCTCTCATTTGTTTTTGAAAATGAAGAAAGAAAATATATATGTGTATATATATATATATATATATATATATATATATATATATATATATATATATATATATATATATATATATATATATATATATAATTTTTTTTTTTTTTTTTTTTCAATTTTCAAAACTTTGTGACAAAAAGCGAGATCTGCAAAATACTCACAATACCTCTCAGCAAATAGCTTGGGGTGTCTACTTTCCAAAATGGGGTCATTTGGGGGGGGGGGGGGGTTTGTGCTATCTGGGCATTCCATGGCCTCCGAAACTGTGATAGGCAGTGAGAAGTGAAATCAAAAATTTACACCCTTAGAAAGCCTGAAGGCGGTGCTTGGTTTTTGGGGTCCCGTACGTGGCTAGGCTCCCAAAAAGTCTCACACATGTGGTATCCCCGTACTCAGGAGAAGCAACAGAATGTATTTTGGGGTGTAATTCCACATATGCCCATGGCATGTTTGAGCAATATATCATTTAGGGTCCTTTCACACGGGGCGGATCCGTGCAGATCCGCCCCGTGAAGCTCCGCTTGCTCAGCGGGGATCGCTCCGTTGATCCCCGCTGAGCCGACGGATGACTGGGCGGTCCCCGCACACTGTGCAGGGACCGCCCTGTCAGAGCGCCGCTCTCCCCTATGGGGAATCGGATGACGACGGACCGTAGAGTCCGTTGTCATCCGATCCGCTCCGCCGACGGAAGGAAAAATAGGGTTTTCCTCCGTCACACTTTGGCGGAGCGGATGTCAGCGGACATGTCTCCGCTGACATCCGTGGCTCCATAGGGGTACATGGAGGATCCGTTTCAGGTCCGCCTAAAAAACTGACAGGCGGACCTGAACGGACCTCCGTGTGAAAGGGGCCTAAGTGACAACTTTGTGCAAAAAAAAAAAAAAAAAATTTTCGTTTTTCCGCAACTTGTGTCAACATATAAAATATTCCATGGACTCGACATGCCTCTCAGTATATAGCTTGGGGTGTCTACTTTCCAAAATGGGGTCATTTGGGGGGGTTTTGAACTGTTCTGGCATTTTATACACAACATTAGGAAGCTTACATCCACTCTTCTAACCACTTGAAGACAAAGCCCTTTTTGACACTTTTTGTTTACATGAAAACATTTTTTTTTTTTGCAAGAAAATTATGTTGAACCCCCAAACATTATATATATTTTTAAAGCAAAGGCCCTACAGATTAAAATGGTGGGTGTTGCATTTTTTTTTTCTACACAGTATTTGCGCAGCGATTTTTCAAATGCATTTTTTGGGTTAAAAAATACACTTTTTTTAATTTGAATGCACTAAAACACACTATATTGCCCAAATGTTTGATGAAATAAAAAAGATGATCTTAGGCCGAGTACATAGATACCAAACACGACATGCTTTAAAATTTCGCACAAACGCGCATTGGCGACAAACTACATACATTTTTAAAAGCCTTTACTGGTTACCCCAGTAGATTTACAGAGGAGGTCTACTGCTAAAATGATTGCCCTCGATCTGACCTTCGCGGTGATACCTCACATGCATGGTGCAATTGCTGTTTACATATGACGCCAGACCGACGCTTGCGTTCACCATTGGGCAAGAGCAGGGCAGGACAGGGGTGCTTTTTTTTTTTTTCGTTTGTTTTTTTTTATTATTAATTTTGCTTTTTTATTTTATTTTTAAATTGTTCCTTCCAAGTATTTTTTTTTTTTTTTATCATTTTTATTGTTATCTCAGGGAATGTAAATATCCCCTATGATAGCAATAGGTAGTGACAGGTACTCTTTTTTTTGAAAAAACTGGGGTCTTCTAGACCCTAGATTTTTCCTCTGCCCTCAAAGCATCTGACCACACCAAGATCGGTGTGATAAAATGCTTTCCCAATTTCCCAATGGCGCTTTTTATATCCGGGGGGGGGGCATTCCCTCCCACTGCTTGTAAAAGCAGTCCAGATGCTAATTAGCCGCTAGGATTGCTTTTACATGAAAGCCGGCCGCAGGCTGAAAAGAATGATACCAAGATGATACCTAAACCCGCAGGCATCATTCTGGTATAAACATTCAAAGTCCAGCAACATACCAGTACGTTGCTGGTCCTTGTTGGACATGTATTGTAATCTTTTTATTTCATGCAGCCAGTTGGCTGAACGAAAAAAGAGATTGATCGGTGGGTATGCCCACCATTAGAATACCGCCCTTCATCCACCCACTTCCAATGATGGGCATACACGCACCATTTATATATGCCGAAGCATGGGGGCATCCTCCCGCAAAAAAGTTATGCCGCACACACATGGTCGGACTTTTCCACGGGCAAGCCTCCGTCGGAATTTCGACCGTATGTACGCGGCATTAGGAGCAAAATCGCTCCTCCGCCCCTGCTGCCCCAATGCTTCGGCATATTTGCTTTTTTTTTTTTTTAACTGTCTTTAACTACAGCACTGGAGTCGCAGGGATCAGGCCTGTCTCTGCGAACGCTGCAGTTATGTGTGTTTTTGTTTTGTAAGTGACAGTGATCGATCGATACTGCACTTGGGTGGCCTGGGCTGGACAGAGGGGCAAAACGCAGGTGCCAGCAGGTATCTGGGCTGATCCCGCTAACACTGCGTTTTTGGGAACCCTAAACTGCTGGGGACGCTAGTATAGATCAGATCAGATATTGATCTGTTCAGATACTATACCACTAAGGGGGGTGTATGCTTCACGCGTGGGTGTTAGCGTTACTGGCACTAACCTGACGCTGCCTGGGGTGTGACGCAGACCCTCTCTGACGCTAAAACCTAATTGATATTACCCGCCGGGCGATCAGGGGGTTAAACCTTTATTGGGTTATATACACGGCGGGTGCCCTGACACTATAAAAAGCAAACTAACTAACCAGCGTCACCCGTAACACTTATATGGTGATCACTGGTGAAAGGGTTAACTAGGGGCAATCAGGGGGTTAAAACCTTTATTAGATAATATATGGGGGCACCTGACGCTATAAAAACCTGCAGCGAACCTAAAAAAAATTACCAGCTACCGATCTGCATCACCGACACTAAGACAGCGTTTAGAAAAACAATTGCTTAGCGACAGTGGTGATAGGGGGTGAAAGGGTTACCTGGGGGGGCGATCAAGGGGGTTAAACCTTTATTAGATAATATATTGGGGTACCTGACGCTATAAAAACCTGCGGCGAACCTAAAAAAAATTACTGGCTGCCGATCGGCATCACTGACGCTAAGACAGCGATCAGAAAAATGATCGCTAAGCGACAGTGGTGATAGGCGGTGAAAGGGTTATCTGGGGGGTGATCAGGGGGTTAAACCTTTATTAGGGGGGGTTAGGGGGCTACACTGGACCTAAGACTAAACTTTGGTGACACTTTTACAGTCACAAATGTCACTGATTGCAGTGATCACTAAATAAATGGTCACTGCAATCAGTGACACTGTGAGTGGGGGCTGGGGGGGTGATCTGGGGGGGCCTGGGGGGGCGATTTATGTCCCTATGTGTCCTGGTGTCAGTGTAGTGTTGTGTGCACTGACCTGATATCTTCTTTTGTACGGCGCTCGGTATATGTGAGCGCCGCACCAGAGATGACATCACTTCCTCCTGCTCCCTCTGTCTGACACAGACAGAGGGGGCATTTCCATTCGCCGGGAGCGATCGCGAGGGGGTGGCCAGAAACGAATGGCTGCCCCCTCATCCCGGAACGCTCCCGGACACTTAGCCACCGCTCACTGTACAGAAGGGGGGTCCGATTGGACCCCCCAACTATACAAAGGCAATCACGTATGCTCTACGTGATTGTGCCTGTCGGTGCCATTCTGCCGACGTATATATACAGTGAGCGGTCGTTAAGTGGTTAAATACGGCTTTATTAAAATTTTAAAATTATACTCGAACATAAACACATTAAGCACATTTGAAAGGAATAAAAACCATGCTGATGTCAGTTTTTTAGGGCCGGCACTCGAGCAACAGACTTCCAAACAAGTGAAAATCCCTCAATGGAGGTTGTGTCCCACCACAAACTCACAATGCGTTTTGGAAGGTTTCACAGCCTTCTTATCTGTGTATCTAGAATGACCTCCATTGATCCCTCTTCTAGCTATCCCATATCCCTTTAAAATTACAGATCATTTTGCCCGTTCATAACATTTCTTACATGGTCTTTGATGCGTTTTCTCAATATTGTTGCCCACACCCCCATTCCTAAAGAGAAATAATATGGGTGATGTTGCTCGTTGAACTCCTTGATTTTATATTACCTCCTTGTGACATTGGATCTGAGGCTGTTAATGTTGTTTTTTCTATTAATCTTGGTGTGCCTACAGGAAAAAGCATTATGGCACCATCTGTACCTCTTGTACTTAAGAAAAAGGGGGCTTTTTCTTAAGTATATACCGTATATACTTGTGTATAAGCCGACCCGAATAGAAGCCGAGGCACCTAATTTTACCACAAAAAACTGGGAAAACGTATTGACTCGAGTATAAGCCTAGGGTGTCATCTACATGCCTCACTGTGCCCATGACTAGACTGATGTTTAACATGGGAGTCTATGGAAGGGGGGCCGGGTTTGAAAAATCACTGCTCCCTGGCCGTAGGTCCCCCGGACAACAATCTTTGCACACTTGTAGAGGAAGCGTGGGGCTACAGGTGTGCCAAGATTGGGGTCCAGGGGACCTACGGCCTGTCGGTACCGGGTCCCCAAAGTCCGGGAGATCAGGTGCAAAAAGGTAACTAGAGTATAAGCCATGGGGGCATTTTCAGCACAAAAAAATGTGCTGAAAAACTCCGGCTTATACTCGAGTATATACAGTAACTGTGTTTACTAAAAGATCTGAGTAGGAGCTCTTTTGAATAGAATTCTTGGTCTGGGGGGAATATTTTTCAATAACTGATCATTTCTCACTATTGGATAAATTAATCTTCCTAGTCAATGTATCCTTATTTTCAGTATGGGTGTATACAAAGTGGAATTTCTTTTATCTTTGGACCAACTCCCTTTTTTACTCCTTTTTTAAAAAAAAAATGCTTTTGCTATTGGTTCTGGATTGTGTTTTTTTTTGTTTTTGTTTTGTTTTAAGCCTGCAAAAAAAGCCTAGTTTAAAATGGCTTCCTTCTTGGTACACTTCTGCCTATATCTTACATAGGTTGAAAAAAATACTCCAGTTCAACCAATGGAATGGGAAAAAAATATGTACAATCCTATACTCAGTTGATTAAGAGGAAGGCAAAAAAAATAAACAACAAAGTATGACCCAATTCGCTCCAGCAGGGGAAAAAAAATCCTTCCTGATCCCTCAAGAGGCAATCGGATGTTCCCTGGATCAACTTTACCTATAAATATTAGTATCCAGTTATATTGTGCATCTAGAAAAGAATCCAGGCCTTTCTTTAAAACCATCTACCAGGCCAGAACCATTTCTTGAGGGAGTCTATTCCACATTTTCACAGCTCTGTGAAGAAGCCTTTCTGTATTTGGAGATTTAAAGTGGAAGTCCACCCGAACACTTACATTTTCACCATACAATCATTAATGTGAGCCAAGTTCAGCCTCATGTCTCAAAATGAAAAAATTCCAGTTTTTCTAACTTTTATTTTGCAGCATCCAGTATCGTCACATAACTTCAATTCTACTTCCTTCTGAGACTAAAATCAGCCAGTGGGTGTAGTTACTGAAAGCTAGTGACATCACTTCCTGGGAGGGACATTGTTCTTGTGTAGCCAGTGGGCGAATACAGGATGGAAGAAGACGAGATTATAGGTTCCCGCCCAGTGTTCCCTCATCAGTAAGAATGCATTGTACAACCTAATTCATGAGAAAATGAATAAACAAAGACCCATCCACACAGGACCTGGGGGGGGGGGGGGGTGCACATATACAGTATAGCTGTGCACAGGAGAAGGGGGGGGGCCTTGGGCTACGTTTCCACTAGTGCAACTCCAAAGCTGTGCGATTTTTAGAGTGCGACTGAGTGCAGCTTTGATCCAACTGTGCACTCTGGATCAAAGTAGTGCAGTAATTTTTTCAAAGGCACCTAGATGGGAACGTTTGCCTTTGAAATCAATGGGCTGTGACTTGTCATGCGACTGTCCAAAGTCGCATGACAAGCCGCACTAGTGGAAACCGAGCCTTAAACTCATTACTCACACGTAGCTCCCTCAGCTGGGCGTGTGCCACACCATGCACACAGTGCTAATCACCGTGCCATGCAGAAAGAGCCACATAGTTGTATACTGTAGAAAATTTGCAGCATGTTGCATTGTAATCCTATCTTACAGTTTCTAACCAACATACTTCCAAAGCCTGCCACCCCACATCCCCCTCTCTCAGGAGAAGCTGCTATCCAAAACAAGGCTATGAAGACAGGGGAGATCTAAGGAGGGATGGGGGTGGGGTAGGACAACGTTTTCAGGAAGTGAGGCCCCCATGCAGAATTCATAAATAAGGAAGTAAGGTTGTCCCTGAAGAACAGGAAGAAGCTGATTGCCAAGCTAAGAAAGTCTAATCAAAGCTAGATAATCGGCTATACAGAAAATGAATAATGTCAAAGATATTTTACATAGAATTATTAGAAAAAATAAAATTTTTGACTGGACTTCCACTTTAACTCTTTTTTTCCTCTAGCATCTCTAGTGGAAGCACCTGAAAATATTTTAAGGCTATTTGGCTATTGGTATGTTTTGGTATAGAGCAGGGGTGTCCAAACTTTTTTTAAAGAGGGCCAGATTTGATGAAGTGAACATGCTCGAGGGCTGACCATTTTGCCTAACATTCTTTAAACCATTAAAATTCGGTTTAAGTGTTCGTTCAAAGCACTAATACACTGCCCACCAAGAATTCTCTTGCCTTTGTGGCTGTGGTGTGAGTAAAAAGATGAGCTCAGGCATATTATTTGGATATACCGTATTTAGGGCTGGGAAAAAAATCGATTTTAATCTTGAATCGAGTTTTGAGCTCAAATCGATTCAGATTTGAAGAAAATCGTTTTTTTTTTTTAGATTTAAAAAAAAAAAAAAAATTTTTTTTCCTTCAAAGTTTCCGTAACAGGGCTGCAGGGGGCGTATCCGGAATGGCACTGGGCGGCGTTACCCCAATTACATCTACTCGCCGCAACCGTCGCGAGTAGATGTAATGTAACACTAACCGCAAGCCGCTGTCTACCTATCTGATCAGCGTGTCATGCAGACAGACGGCGGCCATTGCAGTGTTCAAAAGCCGCGCCTCCCGAGTCCTCGTCTGTGATAGGCGGAACACTCAATTTCACAGCAGGCAGTGTTCAGCCTATCACGGACATCCTCTCATCCTCGTCTGTGTTATGAGGATGAGCGGATGTCCATGGTAGGCGGAACACTGAATGCTGGGAAATTGAGTGTTCCGCCTATCACAGACGAGGAGGAGGCGCGGCTTTTGAATACTGGAATGGCCGCCGGTGTAGCAGTAAAATCCGTATCCCATGAAAATCTGCATCAGGTACGGGCACAGTGATTGAAGCATGGGCACAGTGAAGCACGGGCACAGTGAGACACGGGCACAGTTCAATTCAACTAAGAGTAACCAAGATTTTTGTTGTTTTATTAGCTAAATCCAAATACAGTATTAATAATTTGGATGTTTAACAATCTTTGTTGCACACTGACTTTGCAGTTAGAGAAAGGGTTTGCCTTTGCAATTTTGTTTGTTGATGCACTTCAATTAATATAATAAAAAAAAAAAATCGAATCGTAAATCGAGTTTTTTTTGGGGGGGGAAATCGCCCAGCCCTAACCGTATTTATTAACTTTAAAAGGGAAGTTTCGGGAAAAAAATTTAAAAATTTAAAATATAAAATAAAGAACTGTGAAGCAAAAGAAGGGTCAGTGCCCATTTGCAGCACCCACCATTGCTAGGAATGCAGCACTCACCAATGCCGGGAATGCAGCAACTACCAATAACGGGAATGCAGCACCCACCAATGCCGGGAATGCAGCACCCACCAATGCCGGGAATGCAGCACCCACCAATGCCGGGAATGCAGCACCCACCAATGCCGGGAATGCAGCACCCACCAATGCCGGGGAATGCAGCACCCACCAATGCCGGGAATGCAGCACCCACCAATGCCGGGGAATGCAGCACCCACCAATGCCGGGAATGCAGCACCCACCAATGCCGGGAATGCAGCACCCACCAATGCCGGGAATGCAGCACCCACCAATGCCGGGAATGCAGCACCCACCAATGCCGGGAATGCAGCACCCACCAATGCCGGGAATGCAGCACCCACCAATGCCGGGAATGCAGCACCCACCAATGCCGGAATGCAGCACCTACCATTGCCGGGAATGCAGCACCCACCATTGCCGGGAATGCAGCACCCACCATTGCCGGGAATGCAGCACCCACCATTGCCGGGAATGCAGCACCCACCATTGCCTAGAATGATCAGTGTCCATCTGCAGCCGTGCCCACGTGTCCATCTGCAGCCAGCCGTGCCCAAAAATTAAGCTTTTATTATTTGTTTTAAATTTTGCAGAGAGAGCCGGATGTCCTGTGTATTCGGCTGTACTCTGCTCCTCTCGCAGTCCCGCCCCTTGGCCCGGCTTCTATGATGGACATAACACGCGTCCAATGGCGGGACTGGGCGTGACTGCGAGCTGAGCCTAGCCGAGTACACAGTACACTCGGCTTGGGCTATTTCGGCGACGCTCGCTCCTCTTCCCCTCACAGGCAGCAGGGATCGGCGTATAACGCGCACCCCTGATTTTAAGGGGGGAAAAAAGTGTGTTATACGCCGATTTAAATAAATACGGTATGTCTTGTGGCCCCCGCGCTGGGCGATCATCGGGGGCCACAAAAGAGATACACATATATATATATATATATATATGTGTGTGTGTGTGTGTGTGTGTGTGTGTGTGTGTGTGTGTGTGTGTGTGTTTTAGATAACGAGGCGGGCCGTTCAAAACCGGACCGAGGGCCGCGATTGGCCCACGGGCTGGACTTTGGACATGCCTGGTATAGAGGAAACTAAAACGCAAGCATTGACAGCATACTAATTTTTGTTAATGTTTGGGTCATAGTAGAGTTGACATTCAGGGAATAGATGCTACAAGGGATTGCAGCCATTGTTCTGCCAAGGCAAAAAAAAATTCTTGAGGCAGACTACACATAATTACAGAATTGTAAAAATTCGTGTGTGTGTGTTTTTTGTTTTGTTTTGTTTTGTTTTGTTTTGTTTTTGTTTATCATTGAAAAACAATTAATTTACTTCCATATATAACTTGAACTGCATTTAGCTGCATGTATTTCACAGAAAAGAAATGTGGTTGAGAGACTATTATACACCTTTCACACTGGGGCCGTGGCTATGTTTGTGGTAAAGAGGCGCTTTTGCGGGCACTTAACCCCAAAAAAGGGGTTAAAAACTCCCATGTTGGAGTGCTTCCGAAGCGCTGCCCATTGCAATGGGCAGGTGTCTTTTGGAAGCGCTGTTTTCCCGCGCTCCCAACCCGCCCCAGAGATGCTACTAGCAAGACTTTTCCGAACGTCCTGCAAGCGCACCGCCCCAGTGTGAAAGCACCCATTGCAGAGAATGGGAGGCAGTTTACAGGCACTATTTCTAGCGCTACAACAACTGAAAACTGCCTTAGTGTGAAAGGGGTTTTAGCTGTGCGGTGTCAGGTGAATGATTGTGTGCTGCTTAGCAAGCTTCCTTTTCAGTCTATCCAGTGACAGACACCCTGCAATTATCTGTGTTTGACATGTTCCCCTGTCAAAGTTGGTGTGCAGTCGGGCTGATATAGCTGTCTGTGGATACATCAGGAGGTTTTCTCAGAGTTGGTGCATGCCCTTTGGTAAAATGTAGATTGTTGGTTTCTTTTATAAAGCATACTGAATTCCTGCCCTTTCTCTGTCATAATAAGCTTTTGTTTTCCAGTCCTGCAGGAATGCCGCGTTTCTGTTGATGGAAAGTGACAGGCTGCTCAGCAGTCTTCCTGAGGTGAAGTGGGCAGAAAGAGCAAGGAATTTAGCTTCTGATCTCCAGGATGAATGTGTGAGATTTATGGTGACAAACTTCTCCCAAACCATAAGAAGTGAAAGTTTTACACATTTGTTACAGGTATTTGCAGTTTTCTTTCTGGCCTTAGCCCCTGGTCATTGTAAAATGTCCTTGTTTATTTCTTAACAGCGCCTGGCTTTGTTATTTAAAGAAAAGAGAACCTGTTGGGGCCAGGGAATCAAGCCCCAAATTTCAACTCTTCTTGCACTGCAGACACCATAGCTTTGCCTGGCTAAAGATTCAATGTACATAATATAAATAAAGGGTCTACACAAACCCGGGAGCTTACAAGCAATAATGGCAAATATGAGCAGAAGTCATAGAATGCCTCAAGCCGTTTCACAGGCCCATGATTGAGCCGTAAGGGCTTGTTCCCAGTTGACTAAATTTACACCTAACAAATGCTCCTATAGCGTTAGTATGGGCGTTAGACTCGGGTTAATGAGCTTTTAGTATGGGCACTAGACTGGTGTTTTTACAAGTGGTAATGAGCTAAAAATGCTCTCCAAACGCCCTGTGGGCAGTTTTGAAACTTTTGAGGGTTAAGGCATGTTAAAACTGCTCCACAAATGCCTATTCGATTACGGTTCATAAACTAATCTTAACGCACCAAAACTGCCTGCCAGAGCGTTTGCAAAGCGTTACCATAGACTTGAATGGGAGGCTTTGAAAGGCTTCAAATGCCTCCTGACTCAACATGAGGCTTCAATTTTCAAGCAACGCTAATGTTATATGTTTTGCTAATGTGAACAGCACTATGCTGTCCATTGTATCATTTGCATAGGTGTTTGAGGGGCGTTTTTAAAGGCCTCTCAAACGCCTGCTTTTAATGCCAGTGTGAACCTAGCCTAAGGTGCAAAATGCAGCAAGGCCTTCTATGACTAATGTTTGCTATTAATTGTTTATAAACCTTTTGGTTTCCTATTTGAGCGAAATGAAACCAGGCACAAGCAGTGTGAAACACCTAAGGCCCATGTCACACTAGTGAACTATTCATTGAAGGATACTTACCAGCCACAGTTTTGCTAGGAAAGGAAAGCCTCCACCAAAGTTCTTACAACATGGCTTCCTAAAGGTTGAGGATTTTTGGACTCTACCTACCTAGAGAGTTGCAGACACAGAATGGGTATACAGAAAAATTAAAAATAGTCTTCATTTAACTGTTTAGGGTCATTTATTTAAAAGGTAGTGAAGCCTGGATCAGGGCTTAAAAAAAACGTTGTAAAAGAAGTGCGGGAATAAAAACCAAAAAGCATCCATACTTGCCTAGATGGCTGCAGCATTTATTCGCTTTCGTCCATTCCTACCCCCCCCCCCCTACAACAACTGAGAGATCAAAGACTGATCAGTTCTTGGTGACTGTCAGTCACCGCTCTGTGCTCTGCCCCTCCAGCGCTCATTGGAACACCAGACTATGGAGAGGGTGAGACTGGCTGACTCGGGCTCAGTAGCACGCTGAGCCAGCTGCCGGTTGGGCATCTGGCTGTATCCCAACATAATTAGGCACACAGAGCTTGGACCAGCTATGTGCCTATATTGACTAAACATGTGGAATATGGTCATGCTATGTGGTCTAAGGTGACCAGATTTGTAAAATTAAATTCCGGGACATATTTTTCACTAGTAATGGCGGCAATCAGCGACTCTGACCGCCGCCTCGCAGCCTGTCAAGTCTTACTCACCGGGCCCCCGGCTACTACTGGGTGGGGATCGGAGGAAGAACACTCCGCCAGGGAAGGCAAGGAGATAAGCAGGCAGGCGGCTGGCCGGGACTTGAGCCAAGGCAGAAGAACATGCGAGCGGAGCTGGATGGGCATGCACCCGAAACTGAAGAAATATTCCCTCCGCTCCGACCAGCACATGATCATCAGAAAGGGGCACAGATAATGGAAAAGAATACACCCCTCTAAGCTAGTAGGAGCGGCGGAGCAGGGGGGGGTTAATTTAGTATTATTATTTTTTATTCTGCACTGACTGTCTTTGAAATTGCCCCAGCCCCTGTTCAAATCCAATCCGGGGAAAAAAACGGGGACAGACTTGGTCCGGGGACTGTCCCCTGAAACCGGGGATGTCTGGTCACCTTAATGTGGTCCTCACTCCTCAGCATGCAGGGGTCCTCGGAGTGGACTTCCCCCTCCAAGAAACATCAGGGGGATGCATGTGGACAGAAACTTTGTACTGTGGAAAACCTTTGTAAGCTCTCCTTGATCCAATTTTTGATAATTTGGCAGTGATTTCTGCCATCAATCACATTTAGTTTATTATGGGTTCAGCAGTTTAATGCAGTCAAGCCAGTATAGCATAATTAGTTTGAGTTACCGCACTTTGCCTTAATAAGGCAATGCAAAATCCTGTAACTCCTAGCAAACAGGAATCATCATCTCACTGAAATCACTATCATAGGCTGAAAACTAATTGGTTGCTGGGCAAGTATCCCTTGTGGAATTACAGCAAGTAATTAGTGCCCAGCCAGCACACGTAGACTTAGTAGGTACTCTTCTTCTTAATTTTTCTGGTAAAGTTTGAGCTGAAAGAGTAATTCTATTTCCAGAAACTTGCTGGTATTTGTCTCAGGTGTATTAAATCTCTGTCATCAGAAATAAACTAACAGCAATGCATTTCTTCTCACCCATTTTAGGCCCAGGGGATGAGCAGCCGGCCATATCTCTTAGAACATATTTTTAATGAAATAGAAAAAGGCATTTCATTTGAAAACTGCTCTTCTCTGTATATGGCTCTGGATGAGTTATTAAGGTTGGCAATGGAAAATGAAATGGTGAGTATCCCTGAGCCCTTACATTTTTAGGTTTTATAGAAAGCTGTGTAAATGTTCTCCTTTGGGTAATGCCTTTTAATCAGTACATGATACAGTTACAGATCTGATGTTTGAGTGATTTATTCACCCATCAGCACCGATTACAGAACAGCGAAATGGAATCTTTCAGCGGGTTCTTCCTCTGTGTATTTACAATGGCACAATGAATTGCACAAATTAGCCTGCTCTGTATGTTCCTAGAATGCCTTTTTAACTTTTTTAAATTACTTAAAGTATCAGCGAAGCTAATCCTGTTGGGTCATAAGGGAAACAAAAGCTACCATTGTTTCTCAAATATTAAAGAGTAGGATTTATGTGCAGGATTGCCTTGTGGGGGGAATAGGTTTACTTTGTCAGCCACCAGTGACCATCTCAAAAAGGAAAGCTTGTTGATTTAAAAGAAAAACTATTATGGTTTGGACTTAACATTTTTTTTATTCAAGACTATGCCAAGGCATGCATCCAAATTTGCACCACTTTTTTTTTTTGTTATGCCTTTTTGAAAACCTGCAAGTATGGAAGGAAACTTTTTTTGGTCTGCCAAAAATGCACTTGGCAACAAAGTTCTGTTGTGAAGTGGCAACACACAGCATTTTGTGGACTTATGCCCCGTACACACGGTCGGGTTTTCCGACGGGAAAAAGTCAGTCGGGAATTGTTATGTCCCTTAGACACGGGGTCTCTCAGAGTGTTGCTAGCAATGCTAAAGTATCTGCTCAGCAAGTTACACACAGGCCGGATCAACTTCTTAACCATGGAAGGGTTTATTACTCACTCAGAACATGATGACTTGTTACATAGAGTCCTAATACAACAGGATTCTGTCATTACCAGATGTAATCCCTTCTGCCCATCATGCTGCTGCTGCTTCCCAGTCTCACACCCCACTCTCACTACTTCCTGGTACAGCCCCTTCCCAGCATGCATCAGGAGAAAAAGGTGAAGGGTCACACAGTGTTCCAGCACAAACATTACATCTCCTCTTTTTCCCATAAAAACAACAAAAAAAAATAGGAAAAAAATAAATAAAATAAACATAACAATAGAACAAAATACTCAACACATAAAATAACAAGGCAAGCAGGATCAGTTCAGCAAGTAGTATCTCCAACTCAGTTCTGTGGCTCCTGCATCACGTTACGAGCCCTTTGTCTCTGTTTCCTGACCTCCAAAGTGTCCCGTAAGATTTCAGTGCTTTGCCAACGAGGAGTTTGATGTCTTTGGCGGGCAGACTTACGAAGTGGCACAGCACCAGGAGGGGTAGAGGCTGTCAAAGGTTCTGGAGGGGTCAGTGGGTGTCCAACAGACAAATCAGTCTCTGCAACTCCAGGCACATGTCCGGGCTCCTCAGGAATACGGTCACCAACCGCTTCAAGAGTTGGTTGTAAACTTGTAGGATCATGCCAGACACCATGCCATATGTCACCAGTAGAGCCCTGAGTAGACTCTGGTGGTTGGGTAGAAAGAGAGGTCGGGTTTGTTTCTACTGGCAGGCAAATGCGCTTTCTCAATTGCGAAAGGTATCTTCGAACACAAACGCCATTCTCCAGGCGAACAAGGTACATTCGTTGTCCAAGAGGTCCATCAATAATGCCAGGAAGCCAATGAGGCAAAACTCTGTAGTTCCGAAACCATACAAGATCACCAGCACGGAATCCAGGACGGCCTGGCGGAGGAGGTGTCGGTGACTGTTCCTGTGGACAAACTAAATCCAGTTTGGTGCGGAGATGCCTGCCAAACATAAGAAAAGCTGGGGACAGCCCAGTAGTAGCGTGTTTTGTGTTTCGGTACATGGTCAAGAACTCCAGAAGCTTCTCCTCTGACAGTCCAACCTGGTCCAGAGTGGACAGTAAGTGCTTCTTAAACGTCTGCACAAACCGTTCTGCCAGCCCATTTGAGGCTGGATGATAAGGAGCTGTTTTGTAGTGTTGGATGCCTAAGCCACTGAGGAAGGATTGAAACTCATGCGATGTAAATTGAGTCCCATTGTCCGAGACTATGGCTGTTGGCAAGCCATATTGAGCAAAGAGCTTCCTTAAGACTAGAATGGTAGCAGCTGAGGTAACAGAAGGCATTTGAAAAACCTCCGGCCATTTTGAATGTGCATCTACCACGATCAAATACATTTTACCCTGGATTGGGCCAGCAAAATCAAGATGGAGTCTTGACCACGGTTCTGTCGGCCATGGCCAAGGTAGCAGGGTTCCTTTCTTTTGGGGTCACTGAGCTTGACAGCACCCAGGACATTGAGCCACATAATCTTCAATTGCTGTGTCCATTTGTGGCCACCAAACATAGCTCCAGGCTCGCTGCTTCATGCGCACCACACCAGGATGGCCCTCATGCAGTATCCTTAGCATGGTTGGTTGCAAATACTGAGGTATAATCACTCTGTTGCCCCACTGTAGGCAACCAGCATTAGTCACAAGCTCACATTTTCTGGCAAAGTACGGACGAAATTCACCTGGGACTTTCTCTGGCCATCCAGCCTGAACATATGAGAATATCTGAGAAAGGACGGGATCTAGGACGGGATCTGTGACTGTATGTCTGGCAATTAAGGAGGTGGACATGCAGGATTTCGGCCTGTGTATTTCCACTATGCGTACGTCTCTTGGTGAGTGGTCTCCAATTGGCAATCTGGAAAACGCATCTGCATTGCCATGGGCATCATGGGAGCGGTATCTGATAGAATAAGTATAAGCTCCCAAGAATAAAGCGTACCTTTGTAAGCGAGATGCGGTTGTTGTAGAAATTCCTTTCTGAGGGTTCAGTATTGACAACAGAGGTTTGTGGTCAGTGATAAGTTTAAACTCCCGACCATAGATGTACGTATGAAATTTTTTTTGTGGACCATACAATGGCCAAAGCTTCCTTGTCTATCTGGGAGTAGTTTTGTTCTGCTAAGGTTAAAGACCTGGAGGCAAAAGAAATGGGGCGCTCTGTGCCATCTGGCATGACATGGGAAAGCACAGCACCCAGTCCATAAGGCGAGGCGTCACAAGCCAAGGTGACGTGTTTCTTTAAATCATAGTGGACCAGAACTCGAGAAGACAGAATGAGTTCTTTAGAAAACCGAAAAGCTTCTTCACATTTGGCTGTCCATATCCATTTAGCTCTTGCATCCAGTAAGCGATGTAATGGGTAAAGCTGGTGTGCTAGGTTCGGCAAGAAACGGTGGTAGTAATTTAGGAGGCCAAGGTAGGACCTGAGCTGTGTGACATTCTGGGGAGTAGGGGCATGGGTAAGGGTTTAACCTTTTCTTCAGTAGTGTGTAACCCATGTCGGTCCACAGTGTGGGCACAAAATTCCAGTCGAGACTTTAGAAATTCGCATTTTGAAAGATTGACACGTAAACCATACCTTTTGGCGTCTCTCTAGCACAGCTTCAACATTCTTTCTGTGTTCTTCATCAGTGGGACCAGGGGCTTAGAGGCCAGCTTGTCTGGAGAAATTAGGTCTCTGAGAGTGCCATATGCAGCTTGACCCAATATTGTGAGGAAAACTGCAACTTTCTTTTCTGCAGCCACACTATTTGCTTCCATATACTGCTCCAGCCTCTCCACCCAGGAGCTCCATGATTCAGCAGCAGGATCAAATGGTTGAATAAACCCTATGAAGGCCATGTGTGCTAAAATCCACAATCCTCGTCACCACTGTTATGTCCCTTAGACACGGGGTCTCTCAGAGTGTTGCTAGCAATGCTAAAGTATCTGCTCAGCAAGTTACACACAGGCCAGATCAACTTCTTAACCATGGAAGGGTTTATTACTCACTCAGAACATGATGACTTGTTACATAGAGTCCTAATACAACAGGATTCTGTCATTACCAGATGTAATCCCTTCTGTCCATCATGCTGCTGCTGCTTCCCAGTCTCACACACCACTCTCACTACTTCCTGGTACAGCCCCTTCCCAGCATGCATCAGGAGAAAAAGGTGAAGGGTCACACAGTGTTCCAGCACAAACATTACAGGAATCCCGACGGGGGAAAAAAGAGCCAGTTCTCCTTCTTCTTTTTTTTTTTTTTGCCAGTTTTTCCGTCGGGAAAAACTCAGATGGAGCATACACACGGTCGGGATTCCCGGCCAAAAGCTCTCATCTGAGTTTTTCTGATGGGAAAACCGGCCGTGTGTACGAGGCATTAGTGTTGCAAACCCTGCCCAATGTCTTTTACTAAACCACTAAAACGCTCCTAATCTCGGAAGTCCAAAACTTTGCTCTGTAATCCATAAGAACTGTAGGCTGTCTCGGATAACGCAAAAGTGTAAAGAGGGCCCAAGGCCGGTCTAAATTTCTGAAAAGATCTTCTTCTTTTTTTTTTTTTTTTTTTTTGCCTTTACCAATCGGATATAACAAAAAGGGGTGTATTTACTAAAGACAAAGCCTGCACTTGCACCCATTTTTCCCCAGAGGTTAGTGAATGTTGTTAAGCTTTTCTTATGTAAAGAATGCCCAATCAGGTGCAAGGGGATAAAAAGTGCTTGCTTCCACATGATTGGGCAATGGAAATCGGCAGAACTTTACCACATTCGCTAAGCTATGGGGAAAATGAGTGAGTGCATCTGCACTTTCAAAGTGCACAGTAAATGTACCCCAATGTTTCCAATGGTATATTAACCACTTCAATACAGGGCATTTATACACCCTTCCTGCCCAGACCAATTTTTAGCTTTCAGCGCTCTCACATTTTGAATGACAATTACTCAGTCATGCTACATTGTATCCAAACAAAATTTTTACCATTTTGTTCTCACAAACAGAGATTTCTTTTGGTGGTATTTAATTGCTGCTAGGTTTTTTATTTTTTGCAATATAAGCAAAAAAATAGAAAATTTTGAAAAAAAAAACACTTATTTAGTTTCTATCTTAAAATTTTGCAAAGAAATAATTTTTCTTCATAAATTTGGGCCAAAATGTATACTGCTACATATCTTTAGTAAAAATAACCCAAATTAGTGTATATTATTTGGTCTCTGTGAACGTTAGAGGCTACAGGCTATGGTGCCAATCATTGAAAATTGATCACATCTGATCACACCTGATGTACTGACGGCCTATCTCATTTCTTGAGACCCTAACAAGCCAGGAAAGTACAAATACCCCCCAAATGTCCCCTTTTTGGAAAGTAGACATTCCAAGGTATTTAGTAAGAGGCATGGTGAATTTTTGGAAGTTGTAATTTTTTTCCCACAATTCTTGGGAAAATTAAGAATTTTTTTAATTTTTACACAAAATTGTCATAACACGTTAGTTCTCTCACACAGCACATGCATACTTACAATGACACGCCAAAATACATTCTGCTGCTCCTCTTGAGTATGGCGATACCACATGTGTGAGACCTTTACACACCCTGGCCACATACAGAGGCCCAACGTGTAAGTAGCACCTCCAGGCATTTGAGGAGCAGAAATTACACATCTCATTAGATGACAACCTATCACATTTTTGAAGGCCCTGGAGCACCAGGACAATGGAAACGCCCACAAAATGACCCCATTTTGGAAAGCTAACACCCCAACGTATAATATGAGGCATAATGAGTCTTTTGAATGGTTCATTTTTTTCCCAGAAGTTTTTGGAAAATGTGGAAAAAAAATTAACACTTCTTCTTCTTTTTTTTTTTTTTTTTTTTTTTTTTTTACACAAAGCTGTAGATTTTATAAGATATTTCTAACACATAGCATGTATATAGCAAAAATGACACCCCAAAATACGTTCTGCTACTCCTCCTGAGTATGGCAATACCACATGTGTGAGACTTTTACACAGCCTGACTACATACAGAAGTCCAACATCCAAGTAGCACCTCCAGGCGTTCTAGGAGCATAAATTTCACACGCAAATTCCTGCCAACCTATCACATTGTTGAAGGCCCTTCATATTTCTAACCCATAGCATGTACTGTACATACCAATTACAAACCAAAATATATTCTTCTGAGCAAAGAGTAAAGAAAAGATTACCTGCGGTTTTAGTAGTGCAGTGGTCCATAGAGGTGAGCAATCGGTCCAGGTAGCAGGCGTATGTGGTCAGCAGCAGCGAAAGGATCGTCCATGCAGCAGGCAGGAATACTGTCCATAGTACATGCAGAAGGCAGAAATACTGTCCATAGTACATGCAGCAGGCAGAGATATGGTTAGTTCAGCCAGAGTATTGGTCCAGGCAGCAGGCAGGACCATCAAGTTTAGGGCCTCGGTCAGGAAAGAATGGGGACAGGGGTAGAGGCTTCTCCCACCCATATCGCTTTGAAGCCTCCAGGCAACCAGACCCGGTTCTGGGAACACAGAAAAACAAAAACTGGTTTTCTCAACTCAGAACTCTATTCTGGAGCCCCTCACATATGTGAGACCCCCTGTGTAGCAGGGTGAAACATCAGTCCAATGGGCAGGCAAAAACATGGTCAACAAGCCGAGGTCAGTGCAGGTAAAAGGCAGAAATAGACGGTAGGCAGAGGCATAGTCGATACAGTCCAGGGTCAGTTCACGTGAAAGGTAGAAACATGGCGGATAAACAATACAGATGGCAGGCAGAGGCATAGTTGATAAACAGGCCAGGGTCAGTTTAGTTGAGGCACTAGGTTGGTTGGTTGAGGCAGCAGGGAAATAATCGGCACAGAAATTGAAACCGGGGAAGTGGCAGTCTTATAGAAATTTGGGATAATTTTCGAGAGTGTGATATCGCTTGTAGCATTGTCCGATACATAGGCCAGGTTGGGAGGGACAGTCGGGACAATGGTAACTGGTGTCTTTCCTAATTCCACTTTTGCTGCACACCCGACATTTTTTTTGCCGTCTTCTTCCAGTTGCTGATGGTGGGATATGGTCAAGAAAATGGCACTCATGCAGTCTGCTGACACAATCGGAGCAAATGCTTTATGGGGCGGAGCCTTGCTGATCAGGGCAGTAACAACATTTTCAATAAATCTGATAAAGGGGATGGGCATTTCTGTTGATTTGATAAGTGACGTATGCATTATAAAGGGCCATATGGAAGAAGTATATTGCAACTTTTTTGTACCAGAATATAGACTTTCGTGTTGAAAGATGGGGCTGCAGCATTTGATCGTTTAAATCCACCCCCCCCCCCCATGAACTTATTGTATTCGTTGATACAGCAAGGCTTTTGAACGGTACCGCGTCTTCTGTGAAGTTCCACCGAGGTGTCATTGTGGATCGTGGACATGATGTAAACCTCTTTCTTATCCCTCCACTTCACGGCCAACACTTCCTCGTTCCTCAGGCTTGCCGATTCCCCCCTTTTGTAGCCTTGTGGTGACTAAACTCTGTGGCAAGCCTTTCCTGTTTTTTCTTGAAGTACCACAGGCCAAAGTGTCCTTCAGGAATAGGTGGCGAAAAAGGGGCAAACTAGTATAGTAATTGTCCATGTATATATGATGCCCCTTTTGGAGGAGTGGGAATGCCAACTCCCATACAATTTTCCCGCTTATTCCCATATACAATGGACACTCAGGGGGCTGGAGCTGGGAGTCTTTGCCTTTGTACACACAAAAGGCATTCACATATCCAGAGGAGCTCTCACAGAGCTTGTTGAGCTTCAAGCCGTACCTCGCTCTCTTACTGGGAATATACTGCTTGATTCCCAGCCGGCCTGTGAAATGGACCAGGGATTCGTCCACAGAGATGTTCTGTTCCGGGATGTAAAGTTTGGCAAACCTCTTATTAAAAAAATCTATTAGGGGGCGAATTTTAAACAATTTATCAAAGTCTGGATGATTTCGCGGGGGGCACTACAAGTTGTCACTGAAATGCAGGAACCGCATGATCATGTCAAAGCGGGACCTGGACATCACAGCTGAAAAAATTGGCATATGGGTGATGGGCTTTTTAGACCAATATGAATGAAGTTCATTTTTTTTTTTGTAAGCCCCGTGTTCAGTGTAAGACCTAAAAACAATCTAAGCTCCTCCCATTGTTAGGGGTCTCCATTCGAAACGGCGGGCATAGCATGAGTTGGGGTTGTTTTGTATGTAATGACGAGCAAAAAGATTTGTTTGGTCTAAGATGCTTTAAAGGAACTCATCAGGGAAAAAAACAAAAATCGATTTCAGAGAAACCTTCGGTGTTGGCCTGCACACCTGGCTGTTGTGTGAAAGGGGGGATTGTGGCTGACCCTGTGCTAGAAGGCAGCCACAATGGGTTGGCCAAGGCGTCCGGAAGATGGGTTTGGGCCCTTCTTCCTCGGCGTGGAATTCCAGAGCTTGTACTGGACCTTTCCTCCTGGGGTCTAGCAGCACTTATAGTGGGCCTCTCCTCCTGGGGTCTAGCGCCGTTGGCATTTGCTGATTGGCCATTGGGGTGTTTGGCGCTGCTGGTAGCTGCCTGGAGTTGAGACCGTCTTCTTTTTGGCCGGACTACTTCCTCCTCCGATTCGGATGTACTGCTTTTGGGGGGCTCGTATTGCGAACCAGAATCGGAATCAGAACTGTACTGGGGCGGTGAGAGCTCCCCGCTGCTCTCATCGCTCTGGGTTAGCATTTGGTATGCCTCTTCTGGGGTGTATAATCTTCTGGACATGGTGGCTGTATTACAGGGCTGCACGACAGGGTCTAATTGGCTGTACGTCAGCTAGAAATTGGCTGTGCATCAGGCACTGCTGGGCTCACGGGACGGGTACTCCTGATGGGGGGTGACGGGTACTCCTGATGGGGGGTGACGGGTACTCCTGATGGGGGGGTGACGGGTACTCCTGATGGGGGGGTGACGGGTACTCCTGATGGGGGGGTGACGGGTACTCCTGATGGGGGGGGTGACGGGTACTCCTGATGGGGGGGTGACGGGTACTCCTGATGGGGGGGTGACGGGTACTCCTGATGGGGGGGTGACGGGTACTCCTGATGGGAGGGGTGACGGGTACTCCTGATGGGGGGGTGACGGGTACTCCTGATGGGGGGGGTGACGGGTACTCCTGATGGGGGGGGGGTGACGGGTACTCCTGATGGGGGGGAGACGGGTACTCCTGATGGGGGGGAGACGGGTACTCCTGATGGGGGGAGACGGGTACTCCTGATGGGGGGGAGACGGGTACTCCTGATGGGGGGGAGACGGGTACTCCTGATGGGGGGGAGACGGGTACTCCTGATGGGGGGGAGACGGGTACTCCTGATGGGGGGGATGGTTACTCTTGATGGGGGGGGAGACGGGTACTCTTGATGGGGGGGGGAGACGGGTACTCTTGATGGGGGGGGGAGACGGGTACTCTTGATGGGGGGGGGAGACGGGTACTCTTGATGGGGGGGGGAGACGGGTACTCTTGATGGGGGGGAGACGGGTACTCTTGATGGGGGGAGACGGGTACTCTTGATGGGGGGGAGACGGGTACTCTTGTACTCTTGATGGGGGGGGGGAGACGGGTACTCTTGATGGGGGGGAGACGGGTACTCTTGATGGGGGGGGAGACGGGTACTCTTGATGGGGGGGGGGAGACGGGTACTCTTGATGGGGGGGGGAGATGGGTACTCTTGATGGGGGGGAGACGGGTACTCTTGATGGGGGGGGAGACGGGTACTCTTGATGGGGGGGAGACGGGTACTCTTGATGGGGGGGAGACGGGTACTCTTGATGGGGGGGAGACGGGTACTCTTGATGGGGGGGAGACGGGTACTCTTGATGGGGGGGAGACGGGTACTCTTGATGGGGGGAGACGGGTACTCTTGATGGGGGGGAGACGGGTACTCTTGATGGGGGGGAGACGGGTACTCTTGATGGGGGGGAGACGGGTACTCTTGATGGGGGGGAGACGGGTACTCTTGATGGGGGGGAGACGGGTACTCTTGATGGGGGGGAGACGGGTACTCTTGATGGGGGGGAGACGGGTACTCTTGATGGGGGGGAGACGGGTACTCTTGATGGGGGGGAGACGGGTACTCTTGATGGGGGGGAGACGGGTACTCTTGATGGGGGGGAGACGGGTACTCTTGATGGGGGGGGAGACGGGTACTCTTGATGGGGGGGGAGACGGGTACTCTTGATGGGGGGGGAGACGGGTACTCTTGATGGGGGGGGAGACGGGTACTCTTGATGGGGGGGGAGACGGGTACTCTTGATGGGGGGGGAGACGGGTACTCTTGATGGGGGGGGAGACGGGTACTCTTGATGGGGGGGGAGACGGGTACTCTTGATGGGGGGGGGAGACGGGTACTCTTGATGGGGGGGGAGACGGGTACTCTTGATGGGGGGGGAGACGGGTACTCTTGATGGGGGGGGGAGACGGGTACTCTTGATGGGGGGGGAGACGGGTACTCTTGATGGGGGGGGAGACGGGTACTCTTGATGGGGGGGGAGACGGGTACTCTTGATGGGGGGGGAGACGGGTACTCTTGATGGGGGGGGAGACGGGTACTCTTGATGGGGGGGGAGACGGGTACTCTTGATGGGGGGGAGACGGGTACTCTTGATGGGGGGGGAGACGGGTACTCTTGATGGGGGGGGAGACGGGTACTCTTGATGGGGGGGGAGACGGGTACTCTTGATGGGGGGGGAGACGGGTACTCTTGATGGGGGGGGAGACGGGTACTCTTGATGGGGGGGGAGACGGGTACTCTTGATGGGGGGGGAGACGGGTACTCTTGATGGGGGGGGAGACGGGTACTCTTGATGGGGGGGGAGACGGGTACTCTTGATGGGGGGGGAGACGGGTACTCTTGATGGGGGGGGGAGACGGGTACTCTTGATGGGGGGGGAGACGGGTACTCTTGATGGGGGGGGAGACGGGTACTCTTGATGGGGGGGGAGACGGGTACTCTTGATGGGGGGGGAGACGGGTACTCTTGATGGGGGGGGAGACGGGTACTCTTGATGGGGGGGGAGACGGGTACTCTTGATGGGGGGGGAGACGGGTACTCTTGATGGGGGGGGAGACGGGTACTCTTGATGGGGGGGGAGACGGGTACTCTTGATGGGGGGGGAGACGGGTACTCTTGATGGGGGGGGAGACGGGTACTCTTGATGGGGGGGGAGACGGGTACTCTTGATGGGGGGGAGACGGGTACTCTTGATGGGGGGGGAGACGGGTACTCTTGATGGGGGGGAGACGGGTACTCTTGATGGGGGGGGAGACGGGTACTCTTGATGGGGGGGGAGACGGGTACTCTTGATGGGGGGGGAGACGGGTACTCTTGATGGGGGGGGAGACGGGTACTCTTGATGGGGGGGGAGACGGGTACTCTTGATGGGGGGGGAGACGGGTACTCTTGATGGGGGGGGGAGACGGGTACTCTTGATGGGGGGGGAGACGGGTACTCTTGATGGGGGGGGAGACGGGTACTCTTGATGGGGGGGGAGACGGGTACTCTTGATGGGGGGGGGAGACGGGTACTCTTGATGGGGGGGGAGACGGGTACTCTTGATGGGGGGGGAGACGGGTACTCTTGATGGGGGGGGAGACGGGTACTCTTGATGGGGGGGGAGACGGGTACTCTTGATGGGGGGGGAGACGGGTACTCTTGATGGGGGGGGAGACGGGTACTCTTGATGGGGGGGGAGACGGGTACTCTTGATGGGGGGGGAGACGGGTACTCTTGATGGGGGGGGAGACGGGTACTCTTGATGGGGGGGGAGACGGGTACTCTTGATGGGGGGGGAGACGGGTACTCTTTATTTGAGGGGAGGCAATTTGGGCACAGTACTGACAGACACTGTAACTCTAAGTCACTGTTCGGATTTCTCCTTCTCACACAGGATCGATGTGTGAGGAGGAGAACCCAGAGACAGCCGTTGGAGTCCTCTTTGTTTACACTTGTGACCGGCTGTGATTGGACACAGCCGGTCACGTGGTAAAGAGCTAAATTTCATTGGCTCTTTACACAGATCGGGGCTGGGCATTGTCCAAGGGACGAGCCTCGACCCCGGTCCCTGCACTCCACGCCCCGGGGGGCGCGCACGAGCGGCGTGCATGCCGGACCAATGCAAAGTGACCGGCTGTCATTGGAAACAGCCGGTCACGTGGTAAAGAGCCAAATTTTATTGGCTCTTTACCCTGATCGTGGACGGGCTGTGTCCGAGGGACACGCCTCGTCACCGATCGCCGCGATGCGGGCCACCAGGGACCTGCAGTAGCGGCGAGAAGGGCAGGACGTCATAGGACGTCCACCCGGAGGGAGAAAGGGTCCATGCCGGCGTCATTTTACAATGGCCCGGTATGGAAGGGGTTAAACCGAACAAAAGGGAGAAAATAAGGGAAGTTCATTGTTAGGATTTACAAACACTTTACACCAAAAGCAGAGAAATGGTTAGACTAGAGCGTATGACAGCGGCATACATACAGAAGCCATATTTGTGCCAGACATATCTGCTATTGGCCCAAATGCCGGAGTGAGCAAAATTTTAGGGCATTCATGTATCGCTCTAAAGTGATAAGCTGTAAGACATTTTGGAGGGTTGCTACTGGACAATTTTAGGTATTGCCATTTCAGCGACTTTTTACTTGATGCGGCATGATCTCCTATTTCACCAGAAATAAATGTGCATTATATTGTGTTTTATGTGAACTAAAATAAATTTTTGTATTTTTACAAAAAAATACTTAGTTTGATAAACGGTTGCGCTTATACTGTGTGACCAAAAAAAAAAAAAAACTGCCACCATTTTATTCTACAGGGTCTCCACTTTTGGACAATATATATTGAAAGGGAAGGGGGTTGGTTAAGTAATGTTCAGGCCTAAAATGTACATACAGTTGTACTCAAAAGTTTACATACCCTGGTGATTTTGGTCTGATAACATGCACACAATTTGACACAAAGGGGTTTGAATGGCTATTAAAGGTAACCATCCTCACCTGTGATCTGTTTGCTTGTAATTTGTGTGTGTGTATAAAAGGTCAATGAGTTTCTGGACTTCTGACAGACCCTTGCATCTTTCATCCAGTGCTGCACTGACGTTTCTGGATTCTGAGTCATGGGGAAAGCAAAAGTATTGTCAAAGGATCTGCGGGAAAATGTAGTTGAACTATCTAAAACCGGAAAGGGATATAAAAAGATATCCAAGAAATTGAGAATGTCAATCAGCAGTGTTCAAACTCTAATCAAGAAGTGAAAAATGAGGGGTTCTGTTGAAACCAAACCACGATCAGGTAGACCAACTAAAATTTCAGCCAAAACTGCCGGGGAAATTGTTCAGGATGCAAAGGAAAAACCCACAAATAACTTCAGGTGAAATACAGGAGACTCTGAAAACGTGGTGTGGCTGTTTCAAGATGCACAATAAGGAGGCACTTGAAGAAAGACTGGCTGCATGGCTGAGTAACCAGAAGAAAGCCGTTACTATGCAAATGCCACAAAGTTTCCCGCTTACAATACGCCAAACAGCACAGAGAGAAGATTCCAACCTTCTGGCACAAAGTAATTTGGAGTGATGAGACCAAAACTGAGCTTTTTGGTCACAATCATAAACTCCACAAGGCCTATGATGAAAGGTACGGAGGTGGATTGCTGATGATTTGGGGATGTGTGCAATACAAAGGCACAAGAAATTTGGCCAAAATTGTTGGCAAGATGAATGCAGTATGTTATCAATAAATACTGGAGGAACATTTGCATTCATCAGCCAGGAAGCTGCGCATGGGACGTACTTGGACATTCCAACATGCCAATGATCCAAAACACAAGGCCAAATTGACCTGTCATTGGCTACAGCAGAATACAGTGAAAGTTCTGGAGTGGCCATGTCATTGATAAAGGGGGCAATACACGGTATTAAGAACTGGGGTATTTAAACTTTTTTTGATCAGGGTCATTTGGGTAGTTTCTGTGATTGATCTAAAAAGAGTAAACGGTTAATTGATAATAAATGGCTTCAGCCAAACGCTAACCATGAGTGAATCAAGTTTTTTTGTTATTCATAGTCTCTGAAAAATGGCCAAGAAATCATAAATTCTGCCAGGGTAAACTTATGAGCACAACTGTATATCACGGGAGGTAAAAAACAAATCTTTAGCAGCAAAAGTGACACCCCACACTCCCAACAAACAATACCCCACCCCTTAATTGATCCTTGCAGCCACATATATGGTCGGAGATGGGCTTTTAGATTATACGTTTTTTTAAAGATTTGTATCTGGTTTCTGACTTAAGTTGGCCACACATTATACAATTTTCTTATTCAGTTTCCTTTTAGATTTACCTTAAAGTATGTAGTGCAAGGGCCTGCCTGTTTTGCATACAAATTGAAAGTGTTTAGGTTTGACCTCCCATATTTGGTTTTGGTAGATCTAAAGGAAAATTGTAGAAGAAAATTTGTATAATGTATGGCCAACCTTGGGTGTATGTGTAAATTTCAGCTTAAGCATGTGAGCACTGTAAACAGGTTTTGTCTCCTTTCATCTTCCAGGACAGCCTCTGAGACATGGGGTTCCTCCCTCTGGGACAGGAAACGCGTTCACCCAAACTTTTTTAAGACGGTCCTCTAGGCCGCCGCCTCCTTTTTTTTTTTTTTTTTTCCCCTGCTGGACGGGAAGGGAGCACGTAGGAACCTTAGGGGAGCTCCATTTCTCAGGGCTAGCCTGGGTGAGCCCCTGATGTTGCCTTCTCCCCAGCCTGCATGTCCCTCTGACCATCCAGGGAGGAGTAGGACTGCAGGTCCCACCGCTGCCATAGCTCGGGGAGAGCAGAGCCCCTGTCGAATTTTGCAGCGCTATCGCAGGAGCAGACACTCATGGGCATTTGTCTGTTTGGCTTTTAGGTTAAAGCCCATGACAAGGCCGAGATGCAGCCTCCTAGCAGGTGTATGCCGTATGTGCAGCAATGCTGAGCACCAACTGGGAAAACCACTTTGCCCTGAGTGTTTTAGTAGCCTGGTCAAGGACGATTCAGTTATGGCGTGTCATAACATCCTTCTGTCTGTTTTAGGGACAAAATCGCATCCACTTTTCAATAATTTAAAAGTTTAATGGATAGGCTGCAGGGTCCCCCTACAACCCTATTTAGGGCCGCCAGTATGCCTTTGCTGTTGGAGCCCAGTCAGGATTGTGATGGGGAGGACAGGGAAGGGGAACCTGGGTCACTGGCCTCCTCAAGCAGACTCCGGTTCTGAAATAGAGAGAGGATGATTCCTCCAGGGGGTCCAGTTACAGGCTCTCTGGACAACCTAGGCGACCTGCTTAAAGCGATCTATGACACGTTGGAGATCAGAGAGGTGTTGGTACAACTTTCAAAGCATGACCTCGTGCACAGAAATCAGGGTATTCCCCATACATAAATCTCTGGTGTCTATCAGGCTGGAGTGGGAGCACCCTGAAAGGAGATTTAGAAAAAACTGGGGGTGTTGGGACAAGGGAGCCCCAACAGAAAATTTTGTAGGTGTATCAACCACAACAACCATCAGCTCTATGCAAAAGACTTCATAGTATCAAAAACAGCTCATCCAAAATGGTTGTTGAACATCCTAAATGGGAGAGGGATTCCTCCAGAACATGTGAAACACACACTAAAAAACATAAATGGAAAATACAGTGCACTGTTGGGTATGCTAAAAATCAGAGTGGGATCGACAACCCACCCTCTCAAAAAGCTGAAAATGAATCTACCCCTATAGTCCAGACATGTAGACAAGTCAAAAATTGCGTGTTAGTGATCATGGGGTACACCAAACTGAACATAAGCTTATGGAGCAATAGCGCATCTAAATGGTATAGGCTGATATAAAATACTGGCAGATTCCACTGGGGAATAGTCCAAAGACAGCTGGGTGTCAGTAGTCAGTATCTATACACCCATAGCAAAAAGATGATTGAATATGTTGGTCATGAAGTTCATTAATTACAACATAAAACAGATGAAATACCATCCACTAAGTTTTTTTGCTATGTGCAATGTATACTTGTTCAAAAAAGGCTGTAGTCCAAATGGAGAAAGCTGATGCTATGCAGCAACCATATGGATTCCCAGCGGGACAGAGTGCATCTGCAGACTAGAACTTAACGCCATGGATGGTACGCTAAAGGGACTTGAGAGCTGTTGCTCGGGGTAAGCTTACCCTTCCTGTAGTCCAGATCGGGGGTGCAAGGTATCAAAACCCCGGGTGTCCTCCCTGGTTTCTGTTCTGTCCTGTGAAATGATATCCGCGACCTACACACTTGGTGTGTTGTCCTGAAAGGACCGGTCTAGCTGAGATACAATGCTTTGCGCTGTATGGATCAGTATCGGTAGCTGGTGCGTGCAGAGTCTGGGACTGGCCAGCACGAGCGGCGTCGAGTCACGTGGTTTCTCTCTGGTTATTTTAAAGCTCACAGGACGTGAGCAACGTTGATCCAAGACATCAGTCCTGAATGATAGTCAAGCAGATACAGTGGATGTATCATGCCACCGGGGGCAGTGTCAATAGTCCCGCAATCCTCACCGACACGGAAAGCTGAGCGGTGGGGGTTCAGATAAGATTTTCAAAGCATGACCTCGTGTATCGGGGTCTAGTGCACAGAAATCCAGGGTATTCCCCATACATAAATCTCTGGTGTCTATTGGGCTGGAGTGGGAGCACCCTGAAAGGAGACCCTTCTCGGGCAGCCTCAAACGCAGGTTCCCTTTTTGAGAATGAAGCGGCCCATTCATGGAACAAGATCCCAAAGCTGGATGCGCCGCTGCCCAGGGTTTCTAAAAAAGACAGATATGGCCTTCGATGACCTAAGGTCCCTTATGGACCCCATGGACAGAAGCAGGGATGTGCTTTTTGCGTAGGGCCTGGGATGCTTCTTCCATCAGCCTGAAGCCAGCCCTAGCAGCCACTTGCGTTGCCAGGAATTTGGAGTTCTGGTTAACTCAATTGCAGTCTCCCATATCAGCAGGCACATCTATGCAGCAGCTGCTTAAATCTTTTCCATTAGTGTTCAAGGCGGTCGGCTTTCTGGCAGATGCCTCAGCGGAGTCAGTTAAGCTGACAGCTAGGTCTGCAGAACTGTTAAACTGCAAGAAGGGCATTATGGTTCAAGGCTTGGACAGGGGACGCAGCATCCAAGCTTTAAACTTTGCGGGTTGCCTTTTTCAAATGATTCCCTGTTCAGGGTTGGCCTATAGGAGGAACTGGAACGTACCCAGGACAAGAAAAAGGCAATCCTGGGGGGAAAAAAAAGGTAGAGGGCAAATGTTTTTTTTTTTTTCAGAGTCACAGGCAGCAGACCCAGCAGGAGAGAGAGGGCCGTCCCAAAAAGCACTGGACGGGACACTAGGGGTGAGGAAGAGGAAGTATCTTCAAGCCTCCACAAAGCGCCAATAACTTCCATCTCCCAGTGGGAGGAAGGTTGGGGGACTTTTTCCCACAGTGGGCCACAGCGAGTCTTTTTAGGGGAGCTGATGGTTCAACAGGTGCTCACGCAGTTTCCCCAGGGGGAACGCTTCCAAGGATTTTACTCCCATGTATTTTTGGTCAAAAAGCCCTTGGCAAATTCAGTCTAATCCTGAATCTCCGTCCACTCAACAGGTCCTTGAAGTACAAACCCTTCAGAATGAAGTTCATCTTCACGATGACAAACCTTTTGTTTCCAGATTGCTTCATGGCAACAGTCGATCTGATGGCAACAGTCGATCTGAGGGATGCATACCTCCATATCCCGATACACCCAGGGTTCCAGAGGTACCTCAGACTCGTGATCAGGATAGGCTCTGAGGTTCATCACTTCCAATTTTGGGCACTTCCATTCGGCCTGGCATCCTCTCTGAGGATTTTTACGAAGGTCCCTGCAGAATCCTTGGCTCCGCTGCGCATGAAAGCCATTATGGTTATACCCTACTTGGACGATTTCCTGTTCATTGCCAGGTATTATCAGCTGTAGAAGGACCTTCAAGAGGTGCAGGATTTCCTGTCTCTTGGATGGCTGATCAACAAGGACAAGGAGGTACGATATTTGGGCTACGCGATCTCCTCAATCGGAAGAAAAGTCTGTCTCCCACAGGAGAAATCGAAGATGGATCAGGCTGTGGCATAGTTACAGATCCTTCGGCTGGGGGGCTCACTTGGACAACATCCTGGCTCAAGGGGTTTGGTCTTCAGCAGAAGCCAGGCGGACCTGGATCAGAAAAAACTACTGGCAATTCAGAAGGCACTGAAGGCTTTCCAGTCGCTCCTCAGGGGACATCACCTCCCAGGTTCGCATGGACAATGCGGCAGGCAGCAGTCGCATAAATAAACAAGCGGGGGGGCAGGAGCCCTTCCCTGCAATGTATCACAGGCAAGATTTTTGTCTGGGCCAAACTAAACCTGGCCACGATAGCTGCCATCCACTTACAGGGGACCCAGAATTCTCTGGCAGATTTCCTGAGCCGCCAACAGATGAGAAGACGTGCGGTCTTGGTGCCGACCAGATGTTGACCTCTTTGCCTCAGGGGGCAACAAAAACGTAACCTAGTTCTTCCTGCATCCACACGATCGCGCCAAAGGAATAAACGCCTTTGCGAGCGCATGGGCGTTAAGGCTTTGCTATGTCTTTCCCCAGGTAATACTGATCTCGGCACTGCTGCAGAAGTTCTTGAGCGAGTCTCCTTCTCCCGGTGAGGGAGGATTGAATCTCACAGGGTCCAATCCATCACCCTCACATAGCGACCCTCAGACTAGCAGCGTAGTTTTGAGGAACAACTCTTAAAGTCTCGGGGGCTCTTGGAGAGAGTGTAAAAATTATACTAGACTGCCACAAACTGATAACTAGGGCCAAGATATGGAAGAGGTTAAATTCCTGGTTAAAAGAACAGGGACAAGTGCAGCCAGACATTCTGGCAGGCCTGGACTTTTTCTAAGTGAGAGCAGAGCTAGCAGTGGCGGCTGGTGGTTTTTTGTTTGGGGGGGGGGGCCGTGGCAAACACCCCCACCCCCCACGTGGTACTTACCCCATCGGCATCGGGCAGGGGATCAGGCTGCAGTGGGCATCTGGCAGCGTCTTCTGTCTCTTCACTTCTGAGATCACGGCTGCTTGTGCTGTGCGTCTCCTCCCCTCCTCCTAGGCATCCAATAAGATTGCCTGTCATTTCAGCCAATTGGGAAATGGGTAACAGGCCCGCGTGTCCTGATTGGCAGAGAGGTGATTCAATGTTTAAAGCGAATATTCATTTGCTTTTCTAACGCACCTGGGTGGGCTCCGAGCGCAATGCTCTGCTCTGAGTCCACCCTATTTTGAAGCCTATAGAGCAGGGGTCTCAAACTGGTGGCCCTCCAGCTGTTGCAGAACTACAATTCCCATGAGGCATTGCAAGGCTAAACAGTTACAAGCATGACTCCCATAGGCAGAGGCATGATGGGACTTGTAGTTCCGCAACAGCTGGAGGGCCGCAGGTTTGAGACCCCTGCTATAGAGCCTATGGCTCTAATCGGGTGCTTAAAAAAAAAAACCCTGCCGCTGTATTTCAGGCACTCAGCGTCCTGTAAGGGGCCGGACGCATGACTAGTCCTTTGATTTTTACTCCTTTGAATTCTTTGAATTTCCTGAACTCTTTGAATTTTTTGAACTTGCCACCCTATTCGTACGTGGTTGCCCTCACCTTTATCTGTTTTTCCCCCCTGGGAATTTCCCAGGTGAACCACGTGATTTGATGACCCATCATGGACCCATTCCTGGGTCTGTGTGTGGGTGGATGGGGGGGAACAAAACTTGTATTGTTGTTCGGTTTTCCTTACCTTCTATGTGGGTATGCTATGCCAGACATTTATAGTTTTCCTTTTTATAATTACTATTTATGTATTGTCTACATCATGACTAATTTTGAATTACTAATGTATGTACATACACATGCCTTCTTTGTTCTTTCTTTTTTCCACTATATACATGGAAACACTTTCTGTTATCACCACAAGATGGTGCTATATTATCCTTCAGCAGCTATGGCTCTTGATTGGCTAATGAGCACTATTTAAATCGAGCATTTCTTACTGCTGACACATCCAGATGAAGTGACTTGTGTGTCACAAAACGCGTCATGTCCGACGAGAACCAGAGTCTGGGCTAGCGCCACCATCTTTCCATTTACTCTGAGATCCCCTCCGTTAATATTGACCGTGTCTATTGAGGGTTGCTGGAATTCCTATTTTGCCCCCGGTGGCTGGACACACTTACTGCATTTTACTTTACCTGATTGGAGTCTGTTGATTCAAGTCTCCATACTAACGCCGGTCACGTCCTGTGATCTCTGAACTCGCCGGAGAGCGATCCCGTGACTGGACGCTGCCTGCGTTGATTGTCAGAGGAGACTGCGCTCATACCGGGTGGACACATCTACTGAACTGTCCCTTAACAGGATAATATATTCAATGTGCAAGTTGTAGATATTTCTACAGTATAACCCAGTGGACTTCCGCAATCTCGGCAGTACTTTGACCGGAAATCTAGGACGGGTAAGCCTATTCTGAATAACTCAGCTTTTCAACCCGGCTCCTACACTACTATATTCTGCACTTACATCTGTAGATGCTTCCAGCCTTATCTGACATTTTTTTTGTTTGTTGCCCCAAACTTGCAACATTTCTTTAAAGGCAAATTATTCCATCAGAATTTGTTCCCATTGCACACAGATGACGCACAGTGGGTTTACCACATCAGTGTATGCAATCAATGAACTCTTTTGACTCAAGTACCAATCACCTGTTTTGTCTAGGGTGTATCCATACTGACCACTGACACCTTGGTGTTTTATGGACTACTTCTGTGATGAAGCCATCAGTATAGTATCAAAACCCTTTTTTCATCCAGGTATCAAATTGTTCTTCAGTCTATATTCAGATGTATGCTTCCCATTTTTTCATTTGACACGTTGCTTTTTTCTGACCTAATCATGTCCGGACAATAGGGGTTATTTTTCTCAGGGTCTTGGGGGGGGAAAAGGGTGGGGGGTTGCCATGCCACTCTGGTTTTTTAGTTTATTTAACAGTGCACTGTGTTTGTTTTTTTTCCATGTATGTATATGTTGTGATTTACATATTCTGGAGAAACCCTTCTCTCTTTTAGGATGTTTTACAACCTTTAGATGAGTTGTGATTTTTGATTAATTTTTTTGCATTTAACAAATAAAGCCTTTGCATTAAGCTGATGGATGTTGTGGTTGATTCACCGATTAAATTTTCTGTTGGGCTCTCTTGTCCGAACATCATCAGGTTTACTATAGTTAGTCTTGTTTACAGGAGGATCCCGTTTTATATTTAACGAATCAACCCATCAGCATAAGCAGGAGGTACCCCATCGGGAATCAGACATTTTACCGTTTTTTCATTCCATTACATTTTTGGATCAACTTTTGATCCCTTCTGTCAGGATCCTTGGGGTTGACTTTATTGTTGAATGTGGTTTAATTTTTTCCAGTTCCTTTTTACAAGTGGGTTAATTTAAGGCCTAGTCTGGCGTGGCATACATACCCGGTGATGATTACGACAGTGAGATAAGGGCTACCTTTGATGACACTGATAGGGCCAGAGCTGACGACACATGATGATATAAGACCACTGTTTAGGGAACACAAACTAATACGATCATTAAATTGTAAATGGGACATCCTGTCACTGGAGTCATATGTGCATAGGGGTATAGTCCCACGTGGCCTCCGTGAACGTGTCGTGCCAGCTGCACAATTACACACGGATACATTTTTGGAAAAGTGGCAAAAATAGTGCATCAGTCATGGGATTGAGGTAATGAAACTGATCATTGAGGAAGAAAAAGATCAATTAGCGACACTGCAACAGGCAATATCTGAGAGCGGACAAAAACTTGAGCCCTTTAAGGAAAGCCCAGATTTTGAGAAACTAAACGACATACTTAAGAGGGAAATAGATAGGACTCAAAAAAAACCTTAAGGCAACTAAACACACTAAGTTTCGGCGTGATTTAGATGACTGGGCTAAAGGGGAGATTTTTGATCTAACCACCAAAGGGCATAGAGGTAGGTCACGTCAGAGAAGACCTTATTCTCAATCTGGCACTGAAGCTAGCACTCAATCCTCAGGCAGGAAAGAAGACACCCCGCGTTCCGTTTCTTTTTTAGACAAAGAACTAACAGAACAGGAAGGTCCCCCACTAACCAAGGGGATCCTAAATGGAGACAGACCAGGGGGAACAGGAGGCGGAAGGAATCAAGGAAGGGGAAACATCAATCAGAGAAACGATCAAGAAAAGTCAGACGACGTCGTTGGATGTCTTTAGACTCTGATGCTAGTCTGAAAGAGGACATGAAAGTGGTTAATTTATCTGACTTCACTTTAGAACAACATCATATTGATCTAAGTTGAGGTCTTTCTTTCTCGCCTTCAGCAGATATGAATCACTTTGAGACCTTTTAAAGACCTAAACCTGTTCCTCAGAGTCTTTTTCAAATCACTTTATTCAGGTAAAACTATACAAGAGACCTCTCCAGATTTAATGAACTCTGATGAACAGTTGGCACTTCGTAATCTGGAATCCTTACTGGAGGAGGGAGATCCCTCCTTCAGTGACGAAGACCATGACGAATCAGAAACTGCCAAACGTAAAGCAGCACTAAGGATTAGATCTACGAATATGCCTCCAATTTAAGAAGAATAAAAGACTTGGTGTCTTCCTTGACCTAGTCCAGGAAGATTTACTGAAACTTAATTGGCATACCAAACCTACAGGTAATCTTATCCAGTTAGAGCGTAAGGGTTTGGAGGATTTAAGAAAGGCGGACACCGTAGTCATTAAACCAAGTGACAAAGGGGGTAATGTAGTTCTACTCTTTGCCACCATGTATGAAAAGGAGGTGTTGCGACTCCTCTCTGACCCCCTAACTTATAAAAAATTGGAATATAATCCCTTTAGCCACTTGGCTCTACTCATTAATGAGAAGCTTAAGTGGGCAGCAGACGAAGCCCTTTTGTCTAAAAGAGAACTTGAATATTTAAAGGTGGAGGATTACAACATCCCCACCTTTTTATATTATCCCTAAGATTCATAAGAGTAGGGAGAATCCACCTGGAAGACCTATAGTGTCAGCCATCAGGGGTCCCCTGGAAAGACTAGGCAAGTATATTGACAGTTTAATTAAGGATTTGGTTAAACAGTTACCCTCATATGTTCGAGACACGGGAGATGTGTTCAAACATATTAAGGACATGACTATTCCAGAGGGGGGCACTCCTTGTAAGTATAGATGTTGAGTCACTCTACACATCTATCCCACACGAATGGGGAATCCATACAGTCCACCATTTCTTGGAACAGAGATTCCCACAGATGGCCACGCAAAATGAATTCATCCTGGAACTGCTAGAACTAGCGTTAAAGAATAATTTCTTTCAATTTGCCACCAAATTCTTCCAGCAGCTCCAGGGAACCTTGATGGGAGCCCCATGGGCTCCATCATACGCCTGCCTACATTTTGGATGGTGGGAGGAGGACACTGTGTTTGCCTCTTCACTGTACCTCAGCCACGCACGAGCCTGGCTGAGGTACATTGACGATGTATTCATGGTCTGGACAGGCACCCCGGTGGAACAGATGCAGTTCATGAAAGAGCTGAACTGCAATACACGTAATTTGCATCTGACTTTTGTTTCAGATCCAAATGAGATTTATTTTCTGGACCTGAAGATAAGTGTCCATGAGGGGATGCTCATTACCCAGACCTTTCGGAAACCATCAGCTGCCAATACACTCCTCAGGGCAGATAGCCACCACCCTGCTTCTCTTAAGTGGGGTATACCCGTGGGACAGTTTCTCCGAATTCGGAGAAACTGTTCCAACGAAATAGACTATCAAAGGGAATCTGAATCCCTATACCAACGCTTCAGAGAGCGTGGATATGGACACAGAACCCTACGCAGGGCCAAACGAGTTGTCAATAGACGCTCACGCAATGAGCTTCTACAGCCAAAATCGAATTCACAGCCAAAGCCAGAGGGAATGGTAAGATTCATTACCCCCTTTGGGATGCAATGGCATCAAGTCAGCTCCGTACTTGCTGAGCATTGGCACATATTTACTGGATGTGAAGTACTTGGGGGGGATAGTTGGTGATAAACCTCTAACAGCTAAGAGAGCTAAGAATCTCAGAGATGAACTGGTCTACAGTGAATACAAGTGTCCAGTGGACAGAAATTGGCTAACTGAGATGCCACGCACTACTGGCATGTTTGCATGTGGACATTGCGGCACATGCAAATACATAGAAAAAACAAAGATATTCGGAGATTCATCTGCCAAGGAGACCTTTTGAGATCAAATCATTCATCAACTGTAGTACATCCAGAGTTCTCTATGTAGGGAAGACAAAACGCCAACTTAGGGTAAGATTTGCAGAACATCTTAAAAGTATTCGCCTTAAAGCCACCCCTATTGCTCAGCATTTTTTGAAATATCATAATGGGAAGACAATGGGACTCCAAGTTAAGGGTTTTTATGCACTTAACCTCTCGGAGAGACGGGGAGACTTTGATTCGGTATTAATTAAGAATGAAAAATCTTGGATATTCAGGCTCCAGACAATTCAACCCAGGGGCCTAAATACCGAACTTAGCCTTAGAGTTTTCTTGGAGCCCTGACATATTGATTTAGTCCAGGGAATTCTGAGTTTTTGAATTCTTTGAGTCCTTTGATTTTTACTCTTTGAATTCTTTGAATTTCCTGAACTCTTTGAATTTTTTGAACTTACCACCCTATTCGTACGTGGTTGCCCTCACCTTATCTGTTTTTCCCCCCTGGTGAACCACAGTGATTTGATGACCCATCATGGACCCATTACTGGGTCTGTGTGTGGGTGGATGGGGGGAACAAAACTTGATTTTTCGGTTTTCCTTACCTTCTATGTGGGTATGCCTTGCCAGACATTTATAGTTTTTACTTTTTTATAATTACTATTTATGTATTGTCTACATCATGACTTATTTTGAATTACTAATTTATGTACATACACATGCCTTCTTTCTTTCTTTCCCACTATATACATGGAAACACTTTCTGTTATCACCACAAGATGGTGCTATATTATCCTTCAGCAGCTATGGCTCTTGATTGGCTAATGAGCACTATTTAAATCGAGCATTTCTTACTGCTGACACATCCAGATGAAGTGACTTGTGTGTCACGAAACGCGTCCTGTCCGACAAGAACCAGAGTCTGGGCTAGCGCCACCATCTTTCCATTTACTCTGAGATCCCCTCCGTTAATTTTGACCGTGTCTATTGAGGGTTGCTGGAATTCCTATTCTGCCCCCGGTGGCTGGACACACTTACTGCATTTACTTTACCTGATTGGAGTCTGTTGATTCAAATCCCCATACGAACGCCTGGACGCTGCCCGCGTTGATTATCGGAGGAGACTGTTTGCGCTCATACCGGGTGGATACAGTGCAGCGAGGCATAAATCTACTGAACTGTCCCTTTTTTTTTTTTTTTTTTTTTTTTTTTAAAGTGGTTGTAAACCCAGGTAAATTTATTTTATTTTTAAAAAAAAAACACCTGTAAGAGAGCCATAATGAGCTATTATGACTAGCATAATAGTTCATTATGCATCACTGACCTTAGATCGGGGCCCCCGAAGCCGTCCTCGTCTCCCTCTCCAGCCGCGTCCATTGCTGCGGCGATAGCCGGAAGATTACTCCCGGGTATCGCCTCTCCAGCCAATCACAGCGCCGCTCCGGCGCTGTGATTGGCCAGAGCGGCGAAGACGTCACTCCACATGCGCGCGGGAGCAGTCAAATCCGGCTAAGCCGGATTTGTGAATGTGATTAACCCTGTAAATGCACCGTTGTCTACGGCGCGCATGCGCCGTAGACATCGGTGCATGTCTTTTATTGCAAATATCTCCTAAACCGTGTAGGTTTAGGAGATATTTCTTGCACCTACAGGTAAGCCTTAATCTAGGCTTACCTGTAGGTGCAAGTTGCATAAGTGGGTTTACAATCACTTTAACAGGATAATACATTCAATGTGCAAGTTGTAAATGTTTCTACAGTATAACCCAGTGGACTTCCGCAATCTCTGCAGTACTTTGACTGGAAATCTAGGATGGGTAAGCCTATTCTGAATAACTCCGCTTTTCAATCCGGCTCCTACACTACTCTATTCTGCACTTACATCTGTAGATGCTTCCAGCCTTATCGGACATTTTGTTTTGTTTGTTTGCCCCAAACTTGCAACATTCTTTAAAGGCAAATTATTCCATCAGAAATTGTTCCCATTGCACACAGATGACGCACAGTGGGTTTACCACATCAGTGTATGCAATCAATGAACTCTTTTGACTCAAGTACCAATCACCTGTTTTGTCTAGGGATATATCCATACTATCCATACTGACCACTGACACCTTGGTGTTTTATGGACTACTTCTGTGATGAAGCCATCAGTATAGTATCAAAACCCTTTTTTCATCCAGGTATCAAATTGTTCTTCAGTCTATATTCAGATGTATGCTTCCCATTTTTTCATTTGACACGTTGCTTTTTTCTGACATAATCATGTCCGGACAATAGGGGTTATTTTTCTCAGGGTCTTGGGGGGGAAAAGGGTGGGGTGTTGCCATGCCACTCTGTTTTTTTAGTTTATTTAACAGTGCACTGTGTTTTTTCATGTATTTTTATGTTGTGATTTGCATATTCTGGAGAAACCCTTCTCTTTTAGGAAGTTTTACAACCTTTAGATGAGTTGTGATTTTTGATTATTTTTTTGCATTCAACAAATAAAGCCTTTGCATTAAGCTGATGGATGTTGTGGTTGATTCACAGATACATTTTCTGTTGGTCTCCAACATTTATTTAACGAATAAACCCATCAGCAGGAGGTACCCCATCGGGAATCAGACATTTTACCCTTTTGTCAACTATAAGGCTGCTTTCACACTGAGGCGCTTTGCAGGCGCTATTGCGCTAAAAATAGTGCCTGCAATGCGCCCTGAAAGAGCCGCTCCATTCTATTCAGTGTGAAAACCTAAGGGCTTTTACACTGGAGCGTTGCGCTGGCAGGAGGGTAAAAAAACTCCTGCCAGCCACATCTTTGAGGCGCTGTAGGAGCGGTATAATTACCGCTCCTACAGCGCTTCTGCCCATTGAAATTAATGGGGGTAGCACCTCCAAACTGCCCACAAAATGCTGCAAAGCGGGGAAAAAAAACCAACGGTATATCGGTGCTAAATATAGCGCCGCTATACCGCTAGCGCATCCAGCGCTTCAGTGTGAAAGTAGCCTAAAGCTTTGAAATCCTCCATTGCCAGATGACTCAGAATGACGATTGCAGAGGCATACAGATTGGCAGGTAGGCAAGCACCCTTAGTTAATGCACATTCGACCAGGGCGGTGTCAGCTTTGTGGGCAGAGAGGTCCGGTGCCACTCCAGATGATATTTGCAGAGCGGCCACTGGGTCTAACTATTCCAAGTTCGCAAAGCATTATTGCCTGGACCTGTTTTCTGGTAAGGAGCAGGCATTTGGGCAAAAGGTCCACCAGGCAGTGGTCCCGCTCTAACAGGGTAAGTTTCTTGCTCATCATCTCAGAGGCTGTCATGGAAGACAAAAGGAGAAAACGAGTTGGACTTACCGGTAACCCTTTCTAGGAGTCTTCCAGGACAGCCTGGTTTCCCACCCAGGTTTTTAGCTTGTACACTTGGTGGGTACTGTTGTTCTGCTAGTGTGTCTTTTTTTCGCTACTGGAGGATTCTGGAGGGGGCCTGGAGGATCACCTTTAACCACTTGTCCCCCGCCCACTGTCAATAGACGGCGGGCGGAGGATACTCTCGTTCTGGGAGGACGTCATATGACGTCCTCCCTTTAAAACGAGCTAGGAGGCGTGCGCGCGCCCGCCGCGTTCACAAGGCCCCGGTGCGCGTGCCCGGCGGCCGCGATTGCCCGGGAAACGAGCAGGAAAGTGGGTCTCTGTGTGTAAACACAGAGATCCACGTCCTGTGAGGGAGAGGGGACCGATGCTGTGTCCCTTGTACATAGGGACAACCATCGGTCACTTCCCCCAGTCAGTCCCCTCCCCCCGCAGTAAGAACACTGAGGGAACATATTTAACTCCTTCCCGCCCCCTAGTGGTTAACCCCTTCCCTGCCAATCACATTTATACAGTAATCAATGCATTTTTATAGCAGGGATCGCTGTATAAATGTGAATGGTCCCAAAAATGTGTCAAGTGTCCGATGTGTCCGCCGCAATATCGCAGTCACAATAAAAAATCGCAGATCGCCGCCATTACTAATAAAAAAAAATGCTATAAATCTATCCCCTATTTTGTAGACGCTATAACTTTTGCGCAAACCAATCAATACGCGCTTATTGCGATTTTTTTTTTTTTTTTTTTTGGTAAAAAAAAAAAATGTAGAAGAATACGTATCGGCCTAAACTGAGGAAAATTGTATTTAAAAAAAAAAAATGGGTATTTATTATAGCAAAAAGTAAAAAATAGTGTTTTTTTTTCCAAACTGGACGCTCTTCTTTTGTTTATAGCGCAAAAAATAAAAACCGCAGAGGTGATCAAATACCATCAAAAGAAAGCTCTATTTGTGGGAAAAAAAGGACGCAAATTTCGTTTGGGAGCCACGTCGCACGACCGCGCAATTGTCATTCAAAGTGTGACAGCGCTGAAAGCTGAAAAATGGCTTGGACAGGAAGGGGGTTTTCGTGCACAGTAGAGAAGTGTTTAAAGTTTGGATGAATGTGTTTCCTGTCCCGGAGGGAGGAGTCCTATGTCTCAGAGGCTGTCCTGGAAAAGTCCTAGAAAGACTTAATGGCAGTGGCGTACCAACTGGGGGGTGGGAGAGGCAACTCTGGATGCCACACGTGTGTGTGTGTGTGTGTGTCAGGCCAGCAGACATGCCCAAGTTAAGTGGTGACAGCGTGATGGGCTCAGGCAGTGCATCGCTGGGGCAGGGAGAGCCCAGGTAGGCGAGCTGTGATGGTGTGGGGGTGCCCGGGCTGGGTGTGGACCGTACCACTACCCGGCCAGGTGACAACCAGAGCCGGCCGCCGGATTGACAAAGCGGAGCAAGACTCAGGAGAAAAAAGACACTCTGTGTAATGTAAAGGGGTCTAGAGCTGCGGGGGAGGGTGTAATGTAAAGGGGCCCAGAGGTGCAATTATGGAGAGGGGGTACACAGTAGTGATGAAGATATTGGGGGATGCATGGGGCACAGTGGGGTGTTTTTGCATTTTAATGTGGGGGGGGGTGTGCACCGATTTCAAAAAGTAGTTTGTGTACTATTTTTTGCGATTTCGGGCTGCGATTTACATTGACATCTGTGCAGAAATCTGCACAGATGTCTCTGAAATTGGCACTGGCAAGTGGGAGTGAAATCGTGCAAGTTTAGCTGAACTCGCGCGGCTTCATTTCCGCAGTCCAGTGTGAAACTGGGCTCAAGGTTGTACATGAATAAAAACTGACCATTGTAACCATTTTGGTGGATAGTTGGTTGTCCCTCCCACTTTTGCTGGTTGAGACCGACAATTCCATAAAGTAGCAGTTCCCCTATTAGTGGTTATCTGTCCTGGTCTGGACCACCAGGTTGATCCTCAGTGCCCTCGTCTTAATAGTGCCAATTACATATTTTACTTAGCCCTTGCTTCATCTAGTCTAGATTCAGGCATTGATTCCTTCAGATACACTTTTGTAGAATTATCTCCACATCTGTTGTACCTCTCAGTGGCCGTTGTCCACCCCTTAGTTAAACTGCTTTTGGTTGTTGTGACTGTTTAAGAATTCCCTCCATGTACGAAAAGGAAAGTACTATTTTTGTACTTGCTATGCTTGAGGTGATTGTAGCCAGATTAGTGCACTTGGAACAGAACGGTTTCTATACTTACTATTAAACCTTTTTTCATGAAGTCAGTTGAGGCTACATGTATTCTAAAACTAGAGGTGGGGCGGGGGGAATAATTACCAAACTTTAACGCATGTTACCACTTCCTATACTGGAAAGTGGGGATCACAAGTTTTATCGCCATACTTTGTCATGATCTTGCTGGCAGTGTTTACATCAGTAGCATGCAAGTTCGGTACTGTAGACTGAACCCCTCCCGAGCGCATATCAAAAGAAAAGTCATTGGAACTGCCATTTTCCTTGACTGTCGTTTTTAGGGGTTTGAAGTTGTATATTTGTTTTTAATCTAGTAATTAAGGTGTCCCTAAACCCTTTAAAACTATTTTTATATGGATGATCAGCCAATGCAGCATTTAAAAAAACAATCTATAAGACAAATCAATATAATTGTCCCAGTTGGCTTTATTCAGTGCCATGTACCCTGGTCCCGTGACATCTAGAGGTTTCTTCTAACTGCACTGGGAGATGGGGCTGCCAGTGCCTCTATAGGAACTACCTTCAGATAACACTGCAGCAGCAATCTCCGTTCTTTTACAATAGATTGGCAGCAAGGCTACATGTAGGCTCCAGGAGCTGCTGCCAATCACTGTGACTCTGTTGCCAATCACTGTGGCAGTACCTGCCCCTCAACCCTTGCAGTGTGTCACATTAAGCATATGGTGAGAAGAAGCCATGCAAGTTGACACCCTTTTCATGTGAGGTGAAGAACCGGGAGGCATCGTCACCCAACATGCTGAAGCTGCCCCTCGAGCCAACAAAATAGTCATGTGGGGTTGCTTTCAGAGGGTGAAGGAGGCAGTGGATTGCTTCCTCGTGGGTCCTGGTGATGCATGTGCAATTTAGAGTGGCAACACAACAGCCAGTGGATCTTCTGTTATAGCACAGATAGTAGGAAAGCCCTTGAAAATGTCAGGATCAATCAGGTAACTGCTAATTATGCAAAAATATACAGAGAGCCTACCCTAAAGAAGAACTTAATTTAAATATTCAGGGACTGCTTGGCAACCAGCAACTGTTAAGACGGTGAACACTTTGATGATAAGTATGTAATATCCGATGTGTGTGTGTGTGTGTGTATAGTGCAGGAGTCTGTAAGGCAGAGTACAAGGGCCAGGAGTTCCACAGTGAGTTCAGGATTAGGAATACATAAGAGTGCAGAGGTCAGGGGTGTGTATTGCAGAGTGCTGCAGTCAGTGTTGGGTTTGGGAGTACATAACAGACAGAGCAGGGGTCCGGAGTAATTAATGCACAGAATGCAAGGTATAGAAATGTGTAATGCATAGTAGGGGTCAGGAGTCCGGTATGTGCAATGCAGTGTAGGGGCCAAGAGTCCAAAATCCCCCTCCCCAATTCATTTCACTCTTTCAGACAAAAAACTACTTTCCCACTCCAAAAAGTTCAGCACTAATCTGCATGCTCACCTCCAATCATTTTCTCCCAACAGAAATTTCCTCTCCGCTCCCAGCACAAATCCTGCCCCCTCCCAGCACAAATCTTCCACCTATTAGCTCAAATACCCACTTCTAGCACAAATGTCCCCCTCCATGCACAATTCCAGTGAAGGATTGGAGGTACCCCCAGCACAAAATACCCCCCTACCCTTCAATCACTCTTCCAAGATTAAATCCTTCCCCACTAGCACAAATCTTTGTTAGCTGCACCCCCACCCTCCAGATTATTGTGCTCCCAGTGCAGTTTTCATATCTCAGATCGGCATGGCTCACTGAAGGGGGTTATCCCTCTTTCCGAGCTCCTCCTCCTGTTGTGTCATGATAGATGACAGAGCTGAGGAGGAGCCAAGGGAAGCTTCTCTTGGTTCCGATATGTATTCTTGTGACCGTCGGCCAAAAACAAGATGCCAGCTTCTGCAGAGGGACTGATTGCGGATCCAGGCCCACCCCACAGAAGATGCAGGGCATGTATCCTGGGTGCCCAATGCTAGCGCCCACCCAGCGAGGTACTTTAGTGGAGCCAAGTGCCAGAACTTGTTCTCGCACTGTCCCCTGTGTGCTTCCAACCCTAGTCTTCAGGACTCTAGCATGGTTGCTGTAATGACCATACCCCAGAAATGTTTTTTATACTTGTCCAAATATCAATCCAGTACATAAACAGGACCTTGAAGAACTCGCACTGCAGCTGGAAATATCCCCCTGCCCCCAGGGTACCATGTGTACATTGCTCTTATCCCCATTAAAACTTGTGCTGTGGTTTGAAAATAAAATTACATTTTTATTACTTTCTGTGCTGGCTGTAGCTCCATCCCGGACAGAAACCCAAGTTATGGGTGTTCCTTGCCATGAATCCTGGTGCCTCCTCTGCTTCATTTGTTACGATGAAAAGGCTGAGTCTACAATCTCCCACAGCCCCCTCTCCCTTCAACATCAGGTACTACTGTAGTCCTCCTCCCCTCTGAACTAGCTGGCAGCTGGGGAGATTGCAGGCTCAGTCTTTTTTAAAAGTAGCAGAAGAGGCATGGCTGTAGATAAGGGTCTGTGGGAAGTTGCTGGCTTAGCCTTTTATTTGTACAAATGGTGCACAGGAGGCACACTGATGCATTGAAAGGAGGGCTGCAGATGTTCTGTCTGCAGCATTTGGAGGAGGCAGGGGCTGTGCAGGCTCTGTCTGCACTGCCCCCTGTGCTCTGTGCCGTCAGATGCCCATCTTCTTTGTCCTGCATTGTTGGATGGGGATTGGAGGGCCTACCTATCCAAACCATAGCACTGATTTTAATGGGGACAAGTGGTATGTGCACATGGGCCCCTGTTGAATTTAACCTGCCTTTTTATTACCTTCTGATGAAACTTCTTTAATGAACATGGAAATTACAACTTTTCTTTCAAGTTGGTAGTTTAGTTTTAGTTTCCTACATTTTTTTCCTATGGCCACTTACCCTTCAAGTGTGACATTCTGGCAGCTTGGAGAGAATATAACTGTTGTCCATAGGGAATGCATCCATTACTATAGTGGCCCGTGTACAGAATTTCATGATGAGTTGGCTGAGACTTTCAACCAGCTCCTCCGTCTGTGCTATGTCCAGAATGGCAGCAACTGTGGTGCAGTTTGCTGTGTTACACTGGCTCTAAATTGGTGCTTCTGCTTACCTTAATAAGGTCGTTTTTTGTTTGCTTTATATTTTGTGTGTGTATGTGTGTGTGTGTGTGTGTGGCCTCTTGCATATGGGCAAAAAAAATGGTGCACTAAAAAAAAGTACAGATTGGCTTTTTTTTATTTTTATGGATATGCGAAAATGCATTCAGTTTCTTTTAAAGATTTTTATTGCCGTATTGCGTTTTTTTTAAAGCTTTAAAAAAAATTATTTTGTTTTAATTCGATTTTTTTTTTTTTGTTTGTTTTAAAGATGTTTTAAAGTGCCTGGAAATTATGGGGATGGCCCCATTATGTATAGTTACACCCCTGTAAGAATAACTAAAGGTGGTTCACTACAGCATTTCAGGAGAGCAAATAATGCAACTAATACTGCCCTGCAGGAGGATAAACCAGTTTTACACCATGCTATACCGTGCACTACTGCAATACTGTGTGTTTTGGTGCCATTTATTTTAAATGGCACCTAAATACTAAAAAACGGCTTCAATGCACCGGTGTTGCAGTCCACATGGTAGCACTTTACCGCACATTTTGGTGCGCTCCATTGGAAGATTTAGTATAGGTGTGATTTTTTTGTCTATTGTGGTGCATTGTCAGCCCATATAAATGAATGGACTGCATGAACACAACGCGCGGCTTCTGACTTGCAAGCGTGTAGGGAGCCAAAATTGTTCATCCACCATGGCTATCAACCTTTGCGTTCCATAAACAAATGATGTAATGACTGATTTAATACTTTGGTCCTCAGTCCCTGCATGTCCTCTGTTACCTCTAGGCCAAAATGGGCATCCCTTTACTAAATTACAAATAGTTTTTTGGACAGTGTCATTTGAATGGCACAGCTAATAGATGTCTTTGTACAACACAGACTGCAATGCAGACAAATCTAACAGCAGATAATGTATGACAAGCTGCAGCCATGAGCAAGGCTGCAGGTTGTGTCCATTAATAAAACCGTCACGGCTGATCTTGAGAATAATCACGGTTGGGCAGTCTGTGAAAAAATATTTGTTTCTTTTTATTATTGTTGCATATCTAAACTAAAAGAGAAATATTGGTTTTCTCATTTCAAATTTTTTTTTCAATTTCTTAAGGCAAACACATCTGAGTAAGCAATATCCTTATTCATCATACAATATTGGCATAATATAGAATACACTCATCTGTAATGAGTCACCTGTTCTTTGCTAGATTGCTAAACTGCTAACTATTCCCAAGAGATGGATACCTTCCTGTTTTCTGTACGCTAAGCGATCGAAGACTTTCCCTTTAAGCCTCCTGCATGACTAGATTGCTGCCGGCTCTGCAGAGACACTGTAAATAGTTCTGCAATTAACCCCTTCTGCGCTGCTGCATTGTAACAAATCGCCACAGCAGACCAAAGCCTCACATAATAGAGATTAGGGGATTTATGAAAGGCCATTAGAACAAGACACTCTCGCTGCACAATGATCGTATTAAATCACGTGACCTACATGTGTAACGTTTACCTGACTTTATTATTCAGTTGCCTGCTTCTATATAGCAGTAGTATGATAAAAAGAAAGAAAAAAAAATTCTGGGCTGCTTTGTGAAATGCTGTGTTTTAAAAAAAAATACAAATATTCTGTTGGGGATTTAAGTGCTACATTGAAAGCGGGCTCTGTTTAATTAGTTACTATGCAAATATGATGAGAAGGCGTAGTGGGCGAACCTGTAATAACATACACGAAACAAACAGAAGAGCTGACGGCATAATCGCATTCATAGTTGCTCCCAGGAGTATTTGAGTTTGCAGGCAGCCGGCAGTCTGACACCAGCGAAGAAGCCAGTGTGTTTAAGATGGCGTTTCCACCGTCTGTCACAAAGCAGCTTCATATCCATGCTGCTTGTATAATCTAATGCTGCAGAACTGAAAGCCATTCGTAATGCTCCCTCCAGTAGGCAGTCATACAGTCTGTGTGATGACATCACTGACAAAGCTTAGGGAGTAAGTTGATTCTGAAAGCGAGGAATATAATGACTGGTTGCCATGGAAACGTTCTTCTGAACAGCTGCTGATTTGTTGTTTGAACATAGGTTTTTACGTGCAAGATCCAAGCTCTGCGTGATAAGCTGTGGAGCTTCCTGGTCCAGTCTTTCTATGCTGTACGGCACACGGAGGGCTGGAAATTGATGAGGCCGGGCGATCAGGACAAAATACAAGCAGGTATGTCTGCACATTCCATTTCTACATGATTATAGAGTTCAGAATATGTACTGATGATGTTGTGCTCCGATTCATTCCTTTGTCAAGGTTCAGTCTTTATTGAATAGTATTTGCATGAAATATTTTTGATATGCTTTTCCTAGTTGAATTGTAATAAGATGAAGAATTGCCATAAATTTCATGCTTATTTGCACCCAGAAGAAAGAAACCTGTGCTACAGTAATTATCTGCCCCCTGATCAAATTGTTTGGTGTGGTCTGCATGATGTCTGCTTGTCTGGCTTTGCAGAGAAATATATACCATTTTCCACATGACTTAAATGAGGGAGCTATGGAGGAAGAAAGATGATGCATCATGAATATTGAATTCAGAGCTACTACTAACCACTCAAATATGAAGCATCAGCAAAATCGGACCCGTTTACTGCCAGTATCAATTATGCTCTTTAATGAAAGACCTACTAGAGCACACAAATGGCTACATGCACATTCGGTTGTTGCTTTTGTTGTTATTTGTATGCATAGGTAGTAGTGGCATGTGCAAGTCTATTGCTGAGATAGCTTTTCATTGAACAATAACTCACATTCTAGTGCAGGCTAGTAGTGTCAGACACTAATAGTAATTGACCACTGTCAACGTCTGAATAAAACCAATAGAATTACAGGTCATCCACAAAATCATTTGCACGCATGTTTTCTCATACATAATGCAAAACAGCTGATCATCTTTGTGCTTGCCACACCAGCACTGTTCATGAAACCTTTTTATAATTGCTTTTAAAGCTGCTTTATTTTTTTAATTATTTACATGCAGTGCTCATTAGGAAAAGCTTTCTTCATAAATCAGCACTTGTGCGTTAGCACTTCACATTTTTTTGCATGTATTTCCCAGAAGTCTTGCTCTTAATCCAGTATAGTAAAACACTGCTACTGCAGTGGAGGCTGCTGCTGTATGACTGACTCCTTCACTGCTGGAGGGGGTCTGTTTGTAGCATATTAAGAGGAAAAAAAAAAAACAGGTGCACCATTTCCTGGCAGCTGGCTTTTCGTAGTAAATTTCTGAAGGACAGTTGCTTTAAACAATCACATGCATCCTTTTTTTCATTCTGGTTCTGCTACACCATGAACCATGTTGTTCATAAACTGCCGTATATTGCTGTTTGTTTTTTAATAACCCATTAGGTGTATTTTTACTCTCCAGCTGCCTTTGACAAAGGGGATGATCGAAGACTTGCAAAGAAGCCCACATTTACTAGTTCCCAGGTAAATCGGAACTATATTTAGTTATGTATTGGGGAATAATGTTGTATAGAGCAAGGTGATTTACTGTTATATAGACATGGTTAAAAACACTCAGTTTGTATTGAAAATGTTTATATTGTCAAAATTATTTGTAGTATACAGGCTGTGGTGGTAAATTCATGATTTTTTTTTTTATAAGAGATGTGTAGTTTAGAGTGAACAAATACCGTAATTTCTAGATGCTGTCCCCAGATTGATATGACTTCTTCTATAAATAGCCCCTTCTGTAAATGCCAGTAACTTCCCACAAGTCGCTGCATCATTAACTAGCTTCCAGATTTGATTCATTCAAGAGGAAAGAGCACAACCAATGTATCCAATAGGACACTGAAGTATCCTAGGGCAGTTTTGTTTATTTCTGCTGATATGCTGGCAGCATCCCTCTACAGCTTGAGATGCGCTCCCAGGTAATGTTGTGGGTAATATGGAGGCACACTTGATTACTACAATTAATGTAGTAATGTATTTTGGAATAGATGATTATGTTCCAGAATTGCACAAAGGAAATGACTAAAAGTGTTATTTTGTAATATACATGGAGACATGATTGGCATGACTGGTGGCTGTTTTTTTTTTTTTTTTATATTTTTAGAGGGTTGGTATTTGAATGAGAAGCTCCTGTTTTTTTAGATCTTTTAGATTTATTTACAGTTGACCTTTTTGGGTTATTTTTCAGATGCTTTATAATAATCTGCACTAACATGAGTAATAGCACACATACAGTTGGGCTTATGGTGGTTCAGAATAACATTGCTGTGCATCTTTGGGTTAGAGACAGATCTGTTTCAATTCCACCAGACATTTTTTGTTACATTGCTTCAGCAAACAAATTTGATGTATTGCATGGCCATGTGAATGAGTGGCTTATGAGAGGAGGTGTAGATCGTGCTGGACTGACTCGATCAATCACTGCTGTAAGGTGTGCAAGGTGTGGGCAGATAGCAAGAGTTTGTTCCCAGAGGTTCGTACCCAGTTAGAGGAAAGGGTGGTGGTGGGCCCACCCTGTTAGGGCCTGGGCTGCTACCTCAGGGTACGGTCGAATCCACGTATGTTTGGGAAGAAGTCAAAGTAAAGGAGCGCCCAGTATCCAGTAAATGCAGGTATTAAAGACGTTTATTTAAAACCGCGGCAATAAAATATGGTCAACGCGTTTCGAGGGACTAAGGACTCCCCCCTCATTAGGGCTGCTGTTGAGAGTTTTTAAAGAATGGTCCTGTTGGGGATTGCTTTTGGCACAAAGATTGGCCCAATAATGTCCAAGCGCTGACACTGGGTTCAGAGGCAGCATTCCACAGAGGAATGCTGCCTCTGAACCCACAGTCAGCGCTTGGACATCTATCGGTCCGATCTTTGTAGTAAGTACAATCGCTTTTACATTTGTTCTTGTGGTACTGTTTTTTTTTTGTTTGGTGTTTTTTTTTGTTTTTTTGGTACTGTGTGTGTGTGTGTGTGTGTGTGTGTGTGTGTGTTTTTATGTTTAAAACTAAATCTGCTGCCCAGAACTGCATGTCTGGGGCATTGATCAATAAGAATTGTGCTCACTCCTGGTGCCAACAGTGAATGGACTGATAAATGCCCAGGCGCCATGATGCAATTTCTAGTCACCATGGTGCCTAGGATTTGTCGAGCCCTGCCCTATAAGCGCATCTATGGATGCTTTTACTAAAACATTACACATTCGTATGCAGGAGAGTGCTTCCTAAATGGTTACAATATCAAAAGTCACCTGTTGGCCTACAAGCCATACATTTCCTGGTTCAGAGGAGTTTAAAGCATATCTATACTAAAGCTTGACTGTATAACACATATTAGGTGGCACAATTTTAATGTGGTAAACTAATGGTTAAAAAAAAATACCTATAGCATGCAAGGTATTCTGCCCTCTCTGCATACATTTCTGAACAGTGGGGCTGAATGCTGCACCTGTACCTCCTGGGCACACTAAAACATTGTGCTTCGGCGCATAGACAATGGACTCCCCATGTTAATGGGGCTTAAGCGTTATTGGGTAGGAATTGTATTAAGAAAATTGCAAACAACGCAAAGTTGTCACAGACCAGGGGTAGATTAACTAATGGGTAAACCTGCTCTGTTAAAACCAAAGGGGGATTTCACCTTATTTATCTTTTGTGTGTCTGGTGTAGGGAGTGAAGAGAGCACTCCTCAGATTACACAAAAAAAAAAGTGGCGGGGTCTTAACCACTATCTACTATATCCGAAAAAGTTTTTGAATTCACACTTAATATGTTTGCTTGGATCCTATTTTTTCTTTTTTGCAGCAAAGTCGACCTAAAATTGTGAAGTCAACAGAACGATCAGAGGAAAGCAAGAGATATTCAGACAGTTATATTGCTCAGAGGAAGATGAAATCTGATTCATTGGGTGCTTCTGGACATACAACAAATTTAACTAGAAGTTCCTCTGGAAAGGGAAAAGATGATGACGTAAAGGGAAAGGATGGCAAGAAAGTGACCAGCAAATTATCTAAAGACCCAAAACAGGCCGAAAAGACAACTACAACGAGACCAAAACTCACTGTGAAGACCAAATTGGAAAACGGTGACCATGCAAAGACTGAAGGTTGTGCTTCCAAAGGTGATTCTGCCACTAATCCAAAGCCAGAATCCGGAAGAACAGGTGCTAGGCCCAAAGCAACAAATGGGAGTGTTAATACAACACCTAAAGTAAAGACACTGAAGAAAACTGGCAAAGATCCTGCTTCTCCTGTGACAGGTACATTGCCAAGTTTAAAATCTGCAAACCTCAATGGTGAACTTTCCAACGCTGCTTCATCTCCAGGTGAGCAGAATGCTGACCGGCCATCTGATAAGCAGTCAAATTCTACAACAGGCTCACCACAATTTACGAAGATGTTGAAAACGAATCCAGATTGTCCCAAAGAGATGGCTGCAGGTGAGCATGCATACCTAAGGTTCTGATGTCTTGTTTTTTTTCAGTGTGGTAAAAGACTTCTATGTATGGATAAACCTATGCAGTATTCCACATCTTCATCAGGGACACTAGAATCTGTGTCCCTGTGCACAAAGCCAAAGGTCCATAAAGACATGGATTGACCTGTTTGTTGTGAAAGACCTTTTTGACAAGTTTGGTCTGGATGTACTCGAGTGGTCTCAACCTTGTTGAACACTCTTGGGATAATATTGAATTCCGTTGTCCCCCCGAAGATGTTGTGGAAAGTTTTTCCTGATAGGAGTGTAGGCTATTATAGTTAATTGAGGGGCCAATACCTCATTAAAGCTCATAGTTTTGGAATGAGATGTCCAACAAGCTCACATATGTGTGAAAATCAAGTGTACGCAAACTTTTGGTAATATAGTATAGGAAGTAGAACAAAAGTCTGTTCTGCTGTTATACAAAACAGGCAAAATGAAGGAATTTAAAAGATGCTTACTTAAAGTGGTTGTAAACCCTTTACAACCACTTTAACCTACAGGTAAGCCTATATTAGGGCTTACTTGTAGGTGCTTGAAATATCTCCCAGACCTGCACGGTCTAGGAGATATTTGCAAATCGCAGTATGGCGATTCCTTCTGCGCATGCGCCAGACTTAGAAAGGGCACGCTGTGCCGTTTCTATCTCGGGTCATGAGGTTAAAGGCGGCTCATGCGCGGGAGTTATGTCACGCGACTCCGGCCAGTCACCCGGAAGAAGAAGGGCTAAGAATGGACACTCGCTACTAGCGAGGAAGACTGGGACATCGCGGGCTTCTACTGCAGGTAAGTGTCACATAATGGGCTATTATGCGATGCATAGTAGCCCATTATGCTTTACCTTTAGTAGCCCATTATGCTTTACCTTTGTAGGGAAACAAAGAGGAAGTAACACCCATCAGGGTTTACTTCCTCCTTTTTAAATCTGAGGTCATGTGACACACCAGGTCGCAAGTCTTCTTTTTTTATTTTATTTTTTTATATACTGCAGGATTTTTTTTGTTGTCCACGTCTCTGCCTGTGTAACGTGGACAATTCCTATTTGCTGTCAAGTGGCGTTGTCTTCTGAGGATCCAGAAGACTTCAGTTGAATGATGTTATGAAGAGGCAACTGGTTGGCACAGACTACTGTCCTGGATCCACCAGTAATGACCTCCAAAAACAATGCTAGCGAGTGACACAAATGTTGGAGTATTAAAAAAAGGCTTAGTGGTATTTATCTTTTTTTTTAAATAACTTGTGAATGAGTAAGAGGGTGGTAGTAATAGGAGTTGGGGAAAGCTTTTTTTTAACTGAATCAGGATGACCAACAAACTTGCCTATAAAACTTTTTGAATAACTCAGCAGATACTTGGTGCTTTTTAGACTACTGTGAGTTAGCAGTAGCTTGTCTTTGTCCATAACAGTTTACAGCTAACCCTTATTCAAAATGAAGCCCAGAGTTTTGTTTTTGAAATGGGTAAAATTATTCTCTCCTGCTGCAGTCACGCACACTTTATTCTTTATGTATATTGTAAATGGCATTCTACTACTGCAATAATAGAGGAACAAAGGAATTGTATAAAATAGCAGTTTGCACACCATTTGCATTCTGCCAAGGAACCTCTAGTTCACAAATGCTATGTGTTCTGTCAGGGTTCCTTTTTAAACTTTAACCTCCCATAATTAAATGGTTCATTTAAATGTAGTCTAAAGTTTACAAGTGGGTCATCCAAGCCCCTGATGATTTGATTGACATGTTCCCATGCAGCATGTAACATTATCCCTAATTATTGTTTCGTACAAATCAGCTGCAGTATAGTGTGAGCTCAACACTCATGTGAAATAGTGCAATAGTCATGCTTAGTGGAGTTCAAAGCTTGGGTTGATGCTAAATATGAAAAGTAAAAGAATTTAAAGGAGCCCAAAAGACATAAGGAGATGGCCAGACATGCAGGCATGGGCATACTCTGTCAGACAGAACTATATTAAAACAGATTTTCTCTTTCGTTCATGGACGGACACAGCATCTTATTCTTGACATTAGGGTATTGGCCTTCTATCAGGAGAGGACTAGGCAGAAAAGCATGTTAAGCGTTAAACATACATCAAAACTGTACAGTACCGCTCTGGGAGCGGTCCCACAAGGTACAACCCCTCTCCCTGCATCATGCAGCTCAGTGGACCTGGTTCCCTGTGGGCCCTTTGGTCCTGTGGATTTTTTTATTTTTTCTACTTTTTGATCCTGAGATCTACTATCAACTGCCGACCTGGGTGACAGGCTGGGTCCTCGATCCTTGTAGTCCCCCCAGTTTCGGCCATCGAGCATGTACCGACCTTAAGCTACGTGCTGGGTCGCCGGTGAGCTATATGCTCCGGGGCACACATATATGACCGGGCTATATGGCCGTGTCACAGTGTTTCGGGCCGACAGCCATGTTGTAACCGCGCGGACGTTGGATCTGTCAGGAATGCCTTCAGCTAGTCCACGCAGGACGGCTAAGTAGCTGTTCCCCTGCTCCAGCAGGGTGGCACGGCTGGGCATTCCCGAGGAGGTCGATTAGGGGGTTCCCACCCTCCCTTTCCTCTCTCCCTGTCCTTTCCCCCCCTTCCATTGCTCTGTGGGGCTGGGCCAGCTGTACTGACCGGGGGTCCTCCGGGGGGGTGGCTCCGTTTCCTGGCTGGGGGCTGTGCGGGGTGACTAGGGTCCGCTCTTCGTGGGGGGTGTTGTTTTGGTGCCATGGGGGGGCCTCCGCGCTGAGGCCTAGCGTGTTCTCTTTTACCTCCGAAGCGCTCGGCGGCCATTTTGGCGGTGTCGGCCCCATTTTCTTGTAGTCCGCGCACTTTTTACAGGGGCGGCTGTCTCGTAGTCTTTTCTTTTCTTGTAGTCTCGGCTACAAGTAGTCTTTTCTTGTAGTCTCGGCTCGGTTTTTGCCTCTAGCGGTAAAAACGTCCCTTCTGAATGGCGCAGTACACCTCAGGCACAAGAATACACTGCAGCCATGCCTGTTAGGAGGCATATGGGGAGAGCGGACGGCGGCACTGGCAGCACCTGGACCAGAGCGGTAAGTCCCCTGGGGTCCCTCACTCTGAGCAGCTAGGGGGGGTGGATTTGATTTTTTGCTGCCTTGCCTTGGTCCCTATGGGTGTCAGGCAAGTGCGGGTTGCATGGTGTCAGAAGCTGGCGCGTCACCTTTCCCTGACATCCCTGTGGTGGCAACCGGTGCCCTGTACCTGGGGTGCGCAGGGACGCCTTGTTGGTGGTCCTTGAGTCCTTTATTACCAGGGTAGAAGCGGTGTGCGGGCGCAAGGGGGGTAAAAACGCCCCCTCACCATCTTTGGGGTAGAGTTCTGATTCAGACTTGGGCCTTGCTGTGGCAGATGTCCCCTGCTCTGACCTGTCAGGGAATGCAACCCAGGACCTTCGGAATGTGAGGAGCTGCGTTCTCGCTTGTGTCCGGGTCAGCGCTAGAAGGCGTTTGTTGGAGCACTTATCACGGCGTGCAGGCTCCCCAATAAAATGGAGGTTACGGGCGAATGCATCTATTATGGTGTTGGTCCCTTCTGGGTCCTACAAGCTGGCCCGCACCGCTGGGAGGTTTTCCCTACAAGCTTATTGGATAAGTTTGCATGCAAATAATGAACGGCCGCAGCGTTTCAAAAAATTGCATCGCTGTCCATTGTCCCTTTGCGGAATGTTTCCTGATAAGGAACATCTCCCCCGATGGGGCCCCCTGGTATCCAGGGCCCGGCCCTTGTTCAGGGCATGAGGGTCAGCATTGCGGCCACTGTTGGCCACGACCCTGGGGTCACTGATACGTCCTTAATGGACAAGATTTGCTGCACCGTGATTTGGATAGCAAATGGCTTCCCCGGTCTTCATGATAGCGGACCAGGTGGTGCATGGCATTAAGTATGTCTGTAATGCGGCCTTAGATACAGCTTCCTGGCTGTCAAGTACCGTCAGTATCTGCGGTGGGGCTACGCCGCATGATTTGACTGGGATGCTGGTCTGCGGACCAGACGTCCAGGAAGGCTCTGGCGGATTTGCTCTGCCGGGGTTAGAGGTTTTTGGAACCTCGCTGGATGACATTATTAAAATGTTGTTTGGGGGGAGAGCACTGTGCTCTCACAAACTCAGAAAAGGTAAGGAGCCACGCCATAGGCCAGGGCCCTCCCTTTTTTTTCCGCTCACAGGCGTTTTTTTCCTCCCGCAGGTAAGCGGCCCCAGGCCGACAGGGTGCCCGCTAAGGGACTTAAAAAGGTATCCCTGTTTCTCGCAAGCAAAACATGCCTGCGAGCAAATCTGCGGCGACATGGAGGTTTTTGCCCCTGCCCGACTATGGGGTGGGGGGGGTCGCCCTCGTAAGATTGCAGCTCGATGGACCTCCCTACTTCCGACCAGTGGGTCTGTGGAGTGGTTTCATCTGGGTACAAGATGGAGTTTTTCTTCTCTTGTCCACCAAAAAAGTGTTTTTTTTTTTTTTTTCCCTCCAACCTTTATCCCCTTCTGGCTTGCCGGGCTGCCTTGTTTGGGGCAGTGCAGGACCTGCTCCTGCGCAGGGGATTGTACCTGTGCCGGCGGCAGAAAGTTTTTTTTTTTTTCAAGGAATCTACAATCTGTTTGTAGTCCCAGAGAAGGGTGGGGTCGGTCCGGTCCTGGATCTCGAGAACCTCAACAGCTTTGTGATAGCCCAAAGGTTCAGGATGGCAGCTTGTCACTTTGTGGTCGCTGCACTACATCCGGGGGATTTTTTTGCTGCCATCCTTGGACATCAAGGACGCATTTTATTGCAGCCCCCCATATGCGTCGGGCATCAGAGGTTTCTGCGGTTTGCAGTCTGGGATGAGCACTGCTAAATGGTGGCTCTCCCTTTTTGGCCTGGTGTCAGCACCGGGGGTTTCTTAAGGGTGCTCGCCCCGATCCTGGCCTTACTGAGCCAATGAGGGATCGCAATCATGGGCTGTTTGGTCGATCTCCATCTGAGAGCAGATTCTGCCTCAGAATTCGGGGTGGATGTGGCTTTCGCCAGTCTGACTGGGAGTTTTGGTTGGGTACTGAACCCCCAGAAGTCGGTGTTGGTGCCGACTTCACACCTGGAATACCTGGGTTCGATCTAGACTCCTCAAGGGCGAGAGTCTTTTTCTCCCTTTGCAAGTTGCAGACTCTTCAGGCTGCGGTACAGCGGTGGGCGTCACGCTGGTGGTGGTCACTGCGCTTTTACATGCGTGTCCTGTTTTTTCATGGTAGCTACATTCGAGGTGGTCCCGTGTGTTTAATTCCACACGCGAGTCTTGCAAAATGGAGATCTGTCGACATGGGACACATCTCCATTGTCCCTGGATTGTCAAATCTTGGTGAGCCAGCTAGTCAGGGATTCCCTGATCCGGTGGCTGAGGTCTCCGGCCTTTCAGTCCGGAAAGTCATTTCCTTTTTGTTGGCCGACACAGGGTCGCTGGACACAGGATGAACCCCGCCTGCCGATCAGGGTGCTCCTTCGGGCGTTCAGGCGGTGCCCCTCCACTTGGAAACATCCAGTTAGGATCCAGTAGGACAACGCCACGGTGGTGGCATATGTCACCCATCGAGGGGGAACAAGTCGCTCGGCTGCTGCATGCTGTCGCTCACGTCCTGCGGGAGCGGGGCAAAGATGTACTGGCTCTATCGCCCGCATACAGTCTAGGCGTAGAACTCTAGCAGGCGGACTCCTAGCAGTTGCTGGGCCGTGGACTATAGTCTCTACACCCGGAGGTGTTTCGACTCCTCTACCGGAGATGGGGGATCACCTGATGGGGATCTACTGGCTTCTCGACCCAATCGGAAGGTTTTGAGGTTGTGGCCAGGATCGAAGATTCCTGGGAGGACGCGTTTTGTGGTCCTGTGAGGACAGTCTCGGCTATGCCTTCTTCCTGAAAATACTCTTCCTCATCTGCTCAGAGTAGTGGCCGAGGGGATCCAAGTAGTCTACTTGCCCCAGATTGATTCCGGTGACCCTGGTACGCCGCTTTAGTGCGACTGGTGGCGAATGTTCCTTGGCGGCTGCCAATGCGATAGGACCTTTTTATATCAAGGTCATAATTTTCATCCTGCTTGCAGTCGCTGGCCTTCACGACATGGCTGTTGACAGTCGGTTACTAAGTGACCGTAGCCCGTCGGTTCGGTGCTTCCACCATGCTGAGGGCACGGAAGTCATCTTTTCGGATGAATTACCATCGCACTTGAAGGGCCTACATCTTTAGGTGTGGAGATGGAGTGGCGTTCACGTACATATTCGGCTTCCAGGATCCTGCTGTTTTTTTGACCGCATGGAATGGTTAAAAGACTTGCTTTTTGCTCCATTGAGGGGCGGATATCAGCCTTGGCTGGTTTCTTCCGTGACCCTTGGCGGCTCATTCACTGGTGGGTACGTTTGTCCAAGGGGTTCCACGTGCGGCCCCTCCGGTTTAATCACTGCTGCCTTGTGGGATTGAATCTGGTACCCTGGGTGTTTTCAGAAACCACGTTTTTTAAAGTACATAGAGAGATTCCCCTGTTGGCACTCTCTCGGTAAGAAGTTTTTGGGTGGATGTTACCTCTACCAGGGGGTTTTTGAGTTGGCGGCGTTGTCTTGCAAGTCTCCCTACTTACTCATCCTAAGGGATAAGGCGGTGCTGCGTCCGCAGCCTTGTCTCTACCTGAGGTTTGTTTCAGCCTTTTTATCAATATGTGGACATTGTGCTTCATCCTTGTGTCCTCGGGCCATCGCATTCCAAGAGGTTGCTTGCTTTCCTTGGGCTTGGTACAAGCTATGCGGGTGTACCTGTCTGCTACGACTCTGTTTTCGGAGGTCAGACTCACTGTGTCTGTGACTGGCCCATAGTAAGGCGGTCTCGTCGGCCACCGTGTCTCGGTGGATCAGGCAGATTGTAATTCAGGCTATGCCCTTAAAGGGCGGGCGCCTCCCTTTCCTGTCACGGAGCATTTGACCAGGGCAATGGGTGCCTCCTGGGTTTTCCGACATCAAGCGTGGGTCTCACAGGTGTGTAAGGCGGCGACCTGGTCGTCCGTTCACACTTTCACTAAGTTTTTTTACTAGGTTGACCAGCGTGCGTCTGCGGATGCCTGCTTCGGCCGCAAAGTTTTGCAGGCGGCTGTTTAAGGTTGCAACTCCTCCGTTGAGGAGCTCTGTTTGGGGTGAAGTTGGTTTTTATTGCTGTTCCCACCCCTCGTTTTTGACACTGCTTGGGGACATCCCTAATGTCAAGAATAAGATGCTGTGTCCGTCCATGAACGAAAGAGAAAATGGGATTTTTGTACTCACCGTAAAATCCTTTTCTGAGTTCATGGACAGACACAGCACTCTCCCCTTTTTTTTTATGTTTGTACTGCTTTTTGACGAACTGAGCTGCATAATGCAGGGAGAGGGGTTGTACCTAGTGGGACCGCCCCCAGGGCGGTACTGTACAGTTTTGATGTATGTTTAACACTTAACATGCTTTTCTGCCTAGTCCTCTCCTGATAGAAGGCTAATACCCTAATGTCAAGAATAAGATGCTGTGTACGTCCATGAACTCAGAGAAAAGGATTTTACGGTGAGTACAAAAATCCCATTTTTTTTTTTTTTTTTTTTTTTTTTAATCACGTACACGTGGCTCACCCAAGCATACTTATTTAAGGCTGGAAACAGACAGCTTGAATAAAGCAAGAAAATTGAATATTATTGGCGAGTTTCTGACAATGTCAGTAATTGTCATCCGGGCCTCGGCAATCAAAATGGGTGAAGACGACAAATCCTCATGAAGACATGGTGATAGCTGGGCAATAATCTCTCAGCTGCTGAGCTTATGCAGTGTGGCACAGGTTCCTCGGGGGCCCCAACATTTGTGAGCAGTTTTTATTTTTTAATCCAAAAAAATGGTTGCATGAGTTATTGGTTCTTAAATATTACTAGCTTCATGTTGAAAAATAACAGTTCCACATTTGTGTCATTAATGTATGTGAACTGATTATTTAAATAGCAGTTTTTAGTACAATGGTTCTCAACCTGGGGGTCGAATTACAATTTGCCAGGGGTCAGCAAATCCTGGGCTGTTCCTGAAGCCCGCACCGCTCTCCCATCCCCTCCCACCAGCACTGCCACTCTTCCCATCCCCTCCCACCAGCACTGCCACTCTTCCCATCCCCTCCCACCAGCACTGCCACTCTTCCCATCCCCTCTCACCAGCACTGCCACTCTTCCCATCCCCTCTCACCAGCACTGCCACTCTTCCCATCCCCTCTCACCAGCACTGCCACTCTTCCCATCCCCTCTCACCAGCACTGCCACTCTTCCCATCCCCTCTCTCCAGCACTGCCACTCTTCCCATCCCCTCTCACCAGCACTGCCACTCTTCCCATCCCCTCTCACCAGCACTGCCACTCTTCCCATCCCCTCTCACCAGCACTGCCACTCTTCCCATCCCCTCTCACCAGCACTGCCACTCTTCCCATCCCCTCTCACCAGCACTGCCACTCTTCCCATCCCCTCTCACCAGCACTGCCACTCTTCCCATCCCCTCTCACCAGCACTGCCACTCTTCCCATCCCCTCTCACCAGCACTGCCACTCTTCCCATCCCCTCTCACCAGCACTGCCACTCTTCCCATCCCCTCCCACCAGCACTGCCACTCTTCCCATCCCCTCCCACCAAGAAGTAAAGCCTCGTATACACGACTGGTTTTCTCAGCAAGAAACGACAAGAAAACTGCTGGGAGAGCTTTCTTGCCGAGAAAACCGTTCATGTGTATGGTTTCTTGTCGAGATAACTGCCGGGAATCTCGACGAGAAAAATAGAGAACTTGCTCTCTATTTTCTCGTCGGGATTCTCGTTTTTCTCGTCTGCCTTTTTTTTCCCGACGAGAAAACCGGTCATGTGTATGCTTTTCCGAGTCTTAAAAAAAAAAAAAACGTGCATTCTCAGAATCAAGTATGAGACGGGAGCGCTCCTTCTGGTAAAACTAGCGTTCGTAATGGAGATGGCACATTCGTCACGCTGCAACGAACTGAAAGCATGAAGACTGAAAAGCGCGAATCGTCTCTCCCCAAACTTTTACTAACACGCGGTAACACGAGATCAGCAAAAGCAGCCCAAGGGGCCATTGGAATCTAACTTCCCATTTATACTGCCGTTGTACGTCACCGCGCTTTAAAACAACGAGATTTTAATTGACAGTGTGTATGCAAGGACAGCTTGATGAGAATCCCGTCAAGCTTGACAAGAATCTCGTCGAGAAAACCGACTTTTTTTTTTTTTACGACGGGATTCTCGGCCGTGTGTCTGAGGCTTCAGAGAAGGAATACAAATGGAGAATACATGGAATGGAGAGGAAAAGAGGAGTGGGGGGGTAAAGAAAAAGGGAGAGAAAGAATAAGAGAACAAATAAGATGGCTAGAGAGAGGGATGGGGGAAAAAAACAAGAAGTTGGGATAGAGAGATAAAAGGGAAAGAAAGGAGAACAAAAAGAGTGGTACATCCTAAAATGTATTATAAGGGGTTTTAAGTGAAAGGGACTCAGGGAGCGCTAAATGTCCGTGGGTTAGAGGCGCAAATTACTTGCCTTGCCTTGGGTGCTGACAACCCACGCTATAAAAATATTTTTACTGTTGGGGGTCCCCACAACTTGGGAAATTTTATCAAGGGGTCACGGCACTAGAAAGGTTGAGAATCACTGGTTTAGTATCTTCTGCATCTTGGTGAATTGACTCTATCCAGGTCCAAATTACTAGGATGAATTTATGTAAACGTCATTTGTTCTACCTTTTTAGAATACATTTCTCAGGGAAATGTTTGATTTAGACCCCTTTCACACTGGGTCGCTTTGCAGGCGCTATAACGCTAAAAATAGCGCCTGCAAAGCGACCTGAAACAGCTGCTGCTGTCTCTCCAGTGTGAAAGCCCCGAGGGCTTTCACACTGGAGCGGTGCGCTAGCAGGACAGTAAAAAAAGTCCTGCTAGCAGCATCTTTGGAGCGTTGAAGGAGCGGTGTGTATACCGCTCCTGCCCATTGAAATCAAGGGGGCACTGCGGCTATACCGCCGGCAAAGCGCCTCTGCAGAGGCACTTTGCGATGGTTTTAACCCTTTCTCGGCCGCTGGGGGGGTAAAAGCGCTCCGCCGACCCAGCCCCAGTGTGAAAGGGGCCTTACAAACTTAAATCTGGCATGTGTGAAATTGGTAGTATTCTTATTTTTATACATGAAGTGAACTATTAAAAGCCTCTGCTGCTTCTGAATAAATATTTTTCTCTACACCTCTTAAAATATTTTTTAGATTTTGAAAAGCAAAAACTGATTTTCTAAGAGTGATAACCTGGGTGATCCAACATTTTCTCTGTTTCTCCTTTTGGGCCTTTGCAGATGGCAATGCATATTTCATTTTCTTAGGATTACTGTGTGTGCCTCCTTAATATCCTTCGCACTGTTCCATTTTGGAAAGTGTGAGATGGCTCCTGTAAAAGTATTTAATACAAGAGATTTGGCTCTAATATGATTTCTGTTACTGCTTGTCGATCACAAATTATGTGGGAGTACAGTCTTGAGTACCGTATATAAACTCGAGTATAAGCCGACCCGAATATAAGCCGAGGCACCTAATTTTACCACAAAAAAACTGGGAAAATGTATTGACTCGAGTACAAGCCTAGGGTGTCCATCTGCATGCCTCGCTGTGCCCATGACTAGACTGACGTTTAACATGGGAGCCTATGGAAGGGATGCCCGGTTTGAAAAATCGGTGATCCCCGGCGGTAGGTCCCCCAGACAAAAAACTTTGCACACTTAGAGGAGAAATGGGGTTACATGTGTGGCAAGGTTCGGGTCTAGGGGACCTACGACCGGCCGGTACCGGGTCCCCAAAGTCACCAGAGAAATTACCGTTTAACATGGGAGTCTATGGAAGGGGTGCCCGGTTTGAAAAATCGGTGCTCCCCGGCCGTAGGTCTCCTGGACAACAAACTTTGCACACTTGTAGAGAAAGGGAGGCTACAAGTGTGCCAAGTTTGGGGTACAGGGGACCAACGGCTAGTCGGTACCGAGTCCCAAAAGTCCGGGAGATCAGGCGCAAAAAGGTGACTCAAGTATAAGCCATGGGGGGCATTTTCAGCACCAAAAAATGTGCTGAAAAACTCGGCTTATACTCGCGTATATACGGTACTTGGTCAATGGCCATCGAGGGGAATTTTTTATTTTAATTCCTGAAGTTTGGTTTTAAGCCATGTTTGTTTTTATTTTATTTTTTTTAATTTCTTATACTTTACCAGTCCTCCTTAACCAGCACTGTTAAAGACATTTCTTTATCGTACACCACGGGACACAGAGCTAGTCATTACATAATGGGTTAAGGGTCACCAGCGGTGATTGGACACTGGCACAACCAATGGAAGACAGTTCCCCTCCATATAACCCCTCCCATCAGGGAAGTACCTCAGTTTTTTCGCCAGTGTCGAAAGGTGTTGGACGCGTTAGGAGGTGCTAAAGGAAAGCTCTACCAAAGAGACCCTCTGGGGGTAAAAGAGCTATGCTTTCGGATCCATCCAAGATGCCTACAAATGAGCTGAATCTGGATGGGATCCGGGCCTCATCCATGAGGCGTCGCCTGTAATGTCTCTCTTCGGAGGACTGGGCTCTAAGATCCAGCACTTTCGCTATTTCGCTATAAAGTCCTGGTAAGAGTCTTGTACAAGGCCCAGGGGAGAGGTATCCTTTAAATAGGAACCCATATCCCTGAAGGTTGGCACACATAGCCCACCGTGAAGGGTGAAGTTTGGTATCTGTCTGAAATCTTTCAGCAGAAAAACCTGCGGCGTGGATAAGGTGAGATTAGAAGGTCCATAACTAGGTTGGGACCTTTTTCAAAAAGTGGATGTCTTCTTTTTTTCCACCACTGGGGGGAGTAAAGAGCTGAATATACTCACCTCACTCTGTTCAGTGTCGGCTTCGGCGAAGTACACTGCTCGTTACCTCCGCTGCTGAGCTTGCTGGGGCACCCCGATCCTCCTTTCGGTGGCCGACCAGACACCTGCAGATGCAGGTAAGTGGGAACAAGGGCTGATGAGAGTCCTCTCTCACTATGGCCACCGCCATAGCGCTAAGGGCCGCGCGCTTTATCGGAGGGGGGGGCGAAGGCGTGCGCGGGCACGTGGCGCGCGCAGGCACAGAAACGGCGCCAAATTTAAAAGACTGTCAGTGTGAGAAGCACTGCAGCAGCAAGCAAGCTCGTTAGTTCTCTTGTTCCTGGCAGAGAAACACAGCAGCTATACAGGGACGTAAGACTCCATGTGGTTGGATTGGGTACTTCCTAGAAGACATCCATGTTATGCATAGTTATGTGTTAAAAGTTGCATACTTAATGTATTTGCTAAACTGAACACGGTAGTATATGCATTTAGGTACCTTGTATTTTGTCTAAACAGTAAGCCTTCCAGGGGAAGTAATACGGACAAAAAGAGATAAGAAAGCACCACCGCCTGAGAGGAGGCTCTAACTGTGCTGACTCGGTACCTTTCTCTCCTGTGTTGCTAAATGCACCTGTTCAGGATGAGCCATTACCTCTGTCAGGTATGGCGGCTTCCCCAGTGAAGCCTGGGCCTGTATATGTCACTGAGGACACTTTATCAGCTGCCCTAAACAATCTGGAGGAAAAAATTGCTACCTTAATCGCTAAGTCCTCTAAAAAGGGACAATAAGCGAAGCAGGTCTCTTCCAGTATTGGACCTCCCTTCAGAAGTACCTGAGGGAGGAGGATGAGGAGGAGGAGGCTACATCAGCAGAGGATGAGGAGCCAGATTTTAAGGTCACAGGTACAATGCTATAGCAGTGCATTTAAGTTAACCTCTGCGGAGGTAACGGAATTACCTGTCTCCTCCCTAGGGTCATTAAGATCCCTGCAAGGTGCATGCTCCTTCCCGGTTCATCCGTTACTAGAGGATCTAATATACGCAAACTGGCAACATCCAGATAAGCGTTTCTCACCTCCAAAAAGGTTTAACATTCTTTATCCTATGGGGGATTTTTTTTTTTAAAGAAATGGAGCCTGCCTGCGGTAGTTGCGGCTATTTCTTGTGTAAATAAAAACCTGACATGTCCGGTGGATAATGTACAAGGGTTTAAAAGATCCTTCTGAGAGGAAGTTGAAATCCTCCTTCCTTTTGGCCGGCTCAATTACCCAACCTGCAGTAGCAGCAGTCGGTATGTGTCAGGTCATCAGCCAACAGGTAAAGCAGGGGCTGAAGGAACTGCCTTCAGAGCAGGCTAGAAATTGGGAAAATTTGCCTAAAGCCTTATGCTTCACAGTGGATGCCATGAGAGATTCTATCATACAGGCATCACGCCTTACACTCCAGCTGGTACAGATGCGCAGAGTACTTTGGCTTCTGCATTGGTCAGCAGAAACCCCATGCAAAAAAGCTGTTGGCAAGTTCCCGTTCCATGGCGAACGCCTATTTGGGGAAGATTTAGAAAAATATATACAGAAGATATCAAGTGGTAAAACGACTTTTACCTGAGAGAAAGAAAAACAAGAGATCTTGTTTTAAACGCTCTCTCTCCCCAGCTCCCGGGAAATCTGACTCCAACCAGTGGCGGCGGCCTGTTTTAGCCGCCCACAAAAGCCAAGGGGCAAGCTCAGAAGAACAAGAAGCCGTGGGGTGCAAGAGCTAATAAGCAAGCCCCCAAAGCCTCTCAGTGAAGGGGCACCCCCGCTCGGCCGAGTGGGAGGAAGGCTTTGTCAGTTCTGAGCGACTTGGTGGTCAGAAATCCAGGACAATTGGGTAGTATCCACAATATCCTCAGGGTACAAACTGGAATTTCGAGAGATCCCACCTTCTCAATTCCGAGGTTCAAGACTCTCCAAGGATCCACAAAAAAGAGAATCCTTCTTCAAAGGTTTGAATCACTTAATGGCTCAAGGGGTAGTTACAGAGGTACCCCAAAAAGAGCAAGGTTCAGGTTTTTACTCCAACCTCTTTGTGATTCCAAAGCCAAATGGAGATGTCAGACCCATCCTGGATCTAAAATCCCTAAATCGGTTCCTGAACGATCGCCATTTTCGAATGGAAACGATCCGATCCGTGGCCGCCACTTTAAAGGGCGGAAAATTCATGGCGCCCATAGATATCAAGGACGCACATTTACACATACCCATCCTCCCCGCTCACCAAAGATTCCTAAGGTTTGCGGTAGAAGATCGCCACTTTCAATTTGTGGCTCTGCCGTTTGGTGTAGCCACCGCGCCCATAGTATTCACAAAGGTGCTAGCTCCTCTGTTAGCAAACCTAAGAACACGGGGCATTGCGGTAACAGCCTATCTGGACGATCTACTAGTAATAGATCAGTCAAAGGAGGGATTGGGTCACGCTGTACACACTACAGTAGGATACCTGGAGCATTTAGGATGGATTATAAATTTACAAAAATCCTCTCTCCAGGCCCAAAGAAGGATAGTGTACCTGGGCATGATCATAGATACAGCCCAAAACGGGGTATACCTGCCAGAACCGAAGATACAGTCTCTGAAAGACCTGATCCACAAGGTCAAAGCAAACAAAAGGCCGTCTATTCGCCTTTGCATGAGACTATTGGGAAAGATGGTAGCCTCCTTCGAGGCGGTCCCTTACGCCCAGTTTCATTCGAGACTACTTCAAGGCAATATTTTAGCTTCCTGGAACAGGAAGAGCCAAGCTCTGGATATACCCATGCGCCTGTCCTCACAAGTACGCCACAGCTTCGATTGGTGGCTAGAAGCCAGGAATTTACGGAAGGGAAAGTCCTTCCTCCCAGTGGCCTGGAGGGTGGTATCTAGGGATGCCAGCCTATCGGGCTGGGGTGCAGTATTCGAGGAGGCTTCTACCCAGGGAACCTGGGCCAAGACTCAGGGGATCCTGCCCATCAATGTGCTAGAGATCCGGGCGGTATATCTAGCCCTCAAAACCTGGACATACAGGTTACAGGGCTACCCAGTTCGGGTTCAATCCGACAATGCTACTGCAGTAGCTTACATCAATCACCAAGGAGGCACCCGCAGTCGGGCAGTCCAAAGAGAGGTGAACCGGATCCTGGCATGGGCAGAAGAGCATGTACCTTGCCTTTCTGCAATCTTCATTCCAGGGATAGAAAATTGGCAAGCAGACTACCTGAGTCGTCAGCAGCTGCTACCAGGAGAGTGGTCTCTTCACCCCGAGATCTTTCAGGCCATATGTCTGAGATGGGGAAACCCAGATGTAGACCTGCTAGCTGCCAGGTTCAACAAGAAATTGGACAACTTTGTGTCCAGAACGAGAGATCCTCTAGCCTACGGGACAGACGCTCTAATAATACAGACGCTCTAATAACTCCATGGAATCAGTTCTCACTGATCTATGCATTCCCTCCGATCCCTCTTCTACAAAGACTGCTTCGCAGGATCAAGGAGGAGGGAATACCAGTAATCCTAGTGGCCCCAAACTGGCGCAGGAGGCCTTGGTACGCCGAGATTGTAAAAATGGCGATAGGAAGGCCCTGGAAGTTTCCACTTCGACACGACCTGCTGTCACAGGGTCCAGTATTCCACCCTTCCTTACAAAGGCTAAAGTTGACGGCCTGGCTGCTGAGACCCACATTTTTAAAAAAGAGAGGGGTCTCTGGTCCGGCTCTTTCTACGCTCATTAATGCTAGAAAGCCAGCCTCCAGACTCATCTATCAGAGAGTCTGGAGAGCATACGTTTCCTGGTGTGAATCCAGATGTTGGAATCCTCAGAAGTATGAAATAAGTAGGATTCTTGCTTTTTGCCAGTTAGGAGTGGATATGAATTTAGCCCTTAGCACCATCAAAGGGCAAATATCGGCTCTATCAGTCTTCTTTCAGAGACCATTGGCATCTCACTCCCTAGTTCGGACATTCATTAAGGGGGTACTGAGGATAAATCCTCCAGTTAGGACTCCCTTGTGTCCATGGGATTTGAATTTGGTATTGTCAGTGTTGCAAAAGCAACCTTTTGAACCTATTCGCCATATTCCTTTAATTATATTGAGTAGGAAGTTGGCCTTTCTGATTGCTATAGCTTCTGCTAGGAGAGTATCAGAGCTAGCAGCTCTTTCTTGTAAAGAGCCTTATCTAATTTGTCACAAGGACAAAATCGTACTACGACCCCATCCGGCTTTTCTACCTAAGGTGGTGTCGGCTTTTCACTTGAATCAAGACATTGTTCTGCCTTCCTTTTTTCCAAACCCGCGGGCGGCGGGGGAAAAATTATTACACTCTCTAGATCTACTGAGAGCGGTAAAGGTGTATCTGCAAGCAACCGCTCAGATACGTAAAACAGATGTTTTGTTTATTTTACCAGATGGGCCCAAGAAGGGCCAAGCGGTATCAAAATCCACCATTTCCAGGTGGATTAGACAAGTAATTATTCAAGCTTATGGTTTAAAGAACAGGACTCCTCCTTTTCCTGTTAAGGCGCACTCTACCAGGGCGATAGGTGCTTCATGGGCAGTGCACCACCAGGCTTCGATGGCTCAGATCTGTAAAGCTGCAACTTGGTCTTCAGTCCATACATTTTCCAAATTCTATCAAATAGATGTGAAAGGACATGAGGATTCCGCCTTTGGGCGAAGTGTGCTGCAGGCAGCAGTATAGGGCTTCTGGTCCGCAAGCGGCCTGTTTTGATCTGTGTCTCCCCCCCCCCCTTCATATGAGCATTGCTCTGGGACGTCCCATTATGTAATGACTAGCTCTGTGTCCCGTGGTGTACGATAAAGAAAATAGGATTTTTATAACAGCTTACCTGTAAAATCCTTTTCTTGGAGTACACCACGGGACACAGAGGTCCCCCCCTTCTTATGGGAACCTTACTGCTTTGCTACAAAACTGAGGTACTTCCCTGATGGGAGGGGTTATATGGAGGGGAACTGTCTTCCATTGGTTGTGCCAGTGTCCAATCACCGCTGGTGACCCTTAACCCATTATGTAATGACTAGCTCTGTGTCCCGTGGTGTACTCCAAGAAAAGGATTTTACAGGTAAGCTGTTATAAAAATCCTATTTTACTCTTTCGTCCATGGACCGACACAGCTTCTCTATTGACAAAGTGGGTATTATCCGTTAATTAGGAGTGACTAGGCAGAAAAACTTGTAAAAAGTGTTGCATCACACCTTCTACAGTACCGCCCAGGGGGCGGACCCTCTGGGTATACCCTCTCAGTCTGCACATCGCAGATCAGTTTTTTTCTGTCTAGCAAGGAGTAGGACATGGCTCCCTTCGGGCTCATTGGTCCGGGGAAAAAAGATATATATATTTTTTATTTTTTTGCTACATTTGTTGTTTCCTGCGATCTTCGATCAACTGCCGACTGGGTGACAGGCTGGATCCTCGATCCTTGTAGTCTCCCCAGTTTCGGCCATCGAGCGTGTGCCGACCCTAGCTACGCGCTGGGTTTTCCACGACATGCCCGTCGCTCCACGGGTGGCCGGTGAGCCTACGCTCCAGGGCCTGCATCGGACCGCTCAGCCTCGGCTGACCTTACGGCCGAGTCGCAGCAGCCTGGCCGGTGAGCTTACGCTCCAAGGCTTGCATCGGACCGCTCAGCTTCGGCTGACCTTACGGCCGAGTCGCAGCAGCCTGTCCGGTGAGCGTCATGCTCCAGGGCATACATATGATCGTCCCTTCTGGGTCCAATCACAGCATGCCTGGCCAACAGTCACCTTCCGTGCGCGGACGATGATCTGTTTGGAATGTCTTCCAGCAGAATACATGCAGGATAGGTAAGTAAAACTCCCCTGCCTCGGCTGGGTGATTTAGCTGGACATTCCTGGAGAGATCAAGTAAGTGGTTGTGGCCCCTTTCTTCCCTCTCTCCCTGCCTTTCCCTCCTCCCTGGGCTTCTAGCTAAAGGTTGCTGGGTGCTGGGGGTCACCTAGGGGGTCCCACTGGAGCGGGGCTGGCTGTAACTAACATTTAAAAGAAATGTCATTTTTGCTTACCTGTGTTTCTGTGTCTCCATGCTGTCGGCGGCCATTTTGAGGTGGTCCATGCCAAGTTTGGCCTCTTGTAACTGCCTGGCGGCCATCTTCCTGTAGTTCGGCCACACCCACTGGCCCCTATCAGGTGATCGGCGGCCATGTTTGTCCACCCTGTATGCAGATATTGCCGTTCGGCGGCCATCTTTTTTGTGGGCTATGGCTGCCTGACCTCTATCTTCTGTCGGCGGCCATTTTCTTAGAGCCCACATTATCTTCCATACAGACGGTTTTGGCAACCATTTTGCGAGAGCCTCCGGCCTCTAGGGTGCATTACACTGGCACGAAAATTCACACAGGAAGTGCTGATAAAAGAAGCAGACTGACACAGCAGCAAGGGGACAGCATCATAGGCGCAGCATAGCAGTACCTATCCAGGGTGGTGAGTCCTCTGGGTAACCCAGCATCTCTGCAGCGCAGGAGGGTGGCCTATTGATATCTTGCCTGGAGCCCTGTGAGTGTCAGCGTGTGGTCAGCATGGCATCTGAGCCAGATGTCTTCTCCCCTGAAACACCAGATTTAGCAGCTGGTGTCCCTGAGGTGTCTATGGACGCTATGTCGGCAATCCTAGAGGCGTTTGCTGCCAGGGTGGAAGCAGCACACGGGAATACAGGGGGTAATAAACGCCCCCGTCCCCTGCAATCTTCTGGGGATATTTCTGATGCAGAACCAGGTCCAGCTACGGCTCATGGCCCAGATTCTGATGCATCAGAGACTGCAGACCGTGACCGATCGGACAGTGAGGAGGACTCCAAGTCCAGGTCAGTACGCGAGACGGCTTTGGTATCTGACCTTATTACTGCAGTGCGGGATACGCTAAAGTTGGAAAGGACTGAAGAAGTAGCAGATACTCCAGTCCCCTTTGGGTTTCGTAAACCTGCCCGCACTGCTAAGGTGTTCCCTTGTGTGTCTTATTTTGACAAACTCTTATACAAGGAATGGGAGAACCCACTGAGGGTCTTTACAGCCCCAAAGAGGTTTGCAGTACGGTACCCCTTTGAGGAGAGTTTTCTGAAGATATGGACCTCTCCCCCTATAGTGGACCCTTCGGTGTCCAGACTTAATAGAGCCACCACTATTCCAGTAGAAGGGGCTCCTGTTTTCAAGGACCCTGTGGATAAGAAGGCTGAAGCACTCGCTCGCTACCTATACTCAGTGGTAGGCTCAGCAGTACGCCCGGCATTGGCGGGGGCCCTAGTGTCTCAGACACTTACTGAATGGGCAAAATTGCTACTCCAGGGGTTAAAGGAGCGAGATGCTCCTCCTAATGAGATAACTTTGGCCGACCAGTTGGTCCAGGGCCTTAAGTTTGTCTGCGAGTCAGACATGGATACTATTCCCCTGCTGTCAAGAGCTTCGGTTTATGCAGTAGCAATACGCCGCCTGATCTGGCTAAAGGGCTGGTCTGCGGACCAGACTTCCAAGAAAGCCCTATTGGATCTGCCTTTTAAGGGCGACAGACTTTTTGGGGCTTCTCTGGATGACATCATCAAGGATGCTACAGGAGGTAAAAGCACTTTGCTTCCCCAAACTAGCAAGGGTAGGGGACCACGCCAAGGGCAAGGGCCCTCCTTTACTGCACGTAAGCGGTTTTTTCGCCCTCTTAAGGCGACAGGGAAAAGACCCCAGGCCGATAAAGCGCCTGCCCAAGGACAAAAGCGTCCTTGGTCCCGCAGACCCAACAAGCCTGTGGACAAATCTGCGTCCACATGAAGGTCCGCCCCCACCCAGCTCTCGGGTGGGGGGACGTCTTCGCAAATTCGCGACTCAGTGGACTGCTCTAGTCTCCGACAGGTGGGTTTGCGAAGTAATCTCCTCAGGCTACAAGATAGAATTTCTCTCTTGTCCACCAGACTGATTCATCACCTCCAATCTCCAGCTACTACCGACCCGTCGGGAGGCCCTGTATGGGGCGGTCCAGGGTCTACTGGAACGCGGGGTAGTTACTCCAGTTCCAGAACAGGAACGGGGTCAGGGTTTTTACTCAAATCTGTTCATTGTGCCAAAGAAGGAGGGGGTTCGTCCAATCTTGGATCTCAGAGCCCTCAATTGCTTTGTGAAGGTACAAAGATTTCGGATGGAGTCGGTTCGATCCGTAGTCACGGCTCTCCATCCGGGGGACTTTCTGGCCTCCTTGGACATCAAGGACGCATACCTGCATGTCCCCATATACTCCAGACACCAGAGGTTTCTGCGATTTGCTATCGGGAAGAACCACTACCAGTTTGTGGCCCTCCCGTTTGGCCTTGCCTCAGCACCCAGGACGTTCACCAAGGTGCTCGCTCCGATTCTGGCACTTCTAAGACAGCGGGGTATCGCTATCACAGGTTACTTGGACGACCTTCTGCTGAAGGGCCCTTCAAGCTCAGAATTAGAGGTAAGCGTGTCCATTACCTGTCAGACTCTTCGAGACTGTGGTTGGATACTAAACACGCAAAAGTCAGTATTGGTGCCCACTCAACGCCTAGTGTACCTGGGGTTGATTCTGGATTCCTCAGAGGCAAAGGTATTCCTCCCTGTGGAGAAGTTGCAGACCCTCCGGGCTGCAGTACGGCAGCTGACTTCCAGGAATTGGTCGTCACTCCGTTTTTGCATGCGAGTGTTGGGCCTCATGGTAGCCTCCTTCGAGGCGGTCCCATATGCTCAATACCACACGAGTGTTACAGAGGGAAGTTCTGTCCAGATGGAACAGATGCCCTTCATCTCTGGATTATCAAGTCCGAGTGAGCCACCTAGTCAGGAGATCCCTGGTATGGTGGCTGACAGCACCGGCTCTAATGGCCGGGAAGTCATTTCTTCCGGTTTACTGGATAGTGATCATGACGGACGCCAGCCTTACAGGTTGGGGGGGAGTCTGGGGTGTCCAGTCGGCGCAAGGTCGCTGGACCCCAGAGGAAGCCCTCCTGCCGATCAATGTCCTGGAGATCCGGGCGATCAAGCTGTGCCTCTTCAAATGGTCTCAGAGACTGCAAGGGCGTCCAGTCAGGATCCAGTCAGACAACGCCACAGCAGTGGCATATGTCAATCATCAAGGAGGAACAAGAAGCTCAGCTGCAGCATCGGAGATCGCTCGCATCCTGAAGTGGGCAGAGAGGAGCGTACCGGCACTGTCGGCCGTGTACATTCCGGGTGTGGAAAACTGGCAGGCGGACTACCTGAGCCGCCAGATGCTGGACCAGGGAGAATGGTCCTTACACCCGGAGGTGTTCCAACTCCTCTGCCAAAGATGGGGCACACCAGACGTAGATCTTCTGGCTTCCCGACTCAATCGGAAGGTATTGAGGTTTGTGGCCCGGTCAAGAGACCCATGGGCAGACGCAACGGACGCGTTGGTAGCATCGTGGGGCCAGTATCGGCTAATCTATGCCTTCCCTCCCTTAAGGCTTCTTCCTCTTCTGCTCCGCAGAGTGGAGGCAGAGGGAATTCCAATGATCCTAATCGCTCCAGATTGGCCTCAGCGTCCTTGGTACGCCGATCTAGTACGTCTGGTAGCAGACGTCCCCTGGCGCCTACCACTACGGAAGGACCTGCTGTCGCAAGGTCCCATATTCCATCCTGCTTTACAGTCATTGGCTTTAACGGCATGGCTGTTGAGAACCAGGTACTGAGAGACCGGGGCCTGTCAGACTCAGTAATTTCTACTATGAGAAGTGCTCGGAAACCGTCCTCTAGGAAGGTCTATCACCGCACTTGGAGGGCCTACATCTCCATGTGTGAGGAAATGAAATGGCATCCGCGTACCTATTTGGTTTCCAGAATCCTGCTGTTTTTACAGCATGGGGTAGACCAAAGGCTTGCCCTAAGTACGATTAAGGGACAGATATCTGCCCTGGCTGTCTTTTTTCAGCGACCCCTGGCGACTCACTCTCTCGTGAGTACATTTGTGCAGGGGGTTCGACATGTGGCCCCTCCGGTCCGCCCCCCGTTACCTCCGTGGGACTTGAACCTGGTCCTCTCGGTGCTTCAGAAGGCACCGTTTGAGAATATTAGAGATATTCCCCTGTTGACACTTTCTCAGAAGGTGGTCTTTTTGGTGGCTGTTACGTCCGTTAGACGAGTCTCTGAGCTGGCAGCCTTGTCCTGCAAGGCTCCCTATTTGATTTTCCACAAGGATAAGGTGGTGCTGCGGCCGCAGCCTTCCTTTCTTCCGAAGGTCGTTTCGGCTTTTCATCTCAACGAAGACATTGTACTTCCATCCTTGTGTCCTCAGCCGTCGAATCCTAAGGAGTCGGCGTTGCATTCCTTGGACGTTGTCCGAGCTTTGAGAGTATACATATCTGCTACTTCCCTGTTCCGGAAGTCAGACTCACTGTTTGTTTCGGTGGCTGGTCCCAAGAAGGGCCAAGCAGTCTCATCGGCCACCATCTCTAGGTGGATCCGACAGATAGTAATCCAGGCTTACGCCTTAAAGGGTCAGGCGCCCCCCTTTCCTGTCACGGCGCATTCGACCAGGGCAATAGGTGCCTCTTGGGCTTTCCGACATCAAGCGTCTGTTTCCCAACTATGTAAAGCGGCGACTTGGTCGTCCGCTCACAATTTCACAAAATTCTACAAAGTTGATGTAGGTGCATCTTCGGATGCCTCTTTCGGCCGCAAGGTTTTGCAGGCGGCTGTTTAGAGTTGCAACTCCTCCGTTGGAGGAGTGCTGTTTTGTGTTTTGGGGTGAAGTTTGTTTTTATGCTGTTACCACCCCTCGTTTTTTCTCTGACACTGCTTTGGGACGTCCCACTTTGTCAATAGAGAAGCTGTGTCGGTCCATGGACGAAAGAGTAAATAGGATTTTTTACTCACCGTAAAATCCTTTTCTCTGAGTCCATGGACCGACACAGCACCCACCCCTCCTTTTAAGTTTGTACTGCTTTTTGACGAACTGATCTGCGATGTGCAGACTGAGAGGGTATACCCAGAGGGTCCGCCCCCTGGGCGGTACTGTAGAAGGTGTGATGCAACACTTTTTACAAGTTTTTCTGCCTAGTCACTCCTAATTAACGGATAATACCCACTTTGTCAATAGAGAAGCTGTGTCGGTCCATGGACTCAGAGAAAAGGATTTTACGGTGAGTAAAAAATCCTATTTTTCTTTGGTATTATATGCACACAATTATGATGTGTACCATCTACAGAATTTTTGTTTTGGTTGCATAAGTACTGTGATGAAATTTGTTCATCTTTAATTCTAGGCAGCAACTGCAGCTCCAAACTGACTTCTGTCCAAAAATACATTGCTTTTTGCTAGTATATAAAATCTAGGGGATTAGTTTGCTCTATTTGAAAAACACTTTGCCATAAATTCTTTGGTTAATATGAAAACGTAACAAAAGTCGCATGTAATTATCCTAACATTGAAAATCACATTGCAGTTTTCCTTTTCTGGCTGACGACAAACTTTTTCTAATTTTCATCTAATACATTTTCTTCATGTCACAGGAGCAAAATCAAGACCTGGCACAAAGATTACCAATGGGGTGTCTGCTAAAAGAAAGGTCAATGAAGCTGAATGTCGAGAGCCAAGCAGGTCTGTTTAAATGTGCACTTTTTGTGTATTGTCTTGAGGTTTAAATCCAGAAAAATGCAGTAAAAAAGTTGGCTTGCATATGCCGTCTTTTTTGCTTCAGCTGCTTTATAGATCTTCTCCGGAGACCTTTTTTTTTATTTACTTTAATTTTGGGAAGTAAATATTAGATTAAGGTCATGTGGATTAGAGCAGTTCTGGGACCAAAAAACATCTGGATGTCAGTGGTTAGGGTTGTCCTCCAGGCCCACAGCAGGAGAAAAAGGTATCACAATAGAAGTTACCACAATTTGATTGCTATATTAAAGTACAACTAAATTTTTTTATTTTTTTTCTCCAGTCTTGGATAGTTGAGAGAGAGAGAGCTTAGAACACCTTTCAGTTTTTATTTGTCTGCGCCCCTGTCGGAGAGATTTACCATCTCTATTTGTCCTGTTTTATTACTTTTCTGGGGACAACGATAATGGAGGGGAAACCTTCCAATGGGTACACTAGTTCTGGTGACCTGGGGGGCCCCAAGGAATTCCCTGAACAAATGGCAGCAGTATGTATCCAAGGATCAGATCTGTTCAATATGTGCCCAAAAAAGACCAGCAGAAGGCAACGGACATGTCGCCAGTATTGCCTTTTAGCTCCCTGATGCAAAACATTTCCCTATTACTGATTTAATATGCCATTATGTTAATGTGTCTCTGTGAATAGGCAGCCTTCTTGGTAGAGGTAGGCAGGAATTTGGTTCTTTTTCTTTTTTTTTTTTCTCCAAAAGGATGTTTATTGAAAAATATATTAAGCAAAAGTTTACATACCATTGCACAATGTGTAGTATTATATCCATAGAACACTTGAATATTTAGATAACTTTTGAAATAATAAACAAAAACACAAATACAAAGCTGTAAATGTACCATACTTCTCTCTCGCACTCCCCAGACCCCCATACCTCCAAATTATACTCAAACAAGACTCGACCCCCTCACCCCCACCAGGCCCCAACTGCAAACTGTATATGGGACCCGCAAGCCCCCCACCCCCGGTCTCCCACCACACAGCCTACAAAAGCATTCTGTCCAGTACAAGCTCGAGCGGAGAGAGCCCCGGGGTATTCAACCACGGAGCCCATAGCTTTTCAAATTTCCCCTGGCGACCTCTGTGCTGATAGATGTATTTTTCTAGGCGTAAGGTACGTCCCATCTGAGTTATCCATTCACTCAGTCCAGGAGGCTCCTCCGCTTTCCAATGATGAATAATGAGTTTGCGGGCCTGAAAGAGGGCTCTACCGATGGCTGATTTTGGATTTTCCTCAATTGGCAGGACATCCACAACCCCCAGGACACAGATCCGGGGGTCCTGCGGAATCTCCACCGAGAACACCTCCCCTATGGTTTTAAGAACCCCCCTCCAGTAGAGATGCAACTTAGGGCATCGCCACAGCAAATGGATGAGGTCCCCGTGATCCCTAGCACATCTCGGGCAGCTGTCCTCCTCTCCCAGACCCATCCTATGCAATCTCGCAGGCGTAAAGTGTACTCTCAGCAATATGTACAATTGGGTCAAGCGTTGGGCAACGTTAAGCGAACTTCCCTGAACTGCTAACAACGCCTCCTCCCACTGACCCTCCTCAAATAGACCAACATCCCTTTCCCACAAGGCCCTTACCCCCGCAGGAAAGCCCGGCAAAAAAGAGGATAATAGCATGGCGTATGTTCTAGATATGAAACCCTTAAAACTGAGCACCCCCATCATAGAGTGAAAGATTGGGGCTGGGGACAATATCCACGGGTCGTTTCCCGCCTGGGCCCTAACTGCATGGCTCAACTGTAAGTAATAAAAGTGCATGGACCCATGCAGCCCAAACTGCTCCTGCAGCTCCACAAAGGGCCGCAAACAGCCATTGAAAAAGATGTGAACCAAATGGGTAACTCCACCCCTCCTCCAACGCTCCGCACAGGTCAAAAGAAGCAGCTCCCCATAATACCGGTTGCTCCAAACCGGGCTGTAAACTGTAAACCCCTCAATCTTTTGTATTTTATTCCAAATTTTTTGGATCAGGGCATAGGTGGGGAAGAGCTTGTTTGACTTGCCAAATTGCAATGCCTCAAGGCCTGTTACTACACTTTCTGCTCCCGTGGTGCGCAGCATCAGGGCAACTGTCGGGTCCCCCACCTCCCCTTCCATGACCTGCTTCTCTGTTAGGGCTCTAGCAACGTGCTGCAACTGCGCAGCTACATAATATAACCATGGCTTTGGGAGGGCCAGACCCCCCTCCTCCTTGGATCTCTGCAACTGCTCCAATTTGATTCTAGGGGTTTTGTTAAGCCAGAGAAGAGATCGAAATAGAGAATTAATGATTCTGAAAAATTTCAACGGGATCACAATGGGAGTGTTATGTAAAACGTACAAAAGTTGTGGCATAAAAATCATTTTAATGAGGTTGGCCCTGCCCGCCATGGACTTCCTCAGTTTAGACCATATTTTGGATTTATCCCTAATCCTAGTTAGCAGGGGCGATAGATTGAGAGAAATGTACTCACTAAGTTGTGGAGTGACCCATATACCCAAATATTTAAATTGCCGTGAGACTGGGATATCCTGCAGCATGGGTCCCTGGTCCCCCGGGGAATCCAATAGCATCATTGAGGATTTAGTCCAGTTAATTACCAGGCCAGAAAATGAGCCAAAGTTCCGGACCACCGCCATAGCCTCTCTCAGTGACCCCCCCGTATCCCCCAGCAGCAACATCGTATCGTCCGCATAGAGCATGATTTTTTCATGCGTCTGGCCATACTTAAACCCAGATATTAAGGGGTTGGACCTAATGATAGCAGCCATTGGTTCTATGGCAATGGCAAAAAGCAACGGGGACAGGGGACACCCCTGCCGCGTCCCCCTATGAAGAGGGAACGGAGGAGAGACCCTGCCCGCCTCCCTAATGACCGCCGAAGGTGAATAATATAGAAGCTGCACCCAGGAGCGGTACACCGGTCCAAAACCAAATTTTTTCATCGTTTCCCACAGATAATGCCACTCTATGCTATCGAATGCTTTATGAGCATCAAGGGACAGCAGAGCCCTATCCCCAATATTATCCGCAGGAGACTGCATGTTAAGAAACAATCTCCGAAGGTTAATAGCTGTGGATCTTTCCGGTATAAAGCCGGATTGGTCCGAGTGTATTATGGATGCAATTACCCCATTCAATCTTGTGGCTAATACCTTAGCAAGGATTTTAATATCAGTCTGAAGTAGCGATATCGGCCTATACGAGCCCGGGTCTAATGGGTCCTTCCCCGGCTTGAGGAGGAGGACTATACTGGCTTGTCTCATAGATTCGGGTAGACGGTGTGTTTCCCTGGCCATATTTAGGGTACGGAGCAGTTGTGGTAAAATCTCTTCCCCATATTGTTTATACACCTCTATCGGGATGCCGTCGTCTCCAGGTGCCTTGGAGTTGGGAAAGGAGCTGGTGGCTGCAAGCATTTCCTCCACTGTAATGGGAGCTTCCAGAGATTCCGCCTGGGACTCCGTCAAACACGGTAGTTCTATGCCCCGCAGAAAATCCTGAAGCTCCTCCATCGTATGGGTCTGTTTAGATCTATATAGATCCGCGTAGAAGTCCCTCAATTCCCGCATGACAAGATCTGGGGTATTAACCATCCTCCCCGCTGTGTTGCGTAATGCCCCGATGGATGGGGATGACTGCTGGGATCTAACCAATTTAGCTAGTAGTTTGCCTGTCTGTTCCCCCTCCTCATAGAAAGCTAGTTTAGTAAAAAATCTTTTTTTATCCGCTTTGGATGCATCTATTCTATTTAGTGCGTCCTGTGCTGCTATCCAAGCCTCCCGGGAGCCCTCCCCGGAGTTGGCAATGTACTCCGCCTCCAAGTGTCTAACCATGCGGGCGACCTGCTCTCTGTTCCGAGGTATTGCGCTTAATGACATTGACTTCAGATATAAAGACCCCCCTCAGGAAAGCTTTAAAAGCATCCCAAGAGGCGTTCAAATCAGGGTGGCCAGCATGTCTCTGCCAGTACTGCGCAATGTCAGCCTCTATTTTAGCACGAGAGGGGAAAAGATTCAGCCAGAAAGTGTTCAGCTTCCATGGCGCTCTTTGCAAGGTAGATTCCGGCCTTACCCTCAGGTGAACCACCAGGGGAGAGTGATCCGAGATGCTCCTGGGAAGATACTGCACCTTCTCAATATACTGGTACGCCTCTGCTGAACACAGGCACAGGTCAATTCTGGATAAAGACATATGCGTCTTTGAAAAGCAGGAAAACTGCTTCTCCAGAGGATTTCTATTTCTCCAGGGATCCATCCACCCCACCTCCTCCACGAACCTAGCCAGAGCTGTCTTGTTAGGCACCCTCCCCCATCGGGTGGAACAGGGACTATCTAATTTTAGGTCCGCAACACCATTCAGATCCCCTATTAAAATCAGGGGAACCCCTGGACTACAGAGCTGGAATGCCAGCAAGGCACGCAAAATCTGCGCGTTAAATGGTGGCGGGACATATACTGCTGCCAGAATGAACGTAAAGTGGTAGAGGCTACAGTGCAAAAAAACATATCTCCCCTCCTGGTCAATCCTTGAATCAAACAATTGGAAGTCCAGTGACTTATGTATCAGGACACTCACACCCCGCGAGTACGAGGTGTGAGTGGAGTGATATGCCCATCCCGCCCAAGCATACCCCACCCCCGAAAGTGTGTCAGGAGTCAAATGAGTTTCCTGGAGAATACACACTGCCGGGAGATGTTTTCTGATGAAAGTGAACACCATGGTGCGCTTAAGTGGATCACTCAAGCCCCTAATGTTCCAAGACACTAAAGGTACACTAGCCATCATGTAACCATATAATAGTAAATGCAACAGTGCAGTTGAGCGAGTAGGGTTGTCCACCGGCCAAACCTGGCGCACAATGGACCCCCGCAGTCGCCATGCAAAAACATACAGATAACACATAGTTTTATATCCCCCCTCCACCCAACATCCAATGTCATTCTCCTGCCCCCTCTACCGAGGTGCGACGTGCGGTGTTAGTACTTGGGTAACCAAGTTGGGAAGAGGGGGGGGGGACCAGCTGGGGCGGAAAGACTGTCAATCAGAGAGGAACTCCGTGCGGGGGAAGGGGTCATCCAGTGCCCACCAGGCAAAGCCTGCACGGCCAGCGCCGGTCCTGGTATGTACCCGCATAGAAAAACGAGGGGGCGGGGAAGGGTGCAGCAAAGTCATCTGTCCGCCTGCGACAACAGGGCCTCCAGAGCGCGAGAGAGAGAAAAAAAATGTGGAAAAAAATAAAAAAACAACCGATCAACCGAACTAAAAGGTCCTGGGAGTAAACAGAAACCCAGTGCGGGCTCAGGTGCAACAGGCATACACTGGCCCAAGTCCGATACCCCTCGGGGTATACCAACGATAGTTCAAATTGCATGCTGATTTCTAATGCTCATTTCCTGGCAAAAACATAGGTATGTGTCTCCCGACCGTGTGACCTTGTGGCTGCAACTTATCTTGCTCCAAACGAAGGATACTTCAAGGGTATACCCCACCGCAGTAGTCAGTCTGCATCCGCTGCCGACCCACCTGCCTGGTGGAAGAGATGATCATTTGTGTCTAGCCAAGCTGAGGCTTCCGCCGCCGTTTCAAAGAACTGTACCCTGTCCCCTGCCACTATTCTGAGCTTGGCAGGATACAACATTGCATAGTTGGCCCTTAGGCGCTGCAGTCGCTTCTTCACCTCCCCAAATTTAGCCCTACGTCTCTGCACCTCCGCCGAGAAGTCTGGGTAGAAGGATACTCTTACTCCATTAAACTGGATATTGCGTTTTTCTCTAGCCAGTCGCAGGATAACCTCCTTGTCCTTAAAGTTAAGGAGTTTGGCCAACATGGTGCGGGGCGGATTGCCCGGAGGCAATGGCCTAGGAGGCACTCTGTGTGCGCGTTCCACTGAGTAAAAGGGGGTAAAGACATCTTTACCAAATATCTCTAGCAACCAGCCCTCCACAAACGCCGTAGGGTCTCTGCCTTCCGTTTTTTTTCTGGAAGACCCACTATGCGGACATTGCTCCTTCTAAAACGATTCTCAATGTCCTCATTTCTAATTTCATTGGCAGCGGCAATCCTGGCAGTGACCTGCATATCTCTGATAAGGGGGGCCATCTTGTCTTCCACTTCACTGACCCGACCCTCCACCGCAGTGGTGCGTTCCCGGATCTTCTGGATGTCATGGCAGATCAGCCCTACCTCCTCCTTCAGCCCTCCAAAGTGCACCTGCAGAGTTTCCACAGAGGCCGTGCATTTATTTACAGCTCTAAGAATTTCTGCCAGGGTGGGTTGTTCAATGTCTCCCTCCTCCTCCTCCTCCTCCACCATGTCTGGTGAGGACTGACCTGAGGCCTGCTGTAGTGACTGCATGGAGGATTCCTCTGTGTGCTGTGGGCAGAGGATAGCTGGAATAGCTTCCAGGTCCTCCTCAGCAGATCGCCCCCCCCACACTGTTCAGTTTTTGTGTATAGTATGTCATATCCTTAGGGCCATCTTTCCCCTGTGCTTTGGGGGTTTTGGGTGCTTGCTTACCCGGGTCCTTCTTGTCCCCTCGTGTGCGCTGCTGCGCCATTTTGGCTGACCTGCATGTCGTCTCCCTTCTGCTGGTTGCGCGTCAGCATGCCGGTTTTAGAAGCTGGCGGTGGGCTCAGGACGTGCCTGGGTCTTTCGGGATACTGCTGGTGGGTTCCGGTGCCGGTTTCCGCAAGTGGTTCGGCCGGGAGAAGGATCACTAAAGGATACACTCAGGGAGCTCTGTGAGACACGTCCGCTCACATGCCGCTCTTGGCCACGCCTCCCAGGAATTTGGTTCTTAATGTCAGAGTTGCCCCCTGATGACTAGTGGGGGGATTATTCAAGGAGCAACAGAATAGATTTGGAAAGCAGAGCTATATAGAACAGATAAAGCAGAAGCAGAGAGATCCTTGCACTGCAGGTTCTCGGGTACAGCTGTCTCTCCAGCAAAAAAACAGTGAGCAGCGTAGCAGTAGTATTCTAAATCCGTTTTAGAGGCACATCAGTACCTGCTTATGATATGAGGGCCAGGCACAGGAAGTGCAATGCTTTTGATATTTTTTTTTTTATTATCTGATATTAGATGTACAAAAATACAACCATTCTAACATGAACAGTTGCAGGGGATTCAATCCTGCTAGGGAAGATCCCTGAGATTTACAAAGTAACAATACATTGATAAATGGTCGGTACTGCAGCATTAAGAGGTAGAAAGGAATTTTGCAGATATAACATTTTGCATTAGGATTTTGCTCAGAAGAAAATGGGAAGCAGGATTTAAAGAGTGGGTAGGAAAGAGGGAAGGTTTGAAGTTGGAATCAATCTAATATAGTTCTGAGCAGGGTGGATTTACTTTAAATCACTAGTCTAAAGTCTTGATTTTAAGTCAACTCGATTTAAATCATTTAAAGATGTCCACAATGCCAGCAAGCTGAAAAGATGCTGGGGTTTGGTCTCTTCAGTCTCTGGGGCAAAAATCAGCTCTGTGTCAGTTTGAATTGTATCAGTCTGTCTCTGGCAGAGACTAGAGGTTGGAAGGGTACGATTCTCCTTATCCAATTTAAGGAGGATTATTTTTGATTAAGATGAGTTAGAGGAGAAGTCTTCATAAGAATATTTTTATTGATGGTGGCGGTAGGTTTGGATTGAGGGGGGGGGGGGGGGGGCGGCGACACCTTTGCAAGATTTCACATGTTGTCTGTCTGCTAATTTTTGATGCCGTGTTTAGCCCAACTTTGGGGGTCTGGTAGAAGTAAAGTGGTTTTGGTTAGTTTTACCATAGTGATATTTCAGAAGTGATGTCCTGCTTGTCTTTCGAGTACCATCAAAGGCTCACCTCCCCAGGTTTTTAGCATGGTTAACATGGATGTGGTAAGGGGTTTTGTGAGTTTTGGGTTGCTTGTGTCACCATTTAACCAAAAGTTAGTTGGACCAGTGAGTGGGCTAAATTTGGATGCAGGAGTTTTTTTTTTTTTTTTTGTTTGTTTTTTTTTCAGCATACTGGTTAAATGAAGGTGGGGAAAAAAAAATCCCTGTGTACCCAGCTTAAAAAGATCTTTTAGGCCACTACTATTGAACTAGGAAGATGACCAAAAATGACTGATTTTGTCTTGTCAGCGTGATAACCATTAATATAGCCAATTTATGCATGTTCTCTTTCTATGGTGATTGGAATTTTTGCATTGTTTTTTCTCTTTTTTGGGTTTTGTTTAATCATAACAGTACATCAACAAAAAAATTACCCACCGATGGAGGGAATGACTCTGGACTTCTGAAAAGAAAAGTAATCCGAATGGGAACTGCTGCTCAACAAAGGCCAAAGAGTGCCCCAGCTGCACTGTTGAAAAAAACAGGTATGTTTTTCTTTGTTTGGAAATTGATACCTGGGCATTTTAAGGTGACTAGTGTGTATAGATATAGTTTAAAGTGGTAGTAAACTGAAGAACTGCTAAATCTGCTGACAGGCAGGTTTTTATAACACTGCAAAAACATACACATAAGGGTGCAAACACTTGTGCATTACCACACAAGACAGTGTTGTACTCACAAAGTAGAAAATAAAATCAAGCTTGTCATGTAAGACACTCCAGCTGGTGAGGTGGGTGACTCTGTTGCCACATGGTAGAAAAGCTTACACGTTTTGGGGGAAGCTCTGAGGAAGGGGGTATGTCCCCCAAAATATGTAAGCTTTTCTACTGTGTGGCAATAGTCACCCGCCTCACCAGCTGGAGCTTCTTGCATGACTAGCTTGATTGTATTTTTCTACTTTATTGAAAACACAAGACAGTGTTGTACTCACAAATAGTTTTGGGGGTAATGCACTAGGTGTTTGCGCCCTTTTGTGTATTTTTGCAGTGTTTGGAGGACTGCCCAGTCTGAGGGCTGCCACGCTGAAACCACTGCCTGCCATATTCCTGTTTTTTGGGGAAGTCCTGGGATTGAGCACTGGATGGTGTTTTTTGGTTTGTCTGTTGTTTTTATAACTGGAGAGACCCTAGAGGTCTCTTCTGTCATAAATGTCCCCCCTACCTGTCAGCAGGTAATGTGATTTGGAGCCACGCGTGCTCTCCGACAACAATTACAGCTCGCTCTGTGTCCTGTGACAATGTGACTCCCGTGCGCATGTGCAGGAGTGACATCACCCTGCCCCAGCCGCTCAAGCAGCCAAAGATACTAAACCCTGAAGGAAGACCGGGTGAAGATGAAGGCTCAGGGGGAGCTGTGACAGTGCTGCGCTGGAGGGCGCTGTTTATAAGCAAGTCTGTCATAATTTACAAATGTGCAGTGCATACTAGTACATTATGGCTTAAGCCTGCAGGGGGGCTCATTATTTTGTATTATAACAAAGGCTTTACTACTGCTTTTTTTTTTTTTTTTTTTTTTTGAGAAAAAAGTTTTTTATTGAACAATTTACATTTGGAACATAATTCTGCAAGTTACAAGGCAATACTGGAGAAATGCATAAAACAAGAAATGTGGCTTATACATATATAGGCACAGTAGATCAAAAAACTTGTTCAGATTGAACACTGGATTCAGTGACTATCAATAAGTGGAAAACCCTATGTCCACGCTATTCATGGAATTGCACGCTAGAAGGATGTATAGTATTACGGACCATCAGTGCATGTGTCTGCGGACTCAAGCCATCGATCCCAGATTTTGTAGTACTTATCTGGACAACCTCTGTTGATGTATATGAACTTTTTGTAGGGAAGAGTGTTATTTATATCTAGTTTCCAATCGTTGAAGCTGGGGGGAGTGGGTCTCATCCACTGTCTGGCTATAATTTTTCTAGCATTAAACAATGTTTCATGCAAGAATGTTTTAGTGAATTTGTCCATCTCAGAGTCGGGGAATATCCCCAGTAAGCATTGTTTGGGGTCCAGGGTCAATGGGGATCCCATGTCATCATGGAGGAAGTCAACAATCTGCTTCCACAGACCCTGAAGGACCGGGCACGCCCAGAGTAGATGGAAGAATGTGCCCGTCGTTTGGTTACACATTGTGCACAAGGTAGAAAACTGTCGTCTAAAGCGGGCGATTCTTAGGGGGGTGAGATACGCTCGGTGCACCACGTATAACTGGGTCAGCCTGTCAGAGAGCTTGGGGGATACAGTCTTGCACGAGTCTAGTGCTTCACTCCACTCCTCATCCTCCAGTGGGCCCACCTCTCTTTCCCATCTTGGTTTAAGGCTGTAAGCTAGCGTGGTAGATGATGGGGTGAGAAGCATGACATAAAAATCAGAGATCAGCTTTCGCGGGTCCACACCCTTAACCACTGCCATAATAACATTGGGCGTAGATTGTGGCAAAGGCTGGGGAAACTGAGCTTGGGCTGCGTGACGCACCTGGAAGAATCTAAAAAGCATAGAATTGGGCAGCAGGAACTCATTTTGGAGGTCCTCAAAGTTTTTAAGTGTGCCATCGGAAATTATGTGGTGCAAATAATATATTCCATATTCGCACCATATCTCTGTGTCAGGGATCAAGAGAAACTCTGAGAGTAGTCTATTGTGCCATAAGGGGGTATAATTGTTGTGTTTAGGGGTCGTTAATGTTTTAGTGGTGATGTCCCATACGCGCCTATATTGGTATAATAGGGACCCACGGTCTCTATTGGAGTTATTCCCACTATGTCCCACTGCAATTGCAGTGAGTGGGTCAGTGGTCAGTTGTGCCCACCGTGGACAGAGGAGGGTGAGGAATCTGAGTCTGTCGGTTTTATCTATGTGGTATAGTTGAGACAGTTGGGACGCAAGGTAATAAAGATTTAAGTCAGGGAGGGCTGTTCCACCTAGGTCAGTAGGGTTCTTAAGGACTCTCCAGGCCAGCTTGTGTCTGTTGGTACCCCAAATAAATGTCTTGAGTATGGCCTCCATTGACTTGAAAAATTTCAAGGGTAAGTATACGGGTGTGTGCCAGAGTATATACAATATTTTAGGAAATAATATCATTTTAACAATGTTAATACGGCCCCACACGCCGAGCGGCAGTCTCGCCCATACCTGGGTTCTAGACTTGATGAGATCGAAAAGGGGTTCTATGTTCAGGGATATATAGTCAGCCGGTGTTCTATTCACCAATACTCCAAGATATTTGATAGTGTTCACTCGCTGGAGTGGTAACTGTGCCTGTAGCTTGGGAGAGGGGAAACTATCCATAGGCAGTATTTGAGATTTCTCCCAATTAATTTTAAGGCCAGAGAACTGACCAAAGTGTTCAATTGTATGCAACGCCTTCCGAAGCGATGTGGCAGAGTCGGCCAGGTATAGTAGCGTGTCGTCTGCGTATAAGCTAATTTTTTCAGTCAGGGAACCAAGGCAGAGACCCTGAATCTCGGGGTCCTCTCTAATGGAGATTGCAAGGGGCTCCGCCGCCAAGGCATAGAGGAGCGGAGACAGTGGGCAGCCCTGTCTAGTGCCCCTGGATAAGTCAAATGTCTGGGAGGCCCTCCCATTGGCCACTACTTTACCCCTGGGTGCCAGATATAATAATTGAACCCACTTAATAAATTTAGGTCCAAAACCAAAGCCACGGAGGCATCCCCAAAGGTACCGCCACTCCACTGAGTCAAAGGCCTTGGCAGTATCCAAAGCCACCACCACCCGGGACCCAACATTAGTATGTGTCGCTTGTAAGTTAATATACAATTTTCTGAGGTTGAAGGAGGTGTTACGCCCCGGCATAAATCCAGCTTGGTCAGCATGGATCAGGGTTAGAATCACTTGGTTAAGGCGTAGGGCAAGTACTTTAGCCAGAATCTTTATGTCTACCTGGAGTAGCGATATTGGTCTATAAGATTCCGGGAGGCCTGGGTCCTTGCCTGGCTTAGGTATGAGGATAATTACCGCCTCGCCCATCGATGGGGGTAAGGTGAAATTGTCAAATAGATGGTTGAAGAGGGACAATAACTTGGGGGCAAGTATCTCGATGTATTGGGCGTAAAATTCTATGGGCAACCCATCTGAACCCGGGGCCTTGGATCTGGCGAAGCTCCCAATCGCTGTGGTTATTTCATCGAGTGTAAGAGGTGCGTCTAGCATAGCCATTTGGGCATCGTCTAGCTGTGGAAAGATGATTTCCGCCAGTAGATCTTCCAATTGAGAGTCAGTGGTAGAAACCTGGGACGTATATAGTTGAGAAAAGAAGTCCCTAAATTCAGAAGTGACAGCCTGGGGTTCCGTAATCTTTTCCCCATTAGGACCAGTGAGGGAAATGACAGTAGGGGGTCTATCCTCACTATGTGCCAAGTAGGCCAACAGTTTACCCGCTCTCTCCCCATGTTCATACAATTTTTGTCTGGCAAAGAAAAGTTTTTTCCTGGCCGTCTCGTGTTGTAGCTGATTAACCACCCTGGTTTGTAACCTGAGTCGGGCAGCTCCATCAGGAGAGGGGTTCGACATGTACCCCTGTTCAGAGGAGGACAGATCCCGCATTGCCCCGTCCAGTATGGCTGATGAATTAGCCTTCAGCCTGTTGATAAAGGAGGTCAGAGTCAGACGTGCATGCAGTTTGAAGGCTTCCCATACTACGTCTGGGGATGCAGATCCGTCATTCTCTAAAAAGTAAGTTCTCCAACTGTTACCAAGCTCGTCATCCTCCGACAACAGGGTGAGCCAAAACGGATTCAGGCGCCACGTACGGGGCGGTTTGTCTAATGGGATGGAGAGGCTAATGAAATATGGGCTATGGTCTGAAAGTAATCTGGGGGCAAATTCAGCTCCCAGTAATCTTGGGGCAAGGGTACTAGAAATGAATATAAAATCTATACGGGACATGGTGTTATGGGTAGTTGAGAAACAGGAGTAAGCTCGAGTGAGCGGGAATTTAAAACGCCAGGTGTCAGTGAGATTAAAGGAAGAGATAAGTCGGGAGAATCTAGTGTGGGTTGGAGCTGTAGTAGATAATGGCGAGGGCGACAGTTTGTCTAATGTAGGGTTCAACGTAGCATTAAAATCCCCCAGCCACACCGCCTGAATCGAAGGATGACGAGTCATATATAGCAAGCCCTCTGTGACTATGGTAGAATTAAATGGTGGAGGTACATAGAATGCCATCAGTAGGAAAGGTTCACCATACAATTTAACCGAAAGAAAGACATAGCGCCCCTGTGGGTCAGACTGAACATCACACAGCTCAAAATGTACCGTCTTGGCAATCAAAACTGAGACTCCGCGGGCGTGGGACGAGTGGGATGAATGATATGCCCACCCAATCGGCTTTACTACTGCTTTAAAAAAAAGGGGGGGGGGGGGAGAAACAGACACTATTCTGTGGCAACAGAAAAAGTAGAATGCATGAAAGTGGTCACAGCACACATGTTAACCTCCCTGGCGGTATTCCCGAGTCTGGCTCGGGGTTAAATTTCAGCACCAAAAGCGGTAATCCCGAGCCAGACTCGGGCTGCGTCGCAGTGATCCAGGCAGGAGTTACTTACCTTGTCCCCTGGATCCTGCGATGCTTCCCCGCTGTGTGATCGAGCCGTCATCTCGCTCGATTCACACACTGCCGAATGCCGCCGAGCTCCGTTCCCTGCGACGTTACGACGCACGGGGACGGAGATCGGCGCCAAATTCAAAAAAGTTAAAACACAGTATACATACAGTACACTGTAATCTTACAGATTACAGTACTGTATGTAATAATTACACACCCCCATTGTCCCTAGTGGTCTGCCCAGTGTCCTGCATGCACTTTTATATAATAAAAACTTTTTTTTTCTGCCTGGAAACTGGAGATTGTCCATAGCAACCAAAAAGTGTCCCTTTATGTCAAAAGTGGTTTTAGACCAGCTAGAAAACAGCGATAATAAATTAGAATCACTCGCAGAATTGAGCGATAGCGATTTGTGGGGAAATTCGTCATCAAACACTGAAAAACACTTTTATTATTATTATATTATTATTTGTTATAATTATTTTATAGTTATTTATTTTATTATAATGTATAATTTTGTTTTTTGAACTTTATCATACCCGGGATGTCTACTAGACTCTGGTTTGGACAGATTTAAGTGAGTTATTCCTAAGAATTACAGGCCTGCAATATAAAACGCCAAATTTCCATGCAGAATAATGGTACCGCTTTCAGCACCTAAAATCTGACAGAATCATACCGCAGGGAGGTTAATAAAAGCATGTATTCATTTATTGCACAACATAAGTAAACGAACATTCAAGTAAATGCAGTTCTGCTTGAGTTTGGAACAGAGGAGAGCTGAGTGCAGCACAGTGCCTCCTCTAGCAAGTATCTTATACTTGATAAAGGAGGCAGGGCCTCTGAAACACATTGTATACACCCCTTTACTTTCCCATGCCTGCTGTCTTGGTCCTGGGAGCCTGTAGACACCGCTGTCTTCACATCCCTTTGTGGGGTCTGGAATATTTTGCATGACAGCTGCCTGCTAGTTCACTGTCTGTGCTTCACTCGGCTCTCCTCTGTTCCAAGCTTAAATCAGAGTTCCACCGAAAAAAAAAAAATATTAAGTCAGCAGCTACAAATACTGCAGCTGCTGACTTTTAATATATGGACACTTACCTGTCCAGGGCGCCCGCGATGTCCGGTCCTGAAGCCGATTTTGTCCCTTGGCTCTCGGGTGCTGCCGCCACCATCTTTGGTAAGGGAATCAGGAAGTCACGCCTTGCAGCTTCACTTCCTGGTTCCCTACTGCACATGCGCGAGCCGCGCTGCGCGATTCCACTGGACCCTGCTGTCTTCTGGGACCTGTGTGTCTTCCAGAAGACAGCGGGGGGGGGACGGAGTAGGCGCCAGCCGCCACAGGTCACAGCGGTGATCTATGCCCGGAAGTGGGAGCAAATGCCTGTATTACACAGGTATCTGCTCCCTCCTCCCCCCTAAAAGGTGCCACACCGGAGGGGAGGGGTTCCAAAAAGCGGAAGTTCCATGTTTTGGTGGAACTCCGCTATAAGCAGAGCTGCCTTTACTTAAATGTAAATGGATACATGCTTTTATTAACAAGTGCTGTGGCCACTTTTGTGTTTTCTGCATACCCACGAGGATCTTCCCAGATCTGATGAACACTGCTGCACTGTAATTCAAGCTCTGACTCGCCTTTCCACCCATCCCTGTGGGATATCCCGCTTTCCTGCCCTGCTGGTTGATGAGGCTGCTGGCTATTTAAACAAAGCTTGTTCCATCCAGCTGGATCCCTGACCTTTCAGCTGCACCTGACTCCTCAGCTGCATCAGTCCTGGAATCTCTTCCCCTCCATTACCAAGTACTTTTTCAGATATCTTATCGATTTGCACACGTACCACTATTATTATTATCACCATCGTTATCTATAAGAAATAATTTCTGATGTGTCTGATCTCATGAGCGCAGTGAGATTACTTTTTCTTTTTGAACAAGCAAAGAAGGGTGGTGTGTTAATGTTCACTGGATGGCCATACTCAGTTCACACCAGACGCAGTTCCGTTCAGTTCCTTGTGCTTTTTTTCTGCACAGTGTTTTACATGTATTCAAATGGCTCTAGTTCACACCAGTGCAGTCAGTTCCGGTCAGTTTCCGGTGCAGAAACTGACCAGAAACTGACCGGAACTGACGGTATTGGTGCAGAAAAAAACGGAACTGCATCTGGTGTGAACTGGCCCTAAAACTAGTAATATTTTTCACTGAGCATGACCTGTGGTAAGACGTGCCTGCACTCACCACCATCCTCTGTGAGGCTCAGGAGATGGGTACTGGTGACTGTGTGGTTGACGCCTTCATTATTTTCAGTTAGAGGAAAGGAGGATACAAAAAATAATTTTTCACTCAAAAAAAAATTGTTAATTCATTGACTGATGGATCACGAATATTGGTGGCTTTTAACTTTCATTCTAGAGAGAAAAAGGGCTGAAAATGTCATTTTTCTTTTCATCTTGCTCTTCTGTGCAATACTACTGGACTGTGGTTCTGGTTGTATACTGGTCAATAAATTTATATTTACTAGTTAAAGTGGTTGTAAACCCTATTTTACAACATTATGCTACAGGTAAGCCTATAATAAGGCTTACCTGTAGCTACCCAGGATATCTCCTAAACCTGCACGATTTAGGAGATATCCCCTGTCCCCTGCATGTGCCGATGACATCGGCACTGGGGCTAACTGACGCAATGGCACCTATGTGCCGTTGCTTCAGTCTGCGTGCCGTTACCGGTGGCTCCCGCGCGCATGCATGGGAGTGACGTCATCGCATCTCCGGACAATCACAGCCCTGGAACCGCAATACCTGGAAGTAACTCCGGGATGACATGTCTGCGGCCGGAAGGGGAGACTTGGACCGCTGCGGGGGCTTCTATCTGAGGTAAGTAATACATAATGAGCTAGTATGCTATGCATACTAGCTCATTATGCCTTGGTCTTGCAGGGGTTTTTTTTTTTTTTTTTTTTCAGTTTTATTTCCGAGGGTATACTTCCTCTTTAAAGTGTAGATGCACTTTCACAGGGAAATAACCGCACTACTGATTTGTGCTGGAGCTGCCAATTCATTATAGGAATATTGTGCCTTTTATTCATCTCTCATTTTCAGTGGAAAATGCTGTCATCAGATTTCACTGCTTGTAGTTCACAAATCTCTCTGCTGGAGTACAAGGAGTCATTACCTTCTATAGTTTTATCACATTTTCCATGCACCAAAGCAGCGCTTTGCCCATCATCTGGTCTCACTGCCCACCTCCCAATCACTGGCAACCCACTGGACATTAACACGTGAGGTACTGAGCCAGGACATACCATCTGGGGAGCACTTATTACCACCCTACTTAACCACTTCAATACAGGGCTTTTTGTACCTATTCAATACCGGGCCTATTCTAGCACTTCTCTCCTACATGTACAAATCATCATTCTTTTGCTAGAAAATTACTCAGAACCCCCCAAACATTATATATGTTTTTTTAGCAGACACCCTAGGGAATAAAATGACGGTCATTGCAACATTTTTTCTTGCACGATATTTGCGCAATAATTTTTCAAACGCCTTTTATAAAAAAAAAAATGGTTTCATGACATAAAAAAAAACAAAACAGTAAAGTTAGCCAAATTTTTGGGTAAAATATGAAAGATAATGTTACGCCGAGTAAATAGATACCTAACATGTCACGCTTTAAAATTGCGCTTTAAAATTGCGCACACTCATGGAATGGCGCCAAACTTCGGTACTTAAAAATCTCCATAGGCGAAGCTTTAATTTTTTTTACAGGTTACCAGGTTAGAATTACAGAGGAGGTCTAGTGCTAGAATTGTTGCACGCGCTCTAACGCACGCGGCGATACCTCACATGCGTGGTTTGAACGGCGTTTACATATGTGGGCGACTTACGTGTGCATTCGCTTCTGATCGCGAGCTACCGGGGACAGGGGCGTTTTTTTTTTATTATTATTAGTTTTTATTTATTTTTTACTTATTTATTTATTTTTTTACAATGATTTAACTTTTTTTTTTTTTTTTTTGATCACTTTTATTCCTATTACAGGGAATGTAAACATCCCTTGTAATAGGAATGTGTGTGACAGGTTCTCTTTATTGAGAGATGCGGGGTCAATAAGACCCCACATCTCTCCTCCAGGCTGGAAATGGCGGCTTTGTTTACATTTGAGGCCCGGGCGTGACGTCATCACATCACGCCCGGGCCTCCGACGATCATAGAGATGATTGGTGACCATCTGGTCACCAGTCATCTCTATGCTCATCACGTGACCCCACCAACGACGCCGGAAGATTCGCTCCGGGTCCCCGATCGCACGGGGAGCCCGGAGAAGCACCGGATGGCGGCAGGAGGGGGGGGATGTCCCCTCCCGCCGCCTGTAAGAACGATCAAGCGGCGGAACCGCCGCTATGATCGTTCTTATGGTTCACAGAATCGCCGGCACTTCAAAAGGATATCTGATTGATGCCTCTAGCTGCAGGCATCATTCAGATATCCCCCCTACAAAGCAGAGGACGTCATAATGACGTCCACCCAGGATGGGAGATCCCATCTGTGGATGTCATTTGACTATGGCTGGGTAGGGAAGTGGTTAAAAGATATTGAGATTTTTGGTTAATGTAGTCTCTCGCTCCTTTCCTCCCACCAAGTGGGAAGTCTGGGTTTTCACATTCCATTATGTAATTTTGTACTTTTATGCATTTCAAATTTTTAGCCCTTTTAGCTTTACTAATAGAAAATCTTTGCTAAGCGCGGTTTGCATATAAAATGTCAACATGAAACCATTGCAACATCTGGAAAAAAAATAAACCCTTTAGAAGCATACAGTATATACAGAAAGAAAATGAACAGAAGTGGAGTTGTCACATGAAGTGACCAAGTTTCATATTTTATTTCCCTGGAAAATTAAAAACGAGCAATGGCATCCGAAAACTACAGTGGAACCTCGGATTACGAGCATAATCCGTTCCAGGAGAATACTCGTAATCCAAAGTACTCGCATATCAAAGCGAGTTTCCCCATAGAAGTCAATGGAAACGAAAATAATTTGTACCGCATTGACTTCAATGGCATGCAATACCGTCTGTGGACAGTGGTTGGGGGGCGCCGGAGAGCCTCGGAAAAGGCCCAAGGACAGCTCAGCTGAACTCGGAAAGTCTTGGGAACGAAGTATTTCCGAGCATTTCCAATCGGCTCAGCTCCGGCGCCTCCCCGCCTCAGGCCAAACGTGGTACTGCACACCGCTTTGGCTTGAATCCTGCTCGTTTTGCGAGACAACACTCGCAAACCGAGTCAGGATTTTTAAAAATACAGCGCTCGTATTGCGAAACGCTCGTTAACCGTGTTACTCGCAATCCGAGGTTCCACTGTATAATGGTAGTAGCATGTTGAATATGTTTAATATGATCCAATTGGGAACACTGACTATAGAAAACAGTCTGTTGCAAAATTTACTGTGCATGTAGATTCTCTTTTGTGGCTTTAAAGTAATTCTAACCCCTTATAAGTAGTGCAACGTTACGTTGTAAAGATGTGCAGCGCTAATATATTGAAGATGGGATATATGCAAACCCTATTTCAAGTGTCACAAATATAGCATAAAATCAAATTACAAAAAAAAGCATAATACCAAGGGGTCTTTGTAGGCCCTTTGGGAACAAAAGTAATACCTTTTCAGCTTTTACATAATGAGGTCTTTTTTTTTTTTTTTAACTGTAGTGCAGCCTGGGCTGGGGGCAGGGCTAAGCTGGAGCAGGTCACATGTCCTATCATGTCACCTCAGCTTTTTCAGGCCCCTCCCCCAGGCCTTCCAAGTGGAGTGAACCTTGTCAGTCAATCTGATCTACCCACCATCGCCTTCAGGTGGATTAGATCAGACACGGCAAGCTGTTTTCCGACACAGTAAACTGTGTATAGACATGGCTTACTTAGGCAGGCCATACATCCATTCATTTTCTTTCATTCAATCAGCGTGGTGAAAGAGAAAAAATGTATTAACCCCCCCCCCCCCATCCACATATTCAAGGTGGAAGGGGGAATACCTCCCCATGGAGCTATTTTATTCTGACAAGGGGGTGCTTCCAGCACTGCTGGCTATAGCTGGAGGCATTGATTAAGTGAAATTTCCCAACAGGCTGCTTGTACCAAAGTTGATCCCTGCGGAACCAGCCAATTTTTTTTTTTTTCTTTCTATGGCCAGGTTTACATTAAAGGAAGGGAGCATGTGCACTGTGGTTGTAATCGTGCAGAGGCTCTGAGCCCGCAGATCATTGCCACCACCAAGAAAGAACTATAGAAGACTGACCGGTTTCACAAGTCATGTATCCAACAATAAAGATTTCAGACTTAAAGGGCATAGAAATATTCTAGTTAAGGTTGCACCAATACTGGTATCGAGGTCGATACTAGGCATTTTCACAAGTATCAGTACTTCCGATACTGGAAGTTATATCAACTGGGGGCAGCGGGGTTCGGAGCAGTAGACATCCCTCCAGCACGGAGCACAGCAGTGGTAAGATCATGGCCCAATCTAGGGGGGTACTGGGGAGGGTTGGGCTCCCCCCTTTCCAAGCCCTCCATTGCCCCTGACATTTGCTGCCAGTCTCCTAACCCGCATGGTACATAATGAGCACAGCACTAAGAGCTCCTCCTCCCCATCCCATTCCCTTACAGCTACCATGTGCACACAGTGTATAGCTAGCTTCTCGTATTAGTTTGCCATTTCTACCATGGAATTTCACAGGTCGGAACTGCAACCAGTAGCTAGCTATACAATGTGCACATTGTAGCTGTAAGTGTAAGGGAATCGGATTTCAGCTCCAGTGTGTGCCGTGTGTGGAGCAGCAGTTATGCCTGCCTGTGTTCAGGCTGTGTTACAATGCAGGGATGGGAGACCGAGCTCTGCCTAGTGCCCTGTGCTCTCTTACCCCCCCTTACTGTGCTCTTACCCCCCCCCTTACTGTGCTCTTACCCCCCCCCCCTTACTGTGCTCTTACCCCCCCCTTACTGTGCTCTTACCCCCCCCTTACTGTGCTCTTACCCCCCCCTTACTGTGCTCTTACCCCCCCCTTACTGTGCTCTTACCCCCCCCTTACTGTGCTCTTACCCCCCCCTTACTGTGCTCTTACTACCCCCCCTTACTGTGCTCTTACTACCCCCCCTTACTGTGCTCTTACTACCCCCCCCTTACTGTGCTCTTACCTACCCCCCCCTGTGCTCTTACCCCCCCTTACTGTGCTCTTACCCCCCCTTACTGTGCTCTTACCCCCCCTTACTGTGCTCTTACCCCCCCTTACTGTGCTCTTACCCCCCCTTACTGTGCTCTTACCCCCCCCTTACTGTGCTCTTACCCCCCCCTTACTGTGCTCTTACCCCCCCCTTACTGTGCTCTTACCCCCCCCCTTACTGTGCTCTTACCCCCCCCTTACTGTGCTCTTACCCCCCCCTTACTGTGCTCTTACCCCCCCCTTACTGTGCTCTTACCCCCCCCTTACTGTGCTCTTACCCCCCCCCTTCTGTGCTCTTACCCCCCCCTTCTGTGCTCTTACCCCCCCCTTCTGTGCTCTTACCCCCCCTTCTGTGCTCTTACCCCCCCTTCTGTGCTCTTACCCCCCCCCTTCTGTGCTCTTACCCCCCCCTACTGTGCTCTTACCCCCCCCCTTACTGTGCTCTTACCCCCCGCCTCACTGTGCTCTTACCCCCCACCCCCCCCTTACTGTGCTCTTACCCCCCCCCTTACTGTGCTCTTACCCCCCCTTACTGTGCTCTTACCCCCCCTTACTGTGCTCTTACCCCCCCCTTACTGTTCTCTTACCCCCCCTTACTGTTCTCTTACCCCCCCTTACTGTTCTCTTACCCTCCCCTTACTGTTCTCTTACCCCCCCTTACTGTTCTCTTACCCCCCCTTACTGTTCTCTTACCCCCCCTTACTGTTCTCTTACCCCCCCCCTTACTGTTCTCTTACCCCCCCCCCTTACTGTTCTCTTACCCCCCCTTACTGTTCTCTTACCCCCCCTTACTGTGCTCTTACCCCCCCTTACTGTGCTCTTACCCCCCCCCCTTACTGTGCTCTTACCCCCCCCCTTACTGTGCTCTTACCCCCCCTTACTGTGCTCTTACCCCCCCCCCTTACTGTGCTCTTACCCCCCCTTCTGTGCTCTTACCCACCCCCCCTTCTGTGCTCTTACCCCCCCCCCCCTCACTGTGCTCTTACCCCCCACCCCCCCCTTACTGTGCTCTTACCCCCCCCCTTACTGTGCTCTTACCCCCCTTACTGTGCTCTTACCCCCCCTTACTGTGCTCTTACCCCCCCTTACTGTGCTCTTACCCCCCCCTTACTGTGCTCTTACCCCCCCTTACTGTTCTCTTACCCCCCCTTACTGTTCTCTTACCCTCCCCTTACTGTTCTCTTACCCCCCCTTACTGTTCTCTTACCCCCCCTTACTGTTCTCTTACCCCCCCCCTTACTGTTCTCTTACCCCCCCTTACTGTTCTCTTACCCCCCTTACTGTGCTCTTACCCCCCCCTTACTGTGCTCTTACCCCCCCCTTACTGTGCTCTTACCCCCCCCTTACTGTGCTCTTACCCCCCCCTTACTGTGCTCTTACCCCCCCCTTACTGTGCTCTTACCCCCCCTTACTGTGCTCTTACCCCCCCTTACTGTGCTCTTACCCCCCCTTACTGTGCTCTTACCCCCCCTTACTGTGCTCTTACCCCCCCTTACTGTGCTCTTACCCCCCCTTACTGTGCTCTTACCCCCCCTTACTGTGCTCTTACCCCCCCCCTTACTGTTCTCTTACCCTCCCCTTACTGTTCTCTTACCCTCCCCTTACTGTTCTCTTACCCCCCCCTTACTGTTCTCTTACCCCCCCCTTACTGTTCTCTTACCCCCCCCCTTACTGTTCTCTTACCCCCCTTACTGTGCTCTTACCCCCCCTTACTGTGCTCTTACCCCCCCCTTACTGTGCTCTTACCCCCCCCTTACTGTGCTCTTACCCCCCCCCCCTTACTGTGCTCTTACCCCCCCCCCCTTACTGTGCTCTTACCCCCCCCTTACTGTGCTCTTACCCCCCCCTTACTGTTCTCTTACCCCCCCCCCTTACTGTTCTCTTACCCCCCCCTTACTGTTCTCTTACCCCCCTTACTGTTCTCTTACCCCCCCCTTACTGTGCTCTTACCCCCCCCTTACTGTGCTCTTACCCCCCCCCCCTTACTGTGCTCTTACCCCCCCCTTACTGTGCTCTTACCCCCCCCCCCTTACTGTGCTCTTACCCCCCCCCCTTACTGTGCTCTTACCCCCCCCCTTACTGTGCTCTTACCCCCCCCCTTACTGTGCTCTTACCCCCCCCCTTACTGTGCTCTTACCCCCCCCCCTTACTGTGCTCTTACCCCCCCCCCCTTACTGTGCTCTTACCCCCCCCCTTACTGTGCTCTTACCCCCCCCTTACTGTGCTCTTACCCCCCCCTTACTGTGCTCTTACCCCCCCCCCCTTACTGTGCTCTTACACCCCCCCCCTTACTGTGCTCTTACACCCCCCCCTTTACTGTGCGCTCTTACACCCCCCCCATTACTGTGCTCTCTTACACCCCCCCCCTCTTACTGTGCTCTTCTCTCTTACACCCCCCCCCCTCTTACTGTGCTCTCTTACACCCCCCCCCTCTTACTGTGCTCTCTTACACCCCCCCCCCTCTTACTGTGCTCTCTTACACCCCCCCCCCTCTTACTGTGCTCTCTTACACCCCCCCTCTTACTGTGCTCTCTTACACCCCCCCCCCTCTTACTGTGCTCTCTTACACCCCCCCCCCCTCTTACTGTGCTCTCTTACACCCCCCCTCTTACTGTGCTCTCTTACACCCCCCCTCTTACTGTGCTCTCTTACACCCCCCCTCTTACTGTGCTCTTACACCACCCCCCCCTCACTGTGCTCTTTTCTCCTACCAGCGGTCACCTCTGTTCCCATGTCTCCCAATGACCCCCCCCCCCCCTTACTGTGCTCTCTTCCCCTACCAGCTGTCACCTCTGTTCCCATGTCTCCCTAAGACCCTCCTATTCCTAACCTCAGACCCCCCCCCCCAGCGATTTACAGCGTTTTCCATCCCAACTTTCCCACCCCACAATCCCCATTTCACCCCACCCTCAACTACCTTGCCCTCACTTACCCCTCTACTCCCACCCTGCCCTCACCCAACTCGCTAACAACCACCCCCCTACCTACTCTTCCTAGCTGATGGATATCGTTAATTTGGTATCCGCAAGTACTTGCAAGAAAGTATTGGTATTCGGTGTTAAAGTGGTATCGGTGCATCCCTAATTATAGTAATTATTTTTAGTTTAGTGGGCGCAAAACCTATTTGCTGTCATAAAATTCCTTATAAAACTGTATACAATGCATTGGTTCGTTTAGTTCATTTAATTTACCAATAGTTGATGTGCAACTGTACAAGTTAAATACCATTTTGTTTCTGGTACACAAAATACAAAGGTGATTGGTTGATTCTTGTAATTTCATAAAGCTTAGTTTTTAACTCCTTTTTTTTTTTTTTTTTTTTTTTTTTTTTTACAGGTGTATCTGGAGATGCATCAGATGTGCCTAAATCTGTTTCTTCCAAACAAACTGATGTCAAAATGGAAGCCAAGTTAGTGAACCATTCTATTTCTGGGGAAAAACATGTGTCTGTGAATAAAAAGGCTACAAAACCATCAGTCACATCAACAAATAAAACAAATGCAGCAGTGCCAAGTAATAAGCACAGTTTAAGCAACAGTAAACCCTCTATATCAAATCATAAAGAATCCAAGCCTAAGGCTCAAAGTAGTTCTAAATCTTTAAGCCTAAGCCAAAAGTCACATCAAAAGAGTTCTTCCTCTGCAGTCAAAAAGTGCTCCAACCTAGCTACAAATATTGCAGAGAGCCCAGTGTCTGTAGCAGATGAAGTCATACAATCCACTTCTCATCAATTAGCAGAAAACATTGCACAACCCTGTTCTGAAGACCAGCCATTCACTGTACACGAGTCTTGTCAGGAAAATTCAATGAGCAATCAAGACTCTATGACACACAAGCCTAATTTAGAGCATTGCCAATGCCAAGAAAATCTTCCAGCAGCATCTGTTCTTCATTTCACATCTAATTCAAAAGAAGGTTTGTCAGAAGCAACAAATCAAACCAAAACAGCAAATGTTGACAATGCTGGGTCAGGCGAAGTGTACATTATAAGTACTGCAGGCGAGAAGAAACCAGATTGCAAAAATATCTGTGATTCAGAGAACTCCAAATGTGCTGACAGTTCAAGCGAAAGCGAGTTGTGTTCTGTCAAAGAAGTTGAAAGAATTCCAAAACAAAAAGAGAAGGAAGACGTGATATTATTCCAGTTCTCTCAGAACACTAGCAGAGTTGCGCCTAGTTGTAGTGCCGCTGAACCGCCTTTGATGGGTAATTCTACCAGTTGTCAGCCTGTGCTAAATAATAGTGAACCTTTTATGAACTGTTCATCTGAAAGGCAGCTGTCTAATTATCAAACGGAGATGAATGCCACAGAAGTAACTGATCATGAGAACTTTGAATTTATAAGTCAATGGAATAAACACTCGGGTATGCTACATGAGCGCGAGAGCCCGGAATCGGAGAGTGGCAGTGCTAGTACATCATCTGATGACATCAAACCAAGGTCTGAAGATTACGATGCAGGTGGCTCTCAGGATGATGATGGTTCAAATGAAAGAGGGATCTCTAAGTGCAGCACAATGCGGTGCCATGATTTTCTTGGTAGGAGCAGTAGTGACACAAGTACCCCTGAAGAATTGAAGGGTTATGATGGTAGCTTAAGAGTTGATGTAAAATTGAAGAAAGACAATACAGAGTTATTCCGAGTCAATTCCACCAGTGATGATGAAGGACCTCAAAGAAGAATGGAACCATGGCTGCAAAGGGATGTGCACAAACATAGTTCTCATCACACAACAGTTTGCAGCAGTGTGCAGTTTTCTCAGGAAATTGAACACATATCTTCATCAGCTGATGAAACTGAAGATGAGCGATCAGAGACTGAAAGCACTGGCCTCAAAGTTCCAGAAGAAGTTGTCACTCAGCCCTTTCAAGGCATTGTTAATTTAGCTTTCGATGATATTGCTGAAATGGAGGGTGACTCCCAGCAAGCTACTGGAAATAAAAGTTTTAAGAGGTCTGTCCTCCTCTCTGTGGATGAGTGTGAAGAACTGGGATCCGATGAAGGAGATGGTCATCATTTACACATGCGCAAACCTGCATCACGAACGTCATTGGACGTGTTTGAGAGAAACGGTACTGAGATCTGTTCTGGATGCTCCCATGACCCAGGGTCCATGGAGGGCAAGGCAGAAGGTGCTTCTTTGACTTGTAAACAACCAACAAGTGAAATAAAGTCTGCTGATGAGGACTTTGAAAAGACTGATGCATGTAAAGGCTACTACAAATCAACAGAATGTGAAATTAAGTCTCAGACAAGACCATGCCATTTGGATTTGTATACTGAATTGCCTTCTGATACACAAAGGTTTTGCTGTACTAAAACTGGTAATGCATGTAAGAGTCAGTTTCTTGACTACCAAGGCAGAGACCACCATGTACCATCTACTGAAAGCTCCAACACTGCTTTATCTGCAGGTAATGAACATTAGCTATCACACAATAGAGTTGTATTACTTACTTTATAGTGAAGAGTTTTGTGGCCTGCGATGCTGACCTTTTATGGCTTTAGTAGTTTAAGCCACTGACACAGAATAAGTCTGAAGATCAGGAGTTCTGACTGCATGCTTTTTTTCGCGTCAGTGGCTCAAAATGTACTGAATTTGAAACCACTAGACTGCTAGAATTTTTAAAGGGAGGTCAGCAATGGCAGCCTACAAGTTTCTCAGTGTATGTCTCCTTTTATTGACTTAGAACATTAACTATGTTAAGTTGTAGTGGTGAATTATTCACAACATCAAAACTTACAATAAATCTTAATTGCACTTTAGGAAGGATTTCAGAGCAGAAACTTGAACTGTGAAAGACCTGCTTCTGTAGCAACAATAAAACTGAAATAACAATTATTTTGCATGATGGAATAGATAAAGTGAAAGTATTATGGTACATATAAAACATTCCTGCTGCAATATATATGTATATCAGAATGGCTGAACATGAATTAAGATGGCCTAAAAAATTACAAGATTTGAGGCTCGTTTAATGTCTACAGAGGTTCATATTAAAGGATAAGTCCACCCTAACACTAAAATCGCTACATCTACAGACATCCACGATATAAGCCTAACCTATCTAGCCCTATAAAGAATAAATCCGTATACATAGCTTTTTTTAAAGCTGATCCAGTTCCCAGCGGTGGACCCTCTGCAGAGGACACAGCTGACAACGGCTGTGAAATGAATGGGGAGTGACGTCGCTGATAGGCTTACTATGGGGCTTCCACTGTCCTCTGCACCCGCCTCCACAGCAAAGCTGCAGCTGACAGCTCAGCGTAGGATCGGGTTGGATCAGCTTCAAAAATGGTATGTATACTGATTTCTTCTTTGCAGAGCTAGATGGGTTAATGTTAAGCCTCGTACACACGGTCGGACTTCAAACAAACTTTTCCGTGGATTTTTGTCCGAAGGGAGTTGGCCGGGCGCACCCATAGCATACACACGGCAGGACTTTTCTGCAAACTTTCCCAACATCACGTGGTTTTTCTGCTCTTTACCGCCACCCTTTGGTCAACTTCTGCTATTGTTGGTTGATTTTAACATTGGTTCTGGGCATGCGTATTTGTACTTTGGACAAAAGTCCGATGGATTTCTGTACACATGATGGGACTTTTGTTGCCGAAAGTTTGTCCGTTTGCAGAGCGAACTTTTGTCCGAGGAAAAACAAAAAAGTTTGTCCGATGGAGCGTACACACGGTAGGATTTTTTTGAAAACTTGCTCATTTTGAAGTTTGTTGTCAAAGTCCTACCGTGTGTATGGGGCTTAAGATTGTGGATGTGTGTAGATGTAGAGATTTTAGTGTTAGGGTACACTTATCCTTTAATAGTTGTAACCATTATAGTGCCCCATTCTGTAGGCTTCTAATCTTTTAAAACCAATTTGTCATTCTTTTTGTACATTTTTTGGGGGATTCAGGTTCTTTTTTGCCAACTAAAATATATTGGGGCTTACAACAGATAAAGGCGCTTTCACCTTGCCCATTCAGGCAACAGTGACAGTGTCTTTGTAAGGGTACCCACCCACTGACACCTTGCCAGCACTAGCAGCCATTCACTAGGCCCAAGTACTGTCAAATGACGGAAGGCATGACATCGTCGCTCCTCGTAGCAACACTGGGAAATTGAGCGCTGGTTGCTGTGGGGAAATGCTGGAAAGGTAGTTTATAAGGGTTGGGGGAGTCGCTTTGCAAAGACACTCACTTTGCCATGAAGTCACAAGGGCACTGGGGTTGATTTACTAAACCTGGAGAATGCAAAACTGGTGCAGCTGTGCATAGAAACCAATCGCCTTCCAGGGTGTGTTTTTTTTTTTTTTTTTTTTTTTTTTATTAGCTAAAGCTTAATTGAACAAGCTGAAGTTGCAAGCTGATTGGCTACCATGCACAGCCGCACCAGATTTTGCACTCTGCAGTTTTAGTAAATCCACTCCCTTTTAAATGGCATCAATTGTATTTATCTGATTTTTGTTTTTGTAATTTTGTTCAGCCTTCATATTAATTTTGTCTATTTTCACTTTATGCATCCCATCTTTTTATGTATATTTTATATGTAGAAACTGTTTATTGCTCAGAAAAGTAATTTTTGCTTCTGGAAAGACAACCAAAAATTCAAAGCCTACCAATAGCCTATATTTAGCTGAGTTGTCTATAAATTAGTACATGCAAACTCCGATCCAAATCTCCATATATCTGTGTGCAGGCAGTGGTTACCTCGTTCCTTCCCACATACTCCCACTATCCTGATGAGCTGGAAGCTTTATCACTGAGAATTCACTTGCAGTAGAAACTTGTATAGCAAGCCATTGTCAGACTTTGCAGCAGCAACCTCAAACTTTAAATCCAGTATTTATTCACTTTAAAATCTTAACATGTAATTACATATTTTAAATTAAGAGTAATTTATTAGTTTTAATTTAGATTTCTACTATGACTTGGCTTTATTTTTTACCAGAGCTGTTTTAGTTATACCTAGTATAAAATACATACAATAGGTAGATTCATGCAGAAATGTGCATTATTGTAAACGGTGTAATTTTTATTGTCACACAAACTAGAGCCATAGCAGAATACTGACATTATTAAAGGGGCTTTCATAATTGCATATAATTTAAAAAAAAAAAGTTTTCATTATTATAGCCCTCTTCTAATTGGACTTTTGCTAACAGTGGCTCTGAATGTAGTTCACTGTGAGTCGACTCAATGAAGAGAGCTTCAATTCAGAGATGGACAGATTAAAGGGTCAGTCCACATAAAATAGTTTAGGGTTGAATCTGTTTGAATCACGATTGACTTTTGGTGTCTCTCCAAAACTCGGTTGGCAAGAACCTGTACCAAAGTTACTAGGTTCACCCATCTATTGAAGTCATTACAAAGGTTCCTGATCTTTAATCGGAAGGTAAAGGCTTTACTGGCATAGGTTTTCTGGCGGGGATGCATTTGCCAATGGAGTCCCTGAGATTTAAGAAGTCAGTGGTTTCTTCAGCCTCCAGCATCTACTTGTGATTAAATTATGTTAGTCTAACCCTTTGATACAGAATGCTGGTGTTATTCCATACTGTAAAGATGCCAGAAAGCATGTCCTTGATTAATTTTTGTTAATTATGGCCTACTGCAAAAAAGTTTACACCTACATATACATTTTGCAGCAAGAGCTCTCCTCTCTCTCCCAAATGGAGAACAGGTCCCCTACATATGCTCACTGCCAGATAGGTAGAGGGTGTCATAGGCTATGATAACACTTTAAACTAAATACAAAACTAATGGAAAGAGATGCAACCCTTTTGTATTATTCTGTCTGATTGAAATGGCTACTCAAATAACCCATTTTCTGTATCAGAAATTTCAGAAGTTTGCTTCTTAGGGCGATCTGATGCTTGACTTGAATTTCTAAACAGTGATCTGTTCCACATTACTGTCTAGAAATATATATGTTTGTGAAATGTCTGTGTACCACAGTGTTTAATGATTTGTATGTTCGTCTTCGTTGACTTTGGGGGGAGAGCATAACTATTTTACAATGTACAGTATTATGAATTATTTCAGGAAACATAGATGATAATGACTCATTGGCCCAAACCTGCATGTATGATCATCGTCCTCCAAAGTCCCTTTCTCCTATATATGAGATGGATCCTGGCGAAGGAATTGAGCAGAGACTGAAGACTGAAGCTAGAATAATGGATATTGAAATTGAAGATCAGCAGTTTGTAGAGAGGGACTGGACACTACTAAGACAGCTGCTAGCTGATCATGGATCAGATGTTGATATCATAAACTCCGTCCCTGAGGATCTCAGCCTAGCACAGTATCTAATCAATCAGACATTGCTCTTAGCTAAGGAGAATTCTAAATCTCAGGGCAAAGCATGGGGGGATTTGTCATCTCCGTTCGAAGATTCTACAAGCATCACAGTGACTAGTTACTCTCCTGATGAGTGTTCATCCCCCCATGGAGAATGGACTATCCTTGAATTAGAAACCCATCACTAGATTACATTGTTTTCACTGTTTTTGATCCAACAATCTTTCCAGGGTTTGATAGAGGTAACAGCTGAATAATGTAATATCCATTAAAATAATTTATATGAAGCTGTTTATAAGTAACTTAGTCATTTAAATAAATCCTACAGCTGTACACTAAATTTTACATACAGCTTGTACTGGCCTATGTGTTTCTCTTTACAATATATATAAATCAATAATGCAAATTCTTTTATTAGAGTGTATATAATCTATATATATCAGAAAAACAACGCTACAAATAAACTTAAATCTCAGATTTCTAGCAAGTATCCTGGCTTTGTTTTCTTCCAGCTGACACAGCTCACTTATTTACAGATAACAATAATTGGGTTAAAAACAGTCTGTGCCAAGGGCACATTTTTTTATTTGCCAAGTTTGTATCACATTGATTGGTCAAGCAAGACTTGGGCATGCCATTTGTGTGTGGTACTTGATAAGAGACTGTCTTGAAAAATTTTTAATTCGTATGAATGCTGTGTTTTCAAAATTTGATAATTTGTCTTTGCTTCTCAGAGCCTCTTAGGAGGCCAAAATGTAAATAAAATGGAATTGATATTACCACTCTTTGTAGTGTCTGTGTGTATTATGCAGTTTCTTTACTTTGAAAACTGTCTAAACCAAAACTTTCTGTTCAAAGTGGCTGAAGGTTTTTTAACTTAATGCATTCTCTGCAAGGTAAAAAAAACTTCTATTGTCAGCTCCCCACGTACTTACCTGAGCCCAATCTCGTGCTGTGCCCGAGAGTAGCAGCACTGCCCTCTCTTCCACCTCACTGGACTCTAAGAGCAGCATGGCGAAGAGGAGGAGCTCAGGGTGCTGGCGTGTGACCCCAGAAGAGGAACGTTGCACAAATCAGGTATGACATGTTGGTTATAAAAAAAAAAAAATGATTCTTTACAATCACTTAAATTTTGTAAATGGGTAGGGAATTGTTACACCTGTCTTCTTTTACTTTTTTTTTCTGTTTTGGTGACTGAAAAATTTTGATTCATTTTCTATCTAGTGAACCATGATCACCAGGACAAATAAACCAGTGAACCTCTCCAGTCTTGCTTTGGGTTTAGGTGCACTTTAGGTCTTTCATTCCAACATATATTTATTGATTTTCAGAATTTCAAAATGCAGAATAACAAAAAAGAAACCACACACAAATACAATCAACCTGAATTCATACCAAAAACTGAGATAACTATTATAATTCTAAATACTATACAAAAGGAAGGGGCTGTATTTAAGACGTGCAATTATTTTAAGCCTTCTGACAGAAAAGGCTATATCCCTTTGGATAGTCGCCACTATAAAAGTTGGCTCTGCAAAATCCCTAGAGGACAGTTTATCGATCTAAGACGTAATTGCACTTCTAATAATGATTTTTTTTTTTTAGCTCAATCTCAAATTTTGGCAGAAAGATTCCAACAAAAAGGTTACCAAAAATACATTATTCAGATCTAAATAGGTACTCTGAATAGGACTAACCTAATTTCTGACTCCAATAAGAAAAAGGAAGCAAAGTATGAATTCAAAATTGTTGGACTGAGAGCGCCACGATTGTGGCGTGAGAGGGGGGCGTGAGCAGATGTTGAGGTGAGAGGGCGGAGGTTGCCGTAGCTCGAACCTCACACCCGCTCCCATGACACGCGCGATGTGAGGAAGGAGACCGGATGCGAGCGGGCTAAACAGCTTTAACCGCAGACTCTGACGGCCAGGCCTGAGCGATCCCCATCCCATCCCGGGACACTAACGGCTAAGGCGACGTCAGCGGTACCGATGGGACGAGCTGCGGCGGCTCCATTCCAGCCGCAATAGATGCTCTGTGGTCCGGGGGAGCTGGAGGAATGGACAGTAGTCTGGAGTGGCCAGAGTTCACTGCGACTGGGTGGATTGTTGTTGTGCCCCATTGAAACTTTTTTTTTTGGGCGTGACCTGCCTTGCTGCTGAAGCTGATATAGGGGGGGTCAGAGACTCAGAGACAAAGGTGTTGTGGGTGGAGTGACACCAGATCTCCTTCCCCCCCCATTTTTCTCTCCCCCTCTCTCCCTCCGTTTGAAATGCCGGGTACACTGTCAGTAATGACAAGAAGGGAGGGGGCATGCATGGGCACCGGTATACAGCAACAGGTATAGATACAGCCGTACATGGGACAAAGGCAAGCCAGGCAGCAGCAGCAGCTAAGCTTGAGAAATTTGCACATAACCCAGTGCACACAGCAGGTCAGACACCTACAAAGGGACAAGGGGGGCAACAGCCGAACGCCCAGAGAAAAAGTCAAGGTCAGTCACCAGTACCAGTGACACCAGCAACTTCGACAAGTAACCAAGGGACAAAGAAAAAGGCAGCGATGGAGGCAACCATAGGAACAGCGGAGGAGGGGGAGCCATCCATGAAAGCAATCTTCCAAACAATCAACAACTGTAAGTCATCATTAACTGATATATTTGGTCAACTGAAAGGTATTAAAGAGGACATGTCTGTACTTAAACATGACGTACAGGGGATTGGTATACGGACCTCTGTGTTAGAGGAAAGACTTGGTCAGGTGGAAGATGATGTTAGTCCAATGAAAAGAGATTATTGTAATGAGAGAACAGTTGATCATGTGCATCAGTAAAATTGATGATATGGAAAACAGATTACGTAGGAAGAATATAAGGGTACTAGGTCTCCCCGAGAAAAGTGAAGGTAACCATCCCACAAAATTTATGGAAGATTGGCTCAAAAGTGTGTTTGGCGAGGACAGCTTATCAAAGTTTTTTCCAATTTAGCGTGCCCACAGAGTTCCTTCTAGGGCCCCAGCTGCTGGAGGCCCACCAAAGCCAATACTCATTAAACTCTTACACTTCACAGACAAAACCATTATCCTTCAAAAGGCAAGAGAGATGAAGGAAATACAACACAACGGTGCAAGAATTTCAATTTATCCAGACTTTTCCCCCGAACTACAGAGACAAAGGGCAGGATTTACTGAATGCAAACGCAGACTATTGCAAAACAGAATTGAATATGCAATGTTCTATCCGGCATGTCTGCGGGTAACAGTAAAGGGGGAAAATGTTTTTTAGCACACCTGCTGAACTGACATTATGGCTGCATGCGAATGAGGGGAAGCTACAGCGGGGTGAAGGAGAGTAATGAAATGGAGCTAAAAGCCTAAAAAGAGGAGGGAGGTTTGAGTCTCCCTTCTATTAATCTCTCCTTCCCCATCCCATTTTCTTTAAGGGGGGGGCGAAGTGGACCTTTTTTCAGGATTTTTTTTTTTTAAATGTTTCTCTCTCTCTCTGGTCTCCTTTTTCCTTTTTTTCATATATTTGGACACAGGGGAGCGGGTGGGGTGGGGTGGGGAGGGGGTACGGCAATGGGGCTGACCAAAGTGTTTTGTTTGAACTTTTTGGGTCCTGCACAAAGATGGGGACACAAGAATGTACATTATTATGAATGGTTGAAATATGCAATAGGGTATGACACTTCAAATACACTAAAGGTGGGGTCCACAAGGGAGAAGATAGCAGAGCACACCTTAAAGGGAAGATACGGTCACTTAAGGAGCCCCCAAAATGGGCTCCAAGAAGGGCAAGGATTGGGGAGGGGGGATGGCGGAGTGGGTGGGAGGGAGAGAAAAGGGGGAGTTGGGGGTTGAGGTATGATTGGGGAGGAGGGGTAGGTGTGGATGTATGTTGGGGTGGGGCACAGGCACAGATAAGGGGGAATCCAATTAGTACACAATTTCTACAAAAGGGAAATATTGTAAACACGAAGAGGAAAGCATGTTTAGGTATAGATTTATTGGAGGCACACTGCTAAAATAGGGGAAAAAAAGGGGTAGATAACAGAGAGAATAGGAGGAAAACTCTAAACCAAGCCAGAAGCATTAAGGTGTGCTCATGGAATGTTCAGAGGGTATAGATGCTGCCAAAAGACAAGCAATTTTTTAAATGGCGGAAACGGTCAACATTATGATGCTGTCTGCAGGAGATGCATTTGGACAGGGATACCACTAGTATATTAAAGCATAGGAGATACCCAGTACAATATCATTCCATTTACACCCCCTATTCAAGGGGGGTAAGTGTATTGGTTGATTCTGGACTGGTGTTCTCCTGCAGACAGAGTAAGGTGGACTCAAAGGGGCGGTATATATTCCTTTTTTGCCGGATAGAGACAAAGGAGTATGTGGTGGCAAATATCTAAATTCCCCCCCCCCCCCTCCGTTTAGTACTGAAATACTCTGGGAGTTAATGGAATTTGTGATGGACAAGGCGGGTGTATAGTGGCGGGGAATTTTAATATGACGATGAATAAAAACATGGATAGATTCCTGGCCGTGGCCCTCGCCGTCCATGTGCCCGGCAGCCCCCTTCTCCAATTTTGTGGGGAGACGGGGCTGATGGACGTGTGGAGGGGGAAAGACAATTCTCCTGCCACTCAAGGACGCATGCGACATTTTCCAGGATAGATCTTGTACTCTGTAATGAAGAGGCCCTGGGGGAGGTGGGTGGAGTGGAATATGAACCCAGAAGTATCTCGGATCATTCATCAGTGACCTTTTGAAATTAAGATAAGCAGTGGCCACAGTAAAAGGGACTGGAAGATAAATCTGTTTTGGTTGGAAGTAATTGAAGAGCCGGAGGGGATAAGCGCTAGTATAAAAGAGTTTATAACATTAAATAAAGGCTCAGCCTCGAGGGGGGTTATATGGGACACCCTGAAAGCATTCCTGAGAGGAGTTTTAATTCAGAAAATCTCACTCATTAAAAAACAATCATGTGCCAAGGAGGTTGCAGTAAGGGAAATGGTGAAAAGGGCAGAGATTGGCTACGTGGAAAACCCAAGCTTAGAGAAACATAGAATGGTTAGGAAAACGGGAAGAGTATAAAAAGCTGCTATTGGGAAAGGTGGAAAACAAAAAGCCATTTCAAAAGCAGACCTTTTTTGGGGAGGTTGAGAGAGTGGGCAGAATTTTGGCCCAGATAGCCAGGGCTAACGCTCCCCTATCTGTCATCCCAGCGATTTGCAACAAGGAGGGGGAAATTAAGAGCGGCACCCCAGAAATAACTGAGGTTTTTAGAAAGTATTACCAAAACCTGTATAGCAGCACACCGCATAGTAGTGTAGAAGGAGAAATGGAGACCTTCTTTGAAGGACTGCAGATTCCCCAGTTATCACAGGAAGATAAAGGGAGATTGGAGGCACTGCTCATGCTGGAAGAGCTGCAAACGGCGATTGCCGACATGGCAGGCCAAAAGGCCCCTATGCCAGATGGTCTGCCAATTGAAATATATAAAAACCTACAGCGAGGTGCTGCTCCCTGGGACTTCTGGAGGTATTCAATTAGGCGGCAGAGGAGGGGAAGCTACCTGCATCCATGACAGAAGCAACAATTTATCGTCCTATTAAAAGAGGGGAAAAATCAACTTGAGACGGCCTCATACAGGCCGATTATCTCTTTTGTGTTTAGACGTAAAGATTCTGGCTAAAGTATTGGCAATAAGGTTAAATAAAATAGTCTCGAAACTGGTACATCCGGACCAAACTGGATTTATCCCAGGCAGATCCACAAGTACTAATATAAGAATGTATTTAAATATTCAGTTGCCAACAGCGAAAGAGGGGTCAAGAGCTGTCCTGTCCCTAGACGCAACTAAGGCGTTTGACAGCCTGGAGTGGCATTACCTGTGGAGAGCGTTGGCAGAATTCCAGTTTCATACAAAATTTTGATCCATTGGATAAATTTAGGACCAAAGTCCCAGGGCGAAAGTAAGGATAAATGGCGAGTGCTCAGAGTGGTTCCAGTTGGGGAGGAGGACAAGGCAGGGGTGCCCGTTGTCATCCCTGCTTTTCGCTCTTGCAATGGAGCCACTGGCTATCGCTATAAGGGCATCCCCGGAAGTACAGGGCTTCAAGAGGTTGGGGGAGGAGAAGATCGCAATGTATGCGGATGACATACTACTTTTTTTAGGGTATACGCAGACTTCATTGGAAACGGCAATGGGTATAATAGGGGTATTTGGCAAATTTTCGGGGCTGACAATTAATTGGGATAAATCTGCACTTTTGCTGATAGACCAAGTTGAGACATAAGTGCAGTTTGGAACCGACTCCCACTCTCGGTGGCTGGCCGGTGCAATCTGGTGAAGATGGTTTGAATGCTGCAAATCCTGTATATCCTGCAACATTCCCCAGTATGGATTCCCAAACATTGGTTTAAAAAACTGGATAGTTTATTTAGGGAATTGATTTGGAGGAGGGGAGTAGCTAGGATCAGCCTCCGAACCTTACAGCAACCGAAAGAGAAGCGGGGATTGGCACTTCCAAACCCAAGACACTACTCCTGGCCGCACAAATGCAGCACATGCGGGGTAGTAACCTATCAGTAGGTAGTGAAGCCATAAAGGGGTTAATTTTGAACGATACTAGCCATGATACAGTCGTTGAGGCAGTGGAGGCGAATTCCTTTTGTTCTAGGTGTCCCACAGTCCAACTAATGATAAAATGCTGGGGGAATGTTAAGAAAATGTTGGGATACAGTGGATTTTCTGAATTTTCCCCTATATGGGATAATAAAAACTTAAAAGAACTTAGTTATGGGGAAAACTGAAGAATGGGATAGAGGTGGAATACATCTACTGGTACATATTTTCAGAGCAGGGAGAATAAAACCATTCCAAGAGATAAGGGAAGAATATGCCGTCCCGAATAGATCCTTTTACAGATACCTGTAAATCAGGCACGCGGTGAATGCACAGTTTGGACAGGGAGCACCAGCATGGAACGATATGCCCCTCCTCTGTAAACTAGTAAACGCAGAGGCCGCCTTAGGGATGATCTCAGATGTACGGGCATATAGAGGAGGCGGATCAAGGAGTGGGATCAGACAATAAAAACAAGGGTAAATGGGAGATGGATGTGGGTCCACTGTCACAGGAACAGTGGAAACGCATATTAGGAACATGATCTAGAGTGTCATTGTCTCCCTCCCAGATAGTGTCCCATCTTTACCTGATACATAGAGTATATTATACACCCCAAAGGATGTTCCAGTTTGGTAGGAGGCAGGACACATAATGTTAGAGATGCGGGGACGATAGGGGAGACCTAATACACATGTTTTGGAGGTGTCCCAACTTATATCAGTATTGGAAAGAGATTGTAGAGAAGATAAATGTGGTATTTGGGACAGCTCTGCAACCAGAGGTTAATTTGTGCGTATTGGGTCTCCTGAAAGAAAAGGGGGTGTCAGGAGACATAAATACGGCAAATATAAGGTGTCTGTTTAAAGCAGGGATCTGCAATTAGCGGACCTCCAGCTGTTGCAAAACTACAAGTCCCATCATGCCTCTGCCTCTGGGTGTCATGTTTGTGGCTGTCAGTCTTGCTATGCCTCATGGGACTTGTAGTTCTGCAACAGCTGGAGGTCCGCTAATTGCTTATCTCTGGTTTAAAGGAAGGAAACTTATTGCGCAGAAGTGGCAAGCGGTAAATCCCCCCCACAGCGACAGAATGGAGGAAGGTGATGAGAGGACATGGTCACTAAAGAGGAATTTATATACACGAAGAGGGGAAATAAAAATAAACGTGCTTCCACTTCTATCCATTGTTTCCACATATTTTTACATTTAAGGGTGGGTGCCTGACAAGTGATGAGGATGGTGCAGGGATGAGGGAAAAGGGAAGTGTAAGGGTGGAATGGAAGGGGGATATGTGGATTTTCCGATTTATGTGATATTCGGTGTATGCATTGTTATATATAAAGGAAAATGGTTGTATGTTTTCATATGTGGTAAAAAAAAACAGAATAAAGATGATTTGATAAAAAAAAAAAAAAATTTGGACTACAACATCCAACACAAAGTTTGAAAAAAATAGTGGGCAAACATTGGGAGGTATTAAGGAAGGACAAGCTTCTGGGAGCTGTCCTCCCCCACTCTTAGGGATGTCATTGACCCACCTGTATTTAACCACTTGACCACTGGGCACTTAAACCCCCTTCCTAACCAGACCAATTTTCAGCTTTCGGTGCTCTCCCATTTTGAATGACAATTACTCAGTCATACAACATTGTACCCATATGAAATTTTTGTCCTTTTTTTCACACAAATGGAGCTTTCTTTTGGTGGTATTTAATCACCGTTGGGTTTTTATTTTTTGCGCTATAAAAGAAAAAAGACTGAAAATTTTGTAAAAAAAATGAATTTTTCTTTAGTTTCTGCTATAAAATTTAGCAAATTAGTAATTTTTCTTCATAAATTTTGGCCAAAATGTATACTGCTACATATCTTTGGTAAAAAGTACAAATTAGTGTATATTATTTGGTCTTTGTGAAAGTTAGAGTCCACAAGCTATGGTGCCAATATCTGAAAATTGATCACACCTGAAGTACTGATGGCCTATCATTTCTTGAGACCCTAACATGGCAGAAAAGTACAAATACCCCCCAAATGACCCCTTTTTTGAAAGAAGACGTTCCAAGGTATTTAGAAAGAGGCATGGTGAGTTTTTTGAAGTTGTCATTTTTTACCACAATTCTTTGCAAAATCAAGATTTTTTTTTCCCGCTAAATTGTCATATTAGCAGGTTATTTCTCACACACAGCATATGCATACCACAAATTACACCCCAAAACACATTCTGCTATTACGCCTGAGTATGGCGATACCACATGTGAGACTTTTACACAGCGTGGCCACATACAGAGGCCCAACATGCACTGGAGCATCTCCAGGCATTCTGGAGCACCCAGGCCAATTCTGACATTTCTCTCCTACATGTAAAAATCATCATTTATTTGCTAGAAAATTACCCCAAAACATTATATATGTTTTTTTTAGCAAAGACCCTAGAGAATACAATGGCGGTTGCAACTTTTTATCTCGCACGGCATTTGCGCAGCAATTTTTAGTATGCATTTTTTGGGGGGAAAAAAAAACAGTTTTGTGCTTTAAAAAAAAACGGTAAAGTTGGCCGAATGTTTTTGCATAATGTGAAAGATGAAGTTTCGCCGAGTAAATAGATACCGAACATGTCACCCTTCAAAATTGCACACGCTCGTGGAATGGCGCCAAACTTCGCTACTTAAAAATCCCCATAGGCGACACTTTACATTTTTTTACTGGTTACATGTTTTGAGTTACAGAGGAGGTCTAGGGCTAGAATTATTGCTCTCGCTCTAACGTTCGCAGCGACACCTCACGTGTGGTTTGAACACCGTTTTCATATGTGGGCGGGACTTGCGTATGCGTTCGCTTCTGCATGCGTGCACACGGGGGGCAGGGCGATTTAAAAAAATAAAATAAAAAATTATTAATTTTACTTTATTTTAGTTTGACACTTTTCCCCCCAAAAATACATTTTTTTAATCACGTTTATTCCTATTACAAGGGATGTAAACATCCCTTGTAATAGGAATATGGCATGACAGGTCCTGACTATGAATATGGCATGACAGGACGGTGAGTCGGTAGAAGCAACAGAGAGAGCGGCGGGAGGGGGGGGAACGTCCCCTCTCGCCTCCCGTAAGAACGATCAAGCGGCGGAACAGCTGCTATGATCATTCTTATGATGTAGGGAATCGCCGGCTGAAAAAGCTGATATCTGAATGATGCCTGTAGCTGCAGGCATCATTCAGATATCCCCACACAAATTCAAGAATGTCATATGGCGGGCGGGAAGTGGTTAAAACGCATTTTCTCTTACCATCCATGGACTGACACGGTGTCTCTTTACACGTTACACGTGGGTTATGTCCCTGCTTGCAGGAGAAGACCTAGGCAGAATGTGAAATGTTATACATACATTCTAAAAGCCAGAGCTGAACAGCCCCACCCAGGGGGCGGTCCCTCCGAACATAACCCTCCCACTACAGTCAGCAGACTTCAGTTTTTTTCTGCCTAGCAGAAGGAGAAGACATGGCTCTCTCAGGAGCCAGTCTCCTGACCTATTTTTATTCCTTTTCTGGAATTCTTTTTTATTTTATTTTTGAGAATTTTCTATCAACTGTCGGCTGGGCAACAGGTTGGGTACAAGATATCCTCGTAGTCTTCCCTGTCCGACCATCGAGCGTGCTGATCCTCGCCTTGTGTGCGTGAGACTCAGTTCACGACAGGCCCCATGACTCCAGGGGTGGCCGGGTTTGCTTTCATGCTGCCACGGTCCTCTCAAGATTGAACAGTTCCTGACTGACTGTATCTTTCGCGGTGGACCGGGCCGACAGCTACTCAGTACTGCACTGTGATAGTCCTGTCAGAAACACACCAGTGGGTCCCTCAGGGGACGGGTAAGTAGTCTCTTCTGCCTGCAGGTGAGTACAAAAGGCTGTGTGTTTCTCTGTGGGGGATTTTCCCTGTCTCCCCCTGTATTTCATTGTCACTCTCTGTCACAATTGCTGGCGCTGTGCTGTGTGGGGTGCCTGGGGGTCACACTGTTCTTGGAGGGGCTAATGCTGGTCTGCAGATATGCTTGGGGCCTTTTTTTGTGTGTTTTGGGGCCTGAGCGCCGAGTGGCGCTGTGTGTGTGCTGTTTTTTTCACTTTTGCTGAGTCATGGCGGCCATCTTGCCGTGGATCGCCTCAGTGAAGTGCGGCGGCCATTTTCTTGTAGCCCGCGCGCTCTTCAGCACTAGTTTTGGCCTCTCGCGCTGCTGTAACAGCGCAAATCTCCTCACAGCTCACCAGCGCTGACACAGAGCGGTACAGACAGCGGAACTGAGCGGTCCCTGGTCCGGTTTGGTGAGTCCCCTGGGCGCCCCCTCCTCAGTCAGCACAGCCTGTGGGTGGACTTTTTATCTGAGGAGTCTCAGAGGGGGGCAATATGGAGTCTCTGTCACCAGCTTCCCCTAAATGTCAGTGGACAACAGGCAGTGCTTCAGCACCTGCGGTCCCTAGGGACCAGTTGTGGGCAGTCCTGGAATCATTTCTGACCAGGATGGGAGCTGTGTGCAAGCGAGCAAAAAAGCACCCTCTCCCCACTTTACTTCATGAGGGCAGTGCGCTGATTCAGATATGGGCCTAGCCACTACCGCTCAGGACCCTAGTTCTGAATGTATTGGATGGTTTTGAACAGGACATTCCTTATGAGGAAAACTCCAGTTCTGAGTCAGTAAATGACAGGGCGCTTGTTAGTGTACTCATGACTGCGGTGAGGGACACTCTCAAGCTAAAATGCTGCGGATACAGTCTCCTTTGGTTCTTTTAAGGCCAGGCCTTCTAAAGAGGTTTTTCCATATGTACTTTCTTTGACCAGCTCATTGATAAGGTCTGGGAAAAGCCGCAGAAGAATTTTTTTATGGTCCCGCGGCGTTTGTCTATCAGATACCCCTTGAAGATGCCCTACTTAAAAAGTGGGCTTCTCCCCCAGGGTCGACCCTCCAGTCGCCCGGTTGAACAAGGCCATCACTCTCCCGATGGAGGGGACTCCTGCATTTGAGGACCCCACTGACAGGAGGTCAGAAGTGGTGAGCAGAGCCATGTTTGCCTTGTTGGGATCCGCCCTACGGCCTGTGGTAGCGGCGATCCTTGTGTCTTAAACACTTACAGGTTGGGCAGCAAAAATGTTGCACCTAGCTGTACAGGAGCATAATCTTCCTCCAGACACAGTTGCTTTGGCCCACCAACTGGTTCAGGGCCTGGTTTATGTGTGCGACGCCACGTTGGATGCGGCCCCTTTAATATCCAGGGCCTCTGTCTCGGCGGTGGTATTGCGTCGTCTTATCTGGTTGAAGTGCTGGTCTGCTGACCTAGCCTTAGGAAGCTCCTGACGGATCTACCATTTAAAGGTGGTAGACCTTTCGGTGCTGCTCTGGATGACATCGTCATGGATGTTATGGGAGGTAAAAGCACTCTTCTTCCTTAGACTAGCAAGGGTGAGGAGGCCCGCCGCAAACAGGGGCCTTCCTTCCCAGCAAAAGGTTTTTTTTTCATCAGTCAGAGTCCACGGGTAGGCCCTCTCAGACTGACGGCAGTGCGGCTGGTGGGCACAAGTGCCCCTGGGTGCGTAAGCCAAACATGCGGCTCCCAAGCCCGCCTCCGCGTGAAGTCTTGCCTCCGCCCGACTCTGGGGTGGGGGGACGACTTTGCAGGTCACGAATCGGTGGTCCTCCCGAATCTCCGACTGGTGGGTGTGCGAGGAGGTCACCTCAGGATACAGGATAGTATTCCGATCCTGGCCCCCAGACAGATTCTTTCCCTCAAATCTTCCTCTCCTTCCTACCTGTCGGGCAGCCCTCTTGGGGGCTTTACAGGATTTGATCAGGTCCGGAGTGATTGTGCCGGTTCCGTCACAGGAGAGTTTTCAGGGATTCTACTCGAATCTGTTTGTCGTCCCAAAAATAGGACGTGGTTCGACCTATCCTGGACCTCAAGGCCCTGAATGCCTTCGAGAAGGTGCAGAAATTCCACATGGAATCCATTCGCACGGTGATCGCTACACTCCACCAAAGGGATTTTCTTCTGGCGTCCTTGGACTTCAAGGACGCCTACTTGCATGTTCCGATCTGCGCAAGTCACCAGAAGTTTCTGCGCTTTGCGATCAGCGAAGTCCACTATCGATTGTGGCTCTTCCTTTCGGCCTAGCCTCGGCACCAAGGGTGTTCACCAAGGTGCTTGCTCCGGTTCTAGCCTTCTGTTACAGCGAGGTATTGCTGTCGTGGGCTATCTGGACGATCTTCTGCTAAGAGCAGAAAGTGGATCAGACTTAGAGGAAAGGTGACTATCGTCAATTAGACCCTCAGGGACTCGGGTGGTTCCTGAACATTCAGGAGTCAGTCCTGGTCCCGACTCAGTGTCTGGAGTATCTAGTTCTGATTCTGGACTCCTTGGAGGCAAAGGTATCCTACCTCTGGAGAAGTTGCTGACACTTCAGTCTGCGGTGCGGGTGCTGACATCCCAAAAATGGTTGTCAATCCGTTTTTTGCATGAGAGTCCCAAGACTCGTGGTGGCCTCCTTCGCGGCCGTTCCGTATGCCCAATCACACACCAGGGCATTGCAGAAGGAGATCTTGTCCACCTGGGACAAATCCCCGTTGTCCTTGGATCTTCAGATCCAGGTGATTCACCTGGTCCCTGACATGGTGGTTGAGATCCTCGGCTCTTCGGTCCAGAAAGTCGTTCCCCTCCCATCCAATGGACGGTACTCACGACGGACACCAGCCTGACGGGCTGGGGTGGAGTCTGGGGAGTCCTGTCGGCTCAGGCCTTGGACTCCGGACGAGCCCGTTTACCAATCACTGTTCTGGTAATACGGGCCATCGGACTGTGTCTCTCCTCAGGTCAGAGAGTACGGGGTCGCTCCATCAGGAGCCAGTCGGACACCGCCACGGCGGTGGTGTATGTAAACCATCAAGGGGGAACTCTGAGCTCAGCTGTGGCTTCCGAGGTAGTCCGTATCCTGAAGTGGGCCGGAAGAAACGTGCCGGCTCTGTAGGCCATTTTACATTCTGGGCATAGACAATGGGCAGGCGGACTATCTGAGTCGCCAATCGCCAGACACCGGACCAAGAAGAGTGGTCCTTGCATATTTCAACTCCTTTACCGACGGTGGGGCACGCCGGATGTGGACCTGATGGCCTCTCGACTCAATCGCAAGGGTCGAGGTTGTGGCCAGATCCAGGGATCCTTGGGCGATGCCTCGGATGCGTTGGTGGCCCCATAGGGTCCTTATCGCCTGATATAAACTCTGGCGATCCTAATTGTTCCGGATTGGCCTCAGCATCACTGGTACGCTGATCTGGTACGTCTCGTCGCGGACGTTCCCTGGCGGTTGCCGATGAGGGAGGACCTTCAGTCTCAAGGTCCTATGTTTCATCCGGCTTACAGTCTCTGGCTTTAACGGCAGGGCTGTTGAAAGCCAGGTGTTGAGGGTCCGAAGGTCTCTCGGACTCGGTCATTTTGACCATGTTAAGGACACGGAAGTCTTCCTCCAGGCAGATCTATCACCGTACCTGGAAAGCTTATATCGCCATGTGCGAAGCGCTGGACTGGCGTCCTCGGACGTATTCCGTCCCCAGAATCCTGCGTCCTCTGCAGTGTGGAGTGACCCAAAAGCTTGCTTTGAGTACCATCAAGGATCAGATTTCAGCCTTGGCTGTCTTCTTTCAGCGACCTCTAGCGGGTCATTTTCTTGGTTAGCACCTTGTGTTGGGGGTTCACCATGTGCTCCCTCCTGTCAAGCCTCCCCTCCCACCGTGGGATCTGAATTTGGTGCTCTCTGTCCTCCAGGAACCTCCTTTTGGGAATATCCGGGATATTCCCCTCTTGTCTTGTCTCAGAAGGTGGCCTTTTTAGTGGCAATCACTTCTGTTTGACGAGTGTCTGAGTTGTCGGCTTTGTCCTGCAAGTCGCCATATTTAGTCATCCATAAGGATAAGGCGGTGTTGCATCCGCGACCTTCCTTTTTTGCCAAAGGTGGTGTCGACCTTTCACCTACATGAGGACATTGCCCTCCCGTCCTTGTGTCCTCACCCATCGCATCCCAGAGAGTTTGCGCTGCACATATTGGAGGTGGTACGAGCCTTACGGGTGTACCTGTCTGCTACTGCTTCTATTCGGAAGTCCGACTCACTATTTGTGACTGTCTCTGGTCCATAACAGGGCCAAGCGGTTTCGTCTGCCATCATTTTTAGGGGAATCAGACAAACCGTCATTCAAGCCTATGCTCTCAAAGGGTGGGCGCCTCCCTTTCCTGTTACGGCGCATTCCACCAGGACAATTGGTGCTTCCTGGGTTTCCCGACATCAAGCGTCGGTTGCACAAGTGTGCAAGGCGGCGACCTGGTCGTCTGTTCATGCCTTTTACGTTTTATAAGGTTAATGTGGCTGCATCTTCGGATGCTTCCTTCGGCCGCAGGGTGCTGCAGGCCGCTGTTTAAAGTTGTGACTCCTCCGTTGAGGAGCTCTGCCTTATTGGAGTGAAGTTTTGGTTTTTCCATTTATACTGCTCCCATCCCTCTTGACACTGCTTTGGGACATCCCACGTGTAAAGTGTAAAGAGACACCGTGTCAGTCCATGGATGGTAAGAGAAAATAGGATTTTTTGTACTCACCGTAAAATCCTTTTCTCTGACATCCATGGACTGACACGGCACCCACCCTTCCTTTTTAAGTTTGTACTGCTTTGTTACGAACTGAAGTCTGCTGACTGTAGTGGGAGGGTTATGTCCGGAGGGACCGCCCCCTGGGTGGGGCTGTTCAGCTCTGGCTTTTAGAATGTATGTATAACATTTCACTTTCTGCCTAGGTCTTCTCCTGCAAGCAGGGACATAACCCACGTGTAAAGTGTAAAGAGACACCGTGTCAGTCCATGGATGTCAGAGAAAAGGATTTTACGGCGAGTACAAAAAATCCTATATATTTTTTTTTTAACACAGTTAAGCATGGCTGAACATGGATGAGCATTGGCGAGTATGGCAGGGTAGCGCAGGGTATTGCAGAGTATCTACCGTGATCCATGATGCGCCAGGTCTTCCGGGCCCGGCGGTCATGGATATTTCCGGGAGCGCGCCCCAGGGGGTACGCGGGAGCAAGATTCTGGGAGGAAGTCCCTGGGACGTCGTCCCAGAATAACTCGACCGCGCTGTAGCCGTCTTTTGGCTATGGTGCGGTCGGCAAGTGGTTAAAGAGTAGAATTTTTTCCTTTCTCACAGGCTTTTATTCTTGCGGATGCTGTCAAGCATGCCAACAGTGCAAATTTAACCACATCCCACACCTGGCCACTGCATATACGGCCGGGTGGGCGCTCTCTCCTGAGTGGACATTCAGGAACATCCCTCTGAAGGAGGGGAAATGCTTGCCTGTCCTTGCAGCGGTACGATCCCGATGCGTTCGTGTCACCCGGACATGGCGCATTCCCGATCGGCAGGAGAGCTCTGAGATTGGCCATCCTGATCACATGACGACCGTGTCCAATCACAGCCATCACGTGATGTAAATAGAGAGCCGGTTGCTAGGCGATCGGCTCTCCTCTCCTCACACACAAGTTTTCAGTGAGGAGAGGAGAGCGGATTCCTGCAGCCGGCTGGTGATCAGTGTGTGTGAGCTGCTTTTTACACACTGATCCCCAGCCTAGTGTCCCCACGCAATGTAAAACGCACATGTCCCCACATGGTAAAAACACTTGTCCCCCACATATGTAACAGTACAATCATATGTCCCAATGATCATCTGCACACATGTCTGTGATCACCTGCGCACATCTGTACATGATCATTTGTGTACATCTGTCCGTGATCTCACAAACCAATTATACACTTAACGGGATTTTTTTTTACCAAAGACCGAATATATATTTTGTCTTAAATTTATGACAATTTGATTTTATTGGCTTTCTTTAAATATAGAAAAAATAAAATATTGTTACTCTTTCGTTCATGGACGGACACAGCTTCCTATTGACAAGTGGGTATTATCCTTCATGTAGGAGTGACTAGGCAGAAAACTTGTAGAAAGTGTTAACACGCCACACCCTCTACAGCACTGCCCAGGGGGCGGACCCTCCTGGGTATAATCCCTCTCTCTGCACCTCGCAGATCAGTTTTTTTTTCTGCCTAGTAAGAAGGACATGGCTCCCTTCGGGCCCACTGGTCCGGGGGGATTTTTTTCTACGTTTGTTTTTTTTTTTTTTGTTTCCTGCAATCTTCGATCAACTGCCGACTGGGTGACAGGCTGGATCCTCAATCCTTGTAGTCCCCCCAGTTTTGGCCATCGAGCATGTGCCGACCCTAGTTACGTGCTGGGTTTTCCACGACATGCCCGCTCTACGGGTGGCCGGTGAGCCTACGCTCCAGGGCTTGCATCGGACTGCTCAGCTACGGCTGACCTTTACGGCCGAATTGCAGTAGCCTGGCTGGTGAGCTTACGCTCCAGGGCTTGCATCGGACCGCTCAGCTACGGCTGACCTTTACGGCCAAGTCGCAGTAGCCTGGCCAGTGAGCTTGCGCTCCAGGGCATGCATACGATCGTTCCCTAGGGCTCAATCACAGCATGCCTGGCCGACAGTCACCTCCGTGCGCAGATGATCTGTCCGGAATGTCTTGCAGCATGAACCACGCAGGAAAGGTAAGTAGCTCCCCTGCTTCGGCAGGGTGACTTGGCTGGACATTCCTGGAGAGATCAAGTAAGTGGTTGTGGCCCTTTCTTTCCTCTCTCCCTGCCTTCCCTCCTCCCTGGGCTCTGAGCTAAGGCTGGTTGCTGGGGGTCACCTAGGGGGCTCCATCTGGAGCGGGGCTGCGCTGTAGCTGTCATTTAAAAAAAAAGAATTTTTCTGCTTACCTGTGTGTGCGCCTTCTCCCTCCATGCTGTCGGCAGCCATTTTGAGGTGGCCCACGCCTGTTTGGCCTCTGGTGACTATCCAGCGGCCATTTTCTTGTGGTTCGCGACAATATGTATATATCGCCGCTCAGCGGCCATTTTCTTGTTCGTGCTCGCTTTGGCCTCTATCGACTGCTTGGCGGCCATGTTTCTTATGATTCACGCCTGTATGTATATTTTCTTAGGGCCCACATTGTTTTCAATACAGCCGCTTGGTGGCCATTTTGCGAAAGTCTCCGGCCTCTAGGGTGCATTTCTCTGGTGTGAATTTCACACAGGGAAACGCTGATAAGAATCCGACTGACACAGGCAGCAGTGGGATAGCATCACAGGCGGAGCACACGGCAGCAACAACGGTACCGTTCCAAGGGTGGTGAGTCCTCTGGGAGACCCTGCATCTCTGTAGCAGCTAGGAGGGTGGCCTATTGATACCTTGCCTGGAGTCCCTGTGGGTGTCAGGCGTGTGGGTCAGCATGGCATCTGAAGCAGACGTTTTTTCCCCTGAAACACCTGAGTTGGCAGCTGGTGCCCCTGGAGGTTTTTTGTTGCCAAGGTGGAAGCGGCGCATGGGAACACGGGGGGCCGTAAACGTCCCCAGCCATCTTCTAGAACCAGGCCCGGCTGTGGCTCATGGCCCGGATTCTGATACATCAGAGACTGCAGACCGTGACCGGTCGGACAGTGAGAATGAGTCCAGGTCAACCCTTTGGGTTCCGTAAACCGACCCGCATTGCTAAGGTGTTTCCTTGTGTGTCTTATCTTGATAAGCCTTTGTACAAGGAGTGGGGAAACCCACTGAAGGTTTTTTTTTTTTTTTTTTTTTGCAACCCCAAAAAAAAATAAAAAAAAATTTGAGGTTCGGTACCCCTTGAGAGTTTCCTGAAAAAAGGGACCTTTCCCCCAATAGTGCACCCCCCTGTGTCCAGACTTAACAAGTTACCACGATTCCAGTGGAAGGGGCTCCTGTCTTCAGGGACACTCGCTACCTATACACAGTGGGGAGCTCAGCGGTGCGTCCAGCACTGGCGGGGGTTTTCTGATGGCTCAGACACTGAGTATGCAAAGGGGCTACTCCAGGGGTTAAAGGCACGGGAGACTCCTCCGAACGAGGTAGCCACCAGGCACACCAGGTCGGTGTACCAGGGACGTCGAGGCCAATCTGGGGCAATTAGGATTACCGGAATCCCCTCGGTCTCCACTCTGCATAGCAGACGAGGAAGAAGTTTCAGTGGGGGGAAAAGCATAGATCAGCCGATACTGTCCCCACGGGGCCACTAACGCGTCCGTTGCGTCCGCCCAGGGATCTTTTAAACTGGCCACAAACCTCAATACCTTCCGATTGAGTCGAGAAGCCAGGAGATCCACGTCTGGCGTGTCACATTTTAGGCAAAGGAGTTGAAACACGTCCGTGTGTAGCGACCATTCTCCTTGGTCCAGCATCGGGCGACTTGGGTAGTCCACCTGCCAGTTTTCTACGCCCGGAATGTATACGGCCGATAGCGCCGGCACGCTCCTTTCTGCCCACCACAGAATGTGAGCGACCTCCGATGCTGCAGCCGAGCTCCCTGTTCCTCCTTGATGGTTGACATATGCCACCGCTGTGGCATTGTCCGACTGGATCCCCCTGTAGCCTCTGTGACCATGTGGAGACGCACTGCCTGATCGCCTGAAGTTAATTGATCGGTAGGTGGGATTCTTTCTGTGTCCAGCGACCTTGTGTCGACTGGACCCCCCCCAAACACCCCCGCCCCCCCCAACTGCTCAGGCTGGCGTCCGTCGTGATCACCGCCCAGTGAAAGGGAAGGAATGACTTTCCTAACTAAAGGGCCAGAGATGTCAGCCACCAAGACCAGAGAAGTCCTGACTAGTTGGCTCACCCGGATTTGACAATCCAGGGACAACAGAGACTTGTCCCACTTGGACAGGATCTCCTTCTGCAAGACTCGAGTGTGGAATTGAGCATACAGTACCGCCTCGAAGGAGGCCACCATGAGACCCAGGACTCGCATGCAAAAGCGCAACGACGACTACCTGCGGGATGCCAACAGCTTCACCGCCTCCTGAAGAGCCTGCAATTTTCCTAAAGGGAGAAAAACCTACGCCTCTGAGTCCAGGATCAAGCCCAGGTATTCCAGGCGCTGAGTCGGCACCCACACCGACTTCTGGAGGTTCAGTACCCAACCAAATTCTTGAAGGGTCTGACTGGCAATCGCTACATCCTCCTCTAATTCTGAGTCTGAAGCAGCTCTCAGAAGGAGGTCGTCCAGATAGCCCACGATGGCGATACCTCGCTTTCGCAGCAAGGCCAGAATCGGGGCGAGCACCTTGGTGCCGATGCCAGGCCAAAAGGGAGAGTCACAATTTGGTAGTGATCGTCCCCGACTGCAAAACGCAGAAATCTCTGATGCATATGGGGACATGCAAGTATGCGTCCTTGATGTCCAAGGACACTAGAAAATCCCCTGGATGGAGTGCAGCGACCACAGAGTGAACTGATTCCATCCTGAACCTTCGCACCTTTACAAAGGAGTTGAGGGCCTTGAGATCCAGGATTGGACGGACCCCGTCCTTCTTTGGGACTACAAACAGATTGGAGTAAAATCCCTAAAACCTTTCCCGGCAGCGGCACAGGTACTATCACCCCGTGCTTCAGCAGGTCCTGCACTGCCCCAAACAAGGGCGTTCATCTTCCTCCAGATCGTCGGAAGGTTTGTGGGAAGAAATCTGTTTGGTGGACATGAAAGAATTTATATCTTGTACCCTGATGAAACACCACTTCGCAAACCCACTGGTCGGAAAGCAGGGAGGTCCACCGAGCTGCAAACTCGCAAAGGTGACCCCCCACCCAAGAGTCGGGCGGGGGCAAACCTTCATACAGTAGCAGATTTGTTTGTGGGCTTGTTTGGCTTGCAAACCCAGGGACACTTTTGTCCCTCAACTGGCCCCTTGTCGGCCTGGGAACGCTTGCCTACGGGCCTGGACTGAAAAAGAGGGCCCAGGCCTGCGGCGTGGCTCCTTACCTTTTCTGGTTTGTGGGAGCAGTGTGCTCTTACCCCCCAGTGACATCCTTAATGTCATCCAGCGAGGCTCCAAATAACCTTCCACCCCAGGAAAGGCAAATCAGCCAGAGCCTTCTTGGAAGTCTGGTCCGCGGACCAGCATTTTAGCCAAATCAGGCGACGCAGTACCACAGCAGATACTGAGGCTCTAGAATGTAGGGGCGCTGTGTCCAGGGCTGCATCGCAGACATATTTGAGGCCATGCACCAACTGGTCAGCCATTTCTACGCAGATCGGGGAAACCTGTTGTCTTTCCAACTCCTGGTGCAAAATTTTAGCCCATTCTGTAAGTGTCTGTGACACCAGAGCCACAGCCAAAACTGGTCGTAATGCAGATCCCAGCATGGTAAACATGGACCGGGCCACCGCCTCAGACCTTATCCGCAGTTTCCTTAATTGCAGGGGTCCCCTCAACCAGAATAGTGGTTACTTTGTTTAACCGGGATACCGGGGGGTCCACAACCAGGGGAGATGCCCATTTTTTCAAAAGGGTAACGGACCGCCATGCGTTTTGGGACCGAAAAGGTCCTCTGCGGTTGTTACCATTCCTTGTCTATAAACGTATCAAAATAAGTTACATAAGGAAACACCTTAGTAGTGCGGGTCGGCTTGTGGGACCCAAAAGGGGCCGACACCTCAGCAGATGTCCCAGCCGCATCCTCCAGTTTGAGGGTTTCCCGCACTGCGGTGATGAGTGCTCCAACAAGCGCCCTGTCCTGCGCTGATCCGGAGTCTTCCTCACTGTCTGGTTTGCATACTCTGACCCTTCAGAATAGGGGTCCTGTTTTTACAGCCAGGCCCGAGTCTGAGTCAGAGCTTTCCCCAGAAGATGGTGGGGGGAGGGGGCGTTTTTTTTTACCCCCCCTTGCGCCTGCACACCCTGGCAACAAATGATTCCAGGACCGCCGACAAAGCGTCCACAGGTACCGCACGTGCAGGGGCACCGGTTGCTACCACGAATGTCTGGGGAAGAAACTCCAGCTTCTGACGCCATGCTGACCCACACACTTGACAGACACTCTGGGAACAAGTCAAGGTACAAGAAAAGGCCCACCCTCCTAGCTGCCCAGACCGAGGGGTATTCCCAGAGGACTCACCGCCCTGACCCAGGTACTGCTTTAGCACTGCTGTCTGCTCTAAACTCCTGCACAGTGTGTGCCTGAGGTGATCTGCCATTCACGCCGTTCAGAATGACAAACCAGCGCTAGAGGTCCAACAAATGTAAAAAGCCCCCACAAAGATGGCCGCCGGTTACCTCAGGAAAAAAGAGCGCGAGCTACAAGAAAATGGCCGACCGCTGTATTAGCTATAGAAACAGCGCGGCTACAAGAAAATGGCCGCCAGCTGTATTAGTATTAGGAACAGCGCGGCTTTATGAGGTAAAATAAAAGGCAGCGAAAACAGAACAGCCGCCGTGTGAAAGGGGCCTAACAAAGCCTGTCCGAAGCCATGTTTTGAAGCAAGTGTAAACTAGCCGTAATGTGTGGTGAAGTGTAAATGAACCCTAAGGCCCCTTTCACACGTGTGGCTGTTCTGCCGCAGTTAAAAGCATGTTTTTTTTTATTTTGAAATTCAGAGAATCCTGACACAGCATTCGCATGCAGTTGTACATTGCGATTAGCTGCGTTTAGCCGCATTTAGCTGCGTTGGAACATTCTTGCCATTTCTGATGTGCTTCCTATTGTTTTTCTTTCCTTGTTGCCATCTGCAGGTGAAATAGTACACTGCGATTACCTGCAGATATGTGCAGATAGCTGCAATAAATCGTTCCTGGATGCAGTCAAATTAATTTTTTCTAACCGCACCAAACCCCATGTAACAAAACCATTGCTAAATGCAGTGTGTGAATGGGACATAAAGCATTGTCTGAGTTTAAGCTGCGGTAGATAACTTGATCTATCCGCAGCTAAAAGCTATATTCTATCCGCCTGTGTGAAAGGGGCCTACAAGTGATCCACTCCTCTGTAAAAGAAATGTATGTGGAAATCCCTGAAGCTGCGCAAATTTTATGAATGTCTCCCACATTCTGCTTCTGGTTGTATTTTGTTCTGTAGCCAAAAAGACTGACCAGATGTGGGAAATTCCCACAAAATCCGATGTCAGGTCTGAGAATGGCTGTTTACAATCCTGGCCTTTTCTCCTCTCATGGACTCCATAAGACAGTTCCTAGCCTGCAGTACAGTCCTGGTTACCGTAGCAACAAAGGCTGCTGCTGACAGAACAGGAGTAGACAAACACTTGACAAACATGTAAGTGAAATGGAGACACAGAAGACATTTATAACCACTGCTCCCTCCCTCTTATTCTAGGTTTCATTCAAATTGACAAAATTTCTATCAAAATGAAACCACTCCCTAAGGGCCCATTCACCCAGTGTGCTGTGGTAACGCGTGTTGTTTGTGAGGTGAGCAATGCTCCTGAGTGGTGTGACTGGGCCCCTCAGGCCTCATTCACATGGGGGGCCGCTGATGAGAATCTGTGATTCTCTCCGCTCCAGTGTCGATAAATTCCCTCATCTCTGGGTTAGCGGCCGCAACCAGCAGCAGCACAGCTAGATTTGTATCATCTTCCGAGCAGTAAAATGCAATCAGCGGCTCTAACCGGCCCTGGACGCAGACTGAAGAGCCGTTGGGGCTGGGGACAAACTGGACACCGCAAATCATCCCGTTTTCTACGTGGTCACAGCGCAAATCATTACTGATTCCATTGCAGATATGGAGTTTAGCCGCCTCTCAGCGCTGCAGTCCACCAGCCTCCTCTGGCCTGAATGACCATTTATTGAGAAGGTGTCCGTGAGCTGAAGAGGTCTTGTGAATAAAATGTCATTGAATAAGCTAGTCTGATGTAACTGATGATTTGATTACATTTTATAGGGCCACTGTGCATACATAAATTTTCATAAGTAGATTTGTAAAAACGAATAATGCTTAATCAGTTGCCGACCGCCCTATAGCAGTTTTACTGCTACAGGGCAGCCACGCTGCGCAGGATCGTTTGTGTGTGTGTGTGTATATGTATATATACACACGTGATCCTGCACTTCCGGGTAGCAGGCACAAATGCACGCTGGCGGCGGCTCAGTCCGGCTGTGATTTTACACAACGGGAGCTGATCAGTGGGTCCCACAGACTCCATGTCCGCCAGCACCTGCTGATTATTCGGTACACCGGCAGAACGGCAGTCTTCCTATGTAAACCAGGCCGATTACCATTTTTGCAGTAGGGGAGGCATGGACCCTGTGTCTCTCCAAAGCAGAGACATGGATCCATGCCTTCCCCTAGTAAAAGCACCTCCCACAGTACACTGAACCACTGACTAGTCACACAGTTAACCCCTTTGATCGCCCCTGGTGTTAACCCCTTCCTAGCCAGTGTCGTCAGTACAGTGACCATACATATTTTTAGCACTGATCATTGTATAAATGTCCCTTGTCCCCAAAAAAGTGTCAGTTAATGTCCAATTTGTCCACCGCAATATCGCCGTCCCACTATAATTCAGGATATCGCCGCTATTACTAGTAAAAAAAAAAATACAATAAATAAAAATTCCATAAATATATCCCATAGTTTTGTAGATGCTATAACTTTTGCAAAAACAAATCAATATACGCTTATTGGGATTTTTTTTTTTCCCAAAAATATGTAGCAGAATACATATTGGCCTAAATTTACGAATACATTTAAAAAAAATTACATTTCTTTATTGGATATATTTTATAGCAGAAAGTAAAAAATATATATTTTTTCAAAATTGACATTTTTTGTTTGTAGCGCAAAAAATTAAACGCAGAGGTGATCAAATACCACGAAAAGAAAGCGTTATTTGATTAGAGTGTTGCATGACCTAGCAATTGTCAGTTAATGTAACCCAGTGACAGATCGCAAAAATATGGCCTGGTCATGAGAGGGGGGGTAAACCTTTCGGCGCTGAATTGGTTAAAGTATAAAGGCAAAGCAATTTTTATTTTATTTTTCGTTTTTGGATAGGTTGGAGAGGGATTAGACCCCTTTCACACTGCGGCCGCGTTGGCGCTAAAGCGCCGCTCATTTTAGCTTTTCGTCACCTAGCTGGGTGCTTTTAACCCCAGAGAAGGGGTTAAGTGCCCATGTTGTGTGCTTCCGAAGCGCTGCCCATTTATTTTAAATGCCAAAGATGCTGCTTGCAGGACTTTTCTCAACATCCCGCAAGCGCACCGCCCCAGTGTGAAAAGTCGCACTGAAATGAATGAGAGACAGTTTTCAGGCGCTTTACAGATGCTATTTCTAGCGCTAAAACGCCTGAAACCTCCTCAGTGTGAAAGGGGTCTTAGAAAGCTTGTCAGTTTTTATTGCTGTCTGTGTCCCCGTAAGGGAGATGAACCCTCTCTATTTGTCCTGTTTACCATTATCATTGAAAGTAAAAGAAAATCCCACATTTTGGATTGGCCTTTAGAAAGTAATAGAGGAGAAATCTTCCAATAGGGACACTAGTTTTGTGGCCTGGAGTCTCCAAGGGTTTCCCTTAACCACTTCAGCTCTGGAAGATTTACCCCCCTTCATAACCAAGCCATTTTTTTCTATACAGCACTGCGTTACTTTAAATGACAATTGCGCGGTCTTGCAACTCAGTACACAAATAGAGCTTTCTTTTGGTGGTATGACAATTTTTTACTTTCTGCTATAAAATGCCTTCATAAATTTAGGCAAATATGTATTCTGCTACATATTTTTGGTAAAGCGTAAATTAATTGGTTTGCGCAAAACTTATAGCGTCTACAAACTATGGGATATTTTTTACTAGAAATGGCGGCGATCTACGACTTTTAGCGGGACAGCAATATTGCAGCGGACATACTTACACTAACTTACACTAACTAATGCTTTTGACAATTTTTGGGGAACCAGTGACACTAATTCAGTGATCAGTGCTAAAAAATGTGCACTGTCACTGTACTAATGACACTGGCAGGGAAGGGGTTAAGATGATCAAAGTTCTGTCTCTCTGCCTAAAGATCGGTGGTGCATAAGGGATGCAGGGGCACCCCCCCCCCCCTAGTTTGCATAATCATAGAACAATTTATTTTTTAAATAACTGATAATATGACTAACATTTTTGTACCATCTTAAAGTTACAAAAATGTTAGTCATATTATCATTTATTTAAAAAACAATCATTCTATGTGTGTGGCTTTGCACTGTGTGGGGCGCCGGACTAATGGGTTTCTATTAGGTCTGTCATTCTTTTTTTTTTTTTTTTTTTTTCAAGCATGTGATTAGAGCCTGAGGCTCTAATTGGCTTGTTTTAGGTTGTCCTCGGGGCGCTAAGCACTGCGCCCCGAACCTTCCCACTTGTGATTTACGGACGGTTTCTGGCTTCTTGTCCCGACCAATCAGGACAGAAGGCTGAAGATTTGGAACCTGGAAAGAAGACTGGGTTAACACTGAAGCCGCCAGGTATCAGGGGAGCCGTGAGCACATGAGGGCTCAGTTTGTATGGTGAGTGCAGACCTGGACGGGTTTGTGTGCACCTCCACTGGCCTGACGATATCGAGTGGTAACGTGCACCCGCCAATCGGCTTTCGCTGTGTGTAATCAGAGTGAAAGTGAGCTGGCAGCGTTGTGCATGCGCGTCCCTACCCGGAAGAGTCAGTAAAACTGCTATAGGGCAGTCCTTAAAGCAGAACTTTACTCATACCAACTTGATAAAAATAATGTTCTTTAGAAAGGAACATACATTTAGCATTAATAAATATGCTACCAAAATTGGTGTGTTCTGTAACTTTCCTCCAGCATTGCTCCTGTTTCTTCTTGCTGGAGGCTTCCTGAGAAGCAGTAAATCATAAATTAAAACTAAACCTGTCGATTTAACAGTTTCAAAATCTGTTACATTCCTGGAATGCCAAGATTACTAACTGACACATTTGTGTCCTCAACCAAACTGTTAGGCCCCTTTCACACTGGGGCGGTTTGTAGGCGCTATTTTGCTAAAAATAGCGCCTGCAAACCGAGCCTAAACAGCGGCTCCTTTCTCTCTAATGTGAAAGCCCCGAGGGTTTTCACACTGGAGCGGTGCACTAACAGGACTTAAAAAAAAGTCCTGCTAGCCGCATCTTTGGAGCGGTGAGAGGAGCGGTGTGTTTACCGCTCCTCCACCGCTCCTTCCCATTGACATTAATGGGATACCGTGGTAATACCGCCCGCAAACCGCGGCTGTAGCCGCGGTTTGCGGGTGGTATTAACTCTTTCGGCCGCTAGCAGGGGTTAAAACCGCACCGCTAGCGGCCGAATACCTCTGCAATCGCGACGGTGTAGCGCTGCTATACCGCCACCGCCCCAGTGTAAAACCGGCCTTAGTACAGCAAATGGCTGATGTCATAACTGATGTTACGTGCAACATCACGGCAGTTGCAGATCAAACAGAAGCAGCTTCCTTGGCTGTACAGGATAGGAGGGTTTAATTACACTTTAAGTCTGTCAGTAGATCAGCCTCTACAAACTAAGCAGTGCCTAAAAATGCCTAAAATGGGACAGCAACTGAGCATGTGCAGAGCTGAGACAGTGTATAGATGGATTTTATAACCGTATAGACACTTATTTTTAATGTTTTACATAGCTATACCTGCAAACGGAGCCAGCCTGAAGAAATCTATCAGGACCTAATTTTCTGACTAAAGCTCCACTTTAAGTGGGTAAAGTACAACTAAAGGCAAGACTTCTTTTTTTCTTTAGTTTTGGACAGAGCATAGAGGGATTAGAACGCCTGTCAGTTTTGTTGCTGTCTGGGACCTCATTAGGGAGATTCACCCTCTCTGTGTCCTGTTTTTCTAACATTATCAGTGAAAGTAAAAGAAAATCCCAAATTTTGGGTTGTCTCCAGAAAAGTAATAGAAGGGAAATCTTCCAATGGGGACACTAATTTTGGTGGCCTGGAGTCCTCAAGGATTTCCATTAATTTGCAGGGATTTCCTCTCCCTTCCTGTTTGGCTATGGGACAGGAAGTCGAGGTAAATCTCCCCAAAAAATAAGCCATCAGGGGTTATAACCCTCCCTGACGCTATCCAAAATAAAAAAAATGAAGTTTTGCCTATAGCTAGGGTTGCCACATGCCTGGGATTCACCCGGACAGTACGGATCTTGAATCCTGTGCCCGGGTTTTGTACTGCTTGACACCCGGGCACATTACTCAGCGCAGACCAGGGATAGACCATTTGGGCAGGGGGGAACATTAGAACACCTGCCACTGTGGAGACAGCAGAAGAGGCATTTCCTCTAAATACACTGCCTGTGGTGTGTGTTGAGGATCCGAAGCTCCTTTCTCTCTCCCCACCCTCCAGTCTCCTAGAGGCAGGGTCTCTCTGATCTCTGACTGAACCCGCCCCCCTCAATCACTAGTGCGGTGTGGTGAGAGAATCAGGAGGCGGAGCTCACTGGAACTACTGTCGGGATGGCTGTTAACACTACACTACACTAAACTTTCAGGAGGATTTGTTGTACTGATGCAGTGAAGGGTTAAGGGGACATTAGAATCGGAAGAGATAGTGAGTGGGGGTGGTGGAGGGGAGTCTGCAGCCCGATCACAGCGGACAGTCTATCTCCCAAGCCTGAACACACTTCTGTACAAACATCCCCAAATCCTCAGTCCAGATAATGTGAAGTCATTTATGACCATTCATGTAACCCTGTGTGTATGTGGTCTGATTGTACAGACTCAGAGCTTGGATAACACAGTGTTGCATGAATGGTCATCCATTAACTTCACATCATCCAGGTATACAGAGTGCTAGGAGCTGGCTTACAGTATATAGATATATACTTCTTATACCAGATTGTTTTCATTGAGCAGTATTATTGTATATAGTAGTGGATGAGCTTTTTTCATTATAGACATCGATATCTGACTACTTCTCAGCCCCCACTCCCCCCAGCTTGTATCACCCCCAGACCACTTCATACAGACATCACTCAGAGCTGCTTCTTACCCCCCCCCCTCCCCAGCTGAGGGACATCATTCCATGGTCATTTTTCTTCCCTGATCTTCCCAACATCGCTCCCTGGTAACCCCATAGGCACTGCAAGAAATCCTTCCCCATACTGCCCCCATCATACCCTCCACACTCCTCTCCTGTGCATACTGTCCCATCATACCCACCACCCACCACACTCCTCTCCTGTACATACTGCCCCCGTCATACCCACCACACTCCTCTCCTGTACATATACTGCCCCCGTCATACCCACCACACTCCTCTCCTGTACATACTGCCCCCGTCATACCCACCATACTCCTCTCCTGTACATACTGCCCCCGTCATACCCACCATACTCCTCTCCTGTACATACTGCCCCCGTCATACCCACCACACTCCTCTCCTGTACATACTGCCCCCATCATACTCTCTGCACTCCTCTCCTGTACGTACTGCCCCCATCATACCCACCACACTTCTCTCCTGTGTGTACTGCCCCCATCATACCCACTACACTCCTCTCCTGTACATACTGCCTTTGTACTCCTCTCCTGTAAGTACTGCTCCCATCATACCCACCACACTTCTCTCCCGTGTGTACTGCCCCATCATACCCACTACACTCCTCTCCTGTACATATACTGCCTTTGTACTCCTCTCCTGTAAGTACTGCTCCCATCATACCCTCCGCACACCTCTCCTGCAGATTCAGATATAAAGGGAAACTCTGTGGATTCAGATGTAGAAGGGGAACTATGTTGACTCTGATGTAAAGGGGAACTCCTGTAATTAACTCTATATGATTAGAAATGTTATTTAATCACAAAATTGCTGTGCATTGCTTTGTACAGAGGTAATACATTGAATGTACTACAAAAAAAGAAAAAAAATTGACGTGCGCTGCTGAAGTGTTTGGGTTTGGCTTGACGAAAAGGTGGCAACCCTACCTATAGCTCTACCATAAATTCCTATTTAAGGCAGTGGCAGCCGCTCCATTAGGGGCGCAGGGGTGCCCTCCTCCCCCTAATCCATGTGCCCGGCCCCAATCTCCATGCAGGGCTCCGAATGCATGGATTTCAATGTGTTTTTTTTTTATTTTACCGAAGCACATGATTTGAACCTGAGGCTCTAATTCGCTTCAAAAAGGGTGGGCTCACCCAGTTGTGTGACATTAGCGAATGAATATTCGCTAATGACTTCCTGCTTTTCCTCCCGGCCAATCAGAAAGTGGGTCCTGAGACCCGATTGGTCTTAGGACTCCTGACCAATCGGGTCTCAGGACCTGCTTCCTGTTCAGCTGGGAGGAGAAACAACGGCCCCTGGCTCTTCTCTCAGCAAACTGCGGGCCATGTGCAGTGAGGAGCAGCAGGCAGAGGGGCAGCAACAGCCTCTTCCAGCTTCCAGGAGCCCTACCCTGGATCCAGCACCACCCACCTCATCATCGTCCTAAGGTAAGGCCATGGATCACAGCCGACCCGACCAGGGGGGTGGTGGGGTAGTGCGAGTGAGGGGGCCAGGTTTGTTTGCCACCAACCCCTCCCCAAAATATTAAACACCAGCCACCACTGATTTAAGGGGTGTATGTATGTGCCTGTCTGCGACAGTAAACATTTGAAATCTTTATCTCGTATTGTTTGTAGTATTTTCTTATAGTGAACCTTCTTTATCTGCATAAATATGTCTGTCCATTTAACAAATTTGCAGAAAATGGCGACACAAGGTAGAAAGGAGACTGAAACCTGGAGCACTACCGTGATCATGAGTAATATTCTAAAGGTATGGTTCAGTTCTTCTAAACGCTACGCATAACATTCAATACTAGTATAAAAAGACACTGTTACTAAGTATTGGGGACAGATCAAATACTCGGTTTATGACCTAAGGGCATTGTTTCTCAACTTTTTTCAGTCCTGGCACCCTTTAAAGTTCTGCAAATTTGGACAGAGAGAGAAAAATTTGGCTGGCTCCTGTACATCCAAACAGCCTCCTCTGGAACACGAATGTGGAGGTGGACCCTGGTCGATTACTAGGATCAATGTCCCAGCTTCGTCAGCTCTAGTGCAAGTTGTCGGGTGAAAGCGAGCTCAAGTCTGAATGCTCACTGATGAACTTCTTTCTTTGCAATCCTAAAATGTCGGATAGCCTAACCCACCAGATGTCTTGGCCCTGGGCCTCACGGAATTTGTTCCATTTTGGCCATCTAGTAGACCAGGGATATGCAATTAGTGGACCTCCAGCTGTTGCCAAACTACAAGTCCCATCATGCCTCTGGCTCTGGGTGTCATGCTTGATGCTGTCAGAGTCTCGCTATGCCTCATGGGACTTGTAGTTTGGCAACAGCTGGAGGTCCGCTAATTGCATATCCCTGTAGTAGACCCTAGATCCCGTAAACTGCTGCCATTCTCGGAGCTCCAAACAAAACATGAATCGCCACGACAGGTGTTCTTCAGTTATCTACAGATCAGACATTTTACCCAAACCATAGCCCTGCATCTCCAATTCTCTCTACCCTCTCCATTTGAACGTATTATATTGGAGGGGCGCTTTCGTAGAGGACTGATCTCAGACATATACCAGATTCTAAACGCATACATAATTCCAGTACGAGGAAAACATGCATACATGCTACGGTGGGAGAGGAACTCCCAGTGGAGGCTTGGCAGGCAGTCTGGAGGCAGGCTGCCAAAAGTTCCCCATGTAGCCTTTATAAAGAAAACGCATATAAGATTCTCTTTTTTTGGTACCAGACCCCAGCTGTACTCCATAAAATTTACCCCTCCACCTCTGACTGATGCTGGCGCTGCCAATGAGACAGAGGCTCTCTCTTCCACATTTATTGGTCCTGCCCTCTCATAGTACCGTTCCGGCAATCAACACAACAACTACTCTTCGAGGTGCCGATACCCCTGACACCTAAATTTTTCTTGTTAGGCCTCTCTCAGCCAAAAATAGCCAAACCATATAAGAAATTGCTTAGACATATTCTAACAGCAGCTCGATTTCCTAATTGCCCTTCACTGGAAGAAAACCTCGCCCCCATCCCAAGAGGCCCTGTACTCCAGGGTCAAGGATGTGGAACTAATGGAGAAGATGACGGCCAGAATGCAGGATAGGCTGGACGATTACAACGGGGTCTGGGAAAAGGTGGCTCGGCAGGAGGATCTGCCGTGAGCCGACACAGGAGTCAACGCGGTAACCTAAAGCTGTCCTCCTACTTTCTTTCTTTGCTTTTCTTTTTTCCCCCCTTTCTTATTTATTTTCTGGACATGCAGACTACCCCTGCAAAGTTTTATAGGTGATATCAGTTCTAGGATACTGTCCACTATGTTTTGTTTTACTGGCATTGTTACTAAAGGAGTTGGATTATATTTTGCACTGTTTATGCAAACCCCCCCCCCCTCCAAACACTACTGCGTATGTATTGCACATTGTTATGTTTCTGCATGTGCCTTTTCTGACTGTGTATTGTTACGATCTGTGAGACATTCAGTAAAAAACTGTTATTTGAATAAAAAAAATCTGCAAATTCTTGCGGCTAAAATCTAAAACACTAAACAAATAGTTTTACATATCGCAGTAAAATTCACACATATAGGACACTTAAGATTATATGTTGTTTATTCTTCAAAGCAAATCCATCTTTGAACACTGGTACTGACTAGTATTCCAGTTTTTCTCCTCTCCCTCACTCAGCCAACGTGACCCTAGAACTGATGGCGAGGGGCAGGGAGGGGCACACAAGGATGCTGTGCAGGCGCCCAATGTCCTCCCTATTAGTAACATCACTGGTCTTTAGGACGCCAGCGGCTAGATGGTTTCCCTTCCTAGGGGTAGATTTCCTCTCCCTTCCTGTTGTCTCCCTCCGTTTGTAAGTAGGAGTCTTTTGTAAGTCAGATGTTTGTAACTAGGGAACCGCCTGTATTGTTTAAATTGTTATCCTCCCCAATTGTAAGCTCCTATTGATCACGAGTTTGGTTTAAGCTGTTATAGACTTCTCAGGGCACATGGAAAATCCAGCTGCTCAGATGCACGGCTTTAGATTACAGGTGTTAGTTTCCAGATATGACATGTCTGCTGACACTTGTGCCATCTTGCCAACAACCGGATCACTATACAGGGCTAAACTGGGTAGAAAAATACCATTCTTTTCCCGTCTAATAATGGAGCAACTCCTAGTAGCAGGGGAGCATTTTGTTTGTGGTTTTTTTTATTGATCTTGTTGCTGGCAAGTCCGCAACAGGCCCACCAGTGTGACATGGAGGAATCTGTTTTCTTTTGTTCAGCCCACTGGCTGATCAAAAAAATAAAACGATCCATCTATGGCCAGCCTTAGCTTGTGGCAGCAGAGCAGCAGATTGCAGCAGGCCAGCGCTGGATTCCCTGCCAGGTGAAAAAAACCTGTATAGCTGGTAAGTGGGGATGAAAGCAAAACAAAAGAGGGTTGTGACTCTTTAGGCTACCTCCTATGAGTAACATTTTATAAAACATCATGGTTTATTGGTGAGTTCTGAGCTTTGAAAAATATTCAGTAGTAACCTATGTAGCGGGGCTTTAAATCTAAGGGAATGTTTGAGTGGTAGTTGTACTCAAACACACTTTTTGATAGGGTTCTGTAAAAAACATTCTTTTACTACAGGTGGGATGCTGGTGTATAGTTCCCTGTGGCCTGTTGATGGCGCTGCCATCGGAGGCTAGGGTTGAACCGCTGGTACAGTGCTGTGCCTTGGATGTCCCTTCTCGGTGGTGGTATGGTTGGCGTGTCGGCCTGCTGTGCAGGCTGGGAGAGGATATAAAAGGGGCAGACCCTGTCTGTAAGGGGTGAGTTCCGGGGGTCCGACCCCGGGAGTGTGTTGTCCTGTTCGTGGCCACCCCAGGCACCTTTAGCTCTGGGGTGGAGTTCCTGGTCCGGTACTCTGGTGGATCAGTCCCAGGCAACTTTAGCCCTGGGGCTGCAACTGAAGGCCTTGGGTCCAGCACCTTCGGCTGGAGCCCACGGAGGGAGGAGGAATCCCAGGGTGCTGCCTTGCGAGGAGATACGTATCTAGAAGAGGATGCCGGGGGAGGACCGTTCCGAGGGACTGGTGAGAGATCACAGTGAAGGAAGGGACCCGGTAACTCTCTGGAGGGATGTCATCTTCCTGTTAGAGGCCTAATACCAGAACCATCGTCCACCAGGTCTGTGGCAGAGACCAAACGTCCACCAGGTCTGTGGCAGAGACCAAACGTCCACCAGGTCTGTGGCAGAGACCAAACGTCCACCAGGTCTGTGACAGAGACCAAACGTTCATCAGGTTTGTGGCAGAGTTTGCGCAGAGACTGTGTGTAATCTAATTCGAGCATCACTCCGGCTGCTAGGATCCACTCTAATGGGAGACTATCCGGATGAGCTGAGACTACCTGAAGATATGGGTAGTGAATAAGTATTTGTTTGTGCCTGGACCTACTCCAACACCTCTTGCTGTCCTGATCTTCCTCCGACCTTTCCTATTTAAATGACTTTGCATAAGAGAAAAAAAAACTCTACGTTGGAGTTGCAATTGGTGTGGACCTTGGAGTTATTGGGGAATAGAGACTTGTCTTTATTGCAGTGAAGACGGGAACCATTCTCTGGAGAACCTGACCATAGAGACCCAGGTACATTACACCGCCCAACCTCTTCACACAGGAGGGTACGGGCATGTGGCAGGATGTGTCCCTTTTCCTACAAGTGAGCCAAAGGTAAGGAATAGGGGTCTGTGTGCTACACCTATAAAAAAAAAAAAAAAAAAAATATTTAACTGATCAGTCGTTGGAAAAAACCACATGCAGAGATCTTGATCTATGGATTGTTTAATGCAGTGCCGGGACAAGGTTCTCTGGCACCCAGGGCGAGGACACAAGTACACCCCCAGTTGTTTTATTTATTACTACAAAAACTAACACATACAATTAACATACAATTAACACATACAATTAAGAAGCACAAAAAAAGGCCTCATATTCACCTAAGAGTTCAGGTAACAGGGCACAAAGGTGGGAAAATGCGCATTGTGCTTGAGGTGCCATTATTGCCTAATGGGACCTGAAACATAAGTAGCAGGCCAGCATTTTTTCTTGTGCAAAAACGCACTTGGTTCACTGCCAAAAAATGGTACATGAGCTCCTTTTTATGCATTTGTCACTTGTAGGGCAGGAGTTTCAAGTGGATGGGCTACCCTATGCTGACATGTGGCAAACACGCCAAAAATGCCAACGCATCGCTCAGGTAGGAAGGAAGGTGTTAATAAAAACTGGTGTTCACTAAACATAATTTTCTTTTTTTTTTTTGCACAGTAATTCATGAACGAAAGCTTCAATAGTAACTTGCATTCATAAATGAATGCAGAGCAGGACCCAAACTGTCAAACTGAAAGCTCAGTCCTGCAGATTACACAGGGAGAAAGCAGTCCTCCCTGTGTAATCATCAAAGTTATGTGACATCTGGGCGTTGTGCACACAGGGCTTTTGATATAGAGCGGGCACTTATAATGGAGTGAAATGCCACTGGTTACGTAGGGAAAGCCACAATCTCCCAGTGTAATGCCTCGTACACATGACCGGTTTTCCCGTCGGGAAAACTGCCATGAGAGCTTTTGCCCGTGTGTATGCTCCATCGCAGTTTTCCCGACAGGAAAACTGCTGGGAAAAAAAAGAGAACCAGCTCTCTTTTTTCCCGTCAGGAAAAAATCCTGCTGAGATAACCGGTCGTCTGTATGCTTTCCCGAGGGGAAAAAAAACGTGCATGCTCGTAAACAATTTGACGCATGCTCGGAAGCATAGAACGTAATTTTGTCGGCTCGTCGTAGTCTTTGACATCACCGCGTTCTTGGCATTCAAAAGTTTAGCAGTCTTTTGTGTGACCGTGTGTATGCAAGGCAGGCTTGAGAAGAATCCTGTCGGGAAAAGCGTTGGTTTTTTTCCTACCGGGAAAACCGGTCGTGTGTACGAGGCATGAGTGTCAGTTTGACAGCTCAGACTTGCACAGTGTAGGACAAAGAGGTGCCCAAGGCGTGTGCCTCTTCTGCCTTGGCCCTGGTTTAATACATGTGGAAAATGTATGATAACTCACTCAGATCAGAAACTGTTTTGTAACTATTAATATTTGTGGAAACACTATTTTTTATGATGCACAACTCTGCATTTAGTAGTGCTCTGTAATCTGACAATTAGCTAGAAGAGCATTTATTTTTTTAAGCCTTTAGCCTGCGAACTGAAGAATGTGTTTTACACTTGTCTCTTATGTTTTTTGGGCTACCTAGAAAACTATATCGAACAAGATGATAAATTACAGCTATTTTTTTACTTTCATGGTATACATAATAAGCATATATATATTTCCTCTTGCAGGATCATGAGGTAGCAACATCCTTGCAAAACCAACAGCATAAAGTGCGTTTTTCAGAATCTGTGCAAAGGGGATCTGTAATTTTTCCACTGTCTGGTAAGTAATAGACTGTTTAAAAATTGAGTGTCCAAATAGTGCTTCCCTTTCTCCTCCATCTATGGACCTTTCCCTGCCATGGTACCACTGTACTGTTACAGTACGTACTAAATACTATCAGAGAAATTCCTGCAATGGTTTAGCTTGCCATTAAATTTTTTCAATAAATTCAATCCAATTCAGAGAAGTTTCAGTGGCAGCGGGTAAGATTCTGCCTCCATTACCAATTATTGGTGGGCAACTTGGGCTCACGCCTGATGCTCCTCTCAGGTCAGGAGCAGGTGCCAGCTTAAGGTCTTCATACATAAGCAGATTCATGCAAGCAATGCTTTCAATTAACATGAAAGTTAAAGGCAGTGTAGCTAAAATCAGACTTTCTGAAGTGTAGCGAATACCAACAGGGTCCCAATGCAAAATCAAAATTGGGCCCACTCATGTCAAAACTAGCTTTTCAATTGGAGAAAGAGTGCTTCACAAATAAGATGGTGCCACTTACTACTTTTTCTTTATACATGGTTCTATGGAAGTGGCATGTTAAAATTATTTGTTCTCATATTCCTCTCACCTATACATGCTCCCACAGTTGTCTTTGTGTCACACGTATTGCATGACTGTATTAAATTTAAAATAAAGAATAAAAAAAATGGGTTTTTTTCAGATCTGCACCCTAATTGGTCATTTTAAGCTCATGGATGCCAGTTTTCATTGATATAAAGCAGTGGTGTGGGCTATACACATTGGAAGGAGTTTATCAAACTTAAGCAGATAACCAACTTTTTCTGTTCTGAAAAGTGAAAGTACCATTTCCCAGCCCCCCCTTCAACAACTTTGATATGATTTATTTGCTAGAAGGGGGTACATTTTTGTGACCGGTACCAGTTCCACTTCCACAATTCTGACCTAGAGGAGAATTTCATTAGCTTGGACTGAACCTCACACTTCGAGCTCCTGGGATGTGTAATGTGTGGGACCAGTTATACAGTGCTGCCATGCCTCTCACATGCACATGGGGAGCAGGCTGTGAGACTTAGGAAGTCACAGCTGGCTCCCATATCCAAGACGGCGGTGCCAGAGGTCCGAAGCCCAAAAAAGAATCGGCTTTGGTAAAGACAGTACTGAACTTGTGAGCTGGTCAGTACCTGCTTGTTATGAGTCAACAGCTACAGGGCTTGAAACTGTTGAATTTATTTTTTAAAACAGGAGTAAAGTTCCTCTTTAATGTAAGCTTTGCCATCACCTTTATCAATCTAATTGTAGTAGTAATAAACCCTCAGTATTTTTTTTTAGTTTAACATACTGAGCACAATGAAATATACATTCACAGGCACTTGCAGTATACAAATTTCAGTGCAGCTGGCTCCTGCTTTCTGTGCTGCTTTCCTGAACTTCTAGTCTTCAAAGGAAAGAGTTAATAGTGCAATCTGGAGCCAGTCTGTTGCCCAGGAGTAGGAGGGAGAAGCAGAGGAGTCCTTCATCCTAGGCTATGGGCTGTGTGTGTTCTTTTGATGCACACAGTGTGAGAGACACAACTCCTGGCCCTGCATGCAAGAGCGACTTCATAGGAGAATGGAGTCACCCTGAACCAGAATCTGGTCATGAATAAAAGAAGCCTGTAATCTACTATAAACTCTATGCATATTTGTGGGAAAAGCAAAGGACCAATCAAATGTGCAGGAAATTATTTTAGCCAATTTATCTTCCAGGACAGCTACTTTGAGAGCTGATTGGCTCCACAACACAAAAGCTTAAAAGGACCCTCCCTCCCCCTCATCCTCAGTAGTTTTGTTTTTCTGACCTTCCAGGAGTACACGGTCTTGTTTGTTTTGTTCCCCCTGGCTCTGATAATTGTAGTTGTCAGGCCCCCCCTTAGGTGTCTAGGTCCTGGTTTGCCCATGTTCCTGGTCAGGTTGCTTACCTGTTGTGTTTTTTTTTTCCCCTGAAGACGTGCTGGACCTTGTTGCTTGACTAATCCAGGTAACACCAGCTGCCTGTCTTTTTTGACCTGTTCCTTCTGATGCGGTAGTGGCACTGATGGTCATAAGTCCCTCTGGGGGGGGGCTTTATTCCCGCTTTTTTTCATCTCTGGGCAGGTCCCCTATATGGTAGGCCAAGGAGGACCAAGATGCTCTGTTCCAGCATCAGATGACATACTTCCCGTTGCACAGAATGTGCACTTCTGCCAAGCCAATTTAAAGCATGGGCATTCACACTCCTGTCCTCCAATTCTATTCCGGGCTCTGACTGCCGAAAGGGGCTAACATCAGGGTGGGATTGAGCCAATGAATACTACAGGCTATATAAGTGGAGGATGTATTGCTGTATGTCCTAGTCTGTGTGTCCAGGGCCCAGACAGAAAGCCTGCTAATGAATCCCCCCATTTATGGAGAATGGTGGGGAGCCATCATGGAACAATGAAGCCTCCTGGGCAGGTTAGATTGGGGTCTACCTCTACTCTGAGCTGTTTTCGAAGATAAGCATATACAAAGTACCTTTTGATTATTGCTTTAGGTTACTGGGCTCTTAGCAAGGCTTTTTCAACTTATAATGTTAGGTAGTCCTGCCTTTTAAGAATTTAGAGGTTGTAAATGTAAGTTTTCTGATTTCATATAGCAAGATTTGTATGAGAAATATATCCTGCTTATAACAGGATTAGAATCTGCTGTTTACATAAGGATTTTTGTGAGGTCTTTGTGTAGGGAAATACATCATCAAACTGACGTACTTGAATTGTAGACTTTCAGTTATTTGTTTGCCTTATCTTGTAATGGCAGATTCACATGAGGTGGCTACATGTTTTGGTGGCTGTGGCTGATTGATTCCCCTATGTCCATCCATGGATCCACCTACCTTAGCCCTGTTTCATCAGAGGGAAGAGCAACTTCTTTTGGGTCATGCATGCCTTGCCATTTTTTATGTGTGTATCACAAATGTTTTATGAAACAAACGCATCTCTTCCAGGGATTGTGGTAATTGGAGTTTCTTGGTCATTGTACATCTTAGACAGGTGAAAGACAGGTAGGTAGATTTATAATGGCTGGGGGGGGTCAGGTTCTGTGAAAGGCAGGTAGGTAGATTTATATGGCTGGGGGGGGCCCTCTTCAAGTTGTTCTTTGCTTTCCCTCACTGTCTTTGCTACCTCTAGTGATCAGGAGCATCATCCAGGACCAAGCAGAAGTCATTTGGATAGCCTCATGGGTCCAGAAAGGAGCTGGGTCTTGGCTATCAAGTCTCTGGCAGTCATCTCTCTCTGATTTCTACAGAATTGTCTGAATTTATTATCACAGAGACCGGTGTTTCATTTGAATTATCAAATCTTCTGCCTAATGGCCTGGAGGCTGAGAAGAATTTTTGACACCAAAGCATTGTAGCCACGGACTTTAAAGGGCATATAGATACTGGCACCACATCAAAAATTACATAAAACTATTTATTATACAATGTTAAAAACACAGATAAACACCATGTCCAATACTTAAACACATATCTTTTTCATCTAACAATCCACATCAGCTCAAAGCCTTTTAAATGTTTATACATCATGTTCAGGAAAACATGTGAATGAGATCCATGTGGTTGAACCCGGTCTTTTGATGACTTCCCGCCCTGCCTATAGCAAAATGACAGCCGAGTGGGTGCTCTCCCATCCTGGGTGGACGTCATATGACGTTCTCCCAGCCGCATGCCTCCTGCATGCTCTAGCAGTTGCAGAGTTTCTTCAAAAACTTTGTGTACCTAGGAGAATTTACGCTGGTTGGAAGCCAAAGGGTAGTCGCACCAAATATTGTTTGATTTAGATTTTTTTTCTGTTCGCTCACTTTGCATTTTGTAAATTGATAAAAAAATAAAATAAACAATTAAAATATATATTTCTGAAAGCATTCTTACTTCACAACATTTCTTCACACCTGCCTAAAACTTTTGCCCAGTACTGTATATGCAGGAACACACAACTGATACAGTCCCTTGAAAAAGTATGCATACCCCTTGAAATTATCCACATTTTCTCATGTTGCAACCAAAAACATAAATGTATTTAATTTTAAGATTTTATATGATAGACCAACACAAAGTGGCACAAAATTGTGAAGTGGAAGGAAAATAATAAATGGTTTTCAACATTTTTTATAAATATGTGAAAAGTGTGGCGTACATTTGTATTTAGCCCCCTTTACTCTGATACCCCTAACTAAAATCTAGTGGAACCAATTGCCTTCAGAAGTCACCTAATTGGTAAAGTCCACCTGGTGTGTAATTTATTCTCAATATTAATACAGCTATTCTGTGAAGCTCTCAGGTTTGTTAGAGAACCTTAGTGAACAAACAGCATCATGAAGGCCAAGGAATACACCAGACAGGTCAGGGATAAAGTTGTGGAGAAGGTTAAAGCAGGGTTAGGTTATAAAAAAAAAAAATATCCCAAGCTTTGAACATCTCACAGAGTACTGTTCAATCTATCATCCGAAAATGGAAAGCGTATGGCGCAACTGCAAACCTACCAATACATGGCCGTCCACCAAAACTAACAGGCCGGGCAAGGAGAGCATTGATCAGAGGAACAGCCAAGAGTTCCATGGTAACTCTGGAGGAGCTGCAGAGATCCACAGCTCAGGTGGGAGAATCTGTCCACAGGACAAATATTAGTCGTACACTCCACATATCTGGCCTTTTATGGAAGAGTGGCAAGAAGAAAGCCATGTTGAAAGAAAGCCATAAGAAGTCCTGTCTGCAGTTTGCGAGAAGCCAGGTGGGGGACACAGCAAACATATGGAAAAAGGTGCTCTGGTCAAATGAGACCAAAATTGAACTTTGTCCTAAAAAGCAAAATGCTATGTGTGGCGTAAAATTAACACCGCACATCACCCTGAACACACCATGTGAAACATGGTGGTGGCAGCATCATGTTGTGGGGATGCTTTTCTTCAGCAGGGACAGGGAAGATGGATGGAGCCAAACACAGGACAATCTTAGAAGAAAACCCGTTGGAGTCTGCAAAAGACTTAAGACTGGGGCAGAGGTTCACCTTCCAGCAGGACAACGACCCTAAACCTACAGACAGAGCTACAATGGAATGGTTTTGTTCAAAGCATACAGTATTCATGTGTTAGAATGGCCCAGTCAAAATCCAGTCCTAAATCAAATTGGGAATCTGTGGCAAGGCTTAAAAATTGCTGTTCACAGATGTTCTCCATCCAATCTGGCAGAGCTTGAGCTATTTTGCAAATACCAATGGGCAAAAATGTCACTCTCTAGATGTGCAAAGCTGGTAGAGACACCTCCAAAAGACTTGCAGCTGTAATTGCAGCGAAAGGTGGTTCTACAAGTTATTGACTCAGGGGCTGAATAAAAATGCACGCCACACTTTTTCACAGAACAAGTTTGAAAACCATTTTTTATTTTCCATCCACTTCACAATTATGGGCCACTTTGTGTTGGTCTATCACATAAAATCCCAATAAAACACATTTATGTTTTTGGTTGTAACATGACAAAATGTGGAAAATTTCAAGGGGTATAAATACTTTTTTAAGGCACTGTATATGACTGATCACACCCTGGACCCTGTATTGATTTATTGGAATTTTTTTTTTAGACCTTGGGAGTCTTGTCTCCCTAGAGATGGGAAATGAAGAAACGTAGTGAGGACAGCCGCACTCCAATCCAACGTATATTTATTCAGGCAAAACAGGCACTACAAAAACCAGTAAAACTCAAGACCACTGACGCGTTTCACACCAATTCAGTGTTTACTCATAGTTTCCTAGAGATAGGACTGACATTTTTTGCTGGGCGATCTGTTTATGATGTCCCTTGTGTGAGGTCTGGGTGTCCTTTGGCATTTCTTGTCGCTGTCCTGTGGCCCCCTCTTGGAAATTACGTTTTGCACTAATCTTGTTCCTGCAACCATATCTATTTTTTTTTTTTTTTAAAGACCAGGTTTAACCACATGGCTCCTATTCACATGTGCTCCTGAAGAAGATTTATAATCATCTGAAATGTGTGGCGATGACATGTGGTTTGTTGGATAGAAAATATGTAAACCCTGATTTGGACATGGTCTTTACGTGTGTGTGTGTGTGTGTGTGTGTGTGTGTGTGTGTGTGTTTTTTATGTTGTGTATATAATCCTTTGTTTTTATGTAATTTTTGATGTGGTGCCAATATTTATATGCACTTTAAAGTCAGTGGCTACAATTCTTTGGTCTCATGTATCAGATATAGGATGTGGGCATATAGGACATAGAAGCTCTCTCCAAATTTGCCCACTTACATAGAAATGAAGGGCCTATAATTTTTATCCTAGGTGTATTTTAAATGACCGAGACAGAATAGCAACCAAAAATCCAGAAAAACCACATGATACAAATGGTATAAATTGAGTTGCAGTTCAATGAGTAAAATAAGTATTTGATCTCTAAGCAAAACATGACTTGGTACTTGGTGGAAAAACCCTTGTTGGCAAGCACAGATGTAAGACGTTTCTTGTAGTTGGTGACCAGGTTTGCACACATCTCAGGAGGGATATTGGTCCACTCTTCTTTACAGATCTTCTCTAAATCCTTAACCTCCCTGGCGGTATGATTCTTTCTGGAATTATGTACCAAAAGCGGTACAATTATTTTGCATGAAAATTTGGTATTATGTATTATAGGCCTGCGATTCTTAGTAATTACTTACTTAAACTTGAGCAAACCAGAGTCTAGTAAACATCCCGGGTATGATAAATATGAAACACAAAATTATAAATTATAATATAATAAATAACTATAAATAATTATAAAAAATAGTAGTCTAATTCTAATAAAAATTATTCAATAATGTAATCAAATCAAAAACACTGAAATTTGCTCAGTTGCAGAATTGTCGCTGTCATTAGATTTAGTGTTTGATGACGAATTTCCCCACAAATCGCTATCGCTCAATTCTGCGAGTGATTCTAACTTATTATCGCTGTTTTCTAGCTGGTCTAAAACCACTTTTGACATAAAGGGACACTTTTTGGTTGCTATGGACAATCTCCAGTTTCCAGGCAGAACAGTTTTTATTATATAAAACTGCATGCAGGGCACTGGACAGACCACTAGGGACAAAGGGGGTGTGTAATTATTACATACAGTACTGTAATCAGTAAGATTACAGTATACTGTATGTATACTATGTGTGTAACTTTTTGAATTTGCCGCCCAGTTCCGCTCCCTTGCGCCGCTGCGGCTCGCAGGGAACGGAACTAGGAAGTCAGATGGGGTCGAAAGTGCCGACACTCGCCGGAGATCTCGCTGGCGATCACAGCAGAGGACATCATCGCTGGATCGCCAGGAGATGGTAGGGAAACTCCGCTGCGAGCTCTGCAATGTCTACCCCGAGCGTGACTCGGGGTTACCGATCCTAGCATAAAAAAACAACCCCGAGTCACGCTCGGGATTACCGCTAGGGAGGTTAAAGTGTAAGTAAAACCCCCCTATCGTTTTCAGCCAAGGAAGCTGCCATCTTTTCCTTTGTTTAATCTACAACTGCCATGATGCTGCACATGTGTAATCAGTTTAGACACCAGCCGTTGGATGGCTTGACAGTTTGGTTGAGAGCACAACCAATGGTAGTGTTACATATTGGGACTTGCCGGAAATGAAACGGTTTTATGGATGAGTTTACTTCCGCTTTAAGGTTCTTTGGCTGTCGCTTGGCAACTTGAAGTTTCAGCTCCCTCCAACCATTTTCTATAGGATTAAGGTCTGGAGGCTGGCTAGGCCACTCCATGACCTTAATGTGCTTCTTCTTGAGCCACTCCTTTGTTGGTATGTTTTGGGTCATTGTCATGCTGGAAGACCCATCCACGACCTATCTTCAGTGTTCTGGCTGAGGGAAGAAGGTTCTCATCCAAGATTTTACAATACATGGCCCCGTTCATTGGCCCCTTAATGTGGCAAAGCCCGCCTGTACCTTTAGCAGAGAAGCAGCCCAAAGCATATGGTTTTCACCTCCGTGCTTGAATGTAGGGATGGTGTTCTTGGGGTCACAGTCAGCACTTTTCTTTGTCCAAACACGGTGAGTTGAGTTAATGCCAAAGAGCTCAATTTTAGTCTCATCTGACCACAGCACTTTCTCATCCTTCTGTGAATCATTTAGCTGTTCATTGGCAAACTTCAGACGGGCCTGTACATGTGCCTTCTTGTGGGCGCTGCAGGATTTCAATTGGCGTATTGTGTTATCAATGATTTGTTTGGTAACTGTAGTCCCAACTGCCTTGAGATCATTCACATGCTCCTCCTGTGTAGTTCTGGGCTGATCCCTCACTTTTCTCATGATCATCCTTACCCCATGAGGCAAAATCTTGCATGGAGCTGCTACAGACAGATGGTGATTGATGGTTATTTTGTATTTCTTCCATTTGTGAACAATCGCTCCAACAGTTGTCTCCTTCACCAAAATTCTTGCTGATGGTCTTGTAGCCCATTTCAGCCTTGTGCAGGTAGGTCTACAATATTGTCCCTGATGTTCTTTGGCAGCTCTTTGGTTTTTGGCCATGATGGTGAGGCTTGAATGGAAGAAAGATTCTGTGGCCAGGTTTCTTTTATACATACGAGTTGTCGTTAGAAGCAACTTCTTAAATTGACAGGACTAATCTGTGTACCACATACTGTAGTCAGTCTGTGGGAGCCAGAATTATTATTGGTTGGTAGGTGATCAAATATTTATTTTACTCACTGAACCAACTCAATTTATAAGATTTGTATCATGTATTTTTTTTTCTGGATTCTTGGTTGATATTCTGTCTTTATCATTTAAAATACACCTATGATAAAAATTATAGACCCTTAATTTCTTTGTAAGTGGGCAAACAAACAAAATCTGCAGGGGATAAAAAAATGTTTTCACCCACCGTAAGTAATATATTAATTATGCTGCTAGACAACCACCCACTTACTTTGGTGATGTCATTTTTGACACTGAAGCTGGCTAGCTGAGATGTAACAAAGGATCACCAGTAGGTCTGGGGGTTTGGAGTATTTATTTATAGCATGCATTGTGGATATTTGGTATTGTGCTCTTTCTTTTTACTATGGCTACAGGTGTGCATGTATTAAATATGCTTATTAAGAAAATATGTACAACAAATATTCTAAAGAGGCACATGTTTTATGTTTCTCATTTGATCTTTGACTCAATTAGGGGAATGATGGGGCAAACAATGTCTACTTTTGTTCCATTCTAATGTAGTTAAGTCAATGTGCTTTTCTAAACATAATACTATGTAATTATGTTGGATTACATTCTCAGTGGGAGATTCAATAACTCATTTTAATGTATATACATATAGGCTGTGCATAAAGATCTAGTTTCATCAGTAAACAAACATTAAAATGATATCTTTCTTTTGTAAACATATCAAAGAAAACACTCTGTGTTGAATTGTATTGTATTGAAATAGCTATTTATATAAATGGTATTTCTGCGGTACCTAAGGGTGAGCATCCTTCAAAGATTAGTGGAGGGATTTCCATAAAATCCTCAAATTTGTGCCAAAACCCTAGGTTTACAGCTAAACTTTTGTATGAGTTTTTATCCTATAAGATGCTTGTTATATTTGCCATTTATTTTTCACTTTTCTGTGTCAAGGAGTCGCCTTTTTGTTGGCAAATGCTCAGGAGCTATTTGATACACCTAGTGAAATGGTATATGATAGAATACAGGAGTTTATATCTGTTCATCGAAACAGCTTCTTAGTAATAGTGGCAGCTCTCCATGGACCAGAGGAATGGGACCTAATGTTCAGCATTCAGCTGAGGTAAAGATTTACATTTCAAATCACTATCAATAGCTTTGTATTGCTTATAAACATCTGGTTAGCTTATGTGCTCCAAATGCATTCAATTGTTATGTGCATGGATTTGTAGATAATTATGAGCCATCCAAGTCTACTTTGCACAGAATCTATCCATCTATCTGTACAAATAAATTTATGTATATACATGTATGCAGAAATGTGGGCATCGTTTGTTAGATTTTATGTTCTGTTGAGTTGCTCAAAGAAAACTTTGACCAAAAAAACCCCTCAGATTGTCAGTTGAGGATCACTCAGACGCAGAGCCTGCTGGCTAGGTTTGTATCAGCACTATATGATCCACCTCAGTGCAGTACTGTACGTGCAGCAGAGAGCTGCATGGGGGCTTCCCATACAGAGAGACTTATCTCTTCATGTAATTATGAGCAGATATCTCCTGCACATCAGTCTTGAGCAATTGGACCTATAACAATACTTTGGGCGCTTCTTTTGCTAAGGACCTTCTGAAAGTGCTAGCCGATTGCCTTTCATTCTGGTCCATTGGTTCCATTCTTCGAGTCACTGACCCAGAACAACCATAACTACAATGTAATCAATGATTGCAGCAGGTGGTGAACCTATGGGGTCAGGTGTGAAGGTCTTGCTGTTGGAGTCCTGTAAAATTATAGGAGGCTATTGGGCTAACCAATCTGCCAACTACTAAAGTACTTGTTGGACTTAACATAGGTTGTAACTGGGAACGTAATCACTAACACAATTTTTACTGCCAGTTTCTGAAACAGTGGGCTTGTGCTGGGTGCATTACTCTTGCACAATCTAGGCAGGAGTTTCATAAGCAGGACTAATGTTGGTGCAATTGCAGCCAAATAGCTCCCCCAGATATTGTTTCTACAAAATACACGTTGGATGAAGGAGCTGCAGCAGTAAGCAGGCCCAAAGGTGTAACATAACCACCACCTATTCTGCTGCTGCTCTCCACTCCTATTTTAATCTTAAACTTGTTCTTTATTAGCCATAGAGACATCCTTGCTTCAAGAGTCGTTTTGGTTAATGGCTGCTAATGAAGGAAAACTAAGAACTATCACATGCATTAACCCCCCCAGCACCCCAAGTAGTAGCCCTGATAAATGGGAACCCAAAACACATTGAATTTACCTGTGGACTGTCAACTATAATAAACTTCTTATATATACCTTCAAGTGTGACAAACTTTTATGGTGAACATGCCTCTATACCCTATCCAAAAATCAAAGGAAAGGACCCCTAATTCAAACCTCGTAGGCCCCTTTTACACTGAGGCGTATTTCAGGCGTTTTAGCGCTAAAAATAGCGCATAAATAACACCTGAAATAATCCTGCCCCAGCATTCTCAATGTGAAAGCCCAAGTGCTTTCACACTGAGGCGATGCGCTGGCGGGAGGAAAAAAAATCTCCTGCAAGCAGCATCTTTGGACCGGTGTGTATACCGCTCCTTTACATTGAAATCAATGGGACACCGTGGCTATACCCTTTCTCGGCCGCTAGTGGGGGTTAAAACTGCACCGGTAGTAAAAGGTTACTACTGCCCGCAATGCGCCTCTGCAGAGGCGCATTGCGGGCGGTATTACCACGGTTTCCCATTGCTTTCAATGGGAAGGAGCGGTGTAGGAGCGGTAAACACACTGCTCCTCTCACCGCTCCAAAGATGCTGCTTGCAGGACTTTTGGAGCGGTCCCGCCAGCGCATCGCCTCCAGTGTGAAAGTCCTCAGGGCTTTCACATTGAGAGTGCAGGGCAGGAGTTTTTCAGGCGCTATTTTTAGCGCTAAAAATGCCTGAAAAACTCCACAGTGTGAAAGGCCCCAGGATTCCTTTTCCTGTGGCTTTGATTTTATGGAAAGTCCAACTGTAATAGCAGATGTGTTATTTTGTATTTGTCATAAAATGTCCTCATAGATACATAATTTATACGATGAACAGAAAATAGACTGTTTGGCACAAACAGTTCTTTCCATGTTGCTTCATCCATATCTGAATTTTTGAATCCACCTATTATAAGTAACTTAAAATTGCTTATTTATATATCTGCAGATTCCTTGGAAGTAATTTGCGAATCGTTCCTGCACACAATAATGCAGATGTTGTTAAAAGCATGTTAACAGTGGTCAAAGTAAGTATGCCATATTTTCCTAATTTTGTATGATTAATATGCCAACATTGCTATACAATAGTTTAATTTGAAATCCATGAGATTGAGTGAGTCTGCACTGATTGCTGGAATAAGGACTGTGATAAACAACATTTATATGAAATCTATTTTAATGATTATGTTCAAGTCAGTCATTTCACAACAAATGCACTAAATCCTCATATATCCTAGCAACATTATTAGGTTTGTGCATCATGCCAGTCATCAGACCTACCTACATGCATTTATAGCAAGCAAACGCCCATTGTGGATGGAGATACGTTGATTCATAATTCCATTTCTTGTGTATAAAAGGTACCTATCCAACCTTGCAGTCCTTGGGGGTAACTGCTATTTCTGTAGCTCTGTGTTGTCAAAACAGTTATGCTGGCTCCACACCTATGAACAGGGCCGCCATCAGGGGGTACACCTGTAAGGGGCCCGGATGGCAACCCCCGTCTTCTTTTTTTTTTTTTTTGGAAGGGGCCCAGAGGTCCCCAGGGCCCCGGATGGCAACCCCCCCTTAATTTAAAAAAAAAATACAATTTTTTTTACAATTTTATTTTTTTGTAAGGGGCCCAGAGGCCCGGAGGTCTCCGGGGCCCTGGATGGTAACCCCCCTTTTTCTATGTATTTTTTTTTTATAAAAGAAAATTTAATTTTTTTTTATTTATTTTTTGTAGGGGCCCGGAGGTCCCCAGATGGCAACCCCCCCTTCTTTATTTATTTTTTGTTCTTTCTTTGTTTGTCAGCACCCAAAGCCCCCCAACCTCAACAATTCATAGCACCACCCCCCCCCCCCCGCTTCTCAATTTGCGGCGGCAGCACCCCCCCACCCCGTTTCTCCTCTTCTCCAGGGGGCCCATGCCTGAAGCTGTGTAAGGGGCCCCAAAATTCCTGATGGCAGCCCTGCCTATGCACAACCGCAATGCACTGTGGCCCAAGGTTTTGTGTGTGGTGGCATTAAGAATAGGCACAACAATGCACAACAGTGGCCTGCAAGCACACGTCAAAGGTGTGAAGTGGCCCTTAGCGCAAAAACTATTTCATCACAAAGTACCATCTGTATAATTATAAGGAAGGTTTGCATGATTACATCCCAGCATCAGGAAGTTTATTATAATTGACCTGCCATACTACTGCCCAATCTCTTTAATCAATACTGATTTAAAACTGTTCACCAAAATCCTTGCAAACAGATTGTCGTCAACATTCTTGGCGGGATACATACATTCAGATCAGGTGGGCTTTCTGCTAGATTCGGAGGGCAATAGATTTAATATCAATCTTGCATTCATCGTGGGATGGGGGGGCAGCTAGGACTGGGATGCTACTATTATTTATCGACATTTGTAAAGCTTTTGACTCTCTTCTGGCCCTTCCTTATCTAGGTCCTGGAGAGGTGGGGGTTCGGTCCTAAATTCATAGCTTTGTTACACTCCCTATATAGCTTTCCCATAGCCCAGAATGTATTGCGCAGTCACAAATCAGACCCATTCCCCATCTTTTCGGGCACTCTTCAGGGATGCCCTCTATTTCACCCCCCCGTTCATTGTAGCCATTGAAACCCTACCAATAGCCATCCACCAGCATTCAGTGTATAGAGAGTGGCGGTAGGAGCCACAAGTGCACCTTTTCGCAGATGACTGTTATTCATCACCTCCCCACATACCACTCTGCCGATTTTGCTGTCCCTTTTGGGAAGTCTCAGGTATGTTAGTAAATCAAGAAATATCAAAGGCCATGAATGTTAACCTGCCTGAGTGGATACTGCAGAGTCAATATCCCCTCCTTTGACAGCGAACATCCCTGGCATATCTAGGAGTACGCCCAACGCCTCATCACTCTATAAGGCAAACTACCCGCCATTATTCGCTAAACTTTTTGAGGATGTGAAGGCATGTCCTACCCAGGCTATTGTACTATTTCAGAACTTTGCCCATCCAGGTCCCTGTTAATGCAATGCGGCAATTTCAATCAAAAAAAATCTTCTGGTAAATCTGGAGTACTAAGGGCAGCAGAATAGCATGATCCACAATATACGCTTCTAAGGAAATAGGAGGTTTGGGAATGCCAGACTTTAGGAATTATTATATAGCAGCACAACTAACTCAACTGTATAGCAAACATTATGGGCCAGACTTTGTGCCACGTTTGGAATGGACCTGGTCCTTTTGGACTGTCTCGTGATATTGTAAAGCAATATTATGCCCTACGCTTTCCAACTCTATTTGTCTATGGGATACGGGTTGTAGAAGATGGCCTTTATGTTCACCACACACACCAGCGGCTCCTCTCTTCGGCAACCCCTTGTTTCCACCAGGATTGTAGGCTTTGACTGGTGGTTAAACAAGGGTCTTTACAGCATTGGGGACTATATTGACCATAGAGGGTTACGTCCTCTATCACACTTCTTTAACAGTCTGGAGATGCCCCACTCGGAAAGTTTCCATCTACAGCAAATCTATAATTTTGTATAAAATTTATCAGAATGGACCCTAAGGTATATCTGATCCAAGCGCTCAAAGACCAATGTATGCGTATACCCTGTCAAATAGCTGCTGTTATAAAGTAATCAATAGTGTAAAAAGTATGTTCCAATAAATCAAAACATTAACAGCGCTTATGTGAAAAATCACAGTTCCACAAAAAGATAACCAAAATTATCAGACAGTGTCAATATAATGGGATGTAATGTCCACAAATGTCACTGGAAAAAAGGGGGGAGAGTCAGCTGAACCTGGCAACAATGAGTCTCTTAGAAATCACACATTCTGAGACCAGCTGCCACAAAGAAAGATACCCAAAATCAGGTCAGGGACTTCCAAAGTAAAGTAATGTGGTTAACATTCCTTTGGCTCAGTATCACTCATGAGAAATCCAGTAGTTCATATTCCATCCAATTCTCCAAATTCCCACTAGTAAACTGTGACTGTAGATCATACCTTCATCACTGACATGGTAAAATACACACCCCTTGGTAATGCACTTACCAGACAATAGATGATATAGTGCCTGTCAGCTTCTCTCCAGATACTCCGTCTGCGTGCTTCCGGAACTCCAACGGCCTCAGGCAGCGTATGTATGTGTGTAGCAATGCGGGCATAAAAGGTAAAGGAAGTCTCATAGTGTAAAACCCTTTATTAGAATACAATAGCCCCCACATAAAAAAACTGCTTACAAGAAATAAGTGTAAAAAAGCATATCACCAGGGTGCGTCCGTCTGCTCACTTGGGTCATGAAGCGTACTCCACATTCAAAACACCCGTGAGTCCCGGGTAGGCGAACGTTCCCGTACTGTGATTGGTCGCGTGGTCACGCCCTGACGCGTTTCGTGATTGGTTGCACGTCTTCAGAGGGCGTGGCCACACATCGCGACTGCTCACTTATATAATGCAGCGGGCCGTGACGTATCTGCCTGTATACTGGTCACGCCGCTGTTTGGAGCCGTCACCTCCCAGTTGGGAGTATCCTCCCGCTACAGGGCTGGTGATTGGTCTCCACTAGGGCAGTAATAAGCTTTCACTCACAGACACCACTGTCCAACCCAGACGGGATGATTCATGAGAGCCGTGTGTCAAAGCTGCTGCCGCTGTACAAATGAGCAGTCCCATCTCCTTCTATGGTATGATCTAGAATATATGGCACTAAAATCTCAACCCAGAGAAATGTGAATGGGACAAGGATATGCCAGTAAGTTATATAGTCATAACCTCACAGTATAATGGGGCATATCATTCGATATTATATAAACAATACACCTTCAATATTGAATAATAGGTATGCAGCCCAATGATGGATACACTCCACAAAGTTATACAATAAAATGCTCACCTACTATCACACACATAAAGTGTGTATCATGTGTACCAGAATTAAATCTAAGAATACTCACATGCTAGTATCAAAGAAACTGATACATAAAACCATAATACAATAGATCAATAAAATAGTAATTAAAAACGCAATAAAATATTTAGTAAAAGGGGATTCCTCACCATTGCCACTAATACTCATAAACATTAATATGAAAAATTAATTGATATACCAATAATATATTGATATACCGGGAATCCTAATATTGATGGAAGACACAAATTCCATCTCAAGATAAGGGACAATAGAATTATGGCAAGAAGTGTATTACAGCATAAGTGAGGGTACCATTTTGTGGCTATGTCCTTTAAAGTCCAAAGTACGCATAAACATGCTCTCTCACTACAATGGAAGAAACATAGATCACCGTTTTGTTTCTTGATGGTACCTGTACTAATAATTGCTGATAAAGCAGTTAAGATCAAGGTCTATATTTAGACCATTAGGGCTGAGTGTATTAGTCAAATATAACCACTGAGTTTCTAATTTGGAAATTTCCTGCACCATATTAGCCCCCCTCCATTTCTGGTGGGCTTTATCTACGCCCCAGAATTTGAGTCCTATGGGGTCCCTATGGTGCTTCTCTCTAAAGTGTAAAGACACACTGTGCTCTTTGTATCCAATGGTGATATTATATATATGTTCCGACACCCTTTTGGATAAGGTTCTTTTAGTGCGGCCTATATACATTAGACCGCACGGACATTCTAGAGCATATACTACGTGTGTTGATGCACACGTGATACATTCTTTGATAGGGAATTCTTTTCCATTTGCTGTAGATACAAAACTAGTAAGACCTCGTAGATGTGTAGACACCTGTTGGCAGGCTTTGCAGCGTCTGCACACATAAAAACCTGTCCTATCCCAAAACATTTTGACAGGTTTAGGGGGATCCAGGACTTTTTTAACTAATTGGTCTCCAAAGGAGGATGTTTTCCTATAAATGAAAGGTGGCATCTGTTACTCTCACACAGAAAGAAAATAATATATTAAACGCAGGGCTTAAATGTACATCTACAAAACCGCTGAATAAATTCAACGTGTATATAGATATACATAAATACATAAGGAAAATTAATATCAAAAAACATTTTTTGTCCAACAACTACATTGTTCGGAACAACAGAAGTAACGACGTGGTTGGGATAAACAGTGGCCTTAAAAATAGATCACTTTTTAACCCACCGCAACCAGCTAATCATCAGGTTGAGGTATTTAAACAACTGGTTCTGAAAGATTTAGAGGCAGTCACACAAAAGAAAAGCCTTAATCCCACCCATATTAAAGAGGGAATTAAAGCCCTGGAAAATAGGAAGGATATCATTGTCCGCCCAGCGGACAAAGGGGGTGGAGTGGTTGTTATGGACAAAACTTATTACCACTCACAACTACAGAACATGTTGAATGATGAAACCACATATCAGCGGCTGAAAGGAGATCCTACAAAAAAATTCAGAGAGGACCTTTTTAACTTAGTGGACTATGGTTATTATATGCGAGCCATTACAAAGAAAGAAAAAGCATACCTATGCCCAAGCTTTAATCGAATACCGACAATATACACTGTTCCTAAAATACATAAGGATCCCATCAAACCACCAGGAAGGCCAATAGTAAACGGCATAGACTCAGTTACCTCCAGAATTGGACAGTACCTTGATCACTTTATGCAAAGTAGCGTCCTCAACACCAAAGCTTACCTCAAAGATACAACTAGTTTCCTGCAGAAACTTAGGAATGTTACCTTCCCACAGGACACCGAAATATTCCTTGTAACAGCAGATGTAGCATCGCTGTACACGAATATTCAGCATGATGACGCTCTACTAGCCCTTAATTGGGCGTTCAGTAAAAGGGAGGATCTCCCATATATCCAAAAAAGGTTTATTAGAATGGCGTTGGAATTTTGTCTCACCCATAACTATTTTTGGTTTGCAGGTCAGTTCTACAGTCAGAAGATAGGGGTAGCAATGGGTGCAAAGTTTGCACCCAGCCTCGCTAACTTATTTATGAGCGAGTGGGAGGATAAGTGGGTGTATAACAACAAGAAAAAGGAACTCATATTCTACCAGAGATATATAGATGATCTATTTATCATCTGGCAAGGTACAGAAGAATCTCTTCAGGAATTTGCAAATTACCTAAACAGTAATAAAAATAACATCAAGCTTGACTTTAGTTGGAGTAGGCAACAAATCAATTTCCTGGATGTTATGGTGATGAAAGGTGATAATTATCTGTATACTAAAGCATTTTTCAAGGACACTGATAGGAATTAGTGATGAGCCGAACACCCCCGGGTTCGGTTCGCACCAGAACCCGCGAACGGACCGAAAGTTCGCACGAACATTAGAACCCTATTAAATACAATGGATGCGAACGTTCGAATTCTAAAGTGCTAATTATAACGACTATTATCCATGTTATTGTCCTAAACAGAGTTTGGGAACCCGGGTTCTGCACCAGGGGACATGTATCAATGCAAAAAGAAGTTTTAAAAACGGACGTTTTTCGGGAGCAGTCATTTTAATGATGCATAAAGTGAAAAAAAAAGTCAAATATTCCTTTAAATATCGTACCTGGGGGGTGTCTAAAGTATGCCTGCGAAGTGCCACGTGTTTCCCGTGTTTAGAACTGTCCCTGCAAAAATGACATTTCTAAAGGAAAAAAAAGCCATTTAAAAGTGCTTGCGGCTTTAATGTAATGTCTGGTCCCGGTAATATGGATGAAAATCTTTAAAAAAAATGGCATAGCTACCCCCCCCCCCCCCCCACCCCAGCCCATTACCAGCCCCTTTGGGCCTTGTTTGGATATTAAGGGGAACCCCGCAACACAAAATAAAAAAGGCCCTATATACTCTAAACAGCAGTATACAGGCGGTGTAAACAAGACCGGTGTAAACAAGACAGGGACTGTAGGTTTGTTCTTAAGTAGAATCTGTTTGTAATTTTGAACACGTACATTGTTTAAGTGTAGCTCCAGCCAAAAAATCTATTTTTAAGCTTTTTGGAAAACATAGGGAAGGGTTATCACCCCTGTAACATTTGTTTTGCTGTCTGTGCCCCTGTTCAGAACATTTCACCTCACTTTGCGTCCCAATGACAACTGTTTTTGAAATGTGGTGTTTTTATTGAAACAAGGATTGGTGATAAAGCATCAGTAGAGAGGAGACACCTTTCTCCCATATTAATTCTTACAGGAGAGAATTTTCCTTCCTAGGGGTAGATTTCCTCTCACTTCCTGTTGTCTTCTTCCGTTTGCAAGTAGGAGTCGTTTGTAAGTTGGATGTTTGAAAGTAGGGACCTGCCGTATATACTCTGCAGAAATTGGCCCCTTAGGTGTTGGCACAACACTGTAAGCACTCAGTTACTCTTGGTGGGTGCTGTCAACTATTATATCAGGAATTGTAATAACATATAATTGTTGAACAGTGGTAGTAAAAATTGGGCCTTTGATGGTGGTGCTGGTGCCACAACACTGTAAGGCCTGACAGTTACTCTTGGTGGGCGCAGCAATGGGCCCTGCTGTGAATTATTAGATCAATAATTAGAATTGCATGCCCCTGTTGAACAGGGGCTGAAAAATTGGGCCTTTGGTGGTGGTGGTGGTGGTGTTGACACAACATTGTAAGGCCTGACAGTTACTCTTGGTGGGCGCAGCAATGGGCCCTGCTGTGAATTATTAGATCAATAATTATAATTGCATGCCCCTGTTGAACAGGGGCTGAAAAATTGGTCCTTAGGCACTGGTGGCACAACACTGCAACCCCTCACAGATACTGTACTTGGAGCACAGCAATGAGCCCTGTTGCAAAGTATTGCATCAAAAATTGTAATTACACGCCCCTGTTGAACAGGGGCTGAAAAATTGGGCCTTAGCCACTGGTGGCGGCACCCATAAACCAAAATGATCTTCCAAGCTATCATCATTAATCGGATCATTGAGGAGGAGGAGGAGGATAGCCAGTCAACATAACAGCACAGGCACTCAGCATCAGCATCAGTCTTGAAGGGATGTGACATTTTAAAATCAATTAGTCTGTTATATCAGCATCAGGTGTGTGGTAGCTGGTGGTGATCCAAGACTGGTTCATCTTGATGAAAGTCAGTCGATCAACCGAGTCGGTGGACAGGCGCACCCTGTGATCCGTGACAAATCCTCCAGCAGCACTGAATGTGCGTTCTGAAAGAACGCTGGATGCAGGACAGGCCAGTAGCTCAATTGCATACTGTGCAAGCTCTGGCCAGTGATCCATCCTCAAGACCCAGTAAGCCAGAGGATTTTCGGTGGGGAAGGTGTCCAAGTCTGACCTTGCCCCTAGGTATTCCTGCACCATGTATATCAGACGCTGGCGATGGTTGCTGGAACCGATCATACTTTGGGGCTGCGGACTAAAGAATTGTCTGAACGCATTGGTCAGACGGCCACCTTCCCCACCGCTCCTTCTTTGACTGCCCGAAGCCTCAGCAACTCGTTGTCCAGGACCAGGAGTTTGTAACCTCCCAGTCTCTGGGAACGCGTTGCACAGACCTTTCTGCAAGGCCTCCCGGAGTTGTCTCATCCTCTGCTCCCTCTGTGACGGTAACATAAGGTCCGCAACCTTACCCTTGTACCGTGGATCAAGGAGAGTGGCCAGCCAGTAATGGTCCCTCTCCTTGATCCGAAGAATACGAGGATCCTTCCGAAGACTTTACAGGATCAGGGAGGCCATGCAGCGTAGGTTAGCTGAGGCTCCTCCTCCTCCTCCCCCTCCTCCCAGACATTTTAATGGATGGTCTGCAGGGAGATGGGAAAAACAGCAATAAGGGCTACCTTCAGGTGTATACTGTGCAGGAGGCTTAGCAACAATGACACTGACACTGTCCCCTGCCTATCCTTCTCTGTCCCTAAACACAAGGATTTGCAATATGCTTCAGCAAGATTGGTTTAGCACAGAATAGCACACTGATAGTTTCCCTCACTGTCCTTCTCTGTCCCTACAAACAAGATTTAGCACAGAATAGCACACTGACACTCTCCCTACCTATCCTTCTCTGTCCCTAAACACAAGGAATCCAGGATTAGTAAAGGAAAAAAATGACACTGTCCCTGCCTATGCTTCTCTTTCCCTGCTCCGGAACACACTACACAAGGCCGCCGCGCTGGCGGCCTTTTATAGTGTGGGGCGTGTACTAAACCCCCTCAGCAATAATTGGCCACAGGCATGCTGCCTGTGGCCAATCATTGCTCTCCCGGCGCTGTGATTGGCCAAGCATGCGGGGTCACAGTGCATGCTTGGCCAATCACAGCGCCTGGATGACACTGCGATGGCGTAGTGCATTGTGGGCCGTTCGCGTCACTCGAATTTGGCGCGAACGGTCGAACAGCCGATGTTCGAGTCGAACGTATGTTCGACTCGAACACGAAGCTCATCCCTAATAGGAATAGCTATATTCCTATACAGAGTGGGCATCACCCACAATGGCTCTGTAATATACCGAAAGGCCAGTTCACACGCATACGGCGTAGTTGTACCAACGATATTATCAGACCCAAGCAGCGTTAATCAAACAGCGCTTTGTGGAGAAGGGCTACAATGACCAACATCTGACTAATGTATTGGAACTAGTAGGCACCCAATCCCAAGAAGTAATGTTGCTCCCTAAAACCAGGCCATTGGATTTGAAACATAAATGGGGCTTTATATCGGAATTTCATGAACAATATCGGGAGATAGAGGGTATTTTTAAAAAGCATTGGAATATCCTCACAATGGGCAAGGTACTGAAGACATCTTTACCACCGGTGCCACCTTTCATTTATAGGAAAACATCCTCCTTTGGAGACCAATTAGTTAAAGTCCTGGATCCCCCTAAACCTGTCAAAATGTTTTGGGATAGGACAGGTTTTTATGCGTGCAGACGCTGCAAAGCCTGCCAACAGGTGTCTACACATCTACGAGGTCTTACTAGCTTTGTATCTACAGCAAATGGAAAAGAATTCCCTATCAAAGAATGTATCACGTGTGCATCAACACACGTAGTATATGCTCTAGAATGTCCGTGCGGTCTAATGTATATAGGCCGCACTAAAAGAACCTTATCCAAAAGGGTGTCGGAACATATATATAATATCACCATTGGATACAAAGAGCACAGTGTGTCTTTACACTTTAGAGAGAAGCACCATAGGGACCCCATAGGACTCAAATTCTGGGGCGTAGATTAAGCCCACCAGAAATGGAGGGGGGCTAATATGGTGCAGGAAATTTCCAAATTAGAAACTCAGTGGTTATATTTGACTAATTCACTCAGCCCTAATGGTCTAAATATAGACCTTGATCTTAACTACTTTATCAGCAATTATTAGTACAGGTACCATCAAGAAACAAAACGGTGATCTATGTTTCTTCCATTGTAGTGAGAGAACATGTTTATGCGTACTTTGGACTTTAAAGGACATAGCCACAAAATGGTACCCTCACTTATGCTGTAATACACTTCTTGCCATAATTCTATTGTCCCTTATCTTGAGATGGAATTTGTGTCTTCCATCAATATTAGGATTCCCGGTATATCAATATATTATTGGTATATCAATTAATTTTTCATATTAATGTTTATGAGTATTAGTGGTAATGGTGAGGAATCCCCTTTTACTAAATATTTTATTGCGTTTTTAATTACTATTTTATTGATCTATTGTATTATGGTTTTATGTATCAGTTTCTTTGATACTAGCATGTGAGTATTCTTAGATTTAATTCTGGTACACATGATACACACTTTATGTGTGTGATAGTAGGTGAGCATTTTATTGTATAACTTTGTGGAGTGTATCCATCATTGGGCTGCATACCTGATATTCAATATTGAAGGTGTATTGTTTATATAATATCGAATGATATGCCCCATTATACTGTGAGGTTATGACTATATAACTTACTGGCATATCCTTGTCCCATTCACATTCTCTGGGTTGAGATTTTAGTGCCATATATTCTAGATCATACCATAGAAGGAGATGGGACTGCTCATTTGTACAGCGGCAGCAGCTTTGAGACACGGCTCTCATGAATCATCCCGTCTGGGTTGGACAGTGGTGTCTGTGAGTGAAAGCTTATTACTGCCCTAGTGGAGACCAATCACCAGCCCTGTAGCGGGAGGATACTCCCAACTGGGAGGTGACGGCTCCAAACAGCGGCGTGACCAGTATACAGGCAGATACGTCACGGCCCGCTGCATTATATAAGTGAGCAGTCGCGATGTGTGGCCACGCCCTCTGAAGACGTGCAACCAATCACGAAACGCGTCAGGGCGTGACCACGCGACCAATCACAGTACGGGAATGTTCGCCTACCCGGGACTCACGGGTGTTTTGAATGTGGAGTACGCTTCATGACCCAAGTGAGCAGACGGACGCACCCTGGTGATATGCTTTTTTACACTTATTTCTTGTAAGCAGTTTTTTTATGTGGGGGCTATTTTATTCTAATAAAGGGTTTTACACTATGAGACTTCCTTTACCTTTTATGCCCGCATTGCTACACACACACATACGCTGCCTGAGGCCGTTGGAGTTCCGGAAGCACGCAGACAGAGTATCTGGAGAGTATCTGGAGAGGAGCTGACGGGCACTATATCATCTATTGTCTGGTAAGTGCATTACCAAGGGGTGTGTATTTTACCATGTCAGTGATGAAGGTATGATCTACAGTCACAGTTTACTAGTGGGAATTTGGAGAATTGGATGGAATATGAACTACTGGATTTCTCATGAGTGATACTGAGCCAAAGGAATGTTAACCACATTACTTTACTTTGGAAGTCCCTGACCTGATTTTGGGTATCTTTCTTTGTGGCAGCTGGTCTCAGAATGTGTGATTTCTAAGAGACTCATTGTTGCCAGGTTCAGCTGACTCTCCCCCCTTTTTTCCAGTGACATTTGTGGACATTACATCCCATTATATTGACACTGTCTGATAATTTTGGTTATCTTTTTGTGGAACTGTGATTTTTCACATAAGCGCTGTTAATGTTTTGATTTATTGGAACATACTTTTTAAATCTATAATTTTCTTAAATCATTACAGTAATCTAGCCCAGACCTGGCAGTATGCACCATGTTTGTAAATAGGTGCATGCAGGAAGTCTCCTTGAGGGGGGCATCTCCATGCTATATAAACTATTCGCCAACCCTATGGTCAAGTTGAAATATCATTTGGCCTGGGAGAGGAACCTGGACATATCTCTTGAGGCGGAGGACTGGCAGAAATGGAGCACACCGATTCACAAAGATGTTTTAAATGTGACGTTGAGGCTAGCTACAAAGTGCATGCTAGATAGTATCTAGTACCGGAACCTCTCTCGCAGATGTTTCCAGGCTTTTCAGCCTCCTGCTTCAGAGGATGTGACCAGATAGGCATGCCTTTACATACATGGTGGACCTAAAGTGCACCGCTTTTGGATGCTAAATGAAAAAGTGGTTAGTGTCTTGCGAGATAAACATCTTTTCAACAAAATATGGTCTCTTTGGCTTGCCTACTTTCAGGTCCCAGACAAAGTGCTGATTCCAGGAACGTGCTTGTGCAAATGATGCCCAAAGTAGCATTTACACCATTTAGCATCTACAAGCATGTTACAGCTAGCCCTTATGGCTATAGCTTTCTTGAGATGGTAACCTGCCAGGAGCTGGGGGCATTCTATCAAGTAGTGGCTGCTCTCTTTAGGAAGTTCTCCAATAACAGCACATTACAAGCAGATTTGTTTTACATAAACCGGCCCATGAGGGAAAATGGGCCCCAGTACTTTATACTGTATTGTTTGGAAAATATTGTTTATTGCAAATTCCATACCTGTAGGCCTTTTCTGTCACCCACGAAGACTGGGCGAAATATTCTCGATGTTCACATTCAGGCATATTGTCAGGACGTGGGCTGCTAAACCTTTTTTGATAACAACGAAAGTGATGACCGCTTTTTGTCTTCCAAAGAAGCTCAGTACCTATTTTGTAGTAGCCCAGTATGATATGAAAAGGGGCTACGCAATTGGAAACTCTGTTCTGCACATGTACAGCTTTTGAATCGGGAAGAGTGCCTAACAATGGCCGTGTGCTTAAAATAAGCCAATGTGTAAGGGCTGACCAATCAGAAGCCATCTGGTCTGTCCTGGAAGCGCTGATGGAGAAGAGCAGAGGTTTCAAATCCCTGGAGTGGCTGTGACAAAGCTGACAGGCAATCCTAGAGGTAAGTACAGCAGGGATTGCTAGGGTGTTTAACCTTTACAGAAAACACTTTAATATTGGCACCTTTCTTATTACTCGCACAGACAAGGATAACATAGACCAGGCAGCCACTGCCTTAGGATGGCTACATCAAACATCCCAGAAAGTCATGTTTCAACATTTCAATGCAACAACTTGTGCGTGCGCAGACATGCTGTTCTCTGCAAGGTATATGGGAACTCGTAGAGATCTGTAGCATGTCTGCGCATTAGCTGGATCTTGTTTTAAGATGGCAGCACAGAGGCAGAGTCATTCTAGGAAATCTTTTCCTGAAATGAGGCAACGCTGGACTCCATGGACTAGTGTGAGTGTGTGTTGTTTTTTTTTTTTCAAACAGGGGCAATAAGTGGTGAAATTTTAGTTTTAGGTAGGTAGTGTGAAGCTTCTGTTTACCTGTAGGGGATTGTAGGGGATTGGGTTTACATATACTTAACCGCTTGCCAATCAGCCGCTGTCATACTGCAGCAGGTCGGCTCTCCTGCGCAAATCGCTGTAGGGCGGCTCACGCAGGTGCGATAGTGGGCGGCGCGTGTCCATGGGTAGGGCAGACTCTATGGCCGCCGGCGACACGTGATCGCCTATTACATAGGCAGGATGGGGAACTGTCTTTGTAAACATAGCGATTCCCCATTCTGACAGGGGACATGGCATATCTACTGTTCCTAGTGATCGGGAACAGTGATCTCTGTCATGTCCCTGGCAGCCCAACCCCCCTACAGTTATAACACACCTAGGGAACAGTTAACCCCTTCCCTGCAAGTGACATCTACACAGTAATCAGTGGTGATTTATAGCACTGATCGCTGTATATCAGTGGTCCCAAAAAAGTGTCAAAAGTGTCCGGTCTGTCCCCCACAATACCACTAAAAATCACAGATTGCTGGTATTACTAGTAAAAATGCCATAAATTTATCGCCTATTTTGTAGACGCTATAACTTTTGCGTAAACAAATCATACGCTTATTGCGATTGTTTTCTTCATATTTTTGGTGTAAAAAAAAAGTGTGTGTGTGTACACACACACACACACACACACACAATAAAAATGTATATATATATATAATGTAAAAAAAAGTTTATTTTTCAAAATTGTTGTTCTTTGTTTGTTTAAAAAAACAGAGATGATCAAAGACCACCAAAAGAAAGCTATTTGTGGGGGGAAAAAAAGGATGTCAATTTTGTTTACATCGTTGCAGACCGCACAATTGTCAGTTAAATCAACGCAGTGCCGTATCACCAAAAATTACCTGGTCATTAAGGGGGCAAATCCTTCCAGGGCTGAAGTGGTCAAAGATGAAAGGCTTGCATAAAAAACACAAGCCCTTGGCAGGGCTGTTCCACCTGTAGGCTCTTAAAGTTTAACTTTTAAATATTTGGTTAGTGTATTTATATAAAAAAAAAAAGAACACTTTAAACCATCGTGCTGACTCTTTCACAGGCCACATGTAAACCTCATATTGAAAACATTTTGGACAGGCTTCTGCAGGCTAAGATGCATATTGTGGAAAACAGCCCAGCTTGGAAAACACTTAACCAGATGTGATACTACGGCTCATCGAAAGTGCGTCATTCATTACCTGCTGTAATTGCATATCATTTGTTTAAATGCATGTTTGATTCATTTATTTGTTCTTAACATGCCCATGTTCTGTCAGGTTTAAATCGGCAACACAATGCCTGTAGCATTCACCATTAGCTTTGCTAAAGGTCAGTAAAACACTGCATCTACCTTTTATGTAGCTATATAGTAAATTCATTTTGATCGTTTTATTTAAATTGCACAATAGAAAATGTGTCTTTCTGCAGCCTGAGCTGCAATTATGTGGCGCTAGACAAATGGGAAATATATAGTTCTGCATTTTCCATGGGAGCTGCCTCACACAAGATATTTCCAGATGCTTCTCAAATAATCCAGGTTGTGGTATTACAATGTCTTTTAAGTTGGAAACAGGGTTCTACTAAATATTTGCAGGTGACACAGAAAAACCTTTAAATGCTTACTTGCAGCATTTTCCCTTTCAAAAAAACATTTTTCTACCTGCAATGTGTCCTTGAACTTATTAGCAAATGCCCCTAATCCAGAAAGAGTCAACTCTCTAGCACAGCCCCCATCACTCATCGGACATCATAGTCCCCTCCTATTCTGGGAGTAACAAATTACAGTCTTTGCTGACCCAGCTCCTCCATCCCTCATCCAGCTCGCCTTTAATGTAGCTGCCAGAGAAAGAACAAAGGGGGAACACCATGGAGTATCATTTGATGACAGTTCTGCACATATTTTATGGGAAGATTACTGTTAAAATGAATAGTTTGGTGATATAGGTGCTCTTTAAATCTTAATACAGCCAATAATTATTTTTTTGCTTTAAATGGGTATACTTCCTTGTATGTAACATTTATAAATAGAGTTTGCTTTATTATGTAAGGTTCATCTAAAATCATATTTATTTTAAAACATTTTCAGAAACTTGAACACGTGTAGTGAAAATCAGCTAAATCTTCATCATATAAAAATTTTATTGCCTAAGAGTTGATGATAAATACAGAACGAGCTAAACATCTTTGCTTGACCCAATTTTCTCCTCTGGTGCAGATTTTAGTTTCACTTCAATGAGCTCTTCGACTCTGGCTAGGACACTTTCCATTAAATCAAATGTGAAAAGAGCTGACTGTAGAACCTAAAATGTCAAAAACAGTTAATGTTGTTTAGATAAGCGCAATGACACAACACTTCGCAGGGCAGAATCTAGAACATAGTGATCACGGCCAGGCAAATGCACACGGCTAGCAAAATAGCGTACCTGAAGCTGCATTTCAGGAGTCATGTCAGGTAACTTGGTCCCTCCAGCGGACACAGAACAAAGTGTCTTAGAATGTGGCCCTGTAACACAGCATTCACCATAAATACATCAGCCAGAGGTGTCACAGCAATATCATCTATTCTAGCAGACTGAATGGAAACCGCTTCTGTTTCTGGAATGGTGATACGAAAAACTAAAGCTGGCCATACAATCCTTTAGACCAGTGTTTCTCAACTCCAGTCCTCAAGGCGCCCCAACAGGTCATGTTTTCAGTTTCACTGCCTTATTAATTACCACAGCAGTTTCATCTGAGGGTATTCCGGAAAACATGACCTGTTGGGGCGCCTCGAGGACTGGAGTTGAGAAACACTGCTTTAGATTGATCAAAAACCACAAAATTATGAGGTCAAACCTAAACAACATTTCCAATTTTTGTATCCAATCAGGCAGACCCTTGTACTACATAATTGAAGGTAAATCAAAAGGAGAGTGTACAGAAAAAAGTATACAATGTATACTAAAGCTGGTCATACATTATACAATTTTCTTATTCAATTTCCTTTTAAATTTACCTTCAACTATTTAGTTGCAAAGGCTTGCCTGATTGCATACAAATTGAAAGTGTATGGGTTTGACCTCATATTATATGGTTTTGGTAAGGCGAGCCATAGATTATGCGATTCTCTTCCCTGCAACCACAGAAAGATCGCTCAATTGGGGGGGGGATCAGTCCCTGCTGGAGAACACAATGATTATTGCTAGCAACTATAGCCGCTGGCAATCATCGCATGCTAGAAATCTGGCATGATGGTTGTACCCAAGTTGAGCCTGCCCATAGATGGTTCAAATATCAGCTAGTCTCTGCTGAATCGGTCAAGACTCAAACCATCTATTGTATGGCCAAGCCTTAGCTGCATGAGTTGAAAGAATGGATTTGTAATCAGAGAAAAAAAGAAAACAGAACGCACAGTAATGAACATATCACTCGTATTATGCTTTTGCGAATAGTGTAATGGAAATGACAGGATGACTTTGTACTCACCTTTCTTTTTCTCAATTGTGTTTTTAATCTCTGCTTCATAATGAGCTCGAGACATGTTAAGGCCGGTGTGAAGAGGTCTCAGAAATCGCAGTTCAATTTTCTGTAGTTCTGTCCATACTCCAGTCTGGACAAATGAATAAACAAAGAAAATTATTAATATTTGTATTTATTTTTTCACCAAAGAGAAATGTTTGACATACAGCCACCGTGGACCAGTGCTTACAGCAGCAGCAGCAAGCATGATAATTTACAGTTTGTGTGTATTTATTGCTGAATTACCTAAGCATCTGCAGCCATATATGGAAACTTAATTGCCGTTCTAGCACGTCACAATCATGTGCATTACACGGCAATCATGGGTTGAAATCAGGTGGTGAGGAGGCAGCATATTGCCTCTCACCACTTGTCAAATACACTCAAATCTCTTTTCAGAGGAGCAGCAGTGCCTGCTACATTTGTGACTGAGCCCCTAAGTTGCATTCGGCAGCCGCACTCTTAGGGCTCATTTACACTAAAAGTTGGTGAGTGGTAATACCCTGTGGTTGAGTCGCGGTTTTACTATCCCCAATCCTTACCCCCTTTAGCTGCTGATGCAGCAGCCAAAAGGTGTACACGTGCCGCAGCAGGAATTAAGCCCCTTGTTGCTTTTGGTGGGTGCTACTGCCTTCCAATTGCGACCCATTCATGTAAATGGGGCCACTGTGCAAGTGCCCTGCAACGGCATGCTTCTGCGGGGTCCAAGCAGCACAACCCTGCCTGCTTTAACCCCTTGTTTGCTGTACTTCACAAGGTTGCAGGGCCCTTACAGAGATGCCTTATTTACTTAAATGGGTTATGCTTGGCAGGTGCTACACCCACCAACCAATGCAGGGCATATGACTCCTGCTGCGACATGTGTACACCCCTGGCCACTGCAGCTAAAAGGTTTGCGGGTGGGGTGATAAACTACCACCCACCAAACTGCAAATGTAAATGAGCCTTTACTGGTCTGAGCCCCCTAAAAGGCTGCTTTCACACCGATGTGCTGCGGTTTACCTGCACCATGGGTGCTGTGCATCTGCAACTTTTCTGGGTTACCTGCGCTTTGCCATAGTTTATTATATCCTATCCTGCACTTTCTGAAAGTGCACCAAAACTCCTGCATGCAGAAAGTGCATCAAATGCGCAGGATACAATAGTCTATGGCTAAATGCCGCAAACCAGCAGGTACCTCTGCACTGTACCCGCTGTGTGGGTAAACCACAGTGCATCAGTGTGAAAGCAGCCATATACTATTATGCCCAGTGTATTGCTTCACACTGACCTGAACATTTCTTCTTTCCTGCTGCTGGCACCACTCTGGAGACTGCTAGCAGAGATAAAAGATGGAGTGCAGTTGGTATCGCTCTGCATTGGACAGGAGCCAGCACTACAGAGGAGGCATTGGCTTATGCGTCTACAGCTCCAACTTTACAAGTAGTCACTCTGTGTGATTCTCTGGAATAGTGGGTCAGCAAGCCCAGACCACGATCTACCAGTCTCCTGTCCATGATCTCCTGGTTGCTGACCCCCGCTCTAAAGCAGTGGTCGCCAAACTGTGGCCTGGGGGCCAGATGCGGCCCTTTGCTTGTTTTTATCCGGCCCTTGGGGCACTATTTTCATCCACAATTCCCCCCCACTGACATCAATGGAGGGGCACAATGCCTCCCAAAGACGACGTCAATGGGGCACAATGCCTCCCAAAGACACCAAAAATAGGGCTTTGTACAATCTCCAGCCCCTCAAGTCGGAAGGACAAAACTGGTCCTTTGTTTGGAGGCCCCTGTCCTAGAGGCAAGCTGCATCTGATTCATTTGTGCTTAGCATGCTTTTATAAAGAATATACAGCCATCGAATGGTCACAAGTATAAGACTATTACTTACTTCGTTAATAAATTCATCATCCTTGATAACCAAGTACCTCAGAAGGTTGAGGGAAGCCATAATTCTGTATAGGTAAACAGAAATTAAAGACATTTGGTGTATTGGGACATAACCAAATAATCCCCCATCTTTACTGGACACAGCAACACAGAGGAAGGTCTCAAATTAAAGTGTGCATAAAACTCCAACAATAAATTTCTCTTTTTTTTTTTCTCCCTGTGGTATGTTAAATATATAATTGAAAGTGTTTTATTATATCTATTGGATGACAGCAAAAAATTAGCTGTTAAGCCAGAAATCTTGTAAGCTGATAACTTCCTGTATTCTCTGCCACGGGACTGTTATCAGTCAGCATTGTTCCCTGCTATCTATTTGAACTATAAAAAAAATATCACCTTCCCCTGTTCTGGAGCAAAGGCGTTATAAAGTCCTATTACACATTGGGGTAGATTTACTAAAGCTGGTGCACTTAGAATCTGATGCAGCTGTGCATGGTAGCCAATCAGCTTCAAACCTCAGCTTGTTCAGTTAAGCTTTGGCAATAAAACCTGAAAACTGATTAGTTTCTATGTAGAGTTGCACTAGATTTTACACTCTTCAGTTTTAGTAAATAACGCCCTCTGTGTCCTAGGGCAAAAACGCTGCATAGTAAGGTTGTCACCCTAGGAGCAGGAGAAACTGGTTACATGAATGGTTACAAGGAGTAGCCATAAATGACTCATTCTCTGAATGGCATGCCCCATGGTTCTGTCTTGGGGTCCAATACTGTTCAAATGTGTTTATTATTAAATGGGTTGCAATCAAGAGCTTCTGTGCTTGTGATGCCGGGAAATAACTTTGGAACAGCATATAGCATCATGAGAAAAAGACCTAGACAAAATGGCAGGTTGTCAAACTCTGGAGTAAGTATTGAGAATCATTGGGATACATCTAAAATCAAATTAAAAATAAAAATATACAAAAACATCCATTTAAATTTTGGGTGCCAAATACCAGTCCCAACTCATACCAGCAGCCTGTGATGTGTGATCAGATGTGACAGATCAGCATTCCTTCTCTCTCTTATAGATCTCCAAGCATTCTCTCAAGCTACCTCCTTCTCCTTTCTACTGCCGGTACATGGCCTGGCCACTCAATCTCCCTTATTTGGCTTTCTCCCCTGGTCCCTTCCCTCTTACTTGGTATTGGCTCAGTGCAGCAATCTGACCCATGCTGTCATTCCATCCACAGTAGATCATCGCAGCTATTCCCCTCACAGTCATTGCCTCCACAGTTACATTTCTCTGATAACTCTCTCTTAAAGTGGAACATTATTCGGAAAATTAGGTCCTGCTAGATCAGTTCAGGCTGGTCCCTTTTGCAGGTATAGCTATGTAAAACATTAAAAAAAAAAAAAAAAAAAAAAAGCGCCTATGCTGTTTAAATTTCAGTAATACACTGTCTCACCCTGCTCTGCACATGCTCAGTTGATCTCCATTTTTAGGCATTGCCGAGTTTGATGATCTGCTGACAGCCTTACAGCAGAATTAAACCCTCCTATCCTTTACAGCCAATGAAGCTGCTTCTGTTTGATCTGCAACTGCCATACTGCTGCACATGTGATCAGCTAGGACACCAGCCATTTAAATGGTTTGACAGTTTGGTTGAGGACACAAGCAAATGTGACAGCTAGCAATCCCAGGATTCCAGGAATATAACGTCTTTTTGAAACAATTAAATTGATGGGTTTCGTTTCGCTTTATGAGTTACTGCTGCTTGGGGGATTTGGGCTTTAGAAAAATGGTGGCCTCTAGCAAGAAGAAACAGGAACAATGCTGGGGGCAATTTACAGCACATACTCATTTTGGTAGCATAATTATTAATGTGGAATGTATGTTCCTTGCTCAAGAACATTTTTTTTTTTTCATCTAGTTGGTATGGTTGATGGGTAAAGTTCTGCTTCAATCTCCACCTGTCTATTCATAATTTTACTTTGCTGGTCCGAAGTTCTGCCACTCTCTCCCCTCCATCGGCTTTTTTTTCTGCACCGTCCCCGCTCCTTGCTTTTGGCTCCCTTCTCTTCAGCCCAGTGGTGACAGTCTGTTTAGTTCTGGCGTTCCTCAGATGCTTCTCTCTCTCGGTTTCCATATTCCTCTGCATTGGTAACACATCTGGTTCACTGGTCAACACTCCGCTCTCCCCGATTTATCCTGCCGTCTAGTTATGGCCATCTGCTCTATCCCATAGTGCTTATCCACGCACGTTGCAGTTATCAGCCTGTTTTTACTTGTTCCTTATGTTGCTACATCTAATTGTCCTTGTAACATTTTATGTCACTACTGTCACGTTCGTCTGCTTCAGCCCTCCTAATATTCTGTCATTCCGGCACAGCCCTGTACTGCAGCCAACCTCTGTTATAAAATGGGATGGAAAAAGAATGAATATCATTCACAGCCTGGATCCTGCCTTATTATAGGTCTCCTGCATTGCTAGTCACACCACATCTTTTACAGCAAGCGAGGTCCAACCCCCCTCTATTAGGACACCTTTTATCTATCATTTTTTGATGATTTAAAACGGTGTTCCAGTTTTCCCCCTCAAAAAATTTAAAGTCAGCAGCTACACACATACTGTAGCTGTAGACTTTTAAATATTAGGACACTTACCTGTCCTGGAGTCCAGCGACGACGGCACCGCATCCGATGTTTCCATCGGCTGTCGGGTGCTGCGCTCTCCTACTGGGGAAGGAGTAGGGGGGGAAAGGAGTAGGGGGGGGGAAAGGAGTAGGGGGGGGGGGGAAAGGAGTAGGGGGGGAAAGGAGTAGGGGGGGGAGGAAGGAGTAGGGGGGGGAGGAAGGAGTAGGGGGGGGAGGAAGGAGTAGGGGGGGGAGGAAGGAGTAGGGGGGGGAGGAAGGAGTAGGGGGGGGGAGGAAGGAGTAGGGGGGGGAGGAAGGAGTAGGGGGGGGAAAGGAGTAGGGGGGGGAAAGGAGTAGGGGGGGAAGGAGTAGGGGGGGGGGAAGGAGTAGGGGGGGAGGAAGGAGTAGGGGGGGAGGAAGGAGTAGGGGGGGAGGAAGGAGTAGGGGGGGAGGAAGGAGTAGGGGGGGAGGAAGGAGTAGGGGGGGGGGAAGGAGTAGGGGGGGAGGAAGGAGTAGGGGGGGGGGAAGGAGTAGGGGGGGGGAAGGAGTAGGGAGCTGGCCTTCTGACAGACCTCGCCGCGGCAAGGTCCAATAGAAGTGGGGACAGGGTACCTCTCAGAAAACAGGTACCCACTCCCCCCTCCCTCCCGAATGTGGCATCAGAGCCGGGATGGAGACAGATAAGCGGAAGTTCCACTTTAATAATATTTTTATCTTTTCATTAGATTGATCTATCCTCTGTTTTTTTTTATTCACTTTTTGATTTCCCTATCAGTATTTGTAATTTTAGTTTAGGTCCATCCCAATGATTTATCATCAAATTGATACATCTGAGGTCATATACACCCCATGAGAACATATACCTTTTTAGCGCAAAAAACAAAACAAAAAAAACCACGCTATTACACTCCCATAAAATATTGGCAAATCACAGCAGAAAGGCTTAATTAAAAAAAAAATTACCGGTAGGGGAAAATATAAGCAGGATACCTTGTGTGTCTTTTAATGACATGTAAATGTGAACATTAATTAAACCAACCTGTCAGAATTTAGCAGCAGATCAGTTTCTGCTCCTTCAGGAAGTGAAAGCACCATATGCAGAAGTGGGGTCAGTCGAGTCCCTAAGAACCACCTGTTTTGGGTGTCGGCCTAATAATCCAAAAATAAACATCACAATAATTTTCAAGTGAAAGTGATTGTAAACAAAGCATATCCTCAAGTAGTATGTTTCCAAGTAACCCTGAAGAGAAGGGTGTGTCCATTCCCTCTACTCAGGTCTCAGATTACACTCAGCTCTGTGCTGCGCAGTGTGTGACATCAGACCCCTGCCTTCTGAAAGCTGAGAAATGCCATCTAAACTGTGTACTTTGGAAGGCTGTAGAGGAGAGAGGACTCCAGATAAACAGGTACAACTTATGTAGGTGGCGTTAATTCAACACTGCATCACCTAAGGCTAGTCACTTCTGTGGAATTATGTAAGGGTTTATTAGTATCACTTTAGTACTGCACATTCGCCTGGGTCAGTATCTCATAAAATTTTAAAGCCAGGATGTTGACATAACAGCAATGAGTTTTGCAATGGCAGACACTATTTCTTTTATAACATGTTTACTTTAAGCTGGGTGCCATCACTTGAGTGAGATTCATTAGCAATCCAAACAGCAGGCAGGGATGGTGCACAGTCTGCAGATTTGTGGACTCTGACATATGTTGTCTCCTTCATAAAAATAGGCAGATGTATAGCACAGCAGAGGACGAATCACAAGTGCATTAGTCTAAAATTATCATGGCAAGCAAAACCAATCATTTGTACTGTATGCTTTATAAAGTTTGCGACAGTGAAAAAGACTCTGGTCAATTACAGTATAGCTAAACCCCCCAACTGGATGATCATTCGCCTGCTGCTGGACCATTTTTTTCACACAATTATAAAATATGCATTTTTACATGAAAATGTACTTCAAACTCCTAAAACAATTTATATTCTCTGAAAAACTATGGTAGTTGCAAATGTACAGTATATGCCACACAATATTTGTGCAACTTATCATATATACACTATATTGTCAAAAGTATCGGGACACCTGCCTTTCCACGCACATGAACTTTAATGGCGTCTTGGTCCGTAGGGTTCAATAATATTGAGTTGGCTCACCCTTTGCAGCTATAACAGCTTCAACTCTTCTGGGAAGGCTGTCCACAAGGTTTAGGAGTGTGTCTATGGGAATGTTTGACCATTCGTCCAGAAGCGCATTTGTGAGGTCAGGCACCGATGTGGAACGAGAAGGCCTGGCTCGCAGTCTCCGCTCTAATTCATCCCAAAGGTGTTCCATCGGGTTGAGGTCAGGACTCTGTGCAGGTCAGTAAAGTTCCTCCACTCCAAACTCGCTCATTCATGTCTTTATGGACCTTGCTTTGTGCACTGATCCAAATCATTTGGTGGAGGGGGGATTATGGTGGATTGTGCACTGGTGCGCAGTCATGTTTGAACAGGAAGGGGCCATCCCCAAACTGTTCCCACAAAGTTGGGAGCATAAAATTGTCACAAATGTCTTGGTATGCTGGCGTCTTAAGAGTTCCCTTCACTGGAACCAAGGGGCCATACCCAGCCCCTGAAAAACCACCCCACACCATAATCCCCTCCTCCACCAAATGACTTGGACCAGTGCACAAAAGTTTGAGGCGTATGATGTCCAGCCTCCCCACATGTGACCAAACAAGGAGAGAGAGAGAGAAAAAGACAATTGATCTAAAGAGAGCCGCACCTGAGCTGCACTGCCTGATAGCTGTCATCGACTCTCTCCAGACCCAGTCCCCAGATCAATGAATACACAGAGCCGACTTTGGATCAAGCCTGCCCCCATGGCAAGCGGCTTTCTATGGGGCACTCAGAACGGAGGAGGAGCCAGGAGCATCGGCGGGGGACCCCAGAAGAGGAGGATTGGGGCTGCTCTGTACAAAACCATTGCACAGAGAAGGTAAGTATAACATGCTTGCTATTTAAAAAAAAAAAAAGGTCCTTTACCAAAACTTAAATGGCTCATATTACTATTCATGCCAGAAATAGATCTATTGATTCAACACCTCTCACCTTCAGTGCCAAGTCTATCTGGTTCTTAATGTTCTGTATGGTGTAACCCTCCAGACCCGAATGATTACTTGTCTTCAGCAGACACCTGAGCAAAGAATAGCTTATTAGTTAAATCGTGGCTAAAAGACTTCATGAAGCTAATTCGGCCATAACCATTTTTCTGTTTAAACTAAACATGCAAAATACTGTACTGGGAAATGTAGAAAGTGATGGGATTTCCTTTCTTTCCAGATGGATTCTCTCAACTGAGCTGTTACAGAGAATGCTAGCACAACATATTTCAGAGGGACACTTAAAAAACAAATATAGTTTGAAAATAGGCAACTACCCCCCCCCCCCCCCCCCCCCATCATCCTAGTCTACAGTGTCTCCAATGTGCCTGTCTCAAGCCCAGTGCATACGGGTCGAATGTCGGGCGATAAAAGCTGGCAGGCATTCGGCCCGTGTGTATGGGAGCCGGTCCGGCGGAAGCGGTCCGCTTCTGTCAGATAAGCATGTTGGAAAATAAGCAGCTGTCTGGCTCCTGATCAGTGCAGACTGGAGTGTTCTGGCATCAGAACACAACAGATCAGCGGGGGAGATCGATGTACTAACATCGGATTGTTAGTACAGTGGCTCTGACCAGGTTGAACGGAAAAATAACTCAGTATGTACCAGGCTTTAGTAAACATTCTTTCACAGGTTATGACAGCTGGCCCCAAACAAGCATACATCTCTGTAGCAGGCTGACTACCAAATTATAGAGCTTAAGGCCTCATGCCCACAGACGTTTTTACGCGTTTTTTACAGCTTAAAACCGCTTGTCCATGTTAGTCTATAGCTTCATGCCCACCTAGGCGTTTTTGAGCTGCAAATAGCATAGGCGTTTTTAAGCTGTAAAAAAAAAAAAAAAAAAAAAAAAAAAACAGGACCAGTGCGTTCCGCGGCGTCTGCGTTAGGCATAAAAAAACACGAAGCGTTAAAAAACGCGCAAAAAACGCAGCGATTGCGTCTGTGAGCTCCGGCATTTTTTGGGGGGATTTTTGGAAAAAAATACGTTCTAAAAAAATTATACAATAACATGGACAGGCGTTTTTAAGCTGTAAAAAACGCAGCTGTAAAAACGTCCGTGGGCATGAGGCCTAATAGTCTGAAGAAAAATATCTAAGAAGAATAATGCCGGACACCCAAGCCTGCCACATAGACAAAGCTACAAAGTCCCAAATTTTCTTGTAAACATTGGCAAGGACTTTATAATAAAGAAAATCAAATTACTGTAGATCATCTTGTATTGGTCTCTTTAATTTAAATTATTATATAAAAATTGTCCTTTGATAATAATTGGCTCCTGAGTTCCTAGTATGGTTGGTCGAGCCCTTACCTGAATATTTTATATTTTCCTTCCACACAGAATTTGTCAATCACCAACTGTAACATGGTCAGACTTTTCTTCCGCTAAAAGAAATATCCAGAGATTATAGTAGAGATAATGAGACTGCATTCTTATAGCAGATACAGTACAATTTTCACCTACGTCAGCTTGTCCAACTCACCAGATGTTCAATAGGACACAGTGTCATCACCTTCACCAAGTCCTGACAGAGAAGGCAGAAGCAAAGTACTGATTCAGTGCAAGGACAACAAGAACTCTTCGCACAAAAAAAATGATTTCTTTATCTGCAGTAACAGAGGGAGCCACCTACCTGGATAATGGATCCAATTAATCCTCTACGGTGCCTTGAAAAAGTATTCATACCCCTTGAAATTTTCCACATTTTGTCAGGTTACAACCAAAAACGTAAATGTATTTTATGTGATAGACCAACACAAAGTGGCACATAATTGCGAAGTGGAAGGAAATTGATAAATGGTTTTAAATTTTATTTTTTTTTACAGATAAAGATCTGAAAAGTGTGGGGTACATTTGTATTCAGCCCCCCTAAATCAATACTTTGTAAAACCACCTCTCACTGCAATTACAGCTGCAAGTCTTTTTGGGGAAGTCTCTATAGCTTTGTACATCTAGAGTGACATTTTTGCCCATTCTTTGTAAAATTGCTCAAGCTCTGTTAGATTGGATGGAGAGCGTCTGAACAGCAATTTTCAAGTCTTGCCACAGATTCTCAATTGGATTTAGGTCTGGACTTTGACTGGGCCATTCTAACACATGAATATACTTTGCTCTAAACTATTCCATTGTAGCTCTGGCTGGATTTTTAGGGTCGGTGTCCTGCTGGAAGGTGAACCTCCACCCCAGTCTCAAGTTTGTTGCAAACTCTAAATGTTTTTCTTCTAAGATTGCCCTGTATTTGGCTCCATTCATCTTCCCATCAACTCTGACCAGCTTCCCTGTCCCTGCTGAAGAAAAGCATCCCTGCGACATGCTGCTGCCACCACCATGTTTTACAGAGGGGGGGTGATGTGAAGTGTTAGTTTTCTACCACATATATTGTTTTACTTTTAGGTCAAAAAGTTCAATTTTGGTCTCATCTGACCAGAGCACCTTCTTCCACATATTTGCTGTGTCCCCCACATGGCTTCTCTCAAACTGCAAATGGGTCTTCTTATGGCTCCCTTTGAACAATGGCTTTCTTCTTGTCAATCTTCCATAAAGGTCAGATTTGTGGAGTGTATGACTAATAGTTGTCCTGTAGACAGATTCTCCCACCTGAGCTGTGGATCTCTGCAGCTCCACCAGAGTTACCCTGGGCCTCTTGGCTGCTTCTCCGATTAATGCTCTCCTTGCCCCGGCCTGTCAGTTTAGATGGACGGCCATGTCTTGGTAGGTTTACAGTCGTGTCATACTCTTTCCATTTTCGCATGATGGCTTGAACCATGCTCTATGAGATGTTCAAAGCTTGGGATTTTTTTTTTTTTATATAACCTATCCCTGCTTTAAAATTCTCCACAACTTTATCCCTGACATGTCTGGTGTGTTTCTTGGCCTTCATGATGCGGTTTGTTCACTAAAGTTCTCTAACAAACCACTGAGGGCTTCACAGAACAGCTGTATTTATATAGAGATAAAATTACACAGGTGGACTCTATTTACGAATTAGGGGACTTCTGCAGGCAATTGGTTCCACTAGATTTTAGTTAGGGGTATCAGAGTCAAGGGGGCTGAATACAAGTGCATGTCACACTTTTCATATGTTTATATGTAAAAAGTGTTGAAAACCATTTATAATTTTCCTTCCACTTCACAATTATGTGCCACATTGGAAAATTTCAAGGGGCATGAATACTTTTTCAAGGCACTGTATGTGTTTGATGGGTGTCACGGTTTCTTTCTTGCTACTACTGTGAATACAGACCAGCAGCCCTCCTTAAAGAGGCCCCGTCACCAGATCAGAGTTTCAAATTTGAATCCTTGCAGCAATACAACAATATTCTTACTTACACTTTTCCCCACTTTCTCATATACAGCAAATGCATAAGTGTTTGATCCTTTGTTAGCCTGCACCTTTGCTCAACCGCTCACATCGCCTCATCTCCACCACCACCACACTTTAATTTCTGAGCAATTCACAGCACAACCCGGAGGAAAATCAAAGAACAGTGCCAAGACAGTTCTGGGAACTCCCATTCCATACAAATTTTAGCAACAATCTTGTGCAGCCCCTGTGCTTTATAGTCGCTTCTTGGCGGTTTGGTTCACTGTCTGCTGGGTGCAAACTCCATCAACAGCGGCTCTGACAGCCAAGGTGCAATTCTAAACAAAGGCACAGCTGCTGCAGCTTTGTTTACAATCATTTTTAACCACTCGGCAGCAATCTTGGAGAGGATTCATCTACTGGACTTCTAATGGAAGCCTCACGGAGAACTACAAAAATACTGCAAGCCATTTATTTAAAAAAAAACAAAAAAACTTTTTTTTCACACCTCAGTGATCAAGAATCTGTTTAAGTTTTACTAAACCCACAATAGTAAAACCAGTCTGTATATGCAGTAAAGCATGCTTGGAAGGGTGCATGTGATCAGCACAGGGCCAATCAGCACTGTCCAGACAGAGGGTCAGGGGTACTGCAGCCTCATAGACTGTCAGAAGAGTAGAATGAAAACTCCTCCTACAAGCTTTAACCAGACAGACACTGATAGAAGTCTCAAGACTGCTATATACTGCTATGTATTTAGCCGTTTATATTTTCTAAAATAATTGCATTTCCATGTTTTGTGTACTGTGGGAGACCAGATATAGTGAATGTAGGGTCCTGGGTTTAGTAACACTTCCAAGTCACAGCATGAGAGGTAAAAAAAAAAAAGGGCTAAGCTGTGTGGCAACCTGTATAAACAGTCACTACTGTGCAGGCACTATGATTTATAGGACTACATTATCCCCAAGCCAGAATCCTAAAAATGGTTGATACCAGAACAAAGATGGTGTGACCTGACAGGTATAAATAACTGAAGGTGTTATATTAAGGCCCCTTTCACACTGGGGCAATTTGCAGGCGCTATTGTGCTAAAAATAGCGCCTGCAAACCGAGCCTAAACAGCGGCTGCTGTCTCTCCAATGTGAAAGCCCCGAGGGCTTTTACACTGGAGCGGTGCGCTAACAGGACGTGAAAAAAAGTCCTGCTAGCCGCATCTTTGGAGCGGTGAGAGGAGCGGTGTGTTTACCGCTCCTACCCATTGAAATGAATGGGACACCGCGGTAATACCGCCCGCAAACCGCGGCTGTAGCCACGGTTTGCAGGTGGTATTAACCATTTTTCGGCCGCTAGCGGGGGTTAAAACCGCACCGCTAGCGGCCGAATACCTCAGCAATCCCGACGGTATAGCGCCGCTAAAAATAGCGGCGCTATACTGCCACCGCACCCACCGCCCCAGTGTGAAACCAGCCTTAAACATTTAGCATGATTTCATTTAACAGAAAGAAATTATCTAATGCTCAATCCACTTACCTGTAAAACCTGGCCAACTGCTTTAATGTCTAACAAATCTTCATGGAGACTTTCATTATCAACTCTTAGTAGACTGTGCTCCAACAATTCCTGCAAATAGACAGCTTCAGACTATGTGCCATGGTTGCATCTGTCAGTTAACTACTCTACAGTTCAAATGTGAACTTACAAGTCCTTTGGATGATACAGATTCTTCAGTCCTAAAAATAGAATTTATTAGAATGTCAGGATTTTATTTCAATTTAAAAAAACTACTTATTTAAAAGCCCACCTAGCCCAAAATAATCAGGCATGTAATGGCAGTAAGAACGCACTCTTATTGTGGACGTCGAAGTGTATGTATAGCACCTGTTTTGTTTGTTTTTTGGATAGTGTTAAAACACTTTTCAGGTTTTCATTGCCGTCTGTGTCCATAATGGGGAGATTCATACACAATCATTGTGACCATTGTCACAGATAAAGAAAGTGAAGGGAAATACAACATTTTAAACCACCAAAAAAGGGAGGTAAGGGAAAAGCCTCATACACACCAACAGACTTCAAACAAAAATCCACGGAAAAGTTTGTTTGAAGGGCATTGGCCGGGAATGCCCATAGCATACACACGGCAGGACTTTTTCTGCAAACTTTCCCAAAATCACGTGGTTTTTGTGCTCTTTTCTGCTCTTTACCGCCACCCTTTGGTCAACTTCTGCTATTGTTGGTTGACTTTAACATTGGTTCTGGGCATGCGTGTTTGTATCGTGTGTACAGAAATCCATCGGACTTCAGTCCACATGATAGGACTTTGCACCATAGAACTTTTGTTGCCGAAAAGTTTGTCCGTTTGCAGAGCGAACTTTTGTCCGATGAAAACCGAAAAAGTTTGTCCGATGGAGCGTACACGGTAGGATTTTTTTGAAAACATGCTCATTTTGAAATTTGTTGTCAAAAAGTCCTGCCGTGTGTATGGGGCTTAAGGCTGACCGTGGATGATCAGGCTTCTTTTCTTCTTACTCCCATCCACACAATCAAGGTGGATGTGGTAATCCTCCCCACTAGGTTATAGTATTCTGACAGCTAGACCTATCCACTGTCAGAATACACTGCAATTGGCTGCAGCGCTGATCAAACACAAATTTTACAACAAACCCTTTAACGAGAAGTTGATCATTAGATCAACTTCTCATGAACGGGAACAGCCATAGATGAATCCAGGGCCGATCCTAGGGTCACAGACGCCTGGGTGCAGAAATATTTCTGGCGCCCCCACATGGGCGTGGTCACCATCTTACCAACTCCTCCCCTTTACAAATGTTTCTAGGGCAACGACTCAAACACAGAGATGCTCCCCTAAGAAGTCTTCGTTACCCTGGGATCCTCCCATGATCTTTTAACAATTAAGAAAATACTGGAAGAGAGTACACTAATGAGACCTGGAGGGGAGTCTCTCTGATGAACACAGAGAGGGCTTCTGTTAGAGACATAGTGTCTGTGCCCCAAGACATACTACAGGAGATGCTCAGAGACTGTAGACATGATACAGGAGACGGTCAGAGACTGCAATCATAGTACAGGAGATGGTCAGAGAGTGCAGACATATTACAGGAGACATTTAGAGAGTGCAGACATATTACAGGAGATGGTCAGAGACTGGAGATATAATACAGGAGACGGTCAGGGACTGCAGATATAATACAGGAGATGGTCAGAGACTGCAGTTCCTATGGACGCTAGTAGATAATGGCCGATCGGCCCTCTCACCTGACCCAGCGATACAGCAACAACGGTTCCTCTGATCAGGAGTCAGCTCACTCTGAATTGCCCATGGTGACTCCGCTGGGTAGAGCCCAGGTCTGTAATTCTGACAATGACTCCATCCTTTTTTCCACCAGGGATGGCGCCAGGCTGTGTGGCTTTCACTCTGGTGGCGCAGGGCAGCGGGGGTTCTCTCTCTGATGGTGTTCTCTCAGCACTGTCCACTCCCTCTGGAGTCCTGGGTGCACTTCCCTGAAAGCTTTCCCGGGCTCCTGGCTCTCTCTCTCTCTCCCATTCAGCTGGGCATGCTGTGTGTGCTGCAGTTTCTTTGTTACAGTGGGGCTGCCAGTCCTCGAACTACATGTCCCGCAATACTCTTCTCTGCTCCTTTTTCTATTCTATTTCTTCCCTGGCCGATATGAAGGTGGGGGGAAGAAACATAGTGGGCAGCTGTGCTGACAAGCGCCGCTCACTAGTACAGCATTGCGTGCGAGGAGGAGAGGGAGGGGGAAAGAAGAGCCCGCAGCTGCAGTGGCGTCACTAGGGTTGATGTCACCCGATGTGGTAAAACATGGTGTCACCCCCCTTCCACCACCTATAGTCGCCCCTCAGTACAGACCCACTCCACTAAGTATAGACCCCCTCCGTCAGTGCAGACTCCCCACTAAGTATAAACCCCTCCCTCAGTACAGACCCCCCAGGACAAACCACCCCCTCCATTAGTACAGACCCCCCCAGGACAAACCAATCCCTCTCCATTAGTACGGACTCCCCAGGACAAACCCCCCCATTAGCACAGACCCCCAGGACAAACCCTCCCATTAGTAAAGACTCCCCCCCCCAAGACAAACCCCCCTCCATTAGTACAGACCCCTCCAGGGCAACCCCCCATAGTACAGACTCCCTTCAGGACAACCCCCCATTAGTACAGACTCCCCCCAGGACAAACCCCCCATTAGTACAGACTCCCCCCAGGACAAACCCCCCCATTAGTACAGACTCCCCCCAGGACAAACCCACCCCTCCATTAGTACAGACTGCCCCAGGACAAACCACCCCCCAACTTTAGTACAGACCCCTCCAGGAAAACCCCCCCCATTAGTACAGACTCTCCCCAGGACAAACCCCGCCTCCATTAGTACAGACCCCTCCAGGACAACCCCCCCCATTAGTACAGACTCCCCCAGGACAACCCCCCTCCATTAATACAGACCCCCTAGGACAAACCCCCCCCCTTAGCCCAGACCCCTCCAGGACAACCCCCCATTAGTAAAGACTCCCCCCAGGACAAACCCCCCCCTCCATTAGTACAGACCCCTCCAGGACAACCCTCCCATTAATACAGACTCCCCCCATTAGTACAGACTCCCCCCAGGACAAACCCCCCTCTCCATTAGTACAGACCCCCCCAGGACAACCCCCCCATTAGTACAGACTCCCCCCAGGACAAACCCAGCCTCCATTAGTACAGACCCCTCCAGGACAACCCCCCATTAGTACAGACTCCCCCCAGGACAAACCCCGCCTCCATTAGTACAGACTCCCCAGGAAGAACCCCCCCATTAGTCTAGACCCCTCCAAGACAAACCCCCCCAGGACAAACCCCCCCATTAGTACAGACTCCCCCCCAGGACAAACCCCCCCTCCGGCCCCCTCTATTAGTCCCCCCCATTACATACATAAAAACACCCGGCGGCAGCTGAAGAGGAGAGGACAATGTGCAGCCGTGCCGTCCGGGTGGAGCACAGATCGCAGCAGCAGCAGGCAGGAGCTAAGACACAGAGAGGAGGAGAAGGCACGGACCGCCCCCTCAGCGACAGCATTGCGCGGCTTGTCTCTCTCCACACAGAGACAGTCGCTCTGATCTCTGCTTCACTCTCCTCCTCTGACAGGAGGAGGGAGGGGGGGACGCCGGGCTTAGGTTTGAAAAACACATCGGCGGCGGCGACTGGCAAGGACAAGGAGAGGAGGTGGAGAATAGAGGGGAGCACTCTGGCGCTTCAGCGCCCCCACCTCTGTGGCGCCTGGGTGAACTGCACCCCCTGCACCATATCTAGGATCGGCCCTGGATGAATCAACATTCATTCGGTCCCTGTTGAACCGGCCGAATGTTGATCCATTTATTGCCCCCCTAAATCTTCCAATGGGGACACCTGGTGACAACAAAGAGGGAAATTCCCCTTACTTTATAGGGATTTCCTTTCATTTTTTTTTAGATCTACAGGACAGGAAGCCAGCTCTCATCAAGTTACATGGTGCCAAATATTTACCCCCTCCGCACCCTCAAAACTTAGCCTTTAACCCTTCCCATTCTCAACTCATATGTCTCCACTAACTTTGCACACCTAGACTTTGCAATACTTGCCCACTCTTCTTTGCAGAACTGCTCAAGTTCAGTTAAATTTGATGGTGACCATTTGTGGACTGCAGTCTTCAAGTCATTCCACAGATTTTCAATGGGGTTTAAGTCTGGGCTCTGACACCCATACAAGGACATTCACCTTTTCCCTCCTTTCACCACTGTGTAGCCATTTTTGTTGTGTGCTTTGGGGCATTGTAATGTTGGAAAGCAAGCATTCTTCCCATTGACAACTTTCTGGCAGAGGGCAGCAGATTTTCAAGAATTTACAGTATTTTGCCCCATCCATTTTTCCTTTTATCTTGAAAAGTGCTCAAGTCCCTGCTGCAGAGAAATCCCCATAAGAGGATATTACCACCTCCATGCTTTACTGTAGGATTGGTGTTATTTGGATGGTGAGCTGTATTGGATTTCGGACAGACATATTGTTTGATGTCGAGGCCAAATAATAACATTTTATTCTAATCTGACCATAACACCTTTTTCCATGTGGCCTCAGAAACTTTAAGGTGCATTCTACCAAAGTCGCGACTGCATGTGGCCTTTGAGGAGTGGCTTTTTTCTTGCAACCCTCCCATACAAGCCACATTTGTGGAGAATTTGTAATATTGTTGTCACATGCACACAATGACTACTCTGTCATAAATTCCTGCAACTGCTGCAAAATGTAGGCCTTTTGGTAGCCTCTCTGACCAGTTTCCTCCTGGCTCTTTCATCCAGTTTGGAGCGACATCCTGATCCAGGGTCTGTGTTGTACCAAATACCTTCCGCTTCTTAAATCGACTTCACTGTACTTCTAGGCACTGATAACCTTTGAAAATTTTTGTATCCATCTCCTAACTTGTACACAACTTTATCCGAAGATCCTGGACACAGTGCCTTGCCACCCATAGTTGATGGTTTGCTTCAGTTGCACTACCAGGGACTAAAATACACACACAATCTCACACAGTATCTCACAAAAGTGAGTACACCCCTCACAATTTTGTAAATATATTATATCTTTTCATGCGACAACACTGAAGAAATTACACTTTGCTACAATGTAAAGTAGTGAGTGTACAGCTTGTATAACATTGGAAATTTGCTATCCCCTCAAAATAACTCAACCCACAGCCATTAATGTCTAAACCACCGAAAACAAAAGTGAGTACACCCCTAAGTAAAAATGTCCAAGTTGGGCTCAATTAGCCATTTTCCCTCTCTGGTGTCATGTGACTCGTTAGTGTTACAAGGTCTCAGGTGTGAATGGGGAGAAGGTGTTAAATTTGGTGTTATCGCTCTTACTCTCTCATACTGGTCACTGGAAGTTCAACATGGCGCCTCATGGCAAAAAACTCTGAGGATCTAAAAAAAAAAAAGAATTGTTGCTCTACATAAATATGGCCTAGGCTATAAGAAGATTGCCAAGACGATGAAACTGCAGCACGTGGCAAAGACCATTCAGCGGTTTAACAGGACAGGTTCCACTCAGAACAGGCCTCGCCATGGTCGACCAAAGAAGTTGAGTGCACGTGCTCAGCGTCATATCCAGAGGTTGTCTTGGGGAAATAGACGTATGAGTGCAGCCAGCATTGCTTCAGAGGTCGAAGGGGTGGGGGGTCAGCCTGTCAGTGCTCAGACCATATGCCGCACACTGCATCAAATTGGTCTGCCTGGCTGTCGTCCCAGAAGGAAGCCTCTTCTAAAGATGTTGCACAAGAAAGCCCGCAAACAGTTTGCTGAAGACAAGCAGACCAAGAACATGAATTACTGGAACCATGTCCTGTGGTCTGATGAGACCAAGTGAACCTAATTGGTTCAGATGGGGTCAAGCATGTGTGACATACAAAGACAAGTGTGTCTTGCCTACAGTCAAGCATGGTGATGGAAGTGTCATGGTATGGGGCTGCATGAGTGCTTCCGGCACTGGGGAGCTACAGTTCATTGAGGGAACCATGAATTCCAACATGTACTGTGATATACTGAAGCAGAGCATGATCCCCTATCTTCGGAGACTGGGCTGCAGGGCAGTATTCCAACATGATAACGACCCCAAACACACCTCCAAGACAACCACTGCCTTGCTTAAAGAAGCTGAGGGTAAAGGTGATGGACTGGCGAAGCATGTCGCCAGACCTAAACCCTATTAAGCATCAGTGGGGCATTCTCAAATGGAAGGTAGAGTAGCGCAAGTTCTCCAACATCCACCAGCTCCGGGATGTCATCATGGAGGAGTGGAAGAGGACTCCAGTGGCAACCTGTGAAGCTCTGGTGAACTCCATACCCAAGAGGGTTAAGACAGTCCCTCAAAATAATGGTGATCACACAAAAAATTGACATTTTCACTTAGGGGTGTACTCCCTTTTGTTGCCAGCGGTTTAGACATTAAATGGCTGTGTTGAGTTATTTTGAGGGGACAGCAAATTTGCACTGTTATACAAGCTGTACACTCACTACATTGTAGCAAAGTGTAATTTCTTCAGTGTTGTCACATGAAAAGGTATAATTAAAAAAATGTGAGGGGTGTACTCACTTTTGTGAGATACTGAGAGAGCTAGATATATCGATAGCTAGATAGCATCTGAAAAGTATTCACAGCGCTTCACTTTTTCCACATTTTGTTATGTTACAGCCTTATCCCAAAATGGATTAAATTTATTATTTTCCTCACAATTCTACCAACAATACCCCATAATGACAATGTGAAAGAAGTTTGTGTGAAATTCTTGCAAATTTATTAAAAATAAAAATAAATAAAAAAATAAAAAAATCACATGTACATAAGTATTCACAGCCTTTGCCATGACACTCAAAACCAGGTGTATCCTGTTTCCACTGATCATCCGTGGGATGTTTTCTACAACTTGACTTGAGTCCACCTGTGGTAAATTTAGTTGATTAGACATGATTTGGAAAGGAGCAGACACCGGTCTACATAAGGTCCTACAGTTAACTGCATGTCAGAGCACAAACCAAGCCATGAAGTCCAAGGAATGGTCTGTAGACCACTCAGACAGGATTGTATCGAGGCACATCTGGGGAAGGGTATATAAAACACTTCTATAGCATTGAAGGTCCCAATGAGCACAGTGGCCTGCATAATCCATAAATGGAAGACGTTTGGAACCACCAGGACTCTTCCTAGAGCGGGCCGCCCAGCAAAACTGAGCGATCGGGGGAGAAGGGCCTTAGTCAGGGAGGTGACCAAGAACCCGATGGTCACTCAGAGAGAGCTCTAGCTTTTCTCTGTGGAGAGAGGAGAACCTTCCAGAAGAACAACCATCTCTGCAGCACTCCACCAATCAGGCCTGTGTGGTAGAGTGGCCAGAAGGAAGCCACTCTTCAGTAAAAGGCCCATGAGAGCCCGTCTGAAGTTTGCCAAAAAAGGCATCTGAAGGACTCTCAAACCATGAGAAATGAAATTCTCTGGTCTGATGAAACAAAGATTGAACTCTTTGGCCTGAATGGCAAGCATCATATCTGGAAGGAACCAGGCACCGCTCATCTGGCAAATACCATTCCTACAGTGAAGCATGATGGTGGCAGCATCATGCTGTGGGGATGTTTTTCAGTGGCAGGTACTGGGAGACTAGTCAGGCTCAAGGGAAAGATAAATGCAGCAATGTACAGAGACATCCTTGATGAAAACCTGCTCCAGAGCATTCTGGACCTCAGACTGGGTCGAAGGTTCATCTTGCTACAGGACAACGAGCCTAAGCACACCGCCAAGAGAACAAAGGAGTCGCTACAGGACAACTCTGTGAATGTTCTTGAGTGGCCAAGCCAGAGCCCAGACTTGAACCCGATTAAACATCTCTGTTGAGATGTGAAAATGGCTGTGCACCGAAGGTCCCCATAAGCAGGGTGCAAAAATTGAGAAACTTCAGGCAGTGATCAAATCAGGGCAGCGGAGGAGACGCTTGCAGAGCAGCCTTGTGTGTCAGATGTTAAAAATGCAAATAATCGCAAGTAGGTTGTGGCTTTTTACAGTGATTACAGAGGACAGGCAGCATGATGGATTCTCTTTGCAGGTGACTAATGGTCCTTACCAACACCAATTAATATACATGCAAGATATTCCTTTCAGCATCAATCACAGTCAGACTTCATACAATTCTTCATTATCTACTAGAATTCTAGAGCTCAACCCCATCAATAAGCGAGGTACACTTACAGGCGGTCCCCTACTTACAAACACCCGACTTACAAACGACTCCTACTTACAAACGGAGGGAGACAACAGGAAGTGAGAGGAAATCTACCCCTAGGAAGGGAAATTCACTCCTGTAAGAGTTATTATGGGAAAAAGGTGTCTCCACTGAAGCTTTATCACCAATCCTTGTTTCCCTAATAACACAATATTTTCAAAATCCAATTGTCATTGGGACAGAAAGTGAGGTGAAATCTTCTGAAATGGGGCACAGACAGCAAAACAAATGTTACAGGGGTGATAACCCTTCCCTATGCTACACAAAAAAGCTTAAAAATAGATTTTTTGGCTGGAGCTGCACTTAAAAAAAATGTACCTGTTCCAACTTACAAACAGATTCAACTTAAGAACAAACCTACAGTCCCCATCTTGTTTGTAACCCGGGGACCGGCTGTATTTTATCACAGGGGATCAGGCATCGTGTATTCCTCAGCTTTTCCAGCTCCAGGCTATTTATGGGATATAAGCTACTATTATAAATAAGTATTTACAGTGACATCTTTCCCATATTTATTAGAGTACACAATATCACCAGGTTTCTGAAAGAAAAGATTTTAGTTAATCTAATGCATTGTTAGGTTATATCTCGGACTGTAGAATTGGCATTGCTCGTATATCTATTTCCTCTTTGACGTGTAAGTAAAGCCTTGCTGTAAAGTTCCTGTCCTCTAAATGCAACAGCTCAAGAGAATATATCTTGCCAAAATGAACAGAATCCCTACCTTAGGGAGTTGTCAAAGGGACATGTGTCCCCACTGAAGATTATTTACTCACCTGCTCTGGGAGGTGGTAGTAAACCTATGAAATTAAATATGAACAAAGCATATCCCTCTATAGGTGGATACGATACAAGAGATGGTCAGAGACTATAGATTTAATGCAAGAGATGGTCGGAGGCAGCAGACATGATGCGGGAGATGGTCAGAGACAGCAGATATGGTGCGGGAGATGGTCAGAGACAGCAGATATGGTGCGGGAGATGGTCAGAGACAGCAGATATGGTGCGGGAGATGGTCAGAGACAGCAGATATGGTGTGGGAGATGGTCAGAGACAGCAGATATGGTGCGGGAGATGGTCAGAGACAGCAGATATGGTGCGGGAGATGGTCAGAGACAGCAGATATAGTGCGGGAGATGGTCAGAGACAGCAGACATGCTGCAGGAGATGGTCAGAGACTGAACATGCTATTGGAGCTGTTGGAGATTGGGGACATGGCTCAGAAAACAGTCAAACTGGACAAATAATACATGAGATGGCTAGAAATCACTTCTATAAAAAAAAATATAAAATAAATCACTGCTATAAAGAGGGCAGTAGGGAAATACAGATTAGTGTCTGAAGAGTCCCTGAGGGCCGCACAGAAAGTGCCTGTGGACCACAGGTTGGGCACCAGAGCCTTAAAGGGATCCTGATTTTCCTTAAGCTCAAAAGTTACAGGGCTAAGGATGCTCCCAATTCCCCAGATCCAGTGAAGCCTCAACATCCTAGAACAAGAAACAGGCGTCTTACCAGGACAGTGAAAAATATTCATCTGAGGGAATTCAAAACAGTGAAAAGTTAATCAAGGAAAATAAACATAATTTAAGCTATTCCCTATTCCGGTTAGAGGATATTTGTATTAAAAGAGACTAGTTTGTTTTCGCCGCAGACAGCCCAGGGAAACTTGGAGCCCTCCCTGTCCTCTTTCATTTGCAACGCAGCGTTTGAGATGCACCTTGGTACATGGACCTCTCTCCTCCATGTCTAGAAGCTACCAGTTGGGAAGAACTGGCCTGCAGGGAAATGCCATTAAGGGGGTCAGTGCGGGTATGACTGGATCCCACTGTACACAGAGACCGCATAGGTGCTGAAGCAATGTCAGCGGGCCTGGACCTGGAAAGCGCTTTGCGTTTGACTTCAAACCAGAACAGGGCATGGAAAACGCCTGATGGTGAGCCCATTTCCCAAAAGTCCCATCCAAGCTAGCCCTGCAACATCAAGACCAGGGAGAGCTGGGTACAGGACTACAAGGCTAGGCTAAGAACTGGCTAAACCGAATACCTGCTATGCATAGACCAACCCACTAAGCAGTGTAGCAAGGAATAATGACTGAAAAAAAACTGTAAAAGAATTTTAAATAAAAAAACTACTTTTTCTCAGTAGAACTGAAGAGAAGACATCCATTCTTCTAGAGCACTAGCTTAAACAACTGAGGCATGCTTTCCAAAGCTACAGCTGGCTTAACAGCTTAAGCCTTGCACACATGATGGGAATATTGGACGAATACTCCTCCATTTATTTTTATTTTTTTGCATGCTAGTCTCGTATTGAAAATGGAGGTTACTCAATTTATGAAAATTCTCGCACGACACAATACAACTTCGGAAGTGATGTAATGTATTGTATTTTTGAACAAATACTACTATATTGATTAAATGAAAATCATACAATCTGGTACTGTGCGAGAATTTATTTCGTGTTTGTCCCTTCGGATATTTTCAGATGAACTGCTGTCGAAAGCTGTGTAATAACTATCAGATTATATTACGATTGCGCTGAAAGCGGTATTTATCGTATGATTTTCTGATCGCGTGTACTAGGCTTGGGAACAGCTCATGCGTGTTCAGCACGAATCCTAACCCACCTGAGCTATCCTGTCGGGAAGTTGTCAAAGCGTACAGCCTATTATAGGCAGTGTAGCCACCTATGATATACAAGGGACGTGTATATGTAGACATGCAGCTGCAGGCGGGGAATGCCTCTCTCATCCATGACTGGCTGGCCGCTTTGACAGCTTCCTGTTGGGATAGCTCAGGCGCATTCTGACTCGTGTCATCCCTGCTCTTGGCTAAGGGCAAAATTTGTGAGGTCTCCATTTTGGGGCCAATCTTATACCAATAATATTACTGAAAAACATGTTGCGCTATCAATATAAAGTGCATAAATTCATATCAATCAAGTAAACATTCATTTATAATCAAAAACTGTAAATAAGAATGTGTTAAAAAACATTCATGAATAATCCAGTAAAGTCCATCAGAAAAAAAAGAAGAGAAGTGCTCTTGTGCAAAAGTTAATTTATACTTGTGTATCAACCAAAATCCATATTTCAGTGTGGATAGCAAAATCTTCACACCCAACTCTCAAAGCGCTTACCAGCTACTCTGACCCCAAGATGGGGGTCTGGCTGCAATTTATCCCAGTACCCCCATGGGATGGATGGATGGATGGATATCAGGAGCCAAGATTCCAGGATGAGTTACCATATTACCAAGATGTTCAACAATGGGCTCAGCAAAAGGGAGAGACAAAAAGGAGGAACTCATAGTGTAGTAATTAAAAATCCAGGCTTTTTAATGAAGGTTACAACTACTTACAAGAAGGCAGGAGTAAAATCGTATATAAAACAATCAACCACATCCAGCTGGAGATTAGTAGGCTGTTTTTATAAATATAAAATTCAGATTGTATCCACCGCTATACTTCTTTATCCCTTGATAATGTTCTTTTGAACGAAACCAGTCGGGAGGAGCTACAGCAGTGACTTTGTGACACCCGCTGGGGTATAGACATAGACATATGAATATTTACTTGATTGATTGTTATGAATGTATGCACTTTAGATTGATAGCGCAACACGTTTTTCAGTAATATTAATATGTATAATGTTTATGTGGACATTTTGGGAGTGCAGCTTTTACTGAGAAATTCTTATTTTTTGCCATTTAGTGACACTTTTGCGTAACATATTTTTTGGTTCAATCTCATACATGTTTTTGTTCTACATCAATCTCCCTCTTATATAGTTTCATTATGTATATAGCATTGCAGCTGCTGAATCTGAGTGCCAAGTGGAATGGTCTGCATTAATAGAAATCATTAAACTAAATCTGACCAGCATCCATTTAAATGTTACGCTCTAGTATGTATATTATCATAGCTGCACTAAAAGCATGCTGGAAATGTATCATACAATAATGTAATTTGGCCTCAGGCTCTGTACACAGCTTTCTAAGAAAGGATGTGAGCTATTTACAGGATTAGGAGACAACCTATTTTTTTTTAATAGTTCAGGAAAAGGATATTGGCGTTTTATTTGGCACTTACAGAAAATCTTGGATACTGAAATAAAACAAACATTCAGAGATATACTAAAATACATAAAACCCCAACTGGTGGTCTGAAGACCTCTGATAAACTTACGCAATTGTAATATTGCATACAACCTATTTGACCCCAACTCAACACTTGTGCAAGTACAGGCCACAATATAACCCTAAGAGCCGGTTCACACAGGGGCGACTCGGGATCCGACTCCAAGCTGCCCCAAGTCGCGCTGTTTTTAAAACTAATGGAAGTGAATGAAGTCGTCTTAATGTACACGACTGCAGTCGCTCCGACTTCAAAAAAGGTTCCTGTACGACTTCAATCCGACTTCTAGGCGACTTGTACCCATTGATTTCAATGGAAGTCACCTCCAAGTCGGATCCCAGTTCATAGAGAGGCAACTTTACAGGAAGTCGCCCCTCTGTGAACCGGCTCTAAGGCAAACCCCTCCCACGGAGCTGGTATTTGGTATGAATCATGAGGGGAACTCCACGCCAAATTTAAAAAAAAAAACTGGCATGGGTTCCCCTCCAAGAGCATACCAGGCCCTTAGGTCTGGTATGGATTTTAAGGGGAACCCCCTACACCGAAAAAAACGGCGTGGGGGTTCCCCCAAAATCTATACCAGACCCTTATCCGAGCACGCAGCCCGGCCGGTCAGGAAAGGGTGTGGGGACCCCCCACCCCAAAGCACCCTGCCCCCATGTTGATGGGGACAAGGGCCTCTTCCCTACAACCCTGGCCGTTGGTTGTCGATGCCTGCGGGCGGGGGGCTTATCGGAATCCGGGAGCCCCCTTTAATAAGGGGGCCCCCAGATCCCGGCCCCCCACCCTATGTGAATGAGTATGGGGTACATCGTACCCCTACCCATTCACCTGGGGGAAAAGTGTCAATAAAAAAAACACACACTAGACAGCTTTTTAAAGTAAAAAAGGGTGCTTTGGGGTGGGGGGCATGCGGCCTGGTACGGTTCAGGAGGGGGGGGGGCGCTCGCTCGTCCCCAACCCCTTTCCTGACCGGCCGGGCTTTGTGCTTGGATAAGGGTCTGGTATGGATTTTGGGGGGGACCCCCACGCCGTTTTTTCCGGCGTAGGGGGTTCCCCTTAAAATCCATACCAGACCTAAGGGCCTGGTATGCTCTTGGAGGGGAACCCATGCCGTTTTTTTATTTAAAATTTGGCGTGGAGTTCCCCCTCATGATTCATACCAAACACAGGGGGCAGCCTGTCCTGGAGGCGATTTCAAGTCGCGCTGTGGTTCAGGCTCAAGTCGTGTCCAAGTTGCCTCGCAGAGTCGCGCTCAAAGTCGTGTTGCCCCTGTGTGAAACGGCTCTAAATGTCACAGACTTGCTTTCATCTAATTTGAGCATGCCCAAAGATATTGGAAATACATAGTAGAGTTTCTTCACAATCAAAATGTGCTCCCCAGTGTGACTGGACCCCAAAGTCTGCATACTGGGCATTACTGAACACAATAACTTAGATCGTTATATTAAGGTTGTCTTGATTGAGACTCTTTACATAGATAACAAGAGGACTGCTAAGACCTAAGTGCAGGCTCCCCCTCCCACTTCTTATAACTTTATAGATTAGTCTCACACTCCGTGTCAAGGGGGTCCTTTAGATACAGGTCAACCTGTACATATATATATTCACATTTTCTGTTTATACCCTTTCATTGTATGGCAGCAATATATTTTTTTTACCTGCTCAAAACATAGGGGTCTGTGTACAAAAAAGCAAATGTGTCACTTTCACACAACTCCAATGAAATTTGCCATGTTCTGTGTTATATATTTATCTTGTAGGGTTGTAAGCGCCATCTAGTGGCCATGATGCAGTATTTGTTTTTAAAATTACTCAATCAGGATAAAAGTAATTTTGGCCACTAGATGTCGCTTATGATCATACGAGATAGCTATAGAACACAGAATACTGCAAATTTTGTCAGAACTGTGTGAATTTGTGTAATTTATTCAGCAAGCTTTGTATATATAGACCCCATAGTGTTATGACTTATGCTCTACCTTATATTTATGCCATGTTGATTGATTATACGACTTTCATCACCTGTGATTATACAGTGGGTACGGAAAGTATTCAGACCCCCTTAAATTTTTCACTCTGTTATATTGCAGCCATTTGCTAAAATCATTTAAGTTCATTTTTTTCCCTCATTTAAGTACAAACAGCACCCCATATTGACAGAAAAACAAACACAGAATTGTTGACATTTTTGCAGATTTATTAAAAAAGAAAAACTGAAATCTCACATGGTCCTAAGTATTCAGACCCTTTGCTCAGTATTTAGTAGAAGCACCCTTTTGATCTAATACAGCCATGAGTCTTTTTGGGAAAGATGCAACAAGTTTTTCACACCTGGATTTGGGGATCCTCTGCCATTCCTCCTTGCAGATCCTCTCCAGTTCTGTCAGGTTGGATGGTAAACGTTGGTGGAAAAAGGGATTTTTATAACAGCTTACCTGTAAAATCCTTTTCTTGGAGTACATCACGGGACACAGAGCGACTTAGTCATTACTAATGGGTTATATAGATTACCTTCAGGTGCTGGCACTGGCCACTTCCAAACCGGAAGTACCCTCCCCTATATAAGCCCCTCCCATCCGGGAGCACCTCAGTTTTGTAGCAAAGCAATAAGTGTCCCAAAAAGAGGGGTGGGAGCTCTGTGTCCCGTGATGTACTCCAAGAAAAGGATTTTACAGGTAAGCTGTTATAAAAATCCCTTTTCCTTTTTCGTACATCACGGGACACAGAGCGACTTAGTCATTACTAATGGGACGTCCCAAAGCAATGCCAAATTAGGGGAGGGATACACTATACATAAGCTGGGCGCCATCAGGCATGAGGCTCTTTTGCGGCCTGCAACACACTGCGCCCAAAGGCGACATCCTCCTGACTTCTGACGTCTACCTGGTAGAATCTAGTAAACGTGTGTACTAAGGACCATGTTGTGGCCTTACAGACTTGAGCCAGGGAGGCTTGGTGATGCACTGCCCATGAAGTTCCAACTGCTCTTGTGGAGTGCGCCCTAACTTTGAACGGAGGCGGTCTCCTTTTCAAGCCATAGGCTTGTATTATGACCTGTCGAATCCACTTGGCTAAAGTAGATTTTTGATGCTGCCTGACCCTTTCTGGGGCCTTCCGGCAGAACAAACAAAGTATCCGTTCTACGAATCTGAGCAGTGGCTTTAAGATAAGCTTTAACTGCTCTTACTACATCCAAAGAATGCAATAACTTTTCCTCTACCGAACTAGGTTTGGGGAAAAAGGAAGGAAGAACCACATCTTGGTTCAAATGGAACCTCAATACCACCTTAGGAAGAAGGCTGGATGAGGACGTAATACTACTCTGTCCTTATGGATAACCAGATATGGCTCCTTACAGGACAAGGCGGCTAATTCCGATACTCTTTTAGCCGAACAAATGGCTACTAAGAAAATCAATTTCCTGGTGAAAAGAACCAAGGAAATGTGCCGCAATGGTTCAAATGGTTGTTTCTGTAGAACCGACAGAACCAGGTTTAAGTCCCATGGACATATGGGAATACTAACCGGAGAGCTAATACGCATCACTCCTTGTATGAAAGCTTTGACTAATGAATGCAAAGCCAAGGGCCTTTGAAAAAAATATTGACAAGGCCGTCTGACCCTTGATAGTACTCAAGGCAAGCTTCCTATGTACAGCCCACTGTAGGAAGTCCAGAATCCTACCTATTACGTACTTACGTGGATGCCATTTCCTGGCCTCACACCACGTGATGTACGCCTTCTAGATCCTATAATAGATCTGCCTGGATACCGGCTTCCTGGCATTGATCATGGTAGATACCACAGGATTAGAGAGCCCTCTCTTTTTTAGAATGTGGGCTTCAATAGCCAGGCCGTCAAACCTAGGGCTGGTAAGGAAGGGTAGTATATCGGTCCTTGCGAAAGCAGGTCCGGACGATGTGGGAGGGTCCAAGGACTTCCCACTGACATTTTTACAATCTCCGCGTACCATGCCCTTCGGGGCCACGCTGGAGCCACCAGAATCACTGGTTTCTTTTCTACCCTGATTCTGCAGATTAATCGCGGTGGGAATGCATATATCAGCTTGAACTGATCCCAAGGGAACACTAGGGCATCCGAACCGCAAGCTAGGGGATCCTTTGTGCGAGACACAAATCTGTCCACCTTTGCGTTGAATCTGGATGCTAGTAGATCTACATCCGGTGTTCCCCACCGCTGGCATATTGCCTGTAAAACCTCGGGGTGAAGAGACCATTCCCCGGGCATAATTGCTGGCGACTTAAAAAGTCCGCTCTCCAATTTTCCACTCCTGGGATGAAAACCGCGGATATGGCTGTGACATCCTTTCTGCCCATTCCAGGATGCAATTTGCTTCCCTCTGGGCTGCACGACTCCTGGTGCCACCCTGGTGATTGATATATGCCACTGCTGTGGCATTGTCTGATTGAATTCTGACAGGTGACCCTTGGAGTTTGGATGTCCATGCTACTAGGGCATACCGGGCTGCTCGTATCTCTAAGAGATTGGTGGGCAGGGCCTTCTCTCTTCTGACCACTTGCCCTGGAGAGACCATTGCTCCAGTATTGCCCCCCAGCCTATGAGGCTGGCATCTGTAGTGACCACCTTCCAAGAAACCGGACTAAAGGGTTTCCCTTTTTCCAGATTCTGGTACCAACCACCAATGGAGGCTCTTGCGAACGGAAGGGGACAGGGACATTGGTAAGTCTAAAGCCTGAACTTTTTTGTTCCAGGCTGACAGTATGGCCCTCTGCAAGTTCCTTGAATGGAATTGACCGTAGGGTACTGCTTCGAATGAAGCCACCATTTTTCCCAGCAGCCTTATACACAGGCGTATGGATGGTTTTTCTTTTTTGTACCCACTAAGTGGGTCAAATCTTTCAAAGACGACACCTTCTCCGGAGGTAAGAAAATCTTTCTCTGATTTGAATCCAGTCTTAGCCCCCAAGTATTCCAGGCTTTTGACTAGTTTTTGGGGCTGACTTGTCTCGGTTGATAATGCAACCGTGAGATTCCAGATACTTGATTATCTTGTGAACGACCACTTCTAGTTTTTTTCACTGAGTGGTCTATCAGCAACAAGTCGTCTAGATATGCCATTATCGTTACACCTCGTGTTTCTAGTTTGGCCAATCGTAGGGCCAGGATTTTTGTGAACACTCGTGGTGCTGTGGCCAGACCGAAAGGTAAGGCTCTGAACTGAAAATGGCGCCCTTCTACTGCAAGGCGTAGAAATTTCTGGTGGGCCGGACAGATGGGAATATGCAAATAAGCATCACTTATGTCGATCGAGGCTAACCATTCCTGCCCTTGTAGGGCGGTGGCCACCGATCGGATCGACTCCATCCGAAAAAGTCCTGATATGTAGGAACTTGTTTAGCCCTTTTATATTTAATATGGGCCTCATGTCCCCATCTGGTTTGGGGACTGTGACAAGGTTCGAGTAAAACCCGAACCCGTTTTCTTCCAAGGGAACCTTCATGATTACCCTTGGGGCAATAGTTGCTCTAGTGCCAGAAGGAGGGATCCACTCTTCTGGGGATCGCTTGGCACGTTTGACCTTATAAAATGGACAGGAGGAATGTCTTTTAACTCCAGCCTGTATCCCAGACTTACTGCGGAGATCAGCCATCTCTGATGGTGTCCCGCCAGGTCTCTGTGAACAACTGAAGTCTTCCCCTCACCCGATTGAGTGGGGGCAACCCTTCATGACTCAGGGGGAGGTTTTGTACCTCTCTTGACCCAGGGTTTCTTGTTACCCTGTGATTGTCCCTGATTTCTGCCCCCTGGATTTGACCGCGGAGGCCGTCGGAACTGTTTCACAGCCGATGTGCCAGGGACTGGAGAAGTAGGCCTCTTAAAAGAAGGACTTCTACCCTTGTTCTTAACCGGTAAGAGTGAACTTTTACCGGCAGAAATTTTCTGGATATATTTGTCCAGATCATCTCCAGATAAGCGTTCTCCATGAAATGGGAAGCTAATCAGCAATTTCTTACAGGGAGCTTCAGCAGACCAGTCTTTTGAGCCATAGAAGCCTACGCATATGTCTACAGACAGCGTAAAGCGGGATGCCTGTTGGATTGTATCCTTTATGGCGTCCAACGCAACACAAGGCTCTAGGTAGGTCAGCTAGGGCAAGAGCCTGCTGATCTGGTAAGTCCCTTAAGACTTGTTTCAACTGATCTTTCATTGCTTGGCAGACTCCAATCGCTGCTACTGCAGGTTGTGTCACCATGCTTGCTGTAGAGAAAGCAGATTTTAGTAAAGACTCCAATTTTTTATCTATTGGGTCCTTGAACATTGGAACATTATCTACTGGACATGTCAGTGATTTATTTACACAAGAGATGGCTGTGTCCACTGTAGGGACCCTCCATTTTTTTTTTTTATGAACTTATCCTCCATGGGATAGATCACTGGAAATCTCTTGGGGGGAGTAAATATTTTACAGGATGCTCCCAATCCTGGTAAATAAACCCTTCCAATAAAGGGTGGATTGGGAAGGAACAGACAGTCTGGAGAGCTTTCAGCGACCCCAGCGAGGAGACAGTAGTGGTTGATGGTTCCGCCAGAGGCATTTAAAATGCTGCTCGGACCATGTTAGTCAGAGACTGAACCCATAATCTTTCAGCCTGAGATGCTGAGAAAGGTTCTTCCACTGTTGATTCCTCTATAACTGAATCAACCTCACCTGATGCCCTTCAGGTAGGTCGATCTCTGGGACTGTTCCTCCACTAACAGGCACTCTGCAGGAGGAGACGGAGATCGGACGCGCTTTTCCTGTGACAGGGAAGCAGCGATCAATGCTGTTAATCTCTCTTCCAATCCTCCCAGAGTTGAGGATAAAACCTCCTCTGTTATATATACAGGAGCAGGTGGACTGGGGACAGCCGCAGTACCAGGTACTCCTGCGGGGTTCCTACGGCTACTGACCTCTGAAATTTCAGGGGAGATTGGCGCAGTACAGCATGCCCAAAATCCTCAGAGCCCGACGGAGACCCCTTTCGCTTCTTGGAAGATCTATTTCCAGAGCGTCTGGACGACATATCCTATAAGCACAAAGCTGAGGTATTCCCGTCGTCATACACCAATTTTGCTGGTAATAGTCTAACACAGTTGCTGCTATATACCAGCTGGTGTCCACTAAAGTGCCTTTCTATGGGGATGCCTGCATCAACCGCCTCTGTGTGCCACTGTTTGTTGCTAGCTCTGTTTGCATCCAGCTGACACTTGTACTGTGTCTTTATACAAGCTGGGACGCCTGCACATGCGCAGAAGCGCCGTGGCGCGCATCGAGCGTCATCCACCCGCCCCGCCCCTTTTTTTTTCATAGGAGGCGCGTGCACGCGCCCGCGCGTGCGCCCGTGCGCCATTGGCGCCCTTTTCGAAAATCAAACAGGGACTAGGAGCCAGGGCCCTTTTTGCCGGAGGGCCTGTGCGGTGGATGAGCGCAGCAACAGGGCAGAGGAAGTGGATTCCCACAGAGAAACTTACCAACTGCCTGGATCTTTTGACTTGAGAAAACCAAAGATCCACATGACAAGAAAAATGGACCACAGCGGCCTCTAGTGGTTTAACACAGGTACCGCGGTCCTTTTTTTTTTTTTTTTTTTCTTGACTACTATTAAAATTTTACATTTTCAGTAGTTACAGGCATACACAGATATTAGCGGGAATACCGTTAGGTAACAGACAGAAAGACAAATTAGGCTTGGGGGTCCCCCAATAGAACCAAGTTCCTGGGGGCCCCCACTTACCTGATCCCCGCCGCAGGACTTTGTTTGGTCCACAGAAGCCCAAACTTCACCTATCACGGCAGGCATTGTAATTAAACCTTCAGGGACCGGGTTCCCAAGGATTCCACTCCCCTGGACCTGTATAGCACCCTGCACAGACAACATCTTGGTCGTGGGTATGACCAGAGCTCTGGATCCCAGGGTCCAGCCCTCCTAAGAGAGGCATTATAGGTAAAACCTTGCTCTTCTGTTGCAAGGCCCGGGTACCGACCGTTTAGCTATGAAGCTTTTTTGGTAGGATCCGGAACAGCTTACTAAGGCCCAAAAGAACCTGTACGCAAGCCCAGTGAAAACACATGTTACTCTTTGGCCAACACCTTAGACACTGGCAAAAAACTGAGGTGCTCCCGGATGGGAGGGGCTTATATAGGGGAGGGAACTTTCGGTTTGGAAGTGGCCAGTGCCAGCACCTGAAGGTAATCTATATAACCCATTAGTAATGACTAAGTCGCTCTGTGTCCCGTGATGTACGAAAAAGAAAGCCATTTTTAGGTCGCTCCAGAGATGCTCAATTGGGTTTAAGTCAGGGCTCTGGCTGGGACATTCAAGAACAGTCACGGAGTTGTTGTGAAGCCACTCTTTCGTTATTTTAGCTGTGTGCTTAGGGTAATTGTCTTGTTGGAAGGTAAACCTTCGGCCCAGTCTGAGGTCCTGAGCACTCTGGAGAAGGTTTTCATCCAGGATATCCCTGTACTTGGCCGCATTCATCTTTCCCTCGATTGCAACCAGTCGTCCTGTCCCTGCAGCTGAAAAACACCCCCACAGCATGATGCTGCCACCACCATGCTTCACTGTTGGGACTGTTTTGGACAGGTGATGAGCAGTGCCTGGTTTTCTCCACACATACCGCCTAGAATTAAGACCAAAAAGTTCTATCTTGGTCTCATCAGACCAGAGAATCTTATTTCTCACCATCTTGGAGTCCTTCAGGTGTTTTTTTTCAGTAAACTCCATGCGGGCTTTCATGTGTCTTGCACTGAGGAGAGGCTTCCGTCGGGCCACTCTGCCATAAAGCCCCGACTGGTGGAGGGCTTCAGTGATGGTTGACTGTCTACAACTTTCTCCCATCTCCCGACTGCATCTCTGGAGCTCAGCCACAGTGATCTTTGGGTTCTTCTTTACCTCTCTCACCAAGGCTCTTCTCCCCCGATAGCTCAGTTTGGCAAGCTCTAAGAAGAGTTCTGGTCGTCCCAAACGTCTTCCATTTAAGGATTATGGAGGCCACTGTGCTCTTAGGAACCTTAAGTGTAGCAGAATTTTTTTGTAACCTTGGCCAGATCTGTGCCTTGCCACAATTCTGTCTGAGCTCTTCAGGCAGTTCCTTTGACCTCATGATTCTCATTTGCTCTGACGTGCACTGTGAGCTGTAAGGTCTTATATAGACAGGTGTGTGGCTTTCCTAATCAAGTCCAATCAGTATAATTAAACACAGCTGGACTCAAATGAAGGTGTAGAACCATCTCAAGGATGATCAGAAGAAATGGACAGCACCTGAATTAAATATATGAGTGTCACAGCAAAGGGTCTGAATACTTAGGACCATGTGATATTTCAGTTTTTCTTTTTTAATAAATCTGCAAAAATGTCACCAATTCTGTGTTTTTCTGTCAATTTGGGGTGCTGTGTGCACATTAATGAGGAAAAAAATGAACTTGAATGGATTTTAGCAAATGGCTGCAATATAACAGAGCGAAAAATTTAAGGGGGTCTGAATACTTTCCGTACCCACTGTACCTTGCCTTTCATTCGTAATGTGTGTGAATAAGGATGCTCACTACAATGTGCACTTTATTCATTACACTAAAGTTTCCTCTGTAAGGAAGGGTATATACAAAAAAAAAATACATAACATGTGGCACAATAAATGCATTGTAAAAAGTAGATAAACAGAAAAAATATATGAAAAAAGACAAAGAGATTTATATATTTAAAAAAAGTATAACTAAATATTAGGGTTGTCCCGATACCACTTTTTTAAGACCGAGTACAAGTACCGATACTTTTTTTCAAGTACTCGCCGATACCGAATACCGATACTTTTTTTATGTGTCAGTATTTTTTTTTTTTTTTTACAATTTTTTTTTTTTTACAATTTTTTTTTTTTTTTTTTACAATTTTTTGTCATGTTTTTTTACAATGCTTTGTTGGAGTGGGTGGGGGGGGGGGATGATCTCAGTGTATTTATTTTTTATAATTATTTTTTTATTATCTATTGCAATTTATTTTTTTATTTCTAGCCCTGTTGGGGGGCTTTGGTGAGATATCAGGGGTCTTAACAGACCTCTGACATCTCCCGTTTGAGACAGAGAAAGGGACTAGGGAAACAGATTCCCCAGTCCCTTTCTCAGCTGCACTGAAAATGAATGGAGGGGAGACAACGGCTCCTCTCCATTCATAAACTGAAGCATCGTAAACACAGGTTACGATGTTTCAGTTATATGAATGGACAGAGTCAGTCACTGACTCTGTACATTCGGAAAAGGTAGGAGCCAGGTTTAGCGGCTCCTACCTCCGCTCTCCATCCTGACAGAGGGAAGCAGAGGAGGATATGGAGGGTGGCACATAGCTGAGGACAGCAGCAGCGCGGAGGGGGAGAGCAAAATAACAGAGGACAGCAGCAGCATAGAGGGGGGACACGGAGTGCGCGGGGGGGGGGGGGGAGAGCAGAAAGACGAAGGACATCAGCAACACGGAGGGGGGACACGGAGCGTGAAGGGGGAGAGCAGCACGGATGGGGGAACTGGAGGAGGATACAGGGACAGTCAGCGGTGATCGGTGCGGCTTTGGAGGGAGTTACAAGCACCGATCACCGCTGTATAGATTTCACTAAAACAGCTGAAAAGAAGGGGGGGGGGGGTCGGGAGAAGCCGTCGGGCTGTATTGAAATCTATACAGCGGTGATCAGTGCTTGTAACTCCCCCCGCCGCACCGATCATCACTGACTGCCCAAGTATCGGCTGAAGCATCGGAGCATTTTCCCCGAGTACAAGTACTCGGGGAAATGCCTGGTATCGGTACCGATACCGATACTAGTATCGGTATTGGGACATCCCTACTAAATATATATATGTCTGCCAAATGGTCCTCTTCTAAAAGCACAGGAGATGCTGTTTTTTCTGCCTCTAAAAGCCTGTAAACACATATGCCAACATAGAGGGGCGTTTAGAGGCAGAAAAACAAAAAACAAACAACACCTCTAAAAGCAGCATTTTAAATGTCCCGTGTGCATGAGGCCTAAAGCTTAACTGTACCCAATGAGCCCCTGCTTCATTTATATGTTAAATGTCACAGTATATTAAAAAGTGTATGTCTCACTATAATCTAGCCATCATAAAGCAATCTGTTATCAATACTCCTAAGAATAGCATGTGTGTGTCAGCAAAGAAAAATGCTGTTTGTAAGCACTGCTGTGACTAGGATTGGCATGGCCACAAGAACACCCTCGCCCCCATGCTGTTGCAAATCAAAGAACAGGACCACATCACTATACTGTGACGTATGTACTGTCATGAATTCCTTCCTCAGACTAGCAACATTGCTAACAGTCAGCAGCTGCCAGCATTCCCAAAAGCAGTTCTTCTGGAATAAATACATCCACTAAAAAGGTAATAAAAATGACATTCAGTACAGACCACAGGTGGGCTATAAATTAGTATCGGGATGATCAGATAGGTGAGTAGAGTTTGCTGGAGAGGAAGCTGTACCTGAAGACCTGTAATGCAAGGCTCTCCTGGTCTCGGTTTCATCAATTCTGTGGACTTGTTACTTTTCCAATTCTCCTGCTGCTTCGTGATCATTACTCTACTATTCATCAGATCACCAGCCATGAGGGGGATATTTCTAATAATCTGCTTAACTTTATTGGGTACAGTTTCCACAGTACAAAACCTCTTTAAAGAGAGGCTCCATTCTCCTCTCCCTCCTTTTAATATATGGACACTACCTGTCCAGGGATCCAGCAATGTCCTCACCTGAGCTGATCCTTCAAAAAGCTTCAGGTGCAGGCATCTTAGGCAAGGGAAACTGCCAGTGAAGCCTTCTGGCTTCACAGCCGGTTTCCTACTGCTCTGCTCTTTGTGAATGGTCGCGCAGGCTTCAGGGACCTGTGATGTGTCCCAGAAGGCTGCGGGAGGAAAGGAAAAGGGGCTGGACGTCACCCTGTAGATCTGACCAGACCTGCCAAAACCAGGTACCCGCTACCACCCCCCCAAAAAAAAAGGTACCAAATATGGCAGTGGAGGGGGGAAGGCTGTGAACTAATGGAACACCCCTTTTGGGTGAAGTTCCATGTGGTTGTAAACCTCAGGCATGAAATATGAAAAAAACATATCCCTCCATAGTGTGTACTTCTCTCAATCCAGAGTACTAAGTATTATTTCCGTCTGCTGCTTCGTTCCTCTGCTAACAGCATGAATCACTTCTGACAAGTTTTCCTGACACCAAAAGAAAAAAAAAGGTGACAGGGGAGGGAGCTCCAGCTGATTGACAGCCTCGGCTCTGTTCCTGTGTACAGGGAGGTGTGTCCCTTCCCCCCAATCAGCTCTCAGAGCTCTCCCCATTGAGCTCTGCAAAGTGCAACTTCAGCTTGCAGCCCTTTTTTTCTGACAGCTCAGACAAGCTTTATAAATTCTGGACTGAATGGATTTAGGCATAAGAAGACGGCAGATAAACAGGACAACTTATGTAGGAGTATTTGGTTCATCTTTGTGGATCACCTGAGGCCAGTAACGTCCCTGGGTATATGTAAGGGTTTACAACCACTTTAACAGTTGAAAGATAGTTACTGTATATGAGTGCTCTTGCTTTTTCCTAACAGGTACTGCTTTAGGTGATCAGTTGTGTGAACAGTGAGCATTGATGCAAATTCTTCTTACCTTTTTAACAACACATCAATATGTTCCATGTTAGACTTCAGCACGAATGTTGGCCTAGGAAAAATAAAATAATATTCTGTTAATTTATATAAGGGTCTTCATGTTTCTGTATATTAGGAAATGTTTCCATTCAGTCATATAAAGGAGACAGATGTGGTAATATTACCCCAGTAGATGCGTTCAGTAGTGCAGCACATCTTTCATGTGGTCTAATCTTACCACTTCACATTGCTGATTTTGCCTACAGATTGAATATATATTATATATAATATTATATGTACATAATATTACTAAGATATTGACGATACATCTCTAAACTCTTCTGGGATTAAGTAAAACAAGCAAACAGAATTCTGGCAGTTCAGACCGCTCATTTCATATTGTAACTGGCAGGAGAAAGAGTAAGCTCATGTATGAAGATATTGATCCGAGTTCCCAGAAAGCCGCTCAATACCAGAGCGTCTGACTGCATGTTCTGTGTTCACGTCTGAACTGATCCTTATAGCATTAGTCTCAGCTCACTGCATGAGGAAACCCAGCTCATGGTAAAAAAAAAAAAAAGGGTCGGCAGGCCTTTCATTGCTTGAAGCAGTATCTGAAAGACAACCCTCTCATCCCTTTACAAAGAGTAAGGTTATTAGTCTAGTATACTGCACATGAAAAAGGTTTAAAGATCTGTGCTCCTAAATGCATCTATCACACTCCACTCTGCTAGAGAAAAAAGAAAAAGAAAAAAAACTGCTGCAGATATAAAAAAAATTTAACTTAAAAAGAAGTACAGCCAAAAGTTAGTTTGGCTGTATTTCTACTATGGATCACAGGAGTGCAGTACGTTCTCCACTCCTGTTACCCGTTTTCAGCAGACAGCGGGCTGAAGCCTGCTGTCAGCCGACATCACAGAGCCGATTAAGGCCCGGGAAAGATCGTGACCATATGGTAGGGATCTGCCCACATGCCTGGACTGGCACCTGGCTCAGCCTCTCAGTGAGCCACTGAGAGGCTGAGCCGGCCGCTCCCACCCCCTCCACATTCCAGCGCTCCAGTGAGCGAGGAGGGGGCAGAGCAGAGAGCTGCTGACCGACAGTCACCAGCTCTCTGCTCAGGATCTCTGAGAACTGAGCGATAAGTGGTGTTTGATTGCTCAGTTCTCAGGCTAAGAGCCGGCTGGGGACAGATGCATCATCCACCTACGCAAGTATGATTCCAAAATAAAAAACATTACCATAAACCATATTTTTTATGGCGTATCTAACAATCTCTGTGTGGTACCTGGCAGTGTTATGTGTCACTGATCTCCACATAAATGATGCCTAAATCAAGGGCAGGTAGCAGAAGAGCTGTCAAGCAGGGCCATCTTTAAGGCAGAACAAAAAGGGCAGCTGCCCTGGGCCTCATCATTGTTGTGGGGCCCAAAGCATCTGCCTCATACTTGCCAACTATCCCAGCTTAAATTCCCTTGTCCCTTGAAGTTTTTGTCCCATGCTGTGTCCCGATATCTCAGTGTGAAGCTCTGCTAATGCTGACCAGCTCTGCCCTATTGCCATGTACAGATGACGTACCTGTAGACTCTGTGTTTACATGTAAATAATGTGCAAATAGCGACCACATTAATATGTAAATAGCAGCGGACGGCGGCATTGATATATAAATAAAGGCGACATTCATTTGTATATTATGCCCCCCTGAGGTCATATCCACCATCACTTCTGCTGAATGCTGCCCACTGGGGAGGTAAAGGGGCATGCTGGAAAGTTTTGCCTGCAACTGTTGTCATTAGGCCTAACATCACCTGTTCTGCAAAGGTAAGCAAATTGAAGGTGGAACCCTTTGTCAAAATAACATTGTGCCACAGCAATTAATGGTACTGCTGTGTATCTGCTAAAAGGGCAGCACGTTCTGTGGTGTCAGGAAAGTGATTTTGCATGGGTTCCTGACAAACACAAATGTGAACACAGGCTAAATGTCTGTTACATTGGTGGTCAGTTTAAATCTTCTTATTACATTGGGGCTTGGTGACCAATCCTTTCATTTACACTAGTGGCCAGTGTGAAGGTCCCCTTTACATTGGAGGTCACGTAAATCCCTCCTTACATTGATGATTATTGTGAATGCTCTCATTACATAAGTGGTCAGTGGAAATCCCAATTACATTGGTGGCCAGTGTAGAAACTCCTCTTTATATTGGTAATTGGTAAAAAAAATGCAAACTTGCATTTGTGGTCAGTTTAGAATCCTCCCTTACATTGGTGGTCCATGTAGAAGCCCCCTTTAAATTGGTGGTGTGTGTAAATCCCCCCTTACATTGGTGGCCAGTATAGAAATCCCCCTTTATTGGTTGTTGATGTAAAATCCTCCATTACATTGGCTGTCAGTGTAAATTCGTCATTACATTGGTGATTATTGTACATTTCCCTTTACATTGGTGGCAAGTGCAGAATTGCCCTTACAATGGTGTTCAGTGTAAATCCTTGCTAACATTGATGGTCGGTGTAGAAGTGTCACCTTACATTGGTGGTCAGTACAAATCTCCTAGACTATGGTTGTCAGTGTAAATTCCCCCTTACACTGGTGGTTGGTGTAAATGCTCCCATTACATTGGTATCAGTGTAGAAATCCCACTTTATATTGGTGGGTGGTGTAAAATTTCCCTGTTACATGGTAAACAGTGTAAATCCCCCTCACATTCTCACATTGGTGGTCATTGTAATTTCCCCATTACATTGGTGGTCAGTGTAGAATCCCCCACTATGCACTTGCAAAAGATTTCCAGCTACATGATTCAGAATTTGCCACAGTGTACTGCCTCCAAACAAATCCCATCCACCCATCACTGCCACTGGTTCCATCAACCCCCCGGTATTTCCACTGATCACACACCCCCCCCCAGCATTGCCACTGATCCCAGGAGTCCTAAGAGTTTTCGGTCTATTGATGGGTCCCCTCACCTCCCCAGTCCATGGTGTGCAGGCAGTGAGGAGATGATGTGCTGTAACCTTTAGCAACAAGTGAGCAGTAATGATGTGTACTAACCTCTTGCAACCAATCATTGAGCGGTAAGGATATGCAGTAACCTCGTAACCTCTAGGAACCAATCAGTGATTAGTAATAATATGCGGTAACCTTTAGCAACCAATTAGTGTGTGGCAAGGATGTCTTGTAACCTCTAGCAACCAATCAGTGAGAAGTATTGATGCACAGTAATTGCTAGCATCCAACCAACAAGCAGAAGTCATGTGTTGTAACCTCTAGCAGCCAGTCAGTGAGCGGAAATGATACACTGTAACCGCTGGCAGCCAATCGCAGCCTGATCTGATTCAGTAAACTGATTTTGAGTCTAGCTGCCATTTATAGTATTTTTTAGAGCAGGTAGAGGGCGAGATTGCATTGGGGGGGGGGGCGCAAGAAAATGTTTGCCCAGGGTCCAATCAATATTATAGACGGCCCTGGCTGTCAGTACAGTCCACATACAAATAGGGATCTGTTCTGTAAATACACTTTGCCAGGGAAAAAGGGGGCAGAGTGCATAAAATTAAAAGACAGGTTGTCCTTTAAAGTAGAAGTAGGGCCAAAGCTCTTTTGCTGATACTTCTGCTGTGGGTCAAAGGAGTACACTTAGTTCTGCACTTCCGTTACCCAGATTCAGACGACAGCTTGCTAAAGTCTGTTGTCAGCTGACATCACTCAGCCAGTCCAAGCTCTAAAGAGATCCTGACTTCGGGACCCTCCCATGAGGGGAAGCTGACTAAGCCTCTCAGAGTGCTGAGCAAGTTGCTCCGTCCCCTTTATAGCCTGGCACTCCATCTTCAGTGCGATCTGGTCTGCTAGAAAAAAAATGGAAGGGGATCCATTCCCCTCCATCTAGGTGGATGGGATCAGAGGGCAGTCGGGTGTAAACGGGAAGTGGAGTCAGTTTACACCCAACCACCCATAGAGCAGAGCAGGCTCTGTCTGTGTCTGCTCTGCATAAACTGAGCGGAAACGGACCTGTCATCCGTCCACTCTGCAAAGGGTCTGTGAACAGATTCCCTGCTGATCAGGACGGAGTGTGCCCTGTGTGAAAGGGGGCTTACTGTCCATGGGCTATCCCTTTGATTCATTGAATTTTAGTTTTTTTTTATCACAGAGGCTCATTGTCGCATGTTTGCGTTACCTAGGGCAGTTTGCATGCCAATGTAGTCTGCCTAGAAATGTACAGGTACGGGTTTTTAGATATTCACACAACTCCTCCCAATTGCCCGCCCAATGCTTGCACCAGGGCTGAGGGTTTTTAAGAAGAATACAGAGACTGCTCTGATATTTATAGGAATATATGTACAGCACCCTGCTGGCCCCTCCATTCAGCCAAAACGTGTCTGCTTTGCATAGAGAAGAACAGAAAAGTAAATAAAAAAATTAAATAGCATGTTGGTGAGGGGGGGGGGGGGGAAGAGTGACCAGGGAAAGCACAATAAATGCAGATTTTTCTTCAGCTTTAAAGAGGAAGTAAACTTCCTCTGCTTACATTTACCTATAGGTAAGCCTATAATAAGGCTTACCTATAGGTAGTGCGCCATTCCTTCCAAGCCCCATGCCGTTAATGGCGGGAGTGACATCACGGCTCCAGCCAATCACAGCGCTAGAAGAAGAAGAAACTCCGGGGAAAATGTCAGCCATCTCAGTGGTATATTATCCCACAGTAAATGATGCACAATGTTTTTTTCAGCATTATTCTTAATAATTTTGAAAATAAGTGAATTATAATAAGAAAAAAAAAAAATATCATGTTTAATTTACAATTCGTTATAATGTATAAAATAACAGTGCAGTCACAATCCTAATCTGCAGTAACAGTCTAGATGGGTCTGTTTTCATTCAGTTGCTAATTGCTGAGAGAATGCATTTCCAAGAACATTTAGGTGAGGGGGAAAAACAATGATAATAAAAATCATTAAAATGATAATTAAATATCTTCAAACTCTGTATAGAGAATTTCCATAATTTTTTATACAATTAACACAAGCTTCCTCCCAGTCCCAAATTACATTTCTTCACCATGTACATGCTGTGCTACAGATGCATATTGCATTCCTGAATAATTAGAATTTATTTAGATAAAATTGTGCTGATGTGCTAGAATGATGGAAATGTTTTACTGGAGATTATATACTGTACTTATATTTTGGAGCCCAATTGTACTCAGTCCTATAAAGTTAGGGAGGAGCTTCCAATATCTTACTTTTTTATTTTTTTTCATTTTATTTCTTCGGCCCAAAAAATTCTTTCCCATTTAAAGCCCACAGCTAAAGGCTAATGCTCTCTATGCAAGAGCTTTGGCCTGCATACAGTGGTCTGACGCTCTCTGCCTTGTTACCACTACAGTGCTGCAATCAGCAAAGCTTACACTCCACGCCCGCTGATTGCACGGATATGCTCTGACTCTGCAGGGCTCATGTCAGACTGTAGTATAGAGACCACTGCTCTCACATAGAGGGCAGCAATTATTTTTATTTATTTTTTACTGAGAACCATATGGAATAGGATTAATGAACACAGATCAGCATTAATTTGTGTAGTATATACAGAATATCTGTCTAGAGTTCAGCCTTAACCTATATAAACCAATCAGAATAGAGTCTACTGTAGTCCTACCAGTAAAAAATGTATGTTAATATGTGGCTATGGATTATAGCCCTTTAGCATTTGCGTTTAAGAATTTTCTCTTTCTTGAATGAGGCCGCTGGGATCACCGAAATAAAACATAAGTCTTATTAAGAACAATGACGGTACCAGCTGGTCAATGTATGTTACCGTTTCTTAATTAAATTACAGATAGATGTATAATAAAATTAAAAATTGTATTGCTATAGCAGGCCCAATACATTGGGGGAAAAAGGACTTGGACTTTTTCAATGTAAGTTGTCCTGATTTGTATCTTTTTTGACAAGCTCTGCGTAGCTAGAATTACCACTGCCATTTAAGTGTAAAAGGCATGTTCTTAATTTCTGCTTGGTTGTTTATAATGGAAAATTAAAAATAAACACCTTAAAAAAATAAAAATTAAAAAAATTGTATGCACAAAACTATAGTGAGGCTTACCTGTAGGTAAAATTAATATCTCCTAAACCTACACGGTTTAGGAGATATTCACCCTGCATGCAGCCACTGACGTCAGCGGCGCATGCGCAATGAAGATCCGGCAAAGGTTTGGCGTATCGTGCCGGAACGGAGGACTCCCGCGCGCATGTCACTCACATCGCCTTAGACGCGAACCCGGAAGAAACGCAGAAAGGAAAATGTCAGCTCCCTCGGCGGTGACTGGGATGCGATTCCAACGCTTCATTCTAAGGTAAGCATTTCATAATGAGCTAGTATGCGGTGCATACTAACTCATTATGCCTTTGCCTTACAGTTTTTTGGGTTTTTTTCGTTTGCGGGTATACAACCGCTTTAAGGTTGCCCCCACATCTAGTGGGACCATTTTTCCATTTGACTGTGAAGTCATTTTTGAGAGGTGGTTAAGCAAATAATAAATCTAGAAAAATTAGGATCAAGTGCCTTCAACTCCCCGCTCTCTCACTGCTCCTGCCTTGGTTGACAATACCCAGTATTCAAGATATGAAGGAGCATGTGACTTGCTCTCATGTGACAGTGTTCAGCTAATTGCTAGCACTGTCACATGACCTGAGGAATGACATCTCCTCACCTTAAATGTCCGAAACCAGCCGACACATGATTTCAGTGCTGGCTGTAGCAGAGGCAGGAGCTGCAAGTGGGAAGCAAGCATATCTAGGGTGGGAGCCTTTACAAACACACTAGGGGAGATTTACTAAAACTGGTGCACACAGATTCAAGTGTAGCTGTGCATAGTAACCAATCAGCTTCTAACTTCAGCTTGTTCAATTAAGCTTTGACAATAAAACCTTGCTGAATGGTTGCTATGCACTGAGTCACCCCTTTGGGTGATCAATGTACATTACAGGGAATTTAAAGGTAAAAAAGTGTGCATTTATTATTATTATTTTTTTAGGAGCCTGTAAAATCATAATCTCAGGCTTCTTCAGACTGTCTGCATAGCTGTCTGCTCATACCTTATACAGGCAGACAATTACTGAATGACCGGAAAAATCTATGAACTACAAGAGCGCTCACCAGCACGCTAGTAGTTGATTGAGAACTACAAGCCATCAGCTGCAAAGGCTGATAATAGTTGTAGTTCATTCATACACAACTCTAAATTGTTGACCGGTTGTGTTGGCTGAGCCCCACACGGCCGTGTTCTTTTCAAATTGGGACAGCGGGTGCAGGGATAAGATCCTCGGCTTGCTGTCACAATTAGAAGGGGAATCGGGGAGAGGATGCAGAAGCTGGAACATGTTAAATGTTTGATGGGGAAATTTCATATTTCCTTATTAAAGTTGTCTTACAATATCTAATAAAGCATCCAAAGCCTAGCTACCTTAGCTGACCTCATACCAAAGGAATGTCATTACAAACTGACCAAGTCCTTAAAAGTTCATGTTGCTTTCTGTGGGGAGTTGACCATTTCCTTACAGACAAGTCCTATATACTACACCTATAACTTGGAATATTCAGTCTCTACCATGGCGAGCATGCGTCTGGGTACGATCATTTGTGCCACGACATATGAAAGCGGGCGGGACTCCGTGGCAAAACAGCATCTTTAGTTGAGTATTCTTGCTATATTTTCTAATATTATTACATTTGTTTTCTGGGAAAATTAGTGAGCCAATCACAAAGACAAGAAATTAAATTTCTGAAGGTGTTCCGTAAACCAACAGTGTTCTGAATGATTCCAAGTTGCCAAACTGCATTCAATTTTACAGATTGAGAAAACTACAAATCGCAGATTAAAAAGGAAAGGTAATTTTTAAAGAGGAAGTAAAACCTGATGGGTTTTGCTTCCTCTTTATTTCCCTGCAAAGGTAAAGCATAATGGGCTACTATGCACTGCATGGTAGCCAATTATGTGTCACTTACCTGAAAACGAAGCCTGTAGAGTCACCTCTGCTCCCTGCTGACTGGAAGAGTCCATCTTCACCCCTCTTCCTTCTGGGGCCGCGGACTCCGGCTCTGTGACTGGCCCGAGTCGCTTGACGTCAAGGAATGATCCCTTTTAGAAATGGCACGATCGTATATTGCATATTTCCAGCACCTACACCTACCTTAATATAGGCTTACCTGTAGGTGAAAGTGGTTGTACAGAGTTTACAACCACTTTAATAACATTAAATTATAATATGGCTTGTGTCTCAATTGTATATGCTATATTATATTATTATTTTTTTTTTAATTGCTATATTTTTCCAACAAAAGTGGAATTGCCCTTCAAAGTGAAATAAAGCTAAAATATTTTTTTTACGTTTTGGACAGAGTAGCCGCTTTCTGACTGCCTCACACAGATATACTACTGCAGGGCAGCCGCTCTGCACTGGATCTGATACATGATCAGTAGGTATACGTGCATGCTCACCAGCCCGGCTGTGCTGTGATTTGTTACAGCACAAGCTGATCAGCGGGTCCCGGCCAATGCTTAATCACCAGGACACACTGATCAACTTCCTCATTAAAGGCCCCTTTCACACTGAGGCGTTTTTACCGCATTTTCGCGGTAAATATAGCGCTGTAATAACGCCTGAAATAATCCTGCCCCAGCATTCTCAATGTGAAATCTCTGAGGGCCTTTACATTGAGGCGTTTTGCTGGCTAGGCGTTGAAAAAAATCCTGCAAACAGCTTTTTTAAAGCAACTTTAGGGCGCATAAAATAGCGCTGTAAAAACGCCTATCTCCATTGAAATGAATGGGATTCGCGGTAAAAACACGGTAAAAACGCATAGGCATAAGCGTTATGTTAAAAATAGCGCTAACGCCTATGCGGTTTTACCGTGTTTTTACCGCGTTCGCGCTAATTTTAGCGCGAACGCGCTAAAATCGCGGTAAAACTGCATAGGCGTTAGCGCTATTTTTACCGCGATCGCGGTAAAATCGCGGTAAAAAATGTCATTATTTTTTAGCGTTTTTTCAACGCCTCAGTGTGAAAGGGGCCTAAGGGAAGTGAGCTCTGTGTTGTAAATAACACAGAGTTCCGAACACGGACAGGCGATCTTGCCGTTTTTTTATTCCCTGCAATGCAGGAAAAAAAAAAAAAAAAAAACAAGATTGCTTAGTAAAAGCAGCACATAACACACACAGTGAACATTGTTAGGCACACATTTAACGCCTTGAATAACCCCTAGATGTTAACCCCTTCCCAGCCAGTGTCATTAGTACAGCGGCAGTTTAAAGTATTAGCACTGATCACCGTATTAGTGTCACTATTGATGTCAGTCAGTTAGTGTACCCCCCAGCCAGCGTCAGCTAGTGTCAGATTTCGCGCCACACTATCACAGTCTCACTATAAGTCGGTGATCACCGCCATTACTGGTATTAAATAAAAACTCCAGTATCTATACCAGATGGTATAGCTTTCAAGCAAAACAAATATACACTCATTGGGATTTTTTTTTTTACCAAAGACGACATTAGTTAGATTAGAAATTAGATTTTTTCCAAATGTTTTACTGGCTATGTTTTATAGCAAAAAGTATTTTTTTTTTTTTTTTTTTAAACGCTCCACGTTTTTTCGTTTATATGGCAATAAATAAAAAACCCAGTGGTGATCAAATGCCAACCTGGGGGTCGGGACCCCCTCGGGGGTCGAATGTTGATTTGCCAGGGGTCGCCGAATCTTGGGCTGTTCCTGAAGTCCGCACCACAGTTCCAAACTTTTCACGGCCGCCCAGCAGGGCTGTTCCTTGAGCCTGTGGCCGCCCACTTGGCCTCTTTTCAGCCACCCATTCAGTTCATGGCATGGCTGACCCTATCTCCTGATTTTGACATAGGTGTCACTGCTGCGATACACCACAAATTTGGAGACCCAGTGAAGCCAGAGACACAGTAACACTACCTGTGATTATAGTTGCCATTAAAAGCCCCCACTACATTTCTCAGATCAGCAGATGACCTTGATCAAGAGCACCTAAGTTGGCTGATCAGAACCCCCCCAGCACTGCCATTGATCCCACCCCCCACCAGCACTGCCACTCATCCCATTCCTTCCACCCCCCCCCCCCCACCAAGGAATAAGAGAAGGAATAAAAATTGAGAATACATAGGAGGGAGAGGAAAAGAGGGGGAGGGAAAAAGAGAGGGAAAAGAATTTGAGAAAGAACAAGAAAGATGGCTAGAGAGAGGGATGGGGGGGGGACAAAAAATTAGAATAGAGAGACAAAAAGGAAAGAAAGGAGAATAAAGAGTGGAACATCCTAAAATGTACCATAAGGGGTTTTAATACTGTAGAAGTGGAAGTGACTCTGGGAGCGCTAAATGTCCATTCGTTAGGGGCGCAAATGACTTTTCTTGCCTTGGGTGCTGACCATCCAAGCTATGAAAATAATTTTACTGTTAGGGGTCCCCACAACTTAGGACATTTTATCAAGGGGTCACGGCACTAGAAGGTTGAGAACAACTGCTCTAATCAAAAGCAAAAAAAAAAAAAAAAAGTTTGGGTTGGAGTTAGACTTTACTTGGGCAGCCATGCAGACTAGTGCTGATCAGGTCTTTGCAGCCAGAAAACCCACCAATTTTCCGTTTGTCTCTGAGATCAGACTGTGCCTGTCCAACACCTAATGCTGGAAGTGAATAGGGCATTATAGCCTAGCTCTGATGACCACAACATCCCTGCTAGAACACGATTGCTGGAAATTTGAGGCAGGACAACCCTGAAGACCAGCAGGAGGGCCAAGTGCAGAGGATTTTATGTGGGATGAGAAGAAGTTCAAATAGGATAAAATAATTAAAAAAACTTGGACACAGAATAGAAACTTCCAGGTTAATTTTATACATTTTCAGATATCTCACCCAAATACAAATGGGAAAGCGTCCATGCCAATATGATGAACAAACAAGAGATAAGAGAGGCAGGCCACAGTCTCAGCGGTATAGATCTCCTTCTCAGGCACAGTGTCCTCATTCTCCAGGTTTTCAGCCTTGCAAACGTTTTGCATAAACGCCTTGGGTAGAGGTTCACCCAACGATACAAGAAAACCCTGCAACATAAAAATGTGCAATGATGGCATTTCTCTTTTGAAAATGTTGCCTTTCCTTAGCCTTCTGAGGCTTGCTCAGGCTCTTCCGTCCCACCAGGAGACAACTAAACAAAGCCAGGATCAGCCTAATTGGCTCTCCTCTATAGTAACACGGAAGTGATGACAGGACATAACTTCCGGTTTACACGGATGTCAACGCCGCCATTTAAAAAAAAATCAAAAACATTGATCTTGGCATTTTGAATACTCTTAAAGAGGAACTGCAGTCTGCTCACATAAAATTGTAATAAAAACATCTTTGCCATTCTGAAGCTTCCCTCCAACCACTTTGCATATTTTATATATACTGTGATTCTGTACTTGCCAAATATGCTGCCGAAATCTCCCTCCACTGAGTCTGGCTGCAAAATTTTTAACTGTGGGCAGCTGAAGCTGCTGACTGTTCACTTCCTGGATTTACAGGCACACAAAAGGCACACCTCAAGCTCTGCAGCTCTCATTGGCCCTCCTATGCCTCATCCTTCATCCCTTCCTGGCAAACTCTCATGAGAGAGCTGTGCGTGATGTCAAAAGCCTAAGCTTTTTCTCCAGTCAAGAAACAGGAAGTGGGCTGTATAAGGTACCGTATATACTTGAGTATAAGCCAACCCGAATATAAGCCGAGGCACCTTATTTTACCACAAAAAACTGGGAAAACGTATTGACTCGAGTATAAGCCTAGGGTGTCCATGTGCATGCCTCACTGTGTCCATGTGCATGCCTCACTGTGTCCATGCCTAGACTGACTTTTAACATGGGAGTCTATGGAAGGGGTTCCTGGATTTGAAAAATCGGTTCTCCCCGGCCGTAGGTCCCCCAGACAACATGCTTTGCACACTTGCAGAGAAGAAAATAGGATTTTTATAACAGCTTACCTGTAAAATCCTTTTCTTGGAGTACATCACGGGACACAGAGCGACATAGTCATTACTAATGGGTTATATAGATACCTTCAGGTGCTGGCACTGGCAACTTCCAAAACCGGAAGTACCCTCCCCTATATAAGCCCCTCCCATCCGGGAGTACCTCAGTTTTGTAGCAAAGCAATAAGTGTCCCCAAAGAGGGGTGGGAGCTCTGTGTCCCGTGATGTACTCCAAGAAAAGGATTTTACAGGTAAGCTGTTATAAAAATCCTATTTTCTCTTTCTCGTACATCACGGGACACAGAGCGACATAGTCATTACTAATGGGATGTCCTAAAGCAATGCCCAACGAGGGGGGGGATACACCATACATAAGCTGAGCGCTATCAGACATGAGGATCTTTTGCGGCCTGCAACACACTGCGCCCAAAGGCGACATCCTCCTGACTTCTAACGTCCACCTGGTAGAACCTAGTAAACGTGTGTACTGAAGACCATGTTGCGGCCTTACAGATTTGAGCCAGGGAGGCCTGGTGATGCACTGCCCATGAAGTTCCAACTGCTCTCGTGGAGTGCGCCCTAACTTTGAACGGAGGCGGTCTCCTTCTCAAGCCATAGGCTTGCATTATGACCTGTCGAATCCACTTGGCTAAAGTAGATTTTGACGCTGCCTGACCCCTTCTGGGGCCTTCCGGCAGAATAAACAAAGTATCCGTTCTGCGAATCTGAGCAGTGGCTTTTAGATAAGCTTTAACTGCTCTTACTACATCCAAAGAATGCAATAACTTTTCCTCTACCGAAGTAGGTTTGGGGAAAAAAGAAGGAAGAACCACATCTTGGTTCAAATGAAACCTCGATACCACCTTAGGGAGAAAGGCTGGATGAGGACGTAACACTACTCTGTCCTTATGGATAACCAGATATGGCTCCCTACAGGACATAGCTGCTAATTCCGACACTCTTTTAGCCGAACAAATGGCTACTAGAAAAATCAATTTCCTGGTGAGAAGAACTAAAGGAATATGCTGTAATGGTTCAAATGGTTGTTTCTGTAGAACCGACAGAACCAAGTTTAGATTCCATTGACATATGGGAATATTAACCGGAGGACTAATACGCATCACTCCTTGTATAAAGGCTTTGACTAGTGAATGCGAAGCCAAGGGCCTTTGAAAAAATATTGACAAGGCCGAAATCTGACCCTTGATAGTACTCAAGGCAAGCTTCCTATCTACAGCCCATTGTAGGAAGTCCAGAATCCTACCTATTACGTATTTACGTGGATGCCATTTCCTGGCCTCACACCAGGCGATGTACGCCTTCCAGATTCTATAGTAGATCTGCCTGGATACCGGCTTCCTGGCATTGATCATGGTAGATACCACAGCATTAGAGAGCCCTCTCTTTTTTAGAATGTGGGCTTCAATAGCCAGGCCGTCAAACCTAGGGCTGGTAAGGAAGGGTGGTATATCGGTCCTTGCGAAAGCAGGTCCGGACGATGTGGGAGGGTCCAAGGACTCCCCACAGACATCTTTACAATCTCCGCGTACCATGCTCTTCGGGGCCACGCTGGAGCCACCAGAATCACTGGTTTCTTTTCTACCCTGATTCTGCGGAGTAATCGAGGTAACAATTGTGGCGGTGGGAATGCATATATCAGCTTGAACTGATCCCAAGGGAACACTAGGGCATCCGAGCCGCAAGCTAGGGGATCCCTTGTCCAAGAGACAAACCTGTCCACTTTTGCGTTGAATCTGGATGCTAGCAGATCTACATCCGGTGTTCCCCACCGCTGACATATTGTCCGGAAAACCTTGGGATGAAGGGACCATTCCCCCGGGCATAATTGTTGGCGACTTAGAAAGTCCGCCTTCCAATTCTCCACTCCTGGAATGAATACCGCAGATATGGCTGGGACATATCTTTCTGCCCATCTCAGGATGTAATTTACTTCCCTCTGGACTGCACGACTCCTGGTGCCCCCCTGATGATTGATATATGCCACTGCTGTGGCATTGTCTGATTGAATTCTGACAGGGGACCCTTGGAGTTTGGATGTCCATGCTACTAGGGCATACCGGGCTGCTCGTATCTCTAAGAGATTGATGGGCAGGGCCTTTTCCGCATTCGACCATCTGCCCTGGAGAGACCATTGCTCCAGTACTGCTCCCCAGCCTATAAGGCTGGCATCTGTAGTGACCACCTTCCAAGAAATCGGACTGAAGGATTTCCCTCTTTCCAGATTCTGGGGAACCAACCACCAGCGGAGGCTCTTGCGAACGGAAGGGGACAAGGACATTGGTAAGTCCAGAGCCTGAACTTTTTTGTTCCAGGCTGACAGTATGGCCCTTTGCAAATTCCTTGAATGGAATTGACCGTAGGGTACTGCTTCGAATGATGCCACCATTTTTCCCAGCAGCCTCATGCACAGGCGTATGGATGGCTGTCTTTTTGAACCCACTAAGTGGATCAAATCTCTCAAAGACGACCCCTTTTCTTGAGGCAAGAAATTTTTTCTCTGGTCTGAATCCAGCCTTAGCCCCAAGTATTCCAGACTTTTGACTGGTTTTAGGGCTGATTTGTCTCGGTTGATAATCCAACCGTGATATTCCAGATACTTGATTGTCTCGTGAACAACCACTTCTAGTTTTTCCACTGAGTGGTCTATCAGCAACAAGTCGTCTAGATATGCCATTATCGTTACACCTCGTGTTCTTAGATTGGCCAATAATGGGGCCAGAATTTTTGTGAACACTCGTGGTGCTGTGGCCAGACTGAAGGGTAAGGCTCTGAACTGAAAATGGCGCCCTTCTACCGCAAAGCGTAGAAATTTTTGGTGGGCTGGAAAGATGGGAATGTGCAAATAAGCATCTTTGATGTCGATCGAGGCTAACCATTCCTCCCCTTGTAGGGCAGTGGCCACCGACCGGATCGACTCCATCCGGAAAGTCCTGATATGTAGGAATTTGTTTAGCCCTTTTAGATTTAATATGGGCCTCACGTCCCCGTTTGGCTTCGGGACTGTAAAGAGGTTTGAGTAAAACCCGAACCCCCATTCTTCCAGGGGAACCTCTATAATTACTGCTTGGAGCAATAATTGTTCTAGTGCCAACAGGAGGGATCCTCTCCTCTGGGGATCCCTTGGCACGTTTGACCTTATAAAGTGGGAAGGAGGGGAGTCTTTTAACTCCAATTTGTATCCCAGATTTACTGCGGAGAGCACCCATCTGTCTCTGATCGTGTCCCGCCAGGTCTCTGTGAACAACTGAAGTCTTCCCCCCACCCGATTGAGTGGGGGCAACCCTTCATGCATTTGACTTTGGGGGAGGTTTTGTACCTCTCCTGCTCCAGGGCTTCTTGTTACCCTGCAATTGTCCCTGATTTTTACCCCCGGGATTTGACCGAGGAGGCCGTCGGAACTGTTTCACAGCCGATGTCCTAGGGACTGGAGAAGCAGGCCTCTTAAAAGAGGGACCTCTAACTCTGTTTTTAACCGGCAAAAGTGTACTTTTACCGCTGGAAATTCTCTGGATATATTTGTCCAGGTCTTCCCCGAATAAGCGTTCACCATGAAATGGGAAGCTGACCAGCAATTTTTTACAGGGAGCTTCAGCAGACCAGTTTTTGAGCCATAAAAGCCTGCGCATATGTACTACAGACAGCGTAAGGCGGGAGGCCTGATGGATTGAATCCTTTATAGCGTCCACCGCAAAGCATAAGGCTCTAGGTAGATCAGCTAGGGCAAGAGCCTGCTGATCTGGCAAGTCCCTTAAGACCTGTTTCAACTGATCCTTCACTGCTTGGCAGACCCCAATAGCTGCCACTGCTGGTTGTGTCACCAATCCTGCTGTAGAAAAAGCAGATTTTAATAAGGACTCTAATTTTTTATCTATTGGGTCCTTGAACATTTGGACATTATCCACTGGACATGTCAGTGATTTATTCACACAAGAGATGGCTGCGTCCACTGTAGGGACCCTCCATTTTTTGATGAACTTATCCTCCATGGGATAGACCACTTGAAATCTCTTGGGAGGAGTAAATATTTTATCAGGATGCTCCCAATCCTGGTAAATGAGCCCTTCCAGTAAAGGATGGATCGGAAAGGAACAAACAGTCTGGGGAGCTTTTAGCGACCCCAACGAGGAGACCGAAGTGGATGATGGCTCCGCAAGGGGCATTTTAAATGCTGATCGGACCATATTAGTCAGGGACTGAACCCATAACTTTTCAGCATGTGATGCTGAGAATGGCTCTTCCACTGTTGATTCCTCTACAACAGAATCGACCTCATCCTGATCCTCTTCAGGCAGGTCGATCTCTGTATGGGACTGTTGCTCTGCTAACAGGCACTCTGAGGGAGGAGACGGAGATCGAGCGCTTTTTTCCTGTGACAGGGAAGCAGCGATCAATGCTGACAATCTCTCTTCCAGCCCTCCCAGAGCTGAGGAAAAAACCTCCTCTGTTACATACACAGGAGCAGGTGAACTGAGGACAGCCACAGTACCAGGTACTCCTGAGGGTGCGCTACGGTCACTAACCTCTGATTCTTCAGGGGAGACTGGTGCAGCCGAAGCATGCCCAAGATCCTCAGAGCCCGATGGAGACCCCCTATGCTTCCTGGAATTTTTAGTCCTGGAGTTTTTAGACGGCATTATTCCTAAGCCCAAAGCTGAGGTATTCCAGCCGAAATACACCACTTACTGACAATAGTCTAGCACAAATGCTGCTATAAAAACAGTTGGTGTCTACTAATGTGCCTTTCTATGGGGATGCCTGCATCAACCGCTTGCTGTATGCCTTTTTTAAATGTTGCCAGCTCTGTCTCTGCACTCCATAGCCAGCTCACAACACATAATTGTGGTTTTTAACATGCTGGGACGCCCGCACATGCGCAGAAGTGCTGCGGCGCGCACAGAGCGTCATCCCCCAAGCTCCGCCCCCTTTCCCGACTCACCTCTATATATAGAGGCGCGTGCACGCGCACGCGCGCGGCCACGTGCACCTTCGGCGCTAATTTTGAAAAGGAAACCAGGGACAAGAGCCAGGGCCCCTTTTGCCGCAGGCCGGGGGTTGGACGAGCATTGCAACATGGCAGAGGAAGCAGTTTCCCGCAAGAGAACTCACCATCTGCCTGGACTTGCTCTGATAAAGAGAAACTAGTCCACATGACAAGAAACGTTCCACAGCGGCCTCTAGTGGATTAACACAGGTACCACAGTCTAATATATTAAATATATATATATATATATATATATATATTTTTTTTTTTTTTTGACCACTATTAAAATTATTACATTTTTTAGTAGTTACAGGCATGCACAGATATTAGCGGGAATACCGTTAGGTAACAGACAGAAAGACAAATTAGGCTTGGGGGTCCCCCAATAGAACCAAGTTCCTGGGGGCCCCCACTTACCTGTTCCCCGCCGCAGGACTTTGTTTGGTCCACAGAAGCCCAAACGTCACCTATCACGGCAGGCATTGTAATTAAACCTTCAGGGACCGGGTTCCCAAGGATTCCACTCCCCTGGACCTGTATAGCACCCTGCACAGAAAACATCTTGGTCATGGGTATGACCAGAGCTCTGGATCCCAGGGTCCAGCTCTCCTAAGAGAAGCATTACAGGCAAAACCTTGCTCTTCTCTGCAAGGCCCGGGTACCGACCGTTTAGCTATGAAGCTTTTTTGGTCGGATCCGGAATAGCTTACTGAGGCCCAAAAGAACCTGTACGCAAGCTCAGTGAAAAACACATGTTTCTTCTTGGCCAACACCTTAGACACTGGCAAAAAACAGAAGTACTCCCGGATGGGAGGGGCTTATATAGGGGAGGGTACTTCCGGTTTTGGAAGTTGCCAGTGCCAGCACCTGAAGGTATCTATATAACCCATTAGTAATGACTATGTCGCTCTGTGTCCCGTGATGTACGAGAAAGAAATGGGGCTACATGTGTGCCAAGTTCCGGGTGCTCCCCGACTGTAAAAATGTGCTTAAAAACTAGGCTTATACTCGAGTATATACGGTATTTACTGGCAGAAAAAAAAGTTTTACTCTCCAAAGTTAAAACAACAAGGGCGGAAGATTTAATAGATGGAAAGTTGAAAAAAATTACTGAAGTTCCGCTTTAGGCTCGGTTCACACTATCGCCGCATTCCGTCGCACAGCAGGGGTCCGGTGCGCGCTGGTTCACCATTTCAGGTCCGATTTCAGCCTGAATTTTGGGCTGAATTCAGACCTGAAACGCACAAAAAAGGGCACATGTTTTTCCTGCACACCGCACTGGACCTGCTGCGGAGATATGTGAACCGGCTCCATAGAGAGCCAGTCACATTCTCCTGCTATGCGAATTGGATGCGAGAAAACGCACATTCAATATGCATAGATGTGAACCGAGCCTTAAGGGAAGAGGAGGGATTTGAGGTCTTATAAACCCCAGATTTCTCCATAAAGAGTACTTGTCACTTGCATAATACTGTCACAACAAGTATGTGTACGATTTTTGTGACAGCAATAAAAGTAATCAGGAAAAAAAAAAAAAAACTAAAATAAAAAGAAATGATTAATAATAAAAAAATATATATATTTTTAAAAGTGCCTCCGTCCCCCCCTTGCTCCTGCACACACACAAACAACGATCATCCCACACATGTGATGTATCACCACGAACGTTAGATCATGGGCAGTAATGCTAACACCAGACCTCTATAAATATAAAAAGTTATAACCTGTAAAGGCTTTTAAGGTGTCGCCTATGGATAGTGAAATATGAAAGACTGGAAAGGGAGGACTATAGCTCAATTGATGGCAAGTTTAAAAAATAAATTCCCAGCCCCCCAGTCTGCCATAAGGTGAACCACCATCCTCCAGACCCTCCCCCCAAAGAGAATCACTTTCTTCCTTCAATGGTGGCAGTTTTTCACATTTTCTGTATACCAGTCGGTAAAATTCTAGTGCCTGTCTGCTTGCACACGAATGTTCAATACTGTAGACTTGAATGAACTGCAGGACCAATATCAAGTCTATGGAAGTTAGTGCACAAGTGTGGGCAGTCTAACACTAGATTTTTACCAACCGGGATATAGACAACACAGGGGAGGTAAGTAAGCACCTGTGGGCAGGATGATGGTCCAGCTTAGGTTAGTTAAGGGGTTACGGGAGGGGGGCTGGGATGTTAAATACATGAACTTGCCCCGAGCCTTTTCAAAATTGTATGAACTGTAAGCGGTTTGACTGATACTATTAAAGCAATCGTTTTCTAAGGAAACAGTCAGGGTGAATAGGATTTACCAAATACAATGAAGAAATTAATATGTAAAATAAGACCTATACATAGGAAATACATCCATTCAATTCTCCTTGTGCTTACCATGATGCCTTCAGCAAATACAAAGAAAGGATTGCCATTTAGTTCATCTTCTTCCAATTTCAGCTGAGCGGTGAGGAGGGGAAACTTCAGGCAACTAAAACAGCTTGTGACAAATGTAAAAGGTAAAAGTATTAGGGCACTAATAAATCCTAAGAAAGGATCATTATTATTGCAGTCATTGCAGCCACACTCCAGATTTGGAACGTTGCACCCGCACTGCAACCAAAGTGCATTCTGCGTCCTATTGCAGAGATTTCCCTTCACTTCCTGTCCCATAGCCAACAGAAAATGAGAGGAAATCCCTGCAAATTAAGGGAATTCATTGGGGACCCGCAGGTCACCAGAACTAGTGTCCTTAGGCCCCTTTCACACTGGGGCGTTTTTGGCGCTAAAAATAGCGCATGAAAAACGCCTGAAAAAATCCTGCCCTGCAGTCTTCAATGTGAAAGCCCAAAGGCTTTCACACTGAAGCGGTGCGCTAGCAGGACCGCTCCAAAAGTCCTGCTAGCCGCATCTTTGGAGCGGTGTGTTTACCGCTCCTTTACCGCTGCTGCCCATTGAAATCAATGGGACAGCGCGGCTATACCGCCCGCAATGCGCTGCTTCAGCACCGCTCCAAAGATGAGACTTTTGGAGCGGTCCTGCTAGCGCACCGCTTCAGTGTGAAAGCCTTCGGGCTTTCACACTGAAGACTGCAGGGTAGGATTTTTTTTAGCCGCTATTTTTAGCGCCAAAACGCTTGAAAAACGCCCCAGTGTGAATGGGGCCTTCCTTACCAACCAATTAGAAACTTTTTTAAACTGTGCAAGAAAAATTACAGATGAAATCTGATTGGCTGGTACAGAGAAACAGCCCAATTTTAATTTACAAGGGGCCCAATACGTGCTACCATTCTTGAATCCATTTCTACTCAGCCCCTTACAGCTTATTACTTTATTTGTAAATGCAGTAAACGATAAAGTGTTTGTAAAGCTCTGTTTTTTTTTCTTTTCACAAAATTTATGTTCTACTTACTTGCTCTGTACAAGGATAAGCCTGCAGGAGAACAGCCCTGATCTTCCCCTTATGAGGTCCCCCGTCGGCACTCTGCCTCTTCTTCAAATGCTCCCTTCAGCATGCAGTGTGCTGAGGGGGACACTCATGCAAGTACACACCCGAGCAGGGCTATGTGAGCCTATAGACAAGCACAGCGCGACCTGGCCCCCGGCTCCACTCCCTTCTGACTGGACTTCAGTGACAGCAGCAGGAGCCAATAGCTCACACTGCTCTCAAAGTCTCCAGTAAATAGAGGAAGAGAGATGGGCACAGTGCTGGATCAAGAATGGACTCAAAGTGTTAAGGGGTGGGGGGGGGGTCTGCTATTGAAATGTTTTTTATCTTAATGCAGAGAATCCATTAAAGTAAAAAACATTTAACTTTAGAACCACTTTAAGCTAAATTTACACTTACAATGTCAGAAGCTCCTTCCTCATCTCCTGAATATCTTGCTCCTTGGTAATGTCTGTGGTCTGAGATACAAGATCAACGAATGGCTGTACAAACTGAAGTAAAGCAAGACAGCACTGGCAAAGGGAATGCTTGTCTTCTTTAACTTGCTCAGCAGTGTATGGTACTGGAAGATAGGATATCCGAGAATGGACAGTGGACAATGACAGACCCACAGAGTACGACATCTTGTTTGCAAGCTTCAGGAGAACTACAAGATATAAGCAGATACTATGTAAAAACAAAATAAAGAAAAAGGCCTCATTTACGTGGGCGCTTAGGGCTGGACACCATTAATTGAGTGATTTTTTTTTTATGCCACAGGTGCTGCGTACAGATAGCCAATGTAAGTCTATGGAGACTCAGTGGCTGTAGCCACTAGGCCCAATTTACCAAGTATGAAGGTGAGGGATACTAAACCCACACTGTATGCATTCGGGGGGGCCACACAATTGCATTCACATGCCTGTCAAAATTAGGATGAGCAGCCTCTGCGTCCTCCAAAGACATGCATGTCTGCACATAGCAACTGATGGCTCCAGTCGCATGAACTAAATGGCCAATTCATGGTGTATGGGCCTCAACACCTGGGTGAATAAGGCCAAGAAAAAAAAAAAAAAAAAACACACACACAAATTTGGAGCTGCTACAACTTGCAATAAAACACGAAGAAGAAAATGCATCATAAAAAGTATTTCCTTACTAGTACAGACCAAAAAAACAAAATTGCCAACTACATAGTTAAACCGCTACCAAGATGATAAATTAACTAAACAAATTTACGAGTATTGATCTGTCTCAGTTTGAATTTTCCTTGCTGTAAGGGAATATGACTTTAAAACAGGGCAAGTAGCAGCCCTATATATTTTGGATACTACAACACTGCTTGCTTGCGATTCATACCGGTCTCTTCTCCCGCTATGCTCTTTGTCCCCCAATGAACTGTATGTAAGCAATATAATGGGAATAATACAGTAAATAAATAACTTCCCCTCCTATTTGGAAAGGAATACAGGCATACCCCGCTTTAAGTACATTCACTTTACATACACTTGCAAGTAAGGACATACCCGTGAGTGTATGTAAAGTGGCTCTCAAGCTAAAGCTGCAGCTGAGTAATCCATGCATGGATAGTTCAGAATCCCTGCTACTTGGAAAAACACTCCCTGACCCCCCCCCCCCCCCACTACAGTCCCGGACACCCCCACTACAGCCCCTGACCCCCTAGAAGTGAAAAAAGGTATTGCTTCACTTTAAGTACATTTTCGTTTTACATACATGCTCTGGTCCCATTGTAAACTTAAAAGTGGGGTATGCCTGTAATATGCTTGTGATGGTGGGTGGAGGACAAATCTTTTGTCTATATTCACTACACCGCAACTGCCATAAGATTCATGGTCACAGATGTTTTTAGTTGTACTTGGACACATTGCAGTTGATTTATTAAAACTGGAGTGTACAAAATCTGGTGCAACTCTGCATAGAAACCAATCAGCTTCCAGGATTTTTTTGTCAAAGCTTGACAGAAGTTAGAAGCCGATTGGCTACCAAGCACAGCTGCACCAGATTTTGCACTCTCCAATTTTAGTAAATCAACCTCACTGTATTTTTTTAAAAATGTTTCTTCAAATAAGTACTGTAATTGTTTGTATTTTGTCATTTCTGTCTCTTTTGGGAATTGGGTAAAGAGGGCCACACAAGTTGAGAGTATTGATTGCCACAGCTGCGATGGACATTGGCAGCATGGTCTACTTTCTGTGTGGTCCACCAGTATGTAATAGAGTTATAGATGACAAGATAGCTATGATGAAGTCTTCAAAGCTGAAACACGTTAGAAGTTTTGTTATCTGTGCTTGCTGATGATTTTAAACAAATAAAGTTCAAGAGTATTGTAGCCGGACTCCAGCATTTCTCCGTTTTTTTTTTTTAAAGCATGCCATTACTAAAAAAAAAATAGGTTGAGAAACAGCTTGCGGCTTCACAATCGGATGCTAGTCATGCTGCACCTGCTGAATGGTCTGGCAGTCTTCTGTGATGTGTCCCAGAAGACTGCATTGAGGAAGTAGGAGAGGAGAACTTGGATCAGATCACTGCGGAAGTAGAAGTGGGAACCTGTCAAGACTAGGTGCCCACTCCCTCACCCCAAAAAAATGACATGCCAAATGTGGCAGGGGAGGGGAGTCCTTAAAGCGGAACTTACCCTTTTGGGTGGAGCTCTGCTTTAACTGAACAAGATTCTGGCTGCTCCAGTTTTTTTAAATTCCCCAATGGTATTTTAAGAAAACAATGCTATTAAGCCAACCATATTTCCTTGTGTAATGAAGAGGCACTGATATTACCTGTCTGCAGAGGCTGAAGCAATGCCAAGATAGTCCGAGATAGAAGATCTCCTGTTGCTTCATCAACCTGTTCAAGAATTCCCAGCAAGATCTCCTTTGGATTGCACAGCTACAAAATAAGATTACACACATTCAATTATGAATTTTCCTGCATTGCTGGAACATTTACTTTTATTTGCAGTCTGAATTGTTTGAAAGCATGGGTGGCATAACGCACCTCCTGCTGGTTGAGAGAGGGCAGTGTAAAGAATGACATATTCACAGTTATTCAAAAAACATTGATCTAGTTTAACAACTCCCATCAGTGAATGATGAGCCATGCAGCACCTTTTGCTCTTTGACGTGCAGGGAAAGGCAGTTACCATGCTCTGTCAGACAAGTTAGTTACATGACAGGGCTTGAATGAAAGATATCCATATAGTTTTGTATCCACCTCACTGGACTTTCCCCATCAACCAAATTATTCTTGGTGCCAAGCAGATCCAGCTATTGGCATGCAAGCTGAAGAGCCAACGATTAGGGGCAGGTCAAGGGGCAGAAGAGACGTTGGATGCATCAGGAAGAGGGACGCAAAGGGGTGGGAGCTGCAATCTATCCTGCCAAAGTAGTTCACAGTTCATAGAGGGGGGCTCACTGGTGCCCTTTTTGCCTTGGATTTTAAAGGGTTTTGTCCCAACACTGCCAACGATGCTTACATAATGAGGTAGTACCCTATGTGGGCATATCAATTATTACTTTGATAAAGGAGAAGGTCACCTTCAAGAACAAGTTACATGATCCACCTGTTTTAGGGTGGAACAGGTTCCCGATCCTGCAGCTGCTCGGCGACCCCCGCACTCTCTGTGACAGCAATATGGGGAGAAGTTCACCACTAGCTGCCACTTTTTGAAATGAGTGTTGCCGTGTGGAGCTCTGCCAATACAGCCGCGTCATTTATTCACAGAGTTCTGTAAATGGATGAATTACGACTACAGACATCGGCTTGTAGTTCTCATTGAGTTCCACAGCGTTGTTGAGTGCTCTGGTGGTTCACCGATTCTTCCTGTCAGTGTGACACTGCTTGTCTGTACAATGTATAGACAACCAGCTGACACCAACAGTCTGCAGGAGTCCTGCATGGCTGATTGCCGGTGCAATGCTTTACATTTGTCCCATGAGCCAGCACCACAAGAGGTCTTCTATTACCTTTGAAAATAGAGGTATTTCCAAATAAGTGCTAAGGACTTGGTGAGGACCAGAAGGACCGTAGTATAGATCGTTAAAGTATCAATTCTTGTCTCAGACTGGTAAGTGGTGCCAATGCTGCCCTCTTCACACTGGGAAATCTTGAAAACAGACACACAAAAACAAAAAGGGCGCAAAAGTCTAGTGTATTACCAGATAAAACTTTACTGGTAAAAGAAAAGTAATGAGTACATACTCACGATAGCCAAAGGCTAATACAGCAATATAGGCCAGACCTAGATGGCAGGCCATACACCCGCACCTACACAGATGTAAAATTGGGAGCAGCGGCCATATCCATGCAGCTGCTGCATCCCAATGAAACTGCCTGTACAGGAAAGCACTGTGCAGCCCTGAGCAGGTAAACACAGCCTCACACAGGCATATGCATTAAATCTCCTCAAGTGAATGAGGCCTTACAGTTACCACAGACAAACTGGTTGTGCTGTGGCTTTAGCTTGCCATCTGTTGAACAGACATAGCAAACCAACTGCCCCAAATACCTGACAGCAACATTTCACTTGTAAACCTAAAAGCAAAATTGTCTTACCTGTATTAGGTCATTAATCATCTGTAAACAGGTTTTCTCTTTGTCACTACCAGGTTCTTTAGTAAACATGCACTTTGTTATGGGTCCAATGAGATTCCACCCTGTATTTCTGATAAAGGCCTGCAGAAAAAATAAATAAAATGATAAAAATCGTTTTGTTTTTTTAAATCGATTAATCGACTAATTTCGATTAATTATAACGCACATACAGATCCAACTACTTTTAGCTGATCTCCTTGCAGGCCGATTCCCAGTGCAGCTACCAACCACTGGAAAAATGGATAGCAGGATACAAAAAACACACAAAAGGCAGCGCTCAATGGGAATAGCATTAAAACTTTTATAGTCTTCAAGTAGGTAACAAAATAAATATTGCACTGGAGATAAAATCGATGTAGCTACATAAACTGTAAAAATGGTGCGAGTAATACCAAACGGTAGCAAAAGCAGTCATAAAAACATGTAGCCAAGTAGGATACTGGTATAAAAATGTGTACAACAATACCACTGCTGAATCCAGATGAGAAGGGGCTAACATCAGTCCGTCGGCATGTAGATGTCCCGTAAAGAGAACTATCACAACTGCCAGTGGATGGCTGTAGAATCCCAGGTTGATAGAGGGAAGTGATAGAGGGAAGTGTAACAGCCCTTGCGTGTGGCAGATAGTAAGGTCCTGCCGCCATGCAGATATGAAGGCACAGCAAAGGAGCCCTTCAGATGGACACGGCAAGCCCAAAGAATTTTGATCGATCAAAACAATTAATCGATTAATTGAGGAATTAATAGTTAATTTCCACAGCCCTAATATATATATATATATATATATATATATATATATATATATATATATATATATATATATACACTGTGACAGCAGGAAGGTAAAGTCACCTGGTTGCATCCAGGGGGGTAGATATATTTCTCCCAGATTCAGGCTTTATGCTGACTTATACAACTAGGGTGGAGAGTTGTATAAGCCCAGCTGAGGCTAGTAGGCTCATGGATGACTCATACCTCTAGGGAGAGGGCTGGGCGTCGTGCAGACAGGGAGTTGATGAGGCCAGCTGAAGCTTGTCAGCTCATTTAGGCCTCTATAAAAAACTCCCAGCTTCATTAGATGTTAGCTCATGCCTGGAACCAGACCTGTGTGGACTGTCTAGGGAGAGTGAACCCCTGTGCGGTGAGGCAAAGCCTGTGTGGCTATTTGTTTGGACTTTTACTAAACCAGGGACTTAGGGACTAGGACAGCACCAGGCTGATCCCAGTTGTTAGTTTAGGAAACCTGCATGTTTAGTCAGAGGTCAAACTGACCAGGATTTATTTTGTTTGTTTCTTTTTGGCTTTGCTGTGTTTTTGTCACTGTACATAGAGAAATAAACCGCACCTTTTGATTTTGAAAACCACAACCTCCGTCTGCTGGCCCTGTTTTTGTGTGGGGAGCCCAACCAGGGGGTCACACACACCCGCTACCGAGTTAACCCCCTCACAGTTGGTGGAGAACCAGTGGCAGTTTTTTTTAAGCCAGCATGGAGGAGATACTGAAACAGCTGGCTCTAGCAAATGCCAATCAACAGCAGACAAATGCAGGTTTGCAAAGGAGCCTTGCAGCCCAGCAGCAAGCTCATCAACAAGCCCAGCAGCAATCTGAGGCCCGCTTCATAGACCTGTTACAGAAGCAAGAGCAGAGACTACAACAAATGGAAGCAGTAATGCAGCAACGTCCGCAGACCAGTGAGGAAAGCCGTCCCACTAATACCGCGTCCTTTGGGGTGAGTCGTTTATTGACAAAAATGACTGGAGAGGATGATCCAGAGGTATTTTTGACCACATTTGAAAGGACCGCTGAAAGAGAAAAGTGGCCTGAGGAGCAGTGGGCTGGACTGGTGGCTCCTCTGTTAACTGGTGAATCGCAGAAGGCTTACTATAACCTAGAGCCTGACCAAGCAAAAGACTGATGTGATGTGTCACCCTGGCTGTCCGGGCTCAGCGTGTGCATAACTGGACTTTCCAGCTTGGAAAACCCCCCAGGTCTCAAATGTATGATCTCATTCACCTCATTCACCATTCACCTGAGCAGGAAGTGGCTACAGCCAGAGACTTTGTCCGCACCAGAGATTGTGGAACGTGTTGTAATGGATCGGTTTTTAAGAGCTCTTCCTACTGCCATCCAAAAGTGGGTAAGCCATGGAGACCCAGAGACGGCCGGTGGTCTTGTGGATCGTGTAGAGAAATACTTGGCTACAGAGAACCTGACGGCCTCTTCCAGAAACACTCGGACTTTCCACCCTAAGACCAGACCATCCCCAGGGGCGGATAAGAGGATTCCAAGGGGTGAGGGTGGAGAGAGTGAGAGGGTGGGAGCTCTACCCCAAGTTTGGCGAGAACAGCCTGGGAAATCAGCGGCTCAAGAGGCCGCAAGAAGGATCGTTTGCTACCGCTGCCGGCAAGCGGGACATATTGCAGCCAATTGCCCGGTTGTGGAGGAACCCATGCAGTGTGACTTTCTGACGGGCAGACGTCAGTCGCTGTGTGCGACAGTCGCATGCACTGCCATTCGAGGAACTGAGAAACATTTATGCAAAATGTGTATTAATGGTAGAAATGTTGTGGTATTACTGGATTCAGGTAGCCTTGTGACCCTGATAAAGGCTGAATTAGTTAAAACAGAGGTCTCTGGGAATAGCAAGGTAGCTGTTATTTGTGTGCATGGGGACACCCGAGAGTATCCAGTGACTACAGTGTGTTTCGAGACCCCCAAAGGTACCCTCTCTCATCCAGTGGGCTTAGTATCTCAGTTACCGCATGACGCCATTGTGGGAAGGGATTTTCCGAAGTTCTGGGAACTGTGGGATGATCCTGAGCCCCCCACTGGTGCCCCTATGTACCAGGAATGTGATAGCCAGAACTCCTCTGAGAGTGGTGAGGACTCTCCAGAATTTCCCTTGTCAGTATTTGCAGGGGAGACTCAAGAAACTAGAGAGGAGCCCACCTCCTCAGACGAAAACCTACCGTCTGTGGAGTTTTCTGATCTGGAGGTTCACAGGGAAAATTTTGCCACAGAACAGTTAAAAGACCCCGCCCTAATAAAGGCACGGGAAAACGTAGTGGAAATAGATGGCGAGTTAGTGAACCCAGATAATACCTGCACTTACCCATACTTCAGCGTAGAGAAGGACCTACTGTATCGGGTGGCAAAAAGGGCAGAAGAAACCGTTGAGCAGCTGGTGGTGCCCAAACCTTACAGGAAGTTGGTGTTGGAGTTGGCCCATGGGCACATTCTTGGAGGTCATCTGGGGACAGAGAAAACCCGAGAGAGGGTATTACAGAGATTCTATTGGCCTGGGGTGATGAAGGACATAGAAAATTATTGTTCCTCCTGCCCTGTGTGTCAGAGGTCGGCCCCGAGGCCACATTTCCGTAGCCCGCTGGTCCCTCTACCCATCATTGAGGTCCCGTTTGAGAGAATCGCAATGGATTTGGTAGGTCCTATAATCAAGTCCGCTAGGGGGCACCAGTACATATTGGTTATAATGGACTATGCCACCCGTTATCCAGAAGCGATCCCTCTCAGAAATACCTCGGCCAAAACCATAGCCAAAGAGCTATCTCTTGTTTTTAGCCGGGTGGGTATTTGTAAAGAACTGCTTACGGACCAAGGTACACCCTTTATGTCCCGGGTTATGAAAGAGCTGTGTAAATTGCTCAAAGTGACGCAATTGCGTACATCTGTGTATCACCCCCAAACCGATGGGCTGGTTGAAAGATTCAACAAAACCCTAAAACAAATGTTGAAGAAAGTGGTGGATAGAGATGGAAAGGATTGGGACTGTCTACTTCCTTATTTGATGTTTGCTATTAGGGAGGTGCCCCAATCCTCTACGGGATTCTCCCCCTTTGAGTTACTGTATGGGAGACACCCAAGAGGGCTGTTGGATATTGCCAAGGAAACTTGGGAAAGTGAGAGTTCTCCCCACAGGAGTGTGATTGAGCATGTCGCCCTGATGCAAGATCGAATTGCACAGGTAATGCCCATCGTGAAGGAACATTTAGCCCAAGCGCAGTTGGCACAGCAGAGAGTGTACAACCGTGGAGCAAAGACCCGTACCTTTTCCCCGGGGGATAGGATATTGGTACTTGTCCCTACGGTTGAAAGTAAATTCCTTGCCAAATGGCAAGGCCCCTACGAGATAATGGAAAAAGTGAGCGAAGTGAATTACAAGGTCAGACAACCAGGAAGGCGAAAGCCCGAACAGATATATCACGTTAATCTGTTGAAAGCCTGGAGGGATAGAGAGTCCCTAGTCGCAGAAACTTGGTCACCAGCTCAAACTGGTTGCGTGATTCCGGAGGTTGGAATAGCAGCCACCTTGTCACAACCCCAACAACAGGAGGTTAAGGAGTTTGTGCTTCGCAACAAGGAGGTGTTCTCTGAGCTGCCGGGACAAACATCTGGGGTAGAGCATGATATTATTACCCCGCCCGGTGAAAGGGTGAAGTTAAAACCCTATCGGATCCCAGAGGCCCGACGGGAGGCAATACGGGAGGAAGTACAGAAAATGCTGAACTTAGGGGTGATAGAGGAGTCCCAAAGTGATTGGTCTAGTCCCATTGTGTTGGTGCCTAAACCGGATGGGAGCTGGCGATTTTGTAACGATTTTCGTCAGTTGAACAAAGTTACAAAATTTGACACCTACCCCATGCCACGTATAGATGAGTTGATCGACCGGCTGGGAACAGCCCGATACATGACGACTCTTGACCTCACAAAAGGGTATTGGCAAATTCCCCTGGCCAAGTCGGCCAAAGAGAAAACCGCATTTGTAACCCCAGACGGGGCGTTCCAATATAAGAGAATGCCGTTCGGGTTACAGAATGCGCCGGCCACATTCCAGCGGAAAATGGACCAGATACTGAGGCCCCATCGGAAGTATGCTGCGGCTTACCTGGATGACGTAATTGTCCATAGCACAGATTGGGCCTCACATCTGCCAAAAGTGCAAGCAGTCCTAGACTCTATCCGGGAAGCGCGGTTTACGGCTAACCCCAAGAAGTGTACCATTGGGCAGGAGGAGGCCAAATATCTTGGGTACACCATTGGCAGGGGAGTGATAAAACCCCAACTCAACAAAGTCGAGGCCATCCAGAGTTGGCCACGTCCCAACAGCAAGAAGCAGGTACGGGCCTTTCTGGGAATCGCGGGTTATTATCGGCGCTTCATTCCCCACTTTGCTTCTAAGGCTGTGCCCCTAACCAACCTGACGAAAGGGAAAGGGTCGGTCATGATTAAATGGACCCCCGAGGCTGAGGCAGCATTCCAATTCTTGAAACAAGCCTTATGTAGCCAGCCAGTGTTGTACTCACCCGACTTCTCTAAAGACTTTGTCGTACAAAGTGATGCGTCAGATGTGGGGTTAGGAGCAGTATTGTCCCAGGTCTGGAACGGGGAAGAGCACCCAGTCATTTACCTCAGCAGGAAGTTGAAGTCCCATGAGGTAAATTACGCCACGGTTGAAAAGGAGTGTTTAGCGGTGAAGTGGGCTCTAGATTCCCTTCGGTACTATCTGCTAGGTAGGCACTTTGACATGGTTACGGATCACGCTCCGTTAAAGTGGATGGCTCAAAACAAGGAGACAAATAGAAGAGTGAATAGGTGGTTCCTGGCCCTACAGGAATTCAACTTCACAGTAAAGCATCGCCCTGGCGTTCAAATGGGGAATGTGGATGCTTTGTCTCGAGTACATGAATGCCTGATTGCTGGTGTTCCAACCCCAAGGTTAAAACAAGAGGGGGGGGGTATGTGACAGCAGGAAGGTAAAGTCACCTGGTTGCATCCAGGGGGGTAGATATATTTCTCCCAGATTCAGGCTTTATGCTGACTTATACAACTAGGGTGGAGAGTTGTATAAGCCCAGCTGAGGCTAGTAGGCTCATGGATGACTCATACCTCTAGGGAGAGGGCTGGGCGTCGTGCAGACAGGGAGTTGATGAGGCCAGCTGAAGCTTGTCAGCTCATTTAGGCCTCTATAAAAAACTCCCAGCTTCATTAGATGTTAGCTCATGCCTGGAACCAGACCTGTGTGGACTGTCTAGGGAGAGTGAACCCCTGTGCGGTGAGGCAAAGCCTGTGTGGCTATTTGTTTGGACTTTTACTAAACCAGGGACTTAGGGACTAGGACAGCACCAGGCTGATCCCAGTTGTTAGTTTAGGAAACCTGCATGTTTAGTCAGAGGTCAAACTGACCAGGATTTATTTTGTTTGTTTCTTTTTGGCTTTGCTGTGTTTTTGTCACTGTACATAGAGAAATAAACCGCACCTTTTGATTTTGAAAACCACAACCTCCGTCTGCTGGCCCTGTTTTTGTGTGGGGAGCCCAACCAGGGGGTCACACACACCCGCTACCGAGTTAACCCCCTCACAACACACATATACATACACACACACACACATACACACACTATATACTATATATAACTCCGTATGGCATGACTGAATAGTGGAAGAACATGCATTCCCACCTAGAAGTAGTGTTCTGACCAAGGTAACGACTTACTAACGATATAATGGACAAACCTCTTCTAACTTGGATCCCAGCTTGGAGATATGCCACAGAAGTGCACCCATACACATTACACCCCACAAAATATTTTTTTTTTTTTTGATATTCTTTGGAAAACCATGCAAAATCTAAAATCCCTGATTCTATAGACACCAAGGATCTAACACTAACCTCTCTATCCCTGTAAAGAAAAAAAAAAAAAAAAAAAAAAAAGAGTATACATACCTCTTTGGAAGCCAATCTGCCCCGCTCCGACCGGATGCCACGCTGAGCTGTCAGCCGCGGCTTCTCTGTGTAGGCGGGTGCAGAGGAGATGGGAGACAACGGAAGCCCCATTATAAAAAAAACTATGGGTGATGTCGCCTCCCATTCATTTCACAGCCACCGTCGGCCGTGTCCTCTGCAGAGCTTTCGGCGCTGGAGATCAGCTTCCAAAAGGTATGTGTACTCATCTTTTCTTTACAGGGATAGAGAGGATAGTGTTAGATCGTGGGTGTCTATAGATGGAGGAATTTTAATTTTTTGCATGGATGTCCACTTTAAATAGGAGGTTTAAAAATAAAATATAAACTCTTACATAAAAGTACATTTTTATTAAAGCAGATCTATGGTCAATATTTAGGCCTCGTGCACACAGGACGTTTTGCAAACTCTCCTAGAAGCCTTTCCTCCTGGTAGCAGCGTTTTTACAGAAAAAAAAGCCTGACGCTTGTAAAAAAAGTGTCTATAGCTTTTACACACATCTACAGGCATCGTGTGCCTGGGCTTTAATTCATTTCACTGGCCAGAATAATAATTTATTCTGGCTATCGATATGCATAAACATTGAAGTGCTAAACGCACCTAGCATCTAGGCATGTTTAGACACGTTAAGCAGCATCAAGCTTTTTTTCTGTCCAAACTCTGCTGCTCCTAAACGCAGTGGGGGGTTTTCCTGTTTCTAAAAGCCCCTGCCACTAAATGCTGCTAAAAGGCTATATGTGCATAAACACATAAGCTAACATAGAGGGGAGTTTAGAAGCAGGACAAAAAAAAAAAAACGCCAGACGCCCCTAAAAGCAACTGCAAAAACGACAAGTGTGCATGGAGGCCTACATCTGATACTGAAGGCAATTAAGAAAAAGAAAAAAAAAAAAAAAAAAAGGGAGGTTATACATACCGCGTTTCCCCGAAAATAAGACCTACCCCGATTTTCAAGGAGGGCTGCAATATAAGCCCTCCCCCGAAAATAAGCACTAGTTTAGGCTGGTTGTGGGCTGCTGGAGTCCTCCCCTCCCCCCAGCTGTCAGTGGGGGAATTCAGCCCCCCCCCCCTCTGGAAGGCTCAGAGCAGGTAGAAGAACTCAGGCAGGTCACGGAAGTGCCATCAGCGTTCAGATGATCCCCGCTGCTTTCCTCTTTTGTCAGCTGTCATCGGGGGATCTTGGGCCCCCTCCCTCTGCAATGCTTGTGCCATGGAAGAACAATCTGGCGGGTCACGGAAGCGCCGAGCAGCGCTGTGGGAAGGTACCGTATATACTCGAGTAAAGGCCGACCCGAATATAAGCAGAGGCCCTAATTTTACCACAAAAAATTGGGAAAACGTATTGACTCGAGTATAAGCCTAGGGTGTCCATGCCTCACTGTGCCCATGCCTAGACTTTTAACATGGGAGTATATGGAAGGGGTGCCTGGCTTTGAAAAATCGGTGTTCCCTGGACGTAGGTCCTCCAGACAGCAAACTTGTAGAGGAAGAGTGTGCCAAGTTTCGGGTCCAGGGGACCTACGGCCGGCCGGTACCGGGTCCCCAAAGTTACCAGAGAAATTACCATTTAACATGGGAGTCTATGGAAGGGGTGCCCGGCTTTGAAAAATCGGTGCTCCCCGGCCGTAGGTCCCCCTGACAACAAACTTTGCACACTTGTAAAAGAAGAGTGGGGCTATATGTGTGCCAAGATTGGGGTCCAGTTCGGCCGGTACCGGGTCCCCAAAGTCCGGAAGATCAGGCGCAAAAAGGTGACGCGAGTATAAGCCGAGAGGGGCATTTTCAGCACAAAAAAAAAAAAATGTGCTGAAAAACTCGGCTTATACTCGAGTATATGACATACCCTTTGCATTATATTCTGCTGTGGTGTTAAGGATTATGGCAGTTTGCAAGCACTTTTATGCTGTGCACACTGGGGGTTAAATTGCAAGACCTACCCCGAAAATAAGCCCTAGTGTGTTTTTGGTGGCAAAAAGTAGGATTTTTATAACAGCTTACCTGTAAAATCCTTTTCTTGGAGTACACCACGGGACACAGAGCTAGTCATTACATAATGGGTTAAGGGTCACCAGCGGTGATTGGACACTGGCACAACCAATGGAAGACAGTTCCCCTCCATATAACCCCTCCCATCAGGGAAGTACCTCAGTTTTGTAGCAAAGCAGTAAGGTTCCCATAAGAAGGGGGGGACCTCTGTGTCCCGTGGTGTACTCCAAGAAAAGGATTTTACAGGTAAGCTGTTATAAAAATCCTACTTTCTTTATCGTACACCACGGGACACAGAGCTAGTCATTACATAATGGGACGTCCCAGAGCAATGCTCATATGAAGGGGGGGAGACACAGATCAAACAGGCCGCTTGCGGACCAGAAGCCCTATACTGCTGCCTGCAGCACACTTCGCCCGAAGGCGGAATCCTCATGTCCTTTCACATCTATTTGATAGAATTTGGAAAATGTATGGACTGAAGACCAAGTTGCAGCTTTACAGATCTGAGCCATCGAAGCCTGGTGGTGCACTGCCCATGAAGCACTTATCGCCCTGGTAGAGTGCGCTTTAACAGGAAAAGGAGGAGTCCTGTTCTTTAAACCATAAGCTTGAACAATTACTTGTCTAATCCACCTGGAAATGGTGGATTTTGATACCGCTTGGCCCTTCTTGGGACCATCTGGTAAAATAAACAAAACATCTGTTTTACGTATCTGAGCGGTTGCTTGCAGATACACCCTTACCGCTCTCACTAGATCTAGAGAGTGTAATCATTTTTCCCCCGCCGTCCGCGGGTTTGGAAAAAAGGAAGGCAGAACAATGTCTTGATTCAAGTGAAAAGCCGACACCACCTTAGGCAGAAAAGCCGGATGGGGTCGTAGTACGATTTTGTCCTTGTGACAAATTAGATAAGGCTCTTTACAAGAAAGAGCTGCTAGCTCTGATACTCTCCTAGCAGAAGCTATAGCAATCAGAAAGGCCAATTTCCTACTTAATATAATTAAAGGAATATGGCGAATAGGTTCAAAAGGTTGCTTTTGCAACACTGACAATACCAAATTCAAATCCCATGGACACAAGGGAGACCTAACTGGAGGATTTATCCTCAGTACCCCCTGAATGAATGTCCGAACTAGGGAGTGAGATGCCAATGGTCTCTGAAAGAAGACCGATAGCACCATCAAAGGGCAAATATCGGCTCTAAGGGCTAATTTCATATCCACTCCTAACTGGCAAAAAGCAAGAATCCTGCTTATTTCATATTTCAGAGGATTCCAACTTCTGGATTCACACCAGGAAACGTATGCTTTCCAGACTCTATGATAGATGAGTCTGGAGGCTGGCTTTCTAGCATTAATGAGCGTAGAAAGAGCCGGACCAGAGACCCCTCTCTTTTTCAAAATGTGGGTCTCAGCAGCCAGGCCGTCAAATTTAGCCTTTGTAAGGAAGGGTGGAATACTGGACCCTGTGACAGCAGGTCGTGTCGAAGTGGAAGCTTCCAGGGCCTTCCTATCGCCATCTTTACGATCTCGGCGTACCAAGGCCTCCTGGGCCAGTTTGGGGCTACTAGGATTACTGGTATTCCCTCCTCCTTGATCCTGCGAAGCAGTCTTTGTAGAAGAGGGATCGGAGGGAATGCATAGATCCAGTGAGAACTGATTCCATGGAGTTATTAGAGCATCTGTCCCGTAGGCTAGAGGATCTCTTGTTCTGGACACAAAGTTGTCCAATTTCTTGTTGAACCTGGAAGCTAGCAGGTCTACATCTGGGTTTCCCCATCTCAGACATATGGCCTGAAAGATCTCGGGGTGAAGAGACCACTCTCCTGGTAGCAGCTGCTGACGACTCAGGTAGTCTGCTTGCCAGTTTTCTATCCCTGGAATGAAGATTGCAGAGATGCAAGGTACATGCTCTTCTGCCCATGCCAAGATCCGGTTCACCTCTCTTTGGGCTGCCCGACTGCGGGTACCTCCTTGGTGATTGATGTAAGCTACTGCAGTAGCATTGTCGGATTGAACCCGAACTGGGAGGAAGCACTTTCCCTTCCGTAAATTCTTGGCTTCTTGTGAGGACAGGCGCATGGGTATATCCAGAGCTTGGCTCTTCCTGTTCCAGGAGGCTAAAATATTGCCTTGAAGTAGTCTCGAATGAAACTGGGCGTAAGGGACCGCCTCGAAGGAGGCTACCATCTTTCCCAATAGTCTCATGCAAAGGCGAATAGACGGCCTTTTGTTTGCTTTGACCTTGTGGATCAGGTCTTTCAGAGACTGTATCTTTGGCTCTGGCAGGTATACCCTGTTTTGGGCTGTATCTATGATCATGCCCAGGTACACTAACCTTTTTTGGGCCTGGAGAGAGGATTGTTGTAAGTTTATAATCCATCCTAAATGCTCCAGGTATCCTACTGTAGTGCCTACAGCGTGATCCAATCCCTCCTTTGACTGATCTATTAATAGTAGATCGTCTAGATAGGCTGTTACCGCAATGCCCCGTGTTCTCAGGTTTGCTAACAGAGGAGCTAGCACCTTTGTGAATACTCTGGGCGCGGTGGCTACACCAAATGGCAGGGCCACAAATTGAAAATGGCGATCTTCTACCGTAAACCTTAGGAATCTTTGGTGAGCGGGGAGGATTGGTACGTGTAGATATGCGTCCTTGATATCTATGGACGCCATGAATTCTCCGCCTTTTAAAGTAGCAACCACGGATCGAATCGTTTCCATTCGAAAATGGCGAACGTTCAGAAACCGGTTTAGAGATTTTAGATCCAGGATGGGTCTGACTTCTCCGTTCGGTTTTGGAATCACAAAGAGGTTTGAGTAAAAACCTGAACCTCGCTCCTTTTGGGGTACCTCTGTAACCACACCTTGAGCTATTAAGTGATTCAAACCTTTGAAGAAGGATCCTCTTTTTTGTGGATCCTTGGAGAGTCTTGAACTTCGGAATTGAGAAGATGGGATCTCTCGAAATTCCAGTTTGTACCCTGAGGATTTTGTGGATACCACCCATTTGTCCTGGGTTTCTGTCCGCCAAGTCGCTGAGAACTGACAAAGCCTTCCCCCCACTCTGCCGAGCGGGGGCGCCCCTTCAATGAGAGGTTTTGGGGGCTTGCTTATTAGCTCTTGACCCCCACGGCTTCTTGTTCTTCTGAGCCTGTTCTTTGGCTTTTGTGGGCGGCTGAAAAGGCCGTCGCCACTGGCTGGAGTCTGATTTCCCGGGAGCTGGGGAGAGAGTGCGTTTAAAACAAGGTCTCTTGTTTTTCTTTCTCTCAGGTAAAAGTGTCGTTTTACCACTTGATATCTTTTGGATATATCTTTCTAAATCTTCCCCAAAAAGGCGTTCGCCATGGAATGGGAAACTTGCCAACAACTTTTTGCATGGGGCTTCCGCTGACCAATGCTTAAGCCAAAGTACTCTGCGCATCTGTATCAGCTGGAGTGTAAGGCGTGATGCCTGTATGATAGAATCTCTCATGGCATCCACTGTGAAGCATAAGGCTTTAGGCAAATTATCCCAATTTTTAGCCTGCTCTGAAGGCAGCTCCTTCAGCCCCTGCTTTACCTGTTGGCTGATGACCTGACACATACCGACTGCTGCTACTGCAGGTTGGATAATTGAGCCGGCCAAAAGGAAGGAGGATTTCAGTAGGGATTCCAACTTCTTCTCAGAAGGATCTTTAAACACTTGTACATTATCCACTGGACATGTCAGGTTTTTATTTACACAAGAAATAGCCGCATCTACCGCAGGCAGGCTCCATTTCTTTAAAAAAATGTCCTCCATAGGATAAAGAATGTTAAACTTTTTTGGAGGTAAAAAACGCTTATCTGGATGTTGCCAGTCTGCGTACATTAGATCCTCTAGTAACGGATGAACCGGGAAGGAGCATGCACCTTGCAGGGATCTTAATGATCCTAGGGAGGAGACAGGTGATTCTGTTACCTCCAAAGAGGGTAACTTAAATGCAGATCGCACGGCTCCTGCATAGCATTGTACCTGGGACTTTAAAATCTGGGATACCGAAAAAGGCTCATCCGATATCCCTGATCCGTCTGACTCCTCATCCTCTGCTGATGTAGTCTCCTCCTCATCCTCCTCCTCCTCAGGTACTTCTGAAGGGAGGTCCAATACTGGAGGAGATCTGCTTCGCTTATTGTCCTTTTTAGAGGATTTAGCGATTAAGGTAGCAATTTTCTCCTCCAGATTATTCAGGGCAGCTGATAAAGTGTCCTCAGTGACATATGCAGGCCCAGGCTTCACTAGGGAAGCCGCCATACCTGACAGAGGTAATGGCTCATCCTGTACAGGTGCATTTGGCAACACAGGAGAGGAAGGTACCGAGTCAGCACAGCTAGAGCCTCCTGTCTCAGGCGGCGGTGCTCTTTTATCTCTTTTTGTCCGCATTACTTCCCCTGGAAGACTTACCGTTTAGACAAAATACAAGGTACCTAAATGCATATACTACCGTGTTTAGTTTAGCAAATACATTAAGTATGCAACTTTTAACACAAAACTATGCATAACATGGATGTCTTCTAGGAAGTACCCAGTCCAACCACATGGAGTCTTACGTCCCTGTATAGCTGCTGTGTTTCTCTGCCAGGAACAAGAGAACTAAGGAGCTTGCTTGCTGCTGCAGTGCTTCTCACACTGAGAGTCTTTTAAATTTGGCGCCGTTTCTGTGCCTGCGCGCGCCACGTGCCCGCGCACGCCTTCGGCCCCCCCCCTCTCCTCCGATAAAGCGCGCTCCCGCGCGTGCGGCCTTTAGCGCTATGGTGGTGGCCATAGTGAGAGAGGACTCTCATCAGCCCCTTTCCCACTTACCTGCATCTGCAGGTGTCTGGTCGGCCACCGAAAGGAGGAGCGGGGTGCCCAAGCAAGCTCAGCAGCGGAGGTGACGAGCAGTGTACTTCGCCGAAGCCGACACTGAACAGAGTGAGGTGAGTATATTCAGCTCTTTACCCCCCCCCAGTGGTGGAAAAAAAGAAGACATCCACTTCTTGAAAAAAGGTCCCAACCTAGTTATGGACCTTCTAATCTTACCTTATCCATGCCGCAGGTTTTTTCTGCTGAAAACTTTCAGACAGATACCAAACTTCACCCTTCACGGTGGGCTATGTGTGCCAACCTTCAGGGATATGGGTTCCTATTTAAAGGATACCTCTCCCCTGGGCCTTGTACAAGACTCTTACCAGGACTTTATCGCAAAATAGCGAAAGTGCTGGATCTTAGAGCCCAGTCCTCCGAAGAGAGACATTACAGGCGACGCCTCATGGATGAGGCCCGGATCCCATCCAGATTCGGCTCAACTTGTAGGCGTCTTGGATGGATCCGAAAGCATAGCTCTTTTACCCCCAGAGGGTCTCTTTGGTAGAGCTTTCCTTTAGCACCTCCTAACGCGTCCAACACCTTTCGAAACTGGCGAAAAAACTGAGGTACTTCCCTGATGGGAGGGGTTATATGGAGGGGAACTGTCTTCCATTGGTTGTGCCAGTGTCCAATCACCGCTGGTGACCCTTAACCCATTATGTAATGACTAGCTCTGTGTCCCGTGGTGTACGATAAAGAAATTAATATAAGACCCGGGCTTATTTTCGGGGAAACACGGTAGCTGCTCTGTGCAATGATATTACACAGAAAAGTCACTTTCTTCTTCTTCTAAAAAGGGGCTCACACTACTGTAATGCTTGAGTGAAATAATCTTTCAGGGTTTCTGATTTTGTATGAAAAATATAAAATAAAAATAAAATATGACATGGTTTACGCATTGAAATAAGAATCAGAGTACATTTATCAAGCTGCATTTTCATTAACACCAGCTAAATCTCAGTACAGCCTCTGTTTACCCCCAAATGTCCTCATGTGCTGTGGCTTAGACCTGGGTTTTCATCTCATCCACACTACAGGAACTGAAATAGCAGATGTAACAGTTAATCGGATTCTCCAGCTATGAAGATAAATGACAGCCCTGCAGATCTGTCCATATGTCTGTAGCACAGGATTACAGCTCAACTGTGTTCTCGAGTCTCTAAGTTATGTGGAAAATAAAGACTACACTGAAATGTGGAGAGATCACTTTGGTTAAAAGAGACTTTTATGCTGTGATTCTTTACAGTTTTTTTGTTATAAATAAACAATATATCACAAAAACGTGACACATACTGTGCATGGAAACCGCAAACGTGAGTAATAAAATGTAAGCTTTCACTGACTTCAAGATCCTCTCCACCCGACATACTGAGCTCTTTGCTACGTCTGAATGCAGAATCAATTAGCATGGAATATTTTTTAGCTACATTATAGTAAAAAAATAATTTTGGTTCCCACTGTATATCATCAGCCAACATTAAGATGAGCAGCTTAATATTTCCTTACTGTGTGTGTTAAATAAAACTTTGTAAGTATGTATAGTTTTGTTACAGGCAGTTTTATAGCGCCATCAATTTACGCAAAGTTTTCATATATACAGTATATTGTACATGCACATCAGTTCCCCAACTCACATTCATACATACCACATACTAGGGCCAATTTAGACAGGAGCCAATTAACCTCCTAGCATGTCTTTGGAGTATGGGAAGAAACGTATGCAGGCACAGGGAGAACATGCAAATTCTAGGCAGGTGATGCCGTAGTTGGGATTCAAACCAATGACCCTAGTGCTGATAGGCAGACCATTTAGCCACTGTGTAGTTTAGAATTATGTAGCACCCTGTTACTTTTGAACAGGCGCTATGTGTAAATTTAGGGGTATCCGAGCCTTAAATAGCTCAAAGTGATTATGTAAAGTTGAATTCTGCTTCTGTTCCAATTTGGCTGTGTTGTGCGCATTTCTCACTGCTGCCAGTGGGTGTCACTGTTACCACAGGCCAGTGTGGGAAGTTCAGCAGGCCAGGTGCATTGACTGTTTTTTCCCAGAAGCAGCCCAGTGGGAGTGTTCTTACTGCTGTGCATTCTGGAAGAGGCTATTTAAGGGACAGACGCCATGTTTTTCGGTCTTCTTGTTCCCTGGGTCTCTTCTTCTACCCATAGAATCTCTCTGTCCGAAGTCCCTGACTGTTAAATGAAAGTGGATCCTTTCCCTTAACAGTCAGGGACATCAGACAGAGATATTCTATGGGGCATAGTGGGTTCTGATGGTATGTGTCAGTGCAGACTATGGTCTGCCACTCCCTGTCCATGACCCTTTATTTTTGGGGGGGCATCACTGTGGATGTGTGTGTGTGTGTGTGGGGGGGGGGAGTAGCTAGGACCCAATGACAGACAGATATGTTGGGCGGAGTATACTCCATTGGATGTGGCAGGCTCTGGGGGGCGTCCACCTAGACATGTGATCGCAATTACTTATTGAAGGTCCTGGGGAAGTCCTGATATCTTTGCTGTGGCTCTGAGGAAGAGGGTTCGCCCTCACAACACGTAAGCCGTGTTTGATGCCGTCTGGTTCCTCCGAGTATTTGGTCCAGGTTGCAGGCATATAGGGATACATACTACTATTGCCGGTGGATTGACAAAGCCATATTTTAAAGCTCTTTTTGAGTAACATTTTTATTGTTTTATGAATAAACGTTGTCATTGGTAATGCACAAGGTCGGTGCGCCCTCCTTTTCTTTTTATAGGTATCATGTTCCATACAGAGAAGGGCAGACATGGCCCTAGATGAGGGTGGAGCTGGCACGCATCATTAGGGGGTCAGCTTTCTGACCCAAAATAGATAGCAGGGCTCTTGATGTCAGAAAGAAGATCGAGGCATGGGACCTAACTTGGGGACCTTTGGACAATGCTGAATTCACTGGGCGGGTGGCTATGTTTATGTGGCTATGAACAGTGACAGGAGTTAAGAGGGTTAAAAAAACAAAAAAAACAAACACACTCGGAGAAACAACTTCCTTTTCAACTTGAAAATAACACTAACTATTCAGCATTTTTATATATCATTTCATGAAAGGCATATAATGCTTTCATTTAGTTTTTTTATTATGGGTAACAAATGCTAAATTTTTTGGGGAAAAACAAAAAACAAAACAAAAAAGGAAAATGCAGACCCTACCGCAGGTAAATCTCGTATAAAACAATACACAGTATATTGTAAAAAATTTCTTTCAGTTTTTAATTATTTACATTTTTTCTTAATAATTAAAAAAAAATAAAAAAATACTGAACAGTCACAATTAAAGCATCTACCCATTTCCCAGGATTTTTGCCATAATGTGCCAGTATGCACAGCCAGTTTGTACATTATTGCAGACTAGCTTGCCTGCCAAAGCATCCTTCCGCAGTGATGCAATGGCAGTGATGTCCCTCATCACTCCATCTCTACCACCAAGATCTTTGCCTGGCCTTTCAGGACTGGCACCCATGGGCCTCTTGCACACTGCAGCTTGAAAAAGCTCAGGACAACATTTTGTTACCGATCTAAAATGCAGCTTATTGTTTACAATGTGTACACACAGGCGCATAAACAGACGTTGCATATTAAATGTAAAAACAAAAAAAATATTATAATATATGCGCAAATACACACATATGAGCATAACTGGTAACCCCTTGGCCCTGCCCCCTACCGCCCCTTTAAGGGTTTTAAAATGCCAGAAGGCAGGGCGAGGCTTTTGGCCATGTGACCACCGCGATTGGCTGTCATGACAGTCACATGATGGGAAAACTCATGATCGCAAGCAGCGATCAGGAGGTTTCCGTTAGCAGCCGGTCACTGTTCCGGGAGCACGCACTGCACAGCTCTATTGGTGCTATTGCACGCAAATATGCAGCCGCTTGGCGTCAACAGGTTAATGAATTTTCCCTAGGAATGTATCGTGTGCAACTGCGCAAATACGAGCATAAATATAAGCGAATACGTGCAAAAAAAACCCCAGAAATGATGTCCAAAAAAGCAGGATGCTCAAACATCAGTATCGTGTGCAAGAGGCCATATTGTGTGTGCATGGGAGTCATCCCAGCGTTCAAGGAATGCAGCATGCACATTGCGACATATTGAAAATCCCTTTCCTGACCTGCTGGGCTATACGCGCGGATAAGGGTCCGGTATGGAATTTGGTGGGAGGACCTTACGCCATTAAAAAAATACAAATAAATATACTAGGTTGGCTTTTTTTTTTTTTTCAAGAAATTGTACCTATATCATGCAGGTGCGTGCGACTCTCATGCAACTTTTGAGGGTTTACATTGAGGTCTATGGACCTCAAGTCGCATGAAATTCAGGAGCAGTAATTTAGTGCAGGAACTACTTTGAAGTTGCACAGATATGAATGGTTATCATTGGGAAACATGGGGTGTGACTTGTCATGCGACTTTGGGGTCCAAAGGGGCATGACAAGTCGCACAAGTGTGAATGGACTCTAAAGCTGAACTCCGGCCCTACCTTTAGTCTCTTCTCCTGTTTTCTGTATATCAATGAATAAACTTTTCAAGGCAAGTAGAACTCTTTTCTGAGAAACCTCTTTAAAAAGACTGTGTCCTCCTTGCCAACTATTAACCAACAAAAAACAAAATTTAACACATTTTTGGCCTCGATGGGTGCCTCCATGCCTTGCACTGCATTTGCTGCTGGACACCACCACCTTATCGCTGATGTCTGCTACCCAAGCAGCCACCGACCCGTCTCTCACATGACACATGTGCAATGCAATCCATGCTGATTGCATGTTCAAGACCGACAGCAGAAGAGTGTACTAGGAGCAGAGAAAGAGACTGTACACCCTATTGGTTGGTGAATATGTTTGTTACTCTTCTTCTACCATTTAGAGGCGGTGACAGGGTCTCTTTAAAGAATATATAGTCGTTTTGATGCTTACATATATACATACAGTACACATGCATACTCACTTAGAAATCAGATTGATGGAGATTATCTTATTACTGTGCACCAATCTTGCTTCTAGGTATAGTTTACAATTACACAGGACGAGGTCTTTTTGCACACTGACCTATGAGAAGGTCGGTGCTCCCTGTGACACCCATGTGTGCAGCATTGTGCTGCCATCTGTTGGTGTGCTACAAAAAACTTTTGATGTGAATAGGAACCACAACACTTTCTCATTACATATTCAGGCTCTGCTTCCTACTTTGCAGTTCTACAACGTAGCTGTACTCTCAGCCGACTACCTTACAGTAAATACAGCAATAAAAAATAAAGTATGTGCTCGCTAAAAGATGACTAAATATTCCCTTTAACTATATGTACACTGGTAATTTAGGGAGAATTTTGTATTTTTCTACTTACCGTAAATACTCTAGTATAAGCCGAAACGAACATAAGCCGAGGCACCTAATTTTACCACAAAAAACTGGGAAAACGTATTGACTAGAATATAAGCCTAGGGTGTCCATCTGCATGCCTCACTGTGCCTCACTTTGCCCATGTGCATGCCTCACTGTGCCCATGCCTCACTGTGCCCATGCCTAGACTGACGTTTAACATGGGAGTCTATGGAAGGAGTGCCTGGCTTTGAAAAATCAGTGCTCCCCGGCCGTAGGTCCCCCAGACAAAAAACTTTGCACACTTATAGAGGAGACATGGGGCTACATGTGCCTGGTCCCCGAATTCTGGGAGATCAGGCAGAAAAGGTGACTCGAGTAAAAGTCGAGGGGGGCATTTCAGCACACAAAAAAATGTGGTGAAAAACTCGGCTTATACTCGAGTATATACGGTATACATTTCTTTTTAGATTACAAAGGTTATTTAGCCTTTTTGTTGCATATACCATCAGCAATTTTGCCAGTGCTTCACAAAACAAAAGGTTCTAATACTCTGGGTCGTCCATAATCCTATCAGATCTGACCTGGTTCTTCTCATCTTGGATTATCTCCAGCACCGCTGCCAGTTGCTCCTCCTCTAGGCACTTCTGACAAGTCACCAGAAACACATTTGTGTCTTCTTCTTTCAGATCATCTTCTGAAAGGTTTTGCTAAAAGAAAAGAAAAAAAAAAAAAAAGAAGGGGAAAGAACATTATTTATACATTACATGGGAAATACTTTTTCTTGCAACCAATACACAATATGGTGCTTCAATATTAGTTTCTGCTTGAGTGAACTTGCAGTCTAGAGCTCCATAGTTCACATTGTGTTTAATAATAAGCAGAGATATTCCACTTTGGCCACTTGGTGGACCCTATAAGCAAGATGCTCTCATTCGCTTCACTCCAAAAAAAAAAAAAATTGATCTGCCTCGCCGGGTGTTTTATGGGTATTTGCAAATACGACACTATGCACAATCTTTCGCCCCGAATCTCCAATTTTCGGCGCCAACCCCCTTTGAGAGACTAGTATTGGAGGGATTCGCACACCGAGCTCCGATTTCGGACATATATCGGCTGCTCAACTCTTACTCCATCCCTACCCAGGGTAAGTATGCATATATGCTTTGCTGGGAAAAGGTACTAGGAGAGGAGATCCCAGAGGTGACATGGCAGACGATCTGGTCTCAGGCAGCCAAAAGCTCTTTTTGCAAGCTCTACAAGGAGAAAGCTTATAAAATTCTCTACTTTTGGTACCTGACACCAGATGTCCTCCATGCTATCTATCCCTCCAGCTCGGATAGTGTTGGAGCTGTCAGGAAGCCAATGGGACCCTATACCACATCTACTGGACCTGCCCCAAGATAGTGCCTTTTTGGACAGAAACGCAGCTTTTTGTTGTCCCGTCTTTTGGGAGTACCGTTCCCACGAGATGGCCGTTTCTTCAGTGTGCATTCACCTATGACGTCGGCAGCAGGGCATATAGTGAATATCTCCTAAACAGTGCAAGTTTAGGAGATATTTATAGTACCTACAAGTAAGCTTTATTATAGACTTACCTGTAGGTACAAGTGGTGTAACCGAGTTTACAACCACTTTAACAGTGACATTACTATACAAATTCAGAAATTTCTAAATTATGGACAGTTTACCTTAATTTTTAATGCTATGTTCTGTATCTCTGTAATTTTCAGAGTCATCTTGTATGTCTAAAAGGTTTGTTGGGCAAGGTATGTCTTTCTGCTGATGACACAAAAAAAATAGGATTTTTTGTGCTCACCGTAAAATCCTTTTCTCTGTCATCCATGGAAGGACACAGCTCCTTAATTCTTGACCATTGGGTTATGTTCCTGTTCTATAGGAGAGGACTAGGCAGAACATGTTCGATATTTAAATACGTGTTACTTTAACAGAGTTGAACAGCCCCGTCCCAGGGGGCGGTCCCTCCGGACATAACCCTCCACCCTGCAGTCAGCAGCTCAGTTCGTAAAAAAAAGCAGTACAAACCAAAAAAGGAGGGGTGGGTGCTGTGTCCATCTATGGACGACAGAGAAAAGGATTTTACGGTGAGTACAAAAAAATCCTATTATTTTCTCTTTTCGTCCATGGACGGACACAGCTCCTTAATTCTTGACAGTTGGGACGTCCCAAAGCAGTGTAAAAAAAATAAAAAATAAAATTAAAAAAAATAAATCAGCAATCAAAAAACAATTTCACCCCAAACAAGCAGAACTCCTCAACGGAGGAGTTGCAACCTCAAACAACCGCCTGCAAAACATTGCGGCTAAAGCTAGCATCCGAAGATGCACTCACATCAACCTTGTAAAATTTAGAGAAAGTGTGAACGGACGACCAGGTCGCCGCCTTACACACTTGTGAGACAGGCGCTTGATGTCGGAAAACCCAAGAGGCACCGTTGGCCCTGGTCAAATGCGCCGTGACAGGAAAGGGAGGCGCCCGCCCCTTAAGAGCATAGGCCTGAATGACGGTCTGCCTGATCCATCGAGAAATGGTGGCCGACGAACCCGCCAGGCCCTTCCGCGGACCAGATGCCAACACAAACAGTGAGTCAGACCTCCGTAACGGAGCCGTAGCAGACAGGTACACCCGCAAGGCACGTACCACGTGTAAAGAATGTAGCGCAACCTCCTTGGAATGCGATGGCCAAGAACACAAAGATGGAAGTACAATGTCCTCATTCAGGTGAAAGGCTGAAACCACCTTCGGAAGGAAGGCTGCGGGCGTAGCACGGCTTTGTCCTTATGGAGGACCAAATATGAGGACTTGCAAGACAAGGCCGCCAATTCAGAGACCCTCCTGACGGATGTGATGGCTACCAGGAAGGCCACCTTCAAGTCAAGAGGAATTTCCCTGATGTTCTCAAAAGGAGGTTTCTGAAGTGCCGAGAGCACCAGATTCAAATCCCATGGAGGTACTGGAGGTCGCACCGGAGGAGCCACATGTCGGACCCCTTGCACAAACGTACTTACCAGTGAATGAGCCGCCAGAGGTCACTGAAAGAAAACAGCCAAGGTTGAAATCTGCCCCTTAATGGTGCTTAAGGCAAGTTTCTGATCTACTCCGCGCTGTAAAAACAGCAGGATCCTGGAAACCGAATAAGCCCATGGACGCCATTCCATCTCCTCACAGATAGAGATGTAGGCTCTCCACCTGCGATGATAGATCTTCCTAGAAGAAGATTTCCGTGCCCTCAACATGGTTGAAATGACCGAATCCGACAGGCCTCGGTCCCTTAGTACCTGGCTTTCAATAGCCATGCCGTTAAAGCCAGCGACTGTAAAGCAGGATGAAGAATGGGACCTTGCGAGAGAATGTCCTCCCACAGTGGCAGTCGCCAGGGTACATCCACCACCAGCCGCACGAGGTCGGCATACCAGGGACACCTGGGCCAATCTGGGGCGATTAGAATCACCGGAATGCCCTCGGTCTCTACTCTGCGGAGTAGACGAGGAAGCAATTTCAGTGGGGGGAAAGGCATAAACTAGCCGATACTGACCCCACGGGGCAACCAAACGCATCTGACGCGTCTGCCCAGGGATCTCTGGACCTGGCCACGACCTTGACACTTTGCAATTGAGTCGAGAGGCCAGGAGATCCACGTCTGGCGTGCCCCATCTCCGGGAAAGGAGTTGAAAAATCTCCGGATGTAAACGACCATTCCCCGTGGTCTAGCATCTGGCGACTCAGATAGTCCACCTGTCAGTTTTCCACGCCCGGAATGTAAACTGCCTATAGGGCTGGCACGCTCCTTTCCGCACACCGTAGGATGTGAGCGACCTGCAGCCAAGCTTCTTGTTACTCCTTGATGGTTGACGTATGCCACATCCGTGGCATTGTCTGACTGGATCCTGGACGCCCTCTTAGTCTCTGAGTCTCTTAGTCTCTGAGACCACTTTGGGAGGTACAGCCTGATCACCCGGAGTTCCAGAACATTGATCGGCAGTTGGGATTCGGTCGGAGTCCAGCGGCCCGGGGCCGCCTGAACCCCCCAGACTCCCCTCCAAGCGGTCTAGCTGGCGTTCGTCGTGATCACAGTCCAATGAAAGGGGAGGAACGACCTCCCGGACCGAAGAGCCGGGGATCTCAGCCACCAACTCAGAGAGGACCTGACAAGATGACTTATCTGAATCTGACGATCCAGAGACGAGGGAGATTTGTTCCATTTGGAGAGAATCTCCTTCTGCAAGACCCGAGTGTGGAATTGGGCATATGGTACTGCTTCGAAAGAGGCTACCATGAGGCCCAGGACTCGTATGCAAAAACGGAGAGACGACCACTTGCAAGATGTCAACAACCTCACCGCAGTCTGGAGTGTCTGCAACTTCTCCAAGGGAAGAAAGACTCTGGCCTCCGAGGAGTCCAGGATCAATCCCAGGTACTCTAGGCGCTGGGTCGGTACTAACACTGACTTCTAGAGGTTCAGTATCCAACCAAACTCCTGGAGGGTCTGACTGGCTATAGAAACGTCCTCCTTTAATTCTGAGCTTGAAGCAGCTCTTAGAAGAAGGTCGTCCAAGTAGCCTACGATAGCAATGTCGCGCTGTCTCAGCAAAGCTAGAATCGGGGCGAGCACCTTGGTGAAAACTCTTGGTGCTGATGCTAGGCCAAAGGGAAGAGCCACAAATTGATATTGGTCTTCGCCGATCGCAAAGAGCAGGAACCTCTGATGCCTGACACAGATGGGGACATGCAAGTATGCGTCCTTGATATCCAAGGACGCCAGGAAGTCCTCCGGATGGAGCGCAGCAACCACCGAACTAATCGATTCCACCTGGAACTTTTGAATCTTTACAAAAAGCATTGAGGGCCTTGAGGTCCAAGATTGGATGGACTCCGTCCTTTTTCGGGACCACAAACAGATTCGAGTAGAAACCCTGAACCCTGTCCTGTGGTGGTACAGGTATGATCACCCTGCACCTCAACAAATCGTGCAGTGCCCCCTGGAGGGCAGCCCGACGAGCCGGAAGGAGAGGCAGATGTGAGGGAAAACATCTGTTTGGTGGACAAGAAAGGAACTCTATCTTGTACCCCGAGGTGACCACCTCGCAGACCCACTGGTCAGAGAGCAGGGAGGTCCACCGAGCTGCAAACCCGCAAAGCCGTCCCCCCACCCTGGAGTGGGGCGGGGGCAACACTTCATGCGGTAGCAGGCTTGTTTGCTGGCTTGTTGGGCTTGCGCACCCAGGGACGCTTCTTTCCCCCAGCTGGACCTTTGTCCGCTTGGGCGGGTCTGCCGGCAGGTCCTGACTGACGAAAATACCGCTTCTGTGTGGGAAAGGAGGGCCCCGGCTTACGGCACGCCGGCTCCTTCCCTTTAGTGGACTGAGGGAGAAGTGTGCTCTTACCTCCAGTGACATCCTTAATGATGTCGTCCAGTGAGGCACCAAAAAGCCTCCCACCTTTGAAAGGCAAATCCGCCAGAGTTTTCTTAGAAGCTTGGTCAGTGGAACAGCATTTCAGCCATATTAGGCGGCGCAATACCACCGCAGATGCAGAGGCCCTGGAGATCAAACGAGCTGCATCACAGACATACACAAGTCCCTTTACCAACTGCTCCTCCACAGTCTGGTGCAATATTTTAGCCCACTCAGTGAGTGTCTGGGACACCAGGGTAGCAGCCAATATAGGCCGCAATGCTGACCCCAGCATGGTGAACATGGAGCGGCTCACTGCTTCGGACCTCCTATCAGTAGGGTCCTTAAAGGCAGGGGTCCCCTCTACCGGGATAGTGGTTACTTTATTTAACCGAGAGACCGGGGGATCAACGACCGGATGAGAAGCCCACTTTTTCAAAAGGCTTTCCTCAAATGGGTAACGGACCGTCATGCACTGAGGGACCGCAAAAGGACCTCTGCGGCCATTCCCATTCCTTATCTATGAACTTGTCAAAGAAATCAACATAAAGGAAAAACCTTAACAGAGCGGGTCGGTTTGTGCGACCCAAAAAGGGGACAGACCCTGCAGTGGTAGTCCCAGCTGTATCTTCCAGCTTGAGAGTGTCCCTCACAGCATTGATAAGTGCACTCACAAGTGCCCTGTCTTGAGCTGACCTGGACGAGGGGGTCCTCCTCACAGGGAAGGTCCTGGTCCGCCTCTTCTGATGCCCCAGAACCGGGGTCCTGTGCCGCAGCCAGGCCCGAGTATGAGTCAGAACATTCCCCAGGCGATGGCGGTGGGAGGGGGCGCTTAGTACCCCCCTTAAGCTCGCACGCCGCTTCCACCCTGGCAACAAAAGACTCCAGGACTGCCGACAAAGCGTCCATGGGAACCGCAGGTGCAGGGGCACTGGTTGCTGCCTCTGGAATGTGTGGAGAAGAAAACGCCAGCTTCTGACTCCATATTGCCCACTGACAGCCCTTAGTCAAGACACTTGACACAAAGTTTTGTCCACCCTCCTTGCTGCACTGACTGGGGGGGTGTTACCCAGGGGACTCACGGCCTAGCAAGAGACTGTTCAGCGCTGCTGCCCGCTCTCCATCCGCACACCGCATGTGACTGAGGAACTGTGTAAGGTGAATTGCGCCGTTCGCGCTGTTTCAGGAAGCCAGCCAGCACTAGAGGCCAAAACCCACTCCAAAATGGCCGCCGGGTGCCTCAGAGAAAAGCGCGCGGACCACAAGAAAATGGCCACCTGCAATGCAGACCTGCATCACAGCGTGGCCACGGCAAAATGGCCGCCAATGGGATTTGCAATGCAATACACAGGCCCCAAAAAAAATGGCACCAGGGCTTCAAAAAAATGGCGCCCAAGCAAGTGAGGTGGACGAGAAGGCCGCAGCGGAGGCTTCCAAAGAAATTAACTACCCCCCACAGAGCGGGCCTGGATACCCCCACAGCCCCCTGCCGGGACCTGGAGCCCCCCTTCAGATATTCCCCGGTTGCAGCGAGCCCCGCAAGGGGAGGAAGAGGAGGGAAAAATAAATAAAAAAAAGAAGGGGTGACAGAGGGAAAGAGGGGAGGGCAGGAGAACCTCCTAAAAACCCCCTTAAGAATGCCCAGCTGTTCCATCCTATCGAGGCCAGAGGAACTGTACTTTCCTGTCCTTGCGAGGACCTGCTGGTGCGTTCCTGACAGACCTACAACCGAGCAGTACGAAGTAGCTGTCGGCCCGGTCCACTGTGACCGAGACAGCAAGCAGCCCGGTCATATGTGAACCCTGGAGCATAGCTCACCGGCCACCCCTGGAGCCATGGGGTATGTCGTGGCCGACCCCGCACGGAGCTGCTCGATGGCCGGTCTGGGGAGACTACAAGGATCTATAATATCCAGCCCGTCACCCAGCCGGCAGTTGATTTAAGAAATCTTCTAAGAAATTCTGAAAAAAAAAAAATTCTTCCGGACCCTGGGCCCAAAAAGGGAGCCAGGTCCTTCTCCTCTTCTAGGCAGAAAAAAACTGAGCTGCTGACTGCAGGGCAGAGGGTTATGTCCGGAGGGACCGCCCCCTGGGCAGGGCTGTTCAACTCTGTTAAAGTAACACGTATTTAAATATCGAACATGTTCTGCCTAGTCTTCTCCTATAGAACAGGAACATAACCCAATGGTCAAGAATTAAGGAGCTGTGTCCGTCCATGGACGAAAAGAGAAAGGTGTGTAATTAGTTGATATCCCTGGAGGTGTCTGTAATATGTAACATGATTTGGTATTGCTGGAAGATTGGTCAAAGCAGTGGGAACTGTGTCTAAATGTAAAATAATGCACCCAAGGAAAAGGAATCCCTTGACAGAGAACAACATTGGGGATACAGCGTTAGCCAGCAATACAGAAGAAAATATTTGGGGGTACTTATTTCAGATGATTGCAAAATAAGCAAACAGTCTGACCAGGCACTTGATGCTTGGAATAAGTTTCCAGCAGTGGTAGTGAGACAGTCAACAGTAAATGTTTTCAAACATGCTTGGGACAAACAGATCTATAGTCAGACAAAGGTAACAAAAAAAAAAAAAAAAAAAAAAATGTGCAGACTAAATGGACTACTCTGTCTTTTTCTGCCGTCACTTTTCTATCTATTCTGTTATGTTGTATACCACATGTATTAAACACAAGCCCCACAGGCTGAATCCGGCCAACCAGGCCTTTATGTGGCCCTCGCACCTCTCCTGCAATTGCGGCACCAACTCCCACCTTGTCTCAGCAGTCCGCAGCAGGGAGGAGGACAGAACTCCTCTTACAGATTCTACTCCTCTCTTTGCATCTGCACCACCCCCTCGTCTCTGCCTCCCCTGGTCTTAACATAAAGCAGACTCCGGCAGGTGACTCCAGCCCTCCTCCAGACCCTGTACTTTCTGCTTCCTAGCAACACCCCCAACTTCTTCCCAGCAGCAGCAAAAAGGTAATGGGGTGGGGGGGGGGGTTTGAGACTCTTGACTTCTAATGGTGGGAGAGCTCTTGACATCTGATGTAAGGGGGTGGGGTGCTTTGGACGTATACTTATAATTATCATGAGAGCATTACAATTTTGTGCCAGTTGAAAAAAAATAACTTTTACCACAACTAGTTTTTCAATAAATTGTACAATAAGACCCCTTTGACACTGGGGCGGTTTGCAGGCGCTATTGTGCTAAAAATAGCACCTGCAAACCAACCTAAAACAGCGGCTGCTGTTTCTCCAGTGTGAAAGTCCGAGGGCTTTCACACTGGAGCGGTGCGCTAGCAAGACCGCTCCAAAAGTCCTGCTAGCCGCATCTTTGGAGCGGTGTGTTTACCGCTCCTCCACCGCTCCTGTCCATTGAAAGCAATGGGACACCGCTGCTATGCCGCCGGCATAGCGTCTCTTCAGAGGAGCTATGCAGTGTTTTTTAACCCTTTTTTGGCTGCTAGCAGGGGGTAAAACTGCACCGCTAGTGGCCGAATACCGCCACGAAATTAGCGGTAAAGCGCTGCTAAAGATAGCGGCGCTTTACCGCCACTGCCACTCCCACCCCAGTGTGAAAGGGGCCTTATTGTACACTTGAATATCTGCTTGCTATTAATTTTCCTAAACTTCGACTGCCAGAGATAGTTGTTACTAAAACCAGAGATAATCAAATGAAGAGGCAATTATTTAATATAATAAAAAGAGTAGATACATACAGTGCCTTGAAAAAGAAATACTTCTTGAAATTTTCCACATTTTGTCACGTTTTTTATGTGATAGACCAACACAAAGTGGCACATCGTTGTGAAGTGGAAGGAAAACAATAAATGGTTTTCAATTTTTCCACAGGACAAATATTAGTCGTACATTCCACAAATCTGGCCTTTATGGAAGAGTGGCAAGAAGAAAGCCATTGTTGAAAGAAAGTCATAAGAAGTCCCATTTGCAGTTTGCGAGAAGTCATGTGGGGGACACAGCAAACATGTGAAAGAGGTGCTCTGGTCAGATGAGACCAAAATGGAACTTTTTGGCCTAAAAGTAAAACGCTATGTGTGGCTGAAAACTAAACACTGTACATCGCCCTGAACACACCATCCCCACAGTGAAACATGGTGGTGGTAGCATCATGTTATGGGGATGCTTTTCTTCAGCAGGGACAGGGAAGCTGGTCAGAGTTGATAGGAAGATGGATGGAGCCAAATACAGGGCAATCTTAGAAGACTGGGGTGAAGATTCACCTTTCAGCAAGACAACGACCCTAAACATACAGCCAGAGCTATAATGGAATGGTTTAGATCAAAGCATATTCATGTGTTTGAATGGCCCAGTCAAAGTCCAGACCTAAATCCAATTGAGAATCTGTGGCAAGACATGAAAATTGCTGTTCACAGACGATCTTCATCCAATCTAAGGCTCGATTCACACTAATGCATGTTGCTTTTGAGCGTTTTTCAACATGCGTTTTTACCACGTTTTTACCGCGATTTGCGTTTTTTTTTTTTTATTATTTTTATACAGTAATTTTTATACATTTCCATTAAAAAAAAAAAAACGCAAATCGCGGCAAAATCGCGGTAAAAACGCATCAAAAACTTGGTACTTGCGTTTTTGATGCAGGTCCATTGACTTCTATTACATGCAAAACGCTGCTTTTTGCAGGAAAAAAAAGTCCCCGACCCTTTCCAAAAACGCAGAGGTACAAAAACGCATTGATGTGAACATGTTCCATAGGAACCCATGTTAAAAAATTTCCATGCATTTCAGCAAAATGCACCAAAAAACGCATTAGTGTGAATGGAGCCTCACAGAGCTTGAACTATTTTGCAAAGAACAATGGGCAATATTTTTCACTCTAGATGTACAAAACTGGTAGAGACATACCCAAAAAGACTTGCAGCCGTAATTGTAATGAAAGGTGGTAATACAAATTAAATTGACTCAGGGGGCTGAATACAAAATGCACGCCACACTTTTCACATATTTGTAAAAAAACAAAAAACATTTGAAAACCATTTATAATTTTCCTTCCGCTTTACAATTATGTGCCACTTTGTGTTGGTCTAATCACATAAAAGCCAATAAAGCTTTTTACTTTTGTGAACTGTAAACATCAATGTGTGTCTCAAATTCTTGCAAATATCATAAAATTACTAATTAGTAACATGTGCAAAAAATTCTTATATCAAAAAATAATAATAATTTCCCCAAATTTTTTTTCTTATAAATGTGCAAACGATATCATATGCGTTTCCCAATAAACTAAAAAGTCATGGACAAACTGCAGTTCTTATTCTGGAGAATCAGGAGGGAGGGAGTGGTTATCCATATGAACCAAAGGCAAAATGATCTGGTCTATGTGGTGAGTGGCCATTTCTTCTGGGGTCGGTTTATGCACGATAAGTGGCGAAAGTGTAATAACAGCTGATCACTATTGAAAGGAATCACCTAAGGCTGGGTTCACACTGATACGACACGCCATTCATCCGACTTTCATCCTACTTTGCTCTGCGACATCAGTCCTACATTGATCCTACATTGGTCCGACATCCATCCGACATTCAAGAACAGGATACTACTTTGATCCGACTTTGTGATAGTCTGACTTGTCCTTTGACCAATCAAAACAATCCCAGGGTGAGATAAATTCCTTTTACTGCTGCTGTAATCACATGTCGGATGTCAAATGTCGGATGGTTAGGACAAGGATCCTACTTTGATCCGACATTAATGATATTCAATGGGCTGAAGTCGGATCAAAGTCGGACCAAAGTAGTACAGGGAGCATTTTCAAAGTCGGACCGACATGTGTCGGACCAGTTAAGACGGCTCTCATAGGGAAACATTGATTTTCACACGTCATGCGACATGAGCTCCTAATGTCGGAGCGTTTGTCGGACAAGTGTGAACCAGGCCTCAAGAACTTTTGCATATTGTCATCTGCTGCTTGACTGATTTTGTTGTGGTGATCACACCTTGAATTGGGAAAAAGGACTGCAGTTTGTCCATGACTTTTTAGTTTATTGGGAAACCCATATGATATCGATTGCACATTTATAAGAATTTTTTTTTTGGAGATAATTATTTATTTATTTTTGATAAGAATTTTTTGCACATGTTACTAATTGGTAATTTAGGATATTTGTAAGAATTTGAGACACACATTGATGTTTACAGTTCACAAAAGTAGTAGTAAATTAAGCACGCGCAGGTATAAGTTAGCGCAATTCATTCACAAACCTATTTTTCATATCCAACCCACCAGGGCTGTATATCACTTCATTGCAGCAAGACTTAAAGGAATAAAAAAAAATTGATAAATATCTTGGCGCCAGTGACACACAACACAATACACCACTATTGGTTTGAATCAAAAGGTATAGTGTGCCCCAGGAATATCAATGGGAGGAATAGTGCCACATCAATGCCGTCAATGGGAGGAATAGTGCCACATAAATGCCATCAGTTGGTGGAATCGTGCCCCAAGGGCCAGACTAAAACGCAAGCCGAGGGCCAGACTAAAACGCAAGCCGAGGGCCAGACTTAAAAACGCAAGCCGAGGGCCAGACTTAAAAACGCAAGCCGAGGGCCACATCCCTCCCCCAGGCCACAGTGTGAACAACACTGCTCTACTGTAAAGTACCATTAAACATGTTGACTATAAAGAGCGGATGTTCTATAGCTTTAGTACTTATGCACTGTTGGCCACGGAAGTGTATAAAATGGTTTGTATGCTTCTAGACATAAAAATCATGAAGAATAGGTGTATGCATTCCTTTTACCATCCAACCTCATGAAGAGCACAACCTAGCTATATTTCCTGACACTTTTTGTTTCTCCATGCTGGGACTATATGATGTATTCACATTCACTGGTTACACCAAACACAATTGTGGGACTGTTCACACCCCATTCTGTGTTGGGGACTGCTCACATGAGAGCTATCTTGCATACCATGCAGGCAATGAACATGTATCTGTTACTGCATGGGAAACAAATCCATGCATATACAGTGGATGTGCACACACATTGTTTGCCCTTTTTAGTTGTACATTTTATTCCAAAAGATAATTTAATCCAAATTGTAATTTAGAATTTTGTAAATATCATGATTATTCCAGTGGAAACAGTTTGCTCAGCTCATGTTCATTAGATGAACCACGTATGAAATAACATTAAACTGCAATTTACAGACAAAGATGTATCAACCGATTATGTGACACAATAATGTTCAGTTAAAGCAATAAAAGTTTTATTCCCACATGGTGGAGTGATTGTTATAAGTTATTTTCAGTGGCACACCCGACACACCCTGTGTTAAAGAACATGATAGGAGCTTTGATCATTGCACTGATGAAAACCTCTGAACATTGTAAATTTATTTTTAGAAGCAACTGCTTATGTGATCATGATGTGCAGTGCATAAGGCCAAGAGATATGGACATTGCCTGAAGCACAGACATAAACGAAGGCCCCATCAAACCGACATTTACAAAGGCCCTGATGTATGGAAGTTTTTGAAGCCCCTATGAAATATGGACTTTATCGAAAGTCCTTAAATACCAACATCAACCAAGGCCCCAGATATATGGGTCTCTTTAAAGCCCCCCCAATATATGGGCCTCTTCAAAGGCCCCCCCCCGAAGAAATATGGATCTCTTCAAAGGCCCCCCCCCAGATATATGGGCCTCTTTAAAGGCCCCCCCAGAAATATGGGCCTTTTTTAAGCCCTGATATACAGACTTTATTGAAGGCCCAAAAATATGGACACAATAAAAGATTGTGAATTACGGACATTATTGAAAGTAACAGTAGAGTTAATTTTTCATCCCTTGGTGCCTCAGAACAGTTAGTATCGCTCCCATTGGCTACTACGAAAATGTGTAGAATCCACAACTTTTAGAATGAACGGAACAAAAGTTGGCATTACTTACAAATTTCTGAATTAGAACGTGAAGATCAGTTGCCATTGCACCCGGAAGTTACCAGTACTGAAGATAAGAGAATCTGTTGACAGAAAGAGAAGATCAGATATAGACTGCCATCTTATAAAACCAATATCTTCTTATCTTTATATAAAAATATATTAAACAGAACACTGAATAAAGCTTCCTAGGGAAAAATTTGAGTCAGGTTTTATTGCCAATTGTGGCCCTTTTGGGGAGAACAATGGAAAATTAGGTTTGCTTGTAAAGACATACAGTACTTACCTCTCCCACTGCTCCTAACCTGATCCACCGAAGAGGAACCAATGCATGAAACCTACACTTCCAGGAATGTCGATCTCCTGTGTCCCTGCGGAATTCACTGGTTCCTCTTACTGACCTCCCTACTATGATGTCCTCAGAACAGGAAATGAGGGCAAACCTCTATCAAAACCTCACATCTATTGGACAGGTGCCAGACAAAAAAAGGAAGTAAAGGGAAATCCGAACAGCATAAAACTATAATTTTTAGTAGAATTTGGGGAGCTTAGAACCTCTGTTAGGAATTCTCTTACGCATTGACACTGACAACCAAGCATATGACGTCCACCAAGAGGGAGGAGAGGTTCCCGCAAGCATCAATTTGTAATAGGCTAGGCGGGAAAGGGTTAAGGAAGAACTCCAGGAATTACCTTACTATATAAAATGTGCGGGGTTGCAATCAGGTAATTCCATCAAGGTGTATACAACCTCACGGACTCAACTCTTTTCTTTACAATTGACAGTTGTACTGAGCACAGGGAGTACAGCTATTACAATACTCCAGGCACTCTGATAGGAGGGATTCTCCAGCCACAGGCAATTTTACAAACTCATAAGGGGGAACTTATAAGTTAACTCTGGTCAGGCGTATAACATGCTCAGCTCCATCCTGTTTGCGGTGGATTTCATTTATTTCTACCTGCCAGATACTAATTCCAGTTTAAAGTGTAAACCCAGGACTCTGCATTCACTATATCTGGTCTCCCACAGTACACAGAACATGGAAATGCAATTATTTTAGTAACTATAAAAGGCTAAATACCTTTTCTCATCAGCAGTATATAGCAGTCTTGTGACCTCTATCAGTATCTGGTGAAAGCTTGTAGGAGGAGTTTTCAGTCTCCCCTGATTGTCCTATGCGGCTGCAGGACCCCTGACCCTCTGTCTGGACAGTGCTGATTGGCTTTGTGCCGATCACATGCACTCTCCCAAGAAAGAAAAAAAAAAAAACTCTCTAGCAATACACACCAAACAGCATGTGCAGTCTGACTCCAAGGCTCTGTTCTATCAGGAGATGGTTTACTGTGGAAGAAGGGGAGGATCAGAGAAGACAGAATCAAACATCCTTTTTACACAAGGCAAAATGAATTAACCCCTTAGGTTCCACAGTATAACAAGCATGCTTTACTGCATATACAGACTGATTTTACTGTTGTGGGTTTAGTAACACTTTAAGTTGTCATACAGTGAAGGGATCTGGTTGTTTACTTTGCCTTTCCTCTCTCTTTCTCCGTTCACAAATTGCCTTGTTTTATATGAACAGAATACAATGTGTTCTGTGAATTGACACGGGGAGAGAAGGGATTCCGTCATCTTTCCTCTCCCCTTGAATAAAAGACAGACATTCTGTGAATAAAGGAGGGGAGGATACAACAAGAGCTCCCCTTGTCCATTCACAAAACACCTTTTAATCTGTGAACAGAATACAAGGCATTCTGTGAATACAAGGCATTCTGTGAATAGACACGTGTAAAACATGCACAGAAGCTGCAATGTCATTGACCTGCCCCTTCTCCATTCACAGAATGCTGTGTATTCTCTTCACAAAATACAAGGTGTTTTATAAATGGACAAGGGAAGATTCTACCCTTTACCCTCCCCTCTTCCATTGACAGAATACCTTGTATAATGTTAACAGATGAATGAAGACGGGAAAAGGGAGAGCAGGGGTGGGTAAATAACAGGATCCCTTGACTGTATGGTAACTGTGGTTCTCATAGCAAGCAGCAGAAGTACAGCTCCGGATGTAGTATCCGGTGAGTAGAAATACTGTATTTATTGGCGTATAACACTCACTTTTTTACCCTGAAAATAGAGGGAAAACTGTGCCTGTGTGTTATACACAGGGGGCTGTGGAAAGGTTTTTTCCTGAAACTTCCCTCTTAAAGTTAGGGAGCGTGTTATACGCCTGTGCATGTTATACGCTGATAAATACAATATACAGTGATCAGGACAGAGCTGAACGAGTTATACACCTGACTGGAGGGGACTTATTTTCCCCCTTATGAATTTGTAAAGATTTGTGCCTGGTGTTGCGCTAATACTGCAGTGGAAACAAAACCTCACAGGATAGTAAAATAAATGGTAGAATAGTAGTGGCGGGAATGAAGAGATTCCAGCTGTGGCTCCCAGTGGATAGATGAGGCCGCCGGCCTGGTTTATAGTAGTGCCAGTTCACCAGCGGCTGCTGCTCCTCGCAGCTCTCTACACAGCCAGTGATCACCGCAGATAATGGTACGAACAAGCCGTAATCCCCGGTTCACACCAGTGCGGCTTTGACATCGTGCTACTTCAGTCGCCTGATCTGTGCGATTCGGATCTCCGATTTCATTGCAGCTTGTGACTTCATTTTACAGAAGTGAATGCAAATTGCAAATAAAGTAATGCAGGAGCCTTTTCTAAAGTCGCTGCAACTTGAGTCGCAACGATTTGAACAGTTCCATTGCCGACAATGGGGTGCAACTTGTCATGCAAATTTTAAAATGTCAAAATAAAAATAAATAAAAACATACTGGTGTGAACCAGGGCTAATACCTTGCCATAGCCCATCCTTGATCAAGCACTTTTTGTTATAGTGTGACCCCCTGTCACACCGTCTTCTGATGGAGACTACAGCACACAGGATGCAGGTATAGACCACTGATGTCACTAGAGAGGAGCTCAGGTATATCTGGACACAAGTCCGAACCCACCTGACCTATCCCGCCAGGAAGCAGTCACTGTGGACAGCCAATCATAAGCAGCGGAGACATTCCCCATCCTGCAGCTGTACGTATACAAGGAGCATGTATATGTGTGGCTGCAGGGCGGGGGTTGTCTCCGCTGCTTATGATTGGCTGTCCACAGTGACTGCTTCCTGGCGGGATAGGTCAGGTGGGTTAGGACTTATTTCCGAACACACCTGAGCTCATCATCAGAACACCAAATCTGAGAAATGCCAGGGCAGCCATCACTAGGGAGGGCATGCATGTAGAAGCAGCTGCAAAGAGATTGCGGGAGATCAGCAGAACTGGCAATAGTTTACAATACACATTGCTTTACCAAAGTAAAAGTCATTTATTCAGGGGTTTACTACTTATCAATGTGCTCTGTGAAGATCAAAGGAAAAGATATAAGAATGAGAGGCTGAAGCCAAACACAATTACCTTTCCTATTAGTAGAGATGGCTGCACTCCTCACCATGCATGACACAGCTCTGCCTCTCCTTATTCCCCGCACATATGTAAATGATGAAGATTATACTGAACGGCTCTCCTCGCTCACAGCCCGGATACAACAACACAAGCTGCACTGTCGCAGCACACACTGGGTCTCATCCAAAGCGCTCTGCGTTCCACCGCTTCACCTGCTTCCTGCTGCGCACACGAGACTTGGAACGCACATCCCGCGCTACTGCGCATGTCAGGTCCCTGTGCATGGAGGCTTGGAACGCACAAACACGGAAGTCTAATACAGAGGTGGGAGAGCCATGGCGGCGAGGAAAAGCTCGGGGAAAGCCCGCAAGGCTCACAAAAAGAGTACAGGTGAGATGTCCTCAGGATGTTTTATTATTAGTGAGACAGGCATGTTATTAAACAGGATTCCTCCTACACTTCCTTATATGTCCTCTCCATGCCTGTGGTGCTGCTGGACATGTTGGTGCACAGTACAGGACCATGTCATGCCTGGGAGTACCCAGACCCATCTCTGTTATAGTCTATTGTTTACTTCTGAGTATGGTCAGTACTTTGCATGAGACTGCCACACCATTGAAGGCAGAACTTCTTTCCTGACTCCTAGGATGAAGTGTGGCCGGGTCAGAACCATACTTGGCAATGTACCGAAATCAGCTGGCTGGAGAAGGGGGGTGGTGCGAGGGTGATGGTGGCGCAGGGGTGATGGTGGCGCAGGGGTGATAGTGGGGCAGGGGTGATGGTGGCGCAGGGGTGATGGTGGCGCAGGGGTGATGGTGGCGCAGGGGTGATGGTGGCGCAGGGGTGATAGTGGGGCGCCTGGGTGATAGTGGCGCCTGGGTGATAGTGGCGCAGGGGTGATAGTGGGGCGCCTGGGTGATAGTGGCGCAGGGGTGATAGTGGCGCAGGGGTGATAGTGGCGCAGGGGTGATAGTGGTGCCTGGGTGATAGTGGTACAGGGGTGATAGTGGTGCCTGGGTGATAGTGGTGCAGGGGTGATAGTGGTGCCTGGGTGATAGTGGTGCCTGGGTGATAGTGGTGCCTGAGTGATAGTGGTGCCTGAGTGATAGTGGTGCCTGAGTGATAGTGGTGCCTGAGTGATAGTGGTGCCTGAGTGATAGTGGTGCCTGAGTGATAGTGGTGCCTGAGTGATAGTGGTGCCTGAGTGATAGTGGTGCCTGAGTGATAGTGGTGACTGAGTGATAGTGGTGCCTGAGTGATAGTGGTGCCTGAGTGATAGTGGTGCCTGAGTGATAGTGGTGCCTGAGTGATAGTGGTGCCTGAGTGATAGTGGTGCCTGGGTGATAGTGGTGCCTGGGTGATAGTGGTGCCTGGTTGGCATGCTTGTAGCACACTGCAGTGATTTCAGAAGTATATAGCTGAACTCCAGGTATGGATTGGATTGTACAGAACCCAGCAGACCACACTAATCACTGGAGTGGTGCCGAATGTTACAGAGAAGTGTACTGGTCCTGTGTGCCCCTTCAAAATGTTTGCTACCCCCAGTGTTTCATAGTCCTGATATACCATGTACTTTCTCAATCCAATGTATGAGAAGGTCTCCTGTTCTCTTTGTATTGCTTCCTTTGTGTGAAATCCCTGGTGTTCCTGCTAGTCTCTCTGCTTTCCTATTAAAAACTGACCACACTAAGACGGAGAACATAGCGTGGTTAGTTCTCTAGCTCTGCTGGGAAGTCAGCCTGCTCTCCTCCAATGATCAGACTTGTCCTGACACGCCCCCTCGGCACAGCCATTCACTGAGAAGCTCGGTGTACTGCAGAACAGAGGGAATGTGATCACTTATGAAAACAGGGAAAAAGGTATTTATAATGGTTTTTTTTTTTTTTTTTTTAAAGCAGAGTTTCACCCAAAAATGGAACTTCCGCTTATCGTGTTCCTCCTCCCCTCCAGTGTCACATTTGGTACATTTCAGGGGGGTGGGGGGAGCAGATACCTGTCAAATACAGGTATTTGCTCCCACTTCTGACGATAGATTGCAGCAGAATCTGCGTAATGTCCAGCCCCCCCCCCCCCCCCGCTGTCTTTTAAAAGTCAGCAGCTGCAGTATTTGTAGCTGCTGACTTTAAGAAAAAAAAAAAGTTACTCCGCTTTAATATCTTTACATAAACGTTTTGCCTTTCATTTCGGTTTTAAACTAATGGGTGGCTTTACAAGGTGATCGTTTACAATCACTTTAAGCTGACTGTTGCTTTTATGAGTTTATGTGAAATCTCAATTAATAACTGTAAAATATTCATAATTACAATATTCTACAGTTATTAACCACTTAAGGACCGGAAGGGTTTGCCCCCTTAATTACCAGGCCATTTTTTGTGATACGGCACTGCGTAGTTTTAGCTGACAATTGCGTGGTCGTACCCAAACAAAATTATTTTTTTTTACAAATAGCGCTTTCTTTTGGTTTTTGGTCATCTCTGTGTTTTTTTTTTCTTTGCGCTATAAACAAAAAAAGAGCGGCATCTTTGAAAAAAAACACAATTTTTTACTTTTTGCTATAATAAATATCCCCCCCGCAAAATGTAAAAAAAATAATTTCTTCATCGGTTTAGGCCGATATGTATTCTTCTATATATTTTTTGTAAAGTAAGCGTATTATATTGATTGGTTTGCGCAAAAGTCATAGCGTTTACAAAATAGGGGCTATATTTATGGCATTTTTATTATTTTTATTTTTTTACTAGTAATGGCGGTGATCAGTGATTTGTAGCGCAACTGCAACATTGTGGAAGACAGATCGGACACTTTTGACATCTTTTTGAGACCATTGACATTTATACAGCGATCAGTGCTAAAAATAGCCACTGATTACTGTATAAATGACACTGGCCAGGAAAGGGTTAACACTAGGGGGCGATCAAGGGTGGTTAAGTGTTCCCTAGGGAGGTGTTTTTTTTTAACTGTGGAGACAGTGTAGTGACTGGAGGAGGAGACAGATCGCTGTTCCTGATCACTAGGAACAGCAGATCTGTCTCTCCTCCCCTGACGGAACGGAGATCTGTCTGTTTACATTGGCAGTTTTTTCTCTCTCAGGAGCGGTCACGGGTGGCCGGCAGACATCGCGGCTGCCGGCCATGCTCATCGGCTCCAGCATGCCCCCTAGTGGTCTTAAAGCAGCCGACGTACAGTTAGGGCGATTCGCCCAGGAGAGCCAACCTGCTGCAATACAACTGCGGCGGCGGCTGGTCTTCAACTGATTTCACATAAACTCATAAGGCAACAGATGCCCCCTTGTGGCCAGTTGAGAATATGAGACTCGGCAAAACCTAAAATAATGGTTTGTGTAATCTCCTTTTAATATTTTGAACTTTTGGCTTTGCCTTCTGAAATAAAAAAAAACTCTTTAAAAAAAAAAACGTTTAAACTCTCCATCTCTACAGTCCACATTTATGGATCTTAGTATTGGTAGTGATCACTTCTTCTGGATGTAAAAAGTTCATAATAAAAATTAATAAGATACAAAACACAAAATAAAATAAAAAATTATTTTTTCTCAACAGTTCAATAATAATAATAATAGTAGATAATGGCAATCTGGTCATGTTGCCCTTGCTTCTGGGACAGCCTTCCATGGTGATTCCAGTTAGATACAGCATACAGTTACAACATTTTTGGATCAGCTTTTCTGGCTTTCTGAGATTACACTTTTTTTATTGTGGACAAAGGTAGGGAAAGAAAAACACGAGTACTTCTAAGACATGCATTCAAATGAATGCTTGTCTGGTAATTTTGAGTAGTACGGACCTTTTGATTCGAATTGGCATAGATATACTGCAACATATTAATGAGACCCTTTCCCATTGACACGTTTAACAATTTGAATGGCTACCAGGGTTGCCAACTTTCAGCAAATTTACGAACAGTTTGTAAAATCCATACTTTTTGCATCTGTCCTTGAATGTCTATTACGGACATGTAGGTTGCATGTCCATAACTGACATTTATGGACAGATGCAACAGTTATGGATTTTACAAACGGTTTGTAAATCTACTGAAAGTTGGCATCCCTGATGGCTACCCCCTTCAGCCAGGTTGTCTGTTTTTCATCACCCGTCTTTCTGCATCCATGGTCATATCTATGCTTGCAAGTAACTCGCCACTCACTCCTTTTTCTGAAACTGTGTTCAGTTATATCAACCCTGACAGCCTAAAACGTTGGCTGGTGCCACACATTTGTGCACATAGCTCCGTCCTTGGCTACCGTGTGTAGCTGTTGTACGAGTCCTGCCGATAGCAGGCTACGGAAGAGGTCATAACTTTAAGAGGTTTCAGTGCAGATTGGGCAATGTCAACTAAGCAGACAAAAAAAACATGATTTCAGAATATGGATAAGTGTGATGTCACCAGTTACTTGTGGCCTCACAAATAATCCAACCAAATTACTCTTAAAGTGGTTGTAAGCCCACTCTTGCAACTTGCACCTACAGGTAAGCCTAGATTATTTTACAGTCTATAATTAATCGTTATCAGATATTAGATGCAGTAACCAAACTTCCACAGCTTGATATTTTAAAGTGGTTTAACCCAGCTCAGATCAGTAAAGTAACTCCTCTCCAAGACCATATAAAATAATAGACTAAAGCAGGGCTCGACAAACCCCGGGCGCCAGGTCGCCATTGCGACTAGAATTAGCGACCTGGTGCCTGGGGCAGCACAGCTGGGGTATCCTGTGTCTCCGTGCCCCCTCCGCGCCGCGGCGGCCGGTAATTGAGGCCGCGGCTTTGCGGCCTTCTGCAGGCCTATGCTTCCTTCTGTGAACTAGCGCCATCTTGTGGTGGCAGTTGGTATGACAACCAGCAATGCTAATGGAGTTTCCCTGTCTGTTTTCCCTGCCATCTCCTTCCCTCTAATTAGAACCCCCAAACATTATATATATTTTTTATTCTAACACCCTAGAGAATAAAATGGCGGTCGTTGCAATACTTTCTGTCACACCGTATTTGCGCAGCGGTCTTACAAGCGCACTTTTTTGGGAAAAAATACACTTTTTTTTTTATATATAAAAAAATAAGACAACAGTAAAGTTAGCCCAATTTTTTTTTTATATTGTGAAAGATAATGTTATGTTGGAGTAAATTGATACCCAACATGTCACGCTTCAAAATTGCGTCCGCTCGTGGAATGGCGACTAATTTTTACCCTTTAAAATCTCCATAGGCGACGTTTAAAAAATTCTTCAGGTTGCATGTTTTGAGTTACAGAGGAGGTCTAGGGCTAGAATTATTGCTCTCGCTCTACCGATCGTGGCGATACCTCACGGGTGGTTTGAACACCGCTTTCATATGTGGGCGCTACTCACGTATGCGTTCGCTTCTGCGCACGAGCTCGGCGGGACAGGGCGCGTTCCTGGCTCCTAACTTTTTTAGCTGGCTCCTAGATTCCAAGCAAATTTGTCAAGCCCTGGACTAAAGCAGGCTAGCACTGGTATGTGATTCACACATTAAAGCAGAACTTCTTAAAAAAGGACGTTCCAAAAAAAAAAAAAAGGATGTTCCATCGATCCTCCTCTCCCCCACCCCCTAACCTCCCACTTTTTTTTTTTAGGGAGCAGATCTATTTTAAGGTACCTGCTCCCACTTCCACTCGGATCAGCAACCCAGCAAAAGTTCTCCCCTCTCCATCCCTACCTGCAACCTCCTGGGACTGTGGGAGCATTCACATAGCGCAGCATCACTCCCTGCGACTTCATAGCCGACTCCTCACAGTAACCATGCCGGCGCCAGGGACCGACGAAGAACTGGCCCAGGATCTTTATTAAAAGTCAGCAGCTACTGTATTAGTAGCTGAGGACTTTGAATGTTTTAAAAAGTGAGTGAAGATGCTCTTTACAGAGGAGCTCTGGTCCTGTTAAAAAATAAAGGAAAAAACAATTAAACGTCAGCAGCTACAAATACTGTAGCTGCTGAGTTTTAATATACAAACACTCACTAGCCCTGGGTTCAAGGGTTGTCTTCACCTGGACTGGTTCTTCGCTGGTCTCCAGTGCTGCCTGTGGGAAGCTGGCTGTGACTTCCTGCCGACTCACCACTTTCTGAATGGCCTTGCAGCCTCCTGGCACCTGTGACTTGGGAGGATGAGGGGGGGGGGGGGGGGCAAACTTCCGTGCGCCTTGCCTCAGGTGAAGCTCCACTTTAAAAACAAAAAACACAATTCACCTATTACAGTGCAGCGTTCCCACTGATTATTATTATTCATTCACATTAGAGCTGCACAATTAATCGTTAAGAATCGAAATTGCAATCTTTTTACCTTCCCGATCTTCAATACAGGATGTCACCGATCTTTCTAACAAGTGCAGAAAGTTCTCACAGCTGGATAAACAAAATCCAGGCAGCTGGACAAGTTTTAATACAACACAAATTTTTCTAAGTGAAAACAAAGTATCTCTTCGTTTTTTTATCAAAGGAAAGAACTCCGTGTAGATGAAGGAAGTTTAACCTTATAAAGACCAAACCTTTTCTGACATTTGTTGCTTACAAGTAAACAAATCACTATTTTCTGCTAGAAAATTATGTGGAACACCCAAACATGATTATATTTTTTTTTTGCAGAGACCCTAGAGAATAAAATGGTGGTTGTTGCAATATTTTATGTCACACCGTATTTGCGCAGCGGTTTTTCAAACGCAATTTTTCAAAATGCACTTTAATTGATGAAAAAAAAAGTAAACAGCAAAGTTAGCCCAATTTTTTTGTATAATGTGAAAGAAGATGTTGCACCGTGAGAATTGTGAGAGAATCGTGATCTTTATTCTAAGCAAAAAAAATTGTGATTCTCATTTTAGCCAGAATCGTGCAGCTCTAATTCACATGTATAAAAACCATAAATGATAAACATGTTATAAAATTACTCATAAGATCTTACTATGTATGTGTGTCACAAAACCATATAAATATCAAAATAGAAAATAAAACCAATCGCAGCATGTAGTGTGTGATAAACAAGCAATGAAATACAGTTCGCCTATTGCAGTGCCCCCACTGATCCCCCTATTACCTAGCCACGTATATAAAAAAAAAATGATAAAATGATAAACGTCTTCCAAATTGCTCATAAGATCAGCTCTCACCATGTATGTGTGTCCTAAAACCATATAAATATCAAAAGAAGAAAATTTTAATAAAACATTTACAGCATCTAGTGTGTAATAAACAAACATTGAAATACAATCCACCTATTCTAGTGTAGCGATCCCACTGATCCCCTATTATTATTTTTCATCCATGTGTATAAAAAAGCATTTGATAAACATGCTACAAAATTGCTACCAAAATCAGATCTCGTGTCAGAAATTTCAGAAAAAATCACAGCGTCTAGTGTATAATAAACAATAATGAAATATTATTCAGTCCAGTAACACAATGTTGTTCTCCATTATATTTGTGCAGCATAAAGAGAACATTTGTGCTCCCAAAATCTTTCCAGTGTACATCCACCTTAATCCTTTAACAAATAATCGTCCACCACTTGTGCACACCCAACAGATTGTGTGCTCGCCTGATATGTTGGAACTTTAGCGGGGTACACATGGGCAGAATGTCAGGAGACAACAGCTGGTTCAAAAAAGAAACGAGTGACATTCGGCCTATGTGTATGTCGGTCTGTCCGGCAGAAGCCAGCCGTGCATGCTGGAAAATCGGCATCTAACCGACTCCCGATCAGCGCTCTCAGCCATTGGCAGAGAGAGCTGATCGGAGTGTTCTGGCGGGACACAATAGCTCAGCGGGGGGGATCGCTGAACTAACCTCGCATAAAACGCAGACACAAAGAGCTCATTCTCTGCTAATGGGTAAGTGAGCACAGTCATGCTAATCATTCCTTTTGGCCCCTTTCAGCTATATGTGCATCCAGACCCAATAATGTATATCACAAATATTGCCATCATTTACAATACTGGTATATTATAGTGGGAAATATGACTTTGCTGGCAGTAAATGGGCTTGACTGTTTTTTTTTTGTTTTTTTTAGGGTGAAAATGCAGTTGGATATGCTTATTGTTATCTTACCATTTGTCTGATCATTTTAATATTGTTTTCTAGGTAATGTGCCAATTAGTAACGTGACAAGCGAGGATGCAGCAACGAGGTAAAGTGTTGTTTGATTTTATTTTATTTTTTCAAATCTTGTATATAAATTAATAATAAAATAAAAAAAGCACCAATCTGGATAAATCTGGATTTTTATTGCCTTGTGATTCTGATCGCTTGTTTGTCATATCCCCTGACTTCCACATCCGGCGAGAATGTCTCTGGAAAAGTCTTGGTGTTTACAATGTAAGTAGAATGTATTTTATAACAATGCCATGTATGTTATTGAACCCCACAGAAGAGCTGCCCTGGAACGTGCTGTCAGACGTAAGGTTGAAACTGAGAAAAGGGCTCACCAGATTGTTGAACGCTTCTTAGAAATCAACATCACAGCCGATTTCTTTTTAGAGTGTGTAAGTGTCTTAAATTCTTTTTTTCAAAATTATAGTACTTTATGTGTAAAGATATGTAGCTTCAGCCAATCTGCTTCTGAATTTTATTTTTAATTGTTATGTAAAACATTTGTCTTTGGGTATTTGAAGTAACCCTGTCAGCCCTGGATCACTTGTTTAGCCAATGGCTTACCAGTTGAAAGATGAGGCAATATAAGTATAATTCCAGGCCAAACCTAACTAGTCTTAAAAATGCTTCTAGAACCCCCCCCCCCCCCCCCTCCTAACACTTATTGGCATGCATTAAAAAGGGGATTCACTCCAGAAATAAAAACAATAATTCTCCCACTCTACAAGACTCTGGTCTGGCTGCATCTTGAGTATGCCGTCCAGTTCTGGGCACCAGTCCTCAGGAGGGCTGTGCTGGAACTGGAGAGAGTCCAGAGAAGGACAACAAAACAAATTAAGGGAATAGAGGACCTCAGCTATGAGGGAAAAAGAATACAAGCATTGAACTTATTCTCTCTGGAGAGATGATGCTTGAGAAGGGGATATGATGTCAAAGTACAAATACCGTACTGGCGACCCTAGCATAGGGAAAAAACTATTTTAGTGAAAGGAAATTTAAAAAGACACATGGCCCATTCACTAAAGTTGGAAGAGAAGCAGTTTAACCTTTTAAAGGGTCTTAAACATTCCCTACTTTATTCAAAAAAATGTAAATAAAGTTTGACAGGTGTGTTCAGTTTTATGTTTGTTTTTCTAAACTTTACACACAATCGGTCATATTTTTTTAAAGCAAGGGATGTGACTTTCACCAAACATTTACTGGTGGTGTATCAATGACTGTTCTGTAAAACACGCGCACAAGAAGATTCACCTACAATGAATGTTTGTTTGGGGAATGTCCGATTCACTGCTTTTATAAATATGCTCATTTGTAATATCCAGCACTCCATACCCAGTCTAGTCATGACTGCATATCTTGGTCTGGCCTCGGGGAAACAAACCGTACATATTTCTGAATACAGCATTATTGCATGGCCTTGTTGTGTTCATGCCTTGTCTGTTTTACCTATTCTGTTCATTTATGTAGTATTGACATTTATACAGCGATCAGTGCTATAAAAATGCACTGATTACACTAAAAATGACACTGGCAGTGAAGGGGTTAACCAGTAGGGGGCACTGAAGGGGTTAAGTGTGTCCTAGGGATGTGTTTTAACTGGGGGGGGGATGGGCTACGTGTGACACGACACTGATCACCGCTCCCGATCACAGGAAGCTGTGATCCGTGTCCTGTCACTAGGAAGAATGGGGAAATGCTTGTTTACATCAGCATTTCCCCATTCTTCCTCTCCGTGAGATGATCGCGAGACTCCTGGCGGACAGCGAGTCCGCGGGACCCACGGTCACACTCACGGAGCTCGCAGCAGGCATGGGCGCACGCCCACAATGCTGCGTCTTAAAGGGCAATGTACAGGTACGTTAATATGCCCAGCCGTGCCATTTTGCCGACGTATATCGGCGTCAGCCGGTCGGCAAGTGGTTAAATCTTCTGCCCTTGTTGTTTTAACTTTGGATAATAAAACACTTTTTTTCCTGTCAGTAAATACCTTATACAGCCCACTTCCTGGTTCTTGTCTGGTAAAAAGCCTAGGCTTATGACATCATGCACAGCTCTCTCTCTCTCTCTCACTCACTCACTCACTCACTCACACTCTCTCTCTCATGAGAGTTTGCCAGGAAGGGAGGGGGGATGAGTCATAAGAGGGCCAATGAGAGCTGCATGGTGTGCTGGAGGTGTGCCTCTGTGTGTTTGTGTAAATCCAGGAAGTGAACAGGCAGCAGCTTCAGCTGCCCACAGTTAAAATGGATGCAGCCAGACTCCGTGGAGGGAGATTTCTGCAGCATTTTTGGCAAGTACAGAATCGCAGTATATATAAAATAATATAATATGCAAAGTGTGTTTTTATTACCATTTATGTGAGCAGACTGCAGTTCCTCTTTAAGTTGCATCAATTAGGATGGCAATTTCCATTGTGTGCAGTGTGCCTCTTGGGAAATATTTTATCTTGTGAAAAGCTGTTGTGCTTTGTAGTTTATTTTAATCAGAAAAATGTTTATTGAAAAACATAAAGTTTTACAGTCCAAGACAATGCAAGTCAATAAAGACTAGTGCAACCGACAAAGATTGTGGCATTATTCACAAGAAAATTACCATAATGATGATATGCAGATAGTAACGAATTCCACTTCAAGGCTTGGTTAACATTTTGTGACCAAACCCCATAGACCAGTGGTTCTCAACCTGGGGTCGGGACTCCCTCAGGGGTCGAATGATGATTTGCGAGGGGTCACTGAATCCTGGGCTGTTCCTGAAGCCTGCACCGCTTTCCCAGCATTTTTGCGGCCGCCCAGCAGGGCTATCCCTGGAGCCAGCAGCTGCCCATTTAGCCTCTTAGCAGATGACCTTGATCAAGAGCACCTAAGTTGGCTGATCAGAACTCCCCCCAGCACTGCCACTCATCCCATTCCCACCACCCCCCACCAAGGAGTAAGAGAAGGAATAAAAATAGAGAATACATGGAAGAGAGAGGAACAAAGAAAAAGGGAGAGCAAGAATAAGAGAGAACAAGAAAGACGGCTAGAGAGAGGGATGGGGGGAAAAAACAAGAAATTAGGACAGAAAGAGTTAAAAGGGAAAGAAAGGAGAACAAAGAGAAAGAGTGGTACATCTTAAAATGTACCATAAGGGGTTTTAATACTGTACGGGTGGAAGGGACTCAGCGCTAAATGTCCGTGGGTTAGGGGCGCAAATTACTTGTCTTATCTTGCCTTGGGTGCTGACAACCCACACTACAAAAATAATTTTACTGTTAGGGGTCCCCACAACTTGGGAAATTTTATCAAGGGATCACGGCACTAGTAAGGTTGAGAACCACTGCCATAGACAGAGTCCCATTCCTCCTTCTGTAACGGTCTTGGACACAGAACCAAACTTTTAAGGTCTACCTGGACAATTAAATATTCTCGGATAGGCAATTTCCTTAGGGCTAAGTCCAGGAGTATCCAGCTACAATCCCCACACTTTTTCAAATTTGCCAGGGCAGACCCTGCGTGTATAAATGTAGCTTTCTAAAAGTAACGAGTTGCCTACAAAGTTTACCCAAGACTTGTGCGTGGGAGGGTCAGGAGACTTCCACATAAATAAAATTAGCCTATGGGCATGAAGAATGCCCTGCCCAGTGCTATCCTAGGATGTTCCTCCTCAACGACCTCCTCCGATATGTTTTGTATACAACACTTTGGGTCCAGCGGAATTTTCACCTTTAAATACCATATTTAGCATGTCTACTATTTGCTTCCAGTAGAGATGCAGTTTGGGGCAATGCCATAATGGTTGAATTAAGTCCCCATGATCCCGTGCTTTTTAGTTCCAATGAAGGAAAAAAAAAATTAATGTAATAGGAAATAAAGGTATATTTGTAGGTTTTATGCATACATAACTTCTAAGCACTCAGTTCTGTATTTTGCTTTGCAGGCTCAGTATATTTCACCATCTCACTATAAGGACGCAATTGAAGAAAGATCAATTATCAAGCAGTGCGGATACCCTATATGTGATAAGAGGCTTGAAAATGTAAGAATCCCTTTTTACTGTAAATCAAAGCTTTTTTATTCTAGAAAAAATAAATCTCTATATTTTGGATACCATCTATTATTGAAATCATTATATAACGGTTAAATTTGATTCTGTAAGTCAAACAAAGACAGAACAGATAAAACGCCTGTTATGAGAAAATTATGGGGACTGCCACTGCAGAACTCCTGAAATTGCTAGTTGCCTGGCTTCAGAATAAGTGACTCAACAACCTGCACGAAACGTTCAAATGTTACTTTTGGTATAGGACCCCTGACCGTTTACAGGCCATATATCCCTCAACTTCGGACCGCTGTTGGCGATGTCGCAGATGCCGAAGTACTCTGTTCAGCGCTGTATCCTGGCCTAGGCCAGCACTTTGCAGGGGGGCAGCACGGAAAGAGTCCCTGCCGGCTTGCACTACACTATTAGTGTAGCGCCAGTCTTATAGGGCGTACTGGGCTAAGAGACAAATTAGTTTAGTGCCCCCATAAAGCGGCCGCACTGATTCCGGTATGCGGACGGCCGGCATTCCGCAACTGTGGGGTGGGGGGGGGGTGCGCTGCTTCTAAATTTTGACTGTCCTAACAGCCTGGACCACAAACCTTCCTCACTGTGCTTAATGTTTTCTGCTGCACTATTGACATGGTTATATCTTCTTAGTCCGCTCAATAAAATGATCAGAAAGTTGTGCTTAAAGTAGAGCTATAGGCAACACTTTTTTTAAAATTTTGGTTAGAGTAAGGGAGGGTTATAGCCCCTGTAAGTTTATTTCTTTATCGTACACCACGGGACACAGAGCCAGTCATTACATAATGGGTTAAGGGTCACCAGCGGTGATTGGACACTGGCACAACCAATAGAATGCAGTTCCCCTCCATATAACCCCTCCCATCAGGGGAGTTCCTCAGTTTTTTTGCCAGTGTCTAAAGGTGTTGGATGCGATAGGATGTGCTAAAGGAAAGCTCTGCCAAGGAGACCCTCTGGGGGTAAAAGAGCTATGCTTCTGGACCCATCCAAGACGCCTAAAGTAAGCCAAAACTGGATGGGACTAGGGCCTCACGAGTGAGGCATCGCCTGTAATGTCTCTCTTCGGAGGACTGGGCTCTAAGATCCAGCACTTTCGCTACTTCGCTAAAGTCCTGGTAAGAGTCTTTTACAAGGCCCAGGGGAGAGGCATCCTTTAAATAGGAACCTATATCCCTGAAGGTTGGCACACACAGCCCACCGTGATGGGTGAAGATTGGTATCTGTCTGATTTTCAGCAGAAAAAAGCCTGCGGCGAGGATAAAGGTAAGAGGTTAGAGTCCTAAACTAAGTTTAAGGATAAGTGGATGTCTTCTCTTATGCCGCCACTGGGGGGAGTAAAGAGCTGAGTGTTAACTCGCCTCGCTCTGTTCAGTGTCTGTTTCCTGGGACAAGCACACTGTGAGTTTCCTCTGCTGCAGAGTCTTGCTTTGCCACCTCCCTCCTCCTCTCGAATGGCCGACCAGACACCTGCAGAAGCCGGTAAGGATGGCAGGGTGCTGGATAAGGGAGCTTCCCTTGCACCGTAGTCGCTGCCATTGAGCTCTAGGAGCCGCGCGCACTCACGGGGGCGCGCTTTATCGGCGGCAGGAGGGACGGGAGGTCGTGAGCATGCACGTGCGCGAGCACGTGAGCGCGCGCAGGCACGTGAAAACGGCGCCTGTTTACAAAGGCATAAAAGTCTGCAATGACCAGCAAGCTCACTCCTTTTGGGATACAGCAGCATTACAGGGACGTAAGACTCCATGTGGACAGGCTGAGTACTACCGAGACAGACACCCACTTTTGTGCATAAAACTGTGTGTTTAAAGTTGCATACTTTATGTAGATTGCTAAACTTAGCACAGTAGTATATGCATTTTTGGTACCTTGGTTTTTTCTTAGCAGTATGCCTTCCAGGGGAAGAAATTCTGACAAAAGAGATAAAAAAGGCACCGCCGCCTGAGACAGGAGGCTCTAGCTGTGCTGACTCGGTACCTTTCTCTCCTGTATTATCCGACGCAGCTGTACAGGATGAGCCATTACCACTATCAGGTATGGCAGCTTCCCCAGTGAAGCCTGGGCCTGCGTATGTCTGAGGACACTTTGTCAGCAGCCCTAAATAACCTAGAAAAGAGAATCGCCACATTAATCGCCAAGTCTTCTAAAAAGGACAGAAAGCGAAGTAGATCTCCTTCGGTGGTTGACCTCCTTTCAGAAAAATCTGAGAATGAGGAGGATGAAGAGGATGCTACACCGGCAGAGGAGAGGATCCTTCTTCAAACCTGATGGGAGGGGATCAGGGATATCAGATGAGCCTTTCTCTGCATCCCAGATTCTGAAGTCGCAGGTGCAATGTTATGCTGGAACAGTGCGTTCTGCATTTAAGTTGCCCTCTTCGGAGGTCACTGAATCACCTGTCTCCTCCCTGGGTTCATTAAGATCCCTGCAGGGTGCATGCTCTTTCCCGGTTCATCCATTACTAGAGGATCTGATTTACGCAGACTGGCAACACCCAGATAAGCGTTTCTCACCTCCAAAAAAGTTTGACATTCTTTATCCTATGGAGGAGAAGTTTTCAAAGAAATGGAGCCTGCCTTCTGTAGACGCAGCTATTTCTTGTGTAAATAAGAACCTGACGTGTCCGGTGGACAACGTACAAGTGTTTAAAGATCCTTCTGAGAAAAAGTTGGAATCTTTACCTAATTCTTCCTTCTTTTAGCCGGCTCAGTTACCCAGCCTGCTGTAGCAGCAGTGGGGATGTGTCAGGTCATCAGACAGCAGGGAAAACAGGGGCTGAAGGATCTGCCTCAGGAACAGGCCAAATTATGGAGAATTTGCCTATACCCTTATGTTTTACAGTGGATGCCATGAGAGATTCTATTCTACAAGCATCACGCCTTACACTCCAGCTGGTGCATATGCACAGAGTTCTTTGGTTAAAGCATTGGTCAGCAGAAGCTCCATGCAAAAGACTCTTGGCCAGTTTCCCCAAAAGATATCAAGCGGTAAAACCACTCTTTTACCTGAGAGAAAGAAAAACAAGAGGCCATTTTTGAATGGAAACGGTTGGATCCGTGGTCGCCTCCTTACAAGGCGGACAATGCATGGCGCCCATAGACATCAAGGACGCATATTTACATATACCGATACATCCCGCTCACCAAAAATTCTTAAGGTTTGCGGTAGAACATCGCCACTTCCAATTTGTGGCCCTGCCCTTTGGTGTGGCTACTGTGCCCAGAGTATTTACAAAGGTCCTAGCTCCTCTGTTGGCAAATCTGAGGACACAGGGCATAGCGGTAACAGCCTATCTAGACGATCTACTTGTAATAGATCAGTCGGTGGCAGGATTAAATTGCGCTGTGCTCACTACAGTAAAGTATCTGGAGCATTTAGGATGGATTGTAAACCTACAAAAATCCGCTCTGCAAGCCCAAAGAAGGGTAGAGTATTTGGGCCTGATCATAGACACAGCCCAAAGGAGAGTATTCCTACCAGAGCCAAAGATACAGTCTCTGATAGACCTGATCCACAAGATCAAGGCAAAAAGGGCCATCAATTCGCCTTTGCATGAGGCTACTAGGGAAGATGGTGGCCTTGTTCGAGGTTGTCCCTTACGCCCAGTTTCATTCGAGACTACTGCAAAGCAGTATCTTAACTACCTGGAACAAAAAAGATTCAAGCTCTGGATGTTCCCATGCGCCTGTCTCCACAAGTGCGCAAAAGTTTCAACTGGTGGCTAGAGACAAAGAACCTACAGAAGGGAAGATCCTTCCTCCCAGTCACCTGGAAGGTGGTGTCTACGGATGCCAGTCTATTGGGCTGTGGAGCAGTGTTCGAAGAAGCTTCAGCCCAGGGAACCTGGGCCAAGACACAAAAGAGCCTGCCTATCAACGTACTGGAGATCCGGGCAGTATATCTAGCCCTCAAAACCTGGACACACAGGTTATAGGGCCACCCGGTTCGGATTCAATCCGACAATGCTACTGCAGTAGCTTACATCAATCACCAAAGATGCACCCGCAGTCGGGGTGCTCAGAAGGAGGTGAAGCGAATTTTAGCATGGGCAGAAGATCATTTTCCTTGTCTATCTGCAATCTTCATCCCAGGGATAGAAAACTGGCAAGCGGACTATCTAAGTCGCCAGCAGCTATCACCAGGAGAGTGGTCTCTCCACCCAGATATCTTTCAGGCCATATGCCAGAGATTGGGGACCCCGGATGTAGACTTGCTAGCTTCCAAGTTCAACAAGAAGTTGGACAACTTTGTGTCCAGGACAAGAGATCCTCTAGCCTACGGAACAGATGCTCTAATAATTCCCTGGAATCAGTTCTCACTGATCTATGCATTCCCCCCGATCCCTCTCTTACAAAGACTACTTTGCAGGATCAAAAAGGAGGGAATACCAGTAATCCTAGGGGCCCCAAATTGGCCCAGGAGGCCTTGGTATGCCGAAATCGTAAAGATGACGGTAGGAAGACCCTGGAAGCTTCCGCTGCGACACGACCTGCTGTCGCAGGGTCCAGTATTCCACCCTTCCTTACAAAAGCTAAATTTAACGGTCTGGCTGCTGAGACCCACAATTTGAAGAAACAAGGGGTCTCTGGTCCAGTTCTTTCTACGCTCATTAATGCTAGAAAGCCAGCCTCCAGACTTATCTACTATAGAGTCTGGAAAGCATACGTTTCCTGGTGTGAATCCAGAAGTTGGAATCCTCAGAAATATGAAATAAGCAGGATTCTTGCCTTTTGCCAGTTAGGAGTGGATATGAAATAAGCCCTCAGTACCATCAAGGGTCAAATATCGGCTCTATCCGTCTTCTTTCAGAGACCATTGGCATCTCATTCCCTAGTTTGGGCGTTCATTCAGGGGGTACTGAGGATAAATCCGCCAGTCAGTGTTGCAAAAGCAACCTTTTGAACCTATTCGCCATATTCCTTTAATTATTTTAGTAGGAAATTGGCCTTTTTGATTGCTATTGCTTCTGCTAGAAGAGTATCAGAACTAGCAGCTCTTTCTTGTAAAGAGCCTTATCTAATTTGTCACAAAGACAAAATTGTACTACGACCCCATCCTGCCTTTTTACCTAAGGTGGTGTCGGCTTTTCATTTGAATCAAGACATTGTTCTGCCTTCCTTTTTTCCAGACCCGCGGACGGCGGGGGAAAAGTTATTGCACTCTCTAGATCTAGTGAGAGCGATAAAGGTGTATCTGCAGGCAACCGTTCAGATACGTAAAACAGATGTTTTGTTTATTTTGCCAGATGGTCCCAAGAAAGGCCAAGCGGCATCAAGATCCACCATTTCCAGGTGGATTTGACAAGTAATTGTTCAAGCTTATGGTTTAAAAAACAGGACTCCTCCTTTTTCTGTTAAGGCGCACTCTACCAGGGCGATTAAATGCTTCATGGGCAGTGCACCACCAGGCTTCGATGGCTCAGATCTGTAAAGCTGCAACTTGGTCTTCAGTCTATACATTTTCCAAATTCTATCAAATAGATGTGAAAGGACATGAGGATTCCGCCTTTGTGCGAAGTGTGCTGCAGGCAGCAGTATAGGGCTCCTTGTCCGCAAGCGGCCTGCTTGATCTGGGTCTCCCACCCTTCATATTGAGCATTGCTCTGGGACGTCCCATTATATAATGACTGGCTCTGTGTCCCGTGGTGTACGATAAAGAAAACAGGATTTTTATAACAGCTTACCTGTAAAATCCTTTTCTTGGAGTACACCACGGGACACAGAGGTCCCCCCCTTCTTATGGGAACCTTACTGCTTTGCTACAAAAACTGAGGAACTCCCCTGATGGGAGGGGTTATATGGAGGGGAACTGCATTCTATTGGTTGTGCCAGTGTCCAATCACCGCTGTTGACCCTTAACCCATTATGTAATGACTGGCTCTGTGTCCCGTGGTGTACTCCAAGAAAAGGATTTTACAGGTAAGCTGTTAAAAAAATCCTGTTTTTTTAACCATCCCTGTCCCATTGCAGAGATTTTCCTTCACTTCCTGCCCCATAGCCAAACAGGAAGTGAGAGGAATCTATGCAAATTAAAGAAATTCATTGCCCCCCCCCCCAGCAGGCCCTCAGAAATACTGTCCCCACTCAAAAATTTTAGGGCGGGTCAACAGAAAGGGTGGGTAAAAAGAAAGGGGTGTGGCCTTGACTGGAAGGGGTGGGTCATATTTAAATTAGGGGGTGCACGAGTTTAGTCAGGCCTAGGGCAGCACAAAACCTAAATACACTACTGACTCTGTTTCATATTAATTGTCAATGTCACCTCTTGCAACTGTATTGGAGTTCGGTTCAGACCCTTATCCAATGATTGCTTGATCTGGACATCCCTCTGACTCCAAAAAATAGGATTTTTATAACAGCTTACCTGTAAAATCCTTTTCTTAGGAGTACATCACGGGACACAGAGCGACATAGTCATTACTAATGGGTTATATAGATACCGTCAGGTGCTGGCACTGGCAACTTCCAAAACCGGAAGTACCCTCCCCTATATAAGCCCCTCCCATCCGGGAGCACCTCAGTTTTGTAGCAAAGCAATAAGTGTCCCCAAAGAGGGGCGGGAGCTCTGTGTCCCGTGATGTACTCCTAAGAAAAGGATTTTACAGGTAAGCTGTTATAAAAATCCTATTTTCTTTCTCGTACATCACGGGACACAGAGCGACATAGTCATTACTAATGGGATGTCCTAAAGCAATGCCCAATGAGGGGGGGGATACACCATATATAAGCTGAGCGCTATCAGACATGAGGATCTTTTGCGGCCTGCAACACACTGCGCCCAAAGGCGACATCCTCCTGACTTCTAACGTCCACCTGGTAGAACCTAGTAAACGTGTGAACTGAAGACCATGTTGCGGCCTTACAGATTTGAGCCAGGGAGGCCTGGTGATGCACTGCCCATGAAGTTCCAACTGCTCTCGTGGAGTGCGCTCTAACTTTGAACGGAGGCGGTCTCCTTCTCAAGCCATAGGCTTGTATTATGACCTGTCGAATCCACTTGGCTAAAGTAGATTTTGACGCTGCCTGACCCTTTCTGGGGCCTTCCGGCAGAATAAACAAAGTATCCGTTCTGCGAATCTGAGCAGTGGCTTTTAGATAAGCTTTAACTGCTCTTACTACATCCAAAGAATGCAATAACTTTTCCTCTACCGAAGTAGGTTTGGGGAAAAAAGAAGGAAGAACCACATCTTGGTTCAAATGAAACCTCGATACCACCTTAGGAAGAAAGGCTGGATGAGGACGTAATACTACTCTATCCTTATGGATAACCAGATATGGCTCCTTACAGGACATAGCTGCTAATTCCGACACTCTTTTAGCCGAACAAATGGCTACTAGAAAAATCAATTTCCTGGTGAGAAGCACCAAAGAAATATGCTGTAATGGTTCAAATGGTTGTTTCTGTAGAACCGACAGAACCAAGTTTAGATCCCATGGACATATGGGAATATTAACCGGAGGACTAATACGCATCACTCCTTGTATAAAGGCTTTGACTAGTGAATGCGAAGCCAAGGGCCTTTGAAAAAATATTGACAAGGCCGAAATCTGACCCTTGATAGTACTCAAGGCAAGCTTCCTATCTACAGCCCATTGTAGGAAGTCCAGAATCCTACCTATTACGTACTTATGTGGATGCCATTTCTTGGCCTCACACCACGCGATGTACGCCTTCCAGATTCTATATTAGATCTGCCTGGATACCGGCTTCCTGGCATTGATCATGGTAGATACCACAGGATTAGAGAGCCCTCTCTTTTTTAGAATGTGGGCTTCCATAGCCAGGCCGTCAAACCTAGGGCTGGTAAGGAAGGGTGGTATATCGGTCCTTGCGAAAGCAGGTCCGGACGACGTGGGAGAGTCCAAGGACTCCCCACTGAAATTTTACAATCTCCGCGTACCACGCTCTTCGGGGCCACGCTGGAGCCACCGGAATCACTGGTTTCTTTTCTACCCTGATTCTGCGGAGTAATCGAGGTAACCATTGTGGCGGTGTGAATGCATATATCAGCTTGAACTGATCCCAAGGGAACACTAGGGCATCCGAGCCGCAAGCTAGGGGATCCCTTGTCCGATAGACAAATCTGTCCCCCTTTGCGTTGAATCTGGATGCTAGAAGATCTACATCCGATGTTCCCCACCACTGACATATTGTCCAGAAAACCTCGGGGTGAAGGGACCCTTCCTCTGGGCCTAATTGCTGGCGACTTAGAAAGTCCGCCTTCCAATTCTCCACTCCTGGAATGAATACCGCAGATATGGCTGGGACATATTTTTCTGCCCATTTCAGGATGTAATTTACTTCCCTCTGGGCTGCACGACTCCTGGTGCCCCCCTGATGATTGAATTCTGACAGGGGACCCTTGGAGTTTGGATGTCCATGCTACTAGGGCATACCGGGCTGCTCGTATCTCTAAGAGATTGATGGGCAGGGCCTTTTCTGCATCCGACCATCTGCCCTGGAGAGACTATTGCTCCAGTACTGCTCCCCAGCCTATAAGGCTGGCATCTGTAGTGACCACCTTCCAAGAAATCAGACTGAAGGATTTCCCTTTTTCCAGATTCTGGGGAACCAACCACTAACGGAGGCTCTTGCGAACGGAAGGGGACAAGGACATTGTAAGTCTAGGGCCTGAACTTTTTTGTTCCAGGCTGACAGTATGGCCCCCTGCAAATTCCTTGAATGGAATTGACCGTAGGGTACTGCTTCGAATGATGCCACCATTTTTCCCAGCAGCCTTATGCACAGGCGTATGGACGGCTGTCTTTTTTGTACCCACTAAGTGGATCAAATCTTTCAAAGACAACACCTTTCCTCGAGGCAAGAATATTTTTCTCTGGCCTGAATCCAACCTTAGCCCCAAGTATTCCAGACTTTTGACTGGTTTTTAGGGCTAACTTGTCTCGGTTGATAATCCAACCGTGAGATTCCAGATACTTGATTGTCTTGTGAACGACCACGTCTAGTTTTTTCACTGAGTGGTCTATCAGCAACAAGTCATCTAGATATGCCATTATCATTACACCTTGTGTTCTTAGATTGGCCAATAAAGGGCCAGAATTTTTGTAAACACTCGTGGTGCTGTGGCCAAACCGAAGGGTAAGGCTCTGAACTGAAAATGGCGCCCTTCTACTGCAAAGCGTAGAAATTTTTGGTGGACTGGAAAGATGGGAATGTGCAAATAAGCATCTTTGATGTCGATCGCGGCTAACCAATCCTCCCCTTGTAGGGCAGTGGCCACCGATCGGATCGACTCCATCGGAAAGTCCTGATATACAGGAATTTGTATAGCCCTTTTTAGAATTAATATGGGCCTCCCGTCCGCGTTTGCTTCGGGACTGTAAAGAGGTTTGAGTAAAACCCGAACCCTCATTCTTCCAGGGGAACCTCCATAATTACTCCTTGGAGCAATAGTTGTTCTAGTGCCAACAGGAGGGACTCTCTCTTCCGGGGATCCCTTGGCACGTTTGACCTCAAAAATGGGAAGGAGGAGAGTCTTTTAACTCCAAACTGTATCCCAAACATACTGCGGAGAGCACCTATCTGTCTTGATCGTGTCCCGCCAGGTCTCTTGCGAACAACTGGAGTCCTCCCCCCACCCGACTGAGTGGGGGCAACCCTTCAATGAATTTAACTTTGGGGGAGGTTTTGTACCTCCCCTGACCCAGGGTTTCTCATTACCCTGCTATTGTCCCTGTTTTTTACCCCCGGGAATTGACCGAGGAGGCCGTCGGAACTGTTACACAGCCGATGCCCCAGGGACTGGAGAAGCAGGCCTCTTAAAGAGGGACCTCTAACTCTGTTTTTAACCGGCAAGAGCGTATTTTTACCGCTGGAAATTTTCTGGATATATTTGTCCAGGTTTTCCCTGAATTAAGCGTTCACCATGAAATGGGACGCTAACCAGCCATTCTTTACAGGGAGCTTCAGCAGACCAGTTTTTGAGCCATAGAAGCCTACGCATATGTACTATAGACAGCGTAAGGCGGGAGGCCTGATGGACTGAATCCTTATGGCGTCAACCGCAAAGCCTAAGGCTCTAGGTAGATCAGCTAGGGCAAAGCCTGCTGATCTGTCAAGTCCCTCAAGACCTGTTTCAACTGATCCTTCACTGCTTAGCAGACCCCAATAGCTGCTACTGCTGGTTGTGTCACCAAGCTTGCTGTAGAAAGAAGCAGACTTTCATAAGGACTCCAATCTTTTATCTATTGGGTTCTTGAACATTTGGACATTATCCACTGGACATGTCAGTGATTTATACATACAAGAGATGGCTGCGTCCACTGTAGGGACCTTCCATTTTTTTTTTTTTGATGAACTTATCCTCCATGGGATAGACCACCGGAAATCTCTTGGGGGAATAAATATTTTCTCAGGACGTTCCCAATCCTGGTAAATAAGCCCTTTCAGTAAAGGGTGAAGTGGAAAAGAACAGACAGTCTGGGGGCTTCTAGCGACCCCAACGAGGATACAGTAGTGGTTGATGGTTCCGCAAGGTGCATTTTTAAATGCTGATCGGACCATGTTAGTCAGAGACTGAACCCATAATCTTTCAGCTTGAGATGCTGAGAAAAGGTTCCCCCACTGTTGACTCCTCTATAACAGAATCAACCTTATCCTGATCCCCTTCAGGTAGGTCGATCCCTGTATGGGACTGTTGCTCTGCTAACAGGCACTTTGAAGGAGGAGATGGAGATCGGCGTGCTTTCCCTGACAGGGAGGCAGCGATCAATGTTGACAATCTCTCTCTAATCCTCCCAGAGCTGAGGAAAAAACCTCCTCTGTTACATACACAGGAGCAGGTGAACTGAGGACAGCCACAGTACCAAGTACCCCTGCGGGGTCTCTACGGTCACTTACCTCTGAACTTCAGGGGAGACTGGTGCAGCAGAAGTATGCCCAAGATCCTCAGAGCCCGATGAGACCCCCTTCGCTTCCTGGAAGATTCAGTTCCGGAGCTTCTGGACGGCATATTCCTAAGCCTAAAGCTGAGGTATTCCAGCCGTAATACACCACTTTTACTGAGAATAGTCTAGCACAATTGCTGCTATATCACAGTTGGTGTCTACTAAAGTGCCTTTCTAGGGGATGCCTGCATCAACCGCCTCTATGTGCCTTTATATTGTTGCTAGCTCTGTCTGTGCACTTCAACAGCCAGCTATAATGTGCTTCAAAACACGCTGGACGCCCGCACATGCGCAGTAGCGCCGCGGCGCACACCTGAGCGTCATCCACCCGCTCCGCCCCTTTTTCCAGATCGCCTCTATGAATAGAGGCGCGTGCACGCGCACGCGTGCGGGCACGTGCGCCTTCGGCGCCTTTTTTGAAAACAACAAGGAGCTAGATGGGAGCCAGGGTCCCTTTGCCGCAGGGCCCGGGGATGGATGAGCGCAGCAACAGGGCAGAGGAGACAGCTTCCCAGCAGAGAACATACCAACTGCCTGGATTTGATTCTGGAAGAAAAAAATCCACATTACAAGAAAAAGAACCATAGCGGCCTCTAGTGTCTAACACAGGTACCGCGGTCTTACATTTTTTTTTTTTTTCTTGCCTACTATTAAAATTTTTACATTTTCTCAGTAGTAACAGGCATACACAGAATATTAGCGGGAATACCGTTAGGTAACAGACAGAAAGACAAATTAGGCTTGGGGGTCCCCCAATAGAACCAAGTTCCTGGGGGCCCCCACTTACCTGTTCCCCGCCGCAGGACTTTGTTTGGTCCACAAAAGCCCAAACTTCACCTATCACGGCAGGCATTGTAATCAAACCTTCAGGGACCGGGTTCCCAAGGATTCCACTCCCCTGGACCTGTATAGCACCCTGCACAGAAAACATCTTGGTCGTGGGTATGACCAGAGCTCTGGATCCCAGGGTCCAGCTCTCCTAAGAGAAGCATTACAGGCAAAACCTTGCTCTTCTCTGCAAGGCCCGGGTACCGACCGTTTAGCTATGAAGCTTTTTTGGTCGGATCCGGAATAGCTTACTGAGGCCCAAAAGAACCTGTACGCAAGCTCAGTGAAAAACACATGTTTCTTCTTGGCCAACACCTTAGACACTGGCAAAAAACTGAGGTGCTCCCGGATGGGAGGGGCTTATATAGGGGAGGGTACTTCCGGTTTTGGAAGTTGCCAGTGCCAGCACCTGACGGTATCTATATAACCCATTAGTAATGACTATGTCGCTCTGTGTCCCGTGATGTACGAGAAAGAAATGTTTCTTTAGGGGTTACTTCCCCCTAGGTTGACCAGGCTAGGGGGAAAAAATTAGTATCTCACATCCTGACAGCCGCAAGATGCTTGGTAGCTCTTCACTGGAAAAGAGAGTCGCCACTGACCCACATTGAGCTATACACTGTGAAAAAAAATTATTGGACACAGTGAAACAACATAATGTGGTGTGGGAGCCCTGGCGCTCGAAAGAGGATCCCCCATGAGGCTCCACAGCCCTATCGCTTTGTGTTTAATTTTGTACGATGTTTTGGTCTCATGTGATGCCCAGAGTCTGTTCTTTCTTTCCTGTTCTATAAAATAAATTTTTGAATGAAATTGTTAATAAGTGTGTGTGTGTGTGTGTGTATATATATAGATTGCTTTTATATTAGTTTATAAAATTTTTTTACGTTTAGTGTCACGTTAAAAAAAAAAAAAAGTCATTTGAAAATCCATATCAACCTGCAAACATTAGTACCTTTATTTATATATATATATATATATATATATATATATATATATATATATATATATATATATATATATACATATATATACACATACATACACACACACACACACCGTATATACTAGAGGAAGAGTGGGGCTACATGTGTTTGGGGTCCAGGGGACATACGGCCGGCCGGTACCGGGTCCCCAAAGTCCGGGAGATCAGGTGCAAAAAGGTGACTCGAGTATAAGCCGAGGGGGTGCATTTTCAGCACAAAAAAAATGTGCTGAAAAACTCGGCTTATACTTGAGTATATATATATATATATATATATATATATATATATATATTATACTCAAGTATAAGCCGAGTTTTTCAGCACATTTTTTTTGTGCTGAAAATGCACCCCCTCGGCTTATACTCGAGTCACCTTTTTGCACCTGATCTCCCGGACTTTGGGGACCCGGTACCGGCCGGCCGTATGTCCCCTGGACCCCAAACACATGTAGCCCCACTCTTCCTCTACAAGTGTGCAAAGTTTGTTGTCTGGAGAACCTACGGCCGGGGAGCACTGATTTTCAAAGCGGGGCACCCCTTCCATAGACTCCCATGTTAAACGTCAGTCTAGTCATGGACACAGTGAGGCATGCACATGGACACAGTGAGGCATGCAGATTAGGCTTATACTCGAGTCTAAGTTTTCCCAGTTTTTGTGGTAAAATTAGGTGCCTCGGCTTATACTCGAGTATATACGGTGTGTGTGTGTGTGTGTGTATGTGTGTATATATATATATATATATATATATATATATATATATATATATATATATATATAAATAAAGGTACTAATGTTTGCAGGTTGATATGGGTTTTCAAATGACTTTTTTTTTTTTTTTTAACGTGACACTAAACGTAAAAAAAATTTATAAACTAATATAAAAGCAATCTGTTTAAAGTGGAATGCACCTTCGATCTCTCAAACGCAAGCTTTTTTTTTTTTTTTTTTTGCTGTTCTCAGACTTCCTGTTCTAGGGTGGTTACATTTGTTCTCCATTTCCCCCCCCCCCCCCCCCCTTGAGTATATAAATGTAGGCATACTTTGCTGCTTGCCCCTGAGATAGACTACACATCTATGTGCAGATGTGTTCAGTGCTGTGCAAACTGTAGCATACATGTAGCGGAGCATGTGACCAGAAATAATGGGCACTACTCTCTACACTAGTCGCGGTTTGGTTCATCAGTGGAGGATTGGGAGCATGCACAGGATAAAAAAGAAACCTGGAAACAACAAATGGAACTTAAAATAACACAACTCCTTAGTATATTAGATATTTTAGAATGATTGATGTAAAAATGTTAGTTTAATGTCACTCTAAGGCCCCTTTCACACGGGACGGATCAGTCATGATCCGCCCCGTGAAGCTCCGCTTGCTCAGCAGGGATCGCTCAGTTGATCCCCGCTGAGCCGGCGGATGACTGGGCGGTCCCCGCACACTGTGCAGGGACCGCCCTGTCAGAGCGCCGCTCTCCCCTATGGGGAGATCGGATGAACACGGACCGTCTGTCCGTGTTCATCCGATCTGCTCCGCCGACGGAAGGAAAAATAGGGTTTTCCTCCGTCACACTTTGGCGGAGCGGAGCGGGTGTCAGCGGACATGTCACCGCTGAGATACCGTGGCTCCATAGGGCTACATGGAGCGTCCGTCCAGGTCCGCCTAAAAAACTGACAGGCGGACCTGAATGGACTCTCCGTGTGAAAGGGGCCTAAGTGTCTTAAATGTTATAACCTTGAGTGTTTTTTTTTTTTTCCAACAGGTGCCCAAACAGAAGTATAAAATTTCTACTAGAACAAACAAGGTGTATGATATCACAGAAAGAAAGGTAATAACTACAGGTTAGATTAATGAAAAGTGTTTTTCTATTGAGCATTATAGCTGAGCTCCAGACAGATTACCAAATATACAGTTAAAAATGCAAATATAGGTACTGTTTTACCAGACAATGGATTTGTTATCCAGTGCAGGCAGCTTTCTCATGCTGACACTGGTGCCAGGCAGCATAGCCAGAACTGAGTCTGTCACAGCAGCTACAGCAGAACTTGGACACGCACAGTTTTCATGATTGGACAATGAAGTAGAATCTGCACACTAATGAGGTCACCCCTCTGCTTGCACTTCTCTCTCCTCAGTACAGCACATGTGCACTGCTGCAGAGCCTGATTGCCTGCAAGTGCTGGTCTACCGCTTTCTGGAGCAGCTGTGCATGGTAACCAGTCGGCTTATAACTTTCATTTCCAATACTTAACTGAACAGGCTGAAGATTGAAGCTGATTGGTTGCCATGCACAGCTGCTCCAGATTTTGTGTACTTCAGTTTTTGATTAAATTCTCCCACAAGCCCAAACTTAATCTAACCCTAAGGCTGTCCCTAATATGTAAAGTGGTTGTAACCCTAAAAGGGTTTAAGGCCTGAGATATAGCACAGTGCATTTGCAATGTCAATTGTCCCTTTCTATGTTGTACAATACCTGATTCATCCTGCCTGTTCCGGTCTTCCCTTATTTAAACAAACCACATTTATTATGGCTGCTGAGCGTGGTCAGATTACATGCCCCCATCATCCAGCTCTCTCCTCAGTATCTGCATCTCCCCCACTCCCCCTCCCTGTCATTTCCATCGTCTGTGTGTGAACTGTGAAGCCGATCTCCTCCTCCCCTCTCCTCTTGTCTTGAGTAATACTATTTTCTGCAGCTGCTCCAGTGCTTGTAACAAAACATCTATTAATTACTTTGATCCTCTCTGTTTTAGTTCCATGTTAGTACAATGTGTGTTAGGGATGCACAGATACCAGTTAATTTAACCGGCAAGTACCGATACATATAAATGGGCTCTAATCGCACTGCAAAGAGTCAAATGCGGTTTGAACAGGAAAAGAGGTGCGATTCCTGTCCGAATTGCATGCGATTTCTCGCAACTGCTCCTGTGTGAACCCATGCTGAAAGGGATGTGACAAGCCTAGGTTCATACAAAAGCAGTGCAGGAAATAGGATAGGAATCGCAAGCCATTCCAGTTTAAATAGCATGTGATTCTTTGCAGTGCAATTTGAGCCCATTCCTTTTGCATGGGCTCTAATTCCACCATAAAGGTATCGGAGCATTTTTACGAGTAGGAGTACTTGTGAAAATACTCGGTATCAGAGAAACCCTAGTGTGGGTGTGTTTTCTTAAAATTATAATACTAAATGCCTTCCTTGCATAGTGCTGCTGTGCGGTTATGTGTCCTCCCTCTGCCATTTTACATACGCCGGAAGGGAATCTCAGCCCCTCCCACTGTAGTCTCTTAGATTGGGAAGGAAAGCAGGAGGAGGACACATGACTGCCCAGCAGCACTGCAAAGAAGGCGTGTAGCATTATAATTTTTAAGAAAACGCACACATTGCACTAAATATGAACCTAAAGCAGAGAGGGTCAAAGTAATTAATAGATAAGACTTTACAGCTTCTTTAACTCTCTCCACGCCCAAGTTCTAAATTGGCACTCAAAACCACTGAATTCATGAACTGTAGAATTTCTCCCAGTTCCCTGCTTCTTCAATCACATTCTGTGACAATATTCTGTACATGTACAGGTCAGTCTATGGCTGTCACACTTAAGCTGGCTATAAATAACAATTTTTTTTTTATTTTTTTTTTAACTCTTGAATTTAAAAGGCACTCTTCTAAGGGGGTCTACTTTTAAGTTTTCCTGTAATCTAATATGTAGTCTAATGTTATTTTATGTAACAGATATTTACTTTTTTTATCCTCAACTTGCTTTGAAAATAATGTGTTAAAACAGCATCCCTCATCTGACTTCCCAATCATTCCTTTTAAACACAAAATAGTGTCCCCATACCCAAAGTAAGTTTAAGTGTGTAAATATTAAGGTCTGAATATTATAAGTAATCAGGCAGAATGTTTTCTTTCAGAAAATGATTTTTAGTCATTAAGAATGTCTTCTGAAAATGTATGTTAGATTAAGGGTTTAGTATGAATTGTAAATAATAATAATATGGCTTCAGTGTTTCTGCAGTGATTTTTGCTACCGAGCATCTAAATACTATGAAGCTCAGATTCCGGAAACTCCATTGTGGTCACGAGAAGTAGAGAGGTAATTGTATGGTGTTTTGTGCAGGATCTGTAAGGCCGGTTTCACACTGGGACGGTGGCGGTATAGCGGCGCTATACCGTCGCGATTGCAGAGGTATTCGGCCGCTAGCGGTGCGGTTTTAACCCCTGCTAGCGGCCGAAAAAGGGTTAATACCACCCGCAAACTGCGGCTACAGCCGCGGTTTGCGGGCGGTATTACCGCGGTATCCCATTCATTTCAATGGGAAGGAGCGGTGGAGGAACGGTAAACACACCGCTCCTCTCATCGCTCCAAAGATGCGGCTAGCAGGACTTTTTTTTAAGTCCTGGTAGCGCACCGCTCCAGTGTGAAAGCCCTCGGGGCTTTTACATTGGAGAGAAAGGAGTCGCTGTTTAGGCTCGGTTTGCAGGTGCTATTTTTAGCAAAATAGCGCCTGCAAACCGCCCCAGTGTGAAAGGGGCCTAAGGTTCTGTTCTCATCTGCGCAGGTGCAATCGTGCGCATGTGTTTTGTGCGTTGCGTTTAGGGCAGCCAATTAATTTCAGTTGGCTGCTTTATGTGCAAGCTTCGCACGAAAGAAGTGCAAGCAACTTTGTTTTCACGCCCACATTTGCAGGATGCGTTGGGGTTCCATTAACAATTAATAGCACTGCCGCACACATGCAAAAAGGATTCACTGTGAACCTAGCCTAAAATGTTTTGGTAGTGGTGGCTATTTTTTCATACCTAGGGGACAGAAAGCAGCAGTATATCCAATGTCCAAAATCTTGGTGAATATGGTGAAATTTTCACTTTGCAAAGGATCGCCAATAAACTGCAAGGGAAAAAAAAAATTAAAAATGCATTTTTGCTTGCACATGTCTGGATAATAGAAGTCAGCAGAGCTTCACCACATTAACTAAGCTCCTGTGTTCTCTCTTTTCATTTGATAGACAGCTTTGATTTAGTAAAACAAGTAACCAGTTGCTGATAAGAGAGCAGGACAGAGAGAGGATTAAAATCGTGCCCATCCCTCAGGGACAGCAGGGAGATAATTTCTACCATGGCATGTGTATCCCGCCCGGCCACTGCCTCTGCAGCTAAAGGATGTAGAGGTTTAGGGATGGTAAAAGCACAGCCCGGCTGCAGGGTAACACAACCCCCCAACTGCTAGTGTGAACGAGCCCTAACATTTGTTTCTACAGAGAACATCTGTAAGGGAATTATTACAGCACTTCCAGATAGCACCTCCTTCATCACCTCCCACTAACGCTGAGTATGTAAATACAATACATTTGTATCCAAATTTTCTAAATTTTTCTAAATTTTTGTGCCCAAAATAGAGATTTTATTAAAGCGCAACTTTACCCATAACAACTAGATAAAAAATAATGTTCTTTAGCAAGGAACATACATTCTACATTAATAATTATGCTACCAAAATGAGTGTGCGCTGTAAATTGCCTCCAGCATTGCTCCTGTTTCTTCTTGCTGGAGGCTGCCATGTTGCTGAAGCCCAGAGCCCCAGAGCAGCTGTAAACCCTTAGGCTGTCAGCAGATCGGCCTATAGATTTTCAGCACAGTGCCAAAAAATAAAGAGCAACTGAGCATGTGCAGAGCAGATTTTACACAGTATAGGCACTTATGTTTGTTTTACATAGCTATACCTGCAAAAGAGGCCAGTCTGAAGTAATCTAGTGGGACTTTAACCACTCGTTGCCTGCCATATAGCAATATGACCTTGGCAAAGTGGTTTAGTTATCCTGACCAGACATCATATGACGTGATTAGGATAACCGGACGGTTCATGTCCCCGGGGGTGCTCAGTGTGGCAATCTGTGGTGCAGTGTGTCAATCTGACACCCTGCAACTCCGATCTAGATAAAGCGTCTCCGACGTATAAAATATATTTGGGTACAGTGTAGTATGACCATGCAATTGTCATTTAAAAAGCGACAGCACTGAAAATTGGCCTGGACAGGAAGGGGGGAAAGTGCCTGGTATTGAAGTGGTTAATTACTAGGCTCCCCGAGAGAGATGACAAGGCAATTGGAATACATCAAAAACTAAAATATTGGCTGTGCTGATATCAAGGAAAGTATTATCTAGCTGCAACCCACTGGCATATGGATAAAAGCAATGTTGCCTACCTTCATCAATGCGGTCAGTCAATAGCAGTTACTTGCGACACATTGATATGGATCATCTCTTGGATTAGAGTATTATAATCTTCAAAATAGATTCCACCTAAGACAAGAAATTTAAGGGAATGATTTATTTGTTTACATACAATAATTTAAATCCATAAAGCAAAGCGAGAAAAACTAATTTGACTCTATTTTACAAAATGCAAAATCTCAACTTTTTTGGCAAGTTTTACCTAACCTAGATGTAGTTACTCAATTCAACCACATGATGGTGCTAAAGGTTCATCATTTTAAATAGTGGTGATACTAGACTCCTCTACTAGACTGATGCTGAGCTATTCTTCTAGCCTCCCAATAGATAGAAATGTATACCCATGCAGGGTTTATTTGTGTAAATCTAGTAAAACCTATAACCACCACATTACTAACACATACTCTGCTTTCTTTTCCAGTCCACCAGTCATTAAACTGCTCAAGGAGGGGAAGAGGTATGTTCTCGTACAAAATTTGCATTTATATTTCCTCACTACTAATTTTATTACCAATTTATCGGTTAGATTTTTTGTTTTATACTCTAATTTTATGCAGAATATACTGTATGTCTACTGTCAAAAAAAAAAAAGCTAGAGGGAAAGAAATAGGAAGCACAAATGGCTTACACATAGATGATGTATCTATTGGAGGAGAAATGTATATGCTGCTACAGGATAGTGCATATTTATAAAGTGATTCAAACAATAACCCTGAGAAAGTAATTTGCAAAATGTATTTATAAATCAGCAGAGCAATTTTGCTAGCGAGTTCCAGCTATAAGGCCTCATGCCCACTGACGTTTTTACAGCTGCGTTTTTTAGAGCTTAAAAACGCCTGTCCATGTTATTGTAAATAATTTTTATTTTTATTTATTTTTTAAAAAAAAACAAAAAAAAAAAACGTCGGAGCTAAAAACGCGACCGCGCGTTAGTGCGCGTTTTTGCGTGTTTTTTGACGCTTGCGTTTTTTTCTGCCTAATTCTGACGCTGAGGAACGCACTGGTCCTGGGTTTTTTTTACAGCTTAAAAACGTCTATGCTATTTGCAGCTCAAAAACGTCTATGCTATTTGCAGCTCAAAAACGTCTAGGTGGGCATGAAGCTATAGACTAACATGGACAGGCGTTTTTAAGCTGTAAAAAACGCTCAAAAAAGCGGCTGTAAAAACGTCCGTGGGCATGAGGCCTAACTGTTATGGCTGAAACCCATTAGTAGGAATGCCTTCCTACTGTACTTTAATGAAGATGTTTGTGCGATTATTTAAAAAAATTAATTCAGATGACTTGTGCTATGTGAAGGTTTTTTTTTTTTTTTCTTTTGGATTATTATATTGTACTTGGGTGAAGAGAAGCCTTGGACCTACCTCTGGTGATCACTGTAAGCCTTGATGAGATACAGAGGTAGAGTGATAACACTCTGTTTTATTTGCTTTTTATAAAGTAGTTTAATAGTTCACCTCAGGCCTGTCAACCTCAATTATCCTGTACTGCAAAATACATTTTACCTCCTTCCCCTTTTTTTGGAGCTAGCTTAGGCCACTAAAATATGAATATAAACAGAAGAAAATGTGCAGTTTAATAATTCTATAGCGACCAAAAACTTTAAAACATCAGTATTTTATTTCTAAACTTTTCTGTAATTAACTACTTTACTACCTATGTTTTATGGTTTAATACATTTTTGATTTTTTTCATGGTTGTATCACAGATTGAAAATAAGTCATAGGTTAGTAAAGACTATAGCGCAGAAATATTCGTACAGAAAAACAAGAATAGTAAAGTGACTACATTGTATTAATGATGTTGTTTTCCAGCATCAAGTTGCTTTTCAATGAGCAAGATCAAAGTATAAATAAATTACAGAAATGCGGTGGCTCGATAGACAAAGTCTTAAAGAGATGTTCTGGCCAAAAAAAAAAATATTTAAAGCCAGCAGCTACACATACTGCAGCTGCTGGCTTTTAATAATAGGACACTTGCCTTACCTGTCCTGGAGTCCCTCAATGTCAGCACCGCAGCCGATGTTTCAATCGGCTGTCGGGTGCTGCTATTGTGACTAAGAGAACCCGACAGTGTAGCCTTTTGGCTTCCCGCCGGGAACCCTACTGCACATGCGCGATGCCCTGCTCCTCTCACCTATTGGGCCGGGGGAGGAGGAGGGAGCCCTGCGGTGACGTCACTGGCCGTGACCCGGACTCCCGGAAGTGGGAACGGATACCTGTCAAAAAGGAGGAGGAGGAATCAGATGAGCGTAAGTTCCACTTTAGGGTGGAACTCCACTTTAAGGCCCATACACATGATACGAAAATCCCATTGGGGAAAAAAAAAGTATGACGAGCTGTCTGCCGATTTTTGGATTGTTGGTATGGTGCTTTCAACAGCCGATTTTAGCTTTTTTCCTCAGACAAAAGCTTGATGTGCAGAGTATAAAATTTTTGTCGGATGTGAGCTCAATGTCCGAGTTTCGTATGAAAAAAATACTAAGCGCAAGACTACGCATGCTCAGAAATGAAAAAATACATACAAAACTATTCAACACATTACGTCACTGCTGACGTTGTATTCTTTCATCCAAAAATTTTCGTATTGTCAGTAACCTCTTCACTTTCGACATGAGACTAGCATGCCACAAAAATCAGACGTTCGGTCATCCGAAAATCTAAGCGTGTGTACGAGGCTTTAGTATAGATAATAGTCCGACACTGGGGAATAGGAAATAGAGGGGAGGGAAGAGGACAGTCAGCATAAGAGGAAAGAAGAGGGGAACAAAGAAATAAATTCAATAGCGGTGGTCCAGCCCCACCTACAAGCCAAATGGGTAACAGTCCGTTCCAGCTGGAAGAAAAAGCCAAGGATATCAAACAGCTGAGTATATTTGCATTGTATAAGTTACCCTAGCCTCCACCTTCTCATGTAGCATGCAGTAGTTTGTATGATCTGAAATTTAGTTTTGACTCTTTCATGCTCTGCCAATTGTCAGTTTAGCAGCAGCGGGAACATGGATCATTAGCTTAAATTGCACCTTGAATAGATCAGGGGGTCTAATACAAAGAAGAGGAGGTATTCTGCCTTCAGAGTGATATCCTGTCCCATCAGTGTAGTCAAAATTGAAAAGACTGCTGACCAAAATTGCTTAACTAGTGGGCAAGTCCACCATATATGAAAAAAGGTCCCTAATTGTCCACAACCTTGGAAACCGGTATGGGAATAACCAGGAACAAATCTGAAAATTCTAGCAGGCACTGAAAACCACTGAGTTATAATCTTGCAGTTAGTTTCTACTACAAAATCATTACAAGAGCAAGATTTCACTGTGTACCATATATGGGGACCATTTGGTTGCTTTCCGGGTATATCCCAAGGTCTGTTGCCCACTGATGTGTACAGTGCCTTGAAAAAGTATTCATACCCCTTGAAATTTTCCAAATTTTTTCATGTTACAACCAAAAACTTAAATGGATTTTATGTGATAGACCAACACAACGTGGCACATAATTGTCAAGTGGAAGGAAAATGATAAATGGTTTTCAATTTTTTTTACACATAAATATGTAAAAAGTGTGTCTATATTTGTATTCAGCCCCTCTGAGTTAATACTTTGTAGAACCACCTTTCTCTGCAGTTATAGCTGCAAGTCTTTTTGGGGGTGTCTCTACCAGCTTTGCACATCTAGAGAGTGAAATGTTTGCCCATTCTTCTTTGCAAAATAGCTCCAAGCTCTGTCAGATTGGATGGAGAGCGTCTGTGAACAGCAATTTTCAAGTCTTGAATATGCTTTGCTCTAAACCATTGCATTTTTGCTCTGGCTGTATGTGTTTAGGGTAGTTGTCCTGCTGGAAACCTGCATCCAATTCGCATAAGTGTAAACCCAGCCTCAGAATTGGCTGGGGCAGCAAGCAGTTATTCTTCAAATTTCATAAGAGAAGCACTAAAATCTTTTATGCTTTTACTTTCTGGTGCACTAGACTCATGACAGTTCTCCAGCCTTCTAAAAAAATAAAAAAACAGACCAGGCACTGCTTGTAGGCTGATAGAAAACTGAATGAAGCATGACTTGGAGGCTTTGAGAATGAATTACTTCACAGTACAATTAGCTATAGAGGTTAGTGATGACTTGTTTTAAAGGTCTTTTAATATATAAAAATGCAGTGCTTTCATAAATAAATAAAAGTGCATGTAAAGTCCATTTTCCTTTAAGAAAATCACAACTTGATGGGGTGAGCAGTAACAGAGATCCTGATTAGAGACCGCCACCTCCAACATAAACACACACAGCCCCTTACCGAATGTAGTTGACCACCCTATTACAGAGGGTCAAACACACACATATGTGATCCCCAGGCAACTCCAAAGACTGCCCCCTTCCTCTGCCACCCCGTTGTATACGGTTCCTTACAGATCCTAGTGGTCACGCCAGAGATGTCTCTCCAACAAGCAACCCGAGGTCCGCAATGTATATCTCTCAATGAAACAAATAAGGCCTCCTCATATTGTAATATGTTTTAAAGCACGATTTAATGATGTAATAGTCTGGAAAAAAAGTAGGGCATGCATTTATTTATTTTTCAGCACACACTGGGCAGGGCTGACGGATGGTAATAACAATATGTAGAGAAGGAAATGATGTACTTGAAAGCACAATGACAGTTGTGCTGTAGTGATGCAAAGCACATGGTGCCACAGTCAAAAGTCCTACTATCACATTGCTGCTGAAAGTAGAGCTATATTTTAATCACAATATAAAGGACCTTTCGAAGTGTATTGCCCCTTCATCAGGCAAACTGTTTCAATTATGACATCAACCATAATTCAGAATAGATGGATATAGTATACCAACCAGAGAGAATACCATCACATTGCGCAAAATCACCTCTCCCACATAATAATTTGTAGTTAGTTAACTTGCCTAATGAGTGATCACCATGTACCATCATATCGCATGTAGATCAGTAGACACTGAGATTACTCGTGTGTGTGGTGGTGTTTTTTTTTTTTTCAAACGGCCAACGGGCCAAAGTGAATTTTTTTTTTTACGAATTTCTCCGTTCACACCAGTGAAGTGGACGAGGGAATCCTCCCGCTGGGGAATTGTATTCGACAGCAGGACTCTCAACTGTCAAAATACACTGATCAGCAGCTACAGCCGGCTGATTGATAAAAAAATTTCAACAACCCCATTTGACAAAAGTCACTCTAACGATCAACTTCTGTCAAACAGGTACAATATGTACACGCATTGATTGAAATTCAGCCGGTCCTTGCTGAACGGGCCAAATGTTAATCCACCTGTGGCCAGCTTAAGACTGTTTCGAGTGATGATAAAGTGTGAACAAAACAGTCTGATCATTGGGTTTATGACCAGAAAATGGTCCGTAAACCAATCTGCTTTTTATTTTTATTTTTTATTTTTTTCACATCTCGACATACAAATATTGGTCTGCTATACACTTTCATGCCACATAGGGTAACTGCTGCTATTACAAGAAGCAGCATAGGAACCTAGGATGTTTTCATTGCTCTCAGAGATTCTCCAAATATACTATGGGTAGGTCTATTACAAAGGGTATCTAGAAAAGATTCCTGAGAGGATATCTGACCACGCTTGTAGTTCTGAGAATATGTGTCGTGGTGTTCTACCACAAAGATAGGAACTGATCCTTACATTACTTGACTAAGGAGCCCAACCACAGTCTACGTGGTATAAAGGAGAAGTTTAAGGTATCACTGAAGTACTAGTAGTTAATAGTGTGTGAGCAGCTTTTGTGTCTGCTGAAATATTGACCATATGCACTTCCATATTACCACTTGCTAGAAGACTTAATTAAAATAGTTTAAGGTCTTTAACACAAAATGTACCATTTTAATTTTGGATAGAGTGGGGAGGAATAAAACCCCTGACAGATGTTTTTCCCCTTTGGCCCATTTGAGAACTTTTGTCTTTACTTCCTGTCATATAAACAGAACAGAAAATGAGAGGAAATTTTTTCACAATGAGGAAAATCTTTTCTTAGACAGTTCACATGAATATTTTGGCTTTTCCTACGCTTTCAGTTCCTGGAACAGTGGTCACCAGGACTTACACAGAGGGTGAATCTCCCCAATTGGGGTACCAACCGCAATAAAAACTTGACAAGGGCTCTAAACCTCTTAACACTGTAGCCAAAACTGAAAATTTTTTTTTGCTGTGGATTGACTTTAATATGCACAAAAGGTGTGATGTGGCTAAAAACGTAGTCTCTCCAAAAGTAATTTCTAATTTAAGTGGTTCACACCCTCCTACTGTCTACATTGGATTCATGCTTATCGACCAAGTCAGGGGGTCTCCACTAGGGCCGAAACAACTAATCGATTAATCGTCAACTAATCGATTATGAAATTAATCAATTACAATTTTCATAATCGATTAATCGGCCAGTAACATAATGGGGTTTAAAAAAAAAAATAGTCCTTTATAGTACAAAAAGAGCAAATCGCTACTGTAAATATTACTTTCACTGTCCCACAGTAAAAAATGAAACCCTTACAGTAGTGATTTTCTCCTTTTTGTACTAATTTTAGTTTAATTAACCCCATTATGTTGCTAAACATCTCGGGCCTGGGTCACACCTCCTGTTTCTTTCTCGTACATCACGGGACACAGAGCGACATAGTCATTACTAATGGGTTATATAGTTACCGTCAGGTGCTGGCACTGGCAACTTCCAAAACCGGAAGTACCCTCCCCTATATAAGCCCCTCCCATCCGGGAGCACCTCAGTTTTTTGCCAGTGTCTAAGGTGTTGGCCAAGAAGAAACATGTGTTTTTCACTGAGCTTGCGTACAGGTTCTTTTGGGCCTCAGTAAGCTATTCCGGATCCGACCAAAAAAGCTTCATAGCTAAACGGTCGGTACCCGGGCCTTGCAGAGAAGAGCAAGGTTTTGCCTGTAATGCTTCTCTTAGGAGAGCTGGACCCTGGGATCCAGAGCTCTGGTCATACCCACGACCAAGATGTTTTCTGTGCAGGGTGCTATACAGGTCCAGGGGAGTGGAATCCTTGGGAACCCGGTCCCTGAAGGTTTGATTACAATGCCTGCCGTGATAGGTGAAGTTTGGGCTTTTGTGGACCAAACAAAGTCCTGCGGCGGGGAACAGGTAAGTGGGGGCCCCCAGGAACTTGGTTCTATTGGGGGACCCCCAAGCCTAATTTGTCTTTCTGTCTGTTACCTAATGGTATTCCCGCAAAATTCTGTGCATGCCTGTAACTACTAAAAAAAAATGTAATAATTTTTAATGGTGGTCAAGAAAAAAAAAAAAAAAATTTTTTATATATATTTAATATATTAGACTGCGGTACCTGTGTTTGTCCACTAGAGGCCGCTGTGGAATGTTTTCTTGTCATGTGGACTAGCTTCTTCTCAGCAGAGCAAAGTCCAGGCAGATGGTGAGTTCTCTTATAGGAAACTGCTTCCTCTGCCATGTTGCAGTGCTCGTCCATCCCCCGGCCTGCGGCAAAGAGGGGCCCTGGCTCCTGTCCCTTGTTACCATATTTGAAATTAGCGCCGAAGGCGCACGTGGGAAGGTCCCTACAGGTGCGCGTGCACGCGCCTCTATATATAGAGGTCAGCCGGGAAAGGGGGCGGAGCCTGGGGGATGACGCTCTGTGCGCGCCGCAGCGCTTCTGCGCATGTGCGGGCGTCCCAGCAGTTTAAAAAAACCACAATATTGTAGTGAGCTGGCTATGAAGTACAGAGACAGAGCTGGCAACATTTAAAGGCATACAGCAAGCGGTTGATACAGGCATCCCCTAGAAAGGCACATTAGTAGACACCAACTGTGATATAGCAGCAATTGTGCTAGACTATTCTCAGTAAAAGTGGTGTATTACGGCTGGAATACCTCAGCTTTAGGCTTAGGAATATGCCGTCCAGAAGCTCCGGAACTGAATCTTCCAGGAAGCGAAGGGGGTCTCATCGGGCTCGGAGGATCTTGGGCATACTCCTGCTGCACCAGTCTCCCCTGAAGTTCAGAGGTAAGTGACCGTAGAGACCCCGCAGGTTACTTGGTACTGTGGCTGTCCTCAGTTCACCTGCTCCTGTGTATGTAACAGAGGAGGATTTTCCTCAGCTCTGGGAGGATTAGAGAGAGATTGTCAACATTTATCGCTGCCTCCCTGTCAGTGAAAGCACGCCCGATCTCCGTCTCCTCCTTCAGAGTGCCTGTTAGCAGAGCAACAGTCCCATACAGGGATCGACCTGCCTGAAGGGGATCAGGATGAGGTTGATTCTGTTATAGAGGAATCAACAGTGGGGGAACCTTTTCTCAGCATCTTAAGCTGAAAGATTATGGGTTCAGTCTCTGACTAACATGGTCCGATCAGCATTTAAAAATGCACCTTGCGGAACCATCAACCACTACTGTATCCTCGTTGGGGTCGCTAGAAGCCCCCAGACTGTTTGTTCTTTTCCACTTCACCCTTTACTGAAAGGGCTCATTTACCAGGATTGGGAACGTCCTGAGAAAATATTTATTCCCCCAAGAGATTTCCGGTGGTCTATCCCATGGAGGATAAGTTCATCAAAAAAAAAAAAAAAATGGAAGGTCCCTACAGTGGACGCAGCCATCTCTTGTATGTATAAATCACTGACATGTCCAGTGGATAATGTCCAAATGTTCAAGAACCCAATAGATAAAAGATTGGAGTCCTTATGAAAATCTGCTTGGTGATACAACCAGCAGTAGCAGCTATTGGGGTCTGCTAAGCAGTGAAGGATCAGTTGAAACAGGTCTTGAGGGACTTGACAGATCAGCAGGCTTTGCCCTAGCTGATCTACCTAGAGCCTTAGGCTTTGCGGTTGACTCCATAGAGGATTCAGTCCATCAGGCCTCCCGCCTTACGCTGTCTATAGTACATATGCGTAGGCTCCTATGGCTCAAAAACTGGTCTGCTGAAGCTCCCTGTAAAGAATGGCTGGTTAGCGTCCCATTTCATGGTGAACGCTTATTCAGGGAAAACCTGGACAAATATATCCAGAAAATTTCCAGCGGTAAAAATACGCTCTTACCGGTTAAAAGCAGAGTTAGAGGTCCCTCTTTAAGAGGCCTGCTTCTCCAGTCCCTGGGGCATCGGCTGTGTAACAGTTCCGACGGCCTCCTCGGTCAAATCCCGGGGGTAAAAAACAGGGACAGTAGCAGGGTAATGAGAAACCCTGGGTCAGGGGAGGTGCAAAACCTCCCCCAAAGTTAAATTCATTGAAGCCCCCACTCAGTCGGGTGGGGGGAGGACTCCAGTTGTTCGCAAGAGACCTGGCGGGACACGATCAAGACAGATAGGTGCTCTCCGCAGTAGGTTTGGGATACAGTTTGGAGTTAAAAGACTCTCCTCCTTCCCATTTTTGAGGTCAAACGTGCCAAGGGATCCCCGGAAGAGAGAGTCCCTCCTGTTGGCACTAGAACAACTATTGCTCCAAGGAGTAATTATGGAGGTTCCCCTGGAAGAATGAGGGTTCGAGTTTTACTCAAACCTCTTTACAGTCCCGAAGCAAACGCGGTCGGGAGGCCCATATTAATTCTAAAAGGGCTATACAAATTCCTGTATATCAGGACTTTCCGATGGAGTCGATCCGATCGGTGGCCACTGCCCTACAAGGGGAGGATTGGTTAGCCACGTCGACATCAAAGATGCTTATTTGCACATTCCCATCTTTCCAGTCCACCAAAAATTTCTACGCTTTGCAGTAGAAGGGCGCCATTTTCAGTTCAGAGCCTTACCCTTCGGTTTGGCCACAGCACCACGAGTGTTTACAAAAATTCTGGCCCTTTATTGGCCAATCTAAGAACACAAGGTGTAATGATAATGGCATATCTGGATGACTTGTTGCTGATAGACCACTCAGTGAAAAAACTAGACGTGGTCGTTCACAAGACGATCAAGTATCTGGAATCTCACGGTTGGATTATCAACCGAGACAAGTCAGCCCTAAAAACCAGTCAAAAGTCTGGAATACTTGGGGCTAAGGTTGGATTCAGGCCAGAGAAAAATATTCTTGCCTCGAGGAAAGGTGTTGCCTTTGAAAGATTTGATCCACTTAGTGGGTACAAAAAAGACAGCCGTCCATACGCCTGTATATGAGGCTGCTGGGAAAAATGGTGGCATCATTCGAAGCAGTACCCTACGGTCAATTCCATTCAAGGAATTTGCAAGGGGCCATACTGTCAGCCTGGAACAAAAAAGTTCAGGCCCTAGACTTACAATGTCCTTGTCCCCTTCCGTTCGGAAGAGCCTCCGTTGGTGGTGGGTTCCCCAGAATCTGGAAAAAAGGAAATCCTTCAGTCCGATTTCTTGGAAGGTGGTCACTACAGATGCCAGCCTTATAGGCTGGGGAGCAGTACTGGAGCAATAGTCTCTCCAGGGCAGATGGTCGGATGCAGAAAAGGCCCTGCCCATCAATCTCTTAGAGATACGAGCAGCCCGGTATGCCCTAGTAGCATGGACATCCAAACTCCAAGGGTCCCCTGTCAGAATTCAATCAGACAATGCCACAGCAGTGGCATATATCAATCATCAGGGGGGCACCAGGAGTCGTGCAGCCCAGAGGGAAGTAAATTACATCCTGAAATGGGCAGGAAAAATATGTCCCAGCCATATCTGCGGTATTCATTCCAGGAGTGGAGAATTGGAAGGCGGACTTTCTAAGTCGCCAGCAATTAGGCCCAGAGGAAGGGTCCCTTCACCCCGAGGTTTTCTGGACAATATGTCAGCGGTGGGGAACATCGGATGTAGATCTTCTAGCATCCAGATTCAACGCAAAGGGGGATAGGTTTGTCTCTCGGACAAGGGATCCCCTAGCTTGCGGCTCGGATGCCCTAGTGTTCCCTGGGGATCAGTTCAAGCTGATATATGCATTCACACCGCCACAATGGTTACCTCGATTACTCCGCAGAATCAGGGTAGAAAAGAAACCAGTGATTCCGGTGGCTCCAGCGTGGCCCCGAAGAGCGTGGTACGCGGAGATTGTAAAATTTCAGTGGGGAGTCCTTGGACTCTCCCACGTCGTCCGGCTTTCGCAAGGACCGATATACCACCCTTCCTTACCAGCCCTAGGTTTGACGGCCTGGCTATTGAAGCCCACATTCTAAAAAAGAGAGGGCTCTCTAATGCTGTGGTATCTACCATGATCAATGCCAGGAAGCCGGTATCCAGGCAGATCTACTATAGAATCTGGAAGGCGTACATCGCGTGGTGTGAGGCCAAGAAATGGCATCCACATAAGTACGTAATAGGTAGGATTCTGGACTTCCTACAGTGGGCTGTAGATAGGAAGCTTGCCTTGAGTACTATCAAGGGTCAGATTTCGGCCTTGTCAATATTTTTTCAAAGGCCCTTGGCTTCGCATTCACTAGTCAAAGCCTTTATACAAGGAGTGATGCGTATTAGGCCTCCGGTTAATATTCCCATATGTCCATGGGATCTAAACTTGGTTCTGTCGGTTCTACAGAAACAACCATTTGAACCATTACAGCATATTTCCTTGGTGCTTCTTACCAGGAAATTGATTTTTCTAGTAGCCATTTGTTCGGCTAAAAAGAGTATCGGAATTAGCAGCTATGTCCTCTAAGGAGCCATATCTGGTTATCCATAAGGACAGAGTAGTGTTACGTCCTCATCCAGCCTTTCTTCCTAAGGTGGTATCGAGGTTTCATTTGAACCAAGATGTGGTTCTTCCTTCTTTTTTCCCCAAACCTACTTCGGTAGAGGAAAAGTTATTGCATTCTTTGGATGTAGTAAGAGCAGTTAAAGCTTATCTAAAAGCCACTGCTCAGATTCGCAGAACGGATACTTTGTTTATTCTGCCGGAAGGCCCCAGAAAGGGTCAGGCAGCGTCAAAGTCTACTTTAGCCAAGTGGATTCGACAGGTCATTATGCAAGCTTATGGCTTGAGAAGGAGACCGCCTCCGTTCAAAGTTAGAGCGCACTCCACGAGAGCAGTTGGAACTTCATGGGCAGTGCATCACCAGGCCTCCCTGGCTCAAATCTGTAAGGCCGCAACATGGTCTTCGGTACACACGTTTACTAGGTCCTACCAGGTGGACGTTAGAAGTCAGGAGGATGTCGCCTTTGGGCGCAGTGTGTTGCAGGCCGCAAAAGATCCTCATGTCTGATAGCGCTCAGCTTATATATGGTGTATCCCCCCCTCATTTGGCATTGCTTTAGGACATCCCATTAGTAATGACTATGTCGCTCTGTGTCCCGTGATGTACGAGAAAGAAAATAGGATTTTTATAACAGCTTACCTGTAAAATCCTTTTCTTGGAGTACATCACGGGACACAGAGCTCCCGCCCCTCTTTAGGGACACTTATTGCTTTGCTACAAAACTGAGGTGCTCCCGGATGGGAGGGGCTTATATAGGGGAGGGTACTTCCGGTTTTGGAAGTTGCCAGTGCCAGCACCTGACGGTAACTATATAACCCATTAGTAATGACTATGTCGCTCTGTGTCCCGTGATGTACTCCAAGAAAAGGATTTTACAGGTAAGCTGTTATAAAAATCCTATTTTTTTTGGTGCTTTTTTGCAGAAACGCACTACAGTTCATTTACATGGTTTCCAATGGGACACGTTCACATCCATGATTTTTTCAGCCGCTGCGTATTTGGAAAGGGCAAGGACTTTTTTTTTTTTAAATACAAAACTGTGCTATTTTGGTTCAATATACTTCAATGGAGAAGCTGCAGAAAAGCATGTAATGTGTTTTTGCAGCAATTTGTGTTTTTGCAATCTGCCCAACAACAAATTGGCCAAAAAAAATGTAAAAATGCAAATCGCAGCAAAATTCCCCCCCCCTTTTTTTTTTTAAGGTTATTAACCGATTAATCGACTAATCAAAACAATAATCGGCCAACTAATCGATTATGAAAATAATCGTTAATTGCAGCCCTAGTCTCCAACCTCTTTGGTGATTATCCATAGAAGAAAATGAATCTGTAATTCCTCAGGGGAATGGGAATGTCCTAACTGCCAAAGTAGATTTGGAGATCTGGGTAATCGGATGCAAATAACATACGCTATGCAAACCTGGCCACATTCAAAGGAATAGGCGGTTTTTGTGTGACAGGAATACAAAGTTTACAATTAAAAGGCTTAATAAAATATTCCTCATTTTTGTAATGTAGTTCATCAGCAAAGTTCATCTGACAGCATACAGGAAGATTACATTGTAACAACTGCAGTAGCATTTGTTAGATTTTAAAGATGAATTCCAGGTATCGATATTTTTATATGGTTGTATTGGACTAATATAACTATTTATATATAATATCTGACCAATCCCTGTGGAAGCTGGAAATCGCTTGAGAAAATGCAAAGCAATCTTATTGGTGCCTGTGCTGAGCTAGTGACCTTGTGTTCATGATGCAGGATGGCAGCCACTTGGTATGGGACCTGGAAGCTAGTAGAGATCACTGTAGTGCTGATAGTCACTGCTCTGCACTCCGAGCTAACCAATCAGTGGTCATGTCATCGCTCAGTTCTAGCTCTTAAAGCTGGCAGGGGGACAGCTGCAGCATAGAAGTACGTATGTATGTTTCACGTACCTTGGTTGGGGGCCGAAGTGATGAGAGGGATTCTCCTTGCGGCTATGGTCTGAGTACCCTGAGTGTGGAGACGGGCACATAGTAGCACGGGTGCCAGTAATCAGGTAGCAGAGGCTTATGGACTGTAGTCAAAAGTAGTGGATGCACACCAGGAGAGGACCAAGTATTGCGGTCCATAGTAAGGCATCTGGGAACTGGACCTTGGACGCTTGGTAAAGAGACTGCAGGGGCAAACAGCCAGAGGCAGATGCAAGTAACCACCGAGATGAGGGGCGTGGTCAGGTGGCAAGCCACCGTCAGCATGGATGGACAGCAAGGACGTAGTCTGTTTCCAAGCCATAGTCATGCACAAGGAGCAAGGGTACGCATAGTCAGGCAGCCGGCCTAGGCCGGTACCAGCAGAGGAGGGTCAGAGGCAAGCCTAAATCAGAGTCTCAAATCCACAAAGCAAAGTCAGGACCAGTCTGGGTCAGCAACGGAAGATCAGACATCAAGAGCAAGAACACAGGTCATGGGAAGCTGAAGAAGATCCAGTAATTAACACACATCGGGGCCTCCTTTTAAAAAGGCAGCTTGGCGCCATCCCTGGGATTGGGTGTGCACACCAATACCCACAGATGCGCCAATGTGTCAGAGCACTAGCCAAAGTCTGTCTGTGCTGGCACATACGCACAAGCATTAGCTGCATGAAAATGAACATTAGCTGCATGAGTATTGGTCTCCTGACAGTAAGTTCATTTTAGTTGTTTTTTTTGGAACCCCAAACGTCTCCTTTTTAATTGTATTTTCAATTAAATCAGATATGACAAAAATATTCTGGTGTAACATCCTGTGGTTAGTATAAAGGATCTGGTCAGCTTGCTAATGCACTGCACTTGGGATTGAGCATGCTCCAGGTTTGGAGCTGTGCTCTGCTCTGTTGACCCACATTCAAGTCACTGAGCTGTTTTTGCCTGCAAAGCCACTATGATTGGATAGGAGGCTTTCATGTATTTCCCCTGCTTCTTTATGACCACTGTGATAGATGATCATAGTTTTCTATAATGTATTTTGGTCTTCACGCTTTTAAATAATATGTATTCCAATTCTTCATTACAAGCATAGACCCTAATTAAAGCAGCCTTCAAAAGGGCGCTGTTAAAAAAAAAAAAAAAAAAAAAAAAAAAAAAAGGAAAGGTGCGCTTCCCAATTGACCCTGGTCTTAAGCATTGAGGTTGATTTACTAAAGGCAAATATACAGTACATGGCAAGTGCAGTTGCATTAGATCTGAGGGGAAGCTCTGCTGGTTTCTATCATCCAGTCATGTGCAAGCAAAAATGCAGATTTTTTTTTTTCTTCCTTGTACTGTATGTTTCCCTCAGATCTAGAGCGACCGCACACCTTGTTATGGTGCATCTGCAAGTGTGCTCCTACTTGAAGTGGTTGTAAAGGGTTAATGTTTTTTTACCTTTAATGCATTCTATGCATTAAGGTTAAAAAACCTTCTGTGCCTGGGATTCCCCGCACCCCCCCTCCCATAATTACCTGAGCCCCATCGCAGTACTGTGCTATTCTGGCTCTGACCCTCCACACAGGGCGGATCGATACCAGCTCTCAATCAAACTCTGTGACGAGGGAGCGGTCTATGGACGCAGGCTTTAAACAGAACTTCATCTAAAATAAAAGTTCTGATTTTCCTCAGTCCCCCACCACTACTACTACTTTTGGGAAAAAAAATAAAAAAAATTTTGACGGGTACCCGCTCCCACTTTCTTTAGGTGATCTGAGCGGAAGATCCCCCACCCTGCCCACAACCTTATTGGACACTTCACAGGTCCCAGGAGACTGCAGGTGTATTCTCAAAGTGCAGCCCATCTCTTGAATGCACCGTGGGAAGCCAGCTGTGAAGCTGCAGGAAGTCGCAGCCAGTTTCCCACGAGCAAGATGGCGGCACCGGGAACCTGAAAAACGGTGAAGAACTGGCCTGGGCGTGAGTGTGTTTTTAATAGAAGTCCGTATTTGTAGCTGTTGACTTTTAATTATTTCAGGAACTACTGTAGCTCCTCTTTAAAACTGTCAGAGAAGCAATAATGGCCCAGAATAAAGAAATGAGAGTCTAGAGGAAAGTTTCTGAGCAAGGACATGGCTTATTTTAGCTGAAATTATTAGCTAAAATGTAAAAGTTTATTTTTAATACTTGAGTTAGATATGTGAAACCAACTACTGGCACATACAGTATATATGAAAACCAAACTTGTGTGTGTATATCCACTTCCCGCCCAGTCAATAGCATATTGACGTCCGGGAAGTGGTTGTGTTATCCACACTGGATGTCATATGACGTCCTGCAGGATAACAGCCACCGCGCGCCCAGGGGGGCGCGCATCGCGACGATCGGTGGAGCGGTGTGTCCGTCTGACACACCACTACACTGATCTCGGTAAAAAGCCTCCGGCGGAGGCTTTTTACCACGTGATCAGCCGTGTCCAATCACGGCTGATCAGGATGTAAACAGGAAGAGCCGTTGATCGGCTCTTCCTCACTCGCGTCTGTTTATCAGCGCAGCCCCCCCTCGGATACCCACACTAGACCACCAGGAAAGCCCCCCAGGACCACCAGGGAACCCCAAAGCATGTGGATGGCCAGGTAAGTACACCATGGCCATCCACATGTAAAATTTCTCAAAAAACAAATGCCAATCAGTGCCCACAAATGGGCACTGACTGGCACACCACAATGTGCAATGCCCAGTAATGCCACCTACCAGTTTCAACAGTGCCACCTACAAGTGTCCATCAGTGCCACCTATCAGTGCCCACCTATCAGTGCCCGTCTGTGCCACTTATCAGTGCCGCCTATGAGTGCCCATCAGTGCCGCCTATGAGTGCCCACCAGTGCCGCATACCAGTGCCGCCTATCAGTGCCCATCAGTGCCACCTCATCGGTGCCCATCAGTGTCGCCTTATCAGTGCCCGTCAGTGCCGCCTTATCAGTGCCCATCATTTGAAGTAGAAAAGGTACTTATTTACAAAAAAAATTGACAGAAACAAAGAAAAACGTAGTTTTTTTCAAAATGTTCGCTCTTTTTTTATTTGTTGTGCAAATAATAAAAATCGCAGAGGCGATCAAATACCACCGAAAGAAAGCTCTATTTGTGGGAACAAAATGATAAAAAAAATTGTTTGGGTACAGTGTTGCATGACCGCGCAATTGTCATTCAAATTGCGACAGCCCTGAAAGCTCAAAATTGGCTTGGGCAGGAAAGTGTATAAGTGCATGGTATTGAAGTGGATATATATATGTGTGTGTGTGTGTATATATATGTATATATATGTGTGTGTGTGTGTGTATATATATATATGTATATATTCAGGCAATATACATGTATATCTCAATAATCAAAAGCATTAATAGGTAAAATGGATGAATAGGCTAGATGGAGCTTTCAGACAAGGTTTATCTTTAGGATTTTATTTTCTCTAAATCTAAAAATGAGTAGTTCTTAATGTATCACCAAATAAAAAAACATTAATGTCTGTTATCTTAATCCATCATCTTTGGTGATTAAAGCTCAGAGAACTTCCTGTTTCTTTTTGCAAGGTCAGTTTGTTTGATCGGTATGATTTACTGTGCAGCTGCAGCGAACAAAACCTGTTGAAATCAGACACAAATACATACTGTGTACACAACCTGCTCCCAATATGGCTAGCAAAAAATCTAAAGTCATATTCATTAAATCTGCTGACAGTTTAATGCCAAATTTGTTTGTGCTGTCTTTGGGGGCCCGGCCATGTCAGTCAATACATTTAATGTACTTGTGGTAGATACAGGGCGAAAAATGGGGCATAAATCTGTAACTTGTACTGGTATATTTATTATGGCTGTGATTCCTGCCACATCCATACTGATGAATAAACAGCGAGGTCTCTGCTTGCCTGTCATGGTAATATGATGTAGATTTAAATTCTTTTGTGGATAATGGCAGCCAGACATGGTTTATAAAAATTTGTGTTTTCTTTACTTGCAACTTCATCTCTTTGAATAATAGAACTCTTTTTCACTTGTCAGCCAGCTGCACATAACTTAATTGTCTTCTGTCAGTCAGTGAGGATATTTGCAGCTTCATTGTCAGTCATTTCTTGTTAAAATATTCCCTAGAAATCGGGGAGGAAAAACTGTGTAATTTTTGGAATGACATGTTTCTTTTTTGGCCTCTACAGTGGTTCATTAAGATAAGGTCAAAAAGAAAACGGGATTAAAAAAAACAATAATACTGTAAGTGGGTGCAGCATCGGTCCGAATCTGCATCTGTCCCCCCGCCTCTACACAGAGAACTGAGCGATCAGCGGTCTTTGATTGCTCAGTTCTTGGTCTTCAGAAAGCGGATGATTGTCAGTTACCAGCTCTCTGCTTTGCCATTCCGGCACTTACTGGAGTACTGGGCTGTGGAGGAGACGGGAGTGGCTGGCTTAAGCTCTTGGCAGAGTGCTGATAGCCTGAGCCAGCTGCCGGTCCAGGCATTTGGGTGGATCCCAACATTAAAGCAGTTGTATACCCAAATTTGACACTTGCCTACAGGTAAGCCTATAACAAGGCTTACCTGTAGGTAAAATTAATAACTCCCAAACCTATACGGTTTAGGAGAACTTCCCTTTGCATGCAGCCGCTGACGTCAGCGGCGCATGCGCTCTGAATGCCCGGCTGAAGGTCCGGCAGACGCTGCTGGACCTTGCCGGGAAGAAAACTACGTCATTGCGGCTCCGGACACTCACAGCGCCGGAGCCGCAAACCGGGAAGACACGCCGAGGGCAAGATGTCATCTCCCTCTGCGTTGGCCGGGCTCCGATATGATTCTGACGTAAGTATTTCATAATGAGCTAGTATGCGCCTTTGCCTTGCAGGTTTTTTTCTTTCTTTTCTCTATTCTTTTTGTGTATGGGTATACAACCGCTTTAAAGTCCGGATCTTTTCAGAGTCTGGACTGGCCAAGTGACATCAGTGGACTGCAGACTTTTAGCAGAATGAAGTGCACTCCTGTGACCTACAGGAGAAACGGGGCCAAAAGAGCTTTGGCCACACTTTTCCTTTAACCACTTAAGGACCGAGACTCTTTCTGAGATTTGGAGATAAAAAACGTTTTTGTTTTTTTTTTGGTAGAAAATTACTTAGAACCCCCAAACATTATATATATATTTTCCTAACACACTAGAGAATAAAATGGCGGGCGTTGCAATACTTTTTGTCACACCATATTTGTGCAGCGGTCTTAAAAGCGCACTTTTTTGGGAAAAAAATTCCCTTTTTTTTAATTAAAATATAAGACAACAGTAAAGTTAGCCCAATTTTTTTTTATATTGTGAAAGATAATGTTACGCCGAGTAAATTGGTACCCAACATGTCACGCTTCAAAGTTGTGTCCACTCGTGGAATGGCGACAAACTTTTTACCCTTACAAATCTCCATGGGCAACGTTTAAAAAAAATTCTACAGGTTGCATGTTTTAAGTTAGAGGAGGTCTAGTGCTAGAATTATTGCTCTCGCAGCGATACCTCACATGTGTGGTTTGAACACCGTTTTCATATGCGGACGCTGCTCACGTATGCGTTCGCTTCTGCGCGCAAACTTGTCAGGACGGGGAGCTTTTAAAAAAAATGTATTTTACTTTATTTTCTTTATTTTGACACTTTAAAAAAAGAAAAATTTGGGTCACTTTTATTACAAGGAATGTGAACATCCCTTGTAATAGAAAAAAGCATGACAGGTCCTCTTAACCACTTGCCGCCCGCCCTATAGCGGATTGACGTTGGCAAAGTGGTTTTAAAATCCTGACTGGACGTCCTCAGGATTTTGAGCCGCTGCGCGCCCCCGGGGCGATCGTTGTTGCGGGATGTCAGTCTGACACCCCGCAACACCGATCTAGGTAAAGATGTCCAATCACGGCTGATCACGATGTAAACAGGAAAAGCCGGTGATCGGCTTTTCCTCACTCGCGTCTGTCAGACGCGAGTAGAGGAGAGCCGATCGGCTGCTCCTCTGACAGGGGGGGTTTGTGCTGATCGATTATCAGCGCAGCCCCCCCCCCCCAAGGATGCCCACACTGGGCCACCAGGGATACCACCAGGTATGCCACCCTAGACCACCAGGGATGCCAATCAGTGCCCCTAATGGATGCCAATCAGTGCCCACAATGGATGCCAATCAGTGCCCACAATGGGCATAACTGATTGGCAGGCATTATTGTTTGGCACTGATTGGCATCCATTAGTACAACAGATTACAGTACAGTGCCACTTATCAGTGCCCATCCGTGCCGCCTATCAGTGCCCATCCGTGCCGCCTATCAGTGCCCATCCGTGCCGCCTATCAGTGCCCATCCGTGCCGCCTATCAGTGCCCATCCGTGCCCATCCGTGCCGCCTATCTGTGCCCATCCGTGCCGCCTCATCGGTGCCCGTCGGTGCCGCCCCATCAGTGAAGGAGAAAACGTACTTATTTACAAAGTTTTGAAACTGAAACAAAAAAAAAACGTTTTTTTTTTTTCAAAATTTTCTGTCTTTTTAAAAAAAAAATTAGCAGAAAATAAAAATCGCAGAGGTGATCAAATACCACCAAAAGAAAGCTTTATTTGTGGGATCAAAATGATAAACATTTAGTTTGGGTACAGTGTAGCACAACCGCGCAATTGTCATTCAAAGTGCAACAGCGCTGAAAGCTGAAAATTGGTCTGGGCAGGAAGGTGTATAAGTGCCCAGTATGGAAGTGGTTAAAGTAGAGTTCCACCCTGAAAATTATTTTTTTCCAAAAATCCTAAAAAAAATAAAAAATGTACTTACCAGAAATAGCGGTTGCTATGTGGAAGTCCCTAATCTGCCTCTTCATCTGCCTCTTCATCGTCCGCAGCTTGTCTTCTTCCGCCGTCCTACTCGCGGTGTCTTGTGAATGGGGCGCGCTGCCCATTCACCAAGCACCGCGCATTCGCAGTAGGAAATGCCCGTTTCCCTTACTGAGTATGGCGGCGCCGGGAGCTGCCAGGATCGAGGGATCGGCCTCAGGGGGGCTGACATCGCGGGCAAGTAGGACAGGTAAGTGTCCTTATTAAAAGTCAGCAGCTACAGTGTTTGTAGCTGCTGACTTTAAAAAAATAAATAAATCGCGCGTGGAATCCCCCTTTTAAATAATGAGATCTTGGGTCAAAAAGACCTCAGATCTCATATTTAGACTAAAATGCAATAATAAAAAAAAAAATTCCCTTTAGGAGCAATGGACGGAAGTGACGTTTTGATGTCTCTTCCGCCCTGCAGTGATATGGAGGCATGCACCGTTTAGGAGACCTTTACTGTGCTTGCAGCCAGTGACATCACCGACGCATGCGCTTTGAAGGAACGGCCACTCGAGTTGTTCCTTTAGAGTCCTGTGCCGTCATCACGGCTCCAGCCACTTGCATAGCCAGATACCACGAACCCAAAAGGAAGACCGGGTGAAGAGGAAAGCCCCCTCTCAGCAGTGATAGTGTGGCGCTGGAGGGCTTTGTTTTCAAGTAAGTTTGAGATAATGTGCTAGTTAGTATGTGATGCAGGTTTTTTAAAGGTTGCAAAAAAAACAGATTTACTATCGCTTTAACACAAGCGTTTATTGGCTCTCTTCTTTTCTCCTCACGGTGTCGGTGTGAGGAATGAAAAGCCAATAACCGGCTTGTGTTTACATCCTGTGATCAGCTGTCATTGGACATTAGCTGGTCACGTGGTAAGTGGGCATTGTGATCGGCCCTTTAACCCCGATCTGTGATCAGCTGAGTCGGAAGGACTCGGCAATCACCAACGCGATTGCGGGAGGACGTCCATGTACACCCTCCCAGCAAAGTCTGCGTGTAGCTGTCTTTCGGCTATAGCGTGAGCAGGAAGTGGTTAAATGTGTACCTAACCAGTGTTTTTGTGTACACGGTGTGCTGCTTTTGCTAAGGGATGTGCTGGATGTTATTACCTGCTTTTGCAGAGAAACAAAATCCAGCACATCCCCATTTAACAGGACGGAGCCCTGTTTTGTTTAATTAGGTAGAGCTATGTCCAGTGTGTCTCTGCAATCACCTGATTTAAACCATTAATTGCCATACTGCCATGTCGCAATCTCGTGCATTGCACGGCAATCATGGTTTTAAATCAGGTGGTGAGAAGGTCACATATCGCCTCCTCGCCACCTGGCAAACACACTTGGATCGCTTTTCAGAGGAGAGGCACCCTTGGTGCTCATTCGCACATAAAGTTGGGGGCTGGTAAAACCCTGCAGTTGAGTCACAGTATTACCACCCCCATTCCTACCTCCTTTAGCTGCTCAGACAGCAGCCAAAGTTGTACACATGCAGGAATTAAGCCCCCTTTTGCTTTTGGTGAGTGCTACCACCTGCCAATCGCAACCCATTCAAGTAAATGGGGCAACTCTGCAAGTGCCCCGCAACTGCATGCTTCTGCCGGGTCCAAGAGGTTAAAGCAGGTGGTGTGAAAGCAACACAAACCTGCCTGCATTAACCCCTTGTTTTCTGTACTGCACAAGGTTGCAGGGCACTTGCAGAGTGGCCTCATTCACTTGAATGGGTCATGCTTGGCAGGTGCTACACCCACTACTTATGACAGGGCGTATAACTTCTGCTGCGGGTGCGACATGTGTACTCCCCTGGCCACTGCAGCTAAAGGGGGTGTGCACAGTCTATCTGCAACTTTCGCATGTAAAATAAGATCATAATACTGCAGAGAAGGTTAAAACAAATTACTATTTAAAGTGGAACTTTGCCCATAACAACTTGATAAAAAAAAAGTTTTTTTTTTTTAGCAAGGAACATACATTCCACAATAATAATTATGCCACCAAAATTAGTGTGTGCTTAAAATTTCCTCCAGCATTGCTCCGGTTTCTTCTTGCTGAGGTTGCCATTTTGCGCCAAGAGCCCCTGAACAGCAGTAAATTATAAAATGGAACTAAACCCATCGATTTAACAATTTAAAAAAACAGTTAAATTCCTGGAATGCCAGGAATACTAACTGTCACATTTGCTTGTGTCCTCAATTAAACTGTCAAACCATCAAATGGCTGATGTCGTAACTGATCACATGTACAGCACCATGGCAGTTGCAGATCAAACAGAAGCAGCTTTCTTGGCTGTAAAGCATAGGAGGATTTAATCCTGCTTGAACCACTTCAGCCCCGGAGCATTTGACTGCCCAAAGACCAGAGCACTTTTGCGATTCGGCACTGCGTCGCTTTAACTTCAATTGCGCGGTCGTGGGCTGTGGCTTCCAAACAAAATTGACGTCCTTTTTTTCCCCACAAATAGAGCTTTCTTTTGGTGGCATTTGATTGCCTCTGCGGTTTTTATTTTTTGCGCTATAAACAAAAAAAGAGCGTCAATTTTGAAAAAAAAGCAATATTTTTTACTTTTTGCTATAATAAATATTCCCCAAAAATTTATAAAAAAACATTTTTTTCCTCAGTTTAGGCTTATACGTATTCTTCTACATATTTTTGGTAAAAAAAATCTCAATAAGCGTTTATTGATTGGTTTGCGCAAAAGTTATAGCGTCTACAAAATAGAGGATAGATATATGGCATTTTTAGTATTATTATTTTTTTTTACTAGTAATGGCGACGATCTGTGATTTTTATCATGACTGCGACTTTATGGCAGACACATCGAACACTTTTGACACATTTTTGGGACCATTGTCATTTATACAGCGATCAGTGCTATAAAAATGCCTTGATTACTGTTTAAATGTGACTGTCAGGGTAGGGGTTAACCAGTAGGGGGCGCTGAAGGGATTAAGTGTGTCCTAAGGATGTGTTCTAACTGTAGGGGGGGATGGGCTACGTGTGACACGACACTGATTACAGGGAGCTGTGATCAGTGTCCTTGTCACTAGGCAGAACGGGGAAATGCTTGTTTTTATTCATTTGCACAATCTTTATGGTAAACCTATATTGCTGATTTTTGAATGGGTATATTTCGCATATCAATTTAAGTGCGAATAGTAGTACTCATTCAAGTATATTTGTTCACGATTCTTTTCACAGGGTTTATAGGATTCTTTCCTTCCATTTGTAATTTATTTATGATCATTATCCTAAATATTCTATATCACATATTTTGTTCACTTTTTATTAATACTCAATGACCATCAGTAATAGTTTTGTGGTTTCTCACATTATTTCGTTAGAGCGCAACCTTCTTTTGCCACTATTGTTTTGTTTGTATCTCACATTGTGTTGCTGCTTATTGTCTTTCCTAGCGCAGTTTTTTATATATTCCTTGTTTACATCAGCATTTCCCCTTTCTTCCTCTCCGTGAGACGATCGCGGGACTCCCGGTGGACATAGTCCGCGGGACCCGCAGTCACACTCGCGGCACGCACGCACACCCACAGGTCCGCGTCTTAAAGGGGGCGTACCTGTACGCCCATATACCCAGCTGAGCCATTGTGCCAACGTTTATATAGTCGTGCGCTGATCGGCAAGTGGTTAAGGTTGTCGGCAGATCGGCCTCTGCAAACTTAGCGGTGCCAAAAAAAGCTGAATTTTAAACGGTATAGGCATTTTTTTTTATGTTTTACATAGCTATACCTGCAAAAGGAGTCAGCCTGAAGTGATCTAGCAGGACTCAATTTGCTGACTAAAGTTCCACTTTAATGTTCATTTCATGCTGTCATTACTGATTGTATTTGATGCCTTTTAAATCTTTGTTTCTATCGCAAAAAGTTACCTTGCAATATAGAAATATTAACATCCACATTATATATTTATTTCAGTGGCCATTCTGGAGAGGAAGTCAAACTAGCAGACAGACACCTCACACCTTCAGAAATTGAGAAACCTAAGAGTGTGGTAAAAGATGGTGACTCTAGCTCTTCTGACAGCGAGACAGATGACCGTGCAACAGAGCAGGCCTTTGTGTCCACTATTATATCAACCACGGAACCAAGCTTCGACCAGTCTGAATCCGTACAGGAAAGTCTTCACAATGCACAGCAGGATGAAACTCCTGACCTGGTTGATATAAACCAAAATGTGTCAGAAATTGCAGAAAGATTAAATACTTGCAGTATTATTGATCACGAAAAGACAGTTGATTGTCAGGAAAAAGATTTAAGCCAGGCTTCTAAAAAGGCCCCAGTCAACGTGACTGAGAATGGTCAGTCTACAGAGAGTGCCATGGTGGACACTGCTGGTGTGACTCAGAGAGCGGTAAGCAAAACCGGTGCTGAACATCTCCGAAGATTAATCTCAAAGTCCAGAAGTTCTCAGACAGCACTCAAAGACAATATTCCTCCAGTGGCAGTCAAAAGGAGCGTGGTTGACATCCTCAAACAGACACTGAACGAGTGGAAATCAGAAGAGACATTGAAATATTTCTTTGGAACCAGCTATGTGATAGAACCTCCAGTACCTAAGAAAGAGGTTCCTATTGCCAGTGACCAGACTGAGGAATTGGATGAAGATGACATTAGCTTTGAAGCCATTAAGGATACCAATCCTGCACGTTTGAATGAGTGTTTACCTTTCCAAAATGACAACAATGTATCAAATCCTCTTCCAGATTTTGGCAAACTAAAGAAAGAAACCAAATGTATGGAACTTCGAATCCAGGAGTTTTTAGGAGGACAGTATGTTTTGCCTGAAGAAGTAGAAAATGGACGGTTAGAAGAAAGCAAAAGTGCTTCAAGAAAGGTTAGTGCTAAGTCTTAAACATGACAAAGATCGCATCATTTGAGAATCAAATTATCTGAGTGTTATATTGTGTGATACGTTAACAAAAGATATACGTGAGCGTACAAGGTGGGTATATTAAATAACGAGACTGATTAAATAACTCGCCCCTATTTATATGTATTACAAATTTAATGCTTGTCTCCTTCAATATATTCAACATTGCTGCAGTCTTGTTTTCCACTGGTCGGATGCATGGAGAAAATCATTTTCTGTTAGCTGTTTCAACACTAGTGGTGCAATGGATCGGTGGTGATCCGTGATCCGAACGGGTCACCCTGTTCGATTCGGATCGGATCACCACGCGATCCGCGGAGCGCTTCGGAGCCTTGGTCGTAGGAAAGGCCGCGGCTTCGGCCTAGCTCCGGAGCGGGGGCCATCTTGGTACACCCGGCGGCCGCTGTAGTGACGTTTCGTCGCCATCTTGCTCCACCCCACACTCCTGCACGGTAATGATAGAGAAGGGGCCAAGCGGACATCTTGTTACACCCAACGGAGTTTTAGATTTCAACACAAAACGGAGCTTATACGCTTTAATACATTATTTGGAAATCCATCAGACTGTTTACATTTAAAATTTTAAAAGCAGCAGCAAACCTTACATGATTGCTAATGTGACGGAATACCTCTGATTTTCACATTTACCATTTAGTTAAATGTGAAAATCAGAGGTGTTCTGTCACATTAGCAACCATGTGGGGTCAGCAGGTTTGCTGCTGCTTTTAAAATTTAACATGTAAACAGTCCGTTGGATTTACAAATACTGTATTTAAGCTTATAAGCTCCGTTTTGTGTTGAAAATAACTGTGAAATCGAAAATTCCGGTGGGTGTAACATTATTATTATTTTTTTTTTTTTTGCCGATCCGAAAATGATCTGATCCGTGGCTCTGATCCGAGGATCGATCCGATCCGTGAGTTTTTTGATCCGTTGCACCCCTATTCAGCACATCCATCGTTTTTCTTCTTTACAGCATCAACTGACTCAAAACGTGTCCCTTTTAAGCACTGATATAACTTTTAGGAGTTCATTCTCACGTTCCTTAGCTGAATCTTTTGTGCCACTCAAACACACACGCACGAGATAGGCCGCCATTATCATAAGCTTGTAGTAAGCATTTCAAAACATTCTGTTGGTGTTGTGCAATTTTACAAAAAATTTCAAATTGACACGTTGTTCAAATTTTAAACTTGGCATTTTTCCGGTACGCTACAGGAAACGCAACCAAACTAAATGGCGACTCGCAATCAACTGCTTGTCATACAGGTTCAAACATGTTCAAGGTTCACCACGCATGCAGTTATAACTGGTTCTGACTGTTAAAAACGTTGTCTCCTCCTTTTATCTACATTACTTTTTCTTGGCACTCCTGATATGCAGTCGTACTTACTGGTAGAGTTCTAAAATGAAGATCCACCACCCTATTGTTTCTCTGTTGGTCACTTACCATCACCGCTTCCTCTGCTGTGCTTGTCAGTATGTTGAAAGATTACCCAATTTATGGAGATAGACTTTGGCACAAGCAATGTGAGTTGATAGAAGTAAAATGATTTTGCAGGATTGATGAACTGCTTATAATGTGGAGAAAGTTATCATTGAAAAGATACAGTACTAGAATAATGTAAAGGAAGTGTAAACATGCACTGTAGAAATTGGTAATCAAAATAATTCTTTGGATGTATAGCAAGAGGTATTCTGCAAGGGATGAGATTAGTAAAATCAGATTTTGCTCTCATTTCTGTTTTTGGAGGTTTAGGTACGTTTTTGACAATGCACACCCTATACATATTAATCTTCTTCTTTTGAACCATGATTCTAGGTTTTATTCAAGTAAACATGTTCTTATGACTAAGATGCTGCTTGCAGTGATGTTTTGTGTTGGTGAAAGCATGATCGCAAAAGCACAGTGACAAGTAACACTTCCCTTCTCTCTTAAGCTTCCTCTTTGCCACCTTAACCCGTTTCCCAGCTTGCTGTGGGGTCACCCGAGCCGTGGCTCAGCCCCGCCCCTTTTTCCCTCCTCATTGGCTCACTGACTTTGATTGACAGCAGCTGGAGCCAATGGCACCCCGCTGCTGTCTCAGCCAGTGAGGAGGGAGATTTCCGGACAGCCGAGACTTTCGTGTAACATCGCTGGATCGAGATGTGGTTCAGGTAAGTATGAGAGTTGCTGCTGCACACAGAAGGTTTTGTTAATAGAATGCATTAAGATAAAAAAAAACTGACTTTAGAACCACTTTAATACAGGTACTTGTAAAGCCGTCAATTTACGTAGTGCTTTACACATGTATACTGTAGATTCACATAATTTTATGCTTTATTTCCAGGCTGAGGCCCCATGGGCTCCACCTCTGCCTCTTGTAGATTCTTGTTCTCAACAGCAAATCCGCAGACGAATCGTACTTGAGAAGCTGAAAAAAGTGTAAGTTCTCTGCAGTGGTTTTGTGCAGTATTAACGGAAGCTATTAATCGGTTCTCTATCTTTAGAGGAACTGACCTGGAATAAGCATGTCAGTCAGGGTCCTGCCCTAGGCCTTGTTTACGCTTGTTTTTTTTTGGGGGGGGGGGCACGCAGTAAAAATGCCTCGTCCAACTACTCCCCCTTATGCTGTAAAGGCAGTGGAGCGGGTAGTACATATGCCGCGGCCGCAAAGCATCATGGGATAGCAAGAATTAAACTTTTATGTTATGTTCCGTGGGCATTACCGCCCGCTGATCGTGACCCATTCAACTGAATGGGGACACTCTGCAACCGTCTGCAGTGCACACGTTTGCGGCGTTCCAGTATTAGGTTTAAGGGGTTAAAACAAGCAGTGAGGAGGTGATGCATGCCTACTCGCCACCTGTCAAATATTCTCTGAGGAGTGATCTGAATGTGGATCACTCTTCAGAGTGCAACGCTTGGACCGCTCCTTTTTTCACAGTGCCAGAGCCAAGTTTAACTAGTTTTTAAGCTAGTTGTACCGTGGGACAGAGTGAAGTAATGTTAACAACACTGTTTTGGAAGGGAAGCCCAACAAAGTTGTTGCTATCGGTATTACTATGTCTAGGCGTGAAGGACATCATCTATTCTTTCAGACCTCTATGTGTTGAGTGTTTTATCACCTTCCCCAATTCTGGCTTCGGCAAGAAACTGACTACAATTTTAAAACGTGTGAAAATCAAACTGCAGAGATTATACAGAAGTCTTGTGAATACAAAATGGTTTATAAGAAATTTGGATATTTGTGTAAATGTTGTAAATGTCATTGAATACATTTTATACACCCCACTGTAGTTAGGTTGAAAAAAGACACAAGTCAATATACAGTAGTTCAATCAATATTAAAAATACTCCATAACAGCTTTGATAAATCTCTGAGGGGTAGAGGGAAATGCATTGGTGGCATGGCCTGGCCAGGCCAGAGCCCAGGCTGAGGCTGCCATTCATTCCTTCACACAGGTCTGCTTCTCGATGTGCGGCTTACGGGCGTTTTTTCTGCTAAATTAAAGCTTGGAGCCGGGTCAAGCTCCCATCCTAGGCGGCACTCAGAGGTTTAGCTTTGGACTATACCTCTCACCTATGTGGCACCTACATTTTACTTTTAAATAAAAAAGTTCCTTATACACAACTCGTACCCACAGTTTATCTAAAGGCCAAAAAATCCTAGTAAAGCATGATCCTGTTTGCTCTAGCGGGGGGGGGGGGGGGGGGATTCTTTCCTGATAGCCCAGGAGGCAATCTAATATTCCCCAGATAAACAATCCCTGGTGCTATAAGCTATTAATATTGATACCCAGTTATCATCATTATTCTTCAGTATATAAACCAGTCATACACTATATTACCAAAAGTATTGGGACACCTGCTATTACACACAGGTGAACTGAATAGCATCCCAGCCTTAGTCTGTAGGGTTCAATATTGAGTTTGCCCTCCCTTTGCAGCTATAACAGCTTCAACTCTTCTGGAAAGGCTGTCCACAATGTTTAGGAGTGTGTCTATGGGAATGTTTGACCATTCTTCCAGAAGTGCATTTGTGAGGTCAGGCACTGATGTGGACGAGAAGGCCTGGCTCACAGTCTCTGCTCCTTATTCATGTTCTTTTGGGTTGAGGTCAGGACTGTGCAGTTCCTCCATCCCAAACTTGCTCATCCATGTCTTTATGGACCTTGCTTTGTGCTAATGTAGTTGAAGGGATGATAAAAATATTTTCTTAAAAGTTTTTAACATGTGCAGATGTTGTACATCCATGCTTTAATTCCATCAATATCGGAGTGTAATTCCCTTACCTGCTAAAATACTTACATTCCTCCCCATTTCAACAGTCTTCACTGCCCCGGCACTGCACAGCCTTTGCATTAAAAAAATCTCCCCAAGTACCCCTGCTTACTGCACATGTTCAGTGCGACCCCCATTCATTCCCGTGGGTGAGCAGCACCCCAGCCAATCAGCATTATACAGACCACCCATAGGAATGACTAGAGCTGTGGCATGCATGCGCACTACCTAGCGGGGACTTTTTCTGAGAAAAAGCTCTACAGCACTGGGCCGGCCCACACAGCGAAGATTACTGGAACTGAAAGATATCTAGGCATTTTTCCAGGCATGCCGCATACAAAGAGCAATAAAGACACAGTTGTCCTTTAATATATTCTCTAATTATATGACAAAAATCTGATAAGATATTAGAACAGTCTTTCTTGCCAGTAATTCGCCCATGTGTGAGCAGCTTCGTGAAACCTGAAAGTCATTGTTTTGCAGCAGTTGGGTGTTCATCTGATTAATGCTTTGATAGAAACATTATACAGATCTGCACAATAATCACTGTTAAAAATTATTTAATTTTTTTCTTCTTTACAGACTTCCTGCTATTTTGATGCCACTTCAGATTCCATATAGTGATGTATCTAAAGAATTGCGCAACCTGGTGAAAACTTTTAGGTGAGTACTTTTTTTGCTCATAATGAAATGTTTGCATTTGACTATTGCTTTAACTTTTACAACAGTGTCTCTTCAACTGCTCTACTCTCTGCTGGCTGTATCAGCAGTATTATTAACCCACTTCAGCTCCAGAAGGTTTTACCCCTTCATGACAAGGACATTTCTTTGCTATTTAGCACTGCACCACTTGAACTGATAATTGCGCAGTAATGCAATGCTGTACCCAAACAAAATTTTATATATATTTTTTTGTACACAAATAAAGCTTTTATTTTTTTGGTGCCATTTGATCACCAATGGGTTGTTTATTTTTTATTATATAAATGAAAAAAGACTGAAATTGTTTGTTATTTTAAAAACATAATTTTTACTTTCTGCTATAAAATATACCCAATAAAAAAAAATCAAGTCTCTTTAGGTCAAAATGTATTCTTTTTGGTAAAAATAAATAAATAAATCCCAATAAGCGTATATTGATTGGTTTGCATGAAAGTTGTAGCATCTACAAACGATGGTGTATATATACTGGAATTTTTTTTTTTAATAATATACTACTAATGGCGATGATCAGCAAATTATTATGGTGCGGCAGGCAATCTGGCACTAACTGATACTGGGTGGGAACTGACTAACAGAAAAAAACAGAAAAAAGGCGCCACTTAGTAAAAACTGTTTCACTTTAATAATACAATAGTATTAAAGCACTCACTCGTAAGTTGACTGTATGAAGCACATAGATGATCAGGTCTGTGGTCGTATTCCGCTAGCTAGCAGTCTCAGTGTGGGATGACCTCCTCGTTTGCTGTATTAGAAGCCGGGATAATATCCATGGTGGATGTTGCCGGAGGTTCTTCTCAGAAAACCAAAAGGAGGGCTGGACCGCAAACAGGAAGTTCAGTTTGAGACGCAATGCTACGTTCAGCGGGATGACATCAGGACCGGCATGCAACGCGTTTCGATGCTTAATGCTAAGAGACGTTCTAGGTCCCCGCACGCATCTTTCTCAAGCAATAATGTGACAGGCTAGACAAAGCCTTTTTATGTGCGCCTGAGGTGATGTTGCCACCTTGTGGGGATTAGTTGTAAGACTCCCTTTAACTGAGTGTGCTAACACTAATTTCTTTTTCGTACATCACGGGACACAGAGCGACTTAGTCATTACTAATGGGTTATATAGTTTACCTTCAGGTGTTGGCACTGGCCAATTCCAAACCGGAAGTACCCTCCCCTATATAAGCCCCTCCCACCCGGGAGCACCTCAGTTTTTTGCCAGTGTCTAAGGTGTTGGCCAGAGAGTAACATGTGTTTTCACTGGGCTTGCGTACAGGTTCTTTTGGGCCTTAGTAAGCTGTTCCGGATCCCACCAAAAAAAAGCTTCATAGCTAAACGGTCGGTACCCGGGCCTTGCAGCAGAAGAGCAAGGTTTTGCCTGTAATGCTTCTCTTAGGAGGGCTGGACCCTGGGATCCAGAGCTCTGGTCATACCCACGACCAAGACGCTGTCTGTGCAGGGTGCTATACAGGTCCAGGGGAGTGGAATCCTTGGGAACCCGGTCCCTGAAGGTTTAATTACAATGCCTGCCGTGATAGGTGAAGTCTGGACTTTTGTGGACCAAACAAAGTCCTGCGGCGGGGATCAGGTAAGTGGGGGCCCTCAGGAACTTGGTTCTATTGGGGGACCCCCAAGCCTAATTTGTCTTTCTGTCTGTTACCTAACGGTATTCCCGCTAAATATCTGTGTTTGCCTATAACTACTGAAAATGTAAAATTTTAATAGTAGTCAAGAAAAAAAAAAAAAACAGGGACCGCGGTACCTGTGTTAAACCACTAGAGGCCGCTGTAGTCCATTTTTCTTGTAAATGTGGATCTTTGGTTTTCTCAACTCAAAAGATCCAGGCAGCTGGTAAGTTTCTCTGAGGGAATCCACTTCCTCTGCCCTGTTGCTGCGTTCATCCACCGCACAGGCCCTCCGGCAAAAAGGGCCCTGGCTCCTAGTCCTCTGTTGGTTTTCGAAAAGGGCGCCATTGGCGCACGGGCGCGCGCGCGGGCGCGTGCACGCGCCTCCTATGAAAAAAAAAGGGGCGGGGCGGGTGGATGACGCTCGATGCGCGCCGCGGCGCTTCTGCGCATGTGCGGGCGTCCCAGCATGGTTAAAAGACACAGTACAAGTGTCAGCTGCATGCAAACAGAGCTAGCAACAAACAGTGGCACACAGAGGCGGTTGATGCAGGCATCCCCATAGAAAGGCACTTTAGTGGACACCAGCTGGTATATAGCAGCACCTGTGTTAGACTATTACCAGCAAAAATTGGTGTATGACGACGGGAATACCTCAGCTTTGTGCTTAAAGGATATGTCGTCCAGACGCTCCGGAAATAAATCTTCCAGGAAGCCAAAGGGGTCTCCATCGGGCTCTGAGGATATTGGGCATGCTTGCACTGCACCAATCTCCCCTGAGAATGTAGAGGTCAGTAGCCGTAGAAACCCCGCAGGAATGTCTGGTGCTGCGGCTGTCCCCAGTCCACCTGCTCCTGTATATATAACAGAGGAGGTTTTATCCTCAACTCTGGGAGGATTGGAAGAGAGATTAACAGCATTGATCGCTGCTTCCCTGTCACAGGAAAAGCGCGTCCGATCTCCGTCTCCTCCTTCAGAGTGCCTGTTAGTGGAGGAACAGCCCCACACAGAGATCGACCTACCTGAAGGGGATCAGGATGAGGTTGATTCACTTATAGAGGAATCAACAGTGGAAGAACCTTTCTCAGCTTCTCAGGCTGAAAGATTAGGGGTTCAGTCTCTGACTAACATGGTCCGATCAGCATTTAAAATGCCTCTGGCGGAACCACCATCCACTACGGTTTCCTCGCTGGGGTCGCTAAAAGCTCCCCAGGCGGTCTGTTCCTTCCCAATCCACCCTTTATTAGAAGGGCTTATTTACCAGGATTGGGAGCATCCTGATAAAATATTTGCTCCCCCAAGAGATTTCCGGTGATCTATCCCATGGAGGATAAGTTCATAAGAAAATGGAGGGTCCCTATAGTGGACGCAGCCATCTCTTCTGTTAACAAATCACTGACATGTCCAGTAGATAATGTTCCAATGTTCAAAGACCCAATAGATAAAAAATTGGAGTCTTTACTAAAATCTGCTTTCTCTACAGCAAGTATGGTGACACAACCTGCGGTAGCAGCGATTGGAGTCTGCCAAGCAGTGAAAGATCAGTTGAAACAAGTCTTAAGGGACTTACCAGATCAGCAGGCTCATGCCCTAGCTGACCTGCCTAGAGCCTTGTGTTTTGCGGTGGACGCCATAAAGGATACAATCCAACAGGCCTCCCGCTTTACGCTGTCTATAGTACATATGCGTAGGCTTTTGTGGCTCAAAAACTGGTCTGCTGAAGCTCCCTGTAAAAGACTGCTGGTTAGCTTCCCATTTCATGGAGAACGCTTATTTGGAGAAGATCTGGACAAATATATCCAGAAAATTTCTGCCGGTAAAAGTTCACTCTTACCGGTTAAGAACAAGGGTAGAAGTCCTTCTTTTAAGAGGCCTACCTCTCCAGTCCCGGGCACATCGGCTGTGAAGCAGTTCCGACGGCCTCCGCGGTCAAATTCAGGGGGCAGAAATCAGGGACAATCACAGGGTAACAAGAAGCCCTGGATCAAGAGAGGTACAAAACCTCCCCCTAAGGCATGAAGTATTGCCCCCGCTCAATCGGGTGGGGGGAAGACTTCAGTTGTTCACAGAGACCTGGCGGGACACCATCAGAGACAGATGGGTGCTCTCCGCAGTAAGTCTGGGATACAAGCTGGAGTTAAAAGGCACTCCTCCTGCCCAATTTATGAGGTCAAACGTGCCAAGAGATCCCCAAAAGAGAGGATCCCTCCTTCTGGCACTAGAACAACTATTGCTCCAAGGGGTAATCATGAAGGTTCCCCTGGAAGAAAGCGGATTCGGGTTTTACTCGAACCTTTTCACAGTCCCCAAACCAAATGGGGACGTGAGGCCCATATTAAATCTAAAAGGGCTAAACAAGTTCCTAAATATCAGGACCTTTCGGATGGAGTCGATCCGATCAGTGGCCACCGCCCTACAAGGGCAGGAATGGCTAGCCTCGATCGACATAAGGGATGCTTATCTGCATATTCCCATCTTTCCGGCCCATCAGAAATTTCTACGCTTTGCAGTAGAAGGGCGCCATTTTCAGTTCAGAGCCTTACCTTTCGGTCTGGCCACAGCACCACGAGTGTTCACAAAAATTCTGGCCCCATTATTGGCCAATCTAAGAACACAGGGTGTAACGATAATGGCATATCTAGACGACCTGCTACTAATAGACCACTCAGTGGAAAAGCTGGAAGTAGCTATTCACAAGACAATCGAGTATCTGGAATATCACGGTTGGATTATCAACCGGGACAAGTCAGCTCTAAGACCAGTCAAAAGTCTGGAATACTTAGGGCTAAGGCTGGATTCAAATCAGAGAAAGATTTTCTTACCTCCAGAGAAGGTGTCGTCTTTAAGAAATTTGACCCACTTAGTGGGTACAAAAAGAAAACCATCCATACGTCTCTGCATGAGGCTGCTGGGAAAGATGGTGGCTTCATTCGAAGCGGTACCCTACGGTCAATTCCATTCAAGGAATTTGCAAAGGGCCATACTGTCAGCCTGGAACAAAAAAGTTCAGGCTTTAGACTTACCAATGTCCCTGTCCCCTTCCGTTCGCAAGAGCCTCCATTGGTGGTTGGTGCCCCAGAATCTGGAAAGAGGGAAACCCTTCAGTCCGGTTTCTTGGAAGGTGGTCACTACAGATGCCAGCCTCATCGGCTGGGGGGCAGTGCTGGAGCAATGGTCTCTCCAGGGCAGGTGGTCAGAAGCAGAAAAGGCCCTGCCCATCAATCTCTTAGAGATACGAGCAGCCCGGTATGCCCTAGTAGCATGGACATCCAAACTCCAGGGGTCCCCTGTCAGAATTCAATCAGACAATGCCACGGCAGTGGCATATATCAATCATCAGGGTGGCACCAAAAGTCGTGCAGCCCAGAAGGAAGCAAATTGCATCCTGGAGTGGGCAGAAAGATATGTCCCAGCCATATCTGCGGTTTTCATCCCAGGAGTGGAAAATTGGAGAGCGGACTTTCTAAGTCGCCAACAATTATGCCCGGGGGAATGGTCTCTTCACCCCGAGGTTTTCCAGGCAATATGCCAGCGGTGGGGAACACCGGATGTAGATCTGCTAGCATCCAGATTCAACGCAAAGGTGGACAGGTTTGTGTCTCGCACAAGGGATCCCCTAGCTTGCGGCTCGGATGCCCTAGTGTTCCCTTGGGATCGGTTCAAGCTGATATATGCATTCCCACCGCCACAATTGTTACCGCGATTACTCCGCAGAATCAGGGTAGAAAAGAAACCAGTGATTCTGGTGGCTCCAGCGTGGCCCCGAAGGGCATGGTACGCGGAGATGGTAAAAATGTCAGTGAGGAGTCCTTGGACCCTCCCACTTCGTCCGGACCTGCTTTCGCAGGGACCGATATACCACCCTTCCTTACCAGCCCTAGGTTTGACGGCCTGGCTATTGAAGCCCACATTCTGAAAAAGAGAGGGCTCTCTAATTCTGTGGTATCTACCATGATCAATGCCAGGAAACCGGTATCCAGGCAGATCTATTATAGGATCTGGAAAGCGTACATTACGTGGTGTGAGACCAAGAAATGGCATCCACGTAAGTACATGATAGGGAGGATTCTGGACTTCCTACAGTGGGCTGTAGATAGGAAACTGGCCTTGAGTACTATCAAGGGTCAGATTTCGGCCTTGTCAATATTTTTTCAAAGGCCCTTGGCTTCGCATTCACTAGTCAAAGCCTTTATACAAGGAGTGATGCGTATTAGCCCTCCGGTTAGTATTCCCATATGTCCTTGGGACTTAAACCTGGTTCTGTCGGTTCTACAGACACAACCGTTTGAACCATTACAACACATTTCCTTGGTTCTTCTCACCAGGAAATTGGTTTTCTTAGTAGCCATTTGTTCGGCTAAAAGAGTGTCGGAATTAGCAGCTATGTCCTGTAAGGAGCCATATCTGGTTGTCCATAAGGACAGAGTAGTATTACGTCCTCATCCAGCCTTTCTTCCTAAGGTGGTATCGAGGTTTCATTTGAACCAAGATGTGGTTCTTCCTTCTTTTTTCCCCAAACCTAGCTCAGTAGAGGAAAAGTTATTACATTCTTTGGATGTGGTAAGAGCAGTTAAAGCTTATCTAAAAGCCACTGCTCAGATTCGCAGAACGGATTCTTTGTTTGTTCTGCCGGAAGGCCCCAGAAGGGGTCAGGCAGCATCAAAATCTACTTTAGCCAAGTGGATTCGACAGGTCATAATACAAGCCTATGGCTTGAGAAAGAGACCGCCTCCGTTCAAAGTTAGGGCGCACTCCACAAGAGCGGTTGGAACTTCATGGGCAGTGCATCACCAGGCCTCCCTGGCTCAAGTATGTAAGGCCGCAACATGGTCTTCGGTACACACGTTTACTAGATTCTATCAGGTAGACGTTAGAAGTCAGGAGGATGTCGCCTTTGGGCGCAGTGTGTTGCAGGCCGCAAAAGATCCTCATGCCTGATGGCGCCCAGCTTATGTACCCCCCCCTCATTTGGCATTGCTTTGGGACGTCCCATTAGTAATGACTAAGTCGCTCTGTGTCCCGTGATGTACGAAAAAGAAAAAGGGATTTTTATAACAGCTTACCTGTAAAATCCTTTTCTTGGAGTACATCACGGGACACAGAGCTCCCACCCCTCTTTTTGGGACACTTATTGCTTGGCTACAAAACTGAGGTGCTCCCGGGTGGGAGGGGCTTATATAGGGGAGGGTACTTCCGGTTTGGAATTGGCCAGTGCCAACACCTGAAGGTAAACTATATAACCCATTAGTAATGACTAAGTCGCTCTGTGTCCCGTGATGTACTCCAAGAAAAGGATTTTACAGGTAAGCTGTTATAAAAATCCCTTTATTGTCACATTTATACAAAAAAGGGAACAAATGCTGTAATATAATAAAACTAAACCGGGCCTATACAAACATAGCATGTAGATCCAATATTGTGATATAGTTACAATTTTATAAAATTTCATTCAGAAAACCAATATCATTTAATATAAAAAAAATAAAAAAAAACACACACTGCTCTGAAAATTAAAAAAGGAAAAGTAGCAGATCAAAATACATCCCTGAAAAAGCAAAGATGTTTGATATGCTTAATCCTTTGTATGCATAGATGGACCATAAGCAAGGTCTCTGCCTTGAACTACATAAAAATTCCTATAAAAATTATATATATATATATATATATATATATATATATATATATATATATATATATATATATATATATATATATATATATATATATATATATATATACATATATATATATATATATATATATACACCCATATATTCTGGAACACACATACTTGTATATATATTCCACAACAAGAATGTACATACATTATATCAAAAATCTGATTTGTTAAAAAGCAAATTAATTAACTATATTTTATTTTAATTTGTTTATACTGATTAATTTTTAAAAACTTTTTTAAAAACGTTTTTTTTAAAAATTGGTATGAGAAGAGGAAGGGAAGGGAAAAGGGGTGGGAATATGGAATGGGTAATATATGGTAGTGAGGAATTTCATTGGAATAAATTATATATGTGGTAAAAAAGCAAAATATAGATATGCATTTATCTTACTTAATTAAATAAAAGATGATAACGGTAGAGATACAGACACAAGATTAATCATAATATAGTAGAGATTTCCAATTCTTTGTTGATACCCCCTGGATTGAGGGTATCTAAAGAATAGATCCAAAAGGTTTCGCGCTCACAGAGCTTGCAAAATCTTTCTGCCTCTGGCAATGTGTTTGGAATTTGTTCTACCACCCATACTCTGAGGCCCTCCGTGGATTTTTGGTGACAACCTGCAAAGTGACGAGGCACACTGTGTTTATCTTTTCCACCCTCTATTTTCCTTCTATGTTCGCCAAAGCGTTGGCGTAGAGGTCTTATGGTGCGGCCCACATACAACAATTTGCAGGGGCAAGTCAACACGTAGACAACAAAGTCTGAACTGCAATTATAAAATGCATCCAGATAATGTTTTTTACTTTTGGTGGAAAAATCTTTTTGTCCATGATCAATGAAAGAACATGTTTTGCACAGGTTTTTTTTGCACCGAAACATGCCCTTTAAAGGAAACATATCAAGATGTTGTAAAAATGGAGTATGTTTTTCCTTCAATTTACTAGGAGCTATTCTATTTTTTAGATTGGTAGCTCTTCTATACGTTACCCTAGGTGTGTCAGTGAGGACTGATTTTAAATGTTGGTCTTCCAATAGAATGGGCCAATGTTTTTTCAAAATAGATTCCATTTTATTAGACTCTGTGTGGAACCTTGTTATGAAACGGACAGATGGATCAAACTTGTTTTGGTCCTCATATTGTGTGCTCTTGGGTACTTTAGGGTCTAGATAATAGTTATATGCATTATCTATCAATGAGGTGGGATACTTTTTATCATGTAATTTCTTTTTCAGAATAGAACTCTGTTCTATATAATCTGTTGTTTGGGTACAATTACGCCGTAATCTACAGAATTGGCCTTTTGGAATATTATTAGTCCACTTTTTGTAATGGCAGCTATTAAAGTGGAGCAATGAATTACCTGCAGTAGGTTTAAAATGATTTTTGGCTTGAATGTTCTTGTCTAGATGATAGAGATCCAAATCAAGAAAAGTTAGTCTGTCTCTGTCCCAAACATGGGTGAAAGACAGGCCACATGCGTTTTTATTGCAGTGATTTACAAATTCATCAATGACTCCATTCTCACCATCCCAAATGACTATAATATCGTCTATATACCTACCAAAAAAGACTAAATTCTTGGCAAAAGGATTATTAGACCACACGTACCTATCTTCCCAAAAACCCATGGCTAGATTTGCATAGGACGGCGCAAAGTTTGCGCCCATTGCGGTCCCCTTTATTTGCAAAAAATATTCTTTGTCGAAACAAAAATAATTATGAGTTAAACAAAAATTAGTGCATTCTAATATAAAATTTGTCTGTTCACCTCCCATGTAAGGGTTGTCAGATAAAAAATGACTTATGGCTTCCAAACCAAACTCATAAGGAATAGAAGTGTAGAGGGAAGTTACATCCAGAGACTTCCAGATGTAACTCTCCTGCCACCTATAGGGTTCTAATAACTCCAAGAGATGAGTGCCATCTCGAATATAAGAACGTAAACCTTGGGCCAATGGTTGTAAATGATAATCAATGTACTTTGATAGTCCAGAGGTGATACTGTCCATGGCCACAATAATAGGTCTGCCAGGAGGAGATTCAATGTTCTTATGAATTTTGGGAATATGATAAAAATAAGGAGTATTATAAAAATCTCTATGTAGAAAAAAAGCTTCATTTTTACTAATTATATTTTTGGATAGTGCTGACTTGATCAATAGCTCAATTTCAGTTTTGTAAGCTGAAAGTGGGTCACTCCTTAACTTCAAGTATGTTTGTTTATCTCCTAAAAGGCGTACTGCCTCCAAGATATATTTGTCTCTGTCCTGTATGACGATACCTCCGCCTTTATCGGCGGTTTTAATAATGATATCGTCATTTTTGATGAGACTGGACAGGGCAATGTTTTCTTCTCTGGTTAGATGACCAAGAGGAGAGATGTTTTTGGAAGAATTAGAACACATCTTTTCTCTTATCATCCATGGACTGACACGGTGTCTCTTTACACTTTACACGTGGGTTATGTCCCTGCCTGCAGGAGAAGACCTAGGCAGAATGTGAGATGTTATACATACATTCTAAAAGCCAGAGCTGAACAGCCCCACCCAGGGGGCGGTCTCTCCGGACATAACCCTCCCACTACAGTCAGCAGACTCCAGTTTTTTTCTGCCTAGCAGAAGGAGAAGACGTGGCTCTCTCAGGAGCCAGTCTCCTGACCTATTTTTATTCCTTTTCTGGAATTCTTTTTTATTTTATTTTTGAGAATCTTCTATCAACTGTCTGCTGGGCAACAGGTTGGGTACAAGATATCCTCGTAGTCTTCCCTGTCCGACCATCGAGCGTGCTGATCCTCGCCTTGTGTGCGTGAGACTCAGTTCACGACAGGCCCCATGACTCCAGGGGTGGCCGGGTTTGCTTTCATGCTCCCACGGTCCTCTCAAGACTGAACAGTTCCTGACTGACTGTATCTTTCACGGTGGACCGGGCCGACAGCTACTCAGTACTGCACTGTGATAGTCCTGTCAGAAACACACCAGTGGGTCCCTCAGGGGACGGGTAAGTAGTCTCTCCTGCCTGCAGGTGAGTACAAAAAGCTGTGTGTTTCTCTGTGGGGGATTTTCCCTGTCTCCCCCTGTATTTCATTGTCACTCTCTGTCACCATTGCTGGCGCTGTGCTGTGTGGGGTGCCTGGGGGTCACACTGTTCTTGGAGGGGCTAATGCTGGTCTGCAGATATGCTTGGGGCCTTTTTTTGTGTGTTTTGGGGCCTGAGCGCCGAGTGGCGCTGTGTGTGTGTGCTGTTTTTTTCACTTTTGCTGAGTCATGGCGGCCATCTTGCCGTGGATCGCCTCAGTGAAGTGCGGCGGCCATTTTCTTGTAGCCCGCGCGCTCTTCAGCACTAGTTTTGTCCTCTAGCGCTGCTGTAACAGCGCGAATCTCCTCACAATCTCCTCACAGCTCACCAGCGCTGACACAGCGCGGTACAGACAGCGGAACTGAGCGGTCCCAGGTACGGTTTGGTGAGTCCCCTGGGCGCCCCCTCCTCAGTCAGCACAGCCTGTGGGTGGACTTTTTATCTGAGGAGTCTCAGAGGGGGGCAATATGGAGTCTCTGTCACCAGCTTCCCCTAAATGTCAGTGGACAACAGGCAGTGCTTCAGCACCTGCGGTCTCTAGGGACCAGTTGTGGGCAGTCCTGGAATCATTTCTGACCAGGATGGGAGCTGTGTGCAAGCGCAAGGAAGCAAAAAAGCGCCCTCCCCCCACTTTACTTCATGAGGGCAGTGCGCTGATTCAGATATGGGCCTAGCCACTACCGCTCAGGACCCTAGTTCTGAATGTATTGGATGGTTTTGAACAGGACATTCCTTATGAGGAAAACTCCAGTTCTGAGTCAGTAAATGACAGGGCGCTTGTTAGTGTACTCATGGCTGCGGTGAGGGACACTCTCAAGCTAAAATGCTGCGGATGCAGAACCTCAGGCGGATACAGTCTCCTTTGGTTCTTTTAAGGCCAGGCCTTCTAAAGAGGTTTTTCCATATGTACTTTCTTTGACCAGCTCATTGATAAGGTCTGGGAAAAGCCGCAGAAGAATATTTTTATGGTCCCGCGGCGTTTGTCTATCAGATACCCCTTGAAGATGCCCTACTTAAAAAGTGGGCTTCTCCCCCAGGGTCGACCCTCCAGTCGCCCGGTTGAACAAGGCCATCACTCTCCCGATGGAGGGGACTCCTGCATTTGAGGACCCCACTGACAGGAGGTCAGAAGTGGTGAGCAGAGCCATGTTTGCCTTGTTGGGATCCGCCCTACGGCCTGTGGTAGCGGCGACCCTTGTGTCTTAAACACTTACAGGTTGGGCAAAAATGTTACACCTAGCTGTACAGGAGCATAATCTTCCTCCAGACACAGTTGCTCTGGCCCACCAACTGGTTCAGGGCCTGGTTTATGTGTGCGACGCCACGTTGGACGCGGCCCCTTTAATATCCAGGGCCTCTGTCTCGGCGGTGGTATTGCGTCGTCTTATCTGGTTGAAGTGCTGGTCTGCTGACCTAGCCTTAGGAAGCTCCTGACAGATCTACCATTTAAAGGTGGTAGACCTTTCGGTGCTGCTCTGGATGACATCGTCATGGATGTCATGGGAGGTAAAAGCACTCTTCTTCCTTAGACTAGCAAGAGTGAGGAGGCCCGCCGAAAACAGGGGCCTTCCTTTCCAGCAAAACAGGGTTTTTTTCGTCAGTCAGAGTCCACGGGTAGGTCCTCTCAGACTGACGGCAGTGCGGCTGGTGGGCACAAGTGCCCCTGGGTGCGTAAGCCGAACAAGCGGCTCCCAAGCCCGCCTCCGCGTGAAGTCTGGCCTCCGCCCGACTCGGGTGGGACGACGACTTTGCAGGTCACGAATCGGTGGTCCTCCCGAATCTCCGACTGGTGGGTGTGCGAGGTGGTCACCTCAGGATACAGGATAGTATTCCGATCCTGGCCCCCAGACAGATTCTTTCCCTCGAATCTTCCTCTCCTTCCTACCTGTCGGGCAGCCCTCTTGGGGGCTGTACAGGATTTGATCAGGTCCGGAGTGATTGTGCCGGTTCCGTCACAGGAGAGTTTTCAGGGATTCTACTCGAATCTGTTTGTCATCCCAAAAATAGGACGTGGTTCGACCTATCCTGGACCTCAAGGCCCTGAATGCCTTCGAGAAGGTGCAGAAATTCCGCATGGAATCCATTCGCACGGTGATCGCTACACTCCACCAAAGGGATTTTCTTCTGGCGTCCTTGGACTTCAAGGACGCCTACTTGCATGTTCCGATCTGCGCAAGTCACCAGAAGTTTCTGCGCTTGCGATCAGCGAAGTCCACTATCGATTGTGGCTCTTCCTTTCGGCCTAGCCTCGGCACCAAGGGTGTTCTCCAAGGTGCTTGCTCCGGTTCTAGCCTTCTGTTACAGCGAGGTATTGCTGTCGTGGGCTATCTGGACGATCTTCTGCTAAGAGCAGAAAGTGGCTCAGACTTAGAGGAAAGGTGACTATCGTCAATTAGACCCTCAGGGACTTCGGGTGGTTCCTGAACATTCAGGAGTCAGTCCTGGTCCCGACTCAGTGTCTGGAGTATCTAGTTCTGATTCTAGACTCCTTGGAGGCAAAGGTATCCTACCTCTGGAGAAGTTGCTGACATTTCAGTCTGCGGTGCGGGTGCTGACATCCCGAAAATGGTTGTCAATCCATTTTTTTGCATGAGAGTCCCGGGACTCGTGGTGGCCTCCTTCGTGGCCGTTCCGTATGCCCAATCACACACCAGGGCATTGCAGAAGGAGATCTTGTCCACCTGGGACAAATCCCCGTTGTCCTTGGATCTTCAGATCCAGGTGATTCACCTGGTCAGGACGCCCCTGACATGGTGGTTGAGATCCTCGGCTCTTCGGTCCGGAAAGTCGTTCCCCTCCCATCCAATGGACGGTACTCACGACGGACACCAGCCTGACGGGCTGGGGTGGAGTCTGGGGAGTCCTGTCGGCTCAAGGCCTTGGACTCCGGACGAGCCCGTTTACCAATCAATGTTCTGGAAATACGGGCCATCGGACTGTGTCTCTCCTCAGGTCGGAGAGAGTACGGGGTCGCTCCATCAGGAGCCAGTCGGACAACGCCACGGCGGTGGCGTATGTAAACCATCAAGGGGGGACTCGGAGCTCAGCTGCGGCTTACGAGGTAGTCCGTATCCTGAAGTGGGCCAGAAGAAACGTGCCGGCTCTGTAGGCCATTTACATTCTGGGCATAGACAATGGGCAGGCGAACTATCTGAGTCGCCAATCGCCGGACCAAGAAGAGTGGCCCTTGCATATTTCAACTCCTTTGCCGACGGTGGGGCACGCCGGATGTGGACCTGATGGCCTCTCGACTCAATCGCAAGGGTCGAGGTTGTGGCCAGATCCAGGGATCCTTGGGCGATGCCTCGGATGCGTTGGTGGCCCCATAGGGTCCTTATCGCCTGATATAAACTCTGGTGATCCTAATTGTTCCTGATTGGCCTCAGCATCACTGGTACGCTGATCTGGTACGTCTCGTCGCGGACGTTCCCTGGCGGTTGCCAATGAGGGAGGACCTTCAGTCTCAAGGTCCTATGTTTCATCCGGCTTACAGTCTCTGGCTTTAACGGCAGGGCTGTTGAAAGCCAGGTGTTGAGGGTCCGAAGGTCTCTCGGACTCGGTCATTTTGACCATGTTAAGGACACGGAAGTCTTCCTTCAAGCAGATCTATCACCGTGCCTGGAAAGCTTATATCACCATATGCGAAGCGCTGGACTGGCGTCCTCGGACGTATTCCGTCCCCAGAATCCTGCGTCCTCTGCAGTGTGGAGTGACCCAAAAGCTTGCTTTGAGTACCATCAAGGATCAGATTTCGGCCTTGGCCGTCTTCTTTCAGCGACCTCTAGCGGGTCATTTCTTGGTTAGCACCTTGTGTTGGGGGTTCGCCATGTGCTCCCTCCTGTCAAGCCTCCTCTCCCACCGTGGGATCTGAATTTGGTGCTCTCGGTCCTCCAGGAACCTCCTTTTGGGAATATCCGGGATATTCCCCTCTTGTCTTGTCTCAGAAGGTGGCCTTTTAGTGGCAATCACTTCTGTTTGACGGGTGTCTGAGTTGGCGGCTTTGTCCTGCAAGTCGCCATATTTAGTCATCCATAAGGATAAGGCGGTGTTGCATCCGTGACCTTCCTTTTTGCCAAAGGTGGTGTCGACCTTTCACCTACATGAGGACATTGTCCTCCCGTCCTTGTGTCCTCACCCATCGCATCCCAGAGAGTTTGCGCTGCACATATTGGATGTGGTACAAGCCTTACGGGGGTACCTGTCTGCTACTGCTTCTATTCGAAAGTCCGACTCACTGTTTGTGACTGTCTCTGGTCCATAACAGGGCCAAGCGGTTTCGTCTGCCATCATTTCTAGGGGAATCAGACAAACCGTCATTCAAGCCTATGCTCTCAAAGGGCGGGCGCCTCCCTTTCCGGTTACGGCGCATTCCACCAGGGCAATTGGTGCTTCCTGGGTTTTCAGACATCAAGCGTCGGTTGCACAAGTGTGCAAGGCGGCGACCTGGTCGTCTGTTCATGCCTTTTAAGTTTTATAAGGTTAATGTGGCTGCATCTCCGGATGCTTCCTTCGGCCGCAGGGTGCTGCAGGCCGCTGTTTAAAGTTGTGACTCCTCCGTTGAGGAGCTCTGCCTTCTTGGAGTGAAGTTTTTGGTTTTTCCATTTATACTGCTCCCATCCCTCTTGACACTGCTTTGGGACATCCCACGTGTAAAGTGTAAAGAGACACCGTGTCAGTCCATGGATGATAAGAGAAAATAGGATTTTTTGTACTCACCGTAAAATCCTTTTCTCTGACATCCATGGACTGACACGGCACCCACCCTTCCTTTTTAAGTTTGTACTGCTTTGTTACGAACTGAAGTCTGCTGACTGTAGTGGGAGGGTTATGTCCGGAGGGACCGCCCCCTGGGTGGGGCTGTTCAGCTCTGGCTTTTAGAATGTGTATGTATAACATCTCACATTCTGCCTAGGTCTTCTCCTGCAGGCAGGGACATAACCCACGTGTAAAGTGTAAAGAGACACCGTGTCAGTCCATGGATGTCAGAGAAAAGGATTTTACGGTGAGTACAAAAAATCCTATTTTTTAGGTCAGTGTAAACCATGTTGTAAAAAGTTATCAAATGAGGTCCTCTGGACTGATAAGGAAAAAAAGTTGACTTTGGTTTTAATGGAGTATGTATAATAGGTGGGGAGGTACAAAGATGTTGAGTAAAAAGATCGAGTCTCGTATGGGACTCGTCTTGCCATAATTCCTCAAGAGTCTCAAAGACATCAATGTCGAAATTGAATTCGCTGATATCTTGTTCCGAGTCCTGAAGGCTCGGAAGATCAAGATTGTCAGAGTGTGACTTTTGTTTTGTTTTCTGTATCTGAAAAAAATCTCTTTAGAGTCAAATTCCTGACATATCTATTGAGATCCTTGAATAATAGAAATGGGTCAGGTTTATTGGAGGGTGCAAAATTAAGGCCCCTACCAAGAAGGGAGGTTTCAGCTAATGATAATTTATGTTTAGACAAATTATATATCTTTACAGTCTCTAAACATAAATTATCATTAGCTGAAACCTCCCTTCTTGGTAGGGGCCTTAATTTTGCACCCTCCAATAAACCTGACCCATTTCTTTTAGGACCTCATTTGATAACTTTTTACAACATGGTTTACAATGACCTAAAAAAGATGTGTTCTAATTCTTCCAAAAACATCTCTCCTCTTGGTCATCTAACCAGAGAAGAAAACATTGCCCTGTCCAGTCTCATCAAAAATGACGATATCATTATTAAAACCGCCGATAAAGGCGGAGGTATCGTCATACAGGACAGAGACAAATATATCTTGGAGGCAGTACGCCTTTTAGGAGATAAACAAACATACTTGAAGTTAAGGAGTGACCCACTTTCAGCTTACAAAACTGAAATTGAGCTATTGATCAAGTCAGCACTATCCAAAAATATAATTAGTAAGAATGAAGCTTTTTTTCTACATAGAGATTTTTATAATACTCCTTATTTTTATCATATTCCCAAAATTCATAAGAACATTGAATCTCCTCCTGGCAGACCTATTATTGCGGCCATGGACAGTATCACCTCTGGACTATCAAAGTACATTGATTATCATTTACAACCATTGGCCCAAGGTTTACGTTCTTATATTCGAGATGGCACTCATCTCTTGGAGTTATTAGAACCCTATAGGTGGCAGGAGAGTTACATCTGGATGTCTCTGGATGTAACTTCCCTCTACACTTCTATTCCTCATGAGTTTGGTTTGGAAGCCATAAGTCATTTTTTATCTGACAACCCTTACATGGGAGGTGAACAGACAAATTTTATATTAGAATGCACTAATTTTTGTTTAACTCATAATTATTTTTGTTTTGACAAAGAATATTTTTTGCAAATAAAGGGGACCGCAATGGGCGCAAACTTTGCGCCGTCCTATGCAAATCTAGCCATGGGTTTTTGGGAAGATAGGTACGTGTGGTCTAATAATCCTTTTGCCAAGAATTTAGTCTTTTTTGGTAGGTATATAGACGATATTATAGTCATTTGGGATGGTGAGAATGGAGTCATTGATGAATTTGTAAATCACTGCAATAAAAACGCATGTGGCCTGTCTTTCACCCATGTTTGGGACAGAGACAGACTAACTTTTCTTGATTTGGATCTCTATCATCTAGACAAGAACATTCAAGCCAAAAATCATTTTAAACCTACTGCAGGTAATTCATTGCTCCACTTTAATAGCTGCCATTACAAAAAGTGGACTAATAATATTCCAAAAGGCCAATTCTGTAGATTACGGCGTAATTGTACCCAAACAACAGATTATATAGAACAGAGTTCTATTCTGAAAAAGAAATTACATGATAAAAAGTATCCCACCTCATTGATAGATAATGCATATAACTATTATCTAGAGCCTAAAGTACCCAAGAGCACACAATATGAGGACCAAAACAAGTTTGATCCATCTGTCCGTTTCATAACAAGGTTCCACACAGAGTCTAATAAAATGGAATCTATTTTGAAAAAACATTGGCCCATTCTATTGGAAGACCAACATTTAAAATCAGTCCTCACTGACACACCTAGGGTAACGTATAGAAGAGCTACCAATCTAAAAAATAGAATAGCTCCTAGTAAATTGAAGGAAAAACATACTCCACTTTTACAACATCTTGATATGTTTCCTTTAAAGGGCATGTTTCGGTGCAAAAAAAACCTGTGCAAAAAATGTTCTTTCATTGATCATGGACAAAAAGATTTTTCCACCAAAGGTAAAAAACATTATCTGGATGCATTTTATAATTGCAGTTCAGACTTTGTTGTCTACGTGTTGACTTGCCCCTGCAAATTGTTGTATGTGGGCCGCACCATAAGACCTCTACGCCAACGCTTTGGCGAACATAGAAGGAAAATAGAGGGTGGAAAAGATAAACACAGTGTGCCTCGTCACTTTGCAGGTTGTCACCAAAAATCCACGGAGGGCCTCAGAGTATGGGTGGTAGAACAAATTCCAAACACATTGCCAGAGGCAGAAAGATTTCGCAAGCTCTGTGAGCGCGAAACCTTTTGGATCTATTCTTTAGATACCCTCAATCCAGGGGGTATCAACGAAGAATTGGAAATCTCTACTATATTATGATTAATCTTGTGTCTGTATCTCTACCGTTATCATCTTTTATTTAATTAAGTAAGATAAATGCATATCTATATTTTGCTTTTTTACCACATATATAATTTATTCCAATGAAATTCCTCACTACCATATATTACCCATTCCATATTCCCACCCCTTTTCCCTTCCCTTCCTCTTCTCATACCAATTTTTAAAAAAAACGTTTTTAAAAAAGTTTTTAAAAATTAATCAGTATAAACAAATTAAAATAAAATATAGTTAATTAATTTGCTTCTTAACAAATCAGATTTTTGATATAATGTATGTACATTCTTGTTGTGGAATATATATACAAGTATGTGTGTTCCAGAATATATGGGTGTATATATATATATATATATATATATATATATATATATATATATATATATATGTATATATTGTATGTGTATATACGTATATATATATGTATATATAATTTTTATAGGAATTTTTATGTAGTTCAAGGCAGAGACCTTGCTTATGGTCCATCTATGCATACAAAGGATTAAGCATATCAAACATCTTTGCTTTTTCAGGGATGTATTTTGATCTGCTACTTTTCCTTTTTTAATTTTCAGAGCAGTGTGTGTTTTTTTTTTATTTTTTTATTTTATTTTTTATATATTAAATGATATTGGTTTTCTGAATGAAATTTTATAAAATTGTATACTATATCACAATATTGGATCTACATGCTATGTTTGTATAGGCCCGGTTTAGTTTTATTATATTACAGCATTTGTTCCCTTTTTTGTATAAATGTGACAATATTAGTGTTAGCACACTCTGTTAAAGGGAGTCTTACAACTAATCCCCACAAGGTGGCAACATCACCTCAGGCGCACATAAAAAGGCTTTGTCTAGCCTGTCACATTATTGCTTGAGAAAGATGCGTGCGGGGACCTAGAACGTCTCTTAGCATTAAGCATCGAAACGCGTTGCATGCCGGTCCTGATGTCATCCCGCTGAACGTAGCATTGCGTCTCAAACTGAACTTCCTGTTTGCGGTCCAGCCCTCCTTTTGGTTTTCTGAGAAGAACCTCCGGCAACATCCACCATGGATATTATCCCGGCTTCTAATACAGCAAACGAGGAGGTCATCCCACACTGAGACTGCTAGCTAGCGGAATACGACCACAGACCTGATCATCTATGTGCTTCATACAGTCAACTTACGAGTGAGTGCTTTAATACTATTGTATTATTAAAGTGAAACAGTTTTTACTAAGTGGCGCCTTTTTTCTGTTTTTTTCTGTTTTCATATGTTTGGAGTCTGGCTTCAGCTCCCTCAGCAAGGCTGCCCGGTTACCTTCCTGGACTGTTTTCACTCACACCTGAGCTCTTCGCATAGCTCATAGGACATTTTAGGTATATGTATATATGTATTGTCTTCTGATACACTTTAAGCGCCATTATTGTGATTTAATTGGGAACTGACTAACTGCCACTGACTTCACCAGTGACACTACTACAATGATCAGTGATAATACTATACATTGTCACTGGTTGGGAAGGGGTTAACATCTAGGGCAACAAAGGGTTGATCCAGAGCTTCTCTTTATGAAATACACGCGCCCTAATGTATTAAATTCTGCAATTGTATGAATCTTAGAGACATGGAGAACTTATTAACACCTGGGGTCATATTTATAAAGCAGTAAATGTAATATTAACTAAACATTAACTGCATGAGAAAAAGGGGGGGACAGCGGGTATACTCAGTACCCAGGGATTTTTTGAAAACACGGTGCTTGATAGAGATAAACACAATTGTCAAAATCAATATATATATTAGTAAACATTAACTGCACATGATTATTCCTAGTGCATGTGTTTTGAATTATAGGGAATGATTCCTGACAATCCTTGTTTTTAAATGTTATTAGCATGCAAACAGTTATCAACTACGTTCTTTTTCAAAGTACCGTATTTATCGGCGTATAACACGCACCCCAAGTTTAGGAGGGAATTTTAGGGAAAAAAACTTTTAGGAGGGAAGTTTAAGGAAAAAAAAAAACTTACATTTAAATGCAGCCTTACCAGTGTCCGTTGCAGCCTTGTCAGTGCAGCCTTGCCAGCAGTGTCCATTGCAGCCTTGCCAGCAGTGTCCATTGCAGCCTTGCCCCAGTGTCCAGTGCAGCCTTTGCCCAGTTTCCAGTGCAGCCTTTGCCCAGTTTCCAGTGCAGCCTTTGCCCAGTTTCCAGTGCAGCCTTTGCCCAGTGTCCAGTGCAGCCTTTGCCCAGTGTCCAGTGCAGCCTTTGCCCAGTGTCCAGTGCAGCCTTTGCCCAGTGTCCAGTGCAGCCTTTGCCCAGTGTCCAGTGCAGCCTTTGCCCAGTGTCCAGTGCAGCCTTTGCTCAGTGCAGCCTTTGCCCAGTGTCCAGTGCAGCCTTGCCCCAGTTTTCAAAATTGGCGCCGCCGAGATCGCCGCAGAGACTGGGCGGAGCGGGGTGAACACCGCCGAGAACGCAGGGACTGGGCGGAGCCGAGATACACATAGCCGAGTGTACTCGGCTCTAGTCGGCTCTTTTCGGCTCCGCTCACAGTCACGCCGAGTCCCGCCCTATGATGGACATAACACAGGTCCAATGGCGGGACTGGGCGTGACTGTGAGCGGAGCCGAGAAAAGCCGAGTACACTCGGCTATGTGTATCTCGGCGGTGATCGCTGCGCTCCGCTCAGTCAGCGGAGATCGCCGGGATCAGTGGGTATCTGCGTATAACACGCACCCACGATTTTTCCCTGATAAATACGGTAATCCTGTCTCTTAAGGCTCTGTTCACATCTAAGCGTTTTTTAGCGATTTTTCTGCTCTAAGCCTTAGCTCTAAAAACACCCAACAAGACAAATCCCATTCATTTCAATGGCCTCTGTTCACATCAGAGCTTTCTGTTGCCTTAAGCAAAACACCCGTCACGCAAAGTACACAAGCTTATTTTTTGGTAGATTACAGGCATTTTACTGCTTTTTATCGGTCACTTGTCAACTCAAATCGCCTGTACAAAAACATGTAAGAAACCGATGTTTAAACAATCACTTGTTCCCCATTGCGCTCAGGATAAAATTACCTCCTAAATGAACAAAATAGCAGCCACTTGTAAATAAATCAAATATAAAATATCACCTCAGAAAAAACTAAAGCCAGCGCCTGTACAAAAACGCCTGTAAAAATAACAACACCTAGATGGGAATTGAGCCTGAGAAATAAACCTTATTAAATGGGACTAAGAGTTTGGATCCCAAGTACATGACATCTCTGGTACTACCTTCAAACAGTGAATAGTTATTAAGGGTGGATAAATTATATTTGTTTGTAGAGATTACATTTGTAAAAGGATTGTTTTCTGGTTGGCTATCCTTTTCTATTTCAATTTTTTTTTATTCAGTTTAACAAGTAGCTAACTTGCTATTTTTCCGCCCACGCAGGGGCTAGCGGTGACAGAAATAACAATAGTTGGCATACAAAAATAAAATGCAGCAATGTGAAAAAGAGAACTGATGTAGGCCTTGTCATAATGCCCAGAGGGCCAAGGGATCCTGGGGAGGTTCCCTACAGCGGGGTATGCGCAAGGCCCATCAAAATCTATATAATGATGCAAATTTATATCCTATATTGATTTAAGACGAAGGAATAGATCAGAAACCAGGAGGAAGATAGGTAAAAAAGGTGGCGCTAAGAAAAGAGAGGAGGCGCGCACCTGACAGGCAGGGAACCAGGGAGAGGATGAGCAAAGTTAGCGAGGAAAGGGGCCCAGTTTAGAGGCCGAGAGAGGGGGGGAGAGGTAAGGACCCGGGAACATCGAGGCTGTTCATCACAGGCGAACCAAGCTGGCAGGGGGGAGGTTAGGAAAGGCATAAGACAGCCATGATTCCCAAACTTTCAGGAACTTGGCACGCGTATCGTTGCGGATGCTAGACATCTGTTCGTTAAGCATCAACACGGTCATGCAATCTCTTACCCCTTGGAAGGGAACAGATGGTTTCCTCCAAGCTTGGGCAATTGTTCTTTTGGCTGAAAAAATAAATAGGAAGCGAGCTTCCACTGGTAGTCGAACAGGCCTGGTATTGGGCAATGTAATAGGGGAAACTTGGCTTTTTTTTATATAGGGAGGTGGAATAACGTAAATAGGAGGCCAAAAAGTTGGGACCAAAAACGAATTAGTCTAGGGCACGTCCACCACGTGCGAAGGACATAACCCCGATGGTAACAGACCTGGAAACAGCGGTCACTGTAGGGTGGATCGACGTGATCAATACGGGCAGGGACCCAATACCAACGCAGAAGCACCTTGTAAGCCGCCCCCAAGGTGGCTGTGTTAAATGAGCATTTTACCACAAAAGACCAGGCTTCGTTCCAATCCCCCAAGTCCATCTCGGTTGCTAAGTCTCGTTCCCACTGAGCTACATAGGTGAGAGGGGTAGAAGAAGAGCGGTTATTCAGAAAAGCATAGAGGGCTGAAATGAGGCCCGGAGATCCTGAAGAGTGCAGGCAGGTATGTTCAAATGATGTTTTTTGGAATGGGTATGAGGAAGTTCCACGCAGTGAGGCGAGCCAATGTTGCAGTTGAGATAGCGGAAGAATTCCGCCTCTGGAATATCATGGGACTCCCGATGCGAGGCCCACGTTGGAAATGATCTGGCAGTTAGAAAGTGTCGGACGTGTGAGAACCCATTAGCGACCCACCAGGAGAATGTTTGTGGTTGATCTAAACCTGGGGGAACAAGAGGATTATTAGTGATGGAATCCCAGACCTGCAGGCTATGAAGCATCAGCGGACTCAATAACGGTGGGCGAATGTTACGGGGGAGCCACAGGAGGGATGGCATAGTGACAGGAACGCAGTTGGGCAGTTCTAAAAGTACCCACAGGAGAACATCTATTCAGGCATGAAGCAGAGATAATTGGGCAGTCTGAGCGGCAAGGTAATATTTGGCGATGTTAGGAACCCCCAGCCCCCCCCCCCCCTGTAGTCTATGTATCATAAGGGTCATTCTGGAGATCCTAGGGTGTTAGTTATCCCAAGTGAACCGAGAAATTTTATTGCAGGTGCAGAAAGTGTGTTGGAAGCATCGGAGAGTGCGAAAATAATATACATTTTGGACAGAATAGTAATTTTTACGGAATTATTCTGGCTTATCCAGGACAAGTGTGGGAACTGCCAAGACTGCATAAGTGCCGATAAGGAGCGAAGTAATGGATAATAGTTAGATGTGAAAAGAGAGGAATAAGAGGAGGTCAGCCTGATACCAAAGGTAGTCAATGTGGCAGAGTTCACTGCAGATTGGGAAGGGTGGTAAGGGGGGTTGGTCAAGGTCAAGAGTGCATCATCAGCGAATAAGTTAATCCAGCGCTAGGATGAAGAAAGCTAAGGGACAGAGGGCATACCGGTCTTGTACCTCCTATAAATCGAGAAAGGGGAGGAGAAAAACCCTGCGTATTGCAACGAAGCAGAGGGGGACCAATACAAGGCCTCGATCCAGGCTAAGATGGACTCTTCAAAACCCCAGCGGGGATAGTACAAAGTGCAAGTACTCTCATGATAGGGTGGGTTGGCTATCCTTTCAAGATCGAAATGAGTGCGCTACTCTGTTATCCTCAACATCATCAGGCAATTATATCAGTCTTAAAGTGTGATTAAACTTCATAAAAAACTATCAATAAATGCTTTATTACATGGTGTTCATACTCACTCAGTCACTAAGAGATTTGTTTTCTGTATTCTGCAAAAACCCTTGTTGATTCTGCTGCTCTCTATCTCCACCTTCTGTTCAGCTAGGGATTTTGCAGCTGTGGTGGCAACTCTGCACATGCTCAATTTTTTGTGAGTTTCAATGCTGAGCATTTCCTCCCTATCACATCTGAGAAGCCAATGTAACTATAGAGTCACACATGTGGGCATATACACCATGGTAAATGACAGTCATCTTCCTCCCTCCTCCATGCCCACTAAGCAGCTACACACAATGGGGAGGGATATTACATGTATATTAATCGAGGCTTTACCTCCCTCTTATACTAAGACACAGGCTGGAGGGGCCTGGCACAGCCTGTGATGGGCAGAAATCTGCCCACACCGTTATTGCCAAAAATAATAAAGATTTGATTTCAAATATTTGCATGACCATTTAAAACCGTTTATTGATATTATTTATGTATTTTTACTCCTTTTTTTTTTTTTAACATGCGACCAACAGCAGAGGACTAAAAGCTTCTCCTGCTTATATTTCCCTGCTGACAGACTGGGAAAGAGCTAGGTCATGTGACAGCTGTATATCTTTTAGGAAAAAGTACTTAGGTTTTTTTTTTATTAAAATAATTGGTGTCATCATCTACATACAGAAATAGAAGGGACAATGTAAATTAAACAGTGTGTGTTTAGTATCACTTTAACAGCTTATCTAACATTTCTTACCCAAAGTGAGAAGATCCTTTTAAAGTCTTTGTATCACAAAGCAACAACCGCATTATCTCCCCCGCCCCCACTCCTTGTTGTGATCCTGTCTACATATCACTTTGAAACACATTAATTAACCCTATTCATTAAAGTGGTTGTAAATTCAGATTTTTTTTATCTTAATGCCCTGGTCATATCACAATCGCGGTAAAATCACGCAAAAAGAATCGATGGACTCCCAAAAGAAGCTCATATACTGCTTTTGGGTGACGGGCGTCCCCCCGATTCTGTTTGGGCGTTTTACCCGCGATTGGCACCCGACGAAAAATCGCGCTGCACTTGGGCTGCTATTGAAATCAAGGGGCAATGAACCCAGGAACGCACGGGCATCCCGCGATTTGTCGCTATTGAAAATCGCGGGCAGAATTGCTGCGATTCCGCCCACGATTCGGAACGCTGCGATGTGAATGGAGCCTTAGATAAAAAGCCTTCTGTGTGTAGCAGCGCCCCCCCAGGCCCTCTAATACTTAGTTGAGCCTGATCCTCCTCCAGCAATGTGCAATAGTGCTTTGAACATCCAGGACTCTCCCTCCTGATTGGCTGAGACACCGCAGTGGTGCCATTGGCTCCCACTGCTGTCAATCAAAGTCAGTTAGCCAATCAGGAGAGAGGGGGGGTCGAACTGCCGCAGGTTAAGCCTAGTGCCTTCACTTTGTATTAGCTAAGGGGTTTTTTAAGTGAACATCATTCGATTTCATATTATTACCCATGTTCCTTTTTATAATTGGAAGGATAACAGTGGAATAAGATTTATCTAAGAAAGTTTATATCAGGTAACCAGAACCAACTTTTTCCTCTTCCCTCACTGTGAGAAGACACAAGACATTCTAACATTAAAAGGCTACCATGATGATATCGGTAACCTCTCCCCCCTCTCAGTGTTGGAGACTGAGAGAGATGACGGTCTTCTGTCACTGTGCCCTGCAGAGGGGACTAATAAAGAGCAGGATGGTGAGCTATTGAGCTGAAATTTTCCCCTCCACTGACTTCTTTAGAAACACTTCCCGTCCATCCTGCTTTCTGTAATGTTTTAGTCCATTCTGCACAGATGAGAAAAAGCTCTAAGGAGATCTCAGAAGACTTTTTAGTACAGTTATAGTTCACTCCCAGCAAAGTCCCAGCGTGCCTGTACGCTTTTGTTACCAAAACGGAGATGTCACATTATTCCCGGGAGAGTGTCTGTCTTTTAGGCCATGAAAGTAAACTAAAAGGTAAATCATTTGCTTCACTTGGGTTCTCAGACTCAGTATCTGCCTCCCTGTATAACCATTGGTCTATAAAAATGGCCTAATTGATGATGCATGTCACTCTCCTCCTAAGGAGTAACACAACAAATTATAAACCTTTTTGGGTTTACAAGTAGACTACTATAAGGTTTAAAACTCTACCAAATGGTGTTCTGTGTAGTATTAAGTGAGACAAGTGTGACTATTTCTTTTAATTTTAATTCATTATCTAGAGTTATGCAGTGTAACATCACGAAAAGCCAAAGTTGAAGATATCCGTTAATAGTAATGTAAAAACATAAAGAAATTACAAATATCAATAAATGATCAGACAAAATTCCAGCACTTTAGTATAAGGTGTCTATAAACTTCAATCTGTAGCCTCCACAGCAAGTATATCCTTCATTGTGATGGAGAACATATAAAAAGCAAATGAAATTCCACACTGAAAGGAGAAAAAAAAATGATGGCAGCAAATGGCATGTATGGAACCCATATGGGTTGGGGAACGAAACATAAGCAATACACAGTGAAGGCCCCCCCTTTCCCCATACCAGTTGTACCCAACTATCAGAGCATAACGAGTAATATTTTTTGGTTTATGGAAGGAAAGAGTAGACTCCTTGGATGTCTGGATAAAGAGTAAAAAGAGAGAGAATGAAAGAGGAGGGAGGATGGGGTGCTTCGGCGGAGTCGATGGCACAAGACATCAAGTTCCCTTAGGGGAAGGAGCCTCAGTTTAAGAGTAAGTCAAATATTCATCTGAGAAGCAAGTGTGACTACACTTCCAAGTGAACCTGAAATGTCTTACTATGGGACTCTTAACCATAACACTTCAGCTCTCACACATGTACTCTATACCCTTTTAACCACTTCAATTCAGGGCATTTTCAGCCCCTTCCTGCCCAGGCCAATTTTCAGTTTTCAGCGCTGTCGCACTTTGAATGACAAATGCACAGTCATGCAACACTGTACCCAAATTAATTTTTTTCCCCACAAATAGAGCTTTCTTTTGGTGGTATTTGATCACCTCTGTGGTTTTAATTTTTTGCTCTATAAACAAAAAGTTTGAAAATAACACACACTATTTTTGACTTTTTGCTATAATATCCCATTTAAAAATATATTCTTCTACATATTTTTGGTAATTAAAATCGCAATAAGTGTATATTGATTGGTTTGTGCAAAAGTAGGGGATAGATTTTTGGCTTTTTTTTTTTTTTTTTCTTACTAGTAATGGCGGCGATCTGCGATTTTTTTTATTTTTTTTATTTTTTTTTATTATTGTGACTGACATTGCGTCAGACATATCGGATACTTTTGACACTATTTTGGGACCTTTCACATTTATACAGCGACCAGTGCTATAAAAATGCACTGATTACTGTATAAATGTGACTGGCAGGGAAGGGGTTAACACTAGGGGGCGATCAAGGGTCTAAATGTGTTACCTAGGGAGTGATTCTAACTGCAGGGGATGAGACTCCCACGGGGAGGAGACCGATTGGTGTTCCTCTGTACTGGGAACACACGATCCGTCTCCTCTTCCCTGACAGGACGTGGATCTGTGTGTTTACACACAGATCCATGTCCCTGCTCTGTTTCAGGCAATCGCGGGTGCCTGGCAGACATCGCAGCCACCGGGTACGCGCATCGGCTCCAGAGTGATGCGGCCTACATGGCCGGGAAGCCGAGGACATCATATGATGCCCACCCAGGATGGGAGATCCCTCCTGCGGACGTAATTTACTATGGGCAGGGAAGCAAGTGGTTAATGGACCAAAGCGCTTTTACATTTCTATTCTATTATTTGGAGATAATTTTGTCATTACTTAACATAATAAAGTAATACTTTTTTGTTTTTTTTTTTTATAAATATTTTTTTTATTCCATACAATTCCATAGACACAAATTTATATAAAAAAATCTACTTTGATCTGTGTTCACAGATTTGTTTTATAACAAAAGTGATTGTTTACAATCACCTTGTAAAATGATCCATTCCGTTTAAAATTTAAAGTGATCACATTCCCTCTGTTCTCGGCTTCATGAGAGCTGGGGGAGGAGAAGCAGCAGTAGTACACTGAGAGCACACTGAGTTCCCAGCAAAGCTAGAGAACTGATCACAGTGTGTTCTCCTTAGTGTGGTCAGTTTTATTAGGAAAGCAGAGAGACTGGCAGGAACACTGGGGATTTCACACAAAGAAAGCATTATAAAGAGAACAGGATACTTTCTCTCATACAAGTACATACATGGGACAGCAGGCACATATCAGGAATATGAAATGCTGGGGTAACAAACACTTTAACCACTTGCCGACGTCTAAAGACGTCCTGGGCTTTGTGGTGGTATTTCTGAATGATGGGTGCAGCTACAGGCATCATTCAGATATCTGCATTTTCAGCCGGCGATTCCCTACACCATAAGAATGATCATAGCAGCTGTTCCACCGCTTGATCATTTTTACGGGCAGCGAAAGGGGACGTCCCCCCTCCTGCCGCCCTCCGGTACTTCTGCCAACTCATCTGTGAATCGGAGAACGGATCCGCCGGCCCCGGATGTTGACCATAGAGATTTCCGGTGGACCAGATGGTCGCCAGAGTCTCTATGATCGTCGGAGGTCGGGCGCGATGTTATGACGTCATGCCCGGCCTCTGCATTCAAAAAAGCGGTGCCGCCTCGGCTGAGAAGCCTTGGTCATTTTTTTATTTTTTTTATTTTAGGCTTCCCAGCCTAGAGGTGAGATATGGGGTCTTATTGACCCCATATCTCACTTTAAAGAGATCCGATCATGCCATATTCCTATTAAAAGGGGTGTTTACATTCCTTGTAATAGGAATAAAAGTGATCAAAAATGTTTTTTTTTTAAATAAAATTAACTTTGCACGCAGAAGCGAACACATACGCAAGTCCCGCCCACATATGAAAATTGTGTTAATACCACACATTTGAGGTGTCGCCACGAATGTTGGAGCGAGAGAAATAATTCTAGCCCTAGACCACCTTTGTAACTCAAAACATGTAACCAGTAAAAAAATTTAAAGCGTCGCCTATGGGGATTTTTAAGTAGCGAAGTTTGGCGCCATTCCACGAGCGTGTGCAATTTTGAAGGGTGACATGTTAGGTATCTATTTACTCGGCGTAACTTCATCTTTCACATTATGCAAAAAATTGGGCTAACTTTACTCTTTTTTTTTTTTTTTTTTTTTTAAAGCATGAAACTATTTTTTCCAAAAAAAACGCGTTTGAAAAATTGCTGCGCAAATACCGTGCGAGATAAAAAGTTCCAGTGACCGCCATTGTATTCTCTAGGGTCTCTGCTAAAAAAACACATATAATGTTTGATTTTTACATGTAGGAGAGAAATGTCAGAATTGGCCTGGTTGTCAAGTGGTTAAAAACTTGTAAGGTTGCTTTAACTGACATTATACTGTGTACATCTGAATGGAACAGAGTACGTGTAATGTAGCAAGGATATTACATTGTATTTCTAAATGATGCTTCTAAACAGTGTTTACAAACACTCTTTATCGCTACCTTCTTTTTAAAGCCTATGTCTTTCATTTTGAAAGCATGCAAGAGCACAGGTTGAAGCAACAGCAGGAGGAGGAGAGGAGAAAGAGGAACTGAGAGAAATACAAAGGCCACTATCCTTCTGAAAATGCTAGTTACCTGGCTGTATTGCATTTTCATCTATTTCAGTACTTTGGAGTCAGTAGCCCAAAAATAGTATGCAGCAAAGAAACTTGACTAGCATTTCCAGAAGGAGATCAACAAAAGCAGCTTGCATATTATCAGGGCAGGTTTCCTTTAACTAGGCAGGCAAGCTCACACCACGCTTGTTTCATTAGCTATCGCCAAATTTTAACTACCGGTATTTATTATGATGATTTTAGTTTTTTGTGTTTTTAGATTTATTTTTCTCAAGAATCATTCAGCCTCAATTAAAAGTACATGTTGTCTATGTGGTTGTTGTCTGCACCTTTTCTCTGCAGGTGAATTGTGGCATGTACAGTTCTAGAATGCAATGGTAGCAGTGTATATCAAGTAATCTATACCATATGTTTTCTAACATGCATGATGTGGAAAAGAACCAGTCAGTTATTAGTAGAGAGTAACAGATGCCTAGTGTATAGTCTGCAGTGCAAACCATCATTTTATGACTATCTTGCAAACAAAATCTGTAACAGTATGTATGTAGATTGCTGTGTTGACTGTTTAAATAAAGAGAAAAAAAGCCAGCCTAGCACTTTTAAAGTGGAACTTAACTCCAATAATTGAATAGTATCTGTGTTATTTATAGCACACGTTTACAAATGTTCATTGTGCCCTAAAAAAATAATAATTTTGTTTGGAAATCCTCCTGAAAAATAGCAGTGCACCTTCAGCTATATGAGGGTGCCTAAATCCATATAAAGCTGTATATCTGCAGTGTGAAGACTAAGGCACTGCTATCCCTGACTGCTAGACTCAGAATATGTGAAACAGGGTGGATTTGATTTAAATCACTAGTAAAAAGGCTTGATTTAAATTATAATTTTTAAAGATGAACTGTCATCTCTGTTCCGCAGCGGCTCCTCCCCTGACCCGCCGTTGACTCACCAACAGTCCCATTCACTTTAAGGTGATGTGGCAATGACACAACAAGGTGAGGGAGGTGGCGGCGGCAGGTGAGTGGATGCCCGCTAACGGACGTTGCCATGATGGATCTGAAATGACAGGTGCTCTTTAAATGTAAGGCCTATTTTTTGCTGGTAGTTAGAATCTTAAATATTTGCAAACAAAATGAAGGTTCCTGTTTAGAATAATAAGCTGTCAGGTTAGTAAAACGGCTATATCGGATCCGATTTAATCATATAGTTTTTAGTGTACATAGATTTGCAAAACAATGGGATAAAGGAATATTCCTGAACCTTTTTTATTTTTTATCTCATGGCTACTGTGAAATTGTGTGAATGCATCAATGTAGTGCATGTGATCTCAGCTTGCAGAGCTTTACTAGTTTACCAAAAATTTAAATATACAGCCTCATGCTACATTACATAACTAAGCTCAATTTCATGCTTAATTAATAATTTAGTTTATATATCTTAAATAGAAAACTATCTGCAAAGTCAGTAATGATCAGCTGCAGGGAGAGCACAGGCAATGCTGGTGACTAGTCCTTTGTTCTCAGCTTGTCTTTTTGGGCACAGCTTCCAGTCCCCCTTTAACAAAAAGAGAAAAAAGCACAACTGAGAGATGTATTGGCACTTAAACCCAGTTCTGGGCCCAAGCAAGAATATGCTCAATCTCATGATATTTAAAGAGGAGGTTCAGGCTGTAAACAAAAAATTATGTCAGCAGCTGAAAATGCTGTAGCCGTTGACTTTTAAAAACACACACTTGCATGCCCCAGAATCCACCGATTTCCTTCCCCGACCTGGCTCTTTGCTGATGTTCGGGTGCTGGCGCCGGTATCCTTACTCTGGGCAGCCAACTGTGACTCCTTGTGGCTTCACAGTTGGCTGGGCATGTGCGATCCGCGATTGATCCCGCAGTCTCTTAGGACCTGTGATGTGTCCCAAGAGGCTGCAGGGGAAGGAGGAGAGAGCCGAACTTCCACTCAGATCGCCGCGGCAGAGTGGGGCTGCTTTCTCATACATAAATTCCACTGAGCATGGACGGGCTCTTTTTGGCCGGCACGCAAGACTTGCCATTTACCGTGGGCATGGAGCTGTCACACTTCTGCATGTCTGATGAAAAATCTAGCCACGAAAGTGTGCGTTATAACTATAACCCACATTTTCATAGGAATATGTAGAAGCTAGTATACCAAAAGACGTGAAGTAACATTCCAAAATTGACTCTTTGTCATTGTTGTAGTTTTTGTATCCAACCCTAAACAACCATATTCAATGATGGGTTTGCTACCAGTATAAGAGCTTAAACTTTAAAGCCCCGTACACACGATCGGTTTAACTGATGAAAACCGTCCGATGGATGTTTTTCATCAGACAAACCGATAGTGTATGGTACCCATCGGTCTTTTTTCCATCGGATGGATTTTTCCGATGGATAAAAAACCGATGGGAATTTCCGATCGTCTATGGGCAAGTCCATCGGTTAAAAAACCCACGCATGCTCAGAAGCATTAAACTTCATTTTTCTCGGCTCATCTGAGTGTTTTACGTCACCGCGTTTTTTGACTGATGGTGTGTGGCCAAGACTGATGAAAAACAGTTTCATCGGATTTCCGATGGTCAAATCCATCGGACGAAAATCCATAGGTTATCCGATCGTGTGTACAGGGCTTAAGACTTCTAAAGAATAACTTTACTAAAAGTGCTCTTTAAATCTTTATCATGTGTTACAGTAATAATGTAAAGTAATTCTGCATGACATTTAGAATGAGATGAGGAAATGGTCATTCAGGCTTAGAATATAACTGACAGCTGTAATTGTTTTCGAAGTAGGCATCCAATTACCGTCATGTAGTCCAGCATTTATTGAAGAATCCTTTCAGCCCAAACTTTTCAAGTGATATAGAACAAATGTTACAAATATTCTTTACCTATGCTCAGCAAATGCAGTCCTGATGGCTGGTAGATCTGCTCTGGATTACTTGTGATGCAGAGAAATTTATGAACAATGAGGGGGGAAAGAAAGGTTGAGACTTTGTATGAGGCAATATAATAGTATGCCTCCAACCCTATATGCAATACAAATGTTTTAGGGGGAGAACAAACATGGGACTTTATATGAGGCGTATATCCACTAATAAGGTGCATATATATCTTTTATGTAAACCATAAATGTATCCATTGGTAAGTATAGTACATATTTATGGTTATACCAATGATACATAACAAAAAGTATATAAGAACAAATGTTTATTGTAATAGTACAGAGAAATGTATGACAAACTAAAAAAATGTTATTGGGAACTGAAACCGAAGGTTAAGTGAAAAACGTTATCGCCATTTAAAATTGTATTCAAAACTTTTCAGTCTCGTGCCATTCTGTTGATTTTAGGCAGTTGGAACTCCTGCCAAAAAAGCTTGGTAAGCTCTGCTAAAAGCACGCCTGTCTCTGTTACAACAGTTCAATAAGTCACTTGTGTCAAGATCCGTTTTAAATAACATATTAATGGCAGTGACCAGTGTTGGGAGTTTGGCAATCAATATAAACCTTGACTAGGAGTTATTAGACACAAATTTCTGCACCTTTCTCTATTTAAGTACAAGAATATCGCCTCCCCTTGCTTCAATCAATACCTTCTTGTTCTTAGCAGAGCTCCCTGTTCTTGGCTATGTTTGATGGCTTTCCCCAGATGCGTTGGAGCTGTCGCTTCCCCTTACCCACACTCCAGTGGGTGTACATCATTGTCACATAAGCGCAGCCTGATTGTAGCTCTCGTATCACAATACAGAGGATTACTTGCCAACACAAGCTTTCCTAGAACAGTTTAACATATTTGTCAGAGTCAATCAGAATCTGTAATTCAGTTTAAACGTTTCTTTATTTTAGAAAGCTAAAATCGCACATTTAATTATTATAGCAAGTACACAGCACCATGAACTATAAAAACATAGTATTTTAAAAGACGCCTAGTACTTTGAAAATCTATTAAAAATAAAGAGGTAAAAATGAATAAGAGTTTCACTTTTAATACATTTTTATTGAAGTATTTTCGAAGTGCAAGATATAACATGAAAGGTCATGCAGAAATGAGCAAGATATCACTAATTTATTTCTATAGACAAGGGAAGGCTATATGTGAATACATTACACATTTATAGAAATTTCACTGAACAAACTGACAACTAAGACATACTCTATATCAGGGCTTGACAAATTTGCTTAGAATCTAGGAGCCAGCTAAAAAAGTTAGGAGCCAGGTTTTTTTTTTTTTAACGACCAATGCGTGCAGAAGCGAACGCATACGTGAGTAGTGCCCGCATATGAAAGCAGTGTTTAAACCACACATGTGAGGTATCACCGCGATCGGTAGAGCGAGAGAAATAATTCTAGCCCTAGACATCCTCTGTAACTCAAAACATGCAACCTGTAGAATTTTTTTAAATGTCACCTATGGAGATTTTAAAGGGTAAAAGTTTGACGCCATTCCACGAGCGGATGCAATTTTGAAGCGTGACATGTTGGGTATCAAATTTACTCTGCGTAACATTATCTTTCACAATATAAGAAAAAATTCGGCTAACTTTACTGTTTTATTTTTTCATTTAAAAAAGTGTATTTTTTTCCTCAAAAAACTGCGCTTGTAAGACCGCTGCGCAAATACGGTGTGACAGAAAGTATTGCAACGAGCGCTATTTTATTCTCTAGGGTGTTAGAATAAAAAATATATATAATGTTTGGGGGTTAACTTCTAAGTAAAGTGAAGGAGATGGGCGGGCAGTGAAACAGGCAAGCATTGCTGGTTGTCTTGTCATACCAACGGCCACCACAAGATGGCACCAGATTACAGAATGAAGCCTGGGCCTGCAGAAGGCCGCAAAGCCACGGCCTAAATGGCCGGCGCGGCCCGACGAGATCACGCGGGGAGGGGCTTAGCGCACGGAGATGCAGGAAACCTCAGCTGTGCTGCGCCAGGTCGCTAATTCTAGTCGCATTTGCGACCTGGCACCCGGGGATTGTCGAGCCCTGCTCTATATACATCTTGACAAAAAAACAAGCCAGGAATAAAGGGTTCCAGTGCACTGCAATAGTTTTAGGATCGTGATCCAAAACCGGATGAGCATGAGGCATGTCCACCATATGTTTAGAAATTCCCTCTAAGGCAGAACAACCATGGTAGCACATCATTCTGGATAAAGATGGATGAAGGTGTGATAATCCGGATGGGACCATGTACCATCTTGCGACAATTTTAAATGTTGATTCCATTGTGAATACATTGATGGAACAGGTATCCATAGTTGACCAAATTTTGTAACCAGTCTTCCCTATTGTGCACTGGAGATCACTTTTCCATCTGGAGATATAAGTGTGACTAGAGGGATTGGTAGAATCATTCAGTCGTGAGTAAATGATATATTTGAGTTTAGGAAAGAGAGGTGCATGATAACAAATATGCTCAAAAAGGGAAAGCTGGGTTGTGAGCTCCCTATTGGCAAATATAGTTGTAAGGCAATGTCTTATTTGTAGAAAGTGAAAAAGCTCAGAAGATGGAGTCTGGTATTTTTCCCTAATTTCCACCTAAGTATAGACTGAGCAGCCGTTCATGAAAGAGCAGACATAATGACATTTATGAAAGTGCCACTAGTGGAAAGCGCCTAGGAGGGGTAGAAGAGGCAAGAGAGGCAAAATGAGCTGGCTAAAATATTTTGTGGTATCCCAACTATGGAGTGTGTGGCTCATTAAAGGGCTGATTGATGGCATTTGATGGGAACCATGGTACTGAGCGAGGGGAGACAGAGGAACAGCAAAATGTCTACAGATCGACCCAAATGGGAGCTTGTCTTGAGGCATATAGGGAGATCAAGTTAGTAATTTGTGTGGCTGCAAAATATTTGAGGAAATTAGGGACTTCCAGTCCACCTTTGTCTCTTGTGCATGAACATGGTGTATTTGGAGATGTACGTTTTTTTTGTTAGACCAGATAATGCCCAATACATAATTTTGGAAGGATCTCAATACATCCAAAAGACAAATATTAAGGGCAGAGGATTTGTGTTCATTAACCTCCCTGTCGGTCTATCCGAGTGTGGCTCGGGGTTAAATTTCAGTACCATTAGCGGTAACCCCAGCCTCGGGATTGCATCTCGGGATCCTGGTGCAGGTTACTTACCTTCTCCCCAGGATGCTGCGATGTCCCTCCGTTGTGTCCTCCGCCCGAAGCTCTGTGTGCCGTGCAAGTGTCGCAACGCATGGGGGTGGAGCCCGGCAGCAAATTCAAAAAGTACAAAATTCATAACACATACAGTACACTGTAATCTTACAGATTACATTACTGTATGAAATCATTTCACATCCCCTTTGTCCCTAATGTTTTGTCCAGTGCCCTGCATGCACTTTTATATTCTACAGTGCCTTGCGAAAGTATTCGCCCCCCTTGAACTTTTCATCCTTTTGCCACATTTCAGGCTTCAAACATAAAGATATAAAATTTTAAATTTTTGTGAAGAATCACCAACAAGTGGGACACAATTGTGAAGTGGAACGAAATCTATTGGATATTTTAAACTTTTTTAGCAAATAAAAAACTGAAAAGTGATGCGTGCAAAATTATTCGGCCCCTTTACTTTCAGTGCAGCAAACTCACTCCAGAAGTTCAGCGAGGATCTCTTAATGATCCAATGTTGTCCTAAATGACTGATGGTGATAAATAGAATCCACCTGTGTGTAATCAAGTCTCTGTATAAATGCACCTGCTCTGTGATGGTCTCAGGGTTCTGTTGAAAGCGCAGAGAGCATCATGAAGACCAAGGAACACACCAGGCAGGTCCGTAATACTGTTGTGGAGAAGTTTAAAGCTGGATTTGGATACAAAAAGATTTCCCAAGCTTTAAACATCCCAAGGAGCACTGTGCAAGCGATCATTTTGAAATGGAAGGAGTATCAGACCACTGCAAATCTACCAAGACATGGCTGTCCCTCTAAACTTTCAGCTCAGACAATGAAAAGACTGATCAGAGATGCAGCCAAGAGGCCCATGATCACTCTGGATGAACTGCAGAGAACTACAGCTGAGGTGGGAGAGTCTGTCCACAGGACAACAATCAGTCGTACACTGCACAAATCTGCCCTTTATGGAAGAGTGGCAAGAAGAAAGCCATTTCTCAAAGATATCCATAAAAAGTCTCGTCTAAAGTTTGCCACAAGCCACCTGGGAGACACACCAAACATGTGGAAGAAGGTGCTCTGGTCCGATGAAACCAAAATCGAACTTTTTGGCCACAATGCAAAACGATTTGTTGGGGGTAAAAGCAACACAGCTCATCACCCTCAACACACCATCCCCACTGTCAAACATGGTGGTGGCAGCATCATGGTTTGGGCCTGCTTTTCTTCAGCAGGGACAGGGAAGATGGTTAAAATTGAGGGGAAGATGGATGCAGCCAAATACAGGACCATTCTGGATGAAAACCTGTTGGAGTCTGCAAAAGACCTGAGACTGGGACGGAGATTTATCTTCCAACAAGACGATGATCCCAAACATACAGCAAAATCTACAAAGGAATGGTTCACAAATAAACGTATCCAGGTGTTAGAATGGCCAAGTCAAAGTCCAGACCTGAATCCAATCGAGAATCTGTGGAAAGAGCTAAAAACTGCTGTTCACAAACTCTCTCCATCCAACCTCACTGAGCTCGAGCTGTTTTGCAAGGAAGAATGGGCAAGAATTTCAGTCTCTCGATGTGCAAAACTGATAGAGACATACCCCAAGCGACTTGCAGCTGTAATCGCAGCAAAAGGTGGCTCTACAAAGTATTAACACAAGGGGGCCGAATAATTTTGCACGCCCCACTTTTCATTTTTTTCTTAGTTAAAAAAGTTTCAAAAATCCAATAGATTTCGTTCCACTTCACAATTGTGCCCCACTTGTTGGTGATTATTCACAAAAAATTTAAATTTTATATCTTTATGTTTGAAGCCTGAAATGTGGCAAAAGGATGAAAAGTTCAAGGGGGCCGAATACTTTCGCAAGGCACTGTATATACTGTTCTATCTGCCTGGAAACTTGAGATTGTCCATGGCAACCAAAAAGTGTCCCTTTTACGTCAAAAGCGGTTTGAGACCAGCTAGAAAACAGCGATAGTAAATTAGAACACTTGCAGATAGTGAATCGTGGGGAAATAAATGTTGTTATTGTTATTGTTATTGTTATTATTATTATTATTATTATATCATTATTTATGATTTTGTGTTTCAAACTTTATCATACCCAGGATGTCTACTAGACTTGTTTGGACAGATTTAAGTGTGTTATTACTAAGAATTACAGGCCTAAAATATAAAATGCCAAATTTCTATGCAAAACAATGTACCGCTTTGAGATACAAAAATCGGACATAAACATACCGCCAGGTTGGCTACCAACGAAGCCAGATATTTTAGAGAAACGGAAGGGAGGAAAGTGAGTCCAATACCTTTATAGTATGTCCAGCCTAAAAATCATGTTGGGAATTTGTATTTGATGAATCAGGTGGATGACTTTGCAAGTATTATCCGATGGTTGCCTATATGGGATAAAAACCCACCTGATCCTTATGGATAAGAGTGTGAAGAAACATATAGCCACAATAATTTTAGCTAGGACTTTCATTTCCATATTCACTAGCAAGATTGGTTGGAAATTATGTGGGCCTAGAGAATTTTCACCAAGTTTCAGGGGCATAAATATATGGGCCAACAACAAGGAAGGATGTAAATTGGTGTGTGCCCGCAAATGATTAGACAAGTTAGTTAGCTTGGGGGCAAGAATATCTGAGAACTTTTAGAAATATAAGGCAGAGTATCCATCCAGGCTCAGAGTTTTTTGTGTTTTCAACCATTTGATCATCCTAAGGACTGCTGGGACAATGATTCCCACTTCCATCTTGTCTATTATAGACTGGTATTGAGAAGGTAACGTGTCATCTTGAAATAGATTGTCTGCCAGCTGTGTAATGTAAATGAAGGGCTGTATAACATAAATGGGCTGTGTAATGTAAATGGGGAGGGCTGTATAACATAAATGGGCTGTGTAATGTAAATGGTCTGTGGGGCTGTATAATATAAATGGGCCGTGTAATGTAAATGGGCTGTGGGGCTGTGTAATAATGTTTTTTATGAAAACCACGGGCAGTAATCGCGATGCATCGTGAATCGTTGACAGGAAAATCATAATCAAATCGTGAGACCAGTGAAAATGGACACACCTACGTACGTAATTGTATTGCTGGTTAAAACTTGGCTTAAAATGTTTGGTATCTCGGGCATGGGCATTGAGTAAATTAACTAGCATGGGACCGAGTTTATTGGCACAGGCATAAATTTTCCTCCCGGCCCATTTAAATGATTTGTCTGCCTTGTTATTAAGAAGGTTGAGTTCCACTCTGGTTTTCTGTATTCGTCACCGTAGGGAAGGCATTTGTGACGTTTTGAATTGTGCTTCAATTGATCGAGGCAGGAAGAAGGGGAGGAAATCTTAGAATCTTTTTTTTCCTGGGCATGGCAACTTGAATTAGGGTTTCAAAAACATCATTACTTTTATTAGGGCGTGTTCGAGCGATATTGAGGATACTTTGGCAGTAGCCCAAAAATCTGAAATAGAGCAGCTGGTACATGCATCTTCCTTGTGTTCTGTAATACAGGAGACATGCAGCTTATTGTTACTCAAGGTGGTACAGGGGTGCTAGCTCATTTAGCAGTTAGAGTAAATCCACTGTTGTTGAGAGAAAAACATTCTCCTCCCTCCCAAATCCCAAATGTGTATGCCTGTGCCCATGTGCTTAGTGAGTTTAATGGGAGTGGTTTCATAATTATCAACCAGGTGCTGTGTATAGAACACCTCCAGGTAGCCATATTGCAATGCATTTAACAGAAAATTACAGAGCTGCAGATTGAAAAGGAACGGTATTTTTTAATAACATTCAATTACAATATGACTTCTATTGCAATTGTAAAAGCTATATTTTATTTATTTTCTTCCCACGGAAGTGGAGTTGCACTTTAAGTATTCTGGGATGGGGGTCTTGGCTGTTAGAAGGTTTGTAGGAAGCAGAGGATGTTTATTCACCTTTGGTGGGATTGTCTGGTAATAAAACCTGTCTGGACAACGATGTCCAGTGTTCTGAACAAATATTTGCATTTTGAATTTCCTCATACCCCTTTGGCAACATTGTTCTATGAGTCACTGATGCCTAGTAAGCTATGCAAAAAGTCTCTAGTGCTTCACCTTTTGAATTCAGCTAAAGGCCTTATCCTATGTTTATGCAAAACCAAAAGGACTCCCACAGTGGGAGAGTGGTTCACTAAGGTCAATTAAATAAAGGAAAACAAAAAGCAGATATATCAGCTCTGAGATCAATATGACGATTTCTATGGTAATTGAGTGATTTGGTTACACTTTATATCTACAGAGGATTTTGAGAAACTCAGCAACCCAATATTATTATATAACTTGTTTTATGTGAAGAGGGAATTATTGGGTGAAAGACAGTCATTGGATGGGCTACGTTTTTTCATGTTAGTACTTGTTGCATTTTCAAAAAAAAAGAAAAGTCCGAACAGGTTAAAGGGGTTGGTCTTGAAGTACACCTTGTAACGAGACAGGGCAAGCCCACCTTTACAAGCTAAAAGTTATATAAATGTTCACATTCCATATTATTAAAAAAATTGTTTGCATGTCTGTATACCAGACGAATGCCTATTGTGGATCTTGCACTGTATGGAGTGGCATTGTTGTTCAAATGGGCAAGATTATGAATGCTTGCATTGCCCCTTTTACCCGTTTTATTTATAAAAAAAATAAAATAAAAAGTTTATAGGGGTGGCAGTCGGTGTACAACTGATAAAGCTGACAAACACTTTGCTTTAATGACTCATAGTACTTTACAGGTGTAAATACAGACCTATCTATTTTGTTTCAGTATTATGTATTTTATAGAGAATGTTCTGTTTTCCAAAAATATTCTTTATCTATACTATGCAGAAAGTCTATTAAGGCAATCTTATATATAAATAAATATGGAAAAATATATATGAGCGCTAAATCTGAAGCCCTGTACACACGATCGGAAATCCGATGAAACTGTCTAACATCAGTCTTGCCCACACACCATCAGTCAAAAAACGGACCGTTTCAAACGCGGTGACGTAAAATACTCCAATGAGCCCAGAAAAATTAAGTTCAATGCTTCTGAGCATGCGTCGACTTGATTCTGAGCATGCGTGGGTTTTTGATTCTGATGGATTTCCACACAGACGATCGGATTTTGCTATCGTTTTTTTCCCCATTGGATAAATTTAAAACATGTTCTATTTTTTCACACCGATGGGAAAAGAGACCGATGGGGCCCATACACGATCGGTTCGTCCGATGAAAACAGTCCATCGGACTGTTTTCATCGGTAAAACCGATTGTGTGTACACGGCTTAAAAATAAATTGCACTCTAGTATGCAAAATAACAAGTGAAGAAATAGTGATACACCAAATTCACGATCAAAGTGCTAATCCACCCTATAAACTGTGTGAGACTTGCCACAATGACATTGCCCTAAACAAAGTGTCTCTTATGCATGTGATGCCAAGCAGTCTCTCTTATTCCAACAATTCAACAAAATCTTTCATGGGTGCACTTCCTTCTTAAATAAAACACCATATGCGTGTGGATGTGTTTTCACCTTGTTAGGTGGACCACTTAATTACAGAAGGTCAAAACAGCATGGTCAACAATTGGAAAAAATCACACCTCTCCTCTCCTCACAAGCAGCCTTTTAGCAGCATTTCACTGGCTACAACGCCCCCTGTAAGATGGTAACTATAGCATAAATGGCACTCGGTATAGATCTCTTCTCCTTTGGGGCAGACTGCCAGAGCCTTCCTTTTAAGATGCTGAATACCTCATGTAAGACAATAAGACTACATAGTGCAAATTTGTTTAAAACAGAATCGTTTAAAAACACTCACATACATACAAAGTCAGCTTCTCATGTTAACCTGCAGAGTTCCAACTCCTCAATGAAACAACACAGACTCCATGGCTTTGCCCAGTGTGATGACATCAGCAGACACTCAAATCTGACGTGTTGCGTTCTGATTGGACTTCGGTCAAGATAGATTTGTTTACTGTTCAAAAGTAGTAAAAAAATATATACAAAAACAAATGTAATCTTCTATTGCTCTGATGTAAACCCAAAGAGTAGTATCTATCTCCCATTTCCTCTTGTAGTAGATATGGTGCCATCTAAATATTTAGGCTGCAGAAACAGTCACCAGAACTAGTGTTACGTGATCTTATTAAACATACCATTGTGCCTTGCACAATTAACCATGGAAGTATCCAGTATTAAATGTTCTTTCTAAAGAAAGATTTTTTGCAAATAATATGATATAAAGCTGAAAAAAATGCCAAAAAACACTCTAGTTTTCCAAAGAAAAAGTAGTATTCCTAAATGGTTGAGCTTTCACCAAACAATCGCCCAGGTCCCAGGAAGATCCATCAAACATTTACTGCTTTATAAATCTACTCTTTTTTGGTGCTACTATTACAAAAACCTTTCAGATAGGTTAACCAGTTGTCACCAGACACTGGCGTAAGTGTGTTTTACTGTGGTAGGGACACTAGATGTAGAAGAATCAGCTTAAGGCTTCTTGCCCCCTTTGTTTTTTGAATGTTTTTACAGAAGTCGCACAACTTTCACTCAATTTTCCTACTGGATTCAATTGGAAAAATATGTACTTGCTGGCTGAAAGTTATGTGAAACTTATATGAAAAACTGTCTAGACACCCATGTTTTTCCTTTGGGCTTATTGCTCCAGTCATCTTAGTTCCTTGCTCTTTTGTGTACTTCTTCCCTTCTTCTGCTCCTTGGCCTTCGATGTACTCCTCTCCAATTTTATTCCTCCCAAGTTTTCACATGATTTGTTATCTGTATGTAAACTTCTGTCAGTCCTCCTACAATCAACTTGTCCAACTTGTATCCTTTCGTGCTGTTCACATATACAGTACATAATAGAAAAACTTTTGTGAGGTCGCATACTGGCATTGTGGAGACTGGGGAGATGTGCTTGTATTTGCTGGAAATTTTATTTTTCTGAAAAATGATCTATGCATTGTCCACTTGATCTATTCGTGAATTAACAAATGAGGACTTTCTTCCTAATTTTTTTCTGTCTTTCAGATTCACAAACAAAAATATCAATCACGCTATTCCAGAATGGTCTATAATCGCCATTGTTCTTCTGTCTGCGTGAGTATTTAAAAAAAAATTACTTATTATATTAAAAAGGCTATAAGACAACTCTGTCAGTTTATTATTTTGAGAAAACTATATTTGTTTGGTAGTTTGTTACTTCCCAACCCAGTATAGCTCTGTCCCAGACAAAAAGTCCTTGCAAAAACTATAGTCAAAAGTGAACTCCCTCGGTGTGCTGCTAATCACCAAACAGTACCCTTATACCTGCTTTTATTATTATTATTATTATACAGGATTTATATAGCGCTGACAGTTTACGCAGCGCTTTACAACTTGAGGGTAGACAGTACACATATACAATATTCTTTAATACAGTAGGAATCCGAGGGCCCTGCTCGTTAGAGCTTACAATCTAAGAGGGAGGGTCAAGAGATACAAGAGGTAATAACTCTGGGGGATGTGCTGATGGTGAAAATAAATGTACAGTTGTTAGGTGGGGGCCAGATAGGCTTCGCTGAACAGATGTGTTTTCAGGGATCGTGTGAAAGAGGACAAAGTGGGAGATAGTCAGATTGGAGTAGAGCATTCCAAAGAATGGGAGAGGCTTGGGTGAAGTCCTAGAGGTGAGCATGGGATGAGGTGACAAGGGAGCTAGAGAGCATGAGGTCTTGGGAGGAGCGAAGAGAGTGATTAGGTATTTTCAGACTAGGTTAGGTTAGTGATGTAGCTGGGGGCCAGGTTGTGGATTGCACAAAAATAAACATGTTACAAATCTCATAATAAAGTGTAAACTCGTTCAGGTGAATAATATGATTTAAATAAATGTGTTGCATCTCTTTAAACTCTTACTTATGAAAAAATCACGCGTGAATACCAAGCATAAATTGACAATAAAGAAATATGAAATCACGCCTACCGGGTCTAAAAAAAACACACAAACGTATATAGTGCTTTAAATCGGTGGCATAAAGTCCATAAGCGTTGATACCCCATGCTTCCAAACGTGTGACTTGTGTTTAGAGAGTAATCCTCTAGGTGCCCCTCCACCATCACATCAAGCTGCTTAGCAAGATTAGTGGACCCTACACATCAAGCGGTCTGACATGGGGATCCAAAGAGAAGCCAGTATCCAAACACTGTATTCACAAACAGCAATTCTGTAGTTAGCTCGGACATGTTGCAGGAAAAAACACAGAAAGAGGCTCCATAGTGCACTATTTTTAGGTTGAAGCATTTATTTAGAAAAGAATCGGTACTCACAAAACTTTAGTGTACAAACAAGTGCTGCATGAAAACACATCTCTCACAGCATACGTGATGATGTCACTGATACATTCGGCCCGCCCGCTTAATGTATATTTAGTCTCAAAAGACATCTTCCAGGTGCACCTGGACTCCTTCGCCAGCAGTTGATGCAGCAATAGACAAAGTTTCTCTATACGAGTTTTGCCTATCTTGAGTGAGTTAGGCAATTGGAATTAGTGGGTGTGTGACCACAGTTGGTGAAGGGAATCACCTGTGTGGTCATCATATGCTATATTATCTAAGGAGGTAATTAAAGAGAATACAATGTGGTGGATGTCACTTTTGTTGTAGAACTGAGTTTTATTGGACTCTGTTTTCACAAATCTGATTATTTATTTTTACTCGTATAAAGTTTAATTATATATAATGTTTGTTGGGATAATTGACTGGACACTGGATGGATTGATGTACCAAATGAAATAATATTCACTTATACGTTTTTGCACTTTCTTACGAGATTTGTTACATGTTTAACCACTTGCCGCTGAATCACATATGTGATTAACTTGAAGTGGTTATACTAGGGTTATGGCTGCAGCTGTATGCCATAACGCCGGTATTTTTTTCAGCCGGAGTTGCTCTTTCATCTAAAAGCAATCCTAGGTGTTGATTCCAGAAGGAAGGGACAGATTGATCAGACAACAGGTGTGGTTCCTGTCACAGGGGCAGGGATCCCCTAAACCTCTCCCTTAAAACGTGCGGCACATCAACCTATGGCCCAACATAACCTAGTGATAACAATAGAATATATGAACTAAAAAAATAAATAAATAAATAACTAACGAGTTACTAGGTGTACTAACACTGAATGGACGACACCTGAGAGAGGTGAACCATAAAATGAGTTATGGATGTAAAACTGCTCCCGAGTGGAGCCTCCCTCTGTTTGTTAAGGACAACCAAATCGTCCCTGCATTGTGGGGTCTACTGAAGAAAGTTTCCCATGTGCTTAGGAAACCTCCCATACCTAAACTTGAGGCAGCCACAAAGCAGAGGAAAAGGAAATGGATAGATCAGGAAGAGAAGAGGGTTGCAGGATTGTAGATGTCCCACGGGAATGCCCAAGAATACTTGGCATAAGCATTATGATGGAGTCAAGAAGATGTGCATGAAGTTAGCCCAGGGCTCCCAGGTGGCCTTGAATCTCTGCACCGTGTCCTGGAGAATGCTGACCATCTTCTCCTGGGCCTTGATTCACAAGATTTTCATTTTTGCCATGGTGCAGGAGATTGAAGGTTGCTTCCAAGCTCTTGCTATGGTCAGTTTGATCCATTTAATTTTCCTAGGAGCTAGAGGCCTCTCACCCTTAGACCCCCATACACACTATTAGATTTTCTGCAGATTTTTGTCTTCAGATTTACCGAAACCATATAATATGAGGTCAAACCTTAAGAGTTTCAATTTGTATGCAATCAGGCATGCCCTTGCACTACATGGTTTTGGTAAATTTGAAGACAAAAATCTGCAGAAAATCTAATAGTGTGTATGGGGCTTTAGATACTTTTTCTACTGGGAACTGTATTAACCAGTTAAGGACCAAGCCTCTTTCTGAGATTTGGTGTTTACAAGTTAAAAACTGTTTGTTTGTTTTTTGCTAGAAAATTACTTAGAACCCACAAACATTTATATATATTTTTTCTAAACACCCTAGAGAATAAAATGGCGATCGTTGCAATACTTTTTGTCACACCGTATTTGCGCATCAGTCTTACAAGCGCACTTTTTCTGGAAAAAAAATCCCTTTTTTAAATTAAAAAATAAGACAACAGTAAACTTAGCCCATTTTTTTTTATATTGTGCACGATAATGTTACGCCGAGTAAATTGATGCCCAATATGTCACGCTTCACACTGGTTTTAAAAAAAAATTATAATTTGGGTCGCTTTTATTCCTATTACAAGGAATGTAAACATCCCTTGTAATAGAAAAAAAAGCATGACAGGTCCTCTTGAATATGAGATCTGGGGTCAAAAAGATCTCTGATCTCATATTTAGACTAAAATGCAATAAAAAAAAAAGAAAAATTAATTATGTAATAAAAAAAAAATGTCCCTTTTAAGAGCAAAGGGCTGAAGAGTGAGTTTTGACGTCGCTTTTGCCCTGCAGTGATATGGAGATGGGTGGGGGCCATCTTCCCCCTCACTCGTCTCCATACCCAGCTAGGGACAGGACCGGATTGCCTCCGCTGCCGACGGCTCCGGTAAGTGGCGGAGGGCACTGGTGAGCGCCGGGGGGGCGAATCCACCGCACAGACCACTTTTATCTTGAAGCGGACCGCCCGCTGAAGAGGAAGATACCGGGGTTATTGTAGCTAGCTGCTACCATAACAACGGTATTCCTCTTCAAAGTAGCGACGTATTCCTGTGGCGGGCGGTCCGTAAGTGGTTAAGGCATTGTGGGGGGGGGGGGTGGATTTGTGGATTTGGGAACTTGGGAACTTGAAGTCCTGTAACCTTACGTACCATGGAGAAAATCTTGTTCCAAAAGACTCTTATTTTAGGGCATTCCCCCAAAGAGCGTAAGCAATTTTAAAGAATGACCTGTTGGTTATCTATTTACTCAGTGTAGCATCATCTTTTATATTGTACCTAAAAATTGGGCTGAATATTGTGGGGTTTTTTTGCATTAAAATTCATGAAAGTATATTTTTTTTAAAAAAAAAAAATGCGCAAATACAGTGTGACATAAAAAATTGCAAAGACCACCATTTTATTTCCTAGGGCCTCTGCTAAAAAAAAAAAATATGTATGATGTTTGAGGGCTCTAAATAATTTTCGAGCAAAAAATGCTGATTTTTACTTGTAAACAAAAAGTGTCAGAATAAGCCCGGTCTTTAAGTGGTTACTTTTGGATATAAGAAGTTATAAGGGTATTGGATATGGATTGTACTGCACAATTGTTTGGTGATTGGTAGAACTGTATTGAGCCGAAAAACTTTTATTTACTACTTTTTAGAGCATACACTGCCCCAACCCAGCTGAAAATTCAATGTTTGTTATTAAAAAGAAAGTCAGGTCTGAATATTTATGTAATCAACCCTAATTGATTAAAAATGTGCATACTTTTCTATGCCTCCTCAAATTCCTGCATATTGCACGGACTTGGGAAGGGGAGAGCGAGAATCGGCACTCTAAATATGTTAACATGCTTACAAGGGAAGGGGTTGGACACAGGTATGGGCAATGTAAAAAGTAAAGCAACCCATGGTAGCCAAGCATATAACCTTTCATTATTCTGACTTTGTGGGTTTGAAATCTTATTGGTTGCCAGAATTTAACACCTTTAGCACACCATGCATGTTTTTTTGTACTGGCTTAAGGTGCATCTAAATCCCAAAACAAACATGTAGTATATTGCTGCTTACCAGTCCCTAGATGTGGTGACTGCATTCATTTTCAATTTTCGGGCTAAGAATATTTCCAGCAAATACCTGTTGATCTTGCCAGAAAATATTCTCGTCACTTCCTGTGAACTTAAAAGACAGCGCAATGAGCCTCATATTTATTATATAAACTACTAGTCCCATCAATCAATCCCATCAATAAATTTAATAGAGATAAACAAAGACAGACATGGTTGAAGGGCAGGCTATATGATAACCATGGCTGACTCCATAGTGACAATAGAAAAATTAGTGTTTAATTCGCAGAATTACCAGGTGCAAATAAAAGGGCAAAGAAGCCTGACAAGAGAAAACAAATGTAGACATTACAACTAAGGACTGGTAAGCTAAAATATATTAAATGTTTGTTTTTGGGGTTTAAATACTTTTTATTAAATAAGCCCCTGTGTTCCCAAGGAAAAGTATAGTGTACATAATTCTGTAATAATCACATATTTTTTGTTAGGTAACATATGTTTATCAACATTATGTTTTTATGTCTATATGTAAGGTAAGTTATACTTACATTTTGAAAAAAATTAGGTTGACAGTTTATGAAATTGTATTTGGCATTTATAGCGTACATTTAAAATGTTTGTTTTTCCAAGAATATTTCAATTGAATTGAAAATAGAATCTTCCCATAACTCCAAAAACAAGGTACATATCTGGAATTACAGTAATTTTCTGTAAATGTAACTGCTGCTTTTACCTCTTGTTGTGGGTTTGATGAGTCATTTGAGCCTCTAGGGCAGGGAAGTACTTACGAGACATTCACAGGTCAAGGAACGTTGTGGACCAACATTGTAGTCTCCCTAGCACTACACTTAATATATTTTGATATTGCTTCAGTCTGACACATTGTTCTATATTCACTGTCCCAAGAAAGGCTGTACTAGTAGGTATTAGCGTAGGCTTCAACGAGCCCTACATCTGTGTCACTCTGTCAGATACTGCTCAAATGATTCATTAAATCAGAACACAGAAAGTAACTTTACTTGAATGCTTTGGCATCAATTTTTTATCAGCTATAAGAACAAATCTTTTGTCATTTTTATTATATGCTCTTCTGGTTGAGCTGGTAATTTGTGAAACGGATCTTATGAATTTTTTAGTCTTTCTTTACCTTATTTTTGCCAAAAATAGTTTAAATGCTGAAACTGTTTAAATCTTTCAAGAGTCAGAATACCGAATTTAAAAACAATCTCTTGAGCTCATTTGACACAATCTGTATCCAAAGTAAAGCAATACAGGATTGACGGAGATTGAACTTGGATCTTTTATTGACTAAATAGAACCCAATGCCACATATTTACTGGTTTACAAACTCTGATTGAAGATGAAAATGGTTATCTTACCTTCTTTAAGAAAATTAAACAAGAATTTGTAGTGGGGTTTGGTCGTAATGGCTCCATGCTTTCTCCAGGACTCCTTGCCCTAGCTTTTGGAAATTAACTCTTTTACTGTGTTGTGTTCCTGTTCATCATTATTCCCTAATAAAAACAATACCATACAGAGAATTCTCTCACTTAAACCAATTGCTGTCTGGGCCAACTTTAAAAAATGTCACATATGAGCACTCAGTGGCCCAAATCAGGAGCCTGGTGCGTCCTCGTTCAACGTATAAGGTCTAATTTTGGGCTGAATGCGGACCTTAAATGGTCCAAAAGACTCACAGTTTCTGTGCAAATCACAGCGGAGCCACTGTGGAAATATGTGAACCGGCATCATGGAGAGCTGGTTACAATCTCTTGCTATTGCATATTGGATGCAGGGAAGCCGCATCCAATTCGCACTAATGTGAACCCAGCCTTAGAATCAGCATTTCTTTTGCTTGAAAATTACTTCAAACACCCACACATTATATATTTATTGAACGCAGAGGTCCTGGAGAAAAAATGGTGGTTGTTGCAATTTTTTTTATTTCCCTCAATATTTGTACAGCCATTTTTAATACGAAAATTTTCAGGAAAAAATACACTTAATTTAACATTGGTGCACATAAACACAATATAATACCCAATGTTTTGGTAATATATAAAGAACTATGTTGCATGGAGTAAACAGATCCCAAACATGTCAACATTTAAAATCGTGCCTGCATATGAAATTCCTACAAACTACAGTATCTAAACTTGTCCACAGACAATGCTTTAAAGCCTTTACAGGTTACACTGTGATGTTCATGGCAATACCTTACGTGTGGTGCAATCGCTGTTAACATATACGCGTGTGCTTTCCTACATTTGCTCATGAGCAGGGGGACAGGGTCACTTTATTTTTTTTTCCATTTGGATTTTATTACTTTCAAGGGAAAAACCACATGCCTACATATGCTTTCTTTCCAGTGGATTGGAGCCATCTTTGTTCATGCATTGTCCAGTGTCAGCATCTTCGTCAAGAATTATGATGCAGGCTCATTGATAACACTGTCTTGTAAACCCCTGTGTGTGTGTGTGTGTGTGTGTGTGTTTCTTGGCTTGGTGTTCACAAATATAACTATTATTATTATTGGAAACACGAGTCACTCACAGTATCAACTGTAAAAATTCTGACCATTTAAAAAAGGTCTAAAACACCCACTCCAGCCAGGGATGAAACAGAGTTTATGGTAACGTTCTACAAAGAGCAAGAGATCTTTAGGTTCTGGTTTAGAGCATTAGAGATCAAACTTAATAATTGTTAAAAAATAAAAATACAATTTTTAATGAAAATAAATATTTAAAGGGTAAGTTCCTGTTTTAAAAAAAAATATTAAATGCACATTTTTTTCATTTTTTTTTTTGCAGGTAAGAAAATGTGTATTTACCCTTCTTTTTTTTTTTTTTTTTAAGGAGCCTAGAAAGCATTGCACCAGTGATCAGATCGCTGGCTCAATGCAGGTCTCCTGCACATTGTCGGTGTGTGCTGTCTGCCCCATACATTGTACAGCCAAGCAGTTTTACACTGACAGGAAGACTCGGTGAAATACCACAACACTTAACAGTGCCATGGTAGTTCAGTGAGAACTACAAGCCGACAACTGCAAAGGATGTCGGGACTTGTAGTTCATTCATACACAGAGATATGTAAATTAATGATGCTGCCGTGTGGGCAGAGCTGTTTTTAAAAAGTGACGGCTAGTATGGGGAGCTCCCCCCCCCCAAAAAAAACTGGGTGGAACATGTAACATGTTCCCAAAGGTGAACTTATCCTTTAATTTACAGCAAAAGATATTACCAAAATAGTCCACATACAACAGTACAATAAATTGGAATAAAAGTGAACGTACCCTACCTCCTGGCCAGATTTTTTAAATACAGTCATAATTGCATAGGACCACGTGTTACAGTTTGATAAATAACAGATTATTGCATAGCGTGAAATCAAAGTTTGATGGACACTAATAATGATGCATCTCTTTTATATGTAGCTTCCTCGGAAGGGATCAAATGTCCTATCAGCTTCTTGCAACTCATTATTATTGTAATTTTATCATACCAGGCTTTATGGAATATCTTGGAGTTTGGTCCTGGCAATGAGAAATACACAGATAGGAATGTGGATTGCACCTAAATAATTTACGGCAGCCTAGTAAGCCAATGAAATAGAAATATATAATATATATATATATATATATAATTATGATCGCCAACCATGCCTAATGAAATTTACAACCTCCAATTACCACAGCTTAATTAGACGTCTTTAAGGCTTTGCAGACTCTGGACTAAATAGTATTTATTCAGCTTGAGCTGTTTAATTGATACCTTGTTTAATGGGTTTTTATGATTTGATTGCTGATATGAATTTTGATTACAACACCCCCCTTCCCCACTCATTTTGGGGTCCTCAGACCTTATTTTCTTCAGAGCCAACTACGATCTTGGTTTGAAACCTTTTTTTTTTTTTAATGATTTTTCCATTTTCCTATTTTTTTGATTTAGCAGAAACATAAAATTTATAATAAGATATTAAGGAAGCGCTTTCTGTGATTGTCAGACTTTCTGTCTGTAAACCGGTAGACTTATACTGAACTGAAAATGTACTGTGCTTAAAACAAATATTAATACTGAGCTAAAGATGAAACCTTCATAGCTGGGTTAGGTGTCTCTCTTGGAACTGTGCATATGACATGCAGACTTTTTAAAGCATGCCTATTTTATCAGTGCCTGAAAACACAGCACGTGAATAAAGCTATATTATATGGACTATATCTGACAGCTGTATAGCTCATTTTTGTGTCCTATCTTTTTATTAAATGTTTACATTAAGATGCCATATTACTAACAGATAAGATACAGCACATGAGTAATTTACTTGCAGAACATTTTCCATGCATGCACTACATATGTTTAACCGAGCAATGATATTTCATGCGGCTCTACTCTCATGATGGCTAATTTACATAATTCTGATGATGTTTCTGCCAAAGATAAACTGAGGACATTGTGGCATCTTATTGATTATCTCTGTAATGGCCATGCCTTACTGTGTTGGAACAGTGACTTTACGCCTGTTGTAATTCTTTTCATCATTTGAACATATCTGATAATGTATGGAAATTAGGCAATGCTGAGCTTTTTACAGGTAAGATTTTTGCTGTTGTTGGTTGCATAAATCTTTTAGAATGTTTAAAACATTTTATATTGAGGATAAAATAATTTACAAAAGCTTCCCTTTGACCTAGACATTTTAATTTTTTTTCTATTTGTTCTACTGTGTAAAAGAAATAAAAGGGCTTCCTTTTGACCAAGAAATTGTAATTTTTTTTTTTTATATGTTCTACTGTGTAAAAGGAAAAAAGAGGAGGTCATAAATTACTAACACTGATAAAGGAAATGCATAGATGCCCATTATTATTATGATAAATACACCAGGTATATTCATCACTATTTTCTAAATCTGTACTATTGATTAAGAAAACTGCTGCATTCATCGACTGCAGTTGTTCAGAAATCCTCCTCTGGTGTTTTATGAACGTTGGACATGCGTTTTTGCTTTTATTAAATATAATACCGTAATGAATTTTAAGGTAAATGTTGAGACGTGCAGTAGTTCAGAAGGTAATGAGAATCCATGTAGCCAGCTTCAGCGTAGACTTAAGCTGTCTTTAGTTTATACCCCTGGTACAGTCTAATGGAAGCTTTCAACATTTTTCTCCAGAAATGTCTTGTTCCATTCTGTTTATCTGAACTGGCTGTTGGCAGTGAACTGTGGTCAGTCTTTTTCAAGTAACAGCGGGGCAGGTAAAGCTGTCTCCTCTAAAAGCTTGTGAGAGCATTTTTGAATGTTCAGGGAGCTGAAGCATCAGCTAAGGGACCTGGTATTTAAACAATCAGAAAATGACCATAATCGCTTGACAATCGTGCAACCACTTGAAGTAAATATGTCATGCAGAGGTCCTTTGAGGGTGCAGCTCTCACATCTAACTGAAATCTCATGTTTTACACTTCTCTGGTGTATTAATGTGAAAATGCTGGAGCTATTGGTTCTACAGGCCAAAGGAAGCTGTTTTTAAATGGGTTTGAAATGGTGACAGCAAAACAAGAACTGCAAAGTCCATATTACTGTAAATCATGTTTAAAATGTTATAACGGCTGTATACATTTTGCCTTACTTCTAAATCATTAATGGAAAAGAATCCTACTGACAATAAGAAAAGTGATTGACCAGTTATAAAAAGCAGAAAGGCACACAAATTTATAAATGTATAACGAATCACACATTGCCATATAGAGTGGAGAATGTATACTACCTTGAGCCTCGGTTCACGCTAGATGCAGTGCAAACTCACTGCGGACTCCACACCGCATCAAAATCGCAACCCGTTAATGCAAACCGATTGTGGAGCGCACGTTAAATTAACGACACCCCAAAATTGGTTTGCAAAACGCAGTGCGATTTTCAGAATCCGATCGCATGAGTGTGAACACCCATGCAATCCGATTATGGTGCGGACGAAAAAGGGTCCTGCATGAGTTGTGTGAATGCGGTGCGATATGAGCCATACAAATCCATGGTTTAAATTACATGCGGTGTCCCGCACCACATCAGTGTGAACTCGAAATAATTTTGAAACCGAAATAAATTAATGTAAATAATGGTACAGGTCTTGGCAGGTAAAACAGCCCTTATATTTGTATTTTATATGTGTATTAACCTGTTTGGCCGGAGTCCAACCTTTAACCACTTAAGACCCGGACCAATATGCAGCATAAGGACCAGGCCGCTTTTTGCGATTCGGCACTGCGTCACTTTAACTGACAATTGCGCGGTCGTGCGACGTGGCTCCCAAACAAAATTGGCGTCCATTTTTTCCCACAAATAGAGCTTTCTTTTGGTGGTATTTGATCACCTCTGCGGTTTTTATTTTTTGCGCTATAAACAAAAATAGAGCGACAATTTTGAAAAAAAATGCAATATTTTTTACTTTTTGCTATAATAAATATCCCCAAAAAATAAAAAAAAATATTTTTTTTCCTCAGTTTAGGCCGATACGTATTCTTCTACATATTTTTGGTAAAAAAAATCGCAATAAGCGTTTATTAATTGGTTTGAGCAAAAGTTATAGCGTTTACAAAATAGGGGGTAGTTTTATGGCATTTTTATAATTTTTTTTTTTACTAGTAATGGCGGCGATCAGTGATTTTTTTCATGACTGCGACATTATGGCGGACACTTTTGACACTATTTTGGGGCCATTGTCATTTTTACAGCGACCAGTGCGCTAAAAATGCACTGATTACTGTAAAAATGACACTGGCAGTGAAGGGGTTAACCAGGAGGGGGCACTGTAGGGGTTAAGTGTGCCCTGATTTGTGTTTCTTACTGTGGGGGGCGTGGCTTAGCGTGTGACGTCACTGATCGTCGTTCCCTATGACAGGGAACAGACGATCAGTGACGGCTCGCGACCCACGTCTGGGCTCTTAAAGGGGGCGTACCTGTACGTCTATGTGCCCAGCCGTGCCATTCTGCCGACGTACATCGGCGTGCGGTGGTCCTCAAGCGGTTAAACCTGTTTGTTCATTGAAAATAACTGCAAACCGCTGACCCTGCTTACACCCTATAGAAGTGATTGATGTGATCCTGTACACTTGTCACATCTACCAGTGTAGGTTAAAAGAGAAGTATGGGGATTTTTTTTTTTTTTTTTACAGAATCATACCCTCCGCTGGCTCTGAGGCTGAAAACCGAGCAAACACCGCTAATCGCTCGGTTCTCAGCTACGTGAGCAGAGAGCTGGTGACTGTCAGTCACCACTGGCTGCTCTGCTATACTTCCATCATTTTGTTAAAGAATAAAGCTGGTTATTGATGATAGAGCTGCAACGACGCATTGATGTAATCGATTACGTCGACTACGGAAATACGTTGGCATGCATGAAAAGGCATCGACGTGTCACACGTTGCGAGTTGCTTTGGCCAGGGCAGGTCAAACACTCTTACCGCGACTTTCAGCGGTGATCAGTGCTTCTCTCCCACACACGATCACCGCTGACTGTCCCCTATCCTCCTGCTCCAGTCCCCATCCGTCCTTCTCCATGCTGCTGTCCCCCTCCATGCTGCTGTTTCCCTCTCTCCTTCCCCGTGTCCCCCTCTCTCCTCCCCCATGTCCCCCTCTCTCCTCCCCCGTGTCCCCCTCTCTCCTCCCCCGTGTCCCCCTCTCTCCTCCTCCGTGTCCCCCTCTCTCCTCCTCCGTGTCCCCCTCTCTCCTCCTCCGTGTCCCCCTCTCTCCTCCTCCGTGTCCCCCTCTCTCCTCCTCCGTGTCCCCCTCTCTCCTCCTCCGTGTCCCCCTCTGTGCATCTGTCCCCCTCTCTTCTCCTCCCCTCCATGCTGCTGTCCCCCTCTCTTCTCCCCCTCTATGCTGCTGTCCCCCTCCATGCTTCTCCTTGTCTCCCTCTCTCCTCCGTGCATCTGTCCCCCTCTCTACTCCCCCTCCTTGCTGCCGTCCCCCTCGGTATCTCAGGATGGAGAGTGGAGGTAGGAGCCGGTAAACCCGGCTCCTTAGTTTTCTGAATGGACAGAGTCGGTGATCACTGACTCTGTCCATTCACATAACTGAAACATTGTAACCTCCTGTGATTACGATGTCTCAGTTAATGAATGAAGAGAAGCCGCTGTCTTCTCTCCATTCATTATCGGTGCAACTGAGGCTGCTGAGAAAGGGACTGGGGAATCTGTGTCCCTAGTACCTTTCCCTGTCTCAAATGGGAGATGTCAGAGGTCTGTTAAGACCCCTGATAACTCACCATAGCCCCCCAACAGGGCTGATAAAAAAAATTGCAATAAATAATAAAAAAAAATTGTAAAAAATAATAATAAAAAAAAACACTGACACTGTCCCCACGCCCCCCCCCCCCACCCCCTTTAAAAAAAAGAAAAATAATCGCTAGATTAGTCGACAGAACAAATAATCGTTAGTTGCAGCTCTAATTGATTATTCTTTTTTTTTTTTCCATTTAGCCTGCTGTCTGATTAGAAAAAATAAAATAAAAAATTCCTTCCCCCCCCTCACAAACGAGGTGGATGAAGGAATCCCTCCTGCCATGCCACTGTATTGTAACAGTGGGACACCTTGTGCTGCCAGAATACACCGATTAGAGGCTGCAGCCGCTGATCGACAATAGTTTTGCAGCTTGTCAGTTTGACAGAAGTTGATCTAACATATGACTTCTGTTGGACAGGGATGGCCACACACTGATTGAAATTCGGCTAGTCCCTGCTGAACTGGCAAAATTTTGATCTCTCTGTAGCCAGCTGTACTGTACGTTTTATGTAGAGGAGCTCTTTTTATACTTTATTCCTGGGAACATCCTGTGTTTTAACAGCTGTTATCACAAGCCCAAGTCAGTGGGGGGGTTGGTGATGCGTTTTTTTTTTTGCCAGCAATTTGTCGGGGAAATGGCAGGTGTTGGAGCTTCAATCTTTATTCTTTATGGCAACATGGTTGATATGGTGTCAGGATGATTGAAGCGCATTCACGTCGCCTGCCCCCAGATGCAGCTTGTCACTAGCCATGTCGCCTGCCACCAGATGCAGCTTGTCACTTGCCACATTGCATGCCACCAGGTGCAGCTTGTCACTTGCCATGTCGCCTGCCAACAGATGCAGATTGTCACTATCCTGCCACCAACTGAAGCTTCCCACTGTTGCCTGCCACCAAAAAATACCAGATGCAGCTTGTCACTTTTTAAATGTAAAGGCAATTTGGTGGCAGGCAACAGTGACTAGGCTTCTCTCCCCAGCTTTTCAGCACATATGAGGTCGGGCAGTAAAGGATGATGTAATCTCTCAGCTGCCCGCAGCTGCACAGTGGGGGTGGAACTGCAGTGATGCAGGGTAGGGAGTGAGGGATTGTCATCTCTCTGCTTGCTCGCCGGCCCACTTGTGGGTCCACTCGCTCGCCTGCCGTACTCGCGGCCCGGCTGCATGGAGGCCACAGTCTGGTGGTTGGGGTCCCCTACTCTATAGTATAGCTAGTGGAATGAAAATAAAAAAGCCTTCAGTGATTCTTTTAGTTATACATTGGATTTGGGGTTGGCAAGGTTTAAAGTTAAAGGGGTTGTAAAGGCAAAAGTTTTTTTTTATCTTAATGCATTAAGATAAAAAGCCTTCTGTGTGCAGCAGCCCCCCTAACATTTACCTAAGGTCCCTCGCTCTCCAGCGATGTCCACGAGTGTCTCAGCAGTATGAGATTCTCCTTCCTGATTGGCTGAGACACAGCAGCGGAGCCACTGGCTCCCGCTGCTGTCAATTAGTCTGCTAACCAATCGGGGGAGAGGGGGTGGGGCTGGGGCCAGGCTCCAGGTTTGAATGGACACAGGGAGCTGTGACTCAGCTCGGGTGCCCCATATCAAGCTACTTGCTGTGGGGGCACTGAAGAGGAGGGAGGGGCCAGATCACAGAAGAGGGACCTGAGAAAAGGAGCATCCGGGCTGCTCTATGCAAATCCACTGCAACAGAGCAGGGAAGTATAACATGTTTCTTATTTTTATGGGGAAAAAAACAAGACTTTACAATCATTTTACCCTGGGGAATTCAGACTGATCTTAAAATCGAGAATGCGTAAGAGGTTACCTTCAGTGAAAATCATAATTGAATGTGGTCAGTAGATCCAGAGATATAGGCATCTCAAATTATTTTCTAGTCTCAGTTTTTGAGTTTTCTCCTGGCCACTCCCAAGTCTTGATCCTCACTACTAGCCAGTAACACGACTCGTCACATTAAAGAAACAGTTGGGAGGCTAAGAAAATGAGATGAATGAGGGGCAAGCTAATATTTTACAGCAAATGGTAATATTTGCATATAACTTTGGTTGGCTGCATCTGTGGATCAACTGGTTGGTAACAAATGTTGATTTTGGAATGCCCAGATTTGTGACAGATTTCAGAGTACATATCGAACACAAAGCCTCCTGCCCTTGAAAAGTGGGCCCAGAAATTGTTTGTCTAAATTCTCATCCTGGCTTGCCTGGATATGTTACGCGTTGCTGCCCTCAAGAGACTGGGGGAGTCTATAAGTACTAAAATTACAAAACAAAACAGGGCGTACAGGCCTAGTGCATTATCCGCTAGTAATCTTTATTAAGTAAAAAGTTTAAGTATTGAACTATCTGTGGAAGTGCCTGGAGCGCTATGGTTTCGGCCCTAGATTTCACGAATGGGTCAGACTCCTCTACCAGGCCCCAACGGCCAAAGTGGTGGCGAACGGAAGGCCGTCTCTGGTGTTTGACCTCAGTAGAGGCACGAGACAAGGCTGCCCGTTGTGCCCACTTCTCTATGCTCTTGCGGCGGAGCCCTTGGCCATGTCTATTCGCACAGACCCGAAGATACAGGGATTGCAGATGGGACCCTTAACAGAAAAAATGTGCATTTATGCCGACGATACATTGTTATATCTCGCCGATTCGGGCCCCTCACTTCAGGCTGCACTTCAGACGATTGAGCGGTTTGTAAAATTTTCTGGACTCAAGCTCAATTGGGGGAAGTCACAGATTCTCCCGATTGATAGCTTCCCACCACCTGAGTCCCAGAGGGATCTGCCACTTCAAAGAGCTGACACCATTAAGTATTTGGGAATACACATCTCTAGGAGTCTGGCTGACTATATTGCCCTTAATTTAGAACCATTGTTTTCGTTGGTCAGAGCCAAGTTGCGAGTTTGGGCCCGTCTCCCACTCGGGGTGTGGGGCCGCATAAATTTGGTTAAAATGGTACTTCTCCCCAAGATATTGTATGTCCTATGGCACACCCCGATATACCTACCCCTAAAATACTTCAAGTCCCTAGAAGCCCTTCTTAAAACCTTTGTTTGGGGTACCAGTAGACATAAACTCGCCTGGCAAGCGCTCAAGAATCCGACGGATATGGGGGGTACGGCATTAGCAGATTGTAACCTTTACTACATTGCATCCCAACTATCCCAACTGTTTTACATTGACAAGACGGACGGCACCAGTTTCCGACTCCTGCTTTGCCCACGGGGGGCTCGGCGCACTGGGGACCCGCTTTGCGCAGTTTTGGTGGGCTCCAGGAATGCCAAGTCGGGGGGAGACAGACAGTCTTTACTGTACCATTATAGGCGTATTTGGGACCTTGCTTCTACCAAATTGGGCATACCCCAGACCACGGATTACACGCCACTGTGGCATAACAGAGAATTGCCTGAACTCCTTCATGTTCAGGGCTCTGAGTTATGGGCAGCACAGGGAAAATACTACCTACATCACTTTCTTTTTCGTACATCACGGGACACAGAGCGACTTAGTCATTACTAATGGGTTATATAGATTACCTTCAGGTGTTGGCACTGGCCAATTCCAAACCGGAAGTACCCTCCCCTATATAAGCCCCTCCCATCCGGGAGCACCTCAGTTTTTTGCCAGTGTCTAAGGTGTTGGCCAAAGAGTAACATGTGTTTTCACTGGGCTTGCGTACAGGTTCTTTTGGGCCTTAGTAAGCTGTTCCGGATCCCACCAAAAAAGCTTCATAGCTAAACGGTCGGTACCCGGGCCTTGCAGCAGAAGAGCAAGGTTTTGCCTGTAATGCTTCTCTTAGGAGGGCTGGACCCTGGGATCCAGAGCTCTGGTCATACCCACGACCAAGATGTTGTCTGTGCAGGGTGCTATACAGGTCCAGGGGAGTGGAATCCTTGGGAACCCGGTCCCTGAAGGTTTAATTACAATGCCTGCCGTGATAGGTGAAGTTTGGACTTCTGTGGACCAAACAAAGTCCTGCGGCGGGGATCAGGTAAGTGGGGGCCCCCAGGAACTTGGTTCTATTGGGGGACCCCCAAGCCTAATTTGTCTTTCTGTCTGTTACCTAACGGTATTCCCGCTAAATATCTGTGTTTGCCTGTAACTACTGAAAATGTAAAATTTTAATAGTAGTCAAGAAAAAAAAAAAAAAGGGGACCGCGGTACCTGTGTTAAACCACTAGAGGCCGCTGTAGTCCATTTTTCTTGTCATGGGGATCTTTGGTTTTCTCAAATCAAAAGATCCAGGCAGTTGGTAAGTTTCTCTGTGGGAATCCACTTCCTCTGCCCTGTTGCTGCGCTCATCCACCGCACAGGCCCTCCGGCAAAAAGGGCCCTGGCTCCTAGTCCCTGTTTGGTTTCGAAAAGGGCGCCAATGGCGCACGGGCGCGTGCACGCGCCTCCTATGAAAAAAAAGGGGCGGGGCGGGTGGATGACGCTCGATGCGCGCCGCGGCGCTTCTGCGCATGTGCAGGCGTCCCAGCATGGTTAAAAGACACAGTACAAGTGTCAGCTGGATGCAAACAGAGCTAGCAACAAACAGTGGCACACAGAGGCGGTTGATGCAGGCATCCCCATAGAAAGGCACTTTAGTGGACACCAGCTGGTATATGGCAGCAACTGTGTTAGACTATTACCAGCAAAAATTGGTGTATGACGACGGGAATACCTCAGCTTTGTGCTTAAAGGATATGTCGTCCAGACGCTCCGGAAATAGATCTTCCAGGAAGCCAAAGGGGTCTCCATCGGGCTCTGAGGATATTGGGCATGCTTGTACTGCACCAATCTCCCCTGAGAATTCAGAGGTCAGTAGCCGTAGAAACCCCGCAGGAATGCCTGGTGCTGCGGCTGTCCCCAGTCCACCTGCTCCTGTATATATAACAGAGGAGGTTTTATCCTCAACTCTGGGAGGATTGGAAGAGAGATTAACAGCATTGATCGCTGCTTCCCTGTCACAGGAAAAGCGCGTCCAATCTCCGTCTCCTCCTTCAGAGTGCCTGTTAGTGGAGGAACAGCCCCACACAGAGATCGACCTACCTGAAGGGGATCAGGATGAGGTTGATTCAGTTATGGAGGAATCAACAGTGGAAGAACCTTTCTCAGCATCTCAGGCTGAAAGATTATGGGTTCAGTCTCTGACTAACATGGTCCGATCAGCATTTAAAATGCCTCTGGCGGAACCACCATCCACTACTGTTTCCTCGCTGGGGTCGCTGAAAGCTCCCCAGGCTGTCTGTTCCCTCCCAATCCACCCTTTATTAGAAGGGCTTATTTACCAGGATTGGGAGCATCCTGATAAAATATTTGCTCCCCCCAAGAGATTTCCGGTGATCTATCCCATGGAGGATAAGTTCATAAAAAAATGGAGGGTCCCTACAGTGGACGCAGCCATCTCTTCTGTTAACAAATCACTGACATGTCCAGTAGATAATGTTCCAATGTTCAAAGACCCAATAGATAAAAAATTGGAGTCTTTACTAAAATCTGCTTTCTCTACAGCAAGCATGGTGACACAACCTGCGGTAGCAGCGATTGGAGTCTGCCAAGCAGTGAAAGATCAGTTGAAACAAGTCTTAAGGGACTTACCAGATCAGCAGGCTCTTGCCCTAGCTGACCTGCCTAGAGCCTTGTGTTTTGCGGTGGACGCCATAAAGGATACAATCCAACAGGCCTCCCGCTTTACGCTGTCTATAGTACATATGCGTAGGCTTCTGTGGCTCAAAAACTGGTCTGCTGAAGCTCCCTGTAAAAAACTGCTGGTTAGCTTCCCATTTCATGGAGAACGCTTATTTGGAGAAGATCTGGACAAATATATCCAGAAAATTTCTGCCGGTAAAAGTTCACTCTTACCGGTTAAGAACAAGGGTAGAAGTCCTTCTTTTAAGAGGCCTACTTCTCCAGTCCCGGGCACATCGGCTGTGAAGCAGTTCCGACGGCCTCCGCGGTCAAATTCAGGGGGCAGAAATCAGGGACAATCACAGGGTAACAAGAAGCCCTGGATCAAGAGAGGTACAAAACCTCCCCCCAAGGCATGAAGCGTTGCCCCCACTCAATCGGGTGGGGGGAAGATTTCAGTTGTTCACAGAGACCTGGCGGGACACCATCAGAGACAGATGGGTGCTCTCCGCAGTAAGTCTGGGATACAAGCTGGAGTTAAAAGGCACTCCTCCTGCCCAATTTATGAGGTCAAACGTGCCAAGAGATCCCCAGAAGAGAGGATCCCTCCTTCTGGCACTAGAACAACTATTGCTCCAAGGTGTAATCATGAAGGTTCCCCTGGAAGAAAGCGGATTCGGGTTTTACTCGAACCTTTTCACAGTCCCCAAACCAAATGGGGACGTGAGGCCCATATTAAATCTAAAAGGGCTAAACAAGTTCCTAAATATCAGGACTTTTCGGATGGAGTCGATCCGATCGGTGGCCACCGCCCTACAAGGGCAGGAATGGTTAGCCTCGATCGACATAAAGGATGCTTATCTGCATATTCCCATCTTTCCGGCCCACCAGAAATTTCTACGCTTTGCAGTAGAAGGGCGCCATTTTCAGTTCAGAGCCTTACCTTTCGGTCTGGCCACAGCACCACGAGTGTTCACAAAAATTCTGGCCCCATTATTGGCCAATCTAAGAACACAGGGTGTAACGATAATGGCATATCTAGACGTCCTGCTACTAATAGACCACTCAGTGGAAAAGCTGGAAGTAGCTATTCACAAGACAATCAAGTATCTGGAATATCACGGTTGGATTATCAACCGGGACAAGTCAGCTCTAAGACCAGTCAAAAGTCTGGAATACTTAGGGCTAAGGCTGGATTCAAATCAGAAAAAGATTTTCTTACCTCCAGAGAAGGTGTCATCTTTAAAAGATTTGACCCACTTAGTGGGTACAAAAAGAAAACCATCCATACGCCTCTGCATGAGGCTGCTGGGAAAAATGGTGGCTTCATTCGAAGCGGTACCCTACGGTCAATTCCATTCAAGGAATTTGCAAAGGGCCATACTGTCAGCCTGGAACAAAAAAGTTCAGGCTTTAGACTTACCAATGTCCCTGTCCCCTTCCGTTCGCAAGAGCCTCCATTGGTGGTTGGTGCCCCAGAATCTGGAAAAAGGGAAACCCTTCAGTCCGGTTTCTTGGAAGGTAGTCACTACAGATGCCAGCCTCATAGGCTGGGGGGCAGTACTGGAGCAATGGTCTCTCCAGGGCAAGTGGTCAGAAGCAGAAAAGGCCCTGCCCATCAATCTCTTAGAGATACGAGCAGCCCGGTATGCCCTAGTAGCATGGACATCCAAACTCCAAGGGTCCCCTGTCAGAATTCAATCAGACAATGCCACAGCAGTGGCATATATCAATCACCAGGGTGGCACCAGGAGTCGTGCAGCCCAGAGGGAAGCAAATTGCATCCTGGAGTGGGCAGAAAAATATGTCCCAGCCATATCCGCGGTTTTCATCCCAGGAGTGGAAAATTGGAGAGCGGACTTTTTAAGTCGCCAACAATTATGCCCGGGGGAATAGTCTCTTCACCCCGAGGTTTTCCAGGCAATATGCCAGCGGTGGGGAACACCGGATGTAGATCTGCTAGCATCCAGATTCAACGCAAAGGGTGGACAGATTTGTGTCTCGCACAAGGGATCCTCTAGCTTGCGGCTCGGATGCCCTAGTGTTCCCTTGGGATCAGTTCAAGCTGATATATGCATTCCCACCGCCACAATTGTTACCGCGATTACTCCGCAGAATCAGGGTAGAAAAGAAACCAGTGATTCTGGTGGCTCCAGCGTGGCCCCGAAGGGCATGGTACGCGGAGATTGTAAAAATGTCAGTGAGGAGTCCTTGGACCCTCCCACATCGTCCGGACCTGCTGTCGCAGGGACCGATATACCACCCTTCATTACCAGCCCTAGGTTTGACGGCCTGGCTATTGAAGCCCACATTCTGAAAAAGAGAGGGCTCTCTAATTCTGTGGTATCTACCATGATCAATGCCAGGAAGCCGGTATCCAGGCAGATCTATTATAGGATCTGGAAAGCGTACATTAAGTGGTGTGAGGCCAAGAAATGGCATCCACGTAAGTACGTGATAGGGAGGATTTTGGACTTCCTACAGTGGGCTGTAGATAGGAAGCTGGCCTTGAGTACTATCAAGGGTCAGATTTCGGCCTTGTCAATATTTTTTCAAAGGCCCTTGGCTTCGCATTCACTAGTCAAAGCTTTCATACAAGGAGTGATGCGTATTAGCCCTCCGGTTAGTATTCCCATATGTCCTTGGGACTTAAACCTGGTTCTGTCAGTTCTACAGAAACAACCGTTTGAACCATTGCAACACATTTCCTTGGTTCTTCTCACCAGGAAATTGATTTTCTTAGTAGCCGTTTGTTCGGCTAAAAGAGTATCGGAATTAGCCGCCTTGTCCTGTAAGGAGCCATATCTGGTTGTCCATAAGGACAGAGTAGTATTACGTCCTCATCCAGCCTTTCTTCCGAAGGTGGTATCGAGGTTTCATTTGAACCAAGATGTGGTTCTTCCTTCTTTTTTCCCCAAACCTAGCTCGGTAGAGGAAAAGTTATTACATTCCTTGGATGTAGTAAGAGCAGTTAAAGCTTATCTAAAAGCCACCGCTCAGATTCGTAGAACGGATACTTTGTTTGTTCTGCCGGAAGGCCCTAAAAAGGGTCAGGCAGCATCAAAATCCACTTTAGCCAAGTGGATTCGACAGGTCATAATACAAGCCTATGGCTTGAGAAAGAGACCGCCTCCGTTCAAAGTTAGGGCGCACTCCACAAGAGCAGTTGGAACTTCATGGGCAGTGCATCACCAGGCCTCCCTGGCTCAAGTATGTAAGGCCGCAACATGGTCTTCGGTACACACGTTTACTAGATTCTACCAGGTAGACGTTAGAAGTCAGGAGGATGTCGCCTTTGGGCGCAGTGTGTTGCAGGCCGCAAAAGATCCTCATGCCTGATGGCGCCCAGCTTATGTATCCCTCCCCTCATTTGGCATTGCTTTGGGACGTCCCATTAGTAATGACTAAGTCGCTCTGTGTCCCGTGATGTACGAAAAAGAAAAAGGGATTTTTATAACAGCTTACCTGTAAAATCCTTTTCTTGGAGTACATCACGGGACACAGACCTCCCACCCCTCTTTTTGGGACACTTATTGCTTGGCTACAAAACTGAGGTGCTCCCGGATGGGAGGGGCTTATATAGGGGAGGGTACTTCCGGTTTGGAATTGGCCAGTGCCAACACCTGAAGGTAATCTATATAACCCATTAGTAATGACTAAGTCGCTCTGTGTCCCGTGATGTACTCCAAGAAAAGGATTTTACAGGTAAGCTGTTATAAAAATCCCTTTTTTTCTCTAATGGCAACCTCAAAACCTACCAAAAACTTAGAGGAATTTTCCCTTTCAACCACATGCTCTTCAGGTATTTTCAATTACGACACGCAGCACAAACTCAATTCTGGCATACCCCACCGCAGCCCACCCCATTATGGCTATAGCTAAGAGTAAAGATCCGCGCGGGCTGATATCCGAGTTCTACCACATGCTCTTTACCCCAATATCCACTAAATTAGCGTTTAACTTGATGCCTCGCTGGGAGAGGGAGGTGGGTCCACTTGAGGATGAGGAATGGAAGGAGGCGCTGGAGACCTGCAAGGCAGTGTCCCCCAAACTCTCAGACTCTCCCAACTCTACATCACACATAGAGCGTACCTTACCCCTATCCGCGTGGCTAGATACAGGCGTACCCAGTCTACCCTATGTTTGTTATGTAACCAAGAGACAGGTATGTTCTTTCATCTCCTCTGGACCTGCTTGAAAATTCAGGACCTCTGGAGGCAGATTGTAACTTTCCTACATGACGTCATGGGCTCACCCATAGCACTTGATCCCAAACAATGTATACTCGGGATATTCCCTGGCGTCATAGACAAATATACCAACATTTTTTACACAAAACTCTATTCTCAGCCCGAAAGGTCATTGCCAGGAAGTGGATGAGGTCATCGCCCCCCAGTTTCTCAGAGTGGAAGGCGGAGGTAAATGTAACGTTACCGTACAAAAAATGTGTATACATTAACAAAGGCTGCCCGGCCAAGTACGATAAAATCTGGGACCACTGACTGAAGGCTGCGGAGACCTGTAGTTAATGGGGACCCTCTTCCGAGTCATTAGAACCATGAATATCTGAACTGTCTACCTTCTCTGTTATTCTGTCTCGTATCCCCTTGGCTTTTTCATGCATGCATTTTTTTTTAATGCTTTACCTGCAGTGACTGTTTTGACAGCACCACCTGATTCATGGTTGTATCCTCCTGTAACCTGAACATATGTGAATGTTATGCTGACTTTGTATGCACTCTTTTTTTTTTTTACTCAATAAAAACCTTTGTTTAATGAAAAAAAAAAAAGGGTAAGTATTATACTCACAAAATGACATGTGTCACAGCTTTTCTTATAGAAACGGCAGCTTAAGGTCCACGATACAATATATCACAACAGATCAAATTCTAGCAGTACAGCAGACTTACGACTTACGCCTTTCGAGGAAGAGGCAAGTCCTTGAAACATGTCAGCCTTCTATACTGTTGGAATTTGATCTGTTGTGTGACATGTTGTATCATGGACCATAAGCTGCCATTTCTATATAAAAAGCTGTGATTCATGTGTCAATTTGGGAGTATAATACTTACCTTTTTTTTTACTTATTAAAGATTACAATTGAGGACAATGCACTAGGCTGTGTGCGTCTGTTTTGTAATTTTGTTACAGGTTTATTTTAACTAAAATTATGCAGAGGCAGCATTCTATCTGATTTGTCCTGTAAATAAACAGCTGCAGGACAGTGTGTTTTTCACTTTTTTGGTTAAAACAAGCACTGAGGAGGTGACATTTTGCCTTCAAACTGCCTGTCAGCCACCTTCCAAAGAGTGATCAACCGCAGATTGCTTTTTAGAGGGGTGGCAAGGGCTACCGCTAGTGTAAACAAGCCCTTACTCCTCTGTTTTTATACACACACAACTGCACAACTTGGGGGTGCCACAGTCACTCACACATCAATTAAGAACCCTAAGAGCACTGTGTTGACACTTGTGAAGGGTGTCAGTGCACTGGGCTTAAAGTGGTTGTAAAGGCTTTACTATGCATGAAGGTAAAAAACCTGTTTGCTGCACCCCACACAGCCCCCTGCTCCAATACTCACCTGAGCACCCTCGCGATCCAGCAATGTGCACAGGAGCCTCAGCTCTTTCTCTCTCTCTCTCTCTCTCCCTCTCTCTCTCCCGTCATTGGCAGTTGGCTCCCACTACAGTCAATCGGAGCCAGTGAACTAGTAAGGAGGGGGAGGGGCAGAGCCACAGCTCTTTGTGTCTTATGGGTGCATAGAGCGGGGCATCGGAGTTGGCATGCACCAGTGCCCCCATAGCAAGCGGCTTGATATTGGGGTCATTGGTCGAGGGGGAGGAGCCAGGAATGCTGGTGTGGAAAGAGGATCGGGGCTGCTCTGTGCGAAACCATAGCACAGAGCAGGTAAGTATGACATGTTTGTTATTTAAAAAAAAAAAAACACAAATCGTTAATATCGCTTTAAAACCGATCAAATTTGCATGATCAACTTTACCAAAATTCAGACCAAAACAGTTTGCCGTCTCATGATCAGACCTTTGTAAGCTGGTGTGTAGATAGAGGTTGGTATCTTTTTTTTATTTTAAATACACAGATTATCTTTGTGCCTGGCAGCTGTTGTCTTTTACTGGAAAATACAAATGGAAGCCATCGACAAGCAGGTGCAAGTAATCTGTAATGCCATTCATGATAAGACAAGCATGCAGTGAGCAGTAGTCAAGTCAGTGTCATTTTAGGGAAGCTGCTTGGTGAACAGAAATTCTCATTATTCAGCTGAGGATAAAATCGCTTTTCTTTTTTTGCTTGACAAGTGGCTTATTCGTAAACCTTTCAATTCCCCATCCCAACCCTTCACCTCCTAGCTGTCTTCTAGCTGTTCATGTGATGAACATGGTCCTCCTTTCATCCTATCTAGCATCGACAGGGGATTTCATGCAAAAAATCGGACAGGCTGATTGTACTGAAGTCAATCGATGGATCGACTTCAGTACAGCCAGCCTGCCCATAGATGGATCGAATTTCACCCGGTCCCTGCTAAACCGGCCGAGATTCGATCCAGCTATGGCCGGCTCATGGGAAGCTATTCTTGTGATTTTTCTTTTGCCCTCTTTCAAGGCCAATTTGCAAGCTTTTTTTGTTAAACAAAACAAAAAGAACAAAAACAGTGTGCACTTTTGTTTTTTTTATGGTCCCTGTGGAGGACAAACCTGCTCATGGTACCAAAACCCAACAGGAGTGTTTGTCCTGGACTTCCAAAAGTCTTCCCTGCATTTGTGATATTTAGGCCTCATCCAAGGCACTGCCCAGGCAAAGGTTGCCTCTTTCAAAACTATTCCCTTTTGCTCAGTTCCACTGTGGGGTGATCTGAAGAGGGCTGTGCACAGGAGATGCCCTCACAATCTGACAGATTTGAAGTGTTTTGCAAAGAAGAGTGGTAAAATATTGCCAAGTCAAGATGTGCCATGCTGATAGACTCATACCCAAAAAGACTGAGTGCTGCAATAAAATCCAAAGATGATTCAACAAAGTATTAGTGTAAGGGTGTGCACACTTATGCAACCATATTTTATTTTTACTTCCCTTGACCTAAAAGATTTCAGTTTGTTGTTCAACTGAGTTGTACAGTTTATAGGTCACATTAAAGGTGGAAAAAGTTTTGAAATGATTTATCTTTGTCTCATTTTTCTTTACATCAGAGACCTGACATTTTAATAGGGGTGTGTAGGCTTTTTATATCCACTGTATGCCTTCCCTCCAGTAAGGGAGGGTGAGGGTTTTCCGTAGTCAAACTGGCGGCATCAGCACCCATTAGGGTCAGGACACCGCTGGGTTCCTGGCAGGTAAGTGCCCTAATATTGAAAGTCAGCAGCTACAGTATTTGTAGCTGCTGACTTTTTTAATTTTTTGGAGGAGCCTGGAGCTCCTCTTTAACTTCCTTAAAATTTGAAATATTGCATTAATCAACAGAACAAATATTCTGTGCTTAACTTGTTAGCGGACACCTGTCGATACATCTATGATGAGATTTAAATCCTTTTATTAAATATTGATGTGATATAACGGAAAGGCTGTTCTCCAGAGGTTAAAGCGGACCTTCAGTCATTTTCTCATCTTTCCATCTATTAAATCTTCTGCCCTTGTTGTTTTAACTTTGGATAGTAAAACATTTTTTTCCTGCCGGTAAATACCTTATACATACCACTTCCTGTTTCTTGTCTGGTCATTAGCCTAGGCCTATGACATCATGCCCATCTCTCTCTCACTCACTCACTCTCACACTCTCTCTCTCTCTCTCGTGAGCGTTTTCCAGGAAGGGAGGGGGGAGTGAGTCGTATAAGAGGGCCAATGAGAACTGCAGAGCTGGAGGTGTGCCTCTGTGTCTGTATAAATCCAGGAAGTAATTGCCACAGCCGTTGGGAGATCCTGAAAACATGACCTGTTGGAGCGCCTTCAGAACTGGAGTTGAGAAACACTGTTTTAGATTATACAAAGGGCCAAATTACACAGCACAAGCAGCACTGTGCTGTTGTTCATGCTTTAAGGTAACGGGATATTTTTTTTATTTATTTTTTAAGGTTACAAGCGCAAAAGTAAACTTTTGCTTTGCCTTCTTCTTGTTAAAAAAAAACAAAACTTTTGCTTTGCCTTTGAGGAGCTTGTGATTCACTCATGTTCCTGGTGGCTGAGCAAGAAGTGGAAGAGTGAAGGGAAGTATTTGGAGCTGATGGGATCAGTTTTAGCCCAGGTTCACACTGACAGCGGGAATTAAATTGTGCAAGTTCAGCTTAATTTCATTTCCGCATGTCAGTCCCAACTTCGGGGTGATTTCAGAGACATCTGTGCAGGTTGCTGCACAGATGTCTATGGAAATCGCACCCACAAAGTCGCCAAAAGTAGTACAGAAACTACTTTGGAGAATTGGTAAGGCGTCGCACCGATTCGGACGATGACATTACCGGCAATTGCCACCGATTTGGCATACGATTTGACATTTCAAATCGCTCCAATGTGAACCTAGGCTAGGTGAATTTGTTGCTTTTACATGCCTGAGCAAAACAAAGGTTTTTGCATTATTATCATAACAAGCAACATGTTTCAACTTAATCTAGGCACCAGAATTACGGTTTAGTCCAGGAATTAGGCTGCATTCCTGAGCTGTAAACTGTATTCATAGGTTGCCATGTCTGAGTAGCTTCAGACAGCTTGCTTTACCGTTGTACCCTTCCTGCAGAATCTGAAGTTTTGTGAAACTTTAGACATGGAGATATCAAAGGATCAAGGGCAGGGAAGGAGAGAGATTGCTGCTATCGCACACCACGTGACCCAGATGCCAGGGTGATTACAAAATAAGAGCTCCGTTATCAGTTCAGTATTGCTGAGATCACGGGATAGAGTGGGCACGCCACAATATCTACACTAGAAACAAAGCACAAGGAATTATTTTACACATTTCACTTTCTTCACAGGGCTGAATGGGCAAAATAGATTACACTGATTGATTATAGCATTATAATGGGTTTTTTTTTTCATACCACGTTTGTTTATAATGGTAAATGTCCTAAGCTGAAAGGCTAGCTGTAAAGGTAGGCCTTTACTTGTGATAGAGCATTACTGTTCAAAGCACCCAGAATATAGGGACTTTGTGGTGGTTGCTATTAGCATAGCTATAACATTGCCCCTCACCTGTAAGGCCTGATGATAGGCTACTGATGTATTGGGCATAGCACTAGAGGTCGACCGATATGGGGTTTTCTCTGGCCGATGCCGATATTTGGAAATCGCGGCGGCCGATATATGATGCCGATTTTTTTTTGGGCTGATATGCCGATTTTTTTTTCATTTTCTTTTCCCTTCATCTCATAAAATATAACAGTTAGACCCCTTTCACGCTGGTGTGTTTTTCAGGCACTTTTGGGCTAAAAATAGCACCTGTAAAAGTGGCTGCAAAACGGCTCCCCTGCAGTTTCAGTGTGAAAGCCCAAGTGCTTTCACACTGAGGCGCTGTGCTGGCAGGACGTTAAAAAAAGTCCTGCAAGCAGCATCTTTGGAGCGGTGTATACCGCTCCTCCACCACTCCTGCCCATTGAAATGAATGGGCACTGCTGCCGAAGCGCCTGCAAAGCGCTTCTGCAACGGTGCTACACAGGCGCATTTAACATCTTCATCGGCCGCTAGCTGGGTTATAAGCGCCCCGCTAGCAGCCGAATAGCGCCGCTAAAATGATGGTAAAGCGCCACTAAAATTAGCAGCGTTTTACCGTCAACGCTTGCCCGCTCCAGTGTGAAAGCAGCGGAGTTCCGCCGAAAAAAATAAATATTAAAAGTCAGCAGCTACAAATACTGCAGCTGCTGACTTTTAATATATGGACACTTACTTGTCCTGGGCGCCCGCGATGTCGGCACCCGAAGCCGATCTCTCCCTCGGCTATCAGGTGCTGCCGCCACCATCTTCGGTAAGAGAATCAGGAAGCAGGCACAAAAACAGGTAATCAAAACTTTTGGACGAAAAAAAAAAAAAACGGGCTAACTTTACTGTTTAGTTTTATTTAATATTCATTAAAGTGTATTTTTTCCCAAAAAATTGCGTTTGAAAGACCGCTGCGCAAATACCGTGTGACATAAATCATTGCAACAACCTCCATTTTATTCCCTAGGGTCTCTGCTAAAAAAAATATATAATGTTTGGGGTTTCCAAGTGATTTTCTAGCAGAAAATACAGGATTTTTACTTGTAAGCTACAAATGTCAGAAAAGATTAAGGCCCCTTTCACACTAGGGGACCGTATGTCCGCTTTTTCATCCGTCCGTTTACGGATGAAAAGGGGACATACATTGGTCCCTATGAGATCGCGGATGAACATCCGCTGACACCTGATCTCCTCCATGTCCGCAATCCCCCGTTTCTGCAGACGGAGGAAAATCCTATTTTTCAATCCGTCTGCAGTCGGATCGGATGAACACGGACAGACGGTCCGTGTTCATCCGATCCCCCCATAGGGCAGAGCGGAGATCTGACAGGGTGGTCCCTGCACAGTGTGCGGGGACCGTCCTGTCATCCGCTGGCTCAGCGGGAATCAACGGAGCGATCCCCGCTGAGCAAGCGGAGGTTCACAGGGCGGATCATCATGGGATCTGCCCGTGTGAAAGGGGCCTTAGTCTTTAAATGGTTAAACTGAGAACTTCTACACACTCAGTTCATTGATAAGTAGAAACATTGTATTCTTTTCTCACACTTGGCAGGCTGCCCAGAGACAAGTCGCTCCACGGGAAACTTCAGACAACTTGCATTGGCTTCTATGAAAGAACTTATTTGCAAGTCGCGGTGAAGTTTTTTAAATCTGCTTTTTTTCAGCACAATCGGCCGATGCCAATTAATTAAAAAGTGCAATGTTTCGGTCGACCTCTACATAGCACTGTGCGGAATGCTTGACTTCTCCACCACCAGGATGTGGAGTGTACACAGGCACTGTTCTCCTCCAAGTAATGAGTTTACTGAAATCTTATTAGCTTTGGCATCTATATTTTAGTGTAGAATGTTTAGGATTGCGCCAAGTTTTTGTGTTTTCTCTTTATTTCTGGGCACTGGAAATCAATAGTTAGAGAAGTCTGCCATCCAAATGCATGTATCAGTCACACAAAATAGAATGAGATTGCATCCCTTGATTTCAGAAAGTAGAACTGTTAGCCTGTGAGACTTCTGTGGTCACCTTGCTCACTGGTCATTTTTCACACAATCAGGAAATATTTAGGTATAGACCGAAGGGAGGAAAATGCTGTAGGCAACAAAGTTTTTAAGGACCAGAAGGATTTGTCCCATTTTTTGCGATACGGCACTTCGTCGCTTTAACTGACAATTGCGCGGTCGTGCGACAAATAGAGCTTTCTTTTGGTGGTATTTGATCACCTCTGCATTTTTTATTTTTTGCGCTATAAGCAAAAAAAAGAGTGACGATTTTGAAAACAAAAACAATTTTTATTACTTTTTGCTATAATACATAGCCATAAAAAATATATAAAAAAACAAATGTATTCATCAGTTTAGTCCAATATGTTTTCTTCTATATATTTTTGGTTAAAAAAAAAAATGCAATCTCCGTATATTGATTGGTTTGCGCAAAAGTTATCATGTCTACAAACTATGGGATAGATTTAGGGACTTTTAGTTATTTTTTATTGTTTTTACTGGTAATGGCAGCAATTTTTAGCGGGACTGCGACATTACGGCAGACAAATCTGACCCTAAATTACACTTTTTGGGGACCAGTGACATTACTACATTGATCAGTGCTATAAAAATGCACTGATCAATGTATAAATGACACTGGCAGAGAAGGGGTTAACACTAGGGGGCGATCAATGGGTTAAATGTTTTCCTTCAGTGTGTTTTAACTGTAGGGGGATGGGCTCCCTGGGACATGATAGAAATCGCTGTTCCCGATCACTGGGAACAGCAGATCTCTGAGATGTCCCCTGTCAGAGCGGGGATCCGCCTTGTTTACAATGGCAGATCCCTGTTCTGTCTCTGTGTACAGAAATCGCGGGCAGACGGCGGACATCGACATAGGGAACATCGGTTCGCGCAGGAGATCCGACCTGCCACAGTATAAGTACGACGGCTGGTCAGCAAGTGGTTAAAATATTTGTAACCAGTAAATTCTCATACTAAAATTGGGACAACTCTACAGTTCACTGGTACTGCTTGATCACCTGCAATTGAGAATACAACAGTTTCATGGACAGAAATGTATTTTAAATCACAGATGGTGAACTTTACACTTAAACAATATAAGGCTTAGGGGATTTGCCCTGTCTAGAACTCTGAAAATCTTTTTGTAACCTGAAGGTGTTAACTATGAAAATATGAATCTAGTCATCCTGAGCAGATGTGCAACTAACTGCCATGTTTTTCATGTCAAAGCAGTTTAACTTCCTATACTGAGGCAATTCTGTATCTGCCATATGCTACAGCTTCTCTCTGATGTGTGAGCTGTGCTTGTTGGGACCAAATACTGTGATTTAACCTGAAAAACACATATTTATTTTAGAGAGTTGCTTGCTTGCATGCTGGCACTGAATAATTAAAGTGAATAATCCCATATTGGATGCTGTATTTCCTAAACTATGGACCCAAATTGCGTTGTGGACATGTTTGTGTTGGAGCACCATCACTTGTAGAAACCAATCACAAATTATCTTTTGATTTGGCCTGTAGTGATCTAATCCAGCAACTAGGGGTTTCTGTTCTCTAGTAGGGATGTGATTGGAGTTCGCTCCTGCCTTTGGTTCAAGACGAATCCTGCTATGGGTTTGAGATTTATGGTCCTGGTGAATTTATGTGCAGATTTTCTCTGAGATTATTTTTTAAACATAAAGCACTGCATGGCCTTTATACTATGGTAAATGGGCTTATGCTGGCCATACACTATACGAAAAATCAGCCAAACCCATTTTCAGAAAACGAACATTCGGCCGTTAGCGCAAACGATAGTGCCATCATGTGTAATGCCCGATAAATCGTTCAGTGACCATAAATGAATGCATTTTTTGTTTGTTTTTTTGCATATACCTAGTGCTGACAGTTCAGATGGGAAACACATTAACCTTTCAATTTATCGTTCGGCAGAAAATTTCAAAACTTGTCCTTCATTTTTTTGGCTCAAAAACGTCCCAACAATTATCGATTTTGAGCCCATTAACTGGCCAAAAAGCAAACTGTCTAAATGACCAAATTTCAGATGATTTTTCTTATAGTGTATGGCCAGCATTAGAAGAGGGCTTTTGGTTTAGTGAGTCCCCTCACTTTAAAAGATGGGGGTGCACAGAGCATAGGGATTGATTTACTAAAACTGGAGCGTGCAAAATTTGGTGCAGCTGTTCATGATGGCCAATCCGCTTCTAACTTCAAGTGGTTGTAAATCCTCCTGAAAAAACAAAACAAAAAAAATACCCTACAAGATAAAGGCATAATGAGCATACTAGCTCATTATAAATTACTTACCCCAGAACGAAGCCTCCGCAGCCGTCCTCGTCTCCCCCTCCGACCGGCGACATCTATCCCAGAGGTTACTTCCGGGTATCGCGGCTCTGGCCATTGCTTCAGTTGGCTTAAGTGCGCTTGTGCTGCATGACGTCGGCACATGCAAATAGAGGGATATCTCCTAAACCATGCAGGTTTGGGAGATATCCAGTGCAGCTACAGGTAAGCCTAATTTATAGGTTTGCCTGTAGTTTAAAGTGGTTTTAAACGGTTTACAACCACTTTCAGCTCGTTCAGGTAAGCTTTGACAAAAAAAAAAAAATGGAAGCTGATTGGTTGCAAAGCTGCACCAGATTTTGCACTCTACAGATTTAGTAAATCACCCTCATAGTGTCAGTGAATTGGAGGCTGTTGTAGGGAAAATATAGGAAAAGCTGACAAACTACATAGGGAGTGATTAGGGTCAATTAGGAAACTGTACTGTACAACCTTGTTTTCTTTTAGTGACCGCTGTATTTCATTCTATAATATTAAGGTTTCCAGTAAGCAGTGAAATTCTGTTTTGCTAAATGATTGTCCGTTTATTGAGAAATCTATCTAACAGAATTCTTTTAGCTGTTTTTCCTTCCGTTTTCCAGAGATTGGCAATTTTATTTTCTTGTGGTTGTTGCACAGATCAAGTCTGGAGAGTCTTGCCCGGTGGTGCCAAAAGGGTTTGCAATCTCTTGTATGATCAGTTATGGTGTGTTGTGATGTGACACTGCTTATGTGTGCTCCACACTTTAGTACTGATATCCTTGTCTCCCAGTGTACAGACATAACCACACTGTGATCTTACCCTCTCAGCACTTCCTCTGTAGCCTTCCTGATCCCTTTCTTATAGCTGAAATGCTCTGTGAGCACAATTCCCATCCAACGGTAACATTAAATGACCTTACCTATTGCTCCCCTGCCTTGCAAAGTGTTATTTCTCTTTGTCTTTTCCTTGTTGGTGCACACATGTAAATGAGTGATACTACGGTCAGATTCTGTTCTGATAAGTGTAATAGTAGTAGTTATGTAATAGGAAAAGCAGTGTTTGAAGTCCATCATAAAAGCATGGAGTTTACTTTCTAAATAGTTCATGCAAACTGCTGAAACTTTACATCTTGATCAGATCACATTTCTTAAAGAGGAACTCTAGTCTAAACAGCCGTTGCTACAGTTTCTAATCCTACATTTACATGTTAAATATTTTTATTAATCTTTTCCCACATTACATACATAACAATACAAAAATATTTATAAACACATAACACACATATACGGTCTCAATGAATACCCCTACATTAAAATGAACTAAAAGCTTTAATAGTAATTTATACTGAGAGATCTGCTTATCATGAAGGAGATATATCCAACTATATGGCCTTCCTATTCTAAATCCACTAGTTAGAGGAGTCAGCGCAAATAGGGAAGATGGGGGGGAAAAAGGTGAAGAAGACAGGTGGAAAAAAAAAAAACGAGAAGGGAGATGGAAGAGAGAGAGAAGCCAGACAGATCAGATAAGAGAGCGAGAAAAAAAAAGGGAAAGGAAAAAAAGAAAGTGAAGGATTCCAAATGGAAGTGAATTATAAAAAACAACTACCGTATTTTTCGCTCCATAAGACGCACCTGACCATAAGACGCACCTAGGTTTTAGAGGAGGAAAACAAGAAAAAAAAATATTCTGAACCAAACGGTGTACTAAAATATTTTATATTATATTATTACTATAGGTGGGTGGTGGACACACAGCAATACCAGCCCCCTATCAAATCAGCTCAGCTACACTATATCTGGTGGTGGTGGTGGACACAGCAACCTCCCCCCCTTCCCAGATCAGCTCAGGGTGGCAGGGCAGACACAAACACCCCTTAAGCCAATTCTATCACAACAGCTCAGGTGACTGGGCTGTGGATACCATGCCAGCTTACACCTCCCACCCCCTTATCAACAGCTCACCTCAGGCAGCGGAGGACACTGCCATTACAATCCACAACCCCCTCTTGCTGGCTGGCTGGCTCTCAGCCTCAGATGTACCCAGGAAGCAGCTAGAAATGAGGACTGGGGACAGAGTTTACAGCAGCAGATCCCGGGGAAAGGAGCAAGAAGTCAGACTGGACCAGACCACGGCGCCGGGGGGGTTCAGGCTGCAAAAAAAAAAAAACAGCAAGGGCTCTCACAGCTTTCGGGATGGTGTCACCTCTGGCGGGTGACACCCGACCTGGGTACGGAGCACACCCCCATAGCAATGCTACTGACACCCCCCATGTTTTGACACCCGGGGCAAAACGCCTCCCCCCGCTCCCCCTTGGTATGCCCCTTGGTATGCTCCTTACTTCCTGTCCTCTCTCCTTTACAGAGAAGCCGAGCGCTGGAATTCTGACGCGGCGAGGGGGGGGGGGGCAGTGCCTGGTCAGTATTCACTCCATAAGACGCAGGGACATTTCCCCCTAATTTTTTTGGGGGGGGGAAATGCGTCTTATGGTGCGAAAAACACGGTAAGTCAAGTGATAAATAATGTGTAATGTATAATAATTTAAGGGGGCACCCACCCCAAGCCTACATTATATATATATATATATATATATATATATATATATATATATATATATATATATATATATATATAAACACACAGAAAGGGGAAGGAGAGTAAGAGAGGAAAACGGAGAAGGGGCTACTCCCTCCCACCCAGATCCCCAATCCCCTCCATAAAAACCTCTGATTCCCTAAACTCTCTCCATCCTCTCCAAATCCTACATTTAATGTAATAAAATTAGTTTTATTTTGGAAAGCTGGGAGGGCCTTCTAATATCCCCCAGAAAATAAGCTGCAAGTGTCTGATTCCACAGTTTTCTTGGGTAGCATTGGGGGAACGTGATTCTGTGTGTATGCACACCTTTCACTATTGGGTCATCAAAGCTTTTTTGAAAGCTTCCTTTTTTTTTTTTTATGTAATTCTTTAAGGTTTTATACATGTTGTAGCACTGGAAACAGGAGTAAAATCAAGAAGAGGAAACCAGGGATACAATTCGAAATTCATTTGAAATGAAGAAGACATAGCATGCTAGGTTATGACAAGATAATACTGGAGATTCTACATATGTTTGCAAATTTCAATATATAGTGGTTAGGGCCCTAAGTGCAAATATTGTCCTCCTGCAAAGGGGAAAATGGGTTTCAGGGTATTTGTAGTGCCACTTACATTGAATAGATCTAACTATAGGTCTTTTTTTTTCCACTGGCTGAAGAAAGCTGCCCAGAGGATTTCTTTGCCAGGAGGGTGTGGACGCAGGTTAGGGAATGATAAAAAGGGCCCTGGCCATCACACATTTAGGGGACTTTAAAATAGTCCAAACAAAATTTTCTGGCTGTAGTTACCCTAAAATCTATCTGCCCCTAATCAGAAAAGCTTTTGCATCAGTGTCGGTAACATTACCAACACATGTGGCAAAGTCAGGTACTTCTTACTTCCACCACTTTAAGAACTTATCTGTATGCCAGCAACCGATTCTTAAAGATTTACCTAAACAAAGCACTAACGGTAATTAAGACCTACTCTGATCTCGCATATAGAGCTATGCCATTAAAATGGGGCGTGCCTGTGCTGAGAAGCTGTCATGTCCAGCAAAGTGCTGTATCCCCTGTCTCATTTAGAACTGGGCCAAGAGATTCTCCAGCGAAAGCTAAATGTAAGCAGAAGGGCTGGAAATGCCCATATTTAGGAATTGATTTGTCACTGGGTAAGCAGAGCCTGCTGGGGGAACTTTGAGACAAGTTTGTTTGAGTGACAGAGTACAGCAGTGGGTGGATTCGAAAGCCGCTATTGGACTGATTAGCGGTTATGGGTCTGCTCACTCCCATGCTCTGTCAAAAGTGGAGTGGACCTGATGAGGAACTAGTCTATCATTTACCCATCAGGCTCCGACCACCCCTAGTATTGGCCAAGTTTGGCCGAGCACTTGTCAATGTGAAGTTCACATTGACTTATGAGGGAGGGTGTGATTAAGTGCACTGGGAAAGGGGTGTCCAGTGTAGACACTCCTATCCCAGGGCAGACACAGGCACATTTATGTTCCTGTCTATGATGTGGGGGGGGAGGTATTAAGAAACGGTTTGATCCAGAGAGACCTCACCGCTTCAGATAGCCATGTCTGCACCTGTCAATTACCGTATATACTCGAGTATAAGCCGAGATTTTCAGCCCTTTTTTTGGGCTGAAAGCCCCCCCCCCCCCCCTCGGCTTATACTCGAGTCAGCAAAATTGAACATTGTAAATTGTACCTGAAAAAAAATTGAGAGGCTGCGGCGTCCATCGTTTAAATCTCGCGGTCTCTTCCTGGTCCCTTCCGTGATAGGTGGAATTGTGTCTGCTGAGAATCACCTATCACGAACGTTCTCTCATCCTCACCCATCCCTGGGAAACTGAGGATGAGAGAACGTTCGTGATAGGCGGAACTGTGTCTGCTTAGAAAACGCCTATCACGGAAGAGGAAGAGACCGCGAGTTTTAAACGATGGACGCCGCAGCCTCTCAATTTTTTTTCAGGTACAAATTACAATGTTCAATTTAAATTTTAGGGGCACAGTGAGGATGGGCACAGTGAGGATGGGCACAGTGAGGATGGGCACAGTGAGGATGGGCACAGTGAGGATGGGCACAGTAAGGTGGCAATGGGCAGTGACAATTGGCTTAGTGAAGTTGCAATGGGCACAGTGAGGCGTGCAAATGGGCATTGTTGACCCTCGGCTTATACTCGAGTCAGTAAGTTTTCCCAGTTTTTTGTGGTAACATTAGGTACCTCGGCTTATACTCGGGTATATAAAGTAGTTTTACCAGAATGCAAATGACATGGTATCTTGTAAGGTCAGGTACAGCTAGTCTTCTGTAGAAACAATGGGTCTCGATGTTGTCTGGTTCTCCTGTGTGCCCACGAAGCAGAGCTTTTTATGAGTCTGACCTGCACAGCTATGACATTAGTGGTTATACAGGTTATTTTTTTAATTCTTGGATGTATGACAGCAAGAGCTACGGGGACCCCATAAATTATGTTTCCCCCCCCCCCCCCCCCCAGAAGTTCTTTTTTTTTTCTTTCTAAATTTATACTGTTGTAAGTTGTGGTCAAGTTTGGATACAAATAGTGCTTAGCATAGCTTTTTATAACTTGTTTCAGTGTGGTGTTTTTAAGTGATAACTCAAAACTGATCCTCTTTTAGATAGATGAAACTGTTGGACCTTCTGAGATTATTACTTTAAATACAGTATATCTCTCTGTTCCTAAAAGTTGGCATTGGAATAAAATACATGTATCCTAATTAAATTCTTGAATATGTAAATATACATCACTTCTTACAGACACTATGAACTAGACCAGGGGTCTCCAAACTACGGGCCTCCAGCTGTTGTGGAACTACCCGTGGCGGCTGGTGTTTTTTTGTTTGGGCGGGTGCGGAAAACAATCGGGTGATTCAAAAAAACACCCCACCGCTTTGTTTTATGTGCCAGCCATCCCTAAAGGGGCCGAACGCATGAATAGGGGGTGGCCGCAGCGGCCGTGGATAGATTCATACACCACAGTCATACACCATCGGACACCACAATCTCCATCACCCATAGGAAGTATTGTGACAGTGAGAGTCCCTGCCACTGTATAAATGGGTTTAAATAGGTCACGGGGCTCTCAGAGTACATTTGAGAAGCGCCCACATATGTTTTGTGAGCAGAAAAAACTGTGTTAGGTTTTCTCTGGATTTGGTAATTCCAGATTGGGGCTGGAAGCTTGAAGGTTCCAAAGTGTATGGGGTGGGACTGAGCCTTCAGTCCTGTGTCTGGGCTTTGCTAGTCTCCTACAGCCTGTGTGAGTGCACAAGTGGTTAGCATTGCCATAAGTCAGATCTGAGCATAGCTCAAGGCAGTTGCTGCCATTTGGAGACAGACCCCTGGGAGGCTGGAGGAAGTACAGAAGTCTTGGAGAGAACGAGCAAACCCGGGGGGGGGGGGAGGCTGGAGAATCATATTTGGAGGCCAGGAGTGGGCCAATGCGGCAAGGTACTGCAATCGGGGCTGAGTAAGCCAAAGAGCCAGATAGTTCCGAATGGGCTAACAGGCCCTTAACTATAACTCCTGTGTGATGTGGATTCACTGTACAAAAGTGCATTTACCACCCCCGTATCACAGTATATACTTTAAAGAACTTTAATGGAAAATGCAGTTTTAAAATATATTAGCTCCTATGAATGTATTATGGAAAATAATGTTTGTTAATATCTCCTTTTCAGAGCTCTTTGGCCCAGCTACTTTACTTAAAGCGGTGTATCGCCCCAAAAAATAAAAACCAGCAGCTACACATACTGCAGCTGCTGGCTTTTAATAAATGGACACTTACCTGTCCTGGAGTCCAGCGATGTCGGCACCCGTAGCTGTTTCTATCAGCTGTCGGGTGCTGCTGCTGCCGCCGCCGCCGCTGCAATTGCGGGTAAGGGTAGCCGGCAGCGTAGCCTTTCAACTTTGCGCCAGGAACCCTACTGCGCATGCGCGAGGCCCCCTCCTCTCTCCTACTGGTCCGGTGGGAGGGAGGAGGAAGGGAGTCCCGCGTTGATGCCGTGGCCCGGACTCCCAGAAGTGGGGAAAGACCGGTATCCTGTCTTCCGCCCCCCCCCGAAATGTGCCAATTGTGACACCAGAGGGGGGGAGGAATCAGATGAGCGGAAGTTCCACTTTTGGGTGGAACTCCGCTTTAAAGTTATCTTCTAAAGAAGAAGATAAACTGGGCTCTGTGCATTTGGTTATATTACCTTATAATATAATTAATCATTATGAGAACAGAGTGACAGATTCTCTCTAACTTCATTTGCATTGGATTACTTTTGGCGAAATATTAGGTATGATGAAAAGTGTTTATATATTCGTATATACAGAATATTTTCGATACTAGTTTCATTTATCTAACTTGGATAAATGAAGACTTCGTTCTCATTGTGGTAATTTTGTCTGAGAGACCATGAATGTAATCTCACTCCAGAATAAAGTGCAGGATTGTGATTCTTTTCTGTGGTTATTGATTGACTGTGTATCCCTTGAGTTCTTCCTATCCATATTTCATGTGCCCAGCAGCTGCAGGTAAGGTTGATGAAATAATCATTGTAGCTCTTGCTGGGAGATACAAGGAAGTTAAATCCTTGCCTTGAAACAGACGGAGGTCAGATTTGCTGTGCCACTGATGAGATTTTACATTTATGAGATAATGATGAGATTTATGTTTTAACTAATTCTTTAACAAACTATTAAATGGTCCTCAGGGGAGGCAAGTGGTGCTGCGCAAGTAGGAGCTGGCATCTTAGATTGCTTGCTACAACTGCTTAATCAGATTCTGTTGGAGGATTGCTTTATCGTGGCTAGGCTAAGGATATTAAGATATATTCATGTTTACCTGTTAGAAGAAAAAAAAAAGTATTGGCATGTTTCTAATAAGCAGTACATGATCTTTAAAATAAGACCTTGCAGACCTATGTAGTTGCAGGTGCTGTGGATTATTTAATCCTCAAAACTCGCAACAGAGGCTCTAAAGTCTGGTTGCAGAATTGCTGTCCATTGCTGAAAAGTTTTACACTTGCTGTTTGTTTATATTATGAGCCTGGTCTAGTGCCAAGTCCCTACTGCCAGAAAAAGCAAGGGATAATGAGCAGGGATATCCATGCATTTGCTGTGAACTTTAAGGCCCCATGCCCACAAACTGGGGGAGGCTGAACATTCCAGGTGGTTTGCTGTTCCCAGGCAATCACAAATATCACATACAGCCTGCCATATAAGTGAATAGCTGTACGCAGCCATATTCTTGATAACGCCAATGCTTCCATGCATCAGCTTTTGCCTACTTCATACATGCATGCACAGGGTAGTCACACACAGGTCAAACAAATTGCCTTACCTGTTTTTTTAAATGTGGATTCCAAACACAGAATGTCCTTTTCACAAAAGGCTTTTCTATTTTTTGTTTCTCGAGCTTGCACTGTTGTTTAGTTGTCAGTTAAGTTAAAAATGCTGCTTGGGTGTATTTCCCTAATTTCTTAATTCGTTTGTTAGCAATCTGACTGACAAAACCATTCTTATGCCGCGTACACACGATCGATTTTTTCGACGGTGAAAACACCGTCGAGAAAATCGACGTTAAAAACGAGGAACAGCTTGTTCCCCTCACACACGGCCATTTTTAAATGTCATTTTTTTTTTGGTCGAAAAAAAAACGACCGTGTGTGGGCTCCGCGGCAGTGTTTCCCTATGGGAAACACTGCCGCGGAAAACATGTCGAAAAAAACGACGAGAAAAATTAGAACATGTTCTAATTTTTCTCGTCGTTTTTAATGCCGTTTTCCTCGTCGAAAAAAACGACAGAAAGCCCACAGACTATCGTTTTTCTCGTCGAATGGGAAAAATGTTGTTTTTTTAGACGGTAAATACGGCCGTGTGTACGCGGCATTAGGCTTTTTTTTTCCCCTCTACATGCATATATAGAAATACAGGCTTGGATCCAGTGGGTTCAAGCTATTTTTTTTTTCAATATTTTTTTATTAAAAGATTATTAAAGATTTGTCGTTACAATGTATTGGCAATCATTTACGTAGGTTACATGTATATGCAGTTGGTACTTGCTTAAAGCATGAAGACTTTAAACAGAAGCCATGAAACATTCACAAGTTTCAACAGAAAATAATATAGGGACCGAAACAAGACAATAACACTTAAGCCTCCAAGTTGAAATGTATGATCATCTGCAATTCACTTGACTGAAATAAGGAAACATCCTAAATAGCTTCTCCTCTTGGGGGAAAAACATTTTCCCCCACAGGTATGTATATTACTTGCCCTTTGAGGGGACCTGTTGCATTTATCATAGCGAAATACCATCATTAAATTACATGTTATGAGGAAGTCTTAAACTTTAGTTTTTTTTCTTTGGTTGAGCAGAATCGCATGCTCTCTCACTCTTTACAAAGTATATTCTAGCTACAGAAGTAACCAGTTGTTCCATTTTGTATAGAACTTTGTTAACAAATGATTGATTAAGCAAGCAAGGTGATGGTAGTGATTTGTGACTTGAAGCATCAAATCTTTTCTAAAGTTCTTTTGGTCTCTCTTTTAGGTTACTACCCACGATGCCTTTGTACAAAGACTCACAGAAAAATCCAGTGTACACAGAGTTTATTTCCAGACTTTTAGAAGAGCTGGACTTTCACATTGAAGACCTTGAGTTTCTGAAAAAGAGCTTTGCCAGCAATACATTGTGTTCTTTATCGGTTTAATCCTGCCTGAAAATATTATTAAAAAGTAGAAAAACATAACACATTTGTCTTAGATTTTTATGAATTTATAGGACAGCTATTGTGAATCCTAGGGGCCTCCAGACTTTTTTATATAAGGGACACACTGTATAGTTTACATATATTTTGTGCCAATAAAAATCAGTTTTAGAAATTAATGAGTCGCCCCCTAAATTAGGGATCCCCCTTTCATCTGGATTTTTTTTTTTTTTTGGCATAACCAAAATTACACATACAAGACATTGAGTAGGCAATACAGCATGTACAGGTACCAAGGAATTTCACAGTGATCCAGGCATTCGTGTTAGCACCATCAATCTGCAAATACGTAGTCCTGAATCCCAACCATAATCCTGTAAACCGGTATTTACGTCCTTTTTTCGTTTTTCATTTGCAAAAAAAAAATTTAAATGTTAAACCACAACAGTGCCTTTCTGAGGAAAGAGGCAGCTTGTGTCCCTCCCCCATCCCATAATGGTCAGAACCCCCCACCCCCTCCCTCAGGCATCCCAACGTTGAAACTTAGAACCATGGGCAAAGGGATATAGTGTAAAGCACCCTAGATCCCTTCATCCTCCTTATCACTGCATTGTACTTATACTCTCACCCTCCGGTGAAACTTTGCTAGCTGGATCTTGCTCTTAATTGTGGTCTCTGCTCTGAGCGCCATCTTCCTCCAGTGTAATCTTTGAGTCAACCCACCTAAACCATATCTGCCTGAACTTCTTGGGAGCTCCCCTGGCCTCATACATCATTCGGTATAAAAGTACGTCCACATTCACTACCTTTACCCACATCCCCACTGTCAACTGTTCTCCATAAATCCATCGCTGAGCTATACGTTTTTGTACTACAAAATATAAAATCCTGAGGAACAACTTGGTATATACGTCTACCTCCTCTTGGTCAAAGACACCCAGGAGGCAACGTAAGGGAGAGACCATATGTTAGGGAGGTCAAAGTTATCTGATATAAATTCAGTCACCCTAGACCAGTGTTTCTCAACTCCAGTCCTCAAGGCGCCCTAACAGGTCATGTTTTTTCAGGCTCTCCATTGTTTTGCACAGGTTATTTGATCAGTTTAACTGCTTTAGTAATTCCCACAGCGGTTTCATCTGAGGGAAATCCTGAAAACATGACCTGTTGGGGCGCCTTGAGGACTGGAGTTGAGAAACACTGCCCTAGACCACAGGGGCCGTATCCTAGTGCATTGCCATACCCTGTGAATAAAAGTTCCTTCCACCCCCATACATTTGTGACACACTGCAGAGTGTCTCTTGTGTATTCGAAACAGTCTAGCCGGTGTATAGTACATCTTGTGGAGGTATCTAAGCTGAATCATCTTATTAGACAACTCCGGTACAACAGCCTCCCAGCGAGACCTGGCCCTGGGTTGATTAATCAACCCAGGTTCCCAGGTCCCACCTCCCTATAGTATCTGGAAATGCTTTTGGCTGCATCAGGATCTATCGGGATCCTCTCCAGAGCCGTATTTTGAACCTTAACCTCCCCACCCCCAAACTGTGCCACAGCTGCATGATGCAACTGAGCATATTGGAAATGCCAGGTCCTGGGTATTCCAAACTGGTCCCTTAATTGTGCAAAGGTGGACATCTTGCCATTCTGATATATATGATGCAAATACTTTATGCCATACTTAGCCCATGCATATCCATCTTCCAGTTTAAAGAACTCCTTCAGTGATTGATTACACCACAGAGGACTATTGGGGGATAGCTGTAAGGGTTCATTCCTCATCCGCTGAGCACAGAGGTGAAATACCTTACCAGGAAGTGCTATGACGGAGCCCACCTTCCTACCCGGAATCCCTTCTTTCCTGAACACCCTATCTAGTAGAGTTTCTTGCGAAGCAGCTACCGCAGCTTCCAGCAAGGTGTTGGCATTAGGAATCTGGGGAAAAAATTGCCAATATAAAAAGGACAGTTGAGACGCAAAAAAATAGAAGCACGAGTCCGGGAGGGCTAGTCCCCCCTCCCTCCCCATCGTAACGAGTAATTTTAGTACAGCCAAAGAAACTCTGGGGCACGTGAACCCCACAGAATTCCCACTACAATGGAGTCTATGTTCCTTAAGATCCTAAGTGACACGAAGACAGAGGAATTAGAAAGAATGTACAGAAATTTAGATAGAAATCATCTTAAACAGGTTTATTCGTCCCATCAGTGTAAGTGGCAGATTCTGACATTTCTGCACTCTCTCTCGAAAAGCCCCTACAATTGATGTCCAGTTGAGGTCCAGAAACCGAGAAATAGGGAGCTGCACTACAACGCCTAAATATTTAAATGACTTGGACAAGGGAATGGGACAGTCCGAGGAGATTACTACTGCATCATTAATAGGAAATGGGGATGACGTTGTCCAGCTAATTCGGAACCCAGAATAGTCTCCAAACTCCTGGATCAGCCCAAAGGCCGCCGAGAGCGAGGGACCCGGATCCTGCAGATATAAGAGCATGTCATCTGCATATAGGGACACACGCTCCTCGAACTGCTCCATTTTTAAGACCAGACAAGCTAGTACTAGATCTTAGCTGCCAGGTGTTCTATGGCTAGAGAAAACAAGAGAGGAAACATGGGCATCCCTGCCTAGTCCCTCGGGATATAGGGAACTAAGGGAAGGGCTCTGAAATAATACTGTTAACCTGCAATCTGAACCAAAAGGTTCTGTATACAATAGTTTCACCCAGGAGATAGACAGGCCCGAAGCCAAACATTTCTACAAGGCAGAACAAGTATGCCCACTACACTGGGTCAAAAGCCTTCTTATTATCTAAAGAGGCCACTACCCTTGTCCCGGAGTTGTCATGTTCAGTTTGAAGGTTCACAAAAAGGCTCCTGACAATCATCTGAGCACATCTCTCCTGGATAAATCCCGTCTGGTCTGCATCAACCAACTTTAGAATAACTGTAGTCGCCCTGCAATAATTTTAGCTAGAATGTTTGTATCCACGTTCATTAACGAGATTGAACAGTAGGAGTCACACTCCCGAGGATCTTTTCCCCCTTTAAGAAAACCACCAAAGCTTCTTTCATAGAGGGTGGAAATCTACCATCCGACCTAGCCGCAGTAAACACATAGCAGATGAGGTGCTAAACTATTCCTGAAAGTGTGGTACCACTCCAAGGGAAGACCATCTAGACCTGGAGATTTTCAAGGAGCAAAGGAGGAGATCGCCTCCTCTACAGTGATATCCACTTCTAAAGCAGCGCTGTCTTTGTTCATCAACACAGGTAACTCGATATTAGCTAGATAGGTTTCCAATGCCTCTCCCCCCGCAGTGGCACACGACACATAAAGTTCCCTATAAGATTTGCAGAATGTCAGCCGAGCCACACACACCTCAGATCTGTGCCTATCATAAACACTTTTTATATATACAGGGACGTACTCTGGTCTTGCTAGATAAACTCAGGGCCCCAGAGCTCCCTTCCTGCACGTAAATAGAACAGTAGCAGCTTAACAGGAGATTACTTATTGCCCACACTAAGCATAGAGAATCCAGTCCATATAGAAAAATAATTTGTCCCAACAGAAAAAAAAACCATAATCCCCCATCCCCAACATGCCAAGCACTTTAATCCCATAATTGTTACGAAAAGGGAAACGGATGTGAGACTTGGTGAAGCCCCAAAGGACCCAGCACCATGAGGTACAAGTCCTACGGTTGAGTCTATGAAAAGTAACTTGGAAGAGAAAATAATAAATAAAATCCTTGCAGTACACAGAACAGTACGCAGGCTCCTAGTATGCAGAAGTATAGCTGAGCAGCAAAATAACTATATAGCAACACAGTCAGTCATCTGGACTGTCAGGGAGGCAGATCAATAGAACAGAATCCCAGGCAGGGTGTTGCACAGGTAAAAAAAAAATCAGAACACAAACTCCTAAAGCTACGGCAGATTCCTTCCATGAACCTATCCAAAGTCCAAAAGTTGCTAAGGGGGGATGCAGAGAATTCCCACCCCTCGGGCGAACCCGTGGATCCAACCATCCTGAAGCCTCAGTAGGCGTTGTGAAGAAATAGACTCCCATTATCCACAATGTGCTGTTTAGCGGGGTATAGCATACTGTAGATCAAATTCAAATCTCTAAGGCACTTCTTTACTTGCTGAAATGAGGCCCTCTGTTTCTGAGTGGCAGCTGAAAAATCTGGATAAATTGAAATCAGATGGCCATTAAACTCCAGCTCAGGGCCCATCCTGGTCCCTTTCAGAATATTCTCCCAGTCACAGAAATGCTAAATCTTTGCTACCATAGGTCGGGGAATTGCTCCCTTTGGTGAGGCTCGACCCGGAACACGATGGGCCCGTTCAATAGCAAACATGTTAGTGAAAGTACCAGGAGCCATATGCTCCTTGAGCCAGCCCTCCAGGAATTCCTCAGGGTGTCTGTGCTCCCTTAGGGAACCCCACCAACCGAAAGTTATTCCTTCTCATGCGGTCCTCCATGTCGGCCATCTTTAGAGTGTGCTCAGAGAGGGTTTTCTTTGCCACCTGAACAGCAGTGTCCAGAGGCCTTACAGTATCTTCCAAGGAGGCAATACTATGGTCTGTAGCCTAAACCTTTTCTTTGAGTTTCTACAGATCATGCTTCATGAATGAGAACTCCAGTTTCCGTTCCGCAAAATGGTCAATAAGCTTGTTCTGGCAGCCCTGTATGCCCGCCATAATCTGTGTAAGGGACGGTTCACCCTCCTCCTTTACCCCCCTGCCAGCTCTGTTCATGTGGGTATACAGCCTGTTCAGACATCCCCCTCTGCATTTTTAAATGAGCCCTCTGGGGTCTGGGACTCACCCGGTCCAGTGGGGGAGAAGCTGGCTGGACAGCCTCCACAGTTCTCTGCAGTGGTGTCCATTCTTCTTCCTCTTCCAGGTCAACGGCGCCATCTTGGGACCCCCAGGAAAAGCAGGCCAGCCCTTCTCCCAGTGTTTTGGGCTAAGGTGGCCTGTATTTGACCATCCTCTGCAGTCCAGGGGAAAAAAAAACAAGCATTTTGCTCACAGGATCAAGTCATAATCAAATGCCTGCAGACGGAGCTCTGTCCCTGCGAACCTCACATGCTGCGCTCCGGCTCTGCCCCAGTTCCCCACCAGAGTCCCTGGTCTAACTTTGAAAATGTACCAAATTGTGGATAGCTAGAAGGGAGTCAGTCTTCAGGTTCTGTGTTAGATCTAAGGTTAAAGTATATGTAAACCCTCACCTTGTAAAAAAAAAAAAAAAATTACATTTAAAATAGAAATGAAAGGCAAAACATTTGTGTATTGATATATAAAAAACAAATACCCTTTTTTATCCTTTTTTGTGATGCCCTCTGTTCTCAGCTGCATAAGGAGCTTGGAGAGCTGGGGGAGAAGAAACAGCAACACACTGGGCTTCCAAGTGAATGGCTGTGCTGGGGGAGGTAAGGGGGGTTGGCAGGACAAGTCTGATAACTGAAAGGAGAGCAGGCAGAGTTCTCAGCAGAGTTAGAGAGCTGACCATGCTGTGCTCTGATGCTTGTGTGGCCAGTTTTTAATAGGAAAGCGGAGGAATGGCAGAAACACCAGGTGTTTCACAGAAAGGAAACAATACAAAGTGAACCTGATACTTTTTCATACAAGTACATTATCCAGCAGGCACATATCAGGAATATGAAATGTTGCGTTTACATATTCTTTATTAGTAACACAGGGAAAGTTGTAATATAGTGTTGTAATAAATGTAGATTTCATGTGTTCTTTTCCTATTTACTGTAAAGTGTTACCTGTTAAGAAAAAAGTCATCTAATATACAAATTAAAATTTATGAAAGGTATTCTTTTAATTGGGGAACTTTTGTGCTAGGCATTCATCCAGCCTATTGCAAATATAATTTGTGGGAGGTGGGATAATGACAGCTTGTTGTAAGTAGACTTTTATGTGAGTCCATAGACCATTAAATATGGCCATTTGAAAGTCACCCATACATTTTACTAAATGAAAACCAAGAGAACGAGGCACTTGCAGATGTGTCAGGTATGAAATTCAAATAGTGTTTTACTGGGACAGCAATATACATACAACCCCAATTCCAAAAAAGCTGGGATGCTGTATAAAAACAGAATGCAATGATTTGTAAATCTCCTAAAGCATATTTTATTCACAATAGAAAACATATCAAATGTTTAAACTGAGAAAATGTACCATTTTAAGAATAAAAAAAATAAGGTTGTTTTGAAATTGATGGCAGCAACACTTCTCAAAAAAGCTGGGATAGGGCAAAAAAAAGCTGGCAAAGTGATACTAACAAGGAAGAGCTGGAAGAACATTTTGCAACTAATTAGGTTAATTGAAAGCAGGTTAGTAACATGATTAAAGTAAAGGTGGGCAGAGGTTCACCAATCTGTGAAAAGCTGCACCTAAAAATTGTCGTACAATTGAATTGACCCCCTTCCTCACCAGAGCATTTATTGCGATTCGGCACTGCGTCGCTTTAGCTGACAATTGTCCGGTCATGCAACGTACCCAAACAAAATGTATGTCCTTTTTTTCCCACAAATAGAGCCTTATTTTGGTGGTATTTGATCATCTCTGCGGTTTTTATTTTTTGCACTATAAACAAAAAAGGAGCGACAATTCTAAAAAAAAAGCAATATTTTTTATTTTTTGCTATAATAAATATCCCCAAAAAATATATAAAAAACATTTTTTTTTCCTCCATTTAGGCCGATATGTGTTCTTCTACATATTTTTGGTAAAAAAAAAAAAAAAAAACGCAATAAGCGTATATTGATTGGTTTGCGCAAAAGTTGTAGCGTCTACAAAATAGGGGATAGATTTATGGCATTTTTATAAAAAAAAAAATTCTACTAGTAATGGCGGCAATCTGCGACATTATGGCAACACATCAGACACTTTTGACACTATTTTGGGACCATTGTCATTTATACAGCGATCAGTGCTATAAATAGCTACTGATTACTGTATAAATGACACTGGCAGGGAAGGGGTTAAACACTAGGGGGCAATCAATGGGGTTAAGTGTGTCCTAGGGAGTGATTCTAACTGTGGGGGGGGGATGGGCTACCACTGACATGACAGTGATCACTGCTCCCGATGACGGGGAGCAGTAGAGCCCTGTCATGTCACTAGGCAGAACAGGGAAATGCCTTGTTTACATCTCCCCGTTCTGCCTCACCTCACTGCAATCGTGGGCCGCCAGCAAACATCGAGTTTGCAGGACCCGCAGGCACATTCCCGAGGCGCGCAGGACAGGTACGCCCATTTGCCTGCCCGTGCCATTCTGCCGACGTATATTGGTGTGCGGCGGTCAGGAAGCGGTTGAAAGATTCTGAGTATCTAGGGAAATCTCTGTGCATAAGGGACAAGACCGAAACGCAATATTGGATGACCATGATCTTTGGGCCCTCAGATAACGCCGCATTAAAAACAGGTACGATTCTGTGATGGACATCAGTGCATGGGCTCAGGACTTCCAAAAATCATTGTCTGTGAACACAGTTTGCAGTGTCATCCAAAAATGCAAGTTAAAGCTCTATCGTGCAAAGATTTTTTTTTTTACTTTCTGCTATAATACATATCCAAAAAAATATACATAAAAAAAAAAAAAATTAATCAGTTTAGGCCAATATGTATTCTACATATTTTTGGTAAACAAAAATCACAATAAGCGTATATTGATTGGTTTGCGCAAAAGTTATAGCGTCTACAAAATAGGGGATAGATTTATGTCATTTTTATTATTATTATTGTTGTGTTTTTTTTTTTACTAGTAATGGCTGTGATCAGTGATTTGTAGCGGGACTGCGACATTGCGGCGGATAGATCGGACACTTTTGACACTTTTTTGGGACCACTGACATTATTGCAGCAATCAGAGCTACACATATCCACTGATCACTGTATAAATGACACTGGCAGGGAAGGGGTGAACACTACAATCAATCAAGGGGTTTCTAACTGGGAGGAGTGGACTGATGGAGTACAGAGTGATCGCTGTTCCTGATCAATGTGAACAGACAATCACATTGTACTCCCCTGTCAGAACGGGGATCTGCTTTGTTTACATTGGCAGATCCCTGTTCTGCCTCTCTGAGGAGCGATCAGGGGTGGCCGGCAGACATTGCGGCCGCCAGACCCGCGCATCGGCTCCCCTGCTGTGCAACAGGGGCGCGCGCTGCCACAGTATCTCGTACACGAAACGGCGTACAGGTATGTCATTTCGCACAATAGGACCGCCCTTCCGCAGTATATATGCAGTGGGTGGTCCTTAAGTGGTTAAACAAGCTTTGCCCCCAAGTGACAGCATTTTCCCTTTTTGCTTTCTTTTTTGCTTTTACTTCTTTTCTCTGTTTTGTGGGCATTTGCCATTTCCAAGATGGCTGCAGCAGTGCAAGTACACTCTGAGCATGAAAGGCAGGAAGTGATGCGGCCTCTATGGCCAGTTTCCTGGCTAGTCCTTTTCCAAGATGGTGATCTGAGCATGCTCAGGGACGGATATCTTCACTACTGGCAAAATGTGTCATCTTTGGATAACACATGGTGGAGTTCTCTACTCATGCATGCTGGGTTATTATGTAGTCATTGTTTTCAGGTTTGTTTTCCCTTTTTTTGGCATTCACATGGGCTTGTCCTATCTCCCTCTTAGTGTTGCTCTGGGATCACTGTGCTCTTTATGGCATTCACCTTGGCACTTCCTATCTCCTCCTAAATGCTTGCTCTGAGATCACTGTCATGCTGTTTTTCATGTTTTTCATTTTTCTGCTGCTTTGCTCTGTTTCTATGGGGAACGCTGCCCAGTCAGACCAGCAAACGCACATTGACGCATCGCGTTTTTAACGCCTCTTTTTTCCTGGTGTCGGTACTAGCTTTACAGCTCGTTTTTTAAAGCGCCCATGTGTATGAGGGTATAAGTGTGCACTCATCCAGGGTGTGCCTGTGTAAAGCTTTGCACACACACCTGGATGGAAAATATATTTAGAATCAGAGGGCAATATCCGCTATATGGGTTTGACATTGGTGGAGGTTTAAGGGATGTCCACCTTCCAATCTCTTCTAGCCAGCCAAGCTACCAGAAAAGTAAAAAGTAGGATTTTTAAAACAGCTTACCTGTAAAATCCTTTTCTTGGAGTACATCACGGGACACAGAGCAGCATAGTCATTACTATGTGGGTTATATAGAATTACCTTCAGGTGCTGGCACTGGCAACTTCCAAAACAGGAAGTACCCTCCCCTATATAAGCCCCTCCCATCCGGGAGTACCTCAGTTTTGTAGCAAAGCAATACGTGTCCCCAAAAGAGGGGTGGGAGCTCTGTGTCCCGTGATGTACTCCAAGAAAAGGATTTTACAGGTAAGCTGTTTTAAAAATCCTACTTTCTTGTTCATACATCACGGGACACAGAGCAGCATAGTCATTACTATGTGGGACGTCCCAAAGCAATGCCAAATGAGGGGGGGGATACACCATACATAAGCTGGGCGCCATCAGGCATGAGGATCTTTTGCGGCCTGCAACACACTGCGCCCAAAGGCGACATCCTCCTGACTTCTAACGTCCACCTGGTAGAACCTAGTAAACGTGTGTGCTGAAGACCATGTTGCGGCCTTACAAATTTGAGCCAGGGAGGCCTGGTGATGCACTGCCCATGAAGTTCCAACTGCTCTCGTGGAGTGCGCCCTAACTTTGAACGGAGGCGGTCTACTTCTCAAGCCATAGGCTTGTATTATGACCTGTCGAATCCACTTGGCTAAAGTAGATTTTGATGCTGCCTGACCCTTTCTGGGGCCTTCCGGCAGAACAAACAAAGAATCCGTTCTACGAATCTGAGCAGTGGCTTTTAGATAAGCTTTAACTGCTCTTACTACATCCAAAGAATGCAATAACTTTTCCTCTACCGAGCTTGGTTTGGGGAAAAAAGAAGGAAGAACCACATCCTGGTTCAAGTGAAACCTCGATACCACCTTAGGAAGAAAGGCTGGGTGAGGGCGTAATACTACTCTGTCCTTATGGATAACCAGATATGGCTCTTTACAGGACATGGCGGCTAATTCCGACACTCTTCTAGCCGAGCATATGGCTACTAAAAATATCAATTTTCTGGTGAGCAGAACCAAGGAAATGTGCCGCAAAGGTTCAAACGGCTGCTTCTGCAGAACCGACAGAACCAAATTTAGATCCCATGGGCATATGGGAGCTTTAATCGGTGGAATAATACGAGTCACCCCTTGCATAAAGGTTTTGACAAGTGAATGCATAGCCAGGGGCCTTTGAAATAGTATTGATAAGGCCGAAACCTGGCCCTTGATAGTACTTAAGGCAAACTTCCTGTCTACAGCCCACTGCAGGAAGTCCAGAATTCTGCCTATAACGTACTTACGTGGATGCCATTTTCTGGCCTCGCACCAAGTGATGTACGCCTTCCAAACTCTATAGTAGATCTGCCTGGATACAGGCTTCCTGGCATTGATTATAGTTGATACCACAGAGTTAGAGAGACCTCTCTTCTTTAGGATGTGGGATTCAATAGCCAGGCCGTTAAACTTAGAGTTAGTAAGGAAGGGTGGTATATCGGTCCTTGCGAAAGCAGGTCCGGACGACGTGGAAGGGTCCAAGGACTCCCCACAGACATTTTGATGATCTCCGCGTACCAGGCCCTTCGGGGCCACGCTGGAGCCACCAGGATCACCGGCTTCTTCTCCAACATGACTCTGCGAAGGAGTCGAGGCAACAATTGTAGCGGAGGGAATGCATATATCAGTCTGAACTGATCCCAAGGGAACACCAGAGCATCCGAGCCGCAAGCGAGGGGATCCCTTGTCCGGGAGACAAATCTGTCCACCTTTGCGTTGAATCTGGATGCTAGCAGATCTACATCCGGTGTTCCCCACCGCTGACATATTGCTCGGAAGACCTCGGGATGAAGGGACCATTCCCCTGGGCATAACTGTTGGCGACTCAGAAAGTCCGCCTTCCAATTCTCCACCCCTGGAATGAAGACAGCTGATATACATGGGACATGCTTTTCTGCCCATTCCAGGATGTGACTTACTTCCCTCTGGGCTGCATGACTCCTGGTGCCTCCCTGATGATTGATATATGCCACTGCTGTGGCATTGTCTGATTGAATTCTGACAGGGGACCCTTGGAGTCTGGATGTCCAGGCTACTAGGGCGTACCGGGCTGCTCGTATCTCTAAGAGATTGATGGGCAGGGTTTTTACTACATTTGACCATCTGCCCTGGAGAGACCATTGCTCCAGTACTGCCCCCCAGCCTATAAGGCTGGCATCTGTAGTGACCACCTTCCAAGATATCGGGCTGAAGGGTTTTCCCTTCTGGGGGATCAACCACCAGCAGAGACTCTTCCGAACGGAAGGGGACAAAGCCATCGGGAAGTCTAGAGCCTGAACTTTTCCGTTCCAGGCTGACAATATGGCCCTCTGTAAATTCCTTGAGTGGAATTGGGCGTATGGCACAGCTTCGAATGATGCTACCATCTTTCCTAGCAGCCTCATGCACAGGCGTATGGACGGCTGTCTTTTTGCACAAAGCAGACGGACCAAGCCCCTCAAAGAGGATACCTTGTCTAGAGGTAAGAAAATCTTCCTCTGGTCTGAATCCAGCCGTAGCCCTAGATATACCAGGTTTTTCACTGGCTGTAGGGCTGACTTGTCCAGGTTGATGACCCAACCGTGAGATTCTAGATACTTGATTGTATCGACAATTACCACTTCTAGCTTGGCAACTGAGTGGTCCATCAACAACAGGTCGTCTAGGTATGCCATTATCGTTACACCTCGTGTTCTTAGATCGGCCAACAGTGGGGCCAGAATTTTTGTGAACACTCGTGGTGCTGTGGCCAGACCGAATGGTAAGGCTCTGAACTGAAAATGGCGCCCTTCTACTGCAAAGCGTAGAAATTTTTGATGACCTGGAAAGATGGGAACATGCAAGTAAGCATCTTTGATGTCGATCGAGGCTAACCATTCCTCCCCTTGTAGGGCAGCGGTGACCGATCGGATCGACTCCATCCGGAAAGACCGGACGTTTAGAAATTTGTTTAGACTCTTTAGGTCCAATATGGGTCTTATGTCCCCGTTTGGCTTCGGGACTGTGAAAAGGTTTGAGTAGAAACCCAACCCCCACTCTTCCATAGGAACCTCCATAATTACTCCTTGGAGCAATAGTTGTTCTAACGCCAATAGGAGAGACCCTCTTTTCAGAGGGTCTCTTGGCATGCCTGACCACATAAAATGGGAAGGAGGAGACTCTTTTAACTCCAACTTGTATCCCAGAGTTACTGCGGAGAGCACCCATCTGTCTTTGATCGTCTCCCGCCAGGTCTCTGCGAACAACTGAAGTCTTCCCCCCACCCGTTTGAGTGGGGGCAGCCCTTCATAGGCTTGACTTGGAGGCTGGTTTAGTACCCCTTCGGATCCAGGGTTTCTTATTACCCTGTGACTGTCCCTGATTTTTACCCCCTGAGTTTGACCGAGGAGGCCGTCGGAACTGCTTAGTAGCAGACGTCGCAGGGATAGGAGAGGTAGTCCTCTTAAAAGATGGACCCCTAGACCTCTTCTTACTCGGTAAGAGAGTACTTTTACCACTGGAAATCTTCTGGATATACTTATCCAGGTCCTCGCCAAAAAGGCGTTCCCCATGAAATGGGAAGCTAACTAAGAGCTTCTTACAGGGAGCTTCAGCAGACCAGTTTTTGAGCCACAGAAGCCTACGCATATGTACCAAAGACAGCGTGAGGCGGGAGGCCTGATGGATAGAATCCTTGATGGCGTCAACCGCAAAGCATAATGCTCTAGGCAGATCAGCCAGAGCCTGGGCCTGCTGGTCTGGCAAATCCCTCAGGACCATTTTCATTTGATCCTTTAAAGCTTGGCAGACCCCAATAGCTGCCACTGCTGGCTGTGTAACAGCCCCTGCTGTGGAAAAAGCAGATTTTAATAAAGATTCCAATTTTTTTATCCACTGGATCTTTGAACATTTGAACATTATCTACTGGACATGTCAGTGATTTGTTCACAGAAGAGATGGCTGCATCCACCGTAGGAACATTCCATCTCTGGGTGAACTTTTCCTCCATGGGATAGATCACCGGAAATTTTTTAGGCGGAACAAATAGTTTATCAGGATGTTCCCAGTCCTGGTATATAAGTCCTTCCAATAATGGATGTATTGGAAAGGAGCAATTAACCTGGGGAGCTTTTAGCGACCCCAATGAGGAGACAGTAGTAGTTGATGGTTCAACAAGAGGCATTTTAAATGCAGATCGAACCATGTCAGTTAGGGTCTGGACCCACAATCTTTCAGTCTGTGATGCTGAAAATGGTTCATCTACTGTCGATTCCTCAAAAACAGAGTTAACCTCCTCCTGATCCCCTTCAGGTAGGTCGGTCCCTTCCTGGGACTGTAGCTCTGCCAACAGGCACTGTAATGGAGGTGATGGAGATCTGGCGCGCTTTCTTTCCTGTAGAGAAGAAGCGATCAATGCTGCCAATCTCTGCTCCAATCCCTCCAGAGTTGAGGAAAAAACCTCCTCTGTTATATATGCAGGAGCAGGTGGACTGAGGACAGCCGCAGTACCTGGCACTCCCGGGGGTTCCTTATGGGTATTAACCTCTGATTTCTCAGGGGAGGAAGGTGCAGATGTTTGCTCCAGATCCTCAGAGCCCGATGGAGACCCCCTACACTTCCTGAGAGGTATATCTCGGAGTTTTTTAGGCGGCATATTCCTTAGTTCAAAGCTGAGGTATTCCAGCCGCAATACACCCCTTACTGAAATAGTCTAATGCAATTTTGCTGCTATGTACATCAGTGGGTGTCTACTAATGCGTCTTTCTGGGGATGCCTGTATCAACCGCCCCTATACCATGCTACCAGCTCCTTTTCATGCTCTGTGTCCATAGCAAGCAGCGTGGACTGAGTCCTTTTATCTTGCTGGGACGCCCGCACATGCGCAGAAGCGCTGGGCGCACAGAGCGTGTCATCCGCCAGGCTCCGCCCCCTTTTTTGAAGCTAAATCTTTTAAAAAGAAAGCGTGTGTGTGCGTGCGCGCGTGCACGTGTGCGCTCTTGGCGCCATGTAGGGAGAGGAGCCAGGGTCCCTGTTTCACCAGGACTCGGGGATGGAAGGAAACTACTTGGCAGCATGACAGGAATGCAGCTTCCCTGATAGAGAGCTCACTCATCTGCCTGGACTTTCACCATGGAAGGAATAGTCCCAAGAAAAAAGACGTTCCACAGCGGCCTCTAGTGGACAAACACAGGTACCGCACTTTTGTCTTTTTTTTTTTTTAAAACCTCCTTTATGAAAAACATTTCCAGGTTTACAGTTTTTAAAACTTCCTTTATGAAAAAACATTTCTAGGATTTCTTAGGCATATACAGCTATTAGCGGGAATACCTTTTAGGTAACAGGCAGAAAGACATATTAGGCTTGGGGGTCCCCTCAATAGAACCAAGTTCCTGAGGGGCCCCCACTTACCTTTTCCCCGCCGCAGGACTTTGTTTGGTCCACAGAAGCCCAAACTTCACCTTTCACGGCAGGCATTGTACTAGACCTTCAGGGACCGGGTTCCCAAGGATTCCACTCCCCTGGACCTGTATAGCACCCTGCACAGATAGCCTCTTGGTTTTGGGTATGACCAGAGCTCTGGATCCCAGGGTCCAGCCCTCCTAAGAGAGGCATTACAGGCAAAACCTTGCTCTTCTCTGCAAGGCCCGGGTACCGACCGTTTAGCTATGAAGCTTTTTTGGTCGGATCCGGAATAGCTTGCTAAGGCCCAGAGAACCCGTACACAAGCCCAGATGAATACATGTTAACCTTGGCCAACACCTTAGACACTGGCAAAAAACTGAGGTACTCCCGGATGGGAGGGGCTTATATAGGGGAGGGTACTTCCTGTTTTGGAAGTTGCCAGTGCCAGCACCTGAAGGTAATTCTATATAACCCACATAGTAATGACTATGCTGCTCTGTGTCCCGTGATGTATGAACAAGAAAATTCTGGTCTAGTTTGTAGCCAAATTAAATAAAAAAACAAGCGATCGTGAAGGTTCCAAGTTCCCATAGGAGATGAGGATTTGGTTCACCTCTGTTCCTGGTAAAAAAATAAAAATAAAAGCTAAATCAGGCAATCTGTGCCCAGTGCTAAACTTGAAAAAACTCAACCAGCACAGAAAATTGGAGTCGTGAAAGATCGAGAACCTTCTATCAATTTTATTATTGATAAATCTGGGAGATTGGATGCTCTGTAGGTTTATCAGACACCTACTTACTTGTCCCAATCCCTCCTGCATTTCAATTCCACTACCAGATTCAGTGCCTCCCCTTTGGTCTGTACACCTCCCCCAGGACATTCACAAAGGTCCTACTGTCTGCAATAGCGACAGGGATGAGAATACACCACTACTTGGACAGCATTCTTCTTCTAGCCAGCAATTGGGAGATGCTTATCTAGCATTGGGATGCTCTGCTACACAATTTACAATATTTTAATAACTAATTAACCACTTCCGGACCACCACATTGTTATGGCAGCATATACCTGCCGTAACCTCTGTATTTTCTTCAACGTCGGGCGGTCTGCTTTAAGATAAGATTGGTCTCCGTGGCAAATTCGCCACGAGATCACTTTTATCGGTGGCGGCGGTCGGTCCCAGTCATCTCCAACGCTTACAGTATCCGTCGATAGCCGCAGAGACGATCTGATCCTTTCCCGAGGGGGTGCAGATGCTCGTGACCGGCGGAACAGGAACGTGTGTGTGTGTGTGTGTAAACAGACACATCCCTGTTCTGTGAGCTGAGGAGAGACAGATCGTGAGTCCTAATAGCTAGGAACCACGATCTGTAATTTCCACTAGGTCAGTCCCATCCCCCTACAGTTAGAACACACATTAAGGAACACAACTACCCCTTGATCACCCCCTAGTGCCAGTAACATTTTTACAGTAATCAGTGCATTTTTATAGCACCGATCGCTGTGTAAATGCCAATGGTCCCAAAAATGTGTCAAAAGTGTCAGATGTGTCCGCCATAATATTAATAAAAATGCTATAAATCTATCCCCTTTTTTGTAGACGCTATACCTTTCGCGCAAACGATCAATATACGCTTATTGCAATTTTCTTATTACCAAAAATATGTAGAAGAATACATATCGGCCTAAACAAAAAAATAATTGATGATCAAATACCACCAAAAGAAAGCTCTATTTGTGGAAAAAAAAAGGACGTCAATTTTGTTTGGGTACAGCGTTGCACGACCGCGCAATTGTTAGTTAAAGCGATGCAGTGCCGAATCGCAAAGAAGACCCGGTCATTGGGCAGCCAATTCTTCCGGGGCTGAAGTGGTTAAAGGGACAGTGTAAAAATAAAAAGTTAAATAAATTAATTTCCTTTTAAAGCACCCTGCATGCAGAAGCGAACGCATACGCAAGTACCTACCGCATATGTAAACAGTGTTCAAACCACACATGTAAAGTATCACCTGTTTACTTATTTTTTTAATCAAAAAAGTGTATTTTTTCCCCAAAAATTGCACTTGTAAGACCGCTGAGCAAATACAGTGTGACAAAGTATTGCAACGACCGCCATTTTATTCTCTAGGCTGTATGAAAAAAAAAATATATATATATATAATGCTTGGGGGTTCTAAGTTATTTTCTAGCAAAAAAAAATATTTTAACTTGTAAACACTAAGTGTAAAAAATAAGCTTGGTTCTTAAGTTGTTTTTTTTTGGAACAAGAGCTTTCTCTGCCCAGCCCAAAGAATAAGGGTTCTTGGGGGCATTTTTTGGATACACAGAAAAATTCTGTAGAACTTCCACAAGGGAAGATTCATCCTCTGTTAGAGCGAAGTCTCTTCCAGCAGAACAGTGCCTGAGTATCCTTGGTTCTTCGTAACTGACCAATTGTTGTTTTCGAATGGAACATTATCACATCAGACCCCAGCCAGAAAGATTGGGGGACGCGTTTCAAAGAGCAGGCTGCTCAAGTTCATGGGATGTTCAGCATATGAGGCATAGTATTGAATGCTCTCGAACTGAGAGCAGTGTTCAAAGCCCTTCTGTCATTCACTCCTTTTATAAGAGGTGCAAGAGTTGCACTGTGCCTAGACAGGAGTGGAAAGGTAGAATTCTTAGGCTGTCAGTGGAACTTCCTGTATCAAGAATTGCAATTATACCATTTTGGTTTAGGAGGCTCTAGTGTCTGTCTCTCCTACAGTTGAGCATCGAGTTACCACTGCCTCTGCCAGTGATGACAGATCTGCTCTCTCATGGCCAGTTTTGCCATCCAGCTCAGAGAGACTACTTTTGATGGCATGGAAGTTGAGTGGCGGAAGCTACCAAGTCAAGGGTGCTCAGTGCAGGTAGTGGCTACCTTGTGTCAAGCCAGAGAGGTCTCCATGAAGACTTACCAGAGGATATGGGTAAATTGTGCAGATCCCATGCAGCAAAAGCCTGGAGTCCTTTAATACCCCAGCCAGCCAAGATTCTGTAGTTCTTATAACTGGGGCTGGACAGGGGCCTAGGTTCAAATGGGATCTAAAGTTCAACGTTCAGCCATGTCTGCACTGTGATGCAATTCTTAAAAGGCTTGCGTGAAGTTATAGACCTGCCAGGAAACCATTGTTCCCTATGTGGGACTTGCTTATGGTCCTCAGCTCTATCAAGGTCTAATTTCTATCCTACCAAATTGGCTACACTCTACAATTCAACCCTAAAGACCATATTTCTGGTTGCTACAACGTCTGTGAAAATGGTGTCCGAGCTGCAGCCTTTGTACTCATGGAGCCTCACCTAATGTTCTACTCGGAACAAAATAGTCCTAAAAACCCCAGACTGCTTTTATCCATAAGATGTCTTTCTCCTTCCACTTTAACCAGGAAGTCAATTTACTGTCTGTCTTGGTGAAGCAAAGGATCCGCATCCCCTGGATGTTGATCTAACTCTGATGGCCTGCTTGGCAGCTACCTTTTCATTCAGGAAAGCTAAAACCTGTGCTTGGTTCCAGCATGGTTCAAGGTTGGGTCAGTCAGGATCAACAGGTACAGTCACCTCCTAGATTAAGACAATTAAAAGAGCCTACTCCGTCATAAGACCTTCTTGTTCCAGTGAGGACTTAAGAGAATAATCAACCAGGGCAGTGCCAGCTCTGTGGACAGAGCAGTGCAGATTGTCTTCTGTGGCTATTTGCAAGTCAGCCATATGGGCCTCACAGGACACCTTCATTACACTTTTATTAGGTGAACCAGGCACAGTAAAATTTGGAAAACTCATTGTACATACGCTACTGACCATTACAAAAAATTTCATGTGAGTTAGCTCCCATTGTATGGTGGCATGATGACCCAGGAAATCGGAAAATTGTATACTCACCTTTCCGTAATTTTCCTTACCTTCATGGCAGCATACAGATTCCCACCCAAATGGTAAGAGTTACAGAGAATGCTGAGAGCCGGGTCTGTCTTTGATTTATAGTTAGCCAGTCTTGTCAGGTTGTGGGGGCAGAGCCACAACCTCTGTATGCTGCCACGAAGATGCACCAGGAACGGAAAATTACAGAAAAGTGAGTACTGTATATACTGTATATACTCGAGAATAAGCCGAGTTTTTCAGCACATTTTTTTGTGCTGAAAATGCCCCCCTCGGCTTATACTCGAGTCTGTATCCATCTTCATCTTTGTGCGCCTGATCCCGGCCAGCCATGGGTCCCCTGGACCCCAAACTTGGCACACATGTAGCGCCACTCTTCCTCTATAAGTGTGCAAAGTTTGTTGGCCGGGGAGCACCAATTTTTCAAAGCTGGGCACCCCTTTCATATACTCCCATGTTAAACGGTAATTTCTCCAGTGAATTCAGGGACCCGGTACCGACCGGCCCTAGGTCCCCTCGACCCCAAACTTGGCACACATGTAGCCCCACTCTTTATCTACAAGTGTGCTAAGTTATGTGCATGGGACCTATGGCTGGGGAGCACCGATTTTTTAAAGCCGGGCACCCCTTCTTTAGGTTCCCATGTTAAACATCAGTCTAGTCACACAGCACCGGAGATCAGGTAGGGAAATTGGGCACAGTGATACATGGGCACAGTGACAGTGAAGCATGGGCACAGTAAGGCACAGTGAGGCATGGACACAGTGAGGCACAATGAGGCATGCAGGTGGACACCCTAGGCTTAGACTCGAGTCAATAAGTTTTCCCAGTTTTTTGTGGTAAAATTAGGTGCCTCCGGTCGGCTTATACTCGAGTATATACGGTATACAATTTTCTGTTTTATAAGATTAGTGATCTCACAGATCCGCCTTACAATTTTATATTTGCTGGGAATGTGGGATTACACTTTACATACAGTATCTCACAAAAGTGACTACACCCCTCACATTTTTGTAAATATTTTATTCTATCTTTTCATGTGACAACACTGAAGAAATTACACTTTGCTACAATGTAATGTAGTGAGTGTACATCTTGTATAACAGTGTAAATTTGCTGTCCCCTCAAAATAACTCAACACACAGCCATTAATGTCTAAACCGCTGGCAACAAAAGTGAGTACACCCCTAAGTGAAAATGTTCAAATTGAGCCCAAAGTGTCAATAGTTTGTGTGGCCACCTTTATTTTCCAGCACTGCCTTAACCCTCTTGGACATGGAGTTCACCAGAGCTTCACAGGTTGCCACTGGAGTCCTTTTCCACTCCTCTATGACGACATCACGGAGCTGGTGGATGTTAGAGACCTTGCGCTCCTCCACCTTCAGTTGGAGGATGCCCCACAGATGCTCAATAGGGTTTAGGTCTGGAGAAATGCTTGGCCAGTCCATCACCTTTACCCTCAGTACCTTGTACATTGTAGTGTCATTTCTTCAGTGTCACATGAAAAGATATAATACAATATTTACAAAAATGTGAGGGGTGTACTCACATTTGTGAGATACTGTATATGACTCATGGCCAGATCTAGGGGGGTGCTGGGATAGGCTGTGCCCGCCCACAGATCTTAGTTGTGCCCCCCTACCCACAACCCCCCTCCACCCCTGATGCTGTGCCCACCATTTTCCATCCCTGCACTGTACACTGAGCACATGCAGCAAGATCTCCTCCTTGGCTCCTCTTCACACAGAACATAGCTGAAACTGAAATTGGATTACACACAGCTATGATCTGCACAGTGTGTAGCTTGTCACTGCAGCCATGCTGCTGTTCCAACCAGGGAGTTCACAGTAGCCAGCTACACACTGTGCAGATCATAACTGTGTGCAATCCGATTTCAGTTTCAGCTCTGTGCTGTGTGGGGAGGAGCCGAGGAGGAGATCTTGCTACCTGTGCTCAGGCTGTATACAATGCACAATATCCTCTGTCCTGCCAGCGGTGACCCCTGTTCTCTGTTCTGCTTTCTGCCCGGCCAGCAGTGACCTTGGTCTTCCACCCTGCTGACCCCTGTCTTCTGCCCTGATGAGCCTTGTCCTCTCTGCTGACCCCTGTCCTCGGCTTATTTGACTCCTATCCTTAGCTCTGTACTCCACCCTGCTGACCCCTATCTTCGGCTCTGCTGGCCCCTATCTTCGGCTCTGCTGGCCCCTATCTTCGGCTCTGCTGGCCCCTATCTTCGGCTCTGCTGGCCCCTATCTTCGGCTCTGCTGGCCCCTATCTTCGGCTCTGCTCACCCCTATCTTCGGCTCTGCTGACCCCTATCTTCGGCTCTGCTGACCCCTATCTTCGGCTCTGCTGACCACTATCTTCGGCTCTGCTGACCGCTGTCTTCTTCCCTACTGATCCCCAGTACACTGCTATACAAATTCCTGTGCACTCCCCTACAGATCTCCCCTCCTGTGCTCTACCATCCCCCCTGTACACTGTCCTACAAACTAATAGCCCTGGTACACTTCCATACAAACTGCTGACCTCCCATCCTCTGCACCCGACATTTTTTACTGCACCCCACATCAGACAGGCTAGATCCGGCCCTGATATGACTGTATACATTTTCGCACAATCTTTGTTCGTGTTCAAAGATTAAGCTTTCTAGAATCAGAAGTGGGTAAAGATAGGCGTGCCAAGATTTTTTTTCTTTTTTTCTTCTGCTTCTCTCTTACATTTCTATGTGGTTTAGCACAGTCGTAGAGGGGTTACAATTTAGAGGTTGTATGTGGTTAGAAGGCACAGAGGGTCTCTAGGTGTTAACACGTGCAGCTGCAGCGAAATGCTTCTTTTTCCAAAACAACAATTTTACTGCTATATGAACAACAAATGTAATATACACATTATGCAAAGCCCTAAAGAAAAGCTATTTCTACTTTTAGCTGTGGATTTATCCAAAAACCTCTTGCAGCTCATTATAGTTAAAAGTTCTGCATCTTGAAGAATACCTCATATGAACGTATCGCCATATTTGCAATTCATCCTGCATTTGAATGAGCTGATTAGTCCAGCAATGATTTTTATGTCTTTGTTTTTAGATGTTCGCAAGAAAATGGTTGTATTTGTAAATCAGATAATTGCTTGTCCATCCTCAATAAAGGTTAATTATATGTGTGTTCTCTATATACATACACAAGTAATGTAAAAAAAAAAATGAAATTTCAAAAACAAAAAAGAACACAATTCCCTTTAAGGCTATAGGTTTTGTTTTACAGTTTACAATAAAGATTTTAGGAATTAACACTTCAGAGCCAAGTGAGAGATACAATGCTGTGGCTGGCTGACATTACACTGCAGAGTGTTGTGTGAACCGGAACTTCCTGCTGTTTGCAAGATGACCACCAAACACATTTCCAAGCCTTCATCAGACTCACATTTAATATGTATCTATACCTAAAAGTAAAAATGTAATAGACTGCAGATTACCAATCCTTAAAGGTGGAGGTTGCATTATTTTTCTTTTTTTTGTAAGGTGTTTTTTACCCTTTATTGTCCCCTGGTAATCCCTAAAGTAAGTCTGCTATTTTCACATTTCTCTGACAGACCAAGCTGTCCAGCAAAAATGACAGTTAGAGGGTTGAGACAAACCATTTAACACTGATATAGGTGCTTACTATATGCCAAAGGAGAAAAGGAGAAACACGGTTTCTGTAATTGCTTAAAAAGTGTTAGTTGGAGCTAAGCTTTAAATTGTTAGTAATTTATGTAAAGTCTAAATCTACTAGTCCAACTAACACTAGCCTTTCCTGACAGTGCCACTGGCAGGTTTGGACAGCTTTTTTCCCTTAATAAATTAAATCATCCTTTAAAAACTGAATTTAGGATTTACTCAGGCTATCTTTGTGTAATATTAAAATTTGTTTGATGATCTGAATCATATACACTATAGTACCAAAAGTATTGGGACGCCTGCCTTTACATGCACTTGAACTTTAATGGCATCCCAGTGACAGTCTAAGACCCACTATTATATTTTCTTCAGATTTACCAAAACCATATAATATGAGGTCAAACCTTAAGCGTTTCTATTTGTATGCAATCAGGCAGGCCCTTGCACCAGCGCTGTATCCTGGCCTAGGCCAACAAGGCCCAGGCCTAGGGCAGCACTTTGCAGGGGGGCAGCACGTAAAGAGTCCCCGCCAGTCTTATAGGACGGACTGGACTAAGAGACAAATTCGTTTAGTGCCTCCATAAAGCGGCCGCACTGATTCCGGCATTACGCAACTGTGGGGGGCGCTGCTTCTAAATTTTGAATGTCCTAACACCCTGGACCACAAACCTTCCTCACTGTGCTATATGTTTTCTGCTGCACCATTGGCATGGTTATATCTTCTTAGTCCGCTCAATAAAATGATCAGAAATTTGTGCTTAAAGTAGAGCTATAGGCATTTTGGATAGAGTAAGGGAGGGTTACAGCCCCTGTAAGTTTATTTTTTAACCATCCCGGTCCCATTGCAGAGATTTCCCTTCACTTCCTGCCCCATAGCCAAACAGGAAGTGAGAGGAATCTATGCAAATTAAAGAAATCCATTGCCCCCCCCCCCCCAGCAGGCCCTCAGAAATACTGTCCCCACTCAAAAAATTAAGGGTGGGTAAACAGAAAGGGGTGTGGCCTTGACAGGAAAGGGTGGGTCATATTTAAATTAGGGGGTGCACGAGTTTAGTCAGGCCTAGGGCAGCACAAAACCTAAATACACTACTGCCTTGCACTACATGGTTTTGGTAAATCTGAAGACAAAAATCTGCAGAAAATCGAATAGTGTGTATGACGCCTTAAGGTCACACGGTCAGAAAATCTGAAGACAAATGTCGTCCGATAAACGATCTGCTGATTTTCTGATCGTTAGTATGCTGCATTTGACAGCCGATTACGACTTTTCCGCAGATAAAAACTTGATGTGCAGGCTTGAAAATTTTTGTCGAATGTGACCACAACGTCCGATTTTCTGACCATTACTACGGTTTTCTGACCAAAAAAATAATCTGAAGAGCAAGACTAGGCATGCTCAGAAATGAAAGAACACATACAAAACACATTACGTCACTTCTGACCTTAAATTCTGTTGTCCGAAAGTTTTCTGCAAATTTTCTGATGGTTAGTACCCTCTTCACTTTTGATTTCAGACTAGCATTAAACAAAAAACTGACAGAAATTCATCCAATAATCTGACCTTGTGTACAAGGCTTTAATAGGGTTCAATATTGAGTTGGCCCACCCTTTGCACCTATAACGGCTTCAACTCTTCTGGGAAGGCTGTCCATGAGGTTTAGGAGTGTTTATATGAATGTTTGACCATTCTTCCAGAAGCGCATTTGTGAGGTCAAGCACTGATGTGGATGAGAAGGCCTGGCTCACAGTCTCCGTTCTAACTCATTCCAAAGGTTTTCTATCGGGTTGAGGTCAGGACTCTGTTTAGGCCAGTCAAGTTCCTCCACCCCAAACTCGCTCATCTATATCTTTATGGACCTTGCTTTATGCACTGGTGCACAGTCATGTTGGAACAGGAAGGGCCATCCCCAAACTTTTCCAACAAAGTTGGGAGCATGAAATTGTCCAAAATGTCTTAGTATTCTGGCGCCTTAAGAGTTCCCTTCACTGGAACTAAGGGGCCAAGCCCAACCCCTGAAAAACAATCCCACACCATAATCCCCCCTCCACCAAATGATTTGGACCAGAGCAAAAAGCAAGGTCCATAAAGACATGGCTGAGCGGGTTTGGGGTGGAGGAACTTGATTGGCCTGCACAGAGTCCTGACCTCAACCCGATAGAACACTTTTGGGATGAATTGGAGCCGAGACTGCGAGCCAGGCCTTTTCATCAACATCAGTGCCTGACCTCACCTATGCGCTTCTGGAAGAATGGTCAAACATTCCTATAGACACACTCCTAAACTTTGTGGACAGCCTTCCCAGAAGAGGTAAAACTGTTATAGCTGCAAAAGGTGGGCCAACTCAATATTGAACCCTACAGACCAAGACTGGGATGCCATTAAAGGTCATGTGCGTATAAAGGCAGGTGTCCCAGTACTTTTGGTAATATAGTGTATGTGTGACAAATATGCAAAAAAAAAATAAAAAAAAAAATCAGGAAGGGGGCAAATTCTTTTTCACAGCACTTCATGTTGAGCTTTTTAAAATAACACTTTATATTATTTCTGTGGGTAGAATTGTTTCTAGCAACTTCTACCCACCTAATATGTTCAGATTTTCTAAACTGTCACTTGCAGAGCAAATATGAGTGGTTGTTGTGAGTTGTAACTCCCCCCACTTTTAGAAATAATGATGTGATTGGCTGATATGCAGAAAAATCTTTAACTTTATTATGGCTTTCACCAATTATTTACAGGTTTTTACAGATTGTCTGTTCATTTTTGAAGCTGGCAATGCTGCTATCAACAATTTTTCATTAACGGAAATACTAACTCGTTTTTATTAACATGCTTAGCTAAATTGCTTATCAGCGTGCGGTCACTGGATATTGGATTCAAGTTCCAATAGCCGTGCACATGACTATCCAGAATAATATAATAATATTGAGAAACTACAGTGCCTTGCAAAGGTATTCACCCCCTTGGCATTTTTCGTGTTTTGTTGCCTCACAACCTGGAATTAACATGAACTATTTGAGGATTTGCATCATTTAATTTACAGAACATGCCCACAACTTTGCTTCACAATTAAAAAAAATAAATAATCTTCAAACAACAAATAGGACAAAATAACAGAAAAAGTCAATGTGCATAACTATTCACCCCCCTAAAGTCAATACTTTGTAGAGCCACCTTTTGCGGCTATCACAGCTCCAAGTCGCTTTGGATAAGTCTCTATGAGCTTGCCACATCTTACCACTGGTAATTTTGCCCATTCCTCCTTGCAAAACTGCTCCAGCTCCTTCATTTTGGATGGTTTGCGCTTGTGAACAGCAATCCTTAGGTCTGACCACAGATTTTCTATTGGATTGAGGTCTGGGCTTTGACTCGGCCATTCCAATACATTTACATGTTTCCCCTTAAACCACTCAAGTGTTGCTTTTAGCAGTGTGGTTGGGGTCATTGTCCTGCTGGAAGGGGGACCTCCATCCTAGCCACACAGAGTGGTACAGGTTTTGCTCAAGAATATCCCTGTATTTAGCACCATCCATCTTTCCCTCAACTCTGACCAGTTTCCCAGTCCCGACTGCTGAAAAACATCCCCACAGCATGATGCTGCCACCACCATGGGGATGGTGTTCTTTGGGTGATGTGATGTGTTGGGTTTGCACCAGACATAGCGATTTCTTTGATGGCCAAAAAGTTCAATTTTAGTCTCATAGGACCAGAGCACCTTCCTCCATACATTTTCGGAGTCTCCCACGTGCCTTTTCACAAACTTTTTTAGTTTTTTTGCTGAAAGTAATGGCTTTTTCCTGGCCACTCTGCCACAAAGCCCAACTCTATGGAGTGTGCGCCTTATTGTCATCCCATGTACAGATACTCCAGTCTCTGCTGTGGATCTCTGCAGCTCCTCCAGGGTTTAGAGACGGCTCTCTAATTAGGCAAATTAGGCGGTCGCCTAAGGCCTCGCACTCACAGGGGCCTCGCGGCTGCCTAATTTGCCTGTGATCAATACTAATGTCGGCGTCATCGGATCTCTCTATTACCCCTCTCTTTCTCACCTCCCCCTCTCTCCCCCCTCTTGCATTGGCTGAATATGTCTGATGGGTGAGGAGGGTGCCCTGGAAGTGGTGCTGATCACCTGTGTGCTAGATCCGTGCATTTTCTGCAGCCATTTTTCTTGCTTGAATTATTTTTCCCATTATGGGCGTGAGTGGGGCCTCATGTCTAAGTTTTGCCTAAGGCCTCACAAAGCTTAGAGCCGCCTCTGCCAGGGTTACCTTGGGTCTCTGTGCTGCCTCTCTGATTAATGCCCTCCTTGCCCGGTCCGTGAGTTTTTTGTTGTGCGGCCGTCTCTTGGCAGGTTTGCTGTTGTGCCATGTTCTTTCCATTTGGTTATGATAGATTTGATGGTGCTCCTAGGGATCATCAAAGATTTGGATATTTTTTTATAACCTAACCCTGACTTGTACTTCTCAACAACATTGTCCCTTCCTTGTTTGGAGAGTTCCTTGGTCTTCATGGCAGTGTTTGGTTAGTGGTGCCTCTTGCTTAGGTGTTGCAACCTCTACAGTAGTTGGCACTTCTACAGTGATTCTTGGCCCTGTGCTGAGTGGCTTCATCACTAAACACTGACCACAGGGGTGTGCTCGCTATTCACAGAATATCACAGAACAAGGCTTTATCTAATTGGACAAGGTGGAAATTGTCATTGCCTCAGCTCTCCACCTTGTCCAGTCAGAGAACGCTTTGTATTGACTGAAAGAAATACATATGTTCTGTAGAAGGTGGACATGTCAAGCGAGTGAGTGACCTTTTGTGGTCAGTGTGCCAAGGGGAAGCTGTTCCACACAGGACATGAATGAATGCGGCTATCGCTGTAGTGATGCGACTATTGCAGTGATTGTCTGCTTTACCGGCGAAGTCTTCACGTATGAAATATGCATGCTTACTTTAGTCTAAGTTGACTAATGTAAGGATCATACCTGGAATTCACCTTTATTAGTTATGAAGAAGGTTGGCTCTGTGTTTATGGTGTGTTATTATATGTTTTCAATGGGCAGGGGTGGTAATCATATAAAATTTATGGTGAATCCTGTTTAATGATGGATCCTGATTAGAAAACTTTGCGTAATAGAGATAGAGCTAGCTTCAACATATGGCTATCATAAAACAAGACCTATGAGTCATGCTTTGCTTGCCAACTGGAAAAGTACATGTTTGGGTATGTTGGGCGAATCAAACTCACAGTTTACTGCTCGGCTGCACAGCATAATTGTATTGACCTGCTTTGAGGGAACACCCAGAGCTGATAAAAACCAAGAAACAGAGATTGAACTATTCTCAGGGCACACCCTGTAGAGGATCTATATAAAGAAGTCACACTGACTGGTCATTTCTGGGCATTTTTCCCCCATGAAATACATTTGCATACAAAAATCTGAAAACAAAATAGCAGTTTCTGTTCAAATTTTTAGTTGCAATCAGATCGGGTAACAAATTTCTTCAGCAGTTTAGGCTGATATGTATTCTTCTACATATTTCTGGTAAAAAAAATAGCAATAAGCGTATTTTGATTGATTTGCGCAAAAGTTATAGCGTCTACAAAATAGGGGATAAATTTATGGCGTTTTTATTATATATTTTTTTTCTTTTACTAGTGATGGCGGTGATCTGCGATTTTTAGCAGGACTGCGACATTGCGGTGGACAGAGTGGACACTTTTGACACTTTTTTGGGACCATTGACATTTATACAGCGATCAGAGCTAAAAATAGCTACTGATTACTGTATACATGTCACTGGCAGGAAAGGGGTTAACACTAGGGGGCGATCAAGGGGTTAAATGTTCCCTAATGTGTGTTCTAACTGTGGGAGGAGTGTAGTGACTGGAGGAGGAGATAGATCGCTGTTTCTGATCACTAGGAACAGCAGATCTCCCCCTGACAGAACGGGGATCTGTCTGTTTACATTGACAGATCCCCATTCTGTCTCTCTCAGGAGCGATCACAGGTGGCTGGTAGACATCGTGGCCACTGGCCACGCGCATCGGCCCTCCGGTGGAGCGCCCCCTAGTGGTCTTAAAGGGGCCGACTTACAATGACGGCGATTCGCCTAGGAGAACAAACCTGCTGCAGTACAACTGCGGCGGCTGGTCCTTAAAGCGGAGGTTCACCCAAAATATCAACATCATCTTATCCTGATCTATGCACCATATACATATGCTTAACGATTTTTTTTGTGCTGCTTTAAATACCGTAGAATCAGCTGTGTAAAGGTGGACTTCCTCCTGCGGGAGTAGGCATATCTGTTACTTTCACCGGCACAGTGTTTGCTGGGAGGTCTCCGCAATGTCTCCTGGGAGCACAGTGTCATGCTTCCCAGGAGATAATGCGGAACGCTGTCCAGCAAAATCTCTCGAGATTTCACTCATCACGTGGCTCATCAAGCCGGTCACGTGACGAGGGCGGATCTAATTCTGCCATGTTAAATAAGGGCACGTAGGTGAATATTGCCATTAGGCACCTGCAGACATGAGGCTAAGGAATCCATTGAAAGGACTGGAGCAAAATAATTTTTTTTTTTTAATTTCTGGACAAGGTAAATTATGTAATTCTAATACGGTGCTATTAGAGGCTTTATATGTCTCCTCTGCATATATTTCTGTACATGAGCCGTCGCTGATGTTTCTATTGTGATGAATGCCATCGCAACGGGGTGTGTACTTTCAATGACACTGCCCATTGTGATGGCAACCAGGAAGTGTTGACGGCGCTGCTCGCCGTCAACACTGCTCATGCGCGAGATAGAGCAGTGAATGCCGGGAGACGAGCATTCACCGCTTCCAGGAAGTCCGTGCTTGTGGGCAAAATGGAAACTCACAGAAACAAATTTTATAACTCCTTTTTTCACACGAAACCAGACAACGGATAATTGCAGAGACCAAAGAAGTGAGTGTACCATAGTATTGTTAATCCCCATAAAATGCTGTAAAAAAACAAAAAAAAATGATCTGCCACGGAACCCCGCTTTAACTAGTTAAAGAGACCCTGTCGAGCCTATAAAGAAATTAAATAAACAGGCGCACAAATTGGGAGGAGCCATTATTATCATCCCTCCAGAAGTCCTTGTGTCCTTCCTCCCCTACAATCCGGCATCCATCAGTCTCTTTAACATACAAAATGTTTCCCTATGGGAGCCGTCTTAACTGGTCCGACACATGTCGGTCCGACTTTGAGAATGCTCCCTGTACTACTTTGGTCCGACTTTGATCCGACTTCAGCCCATTGACTATCATTGAAGTCGGATCAAAGTCGGACCGCAGTCTTGCATGATCCGACTTTGGCATGCGACTTGTGCTGTACTGCTCTTGAGGGGGAACTCCAGGCCAAATTTTAAATAAAAAACCGGCATGGGTTCCCCCTCCAGGAGCATACCAGGCCCTTAGGTCTGGTCTGGATTTGAAAGGGCGCCCCTTCGCCGAAAAAACGGCGTGGGGGTCCCCTCAAAATCCAAACCAGACCCTTATCCGAGCACGCAACCTGGCAGGCCGCAGGGGAAGAGGGGGGACGAGAGAGCGCCCCCCCCTCCCTCCTGAACCGTACCAGGCCGCATGCCCTCAACATGGGGGGGTTTGGTGCTCTGGGGCAGGGGGGCGACCTGCGGCCCCCCCACCCCAGAGCACCCTGCCCCCATGTTGATGGGGACAGGGCCTCTTCCCGACAACCCTGGCCGTTGGTTGTCGGGGTCTGCGGGCGGGGAGCTTATCGGAATCCGGGAGCCCCTTTAATAAAGGGGCCCCCGGATCCCGGCCCCCCCACCCTATGTGAATGAGTATGGGGTACATCGTACCCCTACCCATTCACCTGGTGGAAAAAAATTGCAATAAAAAAACCACACAGCTTTTTAAAGTATTTTATTGCACAGCTCCGGGGGTCTTCTTCCGACTTCGGGGGTCTCCGGTGTCGTCGCCGCGCTCTCCGGTTCTTTCTTCTGCCGGGCCACCGCTAACTTCTTTAGCTCTTTTGCTAGCGGGGCCCGGTCTTCTCCGTCGCCTTCTTCTTCTCCCGCTCTCCGGTTCTTCTCCCGCTCTCCGGTTCTTTCTTCCGCCGGGCCTCCGCTAACTTCTTTTTAGCTCTTTTGCTAACGGAGGCCCGGTCTTCTCTGTCGTCTCGTCCGGCTCTCCGTTGTCCTTCTGCCGGCCCCTCCACTAACTTCTTTAGCTCTTTTGCTAGTGGAGGAGCCGGTCTTCCCGTCGTCGCCGTCGGCGTCTTCTTCCCTCTTCTCCTTCTCGATGTTGACGCGTCGCTTCCTTCTGCTGTAATACTGGCTGTTCGCTCCGCTCCGAATTAATATAGGCTTCTCATGACGTCACAGTCACATGTTCCGGGGCACATGGCCCCGGAGCATGTGACTGTGACGTCATGGGAACATGTGACTGTGACGTCATGAGAAGCCTATATTAATGCGGAGCGGACAGCCAGTATTACAGCGGGAGGAAGTGACGCGTCAACATCGAGGAGGAGAAGAGGGAAGAAGATGCCGACGGCGACGACGGGAAGACCGGCTCCTCCACTAGCAAAAGAGCTAAAGAAGTTAGTGGAGGGGCCGGCAGAAGGACAACGGAGAGCCGGACGAGACGACAGAGAAGACCGGGCCTCCGTTAGCAAAAGAGCTAAAAAGAAGATAGTGGAGGCCCGGCGGAAGAAAGAACCGGAGAGCGGGAGAAGAACCGGAGAGCGGGAGACGAAGAAGGCGACGGAGAAGACCGGGCCCCGCTAGCAAAAGAGCTGGAAGAAGATAGCGGTGGCCCGGCAGAAGAAAGAACCGGAGAGCGCGGCGACGACACCGGAGACCCCCGAAGTCGGAAGAAGACCCCCGGAGCTGTGCAATAAAATACTTTAAAAAGCTGTGTGGTTTTTTTATTGCAATTTTTTTCCACCAGGTGAATGGGTAGGGGTACGATGTACCCCATACTCATTCACATAGGGTGGGGGGGCCGGGATCCGGGGGCCCCTTTATTAAAGGGGGCTCCCGGATTCCGATAAGCCCCCCGCCCGCAGACCCCGACAACCAACGGCCAGGGTTGTCGAGAAGAGGCCCTGTCCTCATCAACAATGGGGGCAGGGTGCTCTGGGGTGGGGGGGCCGCAGGTCGTCCCCCTGCCCCAGAGCACCAAACCCCCATGTTGAGGGCATGCGGCCTGGTACGGTTCAGGAGGGAGGGGGGGCCGCTCTCTCGTCCCCCCCTCTTCCCCTGCGGCCTGCCAGGTTGCGTGCTCGGATAAGGGTCTGGTTTGGATTTTGGGGGGGACCCCCACGCTGGTTTTTCGGCATAGGGGCGCCCCTTCAAATCCAGACCTAAGGGCCTGGTATGCCCCTGGAGGGGGAACCCACGCTGGTTTTTTATTTAAAATTTGGCCTGGAGTTCCCCCTCAAGATTCATACCAAACACAGTGCCTGGTATTGGCGGGGATCCAAGTCGGATCCCCGTTCATTGAAAGTCGGACATATGTCGGCTTCATGTCGCAGGGCAAAGTCGGATCCAAAGTAGGACAGATGTCGTGTCGCACTAGTGTGAACCCAGCCTCAATGTGGGACTTTATTAAGTACACCTGTTCAATTACTTGGTAACACAAATTGCCAATCAGCCAATCACATGGCAGCAACTCAATGAATTTGGGCATCTAGACATGATAAAGACGACTTGCTAAATTTTAACTGAACATCAGAATGGGGAGGGAAGGGGATTTAAGTGACTTTGAATGTGGCATGTTTGTTGTTGCCAGATTGGCTAGTCTGTGTATTTCAAAAACTGCTGATCTACTGGGATTTTCACACACAACAATCTCTAGAGTTTACAGAGAATGGTCTAAAAAAGAGAAAATATCCAGTGAGCGGGGGTTGTGTGGACATAAATGCCTTGTTGATGTCAGAGGAGAATGGACAGACTGGTTTGAGATGATAGAAAGGCAAGAGTATGCAGAATACCATCTCTGAATGCACAACACATTGAACGTCGAAGCAGATGGGCTACAGCAGCAGAAGACCACATTGGGTGCCACACCTGTCAGCTAAGAACAGGACACTGAGACTACAATTCGCACAGGCTCACCAAAATTGGACAATAGGAGATTGGAAAAACTATCCCTGGTCTGATGAGTTTTGATTTCAGCTGTAACATTCAGATGGTAGGGTCAGAATTTGGTGTCAACAACATGAAAGTATGCATCTATCCTGCCTTGTATCACCGGTTCAGGCTGCTGGTGGTGGTGTAATGGTGTGGGGGATATTTTCTTGGCACATAGTACCAACTGAACATCGTTTAACCACTTGCCGACCAACCGCTGTCATTATACTGCGGCAGGTCAGCGCGATCCCGCAAACTGTCATAGCTGTACGTCAGCTCCTTTAAGTGGGATAGCAGGCGCGCGCCCACTGAACTGCGGGGGTGCTGATGCGCGTGGCCAGCTGTTGCGATGACTGCCGGCCATGCGCGATCATGGGCACGAGAGCCAGAACAGGGACGTGTGTGTGTAAACGCACAAATCCCTGTTCTGTGAGGAGAGGCAGATCATGAGTTCCTTCTAGCTAGGAACAACGATCTGTCATCTCTTCTAGTCAGTCCCATCCCCCTACAGTTAGAACACACACAAGGGAACACAGTTAACCCCTTGATTGCCCCCTAGTGTTAATCCCTTCCCTGCCAGTGACATTTACACAGTAATCAGTGCATTTTTATCGCGCTGATCGCTGTCAACGGTCCCAAAAATGTGTCGAAAGTGTCCATAATTTCGCAGTCCCGATAAAAAACGCTGATCACCGCCACTACTAGTAAGAAAAATATTATTAATAAAAATGCCCTAAATCTATGTAGACGCTATAACTTTTGCGCAAACCAATCAATATACGCTTATTGCAATTTTTATTACCAAAAATATGTAGAAGAATACATATCGGCCTAAACTGAGGAAAATTAGCTTTTTTAAAAAAGAATTGGGGATATTTATTACAGCAAAAAGTACAAAATATTGTGTTTTTTTTCAAAATTGGCGCTCTTTTTTTTGTTTATAACGCAAACAATAAAAACCGCAGAGGTGATCAAATACCAACAAAAGAAAGCTCTATGTGTGGGGAAAAAAGGATGTAAATTTTGTTTGGGTACATTGTTGCACGACCGTGCAATTGACAGTTAAAGCGACGCAGTGCTGTATCGCAAAAAATGGCCTGGTCATTAAGCAGCCAAATCTTCCTGGGCTGAAGTGGTTAAACACCACGGCCTAACTGAGTATTGTTGCTGACCATGTCAATCCCTTTATGACTACAGTGTACCCATCTTCTGATGGCTCCTTCCAGCAGGATAATGCCCCATATCACAAAGCTCAAATCATCTCAAACTGCTTCTCGTGAACATGACAATGAGTTCACTGCACTCCAATGGCCTCCACAGTCACCCGATCGCAATCCAATAGAGCACCTTTGGGATGTGGTAGAACGGGAGATTTGCATCATGGATGTGCAGACGACAAATCTGCAGCAACTGTGTGATGCTATCATGTCAATATGGACCAGAGTCTCTGAGGAATATTTCCAACACCTTGTTGAATCTATCCCACAAAGAATTATGGTAGTCCTGAAGGCAAAAGGGGGTCCAGCTCGGTACTAGTAAGGTGTACCTAATAAAGTGGCCAGAGAGTGGACCTCCAATGGTGTAGCACACACAAAAGATAATATAGACTAAAAAATTCAACTTTCTTACAACATGTATAGAAAACATTGGCATATAACAATTTGTAATGCCCAAAGACACATGTAATAGCCAGTGTTGGTATGTATAAATTGGATTTGAGATCAGCATTGAAGAGTCTACGCGTTTCACAGAATCCCCTGCTTCATCAGGACCTGGGATCTCAAATACAAGATTGCTGAAACAATATGCAAAAATTACATTTATTAAATAGGATGTATAATAAATGTCTACACATACCCAAAAATACACTGTAAATAAAGAAAAAAATACATAAAGAAAATTTTATTATTACCAAACATACTATACCCACTCCGGAAAGAGAGGAGCAGCGGAAAGAGAAATAAAATAAATAATTATTAACATCATTTTTTTTTATGTGGCCATAGTTTTACTTTATTTGCTTTACATTGTAATTTAGAATTGCTGCCTGACAGCCACAGTAACAGCAAGGATGAGATTTTGGTGCCTGATAAATAGGATTTAAAGTGGAAGTCCAGTTAACAATGAAAATGTTTCTATTAATTATATGTAAAATATCTTTATCTTTGACATTATTCATTTTCTGTATAGCTGATTGCCAAGCGTAGAAAGTCGAATAAAAGCTAGACAATCGGCTTCTTCCTGTTCTTCAGGGACAACCTTCCTTATTTCTGAATTCTGCATGGGGGCCGCCCACTTCCTGAAAACGTTGTCCTTCTCTCCTCTACACAGGCATGCCTACTCTTCATTGTAACTGCCCCTGTCTTGCCCAGCCCCACCCCCATCCCTCCTATCCTTAGACCCCTTTCACACTGGGTCGTTTTGCAGGGGCTATTGCGCTAAAAATAGCGCCTGCCAACCTACTTGAAACAGCCGTTGCTGTGTCTCCAGTGTGAAAGCCCCGAGGGCTTTCACACTGGAGTGGTGCGCTAGCAGGACGGTAAAAAAAGTCCTGCTAGCAGCATCTTTGGAGCGGTGAAGGAGCGGTGTGTATACAGCTCCTCCACCGCTCCTGCCCATTGAAATCAATGGGACACCGCGGCTATACCGCCGGCAAAGCGCCACTGCAGAGGCACTTTGCGGTGGTTTTTAACCCTTTCTCGGCCGCTAGCGGGGAGGGGTAAACCCGCACCGCTTGCGGCCGAATAGCACCGCAAATCCGACGGTGAAGTGCCGCTAAAAATATCGGCGCTTTACCGCTGACGCACCTCCCGCCCCAGTGTGAAAGGGGCCTTAGTCAGACAGAGAAGGATAACTTCCTGTCTTCAAAGCCTTGTTTTCCTTCCTAGCTTCCTGAGAGACAGAGAACAGGCAAGCCGTGTAAGTATGTTCTGCTCACTGCACACACAGAGACACGCACACTTCTTACAAACCGTATGGCTTCAACTTCCAAGTGGAAGTCCAGTCAAAAATGATTTTTTTCCCCATCTATGCGCTGTTAAAAATCAGTGACTTTGAAAAAGTGCCTGCACCAGTTTGATGCAACTTTTGATGCGAATTTGATCCAGAGTGTAAATTTGGATTAAAGTCGCACTCTAAATCGCACAGCATTGGAGTTGCAATAGTGGAAATGTAGCCTAAGGCTAGAGTGCGACTTTGAAGTGCAGCTTTGATCCAACTTTACACTCTCTGGATCAAAGTCGCATTAAAGCATTGCAGGTACCAAGGTTTCAAAGTCGCTGATTTTCAAAGTCGCATAGATGGGAATGGGTGCCATTGAAATCAATGGACTATGACTTCTCATGCAACTTTATGTGTCCAAAGTCGCATGACACGTCATACTAGTGGAAACAGAGCCTTTGTGTGGTTGCCTGTACTATGATCATTGTAGACTGTGAGCTGAGACCCCAGAGCACTTCCAGCTACACTGACAGCTCCCCCCCCAGCTTCCTTCTCCTATGCACAGCTATACTGTATACGTGCACTGCACCTCCCATCCCCCCTGTGTAGATGGGGCTTTTTATTTCTTCATTTTATCTTGAATTAGGTTGTACAATGAGAGCAGGAACCTATGATTAGCTCCTCCCATCCTGTATACACCCACTGGCTACACAGGAACAGTGTCCCTCCCAGGAAGTGATGTCACTAGCTTTCAGTAACCACACCCACCGGCTGATTTTAGTCTCAGAAGGAAGTAGAATTGAAGTCATGTGACTGGATACTGCAAAATAAAGGTAGAAAACTGGGATTTTTTCATTTTAAAGGCATAAGGCTGATTGCAGTGGAGAATTTAAGTGTTCGGGTGGACTTCCACTTTAAATTCAATATAGTATCTGTGCATTCGTATCAGATTTGTTACTGAAAAAACATCTTTCCAGGCAAGGCAATATGTTGGCAAGCACTGTGTTGTGTTCATAAAGAAAGCGGCCCTGTACAATCTAGAAAATCAGAGCACTATATCTATATTGTCTTTCTGGTTAATTTACTTTCTGCTTTCTATATAAAGCTGCACAGAGGCCCAACAACCTCTATATATAAATACACATCCCCGGGAGCACAAGTGGTGCAGAGCGCTCCAGAGGTTTGTATTGCTGTGATATCTGACAATGTAGCCACAGGCAAAAAGCACTTACTGGTTTTGTTACATTAGTTCAAGAATCCCATTTGTAGACAAGGATGTGTGATTTATAGAGAATTCTCCACAATACACAAGAAATGTCATATTTAACTACTTTCACAACAGCAGAAATGTAAGTGAATAAAAAAAGTTAAAAAAAAATTATAAATATACAGTACTGTGCAAAAGTTATGGGCAGCTGTGAAAAAATGCTGTAAATTTACCACTTGATCTCCGGAAGATTTACCGCCCTTCCTGACCAGGCCATTTTTTGCGATACGGCACTGCGTTACTTTAACTGACAATTGCGTGGTCGTGCGACACTGTACCCAAATAAAATGTATGTCCTTTTTTTTCCCACAAATAGAGCTTTCTTTTGATTGTATTTGATCACCCTTGCGATTTTTTATTTATTTTTTGCACTATAAACAAAAAAGACTGACAATTAAAAAAATATACATATATTTTTTACTTTCTGCTATAAAACATATCCAATAAAAAAAATTAAAAAATTCTAATTTCTTCATCAATTTAAGCCATCATGTATTCTGCTACATATTTTTGTTAGAAAAAATCCTAATAAGCGTATATTGATTAGTTTGCGCAAATGTGATGGCAAACTATGGGATATTTTTATTAATTTATTAATATTTTTTATACTATTAATGGCAGCGATCAGAGACTTATAGCGGGACTGCGATATTGCGGCGGATATTCGGATACTAACTGACTTTTAACACTTTTTGGGGACCAGTGACACTAATACACTGATCAGTGCTAAAAATATGCACTGTCACTGTACTAATGACACTGGCTGGGAAGGGGCTTAACATCAGGGGCAATCAAAGGGTTAACTGTGTGCCTAACCAGTGTTTTACTATACTGTGGGAGGTGCTATTACTATGCAGAGACACAGGATCCATGCCTTCCCTCCTGTCAGAACTGCAGTCTGCCTATGTAAACAAGTCTGTCTCTGTGGCTGATGATCAGCAGCGGGTGCCAGTGGACATCGAGTCTGCGGTACCCATTGATCGTCTAATCACAGTCGAAGTGAGCCATCGGTGAACTGGGCAGCCGCCTAGGGCACACTGCTGCCAAGGGGGTGCAGCCACAGCCACTGACTTACCCACTGGCCTGGCCGGGGAACACGAGGAGCCATACACAGGGGTGCTGACTGACTCTCCAGAGAAAGCAGCAGCCGTGGAGGACATCGGTCACGGCTGATGCAGAGGAGGTCAGCAGCAGCTCAGCCTGTGAGGAGGGCGCCAGCGGAGAACGTGGGCACGAGGACAGCTGGGGAGGTGGAGGAGGCAGGCACAAGGACAGCTGGGGAGGCTAGGGCGGGCGCGAGGACAGCTGGGGAGGCGGATGAGGAGGGCACGAAGACAGCTAGGGAGCTGGAGGAGGCTGGTACCATGTCTCTGGACGTAAAAGAAATTCTGCTGCCCCAGGGAGTCCGCTCTGACCCTGTTGTAGTTACCCGCCTGGCCCTAGACAAGACTATTGACACCTCCACACCCACAGTTGAGTTGCGTATCCTTGTTTCCACAAGGCGGTTTGGCTTTTAGGCCGCAATTCTTCCATGGAGACCACTTCTGGCCAGACTTCTCTGGACAGTAGATAGTAGGATTTTTATAACAGCTGTGACAGCAGGAAGGTAAAGTCACCTGGTTGCATCCAGGGGGGTAGATATATTTCGCCCAGATTCAGGCTTTACGCCGATTTATACAGCTAGGTGGAGAGTTGTATAAGCCCAGCTGAGACTAGTGGGCTCATTGATGACTCATACCTCTAGGGAGAGGGCTGGGCGTCGTGCAGACAGGGAGTTGATGAGTCCAGCTGAACCTTGTCAGCTCATTTAGGCCTCTATAAGAAAGCCCAGATTCATTAGATGTTAGCTCATGCCTGGAAGCAGACCTGTGTGGACTGTCTAGGGAGAGTGAACCCCTGTGCGGTGAGAGAAAGCCTGTGTGGCTATATTTTGCTTGGACATTTAAAACCAGGGACTAGGACAGCACTAGGCTGATCCCAGTCGTTAGTTAGGAAACCTGTAAGTTTAGTCAGAGGTCAAGTTGACCAGGATTTATTTTGTGTTTGTTTTTTTTGCCTTGCTGTATTTTTGTCACTGTAAATAGAAAATAAACCGCACCTTTTTGATTTTGAAAACCACAACCTCCGTCTGCTGGGCCTGTTTTTGTGTGGGGAGCCCATCCCGGGGGTCACACACACCCGCTGCCGAGCTAGCCCCCTCACAGTTGGTGGAGAACCAGTGGCAGTTTTTTTTTTAAGCCAGCATGGAGGAGATACTGAAACAGCTGGCTCTAGCAAATGCCAATCAACAGCAGACAAATGCAGGTTTGCAAAGGAGCCTTGCAGCCCAGCAGCAAGCTCATCAACAGAGCCTTGCAACGTTACAACAGAGTCTGGAGGCTCAGCAACAAGCCCAACAGCAATCTGAGGCCCGCTTCATAGACCTGTTGCAGAAGCAAGAGCAGAGACTACAACAACAGATGGAAGCAGTAATGCAGCAACGTCCGCAGACCGGTGAGGAAAGCCGTCCCACTAATACCGCGTCCTTTGGGGTGAGTCGTTTATTGACAAAAATGACTGGAGAGGATGATCCAGAGGTATTTTTGACCACATTTGAAAGGACCGCTGAAAGAGAAAAGTGGCCTGAGGAGCAGTGGGCTGGACTGGTGGCTCCTCTGTTAACGGGTGAATCGCAGAAAGCTTACTATGACCTAGAGCCTGACCAAGCAAAAGACTATGTGATGCTAAAAGCTGAAATATTGGCAAGGCTGGGTGTCACCCTGGCTGTCCGGGCTCAGCGTGTGCATAACTGGACTTTCCAGCTTGGAAAACCCCCCAGGTCTCAAATGTATGATCTCATTCACCTGAGCAGAAAGTGGCTACAGCCAGAACTCCTCTGAGAGTGGTGAGGACTCTCCCGAATTTCCCTTGTCAGTATTGGCAGGGGAGACTCAAGAAACTGGAGAGGAGCCCACCTCCTCAGACGAAAACCTACCGTCTGTGGAGTTTTCTGATCTTGAGGTTCACAGGGAAAACTTTGCCACAGAACAGTTGAAAGACCCCGCCCTAATAAAGGCACGGGAAAACGTAGTGAAAATAGATGGCGAGTTAGTGAACCCAGATAATACCTGCACTTACCCATACTTCAGCGTAGAGAAGGACCTACTGTATCGGGTGGCAAAAAGGGCAGAAGAAACCGTTGAGCAGCTGGTGGTGCCCAAACCTTACAGGAAGTTGGTGTTGGAGTTGGCCCATGGGCACATTCTTGGAGGTCATCTGGGGACAGAGAAAACCCGAGAGAGGGTATTACAGAGATTCTATTGGCCTGGGGTGATGAAGGACATAGAAAATTATTGTTCCTCCTGCCCTGGGTGTCAGAGGTCGGCCCCGATGCCACACTTCCGTAGCCCGCTGGTCCCTCTACCCATCATTGAGGTCCCGTTTGAGAGAATCGCAATGGATTTGGTAGGTCCTATAATCAAGTCCGCTAGGGGGCACCAGTACATATTGGTTATAATGGACTATGCCACCCGTTATCCAGAAGCGATCCCTCTCAGAAATACCTCGGCCAAAACCATAGCCAAAGAGCTATCTCTTGTTTTTAGCCGGGTGGGTATTTGTAAAGAACTGCTTACGGACCAAGGTACACCCTTTATGTCCCGGGTTATGAAGGAGCTGTGTAAATTGTTCAAAGTGACGCAATTACGTACATCTGTGTATCACCCCCAAACCGATGGGCTGGTTGAAAGATTCAACAAAACCCTAAAACAAATGTTGAAGAAAGTGGTGGATAGGGATGGAAAGGATTGGGACTGTCTACTTCCTTATTTGATGTTTGCTATTAGGGAGGTGCCCCAATCCTCTACGGGATTCTCCCCCTTTGAGTTACTGTATGGGAGACACCCAAGAGGGCTGTTGGATATTGCCAAGGAAACTTGGGAAAGTGAGAGTTCTCCCCACAGGAGTGTGATTGAGCATGTCGCCCTGATGCAAGATCGAATTGCACAGGTAATGCCCATCGTGAAGGAACATTTGGCCCAAGCGCAGTTGGCACAGCAGAGAGTGTACAACCGTGGAGCCAAGACCCGTACCTTTTCCCCGGGGGATAGGATATTGGTACTTGTCCCTACGGTTGAAAGTAAATTCCTTGCCAAATGGCAAGGCCCCTACGAGATAATGGAAAAAGTGAGCGAAGTGAATTACAAGGTCAGACAACCAGGAAGGCGAAAGCCCGAACAGATCTATCACGTTAATCTGTTGAAAGCCTGGAGGGATAGAGAGTCCCTAGTCGCAGACACTTGGTCACCAGCTCAAACTGGTTGCGTGATTCCTGAGGTTGGAATCGCAGCCACCTTGTCACAACCCCAACAACAGGAGGTTAAGGAGTTTGTGCTTCGCAACAAGGAGGTATTCTCTGAGCTGCCGGGACAAACATCTGGGGTAGAGCATGACATTATTACCCCGCCCGGTGAAAGGGTGAAGTTAAAACCCTATCGGATCCCAGAGGCCCGACGGGAGGCAATACGGGAGGAAGTACAGAAAATGCTGAACTTAGGGGTGATAGAGGAGTCCCAAAGTGATTGGTCTAGTCCCATTGTGTTGGTGCCTAAACCGGATGGGAGCTGGCGATTTTGTAACGATTTTCGTCAGTTGAACAAAGTTACAAAATTTGACACCTACCCCATGCCACGTATAGATGAGTTGATCGACCGGCTGGGAACAGCCCGATACATGACGACTCTTGACCTCACAAAAGGGTATTGGCAAATCCCCCTGGCCAAGTCAGCCAAAGAGAAAACCGCATTTGTAACCCCAGACGGGGCGTTCCAATATAAAAGAATGCCGTTCGGGTTACAGAATGCGCCGGCCACATTCCAGCGGAAAATGGACCAGATGCTGAGGCCCCATCGGAAGTATGCTGCGGCTTACCTGGAAGACGTAATTGTCCATAGCACAGATTGGGCCTCACATCTGCCAAAAGTGCAAGCAGTCCTGGACTCTGTTCGGGAAGCAGGGTTTACGGCTAACCCCAAGAAGTGTACCATTGGGCAGGAGGAGGCCAAATATCTTGGGTACACCATTGGGAGGGGAGTAATAAAACCCCAACTCAACAAAGTCGAGGCCATCCAGAGTTGGCCACGTCCCAACAGCAAGAAGCAGGTACGAGCCTTTCTGGGAATCGCTGGGTATTATCGGCGATTCATTCCCCACTTTGCTTCTAAGGCTGTGCCCCTAACCAACCTGACGAAGGGGAAAGGGTCGGTCATGATTAAATGGACCCCCGAGGCTGAGGCAGCATTCCAATTCTTGAAACAAGCCTTATGTAGCCAGCCAGTGTTGTACTCACCCGACTTCTCTAAAGACTTTGTCGTACAAAGTGATGCGTCAGATGTGGGGTTAGGAGCAGTATTGTCCCAGGTCTGGAACGGGGAAGAGCACCCAGTCATTTACCTCAGCAGGAAGTTGAAGTCCCATGAGGTAAATTACGCCACCGTTGAAAAGGAGTGTTTAGCGGTGAAGTGGGCTCTAGATTCCCTTCGGTACTACCTGCTAGGTAGGCACTTTGACATGGTTACGGATCACGCTCCGTTAAAGTGGATGGCTCAAAACAAGGAAACAAATAGAAGAGTGAATAGGTGGTTCCTGGCCCTCCAGGAATTCAACTTCACAGTAAAGCATCGCCCTGGCGTTCAAATGGGGAATGTGGATGCTTTGTCTCGAGTACATGAATGCCTGATTGCTGGTGTTCCAACCCCGAGGTTAAAACAAGAGGGGGGGGTATGTGACAGCAGGAAGGTAAAGTCACCTGGTTGCATCCAGGGGGGTAGATATATTTCGCCCAGATTCAGGCTTTACGCCGATTTATACAGCTAGGTGGAGAGTTGTATAAGCCCAGCTGAGACTAGTGGGCTCATTGATGACTCATACCTCTAGGGAGAGGGCTGGGCGTCGTGCAGACAGGGAGTTGATGAGTCCAGCTGAACCTTGTCAGCTCATTTAGGCCTCTATAAGAAAGCCCAGATTCATTAGATGTTAGCTCATGCCTGGAAGCAGACCTGTGTGGACTGTCTAGGGAGAGTGAACCCCTGTGCGGTGAGAGAAAGCCTGTGTGGCTATATTTTGCTTGGACATTTAAAACCAGGGACTAGGACAGCACTAGGCTGATCCCAGTCGTTAGTTAGGAAACCTGTAAGTTTAGTCAGAGGTCAAGTTGACCAGGATTTATTTTGTGTTTGTTTTTTTTGCCTTGCTGTATTTTTGTCACTGTAAATAGAAAATAAACCGCACCTTTTTGATTTTGAAAACCACAACCTCCGTCTGCTGGGCCTGTTTTTGTGTGGGGAGCCCATCCCGGGGGTCACACACACCCGCTGCCGAGCTAGCCCCCTCACACAGCTTACCTGTAAAATCCTTTTCTTGGAGTACACCACGGGACACAGAGCTAGTCATTACATAATGGGTTAAGGGTCACCAGCGGTGATTGGACACTGGCACAACCAATGGAAGACAGTTCCCCTCCATATAACCCCTCTCATCAGGGAAGTACCTCAGTTTTGTAGCAAAGCAGTAAGGTTCCCATAAGAAGGGGGGGGCCTCTGTGTCCCGTGGTGTACTCCAAGAAAAGGATTTTACAGGTAAGCTGTTATAAAAATCCTACTTTCTTTATCGTACACCACGGGACACAGAGCTAGTCATTACATAATAGGACGTCCCAGAGCAATGCTCATATGAAGGGGGGGAGACCCAGATCAAACAGGCCGCTTGCGGACCAGAAGCCCTATAATGCTGCCTGCAGCACACTTCGCCCGAAGGCGGAATCCTCATGTCCTTTCACATCTATTTGATAGAATTTGGAAAATGTATGGACTGAAGACCAAGTTGCAGCTTTACAGATCTGAGTCATCGAAGCCTGGTGGTGCACTGCCCATGAAGCACCTATCGCCCTGGTAGAGTGCGCCTTAACAGGAAAAGGAGGAGTCCTGTTCTTTAAACCATAAGCTTGAACAATTACTTGTCTAATCCACCTGGAAATGGTGGATTTTGATGCCGCTTGGCCCTTCTTGGGACCATCTGGCAAAATAAACAAAACATCTGTTTTACGTATCTGAGCGGTTGCTTGCAGATACAACTTTACCGCTCTCACTAGATCTAGAGAGTGTAATAACTTTTCCCCCGCCGTCCGCGGGTTTGGAAAAAAAGAAGGCAGAACAATGTCTTGATTCAAGTGAAAAGCCGACACCACCTTAGGCAGAAAAGCCGGATGGGGTCGTAGTACGATTTTGTCCTTGTGACAAATTAAATAAGGCTCTTTACAAGAAAGAGCTGCTAGCTCTGATACTCTCCTAGCAGAAGCTATAGCAATCAGAAAGGCCAACTTCCTACTTAATATAATTAAAGGAATATGGCAAATAGGTTCAAAGGGTTGCTTTTGCAACACTGACAATACCAAATTCAAATCCCATGGACACAAGGGAGACCTAACTGGAGGATTTATCCTCAGTGCCCCCTGAATGAATGTCCGAACTAGGGAATGAGATGCCAATGGTCTCTGAAAGAAGACTGATAGAGCCGATATTTGACCCTTGATGGTACTAAGGGCTAATTTCATATCCACTCCTAACTGGCAAAAAGCAAGAATCCTGTTTATTTCATATTTCTGAGGATTCCAACTTCTGGATTCACACCAGGAAACTTATGCTTTCCAGACTCTATGATAGATGAGTCTGGAGGCTGGCTTTCTAGCATTAATGAGCGTAGAAAGAGCCGGACCAGAGACCCCTCTCTTTTTCAAAATGTGGGTCTCAGCAGCCAAGCCGTCAAATTTAGCCTTTGTAAGGAAGGGTGGAATACTGGACCCTGTGACAACAGGTTGTGTCGCAGTGGAAGCTTCCAGGGCCTTCCTATCGCCATCTTTACGATTTCGGCATACCAAGGCCTCCTGGGCCAGTTTGGGGCCACTAGGATTACTGGTATTCCCTCCTCTCTGATCCTGCGAAGCAGTCTTTGTAGAAGAGGGATCGGAGGGAATGCATAGATCAGTGATAACTGATTCCATGGAGTTATTAGAGCGTCTGTCCCGTAGGCTAGAGGATCTCTTGTTCTGGACACAAAGTTGTCCAATTTCTTGTTGAACCTGGAAGCTAGCAGGTCTACATCTGGGTTTCCCCATCTCAGACATATGGCCTGAAAGATCTCTGGGTGAAGAGACCACTCTCCTGGTAGCAGCTGCTGACGACTCAGGTAGTCTGCTTGCCAGTTTTCTATCCCTGGAATGAAGATTGCAGAGATGCAAGGTACATGCTCTTCTGCCCATGCCAAGATCCGGTTCACCTCTCTTTGGGCTGCCCGACTGCGGGTGCCTCCTTGGTGATTGATGTAAGCTACTGCAGTAGCATTGTCGGATTGAACCCGAACTGGGTAGCCCTGTAACCTGTATGTCCAGGTTTTGAGGGCTAGATATACTGCCCGGATCTCTAGCACATTGATGGGCAGGCTCCCCTGAGTCTTGGCCCAGGTTCCCTGGGTAGAAGCCTCCTCGAATACTGCACCCCAGCCCGATAGGCTGGCATCCGTAGACACCACCTTCCAGGCTACTGGGAGGAAGCACTTTCCCTTCCGTAAATTCTTGGCTTCTAGCCACCAATTGAAGCTGTGGCGTACTTGTGAGGACAGGCGCATGGGTATATCCAGAGCTTGGCTCCTGTTCCAGGAGGCTAAAATATTGCCTTGAAGTAGTCTCGAATGAAACTGGGCGTAAGGGACCGCCTCGAAGGAGGCTACCATCTTTCCCAATAGTCTCATGCAAAGGCGAATAGACGGCCTTTTGTTTGCTTTGACCTTGTGGATCAGGTCTTTCAGAGACTGTATCTTTGGCTCTGGCAGGTATACCCTGTTTTGGGCTGTATCTATGATCATGCCCAGGTACACTATCCTTCTTTGGGCCTGGAGAGAGGATTTTTGTAAGTTTATAATCCATCCTAAATGCTCCAGGTATCCTACTGTAGTGTCTACAGCGTGATCCAATCCCTCCTTTGACTGATCTAGTAGATCGTCTAGATAGGCTGTTACCGCAATGCCCCGTGTTCTCAGGTTTGCTAACAGAGGAGCTAGCACCTTTGTGAATACTCTGGGCACGGTGGCTACCCCAAACGGCAGGGCCACAAATTGAAAGTGGCGATCTTCTACCGCAAACCTTAGGAATCTTTGGTGAGCGGGGAGGATTGGTATGTGTAGATATGCGTCTTTGATATCTATGGACGCCATGAATTCTCCGCCTTTTAAAGTAGCGACCACGGATCGAATCGTTTCCATTCGAAAATGGCGAACGTTCAGAAACCGGTTTAGAGATTTTAGATCCAGGATGGGTCCGACTTCTCCATTTGGCTTTGGAATCACAAAGAGGTTTGAGTAAAAACCTGAACCTTGCTCTTTTTGGGGTACCTCTGTAACCACACCTTGAGCTATTAAGTGATTCAAACCTTTGAAGATATTGTGGATACCACCCATTTGTCCTGGGTTTCTGTCCGCCAGGTCGCTGAGAACTGACGAAGCCTTCCCCCCACTCGGCCGAGCGGGGGCGCCCCTTCAATGAGAGGTTTTGGGGGCTTGCTTATTAGCTCTTGCACCCCACGGCTTCTTGTTCTTCTGAGCCTGTTCTTTGGCTTTTGTGGGCGGCTGAAAAGGCCGTCCCACTGGCTGGAGTCTGATTTCCCGGGAGCTGGGGAGAGAGTGCGTTTAAAACAAGGTCTCTTGTTTTTCTTTCTCTCAGGTAAAAGTGTCGTTTTACCACTTGATATCCTTTGGATATATCTTTCTAAATCTTCCCCAAATAGGCGTTCGCCATGGAACGGGAAACTTGCCAACAACTTTTTGCATGGGGCTTCCGCTGACCAATGCTTAAGCCAAAGTACTCTACGCATCTGTACCAGCTGGAGTGTAAGGCGTGATGCCTGTATGACAGAATCTCTCATGGCATCCACTGTGAAGCATAAGGCTTTAGGCAAATTATCCCAATTTTTAGCCTGCTCTGAAGGAAGCTCCTTCAGCCCCTGCTTTACCTGTTGGCTGATGACCTGACACATACCGACTGCTGCTACTGCAGGTTGGATAATTGAGCAGGCCAAAAGGAAGGAGGATTTCAGTAGGGATTCCAACTTCTTCTCAGAAGGATCTTTAAACACTTGTACATTATCCACCGGACATGTCAGGTTTTTATTTACACAAGAAATAGCCGCATCTACCGCAGGCAGGCTCCATTTCTTTAAAAAAATTTCCTCCATAGGATAAAGAATGTTAAACCTTTTTGGAGGTGAGAAACGCTTATCTGGATGTTGCCAGTCTGCGTATATTAGATCCTCTAGTAACGGATGAACCGGGAAGGAGCATGCACCTTGCAGGGATCTTAATGACCCTAGGGAGGAGACAGGTAATTCCGTTACCTCCGCAGAGGGTAACTTAAATGCACTGCTCCTGCATAGCATTGTACCTGTGACCTTAAAATCTGGGATACCGAAAAAGGCTCATCCGATATCCCTGATCCGTCTGACTCCTCATCCTCTGCTGATGTAGCCTCCTCCTCCTCCTCATCCTCCTCCCCCTCAGGTACTTCTGAAGGGAGGTCCAATACTGGAAGAGACCTGCTTCGCTTATTGTCCTTTTTAGAGGACTTAGCGATTAAGGTAGCAATTTTTTCCTCCAGATTATTTAGGGCAGCTGATAAAGTGTCCTCAGTGACATATGCAGGCCCAGGCTTCACTGGGGAAACCGCCATACCTGACAGAGGTAATGGCTCATCCTGTACAGGTGCATTTGGCAACACAGGAGAGGAAGGTACCGAGTCAGCACAGCTAGAGCCTCCTGTCTCAGGCGGCGGTGCTTTCTTATCTCTTTTTGTCCGCATTACTTCCCCTGGAAGGCTTACTGTTTAGACAAAATACAAGGTACCTAAATGCATTCACTACCGTGCTTAGTTTAGCAATTTACATAAAGTATGCAACTTTTAACACATAGCTATGCATAACATGGATGTCTTCTAGGAAGTACCCAGTTCAACCACATGGAGTCTTACGTCCCTGTATAGCTGCTGTGTTTCTCTGCCAGGAATAAGAGAACAAACGAGCTTGCTTGCTGCTGCAGTGTCTCACACTGACAGTCCTTAAATTTGGCGCCGTTTCTGTGCCTGCGCGCGCCCATGTGCCCGCGCATGCCTTCGGCCCCCCCCCCTCCGATAAAGCGCCCTTTACGCGCGCGCGCGGCTCTTTAGCGCTATGGCGGTGGCCCTAGTGAGAGAGGACTCTCATCAGCCCCTGTTCCCACTTACTTGCACCTGCAGGTGTCTGTGTCGGTCACCGAAAGGAGGAGCGGGGTGCCCAAGCAAGCTCAGCAGCGGAGGTGACGAGCAGTGTACTTCGCCGAAGCCGACACTGAACAGAGTGAGGTGAGTATATTCAGCTCTTTACTCCCCCCAGTGGTGGAAAAAAAGAAGACATCCACTTCTTGAAAAGGTTCCAACCTAGTTATGGACCTTCTAATCTCACCTTATCCACGCCGCAGGTTTTTCTGCTGAAAGTTTTCAGACAGATACCAAACTTCACCCTTCACGGTGGGCTATGTGTGCCAACCTTCAGGGATATGGGTTCCTATTTAAAGGATACCTCTCCCCTGGGCCTTGTACAAGACTCTTACCAGGACTTTATAGCGAAATAGCGAAAGTGCTGGATCTTAGAGCCCAGTCCTCCGAAGAGAGACATTACAGGCGACGCCTCATGCATGAGGCCCAGATCCCATCCAGTTTTGGCTTAACTTGTAGGCGTCTTGGATGGATCCGAAAGCATAGCTCTTTTACCCCCAGAGGGTCTCTTTGGTAGAGCTTTCCTTTAGCACCTCCTAACGCGTCCAACACCTTTCGACACTGGCGAAAAAACTGAGGTACTTCCCTGATGGGAGGGGTTATATGGAGGGGAACTGTCTTCCATTGGTTGTGCCAGTGTCCAATCACCGCTGGTGACCCTTAACCCATTATGTAATGACTAGCTCTGTGTCCCGTGGTGTACGATAAAGAAAGGTGTATCTGGGTCCCATTGGTTTCGGACAGTTCTGTGATGATGGCACTGCTGGACATCTTCTGATGTCAAAGAGAAGTAAGCATGTATCTTTCATCTGCTGCATTAGGTTTCCCTGGTTGACCACTGTGTCTACGGTCCTCAACACTGTCTGTTTCTTTGTGTTTCTTCAAAAGAGCTTGAACAGCACATCTTGAAACCTCAGTCTTCTTGGAAATCGTTGCCAGGGGGAGACCTTGCTGATGCAGTATAACTACCTTGTGTCTTGTTTCTGCGCTTAGTCTTGCCATGGTGTATGACCTGTGACATGGAACAGTCTTCCACAACCTCACCTTAGTAGCAGAGTTTGGCTGTTCCTCACCCAGTTTTAAGCCTCTTACATAAGTGATTCTGTTTCTAGTTTATGACTGTGTTTCAACCTGCATATGAAATTGGTGATCATTAGCACCTGCTTGGTATAATTGTCTAATCATACACCTGATTCTAATCCTTCAAAATCGACTTTGTGCATGTGTACAAAGCATGCAAGCATAAGAGTGGATGCTGGTTTTCTTTTATCTTTTAATCTTTTATGAATACAGATTAAAAAAGAAAAAAAACATGCCTAATCATTATTCTGTATGGCTCAAATTGCACCAAATTTGCACCAAAAACGTACAGGACCCTTTTTTTGGCTGCACCAGAATCTGCAAATTGCACTGTGTTTTGTGAAACCGATTTTGGGACGTCGTTTACCTAATATACACACCCACATTGATTTGCATGAACGAGGTGTAATTTGCATGCAGTGAAAATTCCACAGAGTGAACCCAGGTAACACCTTCAGACATGTAAATTCCTCTTGTATGATTGGCTGACTGATTTCCCCAGAAGTTTGCACTAAGATACCCAACTTAGTCCCAATTTAAAGGGACTGAGTGAGTACATTACCAGCCAACACACTCAAATCTACAGAGAGGACAGTTGAGTGCAATACCTCACATGTCTGGGACCAAGAGGGACAGCTTTAGAGCAAGTGTGATACAGCCAGAAACACCCCAATATCTCTAGCTTGGGTTACAAGCAGCCAGATGCGACATCTACAACTTTAACTTTCGGAACTTTTGTCTATTATTCCAGCTGCACCATCACCCCCACTGGTGTGCAGCTCAGTGTGGAGTCATTTCTTTGCAATCAGAGGCTTTAGCAGGTCCACAACTGTTTGTTTGAATTTGAAGTTCTTCAGGTTTTGTGCATCTCATGTTTCCCTAATCCCCATCCAAGTTAAATGTTCTACAATAAACACCCCAGAAAATCCCCTAGACTGATTATGGAGCCATTGGAGAGAGTGTTGAAAATCTTTTGCCCGGTTATGGGTGCGGAGTGGGGGAAAAGACCTAAAATCCAGCAGCCCTTTTCAGTTTCCCTGCATCCAATTTGCATGACAGGAGATTGTGACCGACTCTCTTTGGAGCTGGTTCACATATCTCCGTTGCGGCTACGGAGCGGCTTTGGCTCAGTTTCAGGGCCGAATCCAGGCCTGATTCGTCCCTGAAATGGAGAACAGGGATGCACTGGACCCCTGCTGCGAGCCGCATCCGTTGGAGGTGTGAACCCAGCCTAAATCTGTAGTCCGACATTAGATCTAGGAGGTGTGTACAAAACACGGGACAACTCAAAATTTAAAAAAAGATTACCAGTTTTTTCTTTTTTAAACTTTTCAAAAACTATAGCAAAATGCTTCCAAAGATATATCAGACAAAACGGGATTTCATTGGGTTTACATTAGGGATGAGCCGAACACCCCCCCCCCCCCCCGTTCGGTTCGCACCAGAACCTTCGAACGGACCGAAAGTTCACGCGAACGTTAGAACCCTATTAAATATAATGGACGCAAACGTTCGAAATCTAAAGTGCTAATTATAACGACTAATATGCATGTTATTGTCCTAAAAAGGGTTTGGGGACCCGGGTTCTTCCCCAAGGGAACATGTATCAATGCAAAAAGAAGTTTTAAAAACGGCCGTTTTTCAGGAGCAGTCATTTTAATGATGCATAAAGTGAAAAAAAAAAAAGTCAAATATTCCTTTAAATATCGCACCTGGGGGGTGTCTAAAGTATGCCTGTGAAGTGGCATGTGTTTCCCATGTTTAGAACTGTCCCTGCACAAAATGACATTTCTAAAGGAAAAAAAGCCATTTAAAACTGCTTGCGGCTTTAATATAATGTCTGGTCCCGGTAATATGGATGAAAATCTTTGAGAAAAATGGCATAGCTACCCCATCACCATCCCCCCCCCCCACCCCAGCCCATTACCAGCCCCTTTGGGTCTTGTACAAAATAAAAAAGGCCCTATATACTCTGAACAGCAGTATACAGGCGGTGCAAACAAGACAGGGACTGTATGGACAGGAATATATAAACAGGAAAACCCAGCAATAAGGGCTAGCTTCTGGTGTATATTTTGCAAGAAGCACACTACGCCCGCTGTAAGCGCTGCAGATGCCTGTTAGTGTAACACAAAAGAAAAAAAACTACGAGCAATAAGGGGTAGCTTCAGGTGTATAATGTGCAGGAGGCACACTATGCCCGCTGTAAGTGCTGCAGATGCCTGCCTGTGTTACACAACAGGAAAACACAGCAATAAGGCCTAGCTTCAGGTGTATATTTTGCAGGAGGCACACTACGCCTGCTGTAAGTGCTGCAGATGCCTGCCTGTGTTACACAACAGGAAAACACAGCAATAAGGGCTAGCTTCAGGTGTATATTTTGCAGGAAGCACACTACGCCTGCTATAACTGCTGCAGATGCCTGCCTGTGTTACACAACAGGAAAACACAGCAATAAGGGCTAGCTTCAGGTGTATACTGTGCAGGAGGCTTAGCAAAAATATCACTGACACTGTCCCCTGCCTATCCTTCTCTCTCCCTGCACACAAGGTTTAGCAGAATAGCACTGACACTGTCCCTGCCTATCCTTCTCTCTCCCTGCACACAAGGTTTAGCAGAATATTACTGACACTGTCCCTGCCTATCCTTCTCTCTCCCTGCACCCAAGGTTTAGCAGAATATCACTGACACTGTCCCTGCCTATCCATCTCTCTCCCTACACACAAGGTAAATGAACAAATATCACTAACACTGTCCCTGCCTATCCTTCTCTCTCCCTGAACCGGAACACACTACACAAGGCTGCCGCGCTGGCGGCCTTTTATAGTGTGGGGCGTGTACTAAACCCCCCTGAGCTATAATTGGCCACAGGCATCCTGCCTGTGGCCAATTATGGCTCTCCTCGCTGCCGGCGCTGGGATTGACCAAGCATGCGGGGTCACAGTGCATGCTCGGCCAATCACAGCGCCGGGATTGCACTGCGATGGCGCAGTGTATTGTGGGCCGTTCGCGTCACTCGAATTTGGCGCGAACGGCCCAAAACGTTCGATCTTCGTCGAACGATGGAACAGCCGATGTTCGAGTCGAACGTATGTTCGACTCGAACACTGAGCTCATCTCTAGTTTACATACACTTTATATATCAGGAGTAGGCAATCTTAGAGCAGTGTTACCAACCCCTGATTACTTTTCTTTTTTTTACTGACAAAACATGAAATATTTACTGACGGAGCACATTTTCCCACAGTCATCTTCCAGGTCAGCCCTTGAGAGATGGAGCTCCTCCTCACACACAGGAAACACGTTGCCTTTAATTTCTTTAAGAGGCGGTCCCTCAGGTCCCAGGTCAGTCTTAGTGTTTCCTCTGTCTGGAGGAGACATGTTGCCAGAGGACCTGAGGGGGCTCCATCTCTCAGCTTTGCATGGAAGAAGCAGTGTAGCCTCTGAGCAGCATTGGATCAGTGGACTTACCGGCGCCGTTTGTATGGTGCGGAGGAGGACTGTTTCTGTGGCCACGGGCAACCCTCCATTGCAGCAGGCAGGAGGTGTTCCGGATTCCCCCTCTCTCTGAGCCCAGGCGTGGAGATAGACACCAATACGCCGTCACCTTGACTAGCTCCGGGGCGTGTACCCACGGCCGGAGGCTAGTTTGACCCGGAAGACGCGGGGCGTCACTTCTGGGGGAGGACGACGTCATTGGCATGCGCCAGGGAAGCTGGTCCAATCCCCTTAAAGGCGCAGAGGGCGGGGCTGGCTGGTGCTGTGTTTTGGCGTGGACGGCTGCATGCTACAGCTCGTTTCCCACGATCATTCCAGGATGCAGGAGGAAGATGATATTCCATCGGCCCAGGCTCCAGGAGGCGAAAGCACCAGCAGGATGCAGGTAGGCACCAGTGGGTGACCTTTGTATTGTCAGCGAAATCAGGCTGTATGCAGAGCACACAGCCAGATATCGTGTCTCTAATAGTAACACATTTCGTCTCAATGATATAATGCATCTTAAGCTAAAATTCACTCACCTTCCATTCGATTCCCATTCATTCAAATCAAGAAGCATCACCACACTGCTATGTTCTCATCTCGGCATCACAGCATCACACTGGTCGCCCAGAGCCTCACGGCTCCATTTTATTATCAAAAGATCTCACCAGCAGATAATCACCTCCCCCATGGGAGTGGTCATCCCAGGATGTCCCCTTCACACAGGAAATGTCCATATAAGGGCGTCCCTCTAACAGGATGTCCGATACAATACAATACAATACAATACAATAAAAGAACCAATCACAGACATGTATACATTCAAATAGACTAGCAGTGACGTGCAGCGCTTCCAATGACAGGAACCATATGAAAATTATGTCTCAATGGGCCACAATTGTCGTATAGTTATGCTATAGTTCTCGTGGACGCAGATCTGTCCGCTCGAAGTCATTAAATGCCAATGCCAAGAAGTGGCCAGTCCCCCAGCGAGGCATGAAACAAACATCCCTAAAAGAGCAAACATCGCTGTGTCCACAGGAAGATTTTCGCGCCACCGGTCTTCCACCAACGTCTGTATGTGCGAATACGCTCACACAAGCGCATTACAGCAAAACCGACACTGGGGGAATCTGACAACAAACATACATTAATACAATTTTCCACAACAGTATCCATTGTATTGGGACAGCAGCTAGATGGTGGTGGTCACTAGCTTAGCTGGGGCTTACAGGGGTTACTAGTGTCACTTGGTTTGCACTGTAGTATTGTTATGGTGGAGTGGGCTGTAGTCTCACTGCCATGGGCCCCTGTGTTTTTATCTTTGGCAGCCTAAAGAGCCAAAGCCCACTCCCAGAAAGTGGTGTACAAAGTGTTCTACCAAATTGCCTTTGGAATACACAGAGCCACTATGCCAAATTTGCATTGACAGACTGGTTAAAAAACAGTCAGATGCAGTTTATGCGAAGATTTTTGGATCCGTGAGGGATGATATGGCTACCACCTTTAAGGATCTCAAAAAATGTATCTCCCATGGCCTCACCTAGATCAGAAGTCGCCTCAGGGTCGCAGGAGATGGTGAGGGAGCGAGCGGGCAGCAGCGCAGTTAGCGTTATGGCCACCGACAGCTCAGACTCAGAGCAGGAAGATGGGAGAGAAGAAAGAAAGGGACCCAAGTACAAATTGTCTCTAGAAGATGTGGAGGATTTGCTTGGGGCCATAAACGAAACTTTGGATATTGAGGATGAAAAAGAACTTCCTTCCAAACATGACCCTATGTACCAAGGTTTAAGGAAGAATGAATCCAAAGTGTTCCCAGTTCATCCGTTGATGTCAGACACTGTGAAAAATGAATGGGCAGACCCAGAAAAGAAACCCTTGTTTGCGGCCAGTCACAAGAAGCGGTTTCCTTTCAGTGACGATCCACAGGAAGTGTGGAACAAAAATCCCAAATTGGATGCGCCACTTTCCAAGGTTTCTAAAAAATCTTCATTAGTCTTTGAAGATATGGGACACCTTAAAGATGGCAGGGATAGGAGGGGCGACATTATCTTAAAAAGAGTTTGGGAGACAAGTGTCGCCAGCCTAAAGCCAGCACTAGCCACCACGTCCATGGCAAGAAATCTTGAATTTTGGTTATCCCGATTACAAGACCATATTAAAAATGGAACGCCTAGGGAGGAGATTCTGAAGACACTTCCAGTTCTCTCCAAAGCAGTCGGCTACATTGCGGATGCATCCGCAGAGTCCGTCAAACTAGCAGAAAGGTCAGGAGGACTAGCTGTCGCAGCAAGACGTGCGATTTGGATGAAAACCTGGGCAGGGGACTCTGCATCCAAAATGAGGTTATACAATCTCCCATTTACTGGGGATTTTCTTTTCGGATCAGGCCTAGACGAAGCCTTGGAAAGAACAGCAGACAGAAAGAAAACCTTTCCTGCTGAAAAGCGCAAGCCTCCACAAAAAAGTTTTTTCCGTGGACGAAGAGAACGTCCCCAAGAAGAAAAGAAAGATTACTCTAAGAAAAACTGGACGGGTCACAAAGGGAAACCAAAGAGTAATGTCCTCTTTGGCTCTTCTAACCAAACCACCAAGCAATGACAACAGGGTGCCAGTAGGGGGAAGACTGGCTACCTTCCTACCTCAATGGCAGAAGAAAACAGCCAATCAATTTATTTTGGACATTATCGCAAGGAATTACTACTCCCTGGAATTCCCTGGAATTCAATTGTCATCCTCCAGAGAGATTTCTATTAACAAAACTTCCTAGGAATCCAGAAAAAGCCAAGGCTCTTCCACTGTTGCTAGGGGAGATCGTGGACCAGAAGGTCCTTACTCCAGTCCCAGAGAAGGAAAAAAGAAGGGGTTTTTACTCTCATGTTTTCGTGATCAAAAAACCTTCCGGGAAGTTTCGATTGATACTAAATCTAAAGCCCTTGAACCAAGCGATACAATACAAAAAATTTTGCATGGAACCCATATTCTCGGTCAAAAACATCCTGCAACCAGAAACATTCATGGTGACCATGGATTTCAGGGATGCATATCTCCACTTTCCCATCCGATAAGAGTCCCAGAGATATCTAAGGTTAGCGGTGGAGATAGAGGGAAAGGAATACCACTTCCAGAGCAGAGCTCTTCCTTTCGGGTTATCCTCGTCACCAAGGATATTCACCAAAGTGTTAGCGGAAGCTCTGGCCCCTCTAAGGTTGAAGAAGATGACCGTAATACCATACTTAGATGACCTACTGTTCGCAGCTCCATCAGAAGCACAGCTGGTAAAAGATCTTACAGAAGCTCAATTATGGCTGAAGTCTCTGGGCTGGATGTTGAACATAGAAAAGTCTAATCTGTGTCCCACTCAAAACATCCCGTTCCTGGGATATCTACTCAACTCCATAGAACAGAAGACTTCCCTACCGGAGGAGAAGATCCAAAACCTTATCAAGAGTTCAATACAGAACAACCTCCAGATAACCATCAGGGAGCTGATGTTGGTTCTGGGTCTGATGACATCATTGATACCAACAGTCCAATGGGCAAAGTACCATCTAAGGCCCCTTCAAACATTTCTCTTAAAAAATCAAAGAGAAGATCTTGACAGGTCGGTTTTACTCCCGACATCCGTGAAGAGGTCGCTGTGGTGGTGGAGGGTCCACACGAATTTAAATCAGGGTCTGGCTTGGTCATTTCCGATCTCACGGAAATTCACCACAGATGCAAGCAGTTGGGGATGGGGAGCTCACCTAGCAGGGCTACCTGCTCAGGGAAGATGGTCCACAGAAGAAGCCCAGGCATCTTCAAACTGGAGAGAGCTTATGGCGATAGCCAAGGCCATAGAATTCTCCCAAAACCAGCTAAAAAGTTGTCACATCCTGATACTTTCAGACAACACCACAGCAGTGGCTTATGTGAAAAAGGAAGGGGGCACAAGAAGCCCCTCCCTAAGCCACATCTCCAATCAGTTATGCCGATGGGCAGAAGGGAACCTGCTGTTACTGGGAGCAGTCCATCTAAAAGGGGAAGACAACCAAGTAGTGGACTTCCTCAGCCGCCAGGAGATCTCCCAAGAGGAATGGGTATTACACCCAGAGGTGTTCAGGGAAATTACAACCCGCTGGGGAGTTATAAACATAGACCTGTTTGCCTCTCGGAAGAATGCTCAGGTGAAGCGTTTCTTCTCGCTAACCAGCAAGATCAGCCTCTAGGGATAGACGCTTTCCAAAATCCTTGGAATTTCAAACTGTGCTATGCCTTCCCTCCGGTTCATCTGATTCCGCGGGTGGTGAAGAAGTTCCTACAGGAACAGACAGAACTTATATTGATTGCGCCATACTGGCCCAAGAGAGCCTGGATCTCTCAAATCCTCAGTCTCTCGGCAGAAGAGCCGTGGCAACTACCTCACAGGGAAGACCTGATGTGTCAGGGACCCCTGACAGGCCTAAAACAAGAATGTTCCAAATGGGCGACCTGGTTACTGAGGAGGACATCTTGAGATCAAAGGGACTCTCAGATAAAGTGGTGGCAATGCTTCTGAGCGCCAGGAAGCCGAACACCAGAGCCATTTACAGAAAGACCTGGAGGAAGTTTAACAGTTGGTGCACTGAAAACAAAAGACAAAAGATGGATACACGGACCATCATTGAATTTTTACAGCAGGGCACTGATAAAGGGCTAGCGCTCAGTACACTGAAGTTTCAGATTGCAGCCCTGTCGGTGTATCTGGAACGAACACTACAAGAGGACCCGTTGGTCTCTCGTTTTTGCAGGGCATTGGCAAAATACAAAACGCCCAAGACACAAAAATGTCTCACTTGGGATTTGTCAGTGGTGCTCAGGGGGATCATCAAACCTCCCTTCGATCCACTACAAGATACATCTTTACACCTATTGACTCTTAAAACAGTTTTCCTCGTAGCAATCTCAACGGCACGTAGGATAGGAGAAATACAGGCTCTATCTGTTAGAGAGCCTTTTCTAAAGATTCATGATGATCGAATTGTCCTTCAAACAGATCCGGGATTTACTCCAAAAGTGATGTCAACTTTTCATAAATCCCAGGATATAGACTTACCTTTGTTTTGCAGTTCACCAGACAACAGCAAAGAGCAAGAACTAAGTCTTCTTGATGTCAGAAGGTGTCTACTTCAATAGTTAGAAGTTACTAATGAATTCAGAACATCGGATGCTCTATTTGTCATGTACGCAGGCCAACTGAAGGGTAAACAAGCGCCCAAAAAGACAATAGCCAGATGGATCAAGGCAGCCATACTAGAGTGCTAAAGTGTTATGGAGATAACACCACCAAAGGAACTTAAAGCTCATTCAACAAGGGCTTCAGCAGCCTCTTGGGCAGAAAGGGCAGGAGCCACTCCAGAACAAATTTGCAGGGCTGCAACCTGGTCAAGATTCTTGATCTTGTTCAGCATTACAGACTGGATCTGATTTCCAGCCAGGACCAGGCTTTTGGTAGGAAAGTCCTCCAAGCCATTGTCCCACCCTAGATCTGGTGAGTTCTTGGTTATCCTCTCAAGGGCTGACCTGGAAGACAACTGGGGCAAAAGCAGAGTTAGTTTTCTTACCGGTAACTCTGTTTCCAGTAGTCTTCCAGGGCAGCATGATCCCACCCTAAAATGTCTAACCTTGTGGGGTTGTGTTGTGTATCATGCCGTTTCAGATTCCGGCCTTTGGTTCTCGTGGATGACTGACCAGGGACCTGAGGGACCGCCTCTTAAAGAAATTAAAGGCAATGTGTTTTCTGTGTGTGAGGAGGAGCTCCATCTCTCAGGGGCTGCCCTGGAAGACTACTGGAAACGGAGTTACCGGTAAGAAAACTAACTCTGATTTTTTTTACTAACAACCTGAACTATGACAGAAACTTCAATTATAAACTATGACATTTAATATTTAAAAGCTAACTTCACCATTAAGGAAAAATTAATAAATGCATATATATTTTCAAGAAAAATAATTGTGCATTTATTATTTTTACCCACAGGAGCCTGTAAAGCATTGCACCAGCGCTCAGTGGATCATGGGTGCAATGTCAGGCTTCTGCAGACACTTCATCCAGCTATTTCAGCTAGAAAGCTTTAGGAAGTGTCAAAGGACTACGAGTGTGCTGATCAGGGGGTGAGGGCTGGGGTGCTTAGCAACATTTTACACCCTAAACATGGGTGTAACATACAGTGCCTTGAAAAGGTATTGATACCCCTTGAAATTTTCCACGGTTTTTCATGTTACAACCAAAAACGTAAATGTATTTTATTGGGATTTTATGTGATAGACCAGTGGTTCTCAACTCCTGTCCTCAGGACCCACTAACAGGCCAGATTTTAAGTATTACCTTGGTGAGATGCAGACTAGAATACTGCAATCCCTGAGCAGAAAATTATATCACCTGTGATGCATTTCAGTTATCTTGCAAACCTGGCCTGTTGGTGGGCCCTGAGGACTGGAGTTGAGAACCACTGTGATAGACCAACACAAAATGGAACATAATTGTGAAGTGGAAGGAAAATGATAAATGGTTTTCACATTTTTTTCTACAAATGAATATCTAAAAAGTGTAGCATGCATTTATATTCAGTCTCCTTTACTCTGATACCCCGGGCCCTAACTAAAATCTAGTAAAACCAATTGCCTTCAGAAGTCACCTAATTAGTAAATTGAGTCCATCTGTGTGCAATTTAATCTCAGCATAAATACAGCTGTTCTGTCAAGCCCTCAGAGGTTTGTTAGAGAACCTTCGTGAACAAACAGCATCATGAAGGCCAAGGAACACACCAGACAGGTCAGGGATACAGTTGTAGAGAAGTGTAAAGCAGAGTTAGGTTTTAAAAAAATATCACAAGCTTTGAACATCTCACGGAGCACTGTTCAATCCATCATCCGAAAATAGAAAGTGTATGGCACAACTGCAAACCTACCAAGACATGGCCGTCCACCAAAACTGACAGGCTGAGCAAGGAGAGAATTCATCAGAGAAGCAGCCAAGAGGCCCATGGTAACTCTGGAGGAGCTGCAGAGATCCACAGCTTAGGTGGGAGAATCTGTCCACAGGACAACTATTAGTCGTACAATCCACAAATCTGGCCTTTATGGAAGAGTGGCAAGTTAAAAAACCATTGTTGAAAGAAAGCCATAAGAAGTCCTGTTTGCAGTTTACGAGAAGCCATGCGGGGGACACAGCAAATGCCTTTGATGAGACCTGTTCAGTATTGTGCGTGGGCTTCACTTCACCGCACTGAGTTGAGCAAAATTGCTTGAAGATAATACTGGAGAAGAGTCCACTCTTTCAGTACACCAGAGCTCTTCTACTTTGTCTCTTGCTGCTGCTGCTTCTAGCGCCCCTCCAACTTAAGCATGAATACAGAACGGTGGAGTGTAGGTGATATCACTCCACCTGCAGCCCGAATTAGAGAAGCAGTATCAGCAGATGGGGCTTCCTGCTCTCTCCACAGCCTGGCACCAGCACCTCTCCAAGTAAAAAATTAGCCCCACTGCTTTGTATGAGACTTTGTTTGAGGCTCTGCAGATGGCAGGTCAACAAGCCGTGGGCGCAATTGACTGGTTGAACTCAATATATATTATTTCCCATCCTCAGTGAGACAGCAGGTCCTTTTTTCTGTCAAGTGGACCTAATAATTGACTTGAACCAATAGGACACAGGTCATCCTAGCCACAAATAATCCTCATTGTGATGCATAACAAAAACATTCATTGCTAATTAGATTCACACGACGTAAGCACGCCACATGCCGCGGCCATCTTTAACATTGTTTGACATGCTTGTTTTTTACTTATCCTTGTGAGTGCAATAACCTTTGAATAAATGAGTGCTATCAGCATTTTAGACATACTACACAATGGTTGTGTTATTTGCACCCTTCGAGGCAAAAGCCACTTCTAATGCATATGTCGGTGTGAGCGGGAGCTTTTTGCCCCAGGATTTTGGGAGATATTCCCTCGTCCCCACAATGACGGACAACGTACCCGGTGCCATATACAAGTTGCTGATCCATCCAGCATTGTCTCTACACATGCGGTTATTGACCTCTCTATAGACATGTGCAATTAGTTTTGTTCCGAATTCGTTTTTTAACGAACTTCGACAAATAACTTAATTTGTAAATATCCGAATTAACGAAAACCCATTTAACAAATTGTTTCGAAAATTTGGAAATTCAAAAATCTGAAAATAATAATAAAAATCCAAAAATTCAAAAGAACGAAAATCCAACAATTCTAAAAATCTGAAATAATAACTAACTAATAATAACTTAACTATTACTAAACTCTTCCATTATAGGTATTGGAATTTTCTTTCAAATTTGGCTGTTAGAGAACGTAACGAACACAAATTTTTCTGAAGTTGCGAATTATCCAAAATAACGAATGCCGTATCTAAAAGAATGGAACGTAACAAATTACTTTTTATTATTATTATTTATTAATTTGTTCCCTTCCATTTGTTTAGATGCGGCATTCGTTATTTCTGATAATTTATAACTTCAGATAAATTTGTATTCGTTATATTCACTAATAGCCAAATTTGAAAGAAAATTCCAATACCATTAATTTAATAGTTAGTTATTATTAGTTAGTTAGTTAATATTTAGAATCTTCAGATTTTCGGATTTTCTTTCTTATTTTCAGATTTCCGAATTTCCAAAATTGCGAATTTTCGGTTTTTCAAATTCCGAATTTATGAATTTATGAATTTCCGAATTCCGAATTTTCGAATTTACGAATAAACCAAAAAACAAATGAAATGAAAGTGAAAATGAACAAATTTTTCAGCAGTGCACATGTCTACCTCTCTATAACATGAGGGTCAACTTGTTCTGGTAAGCAGGCTTGCCCCCTCTTTCACAGTGGTGACGAGTGTCTTCAAATTTCTTCTCACAGCAGTTGGTGTGGGGACTTTTTTTATCGTCTTTACCATCTTTATTTGTGGACTTTTCATGAAGTGCATAGAGGACTTTCTGAAACACTTATTGGCGCTGCACCCCTTGTGTTTTAATTAGAAGCCTTACCTTGGAATTGCATAGTGTCTGGCTGTCACAAGCAGTATAGGTGTTTCATGTCATTAGAAGCTGCAGAGAGTACTCTTTGCAGACTCTGTCTGAGAGACATGTGGTCAGATAAAAGGATCAGCAAGTGATCACAATTATAGCTATACGCATATACTTACATAACAAACCATATATAGAATGGTTTTATAAACATGAGAGCACATTATAATTATTTTCAGTAAACTGATCTACGTCATATCAATATCAAAAAAAAAAATATAAAACACCATACTTCCTATGTAAGAACAGTACCTGAGAAGTATCATTATACCATTATAAAGATAAAAACAGGGCTTTTTTTCTCAGAGAATAGGTGCAGGAACTCAAGCACACCCCCTTCCCCCACCATCACCGACCACCACCACAACCCAGGGGGTAAGGAACATGCTGTATTAAAAGGTGGGTGTGGTCAAATTGCACTATTACTGGTAGGGTCTTAAAGGGGTCCTGGTAAATTCCAGGAGAGTGTTATGTACAGAGTGCACGGTTCAGGAGTGTAGTAGTACAGAGTGCAGAGTTTAGGAGTGCGCTACATGCAGAGCAGGCCTGGTGCAAGGATTTTTGACACCCTAGGGGAAACCTCATTTTGCTGCCCCCTCCCCTTGGCCCCACCCCATTTCCCCTGCCCATGTAAACCCCACCTATTTAATGAAGCGCCCATCAAATGCAGCCTCTCCAGTGCCCATCAAATGCAGCCTCACCAGCGCCCATCAATGCAGCGTCACCAGCGCCCATTAAATGCAGCCTCACCAGCGCCCATCAATGCAGCCTCACCAGCACCCATCAAATGCAGCCTCACCAGTGCCCATCAAATGCAGCCTCACCAGCGCCCATCAAATGCATCCTACCAGCGCCCACCAAATGCAGCCTACCAGCGCCCATCAATGAATGTTTGCTTGCTTTCATTTATTCAGGAGTCGGGACACAGACACAGTCCTCCGACACTATGTGCAAATGGAGCAGCGGCTGTCTGCTGATGCTGAAACTTAGTTGCTTGCTGCAGAGAGAAGAGAGTAGGAACTCCAGTGGCCGGGCGCCCTAGGCAGCTGCCTAGTTTGCCTAGTTGTAGCACCGGCCTTGATGCAGAGTGCAGGGATCAGGAGTGCACTGCATATAGAATGCAGGGTTCAAGAGTGCACTATGTACATAGTGAAGGGTTCAGGAGTGCACTATGTACGGAGTGCAGGGTTCAGGAGTATAGTACATACAGAGTGCATGGTTCAGGAGTGAACTATGTACAGAGTGCAGGGTTCAGAAGTGTTCTACGTACAGTGTGCAGGGTTCAGGGGTCTGCTGCATACACAGGGTTCAGGAGTGTGCTACATACAGAGTGCAGGGTTCAGAAGTGTGCTACATACACCGTGGAGGGTTCAGGAGTCTGCTGCATACACAGGGTTCAGGAGTGCGCTACATACAGAGTGCAGAGTTAAGGAGTGCACTATCTGCAGGATGAAGGGTTCAGGAGTGAGCTGTGTACAGAGTGCAGGGTTTAAAAGTGTGCTAAGTGCAGAGTGCTGGGTTCAGGAGTGCGCTACGTACAGAGTTCAGGGTTCAGGAGTACCCTATGTACAGAGTGCAGAGTTCAAGGTTCAGCAGTGTGTTATATACAGAGTGCAGGGTTCAGGAGTACCCTATGTACAGAGTGCAGAGTTCAAGGTTCAGCAGGGCATTATATACAGAGTGCAGAGTTCAGGATAGCTCGACAAACAGAGTGCAGAGTTCAGGAGTTCATATCTCACAGGTCACTTTGCAAATAAACTTGACTCCCCCCCTTCAAGTCTCCCTCAAACCCAGTGTAGCACACACATCCCTAGCTCCGCTGCTTATCTCCACCAGCAGATGGGACACACCATGCCACATGCCCAGTATCCTCCATCTTGTGGAGGGTGAGCGGTGTTAATAGTTTTGGGTCCTGCAGCGAGTTACCTCTTTCCATTGGTTCTCGTCCCTAGAGTGTAGGGAAAAGTCTATTTTCTCTCTCTTTGAAGAAGACCATTGTCCAGACAGTATTAAACCCAATTGCTTGCAACTTGACAGGAAAAGTTGGAGATAGAGAAAGTTGAACAGGGAGACAGGTTCAGGCACGCGGCACTTAATTACCCTCGTCGCCACTCAAGCCTGAGTGGGTTTTGCTCACCCGGATTGTCCCCTCTCACGGTCCTAGCAGCCGGTGTGGAGCACGAACATTTACTTTAAGTTCTTTTCCTAAGGATACGATCAGGATATGAACCTCTTAATCCCGAACTTCCCAGCACTTGTAACACTTGAGAACTTTTATGCCAATAGGGCACGTTACAAGGCTTTTGGCGGATAATGGAATCCTTCCCTCTGACAGGTAACCAGGCCTCTCCCTAGACAGTGACTTCCTTCACCGATCCCCTGGATAGGTCCTCCCCTGGTTCCCTCTCCTTCAGAGCGGGTCACCCTCCCACGGCTACCCTGGGATTCTGTTTTCCTTTGCGTAGGCCTCAGCTAAAGGGGCTGGGCCTACCTGGAACGATGCAGCCTCGGGCCAAAGGTGCCCGGGACTGAACAAACACACGCACCCCCGGCCTGGAGGGCCAAAGGGCGCAAACTCTCCCTAAATCATGGCGTCTGCCCCTTATGTACCCTCTCCCAGCATGCACAGCAGGTAGACCACACCCACTGCACGGCTGCCGAGAGAGGACACCAAATAGCGCAATGCCACCTGTGGTTCGCCCTGAGACCTGGGCGACAGCGCCACCTACAGGTCACAGGGAACTGTACTGCCAGGCAACATCACAACAGAGCAGAGGCCAATTAAAAGAATTCCAACAGCTTGAGCCAAACTATTTGCTCAGGCTAGCCCCTAAATTTAGGCATAGCGACCCCAGTTTTGGGGGTTCCGCTACACCAGTACAAAGCTCTCCTTCCACCCCCAAATCCCCCTCCTTGAGAGTACTAAAGAGAGGGGTTACTGCAGATGCGCAGTTGCAACTTACATCAGGAGGAGAGTGCAGAGTGCACACTGCAGGTACAACCCCCGCCCCCTCCTCTGCTGCCATAGGGATGTGCAGGACAGGGAGGGTTCTGTGTAGCCGGTGGGAGAAGTACACTGTCACCTGTAAACACAGAAGCCAGACTTCTGTGTTTAGAAGTTACAGGCGTGAGTAGCAAGTGCAGGGCCTACGCCACAGGTGACAGAACTCCATTCCGCCACATTCCAGCTGAAAAAAGTCCCGTACATACATATTCTCATAGGATAACATTGACCTGTCTATGCCAGCCCAAAGGTACAATATTGACAATATTTTTGGGCTGTATCCTTGTAAAAGTTCAAAGATAAAACAAATAAATCATACCTTTCACTTGGACTAAGCAACTTATGCTTCAAACTTCTGTCTGGGTTTAGGCGCTCCCAGAGGTATGTGCAGACACCTCTATGTACCCGTTTTTGGGTTCTCTCAAGTGCCAGGTATTGCATCAATATAAAATAGGGTTAAAGTGGTTGTAAACCTCTGAAATTAAAAATGAACAAATAATATCCTTCCATAGCTTGTACTTACTTCAATGTATAGCACTCAGTGTGAATCCTGTCTCCTCTCCTCTCTCCTTCCTCTGCTATCAGCATGAGTCACTTCTGACTGTTTAACTTGACACCAGGCAATCCTGGGAGATAGCACTGCCCTCCTCTCTAGCACACAGCAGGTGATTGTCAACCTCAGCTGTGCATTTGTCCCTATGAGACTGTGTAGAAAGAGTGTGTCCATTCCCTCCTCTCAGGTATCAGATTACACTCAGCTCTGTGCTGCCCAGTGTGAGATCAGATCCCCGACCCCTGCCTTCTGCAGCTAAGAAATAGCCTTTGATTTGTGCAATTTGAACGGCTACAGAGAATAAACTGTTGCAGATAAACAGGTACAGCTCATGTAGGAGGTTTTGTTTCATCTCTGTGTATCGCCTGAAGCTAGTAATTTCAGTAGGTATAGGTAAGGGTGTACAACCACTTTAATTTAAAGCTGAACTCCAGGAATGTTTTTATTTTTATTTTTAAACTTACACTGGTCCAAGTTAATTATGTGAAATCCTAAACATCTGGAGGACTGATGGGGATGCAGAAATTCACTGTAGTAGCTTTTGCTACATACAGTTAGTGTTTTCTTTTCTTTGCTGCTTGAGGGACTTACTGTCTGTATACTGAACACAAGGGGTCGCTTGCTAGGCACCTCCACCATTCAGAGAACAGCTTGTATACTTTAATGAATACAAGGTGTTCTCTGATTTGACAAGGTGGAGATGAGGGGCAAATAACGTCTCGATCTCCACCTTATCCAATCAGAGAAAACAAAGACATCTGAATGGCGGACGTGCTGAGAGAGTGACCCCTTGTGTTAAATATGCAAATGGAAAATTTCTCAAGCAGCACCTGGAAGATTGTAAGTAGCACAGACTGCTGAAGTGTATTTCTGCATCCCCAGCCGCCCAAATGTGAGAAATTAAGAATCTGGACCATTGTAAGTTTAATAAAAAATTCCTCCAGTTCAGCTGTAAACTATTTAATACTGATACATCTGTGCAACTACTTTAAAGCAGAACTATAGGCAAAACTTTTTTTTTGGATAGAGTAAGGAAGGATTATAACCCCTGTAAGGTTTATTTTTGCCATCTGTGTCTCATTGAATAAATTTACCTTCACTTTCTGTCCCATAGCCAAAGAGGAAGTGACAGGAAATCCTTGCAAATTAAGGGAATCTCTTGAGGACCCCCAGGTCACCAGAACTAGAGTCCCCATTGGAAGATTCCCCTCTATTTGTTTTCTGGGGACAACCCAAAATTTGGGATTTTCTTTTACTTTCAATGATATGCTAAGGGAATCTCCTTAACAGACAGCAATACAAACTGACATGCATTCTAATCCCTCTCCACTCTATCCAAAAATGCCTTTAGTTATACTTTAACTACTTACCGCCTGGGCTATAGACGAATGACGGCTACACCGTGGGCTTACTTTGCCAGGAGGCCATCATATGACGTCTTCCTGTGACCGCGCTGCCCACAGATCGGGGTAAAGGGCCAATCACAGTGGCCCTTTACCACATGATCAGCTGTGTCCAATGACAGCTGATCACAATGTATGCAGAAGCCGGTTATCGGCACTCCTTTTCTCACGCTGTCAATGTGAGGAGAAGAGAGGAGAGCTGATAACTGTCTTCTGTTAACTAGTTGCTGACCAGCCGCCGTTGATATATTTTGCGACAGGTTGGTTCTCCTATGCAAATCGCCGTAGCTGTACGGCGGTTCGCGCATGCGCAGTTTTAGGCAGTCGTGCGCTAGTGCCCGCTGCACACTGCGGGAGCGTGTCTGCGGGTCGGGTGGACTCGATGTCCACCGGCGAACCGCGATCGCCTAGTACAGAGGCAGAATGGGGATCTACCTTTATAAACAAGCGTATGTCCATTCTGAATAGGGACATGACATAGATCTACTGTTCCCAGTCATCGGGAACAGTGATCTCTGTCATGTCCCTGGCAGCCCATCCCCCCTACAGTTAGAACATGCTGAGGGAACACAGTTAACCCCTTGATCGAACCCTAGTGTTAACCCCTTCCCTGCCAGTCTAATTTTTACATTGATCAGTGCATTTTTATAGCACTGATCAATGTAATAATGTCACTGGTCCCCAAAAAGTGTCATTCGGGGTCAGATTTGTCCGCCGCAATTTCGCAGTCCCGCTAAAAATCGCAGATCACCGCCATTACTAGTAAAAATAATATATTTTTTATAAAAGTGTCTAAATCTATTCCATAGTTTATAGACGTGATAACTTTTCCAATCAATATACGTCTATTATGATTTTTTTTTACCAAAAATATGTAGAAGAATATAGATCGGCCTAAACTGATGAATACATTCGTTTTTTTATATATTTTTGGGGAATTTGTATTACAGCAAAATGTAAAAAAAAATGTTTTTTTTTCAAAATTGTAGCTATTTGTTATTAAAACTGCAGAGGTGATCAAATACCACCACAAGGAGTTTGTACCACTACTTTTCTGTTTGTTTGGAAATCTAAATAAAACTTTATGTTAAAAAAAATACCACCAAAAGAAAGCTTTATTTGTGATAAAAAAAAGGACGTCAATTTTGTTTGGGTACAGCGTCGCACGACTGCGCAATTGTCAGTTGAAGCGACGCAGTACCGTATCGCAAAAAATGGCCTGGTCATTAAGGGGGCAAATTCTTCCGGTCTTGATTATCAGTGCAGTCCCAACTGTGCACACCAGTGCTACCAATCAGTGCCCATAAGTGCCTTCTCATCAGTGTCACCTCTCAGTGCTGCCTATCAGTGCCCATCCTGCTGCCTATCAGTGCAGTCTCATTAGGGCCAACTCATCAGTGCCCATTAGTGCCACCTATCAGTGCAGCCTCATCAGTGCTTCCTCATCAGTGCCCATCAGTGCCGCTTCATCAGTGCCCATCAGTGCAGCCTCATCAGCGCACATCAGTGAAGGAGAAGAATTACCTGTTTGCAAAATTTTATAACAAACTATGAAACATAATCTAAAAAAGGTGCACATAAACTATAGGGGCCCACAAGTGCACTTCTCGGCGCCAAGGGGAACGGTTTACCAATTAACTTATTCTGAGATCAGAATAATAATAGAGTAAAAAGATAACATACAGATATATAGATAAAATTAGATGTAACCAATATCATATTAATGATAAAAGGTGTTCTTATAAGAAATAGCAGCAGCTGTTTAAAATTATAGATGAAAGAAACTGACACCCATAAAACAGTAAATATATAAAATGTATCAAAAAAATAAGAACAGAGTCTATTTGATAAAACAGCGCTTAGTATTGGATAATGTCCAACTTCAAAAAATGTATGCGGTATGGTGGAAAAGAAATAAAATCACAAAGGATGCAGTAAAGTCACAGTTCTTAGTGTGGTAGGTGTTTCTAAGAGATGGATGAATCGTGCACCCTACACCAGCTCCCAATCTTCACCACAGATGTGATATAAGGTCCCCCGCTGGGGTTCAAACTCACCAGAACAGTAAATCAAATGAGCCTTGCAAGATAAATTCCTCCTAATTCAAACTTCCATCACCACCTCAGGAATCGGTATGGGTTAAAACTCCATTCGAGGTACATATAAAACACAAATTCACTGACATAGTGTAATCCTGCTTTATTTTAAATTAACCCATATAAAACATATCCCCGCTTCCAATATACGTACAATAGTTCAACTTGTAAATGACATATAGGAATGAAACATAATCACCGCTCTCCTCCGAACACAGGGGCCGCACTCGTGCTGCAAGCGCAAAACTACAGACGCTTCCTGGTTACGTTCTGGTTAGCCTAACGTAAGGCTAACCAGAACGTAACCAGGAAGCGTCTGTAGTTTTGCGCTTGCAGCACGAGTGCGGCCCCTGTGTTCGGAGGAGAGCGGTGATTATGTTTCATTCCTATATGTCATTTACAAGTTGAACTATTGTACGTATATTGGAAGCGGGGATATGTTTTATATGGGTTAATTTAAAATAAAGCAGGATTACACTATGTCAGTGAATTTGTGTTTTATATGTACCTCGAATGGAGTTTTAACCCATACCGATTCCTGAGGTGGTGATGGAAGTTTGAATTAGGAGGAATTTATCTTGCAAGGCTCATTTGATTTACTGTTCTGGTGAGTTTGAACCCCAGCGGGGGACCTTATATCACATCTGTGGTGAAGATTGGGAGCTGGTGTAGGGTGCACGATTCATCCATCTCTTAGAAACACCTACCACACTAAGAACTGTGACTTTACTGCATCCTTTGTGATTTTATTTCTTTTCCACCATACTGCATACATTTTTTGAAGTTGGACATTATCCAATACTAAGCGCTGTTTTATCAAATAGACTCTGTTCTTATTTTTTTGATACAAACTATGAAACATGTTTATTTGTTTTTTTTTCAAAATTTGCAGTCTTTTTTTTATTTGTTTAGCAAAAATAAAAAACCCAATGGTGATTAAATACCACCAAAAGAAAGCTATATTTGTGTGAAAAATATGAGTAATTGTCATTCAAAGTGTGACAGCGCTGAAAGCTGAAAATTGGCCTGGGCAGGAAGGGGGTGAAAGTGCCCAGTAGGCAAGTGGTCAGTGGCGGGCACATGGATCTACATGCCCCTAATCTACAGGTAGGGTGCATGGCGCATGGATTTCTATGGATTTTTATTCTTTTAGAAGCACATGATTAGAGCCTGAGGCTCTAATTGGCTTCAAAAGGGTGGGCTCAGGGCCCTGAGCCCACCTTGTTGTGTGACATTAGAAAATACATTTTCGCTAATGTCTTCCTGTTTCTCCTCCCGGCCAACCAGGAAGCGGGTTCTGAGACCCCATTGGCGGGGAGTCCTAAGACCCCATTGGTCAGCAGCCCGAAGACCTGATTGGCTGGGAGAGGGGGGAAGCCACCACCGCAGCTGCACAGGGTAAATGTTGGGCTGGAGGGGGCCTAGTGGGCGAGAGTACGAGTTAAGGACTGGGGTGGGCGGTGTTGTCAATGGTGTGCGGTGGCGGGCTGGAGCGACGGGGGGTTAGTGTGGGGTGGCGGGCTGGAGCAACAGAGGGGGGGTCTGCAGTCAGGTCTGTCTGCCACCCCCCCCCCCCCGACCGATGGAGCACCAGACACCACTGCTTGTGCTTGAAGCAAAGAACAGGTGCCGTTATTAGATACTGGAGTCTATGCATTCCTACAACTAAAACTTCATAATAATATTCACTAAATATATAAACTGCATTGCGTTTTCTAATGAATTGACATTTGAAAGGCATTTTTGTTCTTTCCAATACACAAAACATGCCCTGAAACACAGCTGTTGCTAAGAACAGGTTCCCTGCAAGTCAGGTGTCTCAGACAGGCCAAAGGTCCTGAACAGCACTGTCTTTCTGTAATTCAAGTAGCCAGATTCCCCTTACCTTTGGGTCAGTGACACACTGATTTATTCAGGAGCTACAGATAGCCACAAATCTGCTCATCTTGCACTCCTTTAAAAGAATTATAGTGTACTTTCAGCATGTACACGTTGAGCATTATTATTGTAAAGTTTACCTGGAAGTGAATTCTTATGTAAATTTCTTGTTTTACTTGCATTGTTTTGTTATGCTTCATATATAGCTAAGCTATCTCTATTTAATATAGTGTGGTTAGCTGTCTTACTAAACACAGCGATTAAATCAGTTAGCCACATACAGAGCTTGCTTTGACTTTAAAATGAATCTAAACCTTTGGATTTATTTTTCCATAATAAACATGTCATACTTACTTGCTCTGTGCAATGGTTTTGCACAGAGCAGTCCTGATCCCGCACTCCTGGGGTCCCCCACCGGCACATCTGGCTCCCCCTCTTTGGTAAATCCCCTTGTCGTTGCCCTCTCTCTCATTACAGGATTTGATTGACAGAAGCAGGAGCCATGGCCCCTAATCTACATACAGGGCGCCATACGCATTGATTTCAATGTTTTTTTTAACCACTTCCCGCCCAGTCAATAGTGAATTGACGTCCGGGAAGTGGTTGCATTATTGATACTGGACGTCATATGACGTCCTGCAGGATAATGCCTTGCGCGCGCCCGCGGGGGCGCAGCGCGGTGATCGGGGACAGCATGTGTCCCTCGGACACAGCGCTTCCCCGATCACGGTAAACAGCCAATTTCATTGGCTGTTTACCATGTGATCGGCTGTGTCAAAGTCACAGCCCATCACCTGTCAAAACAAACTCGGCGGCGCGCTCCGTGCGCGCCGCCACAGGCTTGCAGAGCGGGGATCGGGGAAGGCGAGTGTCCCTTGGACACAGCGCATCCCCGATCAGAGTAAACAGCCAATGAATTGGCTGTTTACCACGTGACCGGCTGTGTCCAATCACAGCCGGTCACAAATGTAAACAAACTCCACAGGAGTTACTACCTGATCCCTGCTCTCTCCTCACACACCGATCTGTGAGGAGAGAGAAGAGATCAGTAAGTTAGCTCAGTGTAGTTTGTCTACATAAGTTTACAGTGCACAACACACCCCCCCCATAAAGAGGACCTGTCACACAGCCCAGCACATCAATCAGCCCAGCCAATCAGCCCATCTGTCAATCAATCAGCCCATCTGTCAATCAATCAGCCCATCTGTCAATCAATCACCCCACCTGTCAATCAATAACCCCATCTGTCAATCAATCAATCAGCCCATCTGTCAATCAATCAATCAGCCCATCTGTCAATCAATCAGCCCATCTGTCAATCATCTGTCACAGGCCCACCTCCATCGGTACCGCCATTGGCACCGCCACACAGGCTACCAGTACCGCCATCGGTACCAGTACCACCACCAGTACCGCCACCAGGCCCAGCATCTATACTGCCACACAGGCCCGCTACCAGTATCACCACTAGTGCCGCCATCGGTACCACCACCAGTACCACCACCCGTACCACCGTCGGTAGTGCCACCACCACCTGTACCACCACCTGTACCGCCATCGGTACCATCACCACCCGTACCGCCATTGGTACCACCACCACCTGTACCGCCATCGGTACCACCACTACCCATACCGCCATCGCTACCACCACCACCCGTACTGCCACCTGTACCGCCATCGGTACCGCCGCCACCACCACCACCCGTACCGCCATCGGTACCACCACCACCTGTACCGCCATTGGTACCACCACCACCCATACCGCCATCGGTACCACCACACAGGCCCACCACTAATACCTCCATCGGTACTACCACACAGACCGCCACCACTACCACCAGCAGTACCATTACACAGGCCCACCAATAAGCACTGCCATAATGTCCCAAAGGGTTTACACACCTGAGGAGGCATATGCCATTCTTGCCATGTCGGATGATGAGAGCAGCGGGGAGCTCCCATTATCCGATTCTGGTTCGGAATACGAGCCAGTGGAGGATAGTGGCTCAGAGTCCGAGTCCCCGGAGGAAACCGTCCCTCCCAAAAGAATACGATCGGCACCAAGATCAGCACCAAGATCAGCACCAAGATCAGGAGAACTGCCCACCACCAGCAGCGCCATACCCCAGGAAGAGGAGCCCAGTACAAGCAATGGAAATGCACGCCCAACTCGAAGAATCCAGCCCCAATCCTACCTTCCCGATGCCCTGGCAAACCCCTTATGGTTGCCTGCCAACTCAGGATCCGCTATCATCCCCCCTTTCACCGCACAGCCAGGTGTGCAGCCCGACACTACAAATTTTTCTAAATTTGATTATTTTTGTTTATTTTTCCCACAAGATTTGCTGCAGAATATAGTGGATCAAACGAATCTGTATGCATCCCAATTTATTGCTGCCAACCCCGATTCTTCCTACGCCCGCATGTTCCAGTGGCGGCGTCTAACATTGAAGGAATTTAAATTATTTTTGGGCCTCATGATCAATATGGGGCTTACAAAAAAGAACGAAGTCCATTCATATTGGTCCAAACGCCCCATCCAACACATGCCCATATATTCCGCTGTCATGTCCAGGAAAAGATACGACATGATTATGCGCTTTCTCCACTTCAATGACAATTCACAGTGCCCTCCCCGAGATCATCCCAACTACGACAAATTGTACAAGATACGCCCCCTAATCAATGCCTTTTCCCAGCGATTTGAAGAAGTTTTCATCCCAGACCAAAAAATTTGTGTGGACGAGTCCCTCGTACATTTCACCGGCCGACTGCAGTTCAAGCAGTACATACCAAGCAAGAGAGCCAGGTATGGGTTAAAATTAAATAAATTATGTGATCGAGCCACTGGATACGTCTGCAAATTCAGGATCTACGAAGGCAAAGACTCCCAGCTCCAGCCCCGTGATTGCCCCACATATATTGGAACCAGTGGGAAAATTGTCTGGGAGTTGGCATACCCCCTGTTCGGAAAAGGTTACCATTTATATGTTGATAATTATTATACCAGCCTGCCCCTTTTTCGCCACCTTTACAGTAAACAAACCCCGGCCTGCGGTACCTTAAAAAAAAAAACGGAAGGGATTCCCACAAAATTTATTGACAAAAAAATTGCGACCTGGAGAATCGGCATCCATGAGGAATGAGGAGGTGTTGGCCATGAAGTGGAGGGACAAGAAAGATGTCCACATCCTCTCTACGATCCTCAATGACACCATGGTGGAGATCCCAAGAAGACGCGGCTCCATTGTAAAGCCCGAATGTGTCCACGACTACAATTTGTACATGGGGGGGGGGGGTGGATTTAAACGACCAGATGCTACAGCCCTACTTATCAACCAGAAAGTCCCGTTACTGGCACAAAAAAGTTGCGTTTCACCTGTTTCACATGGCCCTTTTTAATTTGTTTGTTTGCTACCAAAAAGCAACTCAAAATCACCGACTCCACTACCTCCAATATATCGAAGATATCATCGATGCCCTCATTTACCAACAAGATCCCGCCCCAGGAAGCATTCACTCTGATAGTGTGAGTCGGCTTCACGAGCGACACTATCCCTTTAGCATCCCCCCCACAGAATCTGGAAGAAGACGCCAAAAGAAATGCTGTGTATGCAGCAGAGGAGGAGTAAGAAGAGACACCAGCTATTATTGTCCCGATTGTCCCTCCCAACCTGGCCTGTGCATCGGAAATTGCTTCAAAAATTATCATACATCCATTAGTTCCCCTTATTATTAACAGACTGCCATTTCCCTATTTGCCTGCTACCATGTTACTAACTACCTTCCATGTTAATTAACTGACCCTGGCCTGTTTACCGACGATGTCTTTGCTTGCCGATTTAAACCACGTTTCTGACCTCCACGTGCACCAACCTCAGCCTGTTTACCGACGATGCCTCTGCCTGCCGATTTAAACCACGTTTCTGACTTCCACGTGTACCGACCTTGGCCTGTTAATCGACCATGTTTTTGCCTGCCACTTGGACTGATCTTTTGGCCATCTACTTTTAGTACACAGGGGTCTCACATATGTGAGGGGCTTCAGAATAGCGTTCTGAGTAGAGAAAACCAGTTTTTCGTTTTTGTGCTCCAAGAACAGGGTCTGGTTGCCCGGAGGCTTCAAAGCGATTTGGGTGGGAGAAGCCTCTACCCCTGTCCCCCTGGCCCTAAGCTTGATGGTCCTTCCTGCTGCCTGGACCAATAATTTGGCTGTGCTGACCATATTACTGCCTGTAATGACCCATGACATTATGGACCATGTTTCTTCCTGCTGCTTGGACCAATACTTTGGCTGTGTTGACCATATATCTGCCTGCTGCCTCTACTGACTTTGGACAGCATTTCTGCCGGGACACCTCTACCTGCTACCTGGACCTGTGCTTTGGCTGTGCTCTGGCTGTGCTGACAGTATCTCTGCCTGTGCGAACTATGGACAGTATTCCTGCCTGCTGCCTGGATGATTGCTTTTGCTGTCGCTGACCTCATCCCTGCCTGCTGCCTGGACCGATGCTCTCCTCTGTGGACCACTGCACTTCTAAAACCACAGGTAATCTTTTGTTATTTGGTATGTACCTGCTATGTGTTAGATATATGAAGGGCCTTCAAAAATGTGATCGGTAGTCAGAAAATGATATGTGCAATTAATGCTGCTAGAATGCCTGGAGGTGCTACTTGGATGTTGGGCCTCTGTATGTGGCCAGGCTGTGTAAAAGTCTCAAACATGTGGTATCGCCATACTCAGGAGGAGTAGCAGAATGCATTTTGTGGTGTAATTTTTGCTATGTACATATTATGTGTTAGAAATATCTTATAAATTGACAACTTTGTGTAAAAAAATGCATTTTAATTTTTTCTCCACATTTTCCAAAACCTTCTGGAAAAAAATGAACCGTTCAAAAGACTCATAATGCCTCATAGATTATACGTTGGGGTGTGTGCTTTCCAAAATGGGGTCATTTTGTGGAAAATTCTATTGTCCTGGTGCTCCAGGGCCTTCAAAATTGTAATAGGTGGTTGAGAAAGGATATGTGCGATTTATGCTTGTAGAACGCCTGAAAGTGCTACTTCAATGTTGGGCCTCTGTATATGGCCAGGCTGTGTAAAAGTCTCACACATGTGGTATCGCTATACTCAGGAGGAGTAGCAGAATGCATTTTGGGGTGTTATTTTTGCTATGTATATGCTATGCGTTAGAAATATCTTATAAATGGACAACTTTGTGTAAAAAAAATGAATTTTCATTTTTTCTCCACATTTTCCAAAACCTTCTGGAAAAAAATGAACCGTTCAAAAGACTCATAATGCTTCATAGATTATACGTTGGGGTGTGTGCTTTCCAAAATGGGGTCATTTTGTGGAAAATTCTATTGTCCTGGTGCTCCAGGGCCTTCAAAATTGTAATAGGTGGTTGAGAAAGGATATGTGCGATTTATGCTTGTAGAACGCCTGAAAGTGCTACTTCAATGTTGGGCCTCTGTATATGGCCAGGCTGTGTAAAAGTATCACACATGTGGTATCGCTATACTCAGGAGGAGTAGCAGAATGCATTTTGGGGTGTCATTTTTGCTATGTATATGCTATGCGTTAGAAATATCTTATAAATGGACAACTTTGTGTAAAAAAAAAATGCATTTTCATTTTTTCTCCACATTTTCCAAAACCTTCTGGAAAAAAATGAACCGTTCAAAAGACTCATAATGCTTCATAGATTATACGTTGGGGTGTGTGCTTTCCAAAATGGGGTCATTTTGTGGAAAATTCCATTGTCCTGGTGCTCCAGGGCCTTCAAAAGTGTAATAGGTGGTTGAGAAAGGATATGTGCGATTTATGCTTGTAGAACGCCTGAAAGTGCTACTTCAATGTTGGGCCTCTGTATGTGGCCAGGCTGTGTAAAAGTCTCACACATGTGGTATCGCTACACTCAGGAGGAGTAGCAGAATGTATTTTGGGGTGTAGTTGCAATTATGCATATGCTGTGTGAGAGAAAAAAACTGTTAATATGACCAGTTTGTGTAAAAAAAAAAAAAAAAAAAATTAAATTTTCCCAAGAATTGTGGGAAAAAAATACAACTTCAAAAAACTCACCACGCCTCTTAGTAAATACCTTGGACTGTCTACTTTCCAAAAAGGGGTAATTTTGGGGTATTTGTACTTTCCTGGCTTGTTAGTGTCTCAAGAAATGAGATAGGCCTTCAGTACATCAGGCGTGATCAGATGTGATACATTTTCAGTGATTGCCACCATAGGTTGTAGACTCTATAACTTTCACAAAGACCAAATAATATACACTAATTTGGGTTCATTTTACCAAAGATATGTAGCAGTATACATTTTGGCACAAATTTATGAAGAAAAATTACTTATTTGCAAAATTTTACAATAGAAACTAAAAAAAAGTGGTTTTTTTTGAAAAAAATTGCTGTTTTTTTGCTTATATCGCAAAAAATAAAAAACCCAGTGGCAATTAAATACCACCAAAAGAAAGCTCTATTTGTGAGAAGAAAATGATAAAAAATTTGTTTGGATACAGTGTAGCATGACTAAGTAATTGTCATTCAAAGTGTGAGAGTACTGAAAGCTGAAAATTGGTCTGGGCGGGAAGGTGCATAAGTGCATGGTATTGAAGTGGTTAAGCACATGATTAGAGCCTGGGGCTCTAATTGGCTTAAAAAAAGGGTGCGCTCGGGGCGCAGAGCACTGTACCCTGAGCCCACCCAGTTGCGTGACAATAGAGAATTAATATTTGCTATTGTCTTCCTGCTTCACTTCCCGGCCAATCAGGAAGCGGGTCTTAAGACCTGATTGGCCAAAGGAGAAGCGACCATATTGGCTGCCGAGGAGGAAGCCGCCGCCGAGGAGGAGGAGATGCAGGGGAAGCCAAAGCTGCCCGCGACCTAGATGGGGTAAGTGCAGGGCTGACGGGCGGATGGGCGAGCAACGGGCAGTGGTGCTTGGTTTACGGGGTTTGACTGACCGATCGAACGGGCGGGGGGGGGGTGGGTGAAGTTTGATTGCCGCCCCCCGCTCCCAAAAATGGAGCACCAGCCGCCACTGATAAAATAGGTACCCTTTGTCCCGAAAATGCCTTACCGATCAAGGAAGTCTGAAATGTAAGCAAAAAGCTTACCTCAGCTGGCTGATTATCAGAACCCATAGTCATAGTCCCAGGCACCTTCAGCTTGTGGACGGTGGTTCGTGTCGGTCCTCCGGGTGGCCTAGGCCTAGAGGACCATCGGAGGTCGTGTTCCATCCCAGGCACCTTTAGCCTGGGGTGAGGTACTCGGATGGAGGTCCGGAGCTCAGTGCCCAACACTGAGTTCCGCGAGGGAAGAAGATCCTAGGGAACCCCGGGAGTGGGTACTCGAATCCGGAAGGCGCAATGGACCGGGGGGAGCTCCTCATTTGAAGACCCGGTGCAGCATATTGCCGGTGACAAGTGAGTCTCTCGTCGGAGACCGCCTGGAAGGAAATTCCCCCTCGTGTGGAGACCGCAACCCACTTTTAGGAAGGAAAGTGGAGAACTACATTGTGTCTGGGCCTATTCGCATCCACACCTCCTTTCCTGTTCTGTTCCTATCAAGGGAGTTCAACTGATTGTGTTCATTCGTTGGAAGAATAAAGGAGTGTTGAACTTTAATGGTGTGGAGCTCATTTCCTAGCAGACATGGTTCAAGGTGACTCTTGGAGGGAGGATCCAGGTGCACAACACTGACCCGAAGGTAATACAAGAACGTTGCTTATACCGCACTGACACATGTGGTGGAGGCCAGGCGTGGTGTCCCCGCTCCCTCCCCTCTAGAATACCCCTAGACACAAGAAAGACAAGACGAGAGAGAAAGAGGGGAGTGAGGAGGCCGCTACACTTGATATTCATTAGTGGTTCCAAATTAACAACTGCTGCAGTAGGGAACAGACACATTTTTCCAAATAATTCTGTTTATTTGGTGCTATTGAAATTTTTTACACACACGGTTATGTAGGTATCATATTATAATTACAATTGTACTTTTTTTGGTAACAAGGGGCGTAACATAGGCAGGCTAAATTCTAATCAGGACTCGAAAGAGTGCTACATGTAATCAAGACGTATTAGTGCCGTGTGCACAATGAGTGCAGTGTACAATACATAGGCAAACATACAAAATCGAATACAATTTTATACAGAAATTTACAAATTTCCTTTACAGCTTAAAAAATAGGAATATTTGGTATGCCCACAAAAAAATAAAACAAGTATGAACTATAGAGCTATAGAGAAATGAGACCCGTCATTGTTAACCTCCCTCTATTAAAGCAATTACATGAAAGTATCCACAAATTCCTGCTAAAATAATTTCCATAGAGACAATAACCATGTGAGGACAGGTATGTTCTAACCCCTCCATGAATATACTAGCCCAGAAAACTACATAGGTATACATTTCTAGTAGAATCAGGTAATCATGCCTCCTTTTACACTAATTATGAAATAATTATAAACAATTAAAGTGTGCCTAAGCCAAAACCTTGTTTTAGGTTTGGATAGTGTATTGAGATAGTAGAACCTCTGTTACAAATAGGATTATTTGATTTAATCCTTAGTTAATAGTGAATACAAAGGAAATGGGAAAAGAACACTTTCCCATAAATACAAGAGGACAATGGAGGCTGTGACATTGTCACTGAGTTAAGCTCGGAAAACAAAATAGTTAAAAAAAATCATTATTAATACAAATTTCATAAATAACATCATAATTTGCCAATAATGATACTTAGATCCGATAAAAACTTGAAGAGTTCTGGTGCGTGGAGTGAGCTGACGCGTTTCGCAGAGCCACAACTCTGCTTCTTCAGGGCAACTCTACATGCATCTAAATTTATCAATTAGATTACAAAAGGGCATTATTATAGTCACAGTTACATAAATATCAGCTTACTTTCAACGATTCTCAAAAACAAATATAATAACATTGGTGCTCACCAATTACAGAACATCAACTGTGTATAGCCTCCAGCATCGCAGGGAAAACAAACCATCACCCGACTACACGATCAGCAGTAAAATAAAAGTGTATCAAAAATTATAAAAGACAGAGTCTCTTTGATAAAACAGTGCTCTCTGTTGGATGATGTCCAACTCCAAAACCAAGTAGTAAGTATGATGAAGGAACACAAGTCATATAAGGTGCAACAAGATCACAGTTCTTAAAGTAGTAGATGTTTCTACAAGTAGATGGGTTGTGCAGCCTACACCAACTCCCAATCTTCACCACTGATGTGAGAAAAGATTCCCCCGCTGGGGTTCACACTCACCAGAGCAATAAATAAATTGTGCCTTGTAAGATCAATTCCTCCTGTCAGACTTCCAACATCACCCCGGGATCAGCATGCGTTAAAACGGTGTTCAAGGTACATAAAAGACAAAAGTGCACTAACATAGCGTAATCCCGTTTTTATTAAATTAAACCCGTGTATCAAAACACCCTGCTCCCATTACACATACAATAAATCCACTTGTAAATGACATAGAGAAAGTGTTGCATAGTCACCGCTGTCCTCTGAACACAGGGGCCAAACTCGTGCTGCAGACGCAGTGTACGATTAGCTTCCTGGTTACGAGATGGCCGATGGTGAACCGCACACTTCTAACTTCCTGGATACGCCGTCGTAGCCACGCCCTGACGCGTTTTGTCACTTCCGACTTCAACAGAGGGCGTGGCTACTCGACGTAAGCACGGAGCTTATGTTATCCCTCCTCCACGGCCATTGGATAGATCGGCAGCACTCGTCCACTCCGATTGGTGCAAAGACCGGGCGGAAACCGAGACTGCCGTCAGCCGTGTCAAGTCACAGGGAAAAATAACACATTACTGTATAAACAGGCACCGTAAATAAATTCTATATTGCACAAGTTTTTGAAATCTATGACCGGTGAATGTCAGCTTAATAAACGTAAATTAACCTCTGGTTATCACCAGACGGTTTCTAATTCATATAAGGTATCAAAAGAATATATATAGTAAACACCTGATTTATGTACCGCTGCAATCATGCAGCAGTACGGTGTATATCAGTTATTCAAGGTGAATATTTAGCTAGTGAATACTGCTAAAGGGGCAATAGTGGTGTGATTCAGTGGGCCAGTGAGGTCCGGATACCAGGAAAAGGTTAATAATCCTGGAACATATAATCACACAGACTAATAACCTCCAAAGTGAATAAAAAAGGAAAATCTCGCGCCTAATATAACAACAAAAATAAATTAAAGCTGCTCTCCAAATATTCAAAAAAAATGGAACAAAATATTGGTTGGGATAAATATATAAATTATATATACTAGTGGAGGCGCTGAGTGAAATTACTCGTGATAGATAGACAAAATACCAAGTGTAAAAACAATACAAATTATAATACCAAAACACCAGCCTGCCTAGCGTGCTAAATTAAACTGTGTATAACCAAAGTAAAATTTATACAAGATTTCCCAGATCTTGCATAGGTATGTGTAAAGTGAGCTCCTGTAAATCAATACAGAAAAAAATATATTCATACCTTAATACAAATTTACATTTGTGAAAAAAATATATAAATGGTGAATTCATATATCAAGTGTCAATCAAGTCCTTATAATCAATGAATGGAAGATAAATCAAGTGAAAAAGTCTGAAGAGCTGCAAACAGAAAATCCATAGATTGTGACAACTGTCAGAAATCCACCTTCACCGACTGAGAAAGACGAATCACCCAAATGTGCTCAAATAAGGATGGCCGCTTACCAAATGAAGTTGACCCTTTTACTTAAAAAAGAAGTCAAATGTGCTTGCAGCAAAAAACATTGCTTGGGTTAAATGGAGATGATGTCGGACCAGAACTGCTGCCTCATGGAGGCTCAGATAAGGATATGAAATGAAAATAATGCAGTAATAGCGTAATTCCGTTTATTAGGCCAAATCAATGTAAAAGTTAAAAAGCCAAATGCCTGCTTACTTGTATAAGTGCCACAAACCCGGCACTGAGGCTGGATAGCATAACAGGGAGATGGAAAGGTTGTCCCGTCTATGGATATCTGGCGTGCGTTCCACCTACGATAATGGAGGAGCCAGAGGGACCGGAAGTAGCGTCTGTACGTGACCTAGTACCGCCTCCTAGGTACTAGATCACGTACAGACGCTACTTCCGGTCCCTCTGGCTCCTCCATTATCGTAGGTGGAACGCACGCCAGATATCCATAGACGGGACAACCTTTCCATCTCCCTGTTATGCTATCCAGCCTCAGTGCCGGGTTTGTGGCACTTATACAAGTAAGCAGGCATTTGGCTTTTTAACTTTTACATTGATTTGGCCTAATAAACGGAATTACGCTATTACTGCATTATTTTCATTTCATATCCTTATCTGAGCCTCCATGAGGCAGCGGTTCTGGTCCGACATCATCTCCATTTAACCCAAGCAAAGTTTTTTGCTGCAAGCACATTTGACTTCTTTTTTAAGTAAAAGGGTCAACTTCATTTGGTAAGCGGCCATCCTTATTTGAGCACATTTGGGTGATTCGTCTTTCTCAGTCGGTGAAGGTGGATTTCTGACAGTTGTCACAATCTATGGATTTTCTGTTTGCAGCTCTTCAGACTTTTTCACTTGATTTATCTTCCATTCATTGATTATAAGGACTTGATTGACACTTGATATATGAATTCACCATTTATATATTTTTTTCACAAATGTAAATTTGTATTAAGGTATGAATATATTTTTTTCTGTATTGATTTACAGGAGCTTACTTTACACATACCTATGCAAGATCTGGGAAATCTTGTATAAATTTTACTTTGGTTATACACAGTTTAATTTAGCACGCTAGGCAGGCTGGTGTTTTGGTATTATAATTTGTATTGTTTTTACACTTGGTATTTTGTCTATCTATCACGAGTAATTTCACTCAGCGCCTCCACTAGTATATATAATTTATATATTTATCCCAACTAATAACCTCCAAACAATGTCAACAGAATTCAAAAGATCAAGATCAATATAGCTGAATATATAGTGAATACACACATATGATACGTTTATGGACAGCAAATGTACAAGTATATATACACACTAAAGCTGTTTAAGCAGATGATATATAAAAAATCATAGTAAAATGGAATTAAAATGAAGCCATATAAAAATATATGAAAATTATATAAAAAGTAGCCCATATATAAAAAAGATTATATTAAGAGAAATATATATATAAAAAAGAAATTAAAATCTACATATATATAAAAATGTATAAAAGGAGGAAAATTACTCAAGGGGAAATGGTGATTAAAAATGGAGGATCATATTTCTATATCTAGGAGATCAGTATCATTTGATAAAAAGTAATAATTAATAATAATAATACTTAGTAGTAACAGCAGAAGGGGGGGATATTTCTTAATAATCACTAATAAAACAGTTGATATCTAAATCAACGTTTAACCCCTTCGGTACTAATGTATCAACCGAATATATCCATTGAGTTTCTAATTTGGACAATTCCCTTACGAGGTTGGCCCCCCTCCATGGGGGTTTAAGATGGTCAATCCCCCAAAATTTCAACCCAGCTGGATTCTGGTCGTGAAAAAGTTTAAAATGTAGTGATACATTATGGTCTTTAAACCCAAGTTTGATATTTGCCACATGTTCTGCTATTCGTACTTTCAGAGCCCTTTTGGTGCGGCCTATGTACATAAGTTTGCATGGGCATTCTAGGAGGTATACCACATAAGATGTATTACATGTAATAAAATCCTTTATGGAAAATTCTACATTATTGGAAGAGGAGATAAAAGTGTCGATTGCTCTCATGGGTTTTGTAACCTCTCTGCATGGACGACACTTATGACAGGCGAAGAAGCCATCCCTGTCCCAAAAGGAGGGTTTTTTTTTGGAGGGTCTAATACCTTCTTTACTATCCTATCTCCATAATTTATGGCTTTCCTATAAATAAAAGCAGGTTTTGGTGGAATAACAATCCCAAGTATTTTGTCAAGTAGGAGGATATGCCAATGAGAGTAGAAATTGTTCTCCACTTCTTTATATTGGGAATGATACCCAGAAATGAAGCTCCATTCGTGTATCTTTTTATTTTTGTTTTTGTTGTTATGCAAAGGGACGGTATCTGTTAAACAAGATCTTCTGGGTATTTCTAGTAAGTCTTCTATAAGATTACACGATCAGCAGTGTCAAAGCTACTGACCTAATCTGGTGGACATTGGATGACATCCAAAGCGGAATAGGGTAGGCATCAAAAGATGAAAATCTAAAATACCAAAATGCTGGAAATCCATTACCATAGATTCCAATAGTCCATGATCACTTACATACAGACATATCCGTATATGTGATAGGTAACTAGAGCAAAGAGCAGCCCTTATCCCCTAGCATACAACCAGGAACCATCCAAATCAACATATCTCTCTCACACACAGCCTGAGCACAAATTACAACCACATAACTGGATGCAAATGAGCCATATCAACTTTCAAACCCTCACATACACAGCCATAATTCTCAAGCTTACAACCAACCAAACGCCACCCCAATTCCACCAACACATACCATGATTTTCTAATGCCACAATTTGTGCACCAACAACATCATGTGACATGACAACCACAATCAATCACACCACATAGTAAACAACTACCACAATTACCCATCATTACCATTGTCCACAGGTATTGTCAGAGATTGATAATAGACCAGACTGTGTGACTGCATAAAAGGAAACCAAACGGGTGTAGGTGAAAATATACAATTTATTATGGTGAGTGACCAACATACAACCACCAATAGAACACAGTGCAATAAATCAACAGTGACTATAAACAGTATATACAAGTATGGGAAATACCAGAATCGTAGTGAAAGCCAGGCCGAGGTCATACACAAAGGGATCCAGCAGGTGGGTAAGGATGGGAATAAACAGGAACAGGGAGGAGATGGATGGGTTGGCTGCAGAGCAGGGATCAAGGTAACCGAGGGGCAGAAAAAGGCTGAGCTAAAGGTAGGGATCAGGTAGGATCGGGTAAAGCAGGATGCAGGTTCCAGGTAGGGATCGGGTCGAGCAGGGTGCAGGTTAGGGATCGGGTCGGATACAGGCTCAAGACAGGGTCACAGGTCCTAGGTCAGGGAGAGAGATACCAGGGCAAGGAGTGTTTGCACTTGCCGGGTATTTAAGGAAGTCCAGTGATTAAGCTTCAGGTCACAGCTGACCACAGGAAGTGCTGCCTGTCCCATACTGCCAGAATACACCCGCTGGTGGATGCCAGTACTGCAGTCCATGTATCATGTGTTACCACCAGCAGGTGAGATCCTCCAGCAGAGATATTGGCTGCAGGAGGACACCTGCTGGCGGACACTAGCACTGCAGTCCAAAGGACCAACAGCACCACCAGCGGGTGAAGCCTTTCCTGACAGTACCCCCCCTCAAAGGAGCGGCCCCTGGACGCTCCAACGACCTGCTGCTGGGGGAAGTTCATAGCAACAAGCTGGGCAACAGGCAAGGTCACATCCGGGCAGACAGCGGGCACATCCGGGCAAATAGTAGGCACATCAAGCTGGGCAGCGGACAGGGGCACACCAGGCTGGGCAGCAGACAGGGGCACACCAGGCTGGGCAGCAGACAGGGGCACACCAGGCTGGGCAGCAGACAGGGGCACACCAGGCTGGGCAGCAGACAGGGGCACACCAGGCTGGGCAGCAGACAGGGGCACACCAGGCTGGGCAGCAGACAGGGGCACCTCAGGCTGGGCAGCAGACAGGGGCACCTCAGGCTGGGCAGCAGACAGGGGCACCTCAGGCTGGGCAGCAGACAGGGGCACACCAGGCTGGGCAGCAGACAGGGGCACACCAGGCTGGGCAGCAGACAGGGGCACACCAGGCTGGGCAGCAGACAGGGGCACCTCAGGCTGGGCAGCAGACAGGGGCACACCTCAGGCTGGGCAGCAGACAGGGGCACACCTCAGGCTGGGCAGCAGACAGGGGCACACCTCAGGCTGGGCAGCAGACAGGGGCACACCTCAGGCTGGGCAGCAGACGGGAACACACCTCAGGCTGGGCAGCAGACAGGAACACACCTCAGGCTGGGCAGCAGACGGGAACACCTCAGGCTGGGCAGCAGACGGGAACACCTCAGGCTGGGCAGCAGACGGGCACATCTCAGGCTGGGCAGCAGACGGGCACATCTCAGGCTGGGCAGCAGACGGGATCATCTCAGGCTGGGCAGCAGACGGGATCATCTCAGGCTGGGCAGCAGACGGGATCATCTCAGGCTGGGCAGCAGATGGGATCATCTCAGGCTGGGCAGCAAGCTCCGGGTCATCGAGCTGGGCGGCAGGCTCCGGGTCATCGAGCTGGGCGGCAGGCTCCGGGTCATCGAGCTGGGCAGCGGACAGGAACACATCGGGCTGGGCAGCAGGCTCTGGGTCATCGAGCTGGGCAGCAGGCTCCGGGTCATCGAGCTGGGCAGCAGGCTCCGGGTCATTGAGCTGGGCAGCAGGCAGGAACACATCGGGCTGGGCAGCAGGCTCCGGGTCATCGAGCTGGGCAGCAGGCTCTGGGTCATCAAGCTGGGCAGCACAGGCTGTGGCACATCAGGCTGGGCAGCCGACAGGAACATCTCAGGTTGGGCAGCAGACAGGAACATGTCAGACTGGGTAGTGGGCTCCACAGACTGGGAAACAGGCATCATACCCTCAAGCCGGGAAACGGGCACCACAACCTCGAGCCGGGAAACGGGCACCACAACCTCAAGCCGGGAAACGGGCACCACAATCTCAGGCCGGGAAACGGGCACCACAACCACAGGCCGGGAAGCGGGCACCGGATCTTCAGGCGGGGTCTCAGTCACCGAATCTTCCGGCTGGGACACCGTCATCAGGACTTCAGTTTGGAAGGCAGGCACATGAACTTCAAGCTGGCTGGTTGGCATGGGAACTACAGGCTGGCAGGCTGGCACGGGAACCTCAGGCTGGCAGGCTGGCACGGAGACCTCAGGCTGGCACGGGAACCTCAGGCTGGCAGGCTGGCACAGGGACTTCAGGCTGGCAGGCTGGCACAGGGACCTCCGGCTGGAAGGCTGGTTCTGGAACTACGGGCTGGGAGGCCGGCTCCGAAACTGCAAGCTGGAAGGCTGGCTCGGGAATCACAGGCTGGAAGGCTGGCTCGAGAACTGCAGGCTGGAAGGCTGGCTCGAGAACTGCAGGCTGCAAGGCTGGCTTGAAGGCTGGCTCTGGGACTGCAGGCTGGAAGGCTGGCTCGGGAACCGCAGGGTGGAAGGCTGGCTCGGGAGTCGCAGGCTGGAAGGCTGGCTCGGGAACCGCAGGCTGGAAGGCGGGTTTGGGAACCGCAGGCTGGAAGGCTGGCTTGGGAACCGCAGGCTGGCTCGGGAGTCGCAGGCTGGAAGACTGGCTTGGGAACCGCAGGCTGGAAGGCTGGCTCGGGAACCGCAGGCTGGAGGGCTGGCTCGGGAACCGCAGGCTGGAAGGCTGGTTTGGGAACCGCAGGCTGGAGCAGGTTGGTGGGTGTGGAGGTAGGTTGGATTGTGTGGGTTGGGAAGTACTTCCGCTTTTTCTTGGATTTAGTCGCTGCAGATTTGCAAGTAGCGGGGGGAATATATGAAAAGGTTGGGATTGAACAAATGGAAGAAAATGGCAGAGGTGCAGGGACAGTGGCTGGAGGAGGTTCTTGTGGATTGGCTACGCATAGGAGGGAAGAAGCAGGTGGATTGAAGGCAGGGTAGGTGCAACAGGTAGAGACGGGGTAGTAGTATTTGGGGGGCTGAACACACTGGACGGTAGCTGGGGTTGCCATAGGCAATGGGCGGATATATTCTTGGGAAGGCAGGTGATTGATGGAGGGGCCGGGATGTTGTGGCTTGGCTGAATTCGGGAGGAGATCTGACCATGCCTGCAGCAAAGGCTGAACAAAAACTGATTCGCACACACCCTGTCTAATCAGAGACTGCACAGAACTAACACATTCAGATAACACCTGCTGGGAACAGAGGGAATAATGCTCATCAAAAGAAGCTGGATCATCCTCTAATAGCCAAACTAGGGATTCAACTTGATCACCACTGAAAGGGGGAGAGAAGTCATCACTTCCTTCGGGAACAAATGACAGGGCTGGTTCTACACATAACCGGGTCAACGGCAGAACATCCTCAGGCTGCATGTAACCCTGATCCACCCAGAAATGAGCCGATTGGATAGTTTCCCTTAGCTGGTCACTCGTCCATTCCTTTAACATCTGGCGACAATATTCACCCTCCTCTGTCGCCAGCAGAGAATAGTAAAGGATCTCGTCGTGATCCATATCAGCAAAACACACAATAGGATGGTTCCTCAATGAAGTCACGTCTGATCAGGAATGGCCCTGGTATACTGTCAGAGATTGATAATAGACCAGACTGTGTGACTGCATAAAAGGAAACCAAACGGGTGTAGGTGAAAATATACAATTTATTATGGTGAGTGACCAACATACAACCACCAATAGTGCAATAAATCAACAGTGACTATAAACAGTATATACAAGTATGGGAAATACCAGAATCGTAGTGAAAGCCAGGCCGAGGTCATACACAAAGGGATCCAGCAGATGGGTAAGGATGGGAATAAACAGGAACAGGGAGGAGATGGATGGGTTGGCTGCAAAGCAGGGATCAAGGTAACCGAGGGGCAGAAAAAGGCTGAGCTAAAGGTAGGGATCAGGTAGGATCGGGTAAAGCAGGATGCAGGTTCCAGGTAGGGATCGGGTCGAGCAGGGTGCAGGTTAGGGATCGGGTCGGATACAGGCTCAAGACAGGGTCACAGGTCCTAGGTCAGGGAGAGAGATACCAGGGCAAGGAGTGTTTGCACTTGCCGGGTATTTAAGGAAGTCCAGTGATTAAGCTTCAAGTCACAGCTGACCACAGGAAGTGCTGCCTGTCCCATACTGCCAGAATACACCCGCTGGTGGATGCCGGTACTGCAGTCCATGTATCATGTGTTACCACCAGCAGGTGAGATCCCCCAGCAGAGATATTGGCTGCAGGAGGACACCTGCTGGCGGACACTAGCACTGCAGTCCAAAGGACCAACAGCACCACCAGCGGGTGAAGCCTTTCCTGACAGGTATCCATGGCCACCACCCGCTACTCCCCCCCATAGGGCTAACCCACAGTCCAACATACTCAACCAGATTCAGCTCACCCATCAACCCATGTAACCTGCCCTCTCGCCTCCCCCCACCACAACATCAATTCAATCTCCCTCCCCTGGCACAGTGACACTGCGCATGCACTCCTACAGGGGCACTTGCGCCAGATATGACGTCAGTGAGCCGCGCGCGGGTCAGTCATTTCCGGTGGGATCATGTCCATAAAGCAGTGGTAGCTGACGCCATCTGGAGGCGGCAGAGATTAGTGGTGGAGAGGCCAGGGTGAGCCGCATTAGATGCTGATGTACCTTGATGTACGGTCTTATCGTTCTCTGGGTGATTACTTGTGGGTTAGTCTGGTTGGAGGCTTCATTCGGTACATTGGTTGTTATATAAGTGGATATGTATACGGCAGTTGTGTTACTGTCACTGTGCCAGGGGAGGGTGATTGTATTGATGTTGTGGTGGGAGGGAGAGGCAAGAGGGCATGTTACATGGGTGGATGAGTGAGCGGGATGTGGTTGAGTGTGTTAAACTGACGGTTAGCCCTATGGGGGGGAGTAGGGGGTGGTGGCCATGGATATCCGTGGACAATGGTAATGGGGGGTAATTGTGGCAATTGTTTACTATGTGGTGTGATTGATTGTGGTTGTCAGGTCACTGTGGGGAGTGTGAAATGTATATTTGGATGGTTCCTGGTTGTACGTTAGGGGATAAGGCCCGCCCTTTGCTCTATTTACCTATCACATATACGGATATGTCTCTATGTAAGTGATCATGGACTATTGGAATCTATGGTGATGGATTTCCCGCATTTTGGTATTTTAGATTTTCATCTTTTGATGCCTACCCTATTCTGCTTTGGATATGATCCAATGTCCACCAGACTAGGTCAGGTCAGTAGCTCTGACACTGCTCACCGTGTAGTCGGGTGATGGTTTGTTTTCCCTATGATTCTGGAGGCTATACACAGTTGATGAATTATAATTGTTTTTGAGAATTGTTAAAAGTAAGCTGATATTTATGTAACTGTGACTATAATGATGTCTTTTTGTAATCTACCGTATATACTCGAGTATAAGCCGACCCAAATATAAGCCTATTGCAGCTTCACTGTGCCCATTTGCATGCCTCACTGTGCCCATTTGCATGCCTCACTGTACCCATTGCAGCCTTACTGTGCCCATTGCATGCCTCACCTCACTGTGCCCATTGCATGCCTCACCTCACTGTGCCCATTCCATGCCTTACCTCACTGTGCTCATTCTATGCCTCACCTCACTGTGCCCATTGCATGCCTCACCTCACTGTGCCCATTGCATGCCTCACCTCACTGTGCCCATTGCATGCCTCAACTCACTGTGCCTATTGCAACCTCACTTTGCCGATCTTCATACCTGATTATCCATGGGTTTAGCCATTCCCTACTCTGCCCAAAACAAAAAAAAAGTTATGACTTTCTATATACTTTAAATAAAAACTGTCCCCTGAGAGACATGACAGTTGCCATTGCTGCCCTCTTATCGTGTGAAGAAAACAAATTGCTTGGTTTTTATGCTCTCAGACGGGCTTCATTACTTTCTGGGTCATTGCCCCAAAGTACATAAGGACCTCTGAAGCCAGAGTGTCATCCAGACAACTGGCAATTTTGAAAGTGGTTTTGGATAGAGAATATGTAGAGCTTACCCCTAAAATAACCGCTGGATGTGTTGTGTTCCCTGTTAATGTGCCCACAACGCTGCAAGTAGCACCACACACTCTGACACACCTGGCTGGGTGGTGAATATTTCTTGCAGCTATATATGCAGTACCCCAGTAGGAAAATAAATATGAAACAGCAGCAATGTTACAACAAACAGTTCAACTATAGCAAGGAATACAGTGGATAAAAAAGTCTACACATCCCTGTGAAAATGCCAGGTTTTTGAGATTTAAAAAAATGAAACAAAGATAAATAACTTCAGAATTGATACCACATTTAATGTAACCTATAAACTGTTCCCTTAAATTAAAAACAAACTGAAATTGTTGTTTAGTGGTGAAAACATGAGGGAAAAATTTAGGGTTTTGGCTGCGTTCAGGATTAACCAATCACATTCAAACTGATGCTAAATAGTAGTCACCTGCCACCTACCTGTATGAAAGTGGCTCTGAATAAGCCCATATGAAGTTCGGCAGATCTGGTAGGATTTTTCTGATATTTACTTAGTTGCCTATTAAAGCAAAAGTAATGGTCTGCAAAGAGCTTACAGAGCATCAAATGCGATCTCATTGTTGAAAGGTATCAGTCAGGAGAAGATACAGAAAATTTCCAAGGCATTAGATATACCAAGGAACATGGTGAAGAGGGTCATCAACAAGTGGAGAAAACATGGCACAACAGCTGAAGATGAAGAGGAATGTCACCTTTCAGTGTGACAATGGCTCAAAGCACACTGTACCTCAAAATTAAGAACAAAAATGACTTCATGAGAAGATCAAAGTTTTGGAATGACCAAGCCAGAGCCCAGACCTGAATCAAGTTGAAAATCTGTGGGGTGACCTGAAGAGGGCTGTGCACAGAAGATGTCCTGACAATCTAACAGATTTGGAGCACTTTTGCAAGAAGGAATGGGCAAAAAATCAAGATAGGCCATGCTGCTAGACTCCAACCCCAAAGGACTGAATTCTGTCATAAAATCAAAAGGTTCCTGTCACTGGTGGGCAGAGTAAACCTCACCAAAATGATTTTTATGCCGCAACTTTTGTACATCCGACATAATACCCCTATGGTAGTCCCACTCAAAATATTTAGAATCATTAATTCCCTCTTTCGGACTTTCATCTGGCTTAACCACTTAAGACCCGGACCATTATGCAGCTTAAAGACCTGGCCACTTTCTTTCTCGTACATCACGGGACACAGAGCGACATAGTCATTACTAATGGGTTATATAGATACCGTCAGGTGCTGGCACTGGCAACTTCCAAAACCGGAAGTACCCTCCCCTATATAAGCCCCTCCCATCCGGGAGCACCTCAGTTTTTTGCCAGTGTCTAAGGTGTTGGCCAAGAAGAAACATGTGTTTTTCACTGAGCTTGCGTACAGGTTCTTTTGGGCCTCAGTAAGCTATTCCGGATCCGACCAAAAAAGCTTCATAGCTAAACGGTCGGTACCCGGGCCTTGCAGAGAAGAGCAAGGTTTTGCCTGTAATGCTTCTCTTAGGAGAGCTGGACCCTGGGATCCAGAGCTCTGGTCATACCCACGACCAAGATGTTTTCTGTGCAGGGTGCTATACAGGTCCAGGGGAGTGGAATCCTTGGGAACCCGGTCCCTGAAGGTTTGATTACAATGCCTGCCGTGATAGGTGAAGTTTGGGCTTTTGTGGACCAAACAAAGTCCTGCGGCGGGGAACAGGTAAGTGGGGGCCCCCAGGAACTTGGTTCTATTGGGGGACCCCCAAGCCTAATTTGTCTTTCTGTCTGTTACCTAATGGTATTCCCGCAAAATTCTGTGCATGCCTGTAACTACTAAAAAAATGTAATAATTTTTAATGGTGGTCAAGAAAAAATAAAATAAAATAATTTTTTTTTATATATATATTTAATATATTAGACTGCGGTACCTGTGTTTGTCCACTAGAGGCCGCTGTGGAATGTTTTCTTGTCATGTGGACTAGTTTCTTCTCAGCAGAGCAAGTCCAGGCAGATGGTGAGTTCTCTCATGGGAAACTGCTTCCTCTGCCATGTTGCAATGCTCGTCCATCCCCCGGCCTGCGGCAAAGAGGGGCCCTGGCTCTTGTCCCTAGTTTCCATTTTTTCGAAATTAGCACCAAAGGCGCACGTGGCCACGCGCGTGCGCGTGCACGCGCCTCTATATATAGAGGTGAGCCGGAAAAGGGGGCGGAGCCTGGGGGATGACGCTCTGTGCGCGCCGCAGCGCTTCTGCGCATGTGCGGGCGTCCCAGCATGATAAAAATCACAATATTGTGTGGTGAGCTGGCTATGAAGTGCAGAGACAGAGCTGGCAACATTTAAAAAAGGGCATACAGCAAGCGGTTGATACAGGCATCCCCTAGAAAGGCACATTAGTAGACACCAACTGTTTCTTATAGCAGCATTTATGCTAGACTATTGTCAGTAACTGGTGTATTTCGGCTGGAATACCTCAGCTTTGTGGCTTAGGAATATGCCGTCTAAAAACTCCGGGACTAGAAATTCCAGGAGGAATAGGGGGTCTCCATCGGGCTCTGAGGATCTTGGGCATGCTTTGGCTGCACCAGTCTCCCCTGAAGAATCAGAGGTTAGTGACCGTAGAGCACCCTCAGGAGTACCTGGTACTGTGGCTGTCCTCAGTTCACCTGCTCCTGTGTATGTAACAGAGGAGGTTTTTTCCTCAGCTCTGGGAGGGCTGGAAGAGAGATTGTCAGCATTGATCGCGGCTTCCCTGTCACAGGAGAAAAGCGCCCGATCTCCGTCTCCTCCCTCAGAGTGCCTGTTAACAGAGCAACAGTCCCATACAGGGATCGACCTACCTGAAGGGGATCAGGATGAGGTCGATTCGGTTGTAGAGGAATCAACAGTGGAAGAGCCATTCTCAGCATCACATGCTGAAAGGTTATGGGTTCAGTCCCTGACTAATATGGTCCGATCAGCATTTAAAATGCCACTTGCGGAGCCATCATCCACTTCTGTCTCCTCGTTGGGGTCGCTAAAAGCTCCCCAGACTGTTTGTTCCTTTCCGATCCATCCTTTACTGGAAGGGCTCATTTACCAGGATTGGGAGCATCCTGACAAAATATTTACTCCCCCTAAGAGATTTCCGGTGGTCTATCCCATGGAGGATAAGTTCATCAGAAAATGGAAGGTCCCTACAGTGGACGCAGCCATCTCTTGTGTGAATAAATCACTGACATGTCCGGTGGATAATGTCCAAATGTTCAAGGACCCAATAGATAAAAAATTGGAGTCCTTATTAAAATCTGCTTTTTCTACAGCAGGATTGGTGACACAACCAGCAGTGGCAGCTATTGGGGTCTGCCAAGCAGTGAAGGATCAGTTGAAACAGGTCTTAAGGGACTTGCCAGATCAGCAGGCTCTTGCCCTAGCTGATCTACCTAGAGCCTTATGCTTTGCGGTGGACGCCATAAAGGATTCAATCCATCAGGCCTCCCGCCTTACGCTGTCTGTAGTACATATGCGCAGGCTTCTATGGCTCAAAAACTGGTCTGCTGAAGCTCCCTGTAAAAAATTGCTGGTCAGCTTCCCATTTCATGGTGAGCGCTTATTCGGGGAAGACCTGGACAAGTATATCCAGAGAATTTCCAGCGGTAAAAGTACACTTTTGCCGGTTAAAAATAGAGTTAGAGGTCCCTCTTTTAAGAGGCCGGCTTCTCCAGTCCCTAGGACATCGGCTGTGAAACAGTTCCGACGGCCTCCTCGGTCAAATCCCGGAGGTAAAAATCAGGGACAGTTGCAGGGTAACAAGAAGCCCTGGAGCAGGAGAGGTACAAAACCTCCCCCAAAGTCAAATGCATGAAGGGTTGCCCCCACTCAATCGGGTGGGGGGAAGACTTCAGTTGTTCACAGAGACCTGGCGGGACACAATCCGAGACAGATGGGTGCTCTCCGCAGTAAATCTGGGATACAAATTGGAGTTAAAAAACTCCCCTCCTTCCCGCTTTATAAGGTCAAACGTGCCAAGGGATCCCCAGAAGAGAGGATCCCTCCTGTTGGCACTGGAACAATTATTGCTCCAAGCAGTAATTATAGAGGTTCCCCTGGAAGAATGGGGGTTCGGGTTTTACTCAAACCTCTTTACAGTTCCGAAGCCAAACGGGGACGTGAGGCCCATATTAAATCTAAAAGGGCTAAACAAATTCCTACATATCAGGACTTTCCGGATGGAGTCGATCCGATCGGTAGCCACTGCCCTACAAGGGGAGGAATGGTTAGCCTCGATCGACATCAAAGATGCTTATTTGCACATTCCCATCTTTCCAGCCCACCAAAAATTTCTACGCTTTGCGGTAGAAGGGCGCCATTTTCAGTTCAGAGCCTTACCCTTCGGTCTGGCCACAGCACCAAGAGTGTTCACAAAAATTCTGGCCCCATTATTGGCCAATCTAAGGACACGAGGTGTAACGATAATGGCATATCTAGACGACTTGTTGCTGATAGACCACTCAGTGGAAAAACTAGAAGTGGTTGTTCACGAGACAATCAAGTTTCTGGAATATCACGGTTGGATTATCAACCGAGACAAGTCAGCCCTAAAACCAGTCAAAAGTCTGGAATACTTGGGGCTAAGGCTGGATTCAGACCAGAGAAAAATTTTCTTGCCTCAAGAAAAGGGGTCGTCTTTGAGAGATTTGATCCACTTAGTGGGTTCAAAAAGACAGCCATCCATACGCCTGTGCATGAGGCTGCTGGGAAAAATGGTGGCATCATTCGAAGCAGTACCCTACGGTCAATTCCATTCAAGGAAATTGCAAAGGGCCATACTGTCAGCCTGGAACAAAAAAGTTCAGGCTCTGGACTTACCAATGTCCTTGTCCCCTTCCGTTCGCAAGAGCCTCCGCTGGTGGTTGGTTCCCCAGAATCTGGAAAGAGGGAAATCCTTCAGTCCGATTTCCTGGAAGGTGGTCACTACAGATGCCAGCCTTATAGGCTGGGGAGCAGTACTGGAGCAATGGTCTCTCCAGGGCAAGTGGTCAGAAGCAGAAAAGGCCCTGCCCATCAATCTCTTAGAGATACGAGCAGCCCGGTATGCCCTAGTAGCATGGACATCCAAACTCCAAGGGTCCCCTGTCAGAGTTCAATCAGACAATGCCACAGCAGTGGCATATATCAATCGTCAGGGGGGCACCAGGAGTCGTGCAGCCCAAAGGGAAGTAAATTACATCCTGAGATGGGCAGAAAGATATGTCCCAGCCATATCTGCGGTATTCATTCCAGGAGTGGAGAATTGGAAGGCGGACTTTCTAAGTCGCCAACAATTATGCCCAGGGGAATGGTCCCTTCATCCCGAGGTTTTCCGGACAATATGTCAGCGGTGGGGAACACCGGATGTAGATCTGCTAGCATCCAGATTCAACACAAAAGTGGACAGGTTTGTCTCTTGGACAAGGGATCCCCTAGCGTGCGGCTCGGATGCCCTAGTGTTCCCTTGGGATCAGTTCAAGCTGATATATGCATTCCCACCGCCACAATTGTTACCTCGATTACTCCGCAGAATCAGGGTAGAAAAGAAACCAGTGATTCTGGTGGCTCCAGCGTGGCCCCGAAGAGCATGGTACGCGGAGATTGTAAAAATGTCTGTGGGGAGTCCTTGGACCCTCCCACATCGTCCGGACCTGCTTTCGCAAGGACCGATATACCACCCTTCCTTACCAGCCCTAGGTTTGACGGCCTGGCTATTGAAGCCCACATTCTAAAAAAGAGAGGGCTCTCTAATGCTGTGGTATCTACCATGATCAATGCCAGGAAGCCGGTATCCAGGCAGATCTACTATAGAATCTGGAAGGCGTACATCGCCTGGTGTGAGGCCAAGAAATGGCATCCACGTAAATACGTAATAGGTAGGATTCTGGACTTCCTACAATGGGCTGTAGATAGGAAGCTTGCCTTGAGTACTATCAAGGGTCAGATTTCGGCCTTGTCAATATTTTTTCAAAGGCCCTTGGCTTCGCATTCACTAGTCAAAGCCTTTATACAAGGAGTGATGCGTATTAGTCCTCCGGTTAATATTCCCATATGTCCATGGGATCTAAACTTGGTTCTGTCGGTTCTACAGAAACAACCATTTGAACCATTACAGCATATTTCCTTGGTGCTTCTCACCAGGAAATTGATTTTTCTAGTAGCCATTTGTTCGGCTAAAAGAGTATCGGAATTAGCAGCTATGTCCTGTAAGGAGCCATATCTGGTTATCCATAAGGACAGAGTAGTGTTACGTCCTCATCCAGCCTTTCTTCCTAAGGTGGTATCGAGGTTTCATTTGAACCAAGATGTGGTTCTTCCTTCTTTTTTCCCCAAACCTACTTCGGCAGAGGAAAAGTTATTGCATTCTTTGGATGTAGTAAGAGCAGTTAAAGCTTATCTAAAAGCCACTGCTCAGATTCGCAGAACGGATACTTTGTTTATTCTGCCGGAAGGCCCCAGAAAGGGTCAGGCAGCGTCAAAATCTACTTTAGCCAAGTGGATTCGACAGGTCATAATACAAGCCTATGGCTTGAGAAGGAGACCGCCTCCGTTCAAAGTTAGAGCGCACTCCACGAGAGCAGTTGGAACTTCATGGGCAGTGCATCACCAGGCCTCCCTGGCTCAAATCTGTAAGGCCGCAACATGGTCTTCAGTACACACGTTTACTAGGTTCTACCAGGTGGACGTTAGAAGTCAGGAGGATGTCGCCTTTGGGCGCAGTGTGTTGCAGGCCGCAAAAGATCCTCATGTCTGATAGCGCTCAGCTTATATATGGTGTATCCCCCCCCTCATTTGGCATTGCTTTAGGACATCCCATTAGTAATGACTATGTCGCTCTGTGTCCCGTGATGTACGAGAAAGAAAATAGGATTTTTATAACAGCTTACCTGTAAAATCCTTTTCTTGGAGTACATCACGGGACACAGAGCTCCCGCCCCTCTTTGGGGACACTTATTGCTTTGCTACAAAACTGAGGTGCTCCCGGATGGGAGGGGCTTATATAGGGGAGGGTACTTCCGGTTTTGGAAGTTGCCAGTGCCAGCACCTGACGGTATCTATATAACCCATTAGTAATGACTATGTCGCTCTGTGTCCCGTGATGTACTCCAAGAAAAGGATTTTACAGGTAAGCTGTTATAAAAATCCTATTTTTTGCGATTCGGCACTGCGTCGCTTTAACTGACAATTGCGTGGTTGTGCGACGTGGCTCCCAAACAATGAGTTGTCAACTTTCTTTAAGGCCCCATACAGCCTGGATTGCACATTTATAATATATGTTTTAGGACTATATTACCATTTGGTCTTATCTGCTACTTTGGTACATGCATATTGTGGACAATCTATATAATTTCACGCAGCTGTTCTGAGTTGGTTGATACACTTATGTTTACTTGTTCACGTATTATTTTAGTGAGGAGGTTTAGTCCTCATCAAGCACCTGGGATTTACTCCCAATACACCAGTTGATTTGGTTCACTATATATAGACACTACTGAGTGTCTAACACTTGTCATCCGGCTTGCACCTTATACAACGTGATTTTATTTTATTTGTTATTTATTTCTTATTAACTTATGTTCACATGTCTTGTGCTTAAAATTGGGAAGTCTTTATTTAGAGTTGGAGATTCCTAATAGGTAGCGCCAACACCCTGTCTTTATTCACTTGTTACATTGTCCTCCCTTGGGAGAATTTCAGGGGGGCTGCAACCTTCACTTTACACCTAAGCGCGGATTTCATTTACTTATTAATCTTCCCCACATATGCTTTGTTTCAGAAAATTTGGAATAAAACTCGCCCATTACAGGATATCAATGGCTTTACAGGGCACAGCCCAATATGGAACAATCAGTATTATGGGGAACTGCTTCTTTTGACTTGTGCAGAGCGCTGGAGGCAGCATGGTGTGACACACTTGGTCCACATTTTTTCTAATGGCAGATTGCTCTCTTTTGCAGAGTTGCAGGAGAAATTTGGATTACCCCAATCAATGTATTTTTATTATTTGCAGCTAAGACATGCTGTCAAAGCACAAGCAGGAAACAATCCATGGATACAATCCCCTGCCCCGATCTTCCACTACATGACAGAGGTGTCCTGTTTCAAGGGCTTCATGTCCAGATCATGTGCTATGCTACTCTCCACATTCTTACTGGGCTTCCCCACAAAAGTGGCGTCCTCTTGGGAAAGGGACATAGGTACATTTGAGGAGGATCAATGGGCAGAGGCCTTACAGGCAATACAAGGGTGCTCACTTAACACGGCACAACGACTGTCACAATTATATATTGTAATGAGGGTACACCTCACACCTGCTAGACTGCATAAAATGGGCATAGGTGAAAGTGATAACTGCACTAGGTGCGCCAGAGACCATGGGGATCTCATTCATTTACTGTGGAGATGCACCAAGCTACACCTATATTGGAGGGGGGTTCTAAAAACCATAAATTAAGTATTCATGGTAAAGGTCCCACAGGACCCTAAAGTATGTATCCTGGGTATTCTGGACGATCTCCCAATGGACAATAACCCAAAAAAGGCCATTGGTAGAGCTCTTTTCCAGGCCCGTAAACGTATCCTCCAACATTGGAAGGCAACTGAACCTCCTAGGTTACGGGAATGGATAGCCCAGATGGGAACCACATTACGCTTAGAAAAATATATCTATTAACACAGGGGCCGCCCAGGAAAATTTTACCTGGTGTGGGCTCCTTGGTTGAATACCCCAGGATTATCCCCGCTTGAATTGGTAATGGACAGATTGATTCTTTAAGATGTGTACCGGCACGTCACAGGTGAAAGGTATAATCGTATAAAGACAGACCATTGTACAGATGTGTCTAGGTGAAAACTGTTGAGACCTGGTTGGTCAATTACCTAATGCATGTCAGATTACGGAATGTAAGAGACACTAATTAATTTTTGTCCCAATGTTACACTGGGATGTCAATCTTATCTGTACATGTATGTTACCTTTTTTCTTTTCTTTGTTTATATATATCAATAAACATCCTTTTTGAGAAAAAAAAAAAAAAGATTCCTCAACAAAGTATTGGTTTAAAGTATAACTAATAGGAAAACTTTTTTTTTTTTTGTTTTGAATAAAGTGCAAAGGGATTTGAATGTGTGTCAATTTTTATTGCTGTCTGTGACCCCGTTAAAGAGATTCACCCTCTCTATTTGTCCTGTTTACCATTGTCATTGAAAATGAAAATAAAAGAAAATCCCTTATTTTGGGTTGTCCCCAAAGAAGTAATAGAGGGGAAATCATCCAATGGGTAAACTAGTTCTGGTGACCTGGGGGTCCCCAAGGAATTCCCTTCATTTTCAGGTATTTCCTCTCACTTCCCGTTTGGCTATGGGACAAAAAGTGAGAGGAAATCTCTGCAGTGAGACACAAATGGCGAAAAAAGTTCTGCCAGAGGTTATAACCACACCTTACTCTATACAAAATAAAATAAAAAGTTTTGTCTATAGTTCTACTTTAAGTGTGTGCACACATTTGGATGGTGATGGTGTACAGAACGCCCCACAGAAATGTTATTTCCTGCTTGTGTGCTTTCCCAGAAGTCTGCACTAAGATACAAATCCTTTGCAACAAAAATGCAATTTTTGGTGAGATACTCCCAAAGGGCATTCATGTCCAAAGGGATGCAGACCCTGCATCGTTCCTCATTAGAGCCCTGCAGGTGCAACTGCTGATTGATAACTACAAAACCACTCCCATACAGATTCACTTTGCACATTGACACAAACAGCTTTTTCTTCAAAATAACAAAAGGTAGGAATCTGCAACAAAGTTTGTTAAAATCCTTGCAATGCACGTAGATCACCAAGAGGGGGATGTATTTTTTTCTTAACAGAAGTGGAGTTATTCCTTAAAGATTTCAGTTTGTTTTTAATTAAATTGCCCATATAATAGGTCACATTAAAAGTGTAAACAATTCAGAAGTGATTAATCTTTGCCTGATTTTTTTGTAAAACAGTAAGGGTCTGACAAGGGTCTGGCATTTTACATCTGGCATTTTTACAGGGGTGTGTAGACTTTTTCCATCCACTGTATATTGCAAATATGTAATCATTAGGAAGAAATATGCTGTAAAAACAATCAATCGGTGTACTGAGCAATTCCTTGTAAACCCTATACTGGGGAAATCCTAACAAAGGAGAATTACGCTACTCTAACAATTCAGCTGTCTGTAATATACTCTATTCTGCTTGCCAGCTCGTTGGGGCCCACCTGTTATGTCAGAATGCTCAGGATAATGTCTCTTTAAACACTGATGATGTCACTGGCTCTGGTCTCTTTAAGTTCTTATAATGTCACTGGCCCTGTGATACTTGCAGACAACACTGTTCCTATTTTTGTCAAAGTGCAACAAGGATTTGGCCAGCGTCCTCTCACCAACTTCTTGTGTTAGCAGATGGTCTTTCTCTGTATACTGGGTGAAACACAGCCAGTCTGTGTCTGTAGCGCCTTTCCCCCTAGATACAACCGGAGCCTTTATCACCATCTGTGGCTCTCTCGAATGTTCTCTGATCTCTCGCTGTGTGTCTCTCCCTCTCAGGTGCTGCAGTACGCAGTCTGTCAGCAGCCAAATATGCACACAGTGCTCTCAGAACCAGCCTCTATACTTCCTCTCCTTAGTCTGGGAAAACAGCAGGGAACCACCTCTCCTTTTTGCCCCAGTGCCCTGTGGGATTTACAGTTTACGCCTTCTAGCTCACCAGCCAGTTCAGTCTGTCAGAACTACACCTCCCACAATCCCTGCAGTCCACATCCTTTTGTCTTCCTATTGGGATGAGGGTGGGCTCAACACTGGTTGTACACAGCTCAGCAATAGCACTTCTCTCCTGTACCTATCCCTGTGTAAAAGTCTCTTCTGATACCAGACACAGAATTATTTCCCTGTCAGTGCTGCGGACTGAGCTACAAATAGAATGGTCAAGACCCTTTTCAGGTTTTTGATAGTTTTCCTTTCAGTTCCTGCCCCAGTGACACAGCAGGAAGTAAGTGGAGATCTGTCTCAAAGCCCACCAGACAGTTGTCACCAGAATAGGTTTATTACTAATTGTAAGAATTCCTCATACCTCCTGTTTCTGTGAAGCTAAAAAAATGTTGGATATTCCATACCGGAGATAGTGGTCACCAAAAAAGGGTGAATATCCCCAGCAGGGTCACAGACAGCAGTAAAAACCTGACAGAGGGTCAAACCTTTCCACATATTACACAATACAAAAGGAAAGTTTTGGCCTTACCATACATGCTCAAAAAAAGCACCCATCTGACTTTGCAGTAAATGGTGGCAATTTTTTTTAGCACTTTTACTGCACATTGAAGTCACTCCCTTATTGCATGCACCTGCTTTTATAGAGAAAATCATTAAACGTTTTCTATTTGGAAGTTTGATGTATTTTACTGCTGAACAGGAAATAACTATTCTCCAGCAGTGCATACCTTCTGTTGGGTGATTAAACTGATATGCGTCAAACACATATGATTGTGCTGTTAACTGGCTATTTTATTCCAAGTAAAGTCAACAGAATTACAGAGGCAAAGGTTCCTTGGTGTGTTAAAATTTTGATTCATCAAGTTAATGCAGAGAGTTGAGGATCGATCAGCAGACGGTCCCTGCTTCAGGCCCTGGCAAGGATTTCTGGCGTATACTCCGAGCTATTGTTAACAGACATGATATGTGATCTGTTTAAGGTAGGGGAGCAGGCCTGCAATCTGTTCTCCACCAAATGAATTGTTTATGATGCAGTAAACTAACCCCACTCAATCTGATACATTGTTTTTTTTTTCTTTAATAGATATATTTGCATTCATATTGGTACTATATTACTGCTTCATTTATCAAACATGAAAGACATTTTTGTTTGGTGGTCCAGGTGTTCTGAGGAACGGTTCCTGGTGGCTGAACATGAATTATACTCGCTCTAACTCCCTAAGGCTACAAACACAGATTATAGTGAGTGCATCTACCTGTACTAAGGGGTGTTAGACTCAGCATGAATAAGAATGGCTTCAAAAGAGGCTAATGCTGGCTAGACATTTTACAACTTTCTTGCACAATTTTCCTTTAGATTTACCAAAACCATATAATGAGGTCAAACCTTAACACTCTCAATTTGTATGCAATCGAGCAGGTCCTTGCACTACATAGTTGAAGGTAAATGTTAAGGAAATTGAACAAGAAAATTTTATAATGTATGGTAAGCTTTAGTTTTTTCTAATTCCTACCCTGGTTGCATTTTTCAGACATTTGAAAAACTCACCTTAACGGGCAGCAGGGTTGCCAACTTTCAGTAAATTTACCAACACTTTGTAAAAGCAATATTTGTTGCATCTGTCCATGAATGTCAGTTACGGACATGAAGCCTACATGTCCGTAATAGACATTCAAGGACAGATGCAAAAAATACAGATTTTTTAAACTGTTCGTAAATTTATTGAAAGTTGGCAACCCTGACGGGCAGGGCTCTGTTTATCATAATGGCACCCTTCACCTTGTGACTATGGAACCAGAGTTGGAGAGTGCAGCTTCAATTCTTCTGCTGTGTACACACGATCGGTTTTACCGATGAAAACAGTCCGATGGACTTTTCTCATCGGACAAACCAATCGTGTATGGGCCCCATCGGTCTTTTTTCCATCCGTGAGAAAAAATAGAACATGTTTTAAATTTATCCGATGGGGAAAAAAAAACGATAGCAAATTCCGATCGTCTGTTTGGAACTCCATCGGACAAAAAACCCACGCATGCTCAGAATCAAGTCGACGCATGCTCAGAAGCATTGAACTTCTCGGCTTGTCGGAGGGTTTTACGTCACGGCGTTGTTTGGGACGGTCGGATATTTGACTGATGGTGTGTAGGCAAGACTGATGGAAGTCAGCTTCATCGGATTTCCGATGGAAAAATCCATCGGATTAGAATCCTTAGGAAATCCGATCGTGTGTACAGGGCTATAACGTTAACTGCGATAACATTTTATTTATTTCGTTACTCTCTACTCGCCACCTCTTGACATTTGTGGCTACATTTATAAAAAAGAACTGTTGGGGAAAAAGTGTATAGGTGATGCTCAGCAGTGTCACAAGAATCTTTAATGTTTGGGAGATTATTTTTTTCCTTTCAACTACCTGGTACAGATGAAAAGTAGTCCTGCATGTAAAGCAGACCGCATGCTGCCTCCAATAACACAATTTAGAGATATCTTTTACTAAAATATTTTCTGTAGAAGTGGCTGAGATTGTAAAAGGTCATCGTTAATCAAGCGAGTCCAAATACAGTATCTCAGAAAAGTGAGTACACCTTTCACATTTTTGTAAATATTTTATCATATCTTTTCATGTGACAACACTGAAGAAATGACACTTTGCTACAATGTAAAGTAGTGAGTATACAGCTTGTATAACTGTGTAAATTTGCTGTCCCCTCAAAATAACTCAACACACAGCCATTCATTCATGTCTAAACTGCTGGCAACAAAAGTGAGTACACCCCTAAGTGAAAATGTCCAAACAGGGCCCAAAGTGTCAATATTATGTGTGGTCGCCAATATTTTCCAGCACTGCCTTAACCCTCTAAGGGCATGGAGTTCACCAGAGCTTCACAGGTTGCTACCGGAGTCCTCTTCCACTCCTTCATGACCACATCACGGAACTGGTGGATGTTAGAGACCTTGCGTTCCTCCACCTTCCATTTGAGGATGCCCCACAGATGCTCAATAGGGTTTAGGTCTGGAGACATGCGTGGCCAGTCCTTCACCTTTACCTTTAGCTTCTTTAGCAAGGCAGTGGTCGTCTTGGAGGTGTTTGAGGTCGTTATCATGTTGGAATACTGCCCTGTGGCACAGTCTTGGAAGGGAGGGGATCATGCCCTGCTTCAGTATGTCACAGTTCCCTCAATGAACTGTAGCTCCCCAGTGCCGGCAGCACTCATGCAGCCCCAGACCATGACACTCCCACCACCATGCTTGACTGTAAGCCAGACACACTTGTCTTTATACTCCTCACCTGGTTGCCGTCACACACGCTTGACACAGCTGAACCAAATAAGTTTATCTTGGTCTCATCAGACCACAGGACATGGTTACAGTATTCCATGTCCTTAGTCTGCTTGTCTTCAGCAAACTGTTTGCGGGCTTTCTTGTGCATCATCTTTAGAAGAGGCTTCCTTCTGGGAACACAGCCATGCAGACCAATTTGATGCAGTGTGCGGCATATGGTCTGAGCACTGACAGGCTGTCCCCCCCGCCCCTTCAACCTCTGCAGCAATGCTGGCAGAACTCATAGGTCTATTTCAGAAAGAAAACCTCTAGATATGACGGTGAGCCTGTGCACTCAACTTCTTTGGTGGACCATGGCGAGGTCAAGGGGGGGAACCTGTCCTGTTAAACCGCTGTGTGGTCTTGGCCACTGTTCAGCAGCTCAGTTTTAGGGTCTGGGCAATCTTCTTATAGCCTAGGCCATCTTTATTTAGAGCAACAATGATTTTTTTCAGATCCTCAGAGAGTTCTTTGCCATGAGGTGCCATGTTGAACTTCCAGTGACCAGTATGATAGAGTGAGAGCGATAACACCAAATTTAACACACCTGCTCCCCATTCACACCTGAGACCTTGTAACACTAATAAGTCACATGACACCGGGGGGGGGGAAATTGCTAATTAGGCCCAATTTGGACATTTTCACCCTAGGGGTGTACTCACTTTTGTTGCCAGTAGTTTAGACATTAATAGCTGTGTGTTGAGTAATTTTAAGGGGACAGCAAATTTGCACTGTTATACAAGCTGCACACTCACTACTTTACATTGTAGCAATGTGTAATTTCTTCAGTATTGTCACATGAAAAGATATAATAAAATATTTACAAAAATGCGAGGGGTGTACTCACGTTTGTGTGATACTGTATGTCCCTGATAATAGGTCTGATTTACTAAAAGATATGCATGTATGATTGTGAACATTTAACATAGAGTAGTATGGTTCTGAGCATGGCATATAGGTTTTTTTAACATGCCATTTAGCTTGCTGTATGCACATTTCATTGCTTAGCAAGCCAATCACCTATTTGTTTTTTAAATTTTAATGTATTTTTTTACAATAATGTTGGTTTACGCACCCTTATGCCGCATACACACGATCGATTTTCTCGACGGTGAAAACACCGTCGAGAAAATCGACGGGAAAAACGAGGGAACGGCTTGGTTCCCTACACACGGCCGTTTTACCCGACATTTTTTTTCTTGGTCGAGAAAAACGACCGTGTGTGGGCTCCGTGGCAGTGTTTCCCTATGGGAAAACTGCCGCGGAAAAAAATGACGGGAATCACAACGAGAAAAATTAGAGCATGTTCTAATTTTTCTCGTCGTGATTAATGCCGTTTTTCCCGTCGGGAAAAATGACAAAAAGCCCACACACGGTCGTTTTTCTTGTTAAAAAAAAAAAAAAAACATTTTTCCCGATGGGAAAAATGACAAAAAGCCCACACACGGTCGTTTTTCTTGTTAAAAAAAAAAAAAAAACATTTTTCCCGATGGGAAAAATGATCGTTCGTACGCGGCATTACAGGTGCAGCTTACAGGAACAGAAGGCGAAAAGGAAACTTTATTTGGAAACTCAGCATGCACTGCAAACTATGAATGCATAGTATGTATTGAACATCAGTGTAAAATCAACTTTGAGCATAAATGTCTGCATGTATAGGAGCATGTGATCAAAGCCTATCCTAGCAATTCATCCCTGCTCATGTTCTTGATTTTCGTAAATCATCCTTATTTTTATTTCATTGCTGGTAACAGTTAAGCATAGAGCAGGTGAGCATACAGCAGGTGAGTTTATAAAGAGGGCATGAAAGCCTACAGCACGTAATCTTTATGTGAATAATCTCACTAAACTTTTTTTTTTTTTTAAACAAATTCTTTATATTAAGGCTTTCCAGTACATAAACAGATTGGGAGGAAATCAACAACATACATCAAGTTTTATATGTGATAAATATTCCCGCGCTACTATGAGGAAAATTGAGAGACTTTGGTGCAGCAAATACCGTATGGGTCAAACACTACCCACAGTAAATAAATGGTTAAAATCAATGAGTGTGGTTGCGCTCCAAATAAAATTATACTAGTGCTAAACGTGACACAAGTGGTATGAATCCAATACATAAATATGACACAAGTGGTATAAGATATAAATAGATATATACATAAGGTGTATAAAACTTTAAAATAATCATAAATAAACAATCCAAAAGTAATAGATTGCTATAAAGCATGTGATAAAATTCAAAAGATAGTCCATATAAAGTGCAAAACTTGGTGGGGAGAATAAAATCTTTTAATCGGTGAAAAGTGCTGGTGCGACAAACATAAAGTGCTGAGTAATAGCAATAGGTGACACTGTGACTTCAGTGGTTGAAATCTTCGATGTGTTTCACACCCGTGGGTGTGCTAACTTCTTACCTTACTGCTGTAAGGTAATCAGCATAACCAAATAAAAGTAGATGATCACACACAAGGGGGACCCTTCAGCGCTCCTTTCTGATGATTTCGGTCTAAATACAGCTTGGGGTGTGCTTCCTATATATTTCTCCCAGTGTTTAGGTCAGTAAAGCATCTCAGGTGTACCAAGCCGCTCATAGGAGAGGAGAGATTGCAGAAAGTAAGGGACCTCTATAGTGTAGTATGCTTTTTTTATTAAAGTGTGGAAAGGAAGAAGTAAGATAGGGAAAGGGGTAGAGAGGGTGTTAGGGAGGAAAAGCAGAGGGAGAGGGAGTAGGGGTCTGGTTGCTAAATTATTATTATATTATTATTTTTATACAGGATTTATATAGCGCCAACAGTTTACGCAGCGCTTTACAATATAAAAGGGACACAATACAGTTACAATACAATAAAATACAAAAGGATTAAGAGGGCCCTGCTCAGAAGAGCTTACAATCTAATAAATGATGAGTATTAAGAGTTGGGGGGCTCATGGGTGAGAGGGTTTTAGTGTTGTGTATACTCTTGTGTAGTATTAAAGTCTAGCTAGTATAATCATGCGTCTCTGAACTTTTCATCAGTGCCTTTAAGACAATGTTGTTTTTGAACCATTGTTGTACAGTGGGTGATTGAGTATGTTTCTAGAGGACAGGGATACATGCTCAGGAAAAGTTAATTGCGTGGATGATAACCAATCTCATGTATGTTTTAGGGGGGAAGGAGTTGTGGTGAAATTCTGCAAGTTGGTTCAGACCTGGTTTCAGAGGCATGACAACCCTGTGGCTACCACCCCAGCCATATCACCAGAATAGTGCAGGTGAGTTTATGACCAGTATCAATTCTTACACTTGTACACTTGCACAAAGTCAGGGATTTTGTAGGATTAGAGTAAAGCGTATGATTATTAAATATACCAAGCAGGTGCTAATGTTTCAGGGTCCCTCCAGAGGTTGCTAGGGGTTCCTTCAGCAATGAACACTTTCTGCCTCTCAGATAAGTTCCCACTGACATCACTGATCTTTTTAGCTATCTGTAAGGGGAGCATTCTTCCCAGTGACCACAAATGTAAGGCGCATTCTTCCCACCGACCATCACATTATTGTATCATGAGTAGTAGATATAGTAAGTTTTAGCAGGGCTTCTCTGAGACCAGAATTTTTTTTCAAGAGTTCCTCCATATTGAAATGGTTGAGAAAGCCTGGTCTAGAGAGCTACTGCATTGGTTGTTATACTTGTAAAAGTATCTTTTACATTAGGCCCGGGTGGCTTTAGCTTTTGAAATACAGTGGGATATAAAGGAGGTCCTTGCATAAGCTAGTTTGGCTGCTATGAAGGGTTTATGGTCCCTCTTATAAATGGGTTCCAGTGCACTAATTTGAAAAAGTGGGATTGCAATTTGTTGCAGTTGCTGGTGCCCAACTTTATAAAGTTGCCTCTGGCAAGAAATTGTGTGCTTCGCAGACTGTGTATAGAGAATGGTTGGAGATAGAGTTGGAATTAAAGTGAGATTTACGGTCATGTTCAAGTAATGTAGAGCAACCAATGTCATGTGTGATCATTTTATTGAGGAGTCAGTCCCAAACTCTTGGTTCCTAATCCCCAATGGTAAAGATATTTATTACAAATGTAGGGTTGATAAGAAGAAACTAAAAGGAAACTAAAGGAGATAAATGTGGTGGATCATAAATAAATCAATATGTGTAAATGTTTGATGGGTGGGGCAGAAAAAGGTATAATTCTCTGTAATAGAACGATGGATACACCAGAGATGTACACACCCATATTTTCCTATCTGCATAATGCCACCATTAATGGGGAGTTAAACTGCTTAGCCCAGTTCTGTCTCTGATGAAGCGAAAGCAGCCAGGAGAGTTTGTAAGGATGCCCAGGATCGCAAAAAATGGTGGGATGATGTCACTCCACGTCACAGCAAGCAGGAGGAAAGAGGGCAAAGCATTGATAAAGAGGCCCATGGGTAAGTGTAGGACATAGCAGAGAGACATCCAAAGAGGTTGTCATTTGACAGAGACAGGGGTCTGGGTTTTATAGTTGGTAACATGGAGAAGTAACACCTCTTTCTACTCGGTAAAGTATATTCAAGCTTCTATGTCTGTGTGTGGCTGGCCAATCCCGACTGGTGTCAAGATTTTTGTGTGTGTTTCGTCTGTGTTCCTGTGTTCCTGTTGGAGAGATTTCCCATAAAGTCTGCAATTCTCATCGCAAATTTCATTCAATTCTTGCTGAATTGGCCAACATTCGAGCCATGGGTGCCCCTGCTGGTAACCTTGCTCAGCAAAAATTGATTATTCAAAAGCAAAAATTGTTACACTATCACTATAAAGTAGTTGTTAACCCACCAACGTAACTTTACATTTTTTTTCTTAGTTTTTTTCATGTAACAGTCCCGTGACTGTGCTTTATAAAAATAATGCTGTATATACCTTGTTTACAGAGCGCTAATCTGCGCTCATTGACTCGACGCCTATCTCCTCTCTCGGCCCGACAGATGCAGCGGGCGGCATTCAGGAGGGGAGGAGGAGAGAGGCGGGCCCACCCCCTGCATCTGTCGGGCCGAGAGAGGAGATTAGGCAGCAGGTCAATGAGCGCAGATCAGCACTCTGTAAGCAAGGTGTATACGGTATTATTTTTATAAAGCAGGGGGACATTACAGTAAAAAACAGAGATTGTATTACAAATAAACAGTAATTTGAGCAGTAGGATGGCAGGGGGCACGCGGACACAGAGCTGACAGGCATAGAGGGGAGGGGGAGAGGAGGGTGGAGAGGACTGAGGAGAGGACATAGGAGACATAGAGCAGGCTGCAGCTGACGGAGGTACGTATGCTGACAACGGTGTAGGAGCTCAGCAGCTTTGATATATCGTGGTCAGCATACAGAGGGGAGGGTAGAAACTGGCAGGATCAGCCAAGTATTACAGGTGATACAGGGGGCCAAATTACACAGCACAAGCACTATGCTGTATAACATGCTTTGTAGGAACAGGGTCTTTGTTTCATTATTTTGTGTTAACAAATGCTTTTAAGTGAATACATAACACCTTTAAGTGCAAAAAATGTGTATATAAGTCCAACATATCCAATATAATTGTGATCCAGCAGTTCCCAATCATCTCAGGGCATTTACACTGTGTGTGAACTGACCTTTGAAGCTTTGAGGTCTGTTCATCTGGTAAGAGGGTGTCATTTTTGCCCCTTTCACACTGGGGTGCGGGCGGTGTCGGCCGTAAAGCGCTGCTATTTTTAAAGGAGCTTTACCATCATGTTTGCGGAGGTATTCGTCCGCTGGCGGGGCGATTTTAACCCCCACTATCGGCCGAAAAAGGGTTAAAACCACCCGCAAAGCGCTGCTGCAGCGGGGCTTTGCCGGCGGTATGGCCACAGTGCCCATTCAATTCATGGGCAAGAGCAGTGGAGGAGCGGTATACACACCGCTCCTTCACCGCTCCAAAGATGCTGCTTGCACGACATTTTTTAACGTCCTGCCAGCGCACCGCTCCAGTGTGAAAGCCCTTGGGCTTTCACACTGGAGTAAAAAGAGCCGCTCTTTCAGGGCGCTTTGCAGGCGCTATTTTTAGCGTTATAGCGTCTGCAAAGCGCCTCAGTGTGAAAGCGTTCTAAATGTATTGGTGGAGTAGTCACAAGGGATTTGTAGAAGCTTTCATATCAATGGATCACAATTATATTGGATATGTTGAACATTTTTTGCACTTAAGGGTGTTATGTATGTTTTATCAATTTGAAGGTATAGCGCAACACTTTATGTTTTTAGCTGTATTACACAGTGGTATCTATGTGTTTTTGAGTGCTGCTGTACATTTATTTTCTCACAGTGATTATTTAATATTTTTTTGCACCAAGCACAGTTTTTTTCCTTTTATAAAAATTGACTATTTAATTGATTTACCGTCAAGGGAGCCAGATGGAAAATTATCGGCCAAACTGTGATTGCAGCCAATCAAATTGTTAGCTGTTCCAACAGGTTCTCTTTTTAAAACAATATCCCACTGTTCGTTTGGATAGAAGTACATGTCACGCAGGGAATTATTGTTGCCTATAAAAACCTGAATCTATTGTGTGCAGGACTGCAGGCATGAAACTAAGTGATTTTCCAGGTAATCTGGCTCATTTAATAACTTGTGTGTTAAATCCTTAGCTAGACTGGTGACATTTAGAGGAAGGGTATTCCAAAAAGGCATTTGTTTATCCGCTGAGACAGGGAAAGACCTACTAAATCTGACGTGTTCAGACATCCAGGCTGTAATAAAGGGTTAACATTTCCTCTTCACATAACTGGTACTTCCTAATTGTCTCTGTAATTTCTTCAGCAAATATTTACTTTGGGCGCCAACTGACTGAAAATATTTGGTTTGTACCAGATGTGTCGCGTGTCTATCACTAAAACATTAGCTAAAGGAGTGATTTGGGGAAATAAATGCTCCAAGCAGACATGGACCCTGGCACCGCAGGTGAGGCTCAGCTCTCTTATGTTTGCATGTAGTGGGGAATCCATTCTTTGTGCGAGTTTACAATTGTGCAGCTGAATAGACTGGGCTTAGGTAATATAAAACATAAAAGGCCTTTCTAGGCTTCAAGTAAAATCAGTAAACTGCTAATTCTTTGCAGGTAGCCTTCTGTGCATGCCTTTAGAGTAGTTGGCTTGACCTTAGGAGGGCGAATTGTGCATGCATAGATTTCATTATTATTATTATTATTATTATTATATTTGTTTCACTGTTTGATTATTAATATTAATGGTTTGTATATGTATTTGTGTGTGTTTTCTGTATTTTGTAGAAGGTGAACATCACCTATTGGACAGTGCTTCCCCTTTGAAGAAGCCCGAATTAGAGGCGAAACATGTCGGGAGTTAGGCCATCCAACTGTCCAACTCAACTGTATTGTTTGCAATAATCACCTTCTATACCACTTTTTACTATTGTTTCTATTTTTGTTTTGGTGTCAAAATAAAAATATTTTATCATAATTTGCTTGATACTTTGTTATTTCTGCACCACTAAAAAATCCCATTTTCCTTGCTCCTATCTATTTACCATTCAGGGATTTGGTGCCATACTCTACTAGTTGGTTATCCACAACCATAAGAAACGAGCCTTTAGAGTAAGGTGACCATATTTTTAAAATGAAATCCGGGGACATTTTTTTTTACTAGTAATGGCACCAATGAGCGACTCTCTGCCCGTCACCACCGCCCACCTCACAGCCTGTCAGGTCTTACTCTCCGGGCCCCGGCTACTACTGGGTGGGGAGCACAGGAAGATCACTCCACCTCCACCGGGGAAATAGGCAGGCTGGCGGCTGGCTGGGACTTGAGCCAAGGCAGAAGAACATGCGAGCGGAGCTGAATGGGCATGTGCCCAAAACTGAAGAAATATTCCCTCCTCTCTGACCAGCACATGATCATCAGAAAGGGGCACAGATAATGGGAAAAAATTTGAAAGCTAGTAGGGGCCGTGGAGCGGGGGTGTGTAATTCAGATGTTTTGCCTCAGCCCCTGTTCAAATCCAATCCGGGGACAGACTTGGTCCGGGGACAGTGTCCTCAATCCGGGGACTGTCCCCGGAAATTGGGGATGTCTGGTCACCCTACTTAAGAGTTCATCCAGAGCACAACGCAGTACACTGTAGCCAAGTTTTGTGCCTTGATGTGTGTTGTGGCACGCTACATTAGCATTGGGCCGCACTGCAGCTTGTTACAGCATATGTGTGTTGGAGCTGCATTGCGGCACCATTCATAATACAGAACACCAATGCACTTAGCATGTGTTACTATTAGGGATGTACCGATACTTTCTCTTTTTTACTACTCACCAATACCAATTACCAATACATACTGCAACTGTTTTGCTTGCACTTCAGCTGTCTGCAATGGTTTAAAGCATTGAAAAGTTATTTACAAATTAAATACATTTAATTTTTAATTTTTTGTGCTTTTTTTAATGTGAAACGTGTAAATACTGTATGAAAGGTGTAAAAATATTAACGAACAAAGCAAACAAAAAAAGTTTTAATTATTAATAGTTTATAAAATAGAGGTGAACAAGGAAAAATCTGCAGGAAAATCAATGGAGAAGGAGAATAAGGAGTTAGTTAAGGCTGATTAGAGTAAAATAAGGGTTAATAAGGGCTATTACTTGACAGGTTGCTTTAATCTTCTTTTTGGTAGGTCCTTTCCCCTCCCTTTTTTTCAGGTTGCTTTAACCACCTCAGTACTGGGGACTTTCACACCCTTCCTGCCCAGGCCATTTTTTGCATTTTGAATGACAATTGCGCGGTCATGCAACACTGTACACAGATGATTTTTTTAAATCTTTTTCTTCGCACAAATAGAGATTTATTTTGGTGGTATTTAATCACTCCTGGGATTTTTATTTTTTACAAAGAAAATAGCGTTTTTCTTAGTTTCTGTCTGTAAATTTTGTAAATAAGTAATTCTTCTCCTTCACTGATGTGCGCTGATGAGGCTGCACTGATGAGGCGGCACTTATGGGCACTGATGAGGCTGCACTGATGAGTCACTAATATGCCCCACTGATGGGCACTGATAGGTGGCACTGATGAGCTTTGATAGGCACACTGGTGGGCACTGATAGGCGGCACTGATGGGCACTACTGATGGGAGGCATTGATGGGCAGCACTGATGGGCACTGAAAGGCTGCACTGACTGGCATCACTTATGGCCACTGATGGGCACTGCTGGGGCTTTCCTGTAATCAGGGCACTGATGACCAGTGCCCTGATTACCTGCCCAGATCTCCCTGTGAGGAGATGCTGCTGATCGGCACCCCTAGTACATACATTATTGCAACATGATTGAGGTGAATAAGCCATGGGCTTTATTTAGACATGGATACCCATAGGGCCCATTCACACCACAACACAAAGCGCTGTAGCGCACATGTTCTTGTTACTTCACATATATTGTGGCACACTGCCAAGGGTGGTGGGTTGTGTCATGCTGTGATGCATTGCAGCACATGTGTGTGTTGGAGATGCCCTGTGGTTCCATTCATAATGAGTGGCATTGCAGAAGACCAATGCATGTAACATGAGAGTCACCACACATTACTGATCATTGTGAATGGGCCTTTAGGAAAAAAATTAGGACTTGGGTGCTGCTGTAATAAGCAGTAAAATGTGCATTTTACTCCATGTTACCACAGCACAGATTAACATACAAAGCTAAGTGTGTTGTGGCTAGTAGTAGTAGGTCACATTCAACTGGACTTGTTCTGTAATGCTGAAAGGGTTAGTTCACCTTTTCCAAAAAAGGCACAGAGTGGCCCTTGAACACTGGTCCCCGGCGGCTCTCTCTGCTCCTCCCCGCATCAGATAACCCCCTCTGGGAACTGCTTTCCCGAGGGGGTTACCTTGCGGGCGCGCTCCCGAGTCCAGCATTCGACGGCTTTAGCCGCCGATGCAGGACTCGGCCTTGCCCCCCGGCGCCTGCGTCATTGGATTTGATTGACAGCAGTGGGTTTCCAGGGCTCAGGTGAGTAAAACGGGGGGGGGGGGGGGGCTGGGGGGCCGGCGACTGGCAGAGGTTTTTTCACCTTAATGCATAGGATGCATTAAGGTGAAAAAACAGGAGGGTTTACAACACCTTTAAGTTAAAAGTAGTGCTTAATAGAAGTGTGCCTTGAAAAAGATGAATACAGAAGTGAGCGTTGGTGCAGTAAGTGCATATTGGTGCTGATAGGATCCAAAATAAATAAATAAACGTTTTGGGCTTGGATATACTGTACTTTGTTGCATGTTAGTGCTGCAGACCCCCTCTAGCTTCTTTGCAGTCGCTTCCAGTCTACATGCATGCACTCAAGCATTGTTTAAGATGAGCTTCCAGATGATAGCTCAGATAACAATGGAACATGCTTACATGATCAGGGGCAGCACGGCCACTTAGAGACTCCATTATTAGCACCTGTCATAAGATGACAACATAGAAGAGCAGTAGAGGGATGAAGACAAAGCGTTTTCAACCCATGACTGCACAAACCTGCACAATAATCTCCTTTGTAGGATGACCTGGTATTACTTTTCTGAAAGCTGCAGATTTAAAAATAGTGAAAATGACTTTTGAAATTACATTACCATGTTATTTAAGTATATGTGAGATTGTATTTACAGTAAAACCTTAGATTGTGAGCATAATTCGTTCCAGAAACATGCTTGTAATCCAAAGCACTTGTATATCAAAGCGAATTTCCCCATAAGAAATAATGGGAACTAAAATGATTTGTTCCACAACCATAGGCCCATCAGTTTAAAGTCCATATAAAAAGATTATAGCAATGTGATAGGTTGTGTAACCATAAAATGTCCATCCACAAATGGCAGCCTCCACAAGGGGATTAGAAGCAAAATCCAGCAGGAGCTACAGAGTATAAAAGACAAGAGAGGTGCCTCTTATGCCGCGTACACACGATCGGAAATTCCGACAAGAAAAGTCCGATGTGAGCTTTTGGTCGGAAATTCCGACCACGTGTAAGCTCCATCTGACTTTTCCTGTTGGAATTTCTGCCAGTAAAAATTTGAGAGCTGGTCCTCAAATTTTCCAACGGTAAAAATTCCAATCGGAAATTTCGATCGTCTGTAGCAATTCTGAAGCGCAATATTCCGGTGCATGCTCGGAAACAATTCGACGCATGCTCGGAAGCATTGAACCATATTTTCTCGGCTCGTCGTAGTGTTGTACGTCACTGCGTTCTTGACGGTCGAAAGTTCAGAGAACTTTTGTGTGACCGTGTGTATGCAAGCCAAGCTTGAGCAGAATTCTGTCGGAAAAACCATCCAAGGTTTTTCCGACGGAAAATCCGATCATGTGTACAGGACATTAGTGTAGAAATATGTTGCTAAATGTTGTACCTTTATTAAATGTAACCATATTGCTACACTTAGAGGCGCTTCTCTTCTCTTTTATACTCTTGTGACATGACGCTACTATCAAGACATCGCTTGTATATCAAGTCAAAATGTATTAAAAAATTGTGCTTGTCTTTCAAAATGCTCTCAAACCAAGGTTTTACTGTATTAGGTTTTCATCTACTTTAACTATGGCTGCTAACCAGAACTCATCTCTTAACTGAGCTTACAGCAGAAATCTGATTGGTTAATGTGGCTTATTGTACATTCTTGTTGCATTTACTGAATAGACCTTTAGCTATAAAAATCCATCTGGCCACATAACAAAACCACAAAGCAATTTCAGAAGAACAAAAAAACATTCTGTGAAAAAAAATAACATACTGCTTATGAAATCCCTGTGCTTTTAAAAAAACAGGCCTGTGTGATAAATGTCCTGCTCTGGGTGTCAGGAAAATACTGTTCAGGCTGTAAGGAACTGGGCTGCATATTTTGCTCACATATACACTTTAAGAACAATACAGACTCAAAGTGCAATTCCAATTTTGTTGAGAAAATAAAAACCATCCCCTCTTTGTGATTCATGTCAACTGCAAGGGTTTTAATACATTTTGTAGTAGATTCCTACTTTTTCCTGCTGTAATGAAATACTGCTTGTTTTACTGTGGCCTTTGCAGACGGATTCTGAATGGGAGTGTCTGGTTCATTAGAATTACCGGGGGCACTCTTAGTGTTCTGATGAGAAACGTTGCAGGGTCTGCATCGATTTAGAAGTATTTAACCCTTGGGGAGTATAACACCAAAACGGAAATTTTTATTGCAGGGGATGCCTAAAATCTATCTTGTATCATACTGCAGGCTTATGGGAAAACAGGAGCCAATAACACAAGCAGGAAATTACATTTCTGGTGAAGTTCTGTACACCAATGGTGTACAAAATGCTTCCAAGTTGCCATATTGCATTGAATTTTGCATTGAATGACAGCACTGCAAATTGAAAAGGAAAGGTAATTTTTAATGATGTTAAATTACAATAGGGCTTGTATAGCAATTGTATGTATATTGCTATATTATTTTTTTATTTGCTATATTTAATCCTTTTAAGATGTATATGTAACGACACTGCTTGTAATTATCACTTGTGATTTATTAATTTTGTATGAATAAATAAAACACTGTTTAGGAAATATTTTTTTTAAAAGAATAATGCCGCGTACACACGATCGTGATTCACGGCGGTGAAAACACCGCCGTGAATCACAACAGGAAAAACGAGGGAACGGCTTGTTCCCCCACACACGGCCATTTTTCCCGTCATTTTTTCTCTTGGCGAGAAAAACGACCGTGTGTAGGCTCCGCGGCAGTGTTTCCCTATGGGAAAACTGCCGCGGAAAAAAATGACAGGAATCACGACGAGAAAAATTAGAGCATGTTCTAATTTTTCTCGTCGTGATTAATGCCGTTTTTCCCGTCGGGAAAAATGACAAAAAGCCCACAGACGATCGTTTTTCTCGTCCAAAGGAAAAAATTTATTTTTTCCCGACGGGAAAAATGATCGTGTGTACGCGGCATAAGACTTTATTCACATTCAAACAAATAAATACAGACATGACAAGAAAGAAAGCCTCATTGAGATGGTTCCAGAGAAAAATAAAAGAGGAGTACAATAGTTTATTTATTTCATTTATTACAGGTACTTATATAGCCCCGTCAATTTACACAGCGCTTTACACATATATCTTGTACATTCACATCAGTCCCTGCCCCATGGAGCTTACAATCTAAGGTCCCTAACTCGCATTCATACATACACATACTAGGGGCAATTTAGACAGAAACCAATTAACCTACCAGCATGTCTTTGGAGTGTGGGAGGAAACCGGAGTACTTGGAGGAAACCCACACAGGCACAGGGAGAACATGAAAACTTAATGTATGAATCTAGCCCAAAGCAGCCTGAGTACTTACATATAAAAGAGCCACCAGAGAAAAACAACTAGAGGCAAAAAGTACATGTAACAATATATGCAAACCAAAACAATAGAAAAAATAGGAAACATATTATATCCATCCAGCCTGCTTCATAATGGGAGGTCATAAACCAAGCAGGATGGTAAATGTTGTCAGTAGGTGTGTAATGGAGGTCATAGCAAGGGTCTCGGTTAGCAAGCATCAGCCAGTATGTATCGTAAAAAAAAAAAGGCGGTTCTCCTTGTATTCTGACTCTGATTGTTGTGAAGCGACTTATCCCTTGTGAGACCTCTATGCCTGGCCTGTATAAGCAGATATAATCACTGAGGACAATCCTTATCAGATAGCTTGAACTCACCAAGCACCGATTCTATTCGTAGAAGTGCTTTTATCCAGAAACAGGTTACAGCTAGTGTTGAGCGAACCCGAACTGTAAAGTTCGGGTCCGTACCGAACTTTAGCTTTTTCCCGAACCCGGACTTTGCCCAAAAGTCCGGGTTCGGGTTCCGCAATCTAATTACGCATTTAGAAATGCTTCAGGGGCCAGCCAATCACCTTTTGATTAGCTGGTGTGCCCTTAGAGGCCATCATAGCCATGCCTACTAATGGCATGGCTGTGATTGGTCAGTGCAACATGTGACCCAGCTTCTATATAAGCTAGAGGCACACAGCACACATGTCACTCTGCTTCAGAATAGATAGGGAGAGGATCTAGTCTGCTGCTGCTGCTTTTAGGGAGAGATAGAAAAATAGATGAGGTAGTCCTGATTCTACAATCTGAGGGAAAAGATAGAGAGATAGTGTAGTGTAGGGCCAGGTTCCTGTGTTGGTGCTTTCAGGGAGAGAGAATATTATATAGGAGTCCAGATTCAGAGATTAAAATCAGCGATCTGCATAGGTTTACCTGTTTGTGTTGCAGTGCAGTCTTTTCTTTTTCGTACATCACGGGACACAGAGCGACTTAGTCATTACTAATGGGTTATATAGATACCTTCAGGTGCTGGCACTGGCAACTTCCAAAACCGGAAGTACCCTCCCCTATATAAGCCCCTCCCATCCGGGAGCACCTCAGTTTTTTGCCAGTGTCTAAGGTGTTGGCCAAAGAGTAACATGTGTTTTCACTGGGCTTGCGTACAGGTTCTTTTACGGGCCTTAGTAAGCTGTTCCGGATCCGACCAAAAAAGCTTCATAGCTAAACGGTCGGTACCCGGGCCTTGCAACAGAAGAGCAAGGTTTTACCTATAATGCCTCTCTTAGGAGGGCTGGACCCTGGGATCCAGAGCTCTGGTCATACCCACGACCAAGATGTTGTCTGTGCAGGGTGCTATACAGGTCCAGGGGAGTGGAATCCTTGGGAACCCGGTCCCTGAAGGTTTAATTACAATGCCTGCCGTGATAGGTGAAGTTTGGGCTTCTGTGGACCAAACAAAGTCCTGCGGCGGGGAACAGGTAAGTGGGGGCCCCCAGGAACTTGGTTCTATTGGGGGACCCCCAAGCCTAATTTGTCTTTCTGTCTGTTACCTAACGGTATTCCCGCTAATATCTGTGTATGCCTGTAACTACTGGAAAAAGTAAAATTTTAATAGTAGTCAAGGAAAAAAAAAAAAAAAAGGAGACCGCGGTACCTGTGTTAAACCACTAGAGGCCGCTGTGGTCCATTTTTCTTGTCATGTGGATCTTTGGCTTTTTCAAGTCAAAAGATCCAGGCAGTTGGTAAGTTTCTCTGTGGGAATCCACTTCCTCTGCCCTGTTGCTTCGCTCATCCACCGCACAGGCCCTCCGGCAAAAAGGGCCCTGGCTCCTAGTCCCTGCTTGTTTTCAAAAAAGGCGCCAAAGGCGCACGGGCGCGTGCACGCGCCTCCTATGAAAGGAAAGGGGTGGGGCGGGTGGATGACGCTCGATGCGCGCCGCGGCGCTTCTGCGCATGTGCAGGCGTCCCAGCATGGATAAAAGACACAGTACAAGTGTCAGCTGGATGCAAGCAGAGCTAGCAACAAAACGGTGGCACACAGAGGCGGTTGATGCAGGCATCCCCATAGAAAGACACTTTAGTGGACACCAGCTGGTATATAGCAGCAACTGTGTTAGACTATTACCAGCAAAATTGGTGTATGACGACGGGAATACCTCAGCTTTGTGCTTAAAGGATATGTCGTCCAGACGCTCTGGAAATAAGTCTTCCAAGAAGCGAAAGGGGTCTCCATCGGGCTCTGAGGATTTTGGGCATGCTTGTACTGCACCAATCTCCCCTGAAATTTGAGAGGTCAGTAGCCGTAGGAACCCCGCAGGAGTACCTGGTGCTGCGGCTGTCCCCAGTCCACCTGCTCCTGTATATATAACAGAGGAGGTTTTTTTCCTCAACTCTGGGAGGATTGGAAGAGAGATTAACAGCATTGATCGCTGCTTCCCTGTCACAGGGAAAGCGCGTCCGATCTCCGTCTCCTCCTTCAGAGTGCCTGTTAGTGGAGGAACAGCCCCACACAGAGATCGACCTACCTGAAGGGGATCAGGAAGAGGTTGATTCGGTTATAGAGGAATCAACAGTGGAAGAACCTTTCTCAGCATCTCAGGCTGAAAGATTATGGGTTCAGTTTCTGACTAACATGGTCCGATCAGCATTTAAAATGCCTCTTGCGGAGCCATCAACCACTACTGTCTCCTCGCTGGGGTCGCTGAAAGCTCCCCAGACTGTCTGTTCCTTCCCAATCCACCCTTTATTGGAAGGGCTTATTTACCAGGATTGGGAGCATCCTGATAAAATATTTACTCCTCCCAAGAGATTTCCGGTGATCTATCCCATGGAGGATAAGTTCATAAGAAAAAATGGAGGGTCCCTACAGTGGACACAGCCATCTCTTGTGTGAATAAATCACTGACATGTCCAGTAGATAATGTTCCAATGTTCAAAGACCCAATAGATAAAAAATTGGAGTCTTTACTAAAATCTGCTTTCTCTACAGCAAGCATGGTGACACAACCTGCAGTAGCAGCGATTGGGGTCTGCCAAGCAGTGAAGGATCAGTTGAAACAAGTCTTAAGGGACTTACCAGATCAGCAGGCTCTTGCCCTAGCTGACCTACCTAGAGCCTTGTGTTTTGCGGTGGACGCCATAAAGGATACAATCCAACAGGCCTCCCGCTTTACGCTGTCTGTAGTACATATGCGTAGGCTTCTATGGCTCAAAAACTGGTCTGCTGAAGCTTCCCATTTCATGGAGAACGCTTATTCGGAGAAGATCTGGACAAGTATATCCAGAAAATTTCTGCCGGTAAAAGTACACTCTTGCCGGTTAAGAACAAGGGTAGAAGTCCTTCTTTTAAGAGGCCTACTTCTCCAGTCCCTGGCACATCGGCTGTGAAACAGTTCCGACGGCCTCCGCGGTCAAATCCAGGGGGCAGAAATCAGGGACAATCACAGGGTAACAAGAAACCCTGGGTCAAGAGAGGTACAAAACCTCCCCCCAAGTCATGAAGGGTTGCCCCCACTCAATCGGGTGGGGGAAGACTTCAGTTGTTCACAGAGACCTGGCAGGACACCATCAGAGACAGATGGGTGATCTCCGCAGTAAGTCTGGGATACAAACTGGAGTTAAAAGACACTCCTCCTGCCCATTTTATGAGGTCAAACGTGCCAAGCGATCCCCAGAAGAGAGGATCCCTCCTTCTGGCACTAGAACAACTATTGCTCCAAGGTGTAATCATGAAGGTTCCCTTGGAAGAATGCGGGTTCGGGTTTTACTCAAACCTCTTCACAGTCCCCAAACCAAATGGGGACGTGAGGCCCATATTAAATCTAAAAGGGCTAAACAAATTCCTACATATCAGGACTTTTCGGATGGAGTCGATCCGATCGGTGGCCACCGCCCTACAAGGGCAGGAATGGTTAGCCTCGATCGACATAAAGGATGCTTATCTGCATATTCCCATCTTTTCGGCCCACCAGAAATTTCTACGCTTTGCAGTAGAAGGGCGCCATTTTCAGTTCAGAGCCTTACCTTTCGGTCTGGCCACAGCACCACGAGTGTTCACAAAAATTCTGGCCCCACTATTGGCCAATCTAAGAACACGGGGTGTAACGATAATGGCATATTTAGACGACCTGCTACTAATAGACCACTCAGTGGAAAAACTGGGAGTAGCTATTCACGAGACAATCAAGTATCTGGAATATCACGGTTGGATTATCAACCGAGACAAGTCAGCTCTAAGACCAGTCAAAAGTCTGGAATACTTGGGGCTAAAGCTGGATTCAAATCAGAGAAAGATTTTCTTACCTCCAGAGAAGGTGTCGTCTTTGAAAGATTCGACCCACTTAGTGGGTACAAAAAGAAAACCATCCATACGCCTGTGCATGAGGCTGCTGGGAAAAATGGTGGCTTCATTCGAAGCAGTACCCTACGGTCAATTCCATTCAAGGAACTTGCAGAGGGCCATACTGTCAGCCTGGAACAAAAAAGTTCAGGCTTTAGACTTACCAATGTCCCTGTCCCCTTCCGTTCGCAAGAGCCTCCATTGGTGGTTGGTGCCCCAGAATCTGGAAAAAGGGAAACCCTTCAGTCCGGTTTCTTGGAAGGTGGTCACTACAGATGCCAGCCTCATAGGCTGGGGGGCAGTACTGGAGCAATGGTCTCTCCAGGGCAAGTGGTCAGAAGCAGAGAAGGCCCTGCCCATCAATCTCTTAGAGATACGAGCAGCCCGGTATGCCCTAGTAGCATGGACATCCAAACTCCAAGGGTCCCCTGTCAGAATTCAATCAGACAATGCCACAGCAGTGGCATATATCAATCACCAGGGTGGCACCAGGAGTCGTGCAGCCCAGAGGGAAGCGAATTGCATCCTGGAATGGGCAGAAAGATATGTCCCAGCCATATCCGCGGTTTTCATCCCAGGAGTGGAAAATTGGAGAGCGGACTTTCTAAGTCGCCAGCAATTATGCCGGGGGGAATGGTCTCTTCACCCCGAGGTTTTCCAGGCAATATGCCAGCGGTGGGGAACACCGGATGTAGATCTGCTAGCATCCAGATTCAACGCAAAGGTGGACAGATTTGTGTCTTGCACAAGGGATCCCCTAGCTTGCGGCTCGGATGCCCTAGTGTTCCCTTGGGATCAGTTCAAGCTGATATATGCATTCCCACCGCCACAATTGTTACCACGATTAATCCGCAGAATCAGGGTAGAAAAGAAACCGGTGATTCTGGTGGCTCCAGCGTGGCCCCGAAGGGCATGGTACGCAGAGATTGTAAAAATGTCAGTGGGGAGTCCTTGAACCCTCCCACATCGTCCGGACCTGCTTTCGCAAGGACCGATATACCACCCTTCCTTACCAGCCCTAGGTTTGACGGCCTGGCTATTGAAGCCCACATTCTAAAAAAGAGAGGTCTCTCTAATCCTGTGGTATCTACCATGATCAATGCCAGGAAGCCGGTATCCAGGCAGATCTATTATAGGATCTGGAAGGCGTAGATCGCGTGGTGTGAGGCCAAGAAATGGCATCCACGTAAGTACGTAATAGGTAGGATTCTGGACTTCCTACAGTGGGCTGTGGATAGGAAGCTTGCCTTGAGTACTATCAAGGGTTAGATTTCGGCCTTGTCAATATTTTTTCAAAGGCCCTTGGCTTCGCATTCACTAGTCAAAGCTTTCATACAAGGAGTGATGCGTATTAGCCCTCCGGTTAGTATTCCCATATGTCCATGGGACTTAAACCTGGTTCTGTCGGTTCTACAGAAACAACCATTTGAACCATTGCAGCACATTTCCTTGGTTATTCTCACCAGGAAATTGATTTTCTTAGTAGCCATTTGTTCGGCTAAAAGAGTATCGGAATTAGCCGCCTTGTCCTGTAAGGAGCCATATCTGGTTGTCCATAAGGACAGAGTAGTATTACGTCCTCATCCAGCCTTTCTTCCTAAGGTGGTATTGAGGTTTCATTTGAACCAAGATGTGGTTCTTCCTTCCTTTTTCCCCAAACCTAGTTCGGTAGAGGAAAAGTTATTGCATTCTTTGGATGTAGTAAGAGCAGTTAAAGCTTATCTAAAAGCCACTGCTCAGATTCGTAGAACGGATACTTTGTTTGTTCTGACGGAAGGCCCCAGAAAGGGTCAGGCAGCATCAAAATCTACTTTAGCCAAGTGGATTCGACAGGTCATAATACAAGCCTATGGCTTGAGAAGGAGACCGCCTCCGTTCAAAGTTAGGGCGCACTCCACAAGAGCAGTTGGAACTTCATGGGCAGTGCATCACCAGGCCTCCCTGGCTCAAGTCTGTAAGGCCGCAACATGGTCTTCAGTACACACGTTTACTAGATTCTACCAGGTAGACGTTAGAAATCAGGAGGATGTCGCCTTTGGGCACAGTGTGTTGCAGGCCGCAAAGGATCCTCATGCCTGATGGCGCCCAGCTTATGTATAGTGTATCCCTCCCCTCATTTGGCATTGCTTTGGGACGTCCCATTAGTAATGACTAAGTCGCTCTGTGTCCCGTGATGTACGAAAAAGAAAAAGGGATTTTTATAACAGCTTACCTGTAAAATCCTTTTCTTGGAGTACATCACGGGACACAGAGCTCCCACCCCTCTTTTTGGGACACTTATTGCTTTGCTACAAAACTGAGGTGCTCCCGGATGGGAGGGGCTTATATAGGGGAGGGTACTTCCGGTTTTGGAAGTTGCCAGTGCCAGCACCTGAAGGTATCTATATAACCCATTAGTAATGACTAAGTCGCTCTGTGTCCCGTGATGTACTCCAAGAAAAGGATTTTACAGGTAAGCTGTTATAAAAATCCCTTTTTTACACTGCCATGAGGCCAGTGTCAGAGAAAATCGAACTTTTAGGGGGGAAAAAAAAGGCACTTTATTGTGCTCTTTTCCAAAAGACCCATAGGGCAAAAAAAAAAAAAAAAGCATTTTATTTTGCTCGTGCAAAAAAAGACCCGTTTAGGGCAAAAAAAAAAAAAAAAAAATTTGCACTTTAATGTACGCTTGCAAAAAGAGCCATTCAGGGGCACAAAAAATTGTTTGCAGTGTGTTATACATATTTTGAGGTGTGTGAAATAAACTATTTCTATATAGTTTTCTCCTACTGTGCTATACTAAAAAAACAACATTTTTTTTTAATAGCATTTTCTGCAGTTCTGTAGCTGTGCGATTCAGCGGTTACGTACTGTGGGTGTGTTCTGCTCTTCCAAAAAACGCCGTTTAGGGGCACAAAAAAAAGGTTGCAGTGTGTTATACATATTTTGAGGTGTGTGAAATAAACAATTTCTATATAGTTTTCTCCTACTGTGCTATACTAAAAAAACAACATTTTTTTTTAATAGCATTTTCTGCAGTTCTGTAGCTGTGCGATTCAGCGGTTACGTACTGTGGGTGTGTTCTGCTCTTCCAAAAACACCCATTTAGGGCAAGATCCTAAATTTGGAAAATATGAGGAGAAGGTCAAAGGGACGTGGTGGCCCCGGTCGTGGTGCTGCTGGTGGAGCTCCTGTTGCAGGGAGAGGACGTGGTGGATCTGTGCCAGATACACGCACAAGTGAAACACCTTCCTCAGGTGCGAGTAGGCGACCGAGCCTGCGGCGGTATTTTGTCACGCCTAATGAGGCTGTACGAATGTTTAGGCCAGGACAAGTACAGGCGATAGTAGATTGGGTTGCTGACAGTGCCTCGGGTTCCTTCACATTGTCTCCCACCCACTCTTCTGATGAAAGAACAGAGTTGGCACCTGAAACCCATGTCCATCAGTCTTTCACCTCACCCCCTTGCAAATCAGCCAAGCAGTCTGAGCCCCAAATCATGCAGCAGTCTCTTCTGCTTTTCGATGACTCTGTTAGCAGGGTTTCCCAGGGCCATCCACCTAGCCCTGCCCCAGAAGTGGAAGAGATTGAGTGCACCGATGCCCAACCACTTATGTTTCATGATGAGTACATGGGAGGACCATCGCAGTACGTCTCGGATGATGACGAAACACAGGTGCCAACTGCTGCTGCTTTCGCAATTGTGCAGACAGACAAGGAGGGCAGGGGTGAAGACTGGGTGGAAGATGATGTGGAGGACGATGAGGTCCTCGACCCCACATGGAATAAACGTTATGCAGGTGACCAGTGTAGTTTGGAGGAAGAGGCGGTGGTCGCACAGAGCCACCAGCACAGCAGAAGAGGGAGCAAGGTGCAAAAGCGGAGCGTCTGTCAGCTAGACAGTATGTCTGCTACTGCCCAACGCAGCAAGGGACCGAGCACACCAAAGCCAGGTCCAAGGAGTTCCCTAGCGTGGCAGTTCTTCACACAATGTGCTGATGACAAGACACGAGTGGTTTGCACGCTGTGCAATCAGAGCCTGAAGCGAGGCATAAACGTTCTCAACCTGAGCACAACCTGCATGACCAGGCATCTAAGTGCAAAGCACGAGCTGCAGTGGAGTAGACACCTCAAAAACCAAGAAAGGTCTCTGGCTCCTCCTGCTTCCTCTTCTGCTGCAGTCTCGGCCTCTTCATCCACCTCTGTAGTGACAGTGGCACCTGCCACCCCGCAAACAGAGGATCTGCCAGCAACACTACCACCTGGGTCACCAACCATCTCCACAATGTCCCATGGAAGCGTTCAGCTCTCTATCTCCCAAACATTGGAGCGGAAGAGGAAGTACCCCCCTAGCCACCCGCGATCCCTGGCCCTGAATGCCAGCATTTCAAAACTCCTGGCCTTTGAAATGCTGTCATTCCGTCTGGTGGAGACGCAGAGTTTTAAAAGCCTGATGGCATTGGCTGTCCCACAGTACGTCGTGCCCAGCCGCCACTATTTTTCCAGGCGAGCCATCCCTTCCCTGCACAACCAAGTGGGGGACAAAATCAGGTGTGCACTGCGCAACGCCATCTGTGGCAAGGTCCACCTAACTACGGATGCGTGGACCAGTAAGCACGGTCAGGGACGTTATATCTCCCTAACAGCACACTGGGTAAATGCAGTGGCGGCTGGGCCTGAGGCAGATAGCAGTTTGGCGCATGTCCTTCCACCACCGAGGATTGCAGGGCGCTTCAGTTTGCCTCCTGTTGCTAACTCCTCCTACTCCGCTTCCTCATTCTCTACCGCCTCCTCATCCGGTCAGCGTAACACCTTCACCACCAACTTCAGCACAGCCAGGGGTAAACGACAGCAGGCAGTTTTAAAACTTTCCTGTTTGGGGGAAAAACCCCACACCGCGCAGGAGTTGTGGAGGGACATGGAACAACAGACCAATGAGTGGTTGCTGTCAGTGAGCCTTAAGCCCGGCCTGGTGGTGTGCGATAATGGGCGAAATCTCGTAGCAGCTCTGGGCCTAGCCGGTTTGACGCACATCCCTTGCCTGGCGCATGTGCTGAACTTGGTGGTCCAGAGGTTCCTTAAAAATGACCCCAATATGCCAGAGCTGCTGCAGAAAGTGCGGGCTGTGTGTGCGCACTTTCGGCGTTCTCACCCTGCTGCTGCTCGCCTGTCAGCGCTGCAGCGTAACTTTGGCCTTCCCGCTCACCGCCTCATATGTGACGTGCCCACAAGGTGGAACTCCACCTTGCACATGCTGGCCAGACTGTGCGAGCAGCAGCAGGTGATAGTGGAGTTTCAGCTGCAGCAATCACGCGTGAGTCGCTCTGCGGAACAGCACCACTTCACCACCAATAACTGGGCCTCCATGCGAGACCTGTGTGCCTTGTTGCGCTGTTTCGAGTACTCCACCAACATGTCCAGTGCCAATGGCGCCGTTCTTAGCGTTACTATCCCAGTTCTATGCCTCCTTGAAAAAACGCTTCGGGCGATGATGGAAGAGGATGTGGCACAGGAGGATGAGGAGGAGGAGGAGGAAGCGGGATCATTTCAAAGGCTTTCAGGGCAGTCTTTCACAAGTGGCTACGAGGGTGGGTTCCTGCACCAACAAACGCCAGGTACACAATTGTCCGGCAGAAAGGGCACAGTTCTGGAGGATGACGAGGTGGAGGAGGAGATGGAGGAGGAGGAGGAGGAGGAGCCATTTTCACAGCAGGGTGGCACCCAGACCAGCTCGTGGCCATCACTGGTGCGTGGCTGGGGGGATACAGAGGACACAGACGATACACCTCCCACAGAGGACAGCTTTTCTTTGCCTCTGGGCAGCCTGGCACACATGAGCGATTACATGCTGCAGTGTTTCCGCAATGACCGCTGAGTTGCCCACATTTTAACTGGTGCTGATTACTGGGTGGCCACCCTGCTGGATCCCCGTTACAAGGACAACGTACCGTCTTTAATTCCCTCACTGGAGCGGGATCGTAAGATGCGCGAGTACAAGCGCACGCTGGTAGACGCGCTGCTGGTGGCATTCCCACCTGACAGCGGGCGTACGGTGGAAGCACAAGGCGAAGGCAGAGGAGGAGGAAGAGGTCGCCAACGCAGCCGGGGCACCGGCAGCACCTCAGAAGGCAGGGTTAGCATGGCTGAAATGTGGAAAAGCTTTGTCAGCACGCCACAACAACCAGCACCACCAGCTGAGATGGAACGTCTTAGCAGGAGGCAGCATTTCACCAACATGGTTGAGCAGTATGTGTCCACAGGCCTACACGTACTGGATGACGGGTCTGCCCCCTTTAACTTCTGGGTCTCCAAATTGGGCACATGGCCTGAGCTTGCCCTTTATGCCTTGGAGGTGCTGGCCTGCCCTGCAGCCAGTGTATTATCTGAACGTGTATTTAGCACGGCAGGGGGCGTTATCACAGACAAGCGCAGCCGCCTGTCCAGAGCCAATGTGGACAAGCTCACGTTCATTAAAATGAACCAGGCATGGATCCCACAGGACTTGTCCGTACCTTGTGCAGAATAGACATGTATACCGGTGTTGTGACAAAAACTGTCCGGCCATCGGATTGTGTCCGGCCCATACTGCGAAGGCGCAGCGCTTGCGCAGTACAGAGGACAAGGAGATTCACAAAATCTCCGAAGATGAACGGCGCCTGCGCTGTGAGTGCAGGTTCAAGCCCCACCATCCAAGTGGACATACGGTAGCACATAGTAACAGGGCCCCTCACAGGCTCGGTTCAATCGCCACGCTTCGGGCACGGCCTCACTTGGCTCGGCTTGAACCACGGATGGTGTGGCCTTCACCTGAACTCACCACGCAGGCGCCATTCGTCTTGGGAGATTTTAGAAATCCCCTTGTCCTACATACTGAGCAAGCGCAGTACAGGGTGGACACTATTTGACGGGGGACAGAATTCGACACATCACCGGCCTTACCCAGCCATTGTTGTATTTTTGAATCAGTGTTGGCTACCTCGTCCTCCTCCACCGCCGCTTCCACCTACACAGCCACATCCACCGCCACCTCAACCTCCTACTCCATATGGACCTCATCCTCCTAGGTCAAGATTATTTTTTTTATGTTATTTTAAGTTATTTCCCTATCCACATTTGTTTGCAGAGCACTTGCCATGCTCTTAACAACATTTTGCTGCCATTTGCAGCCCTCTAGCCCTTTCCATTACTTTTTTAGAGCCTTTTTAGTCCTTAGAAGTCCGGGTCCCCATTGACTTCAATGGGGTTCGGGTTCGGGTCCGGCTTCGGGTTAAAGTTCGGTCCCGAACCCGAACTTTTTTCCGAAGTTCGGCCGAACCCGTCGAACCCGAACATCCAGGTGTCCGCTCAACTCTAGTTACAGCATATGACAGGATACAAACATATGAATAGGTTGTAGTACTTGTGTGGTCAAAAGATGATACTGTCTGTAGCTTACTTATGCAGAATACTTGTGCCCATGTTACATGTGGCCTGTTAGCTTGTCTCCATTACACAGGAATAGGGATGAGCTTCGTGTTCGAGTCGAACATACGTTCGACTCGAACATCGGCTGTTCGATCGTTCGACCAAGATCGAACGATTTGGGCCGTTCGCACCAAATTCGAGTGACGCAAACGGCCCACAATGCACTACGCCATCGCAGTGTCATCCAGGCGCTGTGATTGGCCAAGCATGCACTGTGACCCCGCATGCTTGGCCAATCACAGCGCCGGCAGCGAGGAGAGCAATGATTGGCCACAGGCAGGATGCCTGTGGCCAATTATTGCTGAGGGGGTTTAGTACACGCCCCACACTATAAAAGGCCGCCAGCGCGGCGGCCTTGTGTAGTGTGTTCCGGAGCAGGGAAAGAGAAGCATAGGCAGGGACAGTGTCATTATTTTTCCTTTACTAATCCTGGACTCCTTGTGTTTAGGGACAAATAAGGATAGGTAGGGAGAGTGTCAGTGACAGTGTGCTATTCTGTGCTAATCCTTGTTTGTAGGGACAGAGAGGTACAGTGAGGGAAAGTGTCAGTGTGCTATTCTGTTCTAAACCAATCTTGCTGAACCATATTTTCAATCCTTGAGTTTAGGGACAGAGAGGTACAGTGAGGGAAAGTGTCAGTGTGCTATTCTGTTCTAAAACTATTTTGCTGAACCATATTTTCAATCCTTGAGTTTAGGGACAGAGAGGTACAGTGAGTGAAACTGACAGTGTGCTAATCTGTTCTAAACCAATTTTGCTGTTCCATATTTTCAATCCTTGAGTTTAGGGACAGAGAAGGACACTCGTAGAAATTATCAGTGTGCTATTCTGTGCTAAATCTTGTTTGTAGGGAGGGACAGAGTAGGACAGTGAGGGAAAGTGTCAGTGTGCTATTCTGTTCTAAAACTATTTTGCTGAACCATATTTTCAATCCTTGAGTTTAGGGACAGAGAGGTACAGTGAGTGAAACTGACAGTGTGCTATTCTGTTCTAAACCAATTTTGCTGTTCCATATTTTCAATCCTTGAGTTTAGGGACAGAGAAGGACACTCGTAGAAATTATCAGTGTGCTATTCTGTGCTAAATCTTGTTTGTAGGGAGGGACAGAGTAGGACAGTGAGGGAAAGTGTCAGTGTGCTATTCTGTTCTAAAACTATTTTGCTGAACCATATTTTCAATCCTTGAGTTTAGGGACAGACAGGTACAGTGAGTGAAACTGACAGTGTGCTATTCTGTTCTGAACCAATTTTGCTGTTCCATATTTTCAATCCTTGAGTTTAGGGACAGAGAAGGACACTCAAAGAAATTATCAGTGTGCTATTCTGTGCTAAATCTTGTTTGTAGGGAGGGACAGAGTAGGACAGTGAGGGAAAGTGTCAGTGTGCTATTCTGTTCTAAAACTATTTTGCTGAACCATATTTTCAATCCTTGAGTTTAGGGACAGACAGGTACAGTGAGTGAAACTGACAGTGTGCGATTCTGTTCTAAACCAATTTTGCTGTTCCATATTTTCAATCCTTGAGTTTAGGGACAGAGAAGAACACTCGTAGAAATTATCAGTGTGCTATTCTGTGCTAAATCTTGTTTGTAGGGAGGGACAGAGTAGGACAGTGAGGGAAAGTGTCAGTGTGCTATTCTGTTCTAAAACTATTTTGCTGAACCATATTTTCAATCCTTGAGTTTAGGGACAGAGAGGTACAGTGAGTGAAACTGACAGTGTGCTATTCTGTTCTAAACCAATTTTGCTGTTCCATATTTTCAATCCTTGAGTTTAGGGACAGAGAAGGACACTCGTAGAAATTATCAGTGTGCTATTCTGTGCTAAATCTTGTTTGTAGGGAGGGACAGAGTAGGACAGTGAGGGAAAGTGTCAGTGTGCTATTCTGTTCTAAAACTATTTTGCTGAACCATATTTTCAATCCTTGAGTTTAGGGACAGAGAGGTACAGTGAGTGAAACTGACAGTGTGCTATTCTGTTCTAAACCAATTTTGCTGTTCCATATTTTCAATCCTTGAGTTTAGGGACAGAGAAGGACACTCGTAGAAATTATCAGTGTGCTATTCTGTCCTAAATCTTGTTTGTAGGGAGGGACAGAGTAGGACAGTGAGGGAAAGTGTCAGTGTGCTATTCTGTTCTAAAACTATTTTGCTGAACCATATTTTCAATCCTTGAGTTTAGGGACAGACAGGTACAGTGAGTGAAACTGACAGTGTGCTATTCTGTTCTAAGCCAATCTTGCTGTTCCATATTTTCAATCCTTGAGTTTAGGGACAGAGAAGGACACTCGTAGAAATTATCAGTGTGCTATTCTGTGCTAAATCTTGTTTGTAGGGAGGGACAGAGTAGGACAGTGAGGGAAAGTGTCAGTGTGCTATTCTGTTCTAAAACTATTTTGCTGAACCATATTTTCAATCCTTGAGTTTAGGGACAGAGAGGTACAGTGAGTGAAACTGACAGTGTGCTATTCTGTTCTAAACCAATTTTGCTGTTCCATATTTTCAATCCTTGAGTTTAGGGACAGAGAAGGACACTCGTAGAAATTATCAGTGTGCTATTCTGTGCTAAATCTTGTTTGTAGGGAGGGACAGAGTAGGACAGTGAGGGAAAGTGTCAGTGTGCTATTCTGTTCTAAAACTATTTTGCTGAACCATATTTTCAATCCTTGAGTTTAGGGACAGAGAAGGATAGGCAGGGGACAATGACAGTGTCATTGTTGCTAAGCCTCCTGCACAGTATACACCTGAAGGTAGCCCTTATTGCTCTTTTTCCCATCTCCCTGCAGGCCATCCATTAAAATGTCTGGAAGGCAAACAAGGAGAGGTAGACAATCAGGAGGCAAAAAAAGAGGGCAAGCAGGCTCTGTGTCTGGGGGCAACAGTGCTGGTCGTGGACGCGGTGCATTGTCATCAGCAAATGGCCATGGGACATGCTTGTCCTTCTTTTCGGCAGCTGGACATGTTGAGCCACATCATGCCGAAGACTTGGTAGAGTGGATGACCAAGCCCACCTCATCCTCCTCATCCTCTCTCACCCAGGCTCAGGGTACTGGCAAAGCAGCTGCCAAAGCGTCCTCTTCTCTGGTATCATTATCTTCATTAGTCAATCCTTCCCTAGACCCACCATGTCCTCCTCCTGAGGAGTCCCCCGAACTGTTTGAGCACAGTGTTGGGTACATGCTCCAGGAGGATGCCCAGCGTTTGAAAGGATCTGATGATGATACCCAGCTAGAGGAAGGCAGCAGCGTGAGAGCAGAGAGAGGGGATGCTCAAGAAGGACATCAATCTGGCAGTCATGCTCCAGCAGCTGCAGCATACTGCCAGATTGGCTCCAGTGATGAGGAGGGAGGGGATGATGAGGTCACTGACTCCACATGGGTGCCTAATAGGAGAGAGGAGGATGAGGAGGAGGCACATCTCCAACGAGGCAGGATGCCCTTGAGTGGCCAGCGTATGGGCAGCACACCGACGGAATCACACCGCAGAGCTCCGCCTGTGCAGGGCGCTGCCTCTGCCCGTCATTCAAAAAGTTCTTTGGTGTGGGCCTTTTTTGAGGCGAGTGCATCAGATCGCACAGCTGCTGTTTGCAACATATGTCTCAAGCGTATATCGCGTGGCCAAAACATCAGCCGCTTGGGCACCACATGCTTGATCAGACATATGTTGACCTGCCATGCAGCTCGTTGGCAAGCCTACCTTAAAGACCCACACCAAAGAACAAAGCTGACCTCTTCTTGCACCGCATCAGCTGGGATCTCCAACCCCACTATACCTTCACTCCTCTCTGAAACCTGCTCTGAGAGGAATGAAGGTGTAGAATTAGGTGTGTCACAGGCAAGTACTTGCGGGCACTCTGCTAGCAGTACACCAACGTCCGATTCTAGCAGGCAAATTTCCCTGCCCCAGCTACTGGACCGTCGAAAGAAGTTCTCTCCCAGCCATCCACATGCCCAGCGGTTGAATGCTAGCTTGGCTAAATTGCTAGCGCTTCAACTGCTGCCTTTTCAGTTGGTAGACTCGGCCCCCTTCCGTGAGTTTGTGCAATGTGCGGTTCCTCAGTGGCAGGTTCCCAAACGCCACTTTTTCGCACGGAAGGCGATTCCGGCTCTCTACAGGCATGTGGAAGGCAATGTCTTGGCCTCGCTGGACAGGGCGGTCAGCGGTAAGGTGCATATTACCGCTGACTCATGGTCCAGCAGGCATGGACAGGGACGTTACCTTTCTTTCACGGCCCATTGGGTCACTCTTTTGGCAGCTGGGAAGGATGCAGGACAAGGTGCAGTAGTGTTGGAGGTTGTTCCACCGCCACGCCTCCAAAATGCTACTACTGGTTGTGACACACCTCTCTCCTCCACCCCCTCCTCTTCTTCTTCCTCCATGGCCTCTTCCTGTGGTTTGTCCTCGGAACCAGCGGTGCTCCGTAGGCGTTCAAGGGGCTACGCAAGTACGCAGGCAAAAAGATGCCATGCCGTGCTTGCGCTGGTGTGTTTGGGGGACAGGAGCCACACTGGGGCAGAGGTCCTGTCTGCTCTGCAGGGGCAGGCCGAGAGGTGGTTGACGCCACGCCAGCTTAAGCCAGGAATGGTGGTTTGCGACAATGGCACCAACCTCCTCTCCGCCCTCCGACAGGGACAACTGACCCATGTGCCCTGTATGGCTCACGTCCTTAACCTGGTGGTGCAGCGGTTCTTGGGCAGGTACCCGGGCTTACAGGATGTCCTGAGGCAGGCCAGGAAAGTCTGTGTGCATTTCCGCAGATCTTATAATGCCAGTGCTCGCCTGGCTGAGCTTCAAAAGGAGTTGAACCTGCCCAAGAACCGCCTTATATGTGACATGCTCACCAGGTGGAACTCAACGTTGGCCATGCTGCAGCAGCTGCATACGCAGCAGAGGGCCATCAATGAGTACCTGTGCGACTACGGCACCAGGACAGGGTCAGGGGAGCTCGGGTTTTTTTCACCACGCCAGTGGGGCATGATCAGGGATGCATGCACTGTCCTGGCACCATTTGAGGAGGCCACGAGGATGGTGAGCAGTGACAGTGCATGCATCAGTGACACTGTACCTCTTGTCCACCTGTTGGAGCACACGCTGCATGGAATAATGGACAGGGCACTTGAGGCAGAACAGAGGCAGGAAGAGGAGGACTTCCTTGCCTCTCAAGGCCCCCTTTACCCAGACAGTGTTCCTTCTGTCCCACTCATCGCACAGGAAGAGGAGGAGGAGGAGGAGGATTGTGTCAGCATGGAGGTGGAGGCTGGCACTCAGCATCATCAGAAGCAGTCTTTTAGGGATGATTTACAGTCCCAAGAAACCAGTGGACTTGTACGTGGCTGGGAGGAGGTGGCTGCGGATCATGTCGTCCTTAGTGACCCAGAGGACTCCGGACTGAATGCCTCAGCTAACCTACGCTGCATGGCCGCCCTGATCCTGCAAAGTCTGCGGAAGGATCCTCGTATTCTTCGGATCAAGGAGAGGGACCATTACTGGCTGGCCACTCTCCTTGATCCACGGTACAAGGGTAAGGTTGCGGACCTTATCGTACCGTCGCAGAGGGAGCAGAGGATGAGACAACTCCGGGAGGCCTTGCAGAAAGGTCTGTGCAACGCGTTCCCAGAGACTGGGAGGTTACAAACTCCTGGTCCTGGACAACGAGTTGCTGAGGCTTCGGGCAGTCAAAGAAGGAGTGGTGGGGAAGGTGGCCGTCTGACCGATGCGTTCAGACAATTCTTTAGTCCGCAGCCCCAAAGTATGATCGGTTCCAGCAACCATCGCCAGCGTCTGATATACATGGTCCAGGAATACCTAGGGGCAAGGTCAGACTTGGACACCTTCCCCACCGAAAATCCTCTGGCTTACTGGGTCTTGAGGATGGATCACTGGCCAGAGCTTGCACAGTATGCAATTGAGCTACTGGCCTGTCCTGCATCCAGCGTTCTTTCAGAACGCACATTCAGTGCTGCTGGAGGATTTGTCACGGATCACAGGGTGCGCCTGTCCACCGACTCGGTTGATCGACTGACTTTCATCAAGATGAACCAGTCTTGGATCACCACCAGCTACCACACACCAAATGCTGATATAACAGACTAATTGATTTTAAAATGTCACATCCCTTCAAGACTGATGCTGATGCTGAGTGCCTGTGCTGTTATGTTGACTGGCTATCCTCCTCCTCCTCCTCAATGATACGATTAACTATGATAGCTTGGAAGATCATTTTGGTTTATGGGTGACGCCACCAGTGGCTAAGGCCCAATTTTTCAGCCCCTGTTTAACAGGGGCGTGTGATTAAAATTTTTGATGCAATACTTTGCAACAGGCCTCATTGCTGTGCTCCAAGTACAGTATCTGTGAGGGGTTGCAGTGTTGTGCCACCAGTGCCTAAGGCCCAATTTTTCAGCCCCTGTTCAACAGGGGCATGCAATTATAATTATTGATCTAATAATTCACAGCAGGGCCCATTGCTGCGCCCACCAAGAGTAACTGTCAGGCCTTACAGTGTTGTGGCACCAGCACCACCATCACCACCACCACCACCACCACCAAAGGCCCAATTTTTAAGCCCCTGTTCAACAGGGGCATGCAATTATAATTATTGATCTAATAATTCACAGCAGGGCCCATTGCTTCGCCCACCAAGAGTAACTGTCAGGCCTTACAGTGTTGTGGCACCAGCACCACCATCACCACCACCACCACCACCAAAGGCCCAATTTTTCTGCCCCTGTTCAACAGGGGCATGCAATTATAATTATTGATCTAATAATTCACAGCAGGGCCCATTGCTGCGCCCACCAAGAGTAACTGTCAGGCCTTACAGTGTTGTGGCACCAGCACCACCATCACCACCACCACCACCAAAGGCCCAATTTTTCAGCCCCTGTTCAACAGGGGCATGCAATTATAATTATTGATCTAATAATTCACAGCAGGGAGCATTGCTGCGCCCACCAAGAGTAACTGTCAGGCCTTACAGTGTTGTGGCACCAGCACCACCATCACCACCACCACCACCACCAAAGGCCCAATTTTTCAGCCCCTGTTCAACAGGGGCATGCAATTATAATTATTGATCTAATAATTCACAGCAGGGCCCATTGCTGCGCCCACCAAGAGTAACTGTCAGGCCTTACAGTGTTGTGGCACCAGCACCACCATCACCACCACCACCACCACCAAAGGCCCAATTTTTCAGCCCCTGTTCAACAGGGGCATGCAATTATAATTATTGATCTAATAATTCACAGCAGGGCCCATTGCTGCGCCCACCAAGAGTAACTGTCAGGCCTTACAGTGTTGTGGCACCAGCACCACCATCACCACCACCACCACCAAAGGCCCAATTTTTCTGCCCCTGTTCAACAGGGGCATGCAATTATAATTATTGATCTAATAATTCACAGCAGGGCCCATTGCTGCGCCCACCAAGAGTAACTGTCAGGCCTTACAGTGTTGTGGCACCAGCACCACCATCACCACCACCACCACCACCAAAGGCCCAATTTTTCAGCCCCTGTTCAGCAGGGGCATGCAATTATAATTATTGATCTAATAATTCACAGCAGGGAGCATTGCTGCGCCCACCAAGAGTAACTGTCAGGCCTTACAGTGTTGTGGCACCAGCACCACCATCACCACCACCACCACCACCAAAGGCCCAATTTTTCAGCCCCTGTTCAACAGGGGCATGCAATTATAATTATTGATCTAATAATTCACAGCAGGGACCATTGCTGCGCCCACCAAGAGTAACTGTCAGGCCTTACAGTGTTGTGGCACCAGCACCACCATCAAAGGCCCAATTTTTACTACCACTGATCAACAATTATATGTTATTACAATTCCTGATATAATAGTTGACAGCAGGGCGTTCCAGCACCCACCAAGAATAACTGTGAGTGCTTTCAGTGTTGTGCCAACACCAACACCTAAGGGGCCAATTTCTGCAGAGTATATACGGAAGGTCCCTACTTTCAAACATCCAACTTACAAACTACTACTACTTGCAAACAGAAGAAGACAACAGGAAGTGAGAGGAAATCTACCCCTTGGAAGGAAAATTCTCTCCTGTAAGAATTAATATGGGAGAAAGGTGTCTCCTCTCTACTGATGCTTTATCACCAATCCTTGTTTCAATAAAAACACCACATTTCAAAAACAGTTGTCATTGGGACGCAAAGTGAGGTGAAATGTTCTGAACAGGGGCACAGACAGCAAAAAAAATGTGACAGGGGTGATAACCGTTCCCTATGTTTTACAAAAAGCTAAAAAAAAGGAATTTGGCATGGAGCTCCACTTAAACAATGCAGCTGTTCAAAATTACAAACAGATTCTACATAAGAACAAACCTACAGTCCCTGTCTTGTATGCACCGCCTGTATACGGCTGTTCAGAGTATATAGGTCCTTTTTTATTTTGTGTGCGGGGTTCCCCTTAATATCCATACAAGACCCAAAGGGGCTGGTAATGGGCTGGGGTAGGGGGGGGGGTTGATGGGGTAGCTATGCCATTTTTCCTAAAGATTTTCATCCATATTACTGGGACCAGACATTGCATTAAAGCCGCAAGCAGTTTTAAATGGCTTTTTTTCCTTTAGAAATGTTATTTTGTGCAGGGACAGTTCTAAACACGGGAAACACGTGGCACTTCACAGGCATACTTTAGACACCCCCCAGGTACAATATTTAAAGGAATATTTGACTTTTTTTTTTTCACTTTATGCATCATTAAAATGACTGCTCACGGAAAACGTCCGTTTTTAAAACTTCTTTTTGCATTGATACATGTCCCCTGGTGCAGAACCCGGGTTCCCAAACTCTGTTTCGGACAATAACATGGATAATAGTCGTTATAATTAGCACTTTAGAATCCGAACGTTCGCATCCATTGTATTTAATAGGGTTCTAATGTTCGTGCGAACTTTCGGTCCGTTCGCGGGTTCTGGTGCGAACCGAACCCGGGGGTGTTCGGCTCATCACTACACAGGAAGTACAAAACTCAGGAAGAAGGGTGGAGCATTACACAGAAAGAAAGTGGGTCATAGATCAGACAAAAGAAATACAGAAATCTGTGCATTACCACAAAAGGTCACTAGATGGCAGCATGAAAACGAAACATAAGGTCCATAGAAAATGATTCAGAGAAACAATATATATATATAACAAATTCTATGCCCATTGGGCGGCACACTCCCCATCTGGCATTGTAAATGTCACTATATACATCAGAACGGTAGTGATACAACTGCAAATAACAAACAGTGTAATTTGCCTTGATGTCTTGAAGACCTGAAAGACATAAAAAGAACATGCATATAATGCAACAACAATAACTTTCAATTTAAGGCTTCAAGTTATGACAACTAAAGTTCAAGACACTTTCTTCTTGAAGTCACAAGTAGGATCCAGCAACGTAAGCAAACAAGTTCGTTCAAGAGCAGAATAAGTTCCGTGATAGGTCTGATGAAAGTCTTTACAGTCCATTGTCTTGAAACCTTCACCTCCACCTTGCGTACCTTACCGTCATCACTAGGAACGCTCTTTACAATAAGTCCCATGGGCCATTCAATTCTTTCAGCTTGCTGGTCCTTAAGCAGAACGAGATCTCCAACTTGCATGTTAGGGTTCAAGCGTTGCCATTTCCTGCGTCCTTGCAGAGTAGAAAGATTCTCCATCTTCCAACGATTCCAAAAGCAGTTGGCGAGGTGTTATACTCGCTTCCACTGGTTATAGCACAGATTTCCTGCTTTAAAGTTTCCAGGTGGAACAGGAACAGACCCAAGCTTCTGGGTAAGAAGAGTAGCTGGGGTAAGGATAGTTGGGGTCTCTGGATCTTTGGACACTGGTAGACTGAAGACATCAGCTGTGGTTTCTTCTGAATGATCCGGGAGGAATTAAGGATCTGTTAACCAAGAGGAATTTGCAAAGACACTTGCAGACACTGGCCTGGTGGCATAATCTGCAGGGTTAATTTCCGATGGAACGTAATGCCATTGTTCAGGTTTAGATGATTTCCTGATTCTCTCTACACGGTTGCTGACATAGACGTAGAAACATTTAGTCTGGTTGTATATGTAGCCCAGAACAACTTTGCTGTCTGTGTAGAATTTGATGTCATCTATCTGAATGTCTAGCTTCCGCAGTATGAAATCTGCTATTTCTACAGCTAGCACAGTTCCACAAAGTTCAAGCCTGGTAATCGTGTGTTCAGGCTTAGGTGCTAACTTAGCTTTCCCAAACAGAAACCCTATGTGGGCTTGATTAGAAGAGTCTCTTACCTTGAGGTAAGCGACTGCTGCTATGGCCTCAGTAGATGCATCTGAGAAGATGTGAAGCTCTTTCCTTTGACTTTTAGCAAGGGAGGCAGAAGTGTAGCAGCGGGGCATACAGATTCTATCTAAGGCATGTAGAGATTGTTTCCAGGACTCCCACTTTGAAAGCTGGTCTATTGGTAGTGGAACATCCCAATCTTTAATAGTCTCTGAGAACTGTCTAAGTAGGGATTTACCTTGTATGGATAGTATAGACTGTTCGCCACTGACAAAACACCACGTTTGGTAAATGGCTTGTCTGTAGAGCTGACTTGAAAGCCAAAGGTATCTTCTAATAACCCACCGTAGGCCCAGACTTCTCTGTACAGGTGGTATGTCCATTCCCAGATTTAAGTCTTTAAACCCTGTGGCATGATTGCCAGGTTGAAAGGCTTTCATAACAGCACCACTATTTGAGGCAATCTTGTGTAGTCTGAGGTTGGCCTCAGAAAGCATACCTTGTGTCCTTCGGAGCAGGTCTATGGCTTCTTCATCTGTTGGCAGAGATTTAAGTCCATCGTCCACATAGAAGTCTCTCTCAACGAAGTGTCGGGCGTTCATGCCATACTCCTTTTCTCCAACAAGGGCAGTCCTTCGTAAACCGTATGTTGCAACAGCGGGTGAGGGACTATTTCCGAAAACATGTACCTTCATGTAGTATTCAATCATCTCATTGTCCATGTTGTTTTCATGGTGCCACAGAAACCTTAGGAAGTTCCTATGGTCTTTACATACAATGAAGCAATGAAACATTTGTTCAATGTCAGCAGTTATGGCAACTGGCTCTCTTCTAAACCTCATAAGTACACCCACAAGGTTGTTGGTTAGGTTCGGACCAGTGAGAAGAACATCGTTCAGCGTTACGCCTTGATGCTTGGCACTGGAGTCAAATATTACCCTGATTTGCTTTGGCTTACGTGGATGAGACACTCCAAAGAAAGGCAGGCACTCATCGTGTCTTTGAAGTGGTGGAGCTGGTTCGGCATGATCATTGTCAAAGATCCTTTTCATAAAGGCGATGAAATGGTCCTTCATTTCAGGCCTGTTCTCTAGTGTTCGCTGAAGTAAGTTGAATCTGGATAGAGCCTGTTCAGGATTGGTTGGGAGTTTAACCCTTGTAGCACGAAGAGGTAATGGTGCAACCCAGCTGTTAGACTCATCCTGGAAGAATTCTTTGTCCATTATTTTGATGAACTCTCTGTCTTCAACTGACAAGGCTGTTTTGTTGTCATCACTTGAAGTACAAAACACTGTGGTACCTAGGTTGTCATCACAAAGGTTAGGAGTGACATCAGGTATTTGGATGATGTCAAGAGGCTTCTCTTTTACTTCATAATGGCGAAGGCACTGTTTGAAGTGGGATGCTCGTCCATTTCCTAACATGTAAGTTTTGAAGGCGTGGATCTCGGATGACGTACGCATTCTATTCAAGCATACATCGCCCACGATTACCCAGCCTAGATCAAGTTTTTGTGCGTAAGGGGCATTATCAGGTCCATTGCACTGCTTGCGTACTTTATGTACTCTGAGAATGTCTCTTCCTAGCAAGACCAAGATTTCAGCATGCATGTCTATTGCAGGAATCTCATTAACAAGGTGCCTTAAGTGAGGATGGTGATATGCAGCCTCTGGAGTCAGAATTTCTTCCCTTTCGTCTGGTATCTGGTCACACTGAACTAATGTTGGTAGGGGTATGCCCTCTTCCTTATTGATATGAGAGACCATGAACCCAGCGGTCCTTCTGCCGAAGGTCTCTTCACGACCAGAACAGGTTCTGAGAGTATACAGTGATGCATGTCCCTATACCAAAGAGCTCAAAGAATTTAGGCTTAACCAGGGATCTGTTGCTCTGTTCATCTATTATGGCATACATCCTAATAGCTTCCTCAGGTTGGCCCTTTGGGTATACCTTGACTAGGCATATCTTAGCACAGCATTTGTGATCCAAGCCTTCTCCACAGACTTCTGTGCATGAAGAGGAAACATTAGCTGTGGCTGGAGCATGACCTTGTTGCTCCCCGCCATGATTTGAGACAGGGCTGGAGGTAGGAGGCTGCTGTGAATTGTCTGAGGGTGGGCCCGGATGCATGGCTGTGACATGTCTGTGTCGCTACTGCATTCTGTGCACTTGATGACAACTTTACAGTCTTTGGCAAAATGTCCATAACAAGCACAGCACCTGTAGCATATTCCAAGTTTCTGAAGAATCTCCCTGTGCTCTTGTAACGTCTTTGCCCTAAGCCCATGACATTTCTTTAGGGGGTGAGGCTTCTTGTGAATAGGGAACTGATGATTAGGGTCTTTATCTCTGTCACCCGAATCGCTCTGGTGAGCAGGAGAGGATACGGGTGGTGTGATGTCTGTCCTTTTAACAGATATTGCTCTATTAAAGTCTCTACATTTAGCTGCTGTGTTATCATACCTTGATGAAGATGATGATAACGAAGCAGGCAAGTTGGGTTCACTGAAGCTGAAGTTGGGATCGTTTCTCATCCAGGCTTGATCACTGATGAACCTGCAAAAATATGCAAATGGAGCAAAAGATACGTTATAGTCTCTTTTGTACCTTGAGCCCTGTTGTGCCCATTTCTCTTGCAGGCCGTATGGCAGTTTACACACCACTGGATTGACACTATGAGCAGCGTCCAGGAAGCTTAGTCCAGGTAGACGTGGGTCTGTCTTTGCCAGAAAAGGTCACTCAGATCTTGAAGCTTGCGATAGTCTTTGTTCCCTATTTTTGGGAAGTTTTGCAGTCTCTTGAATAGAGCGCTCTCTATGGCTTCAGAGCTACCATAGGCTTGCTCAAGTCTTGCCCATGCAGCAACAAGACCTGCATCTGGGTGGTCAACATGCACTGTTCTCAGTCTTTTAACACGATCTGCAGATTCTGGCCCCAGCCACTTTATGAGCAAATCAAGTCCTTCCTTGGTAGTAAAGTTGAAATCAGCAATAGCAGCTTTGAAGGTTGATCTCCAGGCCCTGTAGCTCTCTGGACAGTCGTCAAACCTTGAGAGGGTAGTGTTAATGAGCTCACGGCGTACCATCTATCTGGCAAAGTCATTCAAGTCTGATCTCTCACTCTTTGGTGCCAAAGTAACTTGTGGAACCCCTCGGGTGTGAAAGTTCTTTGGTGAAGTAGGGTGAGGTTTACCAGGATAGAATTATGTTGCAAGAGTGTTTAACTGTGGTGTAGTCCCTAAGGCTTGTGCTGGCTGTGGCTTGAGCTGTGGCTTATTATTGGAAGTCACCTTGTTGTCAGCTAGAGGTGATGTGGTTTGCTGCATAGATGCACTTGTGTTGTAGACTTGAAGAGGCTCAGACATTTCGAGCTGAGAGGTCTCTGAGTTGAGATTCCGAACAGTGTTGTTAGTAGGACGTACAGGAGATGACTCTGTATGATTGCAAACTCTATGCTTTAGTACATATTCACTGGTGCGCTCAACTGGGTCTTGCAGTTCCGCTGGGATGGAAGAGTCTGAGTTAGCACTTTCTCCCATCGCTTGTTCAAGGACTCTCAGCCTTGCTAGGGCAGCTGCTTCCTCCTTTTCCATTTACAGAACCTTTATTTGGGAATCTGCCTCTGCTTGTTGAGCTGCCATCTCTGCTTGGCTAGCTTTGCTTTGAGCATCCAGCTCTGCTTGGTGAGCTTCCATCTCTGCTTGGTGAGCTTTGCTCTGCGCTTCCCTCTCTGCTTGGAGAGCTTTGCTCTGCGCTTCCATCTCTGCTTGGCGAGCTACCATCTTTGCATGGCGAGCTGCCTTTTGTGTTTCTACTTCTGCTTCCTTTCTGGTAAAGTAGCTTTGCACTTTATTTTCTTCCAGACGTGCACGGGTCTCTATTAGCTTGTCACTTAATGTTGAGCTTCTGGAGCGAGAGGATCTGGAAGTACGTGCAGTGTGCTTGGTTGATGTGGATCTGTGAGATCTGGTCTCCTGCAGAGGAGCAATGCAAAGTTCTGCCTTATTCTGAGCATGTTGCACTAAGAGATCCCTTTGTTGGTTTAGTCCATCAGCTGGTCAGTTCTACTGAAGAGTCCTCTATATTACAGTCCTGCAAGAAAGCTGTAATATTTGCAAACAGCCGCTGGTAGCGTTCATACGCGACAGATAAGCGATCTATAGAGTCTCTTAGTTCAGCTGGTTGATCATTAAAGTGTGACAAAACTGACATGCAGTGTGAGGTTATGTCCCATAAGTCTTACAGATTGCTGGAGAGCTCATCTCTAGTGGTTTCATAGTTTTCCCTGAGTTTCTGTGTCGGTTTCATTGTATGTTTGGGTCTTACACTCTGTTCGGCAATATCTGCAGAATCTGCTCCCTGTAGGTCTGCGGGTTCAGAGGCATGATCAATCTGCGTTGGTTCAGCCACAAAAGGGTGCTCAGAGTCTTGTGTAGACATTTTTCACGTTTTTGGAAAAAATGGTACTGTCTCTTTAAGAAGACGAACAGCAGCTTAGACAGGTGGGGTAACACAGTTCAATGCAGAGAACAGTTTTTAACATTCACATGAGGTGCAGTAAGCTTGTGCGACCATGTGCTTTTACAAGATGGCAGATGGCGCTGAGCTTGATTGCAGATAAGGCACACACACATACACAGCAGGCTGTAGGAATTCTATACATCTTTTGACTATTCTGACTCCGATTGTTGTGAAGCGACTTATCCCTTGTGAGACCTCTTTGCCTGGCCTGTATAAGCAGATATAATCACTGAGGACAATCTTTATCAGATAGCTTGAACTCACCAAGTACCGAATCTTTTCGTAGAAGTGCTTAATCCAGAAACAGGTTACAGCATATGACAGGATACAAACAGATGAATAGGTTGTAGTACTTGTGCGGTCAAAAGATGATACTGTCTGTAGCTTACTTATGTAGAATACATGTGCCCATGTTACATGTGGCCTGTTAGCTTGTCTCCATTACACAGGAAGTACAAAACTCGGGATGAAGGGTGGAGCATTACACAGAAAGGAAGTGTGTCATAGATCAGACAAAAGAAATACAGAAAATCTGTGCATTACCACAAAGGGTCACTAGATGGCAGCATGTAAACTAAACATAAGGTCCATAGAAAATGATTCAGAGAAACAATATATATATAAGAAATTCTATGCCCATTGGGCGGCACACCTCTAAAAAATGTTTTTTTAAAAAGGGAGACCCAAAAGGGAAATGCTACTTTGAGGCAGGGAGTCCAGAAACCCTCAACACCCCCAAGGAGGACAGTGGACCGTAAATGAAATAAGCACTTGTCCTCAAGAGGCTAAGGAGGAGAAAGGGAAAGAAGAGAGAGAGGAAAGGCAGAAGAAGTTGGGAGAAAAGCAAGAAAGATTTCTTTTTTTTTAATTCTTTATTTTATTTTCTTAAAACAGGATATACAAATATAACATTGCAAAGTAGAAAAAGAAAACAAAGCGGGTATTTCGCCATTCTTAAATCAATTATGAAAGCCTTATTTAAACCCAGATTTCAGGTGCGGGCAAGGGGACCACCATCACAGCCTGAAACCTAAAGGTCCAGAATAAAGAGAAGATGGTATGAATACTGGATTCCCCCACCCATGCCCAAACGCAACAGCCTGGATGGATGAATCTCTTCTACTGGCTATTGTATTCTGACACTTTCAGCTGTCAAAATACCAAGTCAAAAAACAGTGACTGCATCTACTTGGATGCAGCCGTTGTGCAGCTGACAATTTTCTGCCCAGCTCCTTCAATTTTCCGAATAAAGGATGTTGGCCTAAAGGGCCACCAATGGCTCAAATTTTTGAAAGGTTCATCATGTACTGCAAATTTGCACCATGTACAGTATGTACAGCTTTAGGATATAGAAAGCAAAAGGTGCCTGAACTTTATACTTGCAGCAGTTATTTTATTTAGCGATAGTCACTTTAACATATAGCGCACTCACCCCAGCCTTTACCTGCTTTTCTTAATTTGGCTCCTCCGCAGGAAAGACTGAGGCACACCGCACCACAAGCCCAAACCCTTGAGCGGTGTTAGTTTTCTCGGGCCTGCCTGCGGCTGGTGTTAGAATCCTCCCGAGATGACCTTGCTTCTGCCTTGGCCAGAAACAAGTCCTTAATTCTCCCCAGTAAAGCAACTGTCCACACAACTGAAAGTCCAACTTCTGTATTTATTTCACATGGATAATAAATAGTCCCTTTAAGAGCAGACAGGTTGAGACGAGACACAGGTCAGATAAGGTGGGAGGGAGGCCCAGGCACAAACTTAATCTTGGTTCTCTTACTGTTCTGATATGCACGAACAGGTTTGGCGTACGATCTTTGTCACAGACCTAATGAATATGAAAGTCACTGCCACTGACTTGGTGAGGATGGTCACTGCCATTGACCGGGTGAATAGGGCCTTGCCCTATTTGGTCACTGCCACTGACCTGGTATGCGTAGAGTCACTGCCACTATGACCTACAGAACATGCACTGCCTTCTTGGAGAACTTGGCCCATGTCAAAGAGAAAAACGTCCCTCCGGAGAGTTACCAGAGGCCCTCACTGTCACCACGACTCTGCGCTCGGTCTTCAGAAAGGGTCACCTCCCTGGCCTCCTCGATACAAGATACGGGTCCCCTCGCAAGGCGGTACCCTGGGAGCTCTCGATCCCTAGCGGACCCCAGCCGAAGGTTGCTGGGCCCCGGGCCTCCTAATTAGTACCTCACCCCAGACTGAAGGTGTCTGGGATGGAACAGCAACTCCCCCTCCGACCGACCAGGCCAGTAGTGTTTTTAGGTTTTGTGCTGCCCTAAGCCTGACTAAACTCGTGCACCCCCTAATTTAAATATGACCCACCCCTTCCTGTCACGGCCACACCCATTTTTTCGAGTGGGGACACTAGTTCTTAGGGCCTGGGGGAGGGGCAATGGATTCCCTTAATTTGCATAGATTTCCTCTCACTTCCTGTATGGCTATGGGGCAGGAAGTGAAGGGAAATCTCTGTAATGGGACAGGGATGGTAAAACATAAACTGACAGGGGCTATAACCCTCCCCTACTCTATCCAAAATGAAAAAAAAAGTGTTGCCTATAGTTCTACTTTAAGCACAAATTTCTGATAATTTTATGGAGAGGACTAAGAAGATATAACCATGCCAATGGTGCAGCAGAAAACATATATCACAGTGAGGAAGGTTTGTGGTCCAGGCTGATAGGACAGTCAAAATTAGAAGCAGCTTGCGTTGCACTAACAGTGTAGCACAAGCCGGTGGGGACTCTTTCCGTGCTGCCCCCCTGTAAAGTGCTGCCCTAGGCCTGGGCCTTGTTGGCCTAGGCCAGGATACAGCGTTGGACCAGGCTTCCGGGCCTCGGGCACCCGGAGGCGACACACCACGCACCACCCAGGCTAAAGGTGCCTGGGCGCGACTCCTCTGGAAGATGGCCGCCCCTTTTTATACCCTCTCCCGACAGGCACAGCAGGTTCTCCGCCCCGCCGCACTGCTATCAAGAGGGGATAAGAAAAGGCACAACCCTGTACTGTGGTTTAACCCGGGCCCATGGCAACAACGCCACCTATAGGCCCCAGGGAACTGTACATCAATACTATCTCCCAGGGACAGAAATGGTCCATGAACCCTAACAATTTGTGTATCTGAGCCTTATTACCACTCAGATACTTCCCTTAAATATAGCACCCCGCTACAAACACATAACACATAACCTGACCGTTGGGGTCCTTAACCCTCACATCAACCTTAAAGCTAACCTTTACCCCACAGATCATCTAAAGCTCTGTGCATGGCCACTACCCTCCACAGTAATAATTGGCACCTTTTTTGGCTCTATTTTTTCACACTTTAGGTCTAGCCCTGCACACCTGCCTCCATTCTTGCCTAGGTGAGAATGACTTATCTCTACTGCCTCAGCCTCCTGGGATTCCACGTCCTATATGCCAGGAGGCTGCAGGAATAGGAATTGACTGCCACCTTTGGGTGGAGGTGTGGTTGTCATCGGAGGCCAGCTGCCTGAACTCAGAAGAGGCAGCCGGCTTCCAAAGACTGAGGAGAACCAAAGACTGTATACGATCAGTGGATCACAGCAGAAAAATGCATCGAATCTGCACAGGATGCATGGTTCTCTGGTCATGCTGCTGTAGCCCTGCCTATAATACATCTTTTGGGACAGATTACCAAGATTCATTTAGATGCTGTATACATTGATTTACATACTGTTTTAAAGAACAAAGCAGCCCATAGATGACTAGATCGCTTGATTTTCCCATCAACACAATCAGCGTTGATGGGGGAATGACTCCTGCAGTGCAATTGTGTTCTGCTGGCAGGGGGCGTGGAGAGCCTTCCCAGGCAGCTATAGCCGCCAGCAGTAATGGAATGTAAAAAATCCAACAGCATGGATTTACTCAAGCTGATCCCTGCTGAATCGGTCAAATTTCAATCCATGTATGGCAGGCTTTCGGTACAACATCTTAAGAAACAAAAAGGTTCTTACAATGAAATGGCTTGGCTTGAGGTCAATATGGGAATAAGGAACTCTCTCCAGACTTGTGTCTGTGTCACCTGAAGACTGGCAGTAGTCTCCTGCTGAGCACAGATTCCATTTTTGTAACTAAACACTTAATTAAAGGTTAGTGATACTGGATGTGGCCTCAGGACAACAAATTGTGATAAATAAGGAAGCAAAGCTTTTCACATTCACTACACTTTGTAGAAGTTGAAATAGCTGCACTTTCTGGTCACAGATTGCTCATTTCCTCCCCTTACCGTAAAAACATTACTCTCTCTTTGGTCTTTTCTCCCAATCTGATATTTTCCAGTATATGTCAGGTATGTTTTAATATCACCATTTGATGTTACACAAAGGGAGGTTACAGAAAATATCCACTTTTATCATTGCATCCTAATTAATCACAATCGAACTATATGCAAGCCATGTATTTTCTATTTTGTATTTTCCAGATATAAAAAGCTGCCTTCTCTAAGCATGACATACATTAAGTAAATTATGTCATGTCAGACTGATGTAAGTGCAGAATAAAAGTGGACCTGTAATGAAACATACAGTCAGGTCCATAAATATTGGGACATCGACACAATTCAATTTTTTTTGGCTCTATACACCACCACAATGGATTTGAAATGAAACGAACAAGATGTGCTTTAACTGCAGGTTTCAGCTTTAATTTGAGGGTATTTACATCCAAATCAGGTGAACGGTAGGGATGAGCTTCGTGTTCGAGTCGAACATACGTTCGACTCGAACATCGGCTGTTCGATCGTTCGACGAAGATCGAACGATTTGGGCCGTTCGCGCCAAATTCGAGTGACGCGAACGGCCCACAATGCACTACGCCATCGCAGTGTCATCCAGGCGCTGTGATTGGCCAAGCATGCACTGTGACCCCGCATGCTTGGCCAATCACAGCGCCGGCAGCGAGGAGAGCAATGATTGGCCACAGGCAGGATGCCTGTGGCCAATTATTGCTGAGGGTGTTTAGTACACGCCCCACACTATAAAAGGCCGCCAGCACGGCGGCCTAGTGTAGTGTGTTCCGGAGCAGGGATAGAGCAGCATAGGCAGGGACAGTGACTTTTATTTCTTTCTTGCTTAACCTGGATTCCTTTAGTTTAGGGAAAGAGAAGGATAGGTAGGGAGAGTGTCAGTGTGTTTTGTGCTTGTGCTATATTGTGCTTAAAAAAAACATTTTTTCTAGGGACAGAAAACTGTAGGTAGGGAGAGTGTCAGTTTCTTTCACTGTCAAAGTCCTTGTTTCCAGGGACCTGGAAGGACAGTGAGTGAATTCTCCTTGTGCTAAATTGTGCTTAAAAAAAACATTTTTTCTAGGGACAGAAAACTGTAGGTAGGGAGAGTGTCAGTTTCTTTCACTGTCAAAGTCCTTGTTTCCAGGGACCTGGAAGGACAGTGAGTGAATTCTCCTTGTGCTAAATTGTGCTTAAAAAAAACATTTTTTCTAGGGACAGAAAACTGTAGGTAGGGAGAGTGTCAGTTTCTTTCACTGTGAAAGTCCTTGTTTCCAGGGACCTGGAAGGACAGTGAGTGAATTCTCCTTGTGCTAAATTGTGCTTAAAAAAAACATTTTTTCTAGGGACAGAAAACTGTAGGTAGGGAGAGTGTCAGTTTCTTTCACTGTGAAAGTCCTTGTTTCCAGGGACCTGGAAGGACAGTGAGTGAATTCTCCTTGTGCTAAATTGTGCTTAAAAAAAACATTTTTTCTAGGGACAGAAAACTGTAGGTAGGGAGAGTGTCAGTTTCTTTCACTGTGAAAGTCCTTGTTTCCAGGGACCTGGAAGGACAGTGAGTGAATTCTCCTTGTGCTAAATTGTGCTTAAAAAAAAACATTTTTTCTAGGGACAGAAAACTGTAGGTAGGGAGAGTGTCAGTTTCTTTCACTGTCAAAGTCCTTGTTTCCAGGGACCTGGAAGGACAGTGAGTGAATTCTCCTTGTGCTAAATTGTGCTTAAAAAAAACATTTTTTCTAGGGACAGAAAACTGTAGGTAGGGAGAGTGTCAGTTTCTTTCACTGTCAAAGTCCTTGTTTCCAGGGACCTGGAAGGACAGTGAGTGAATTCTCCTTGTGCTAAATTGTGCTTAAAAAAAACATTTTTTCTAGGGACAGAAAACTGTAGGTAGGGAGAGTGTCAGTTTCTTTCACTGTCAAAGTCCTTGTTTCCAGGGACCTGGAAGGACAGTGAGTGAATTCTCCTTGTGCTAAATTGTGCTTAAAAAAAACATTTTTTCTAGGGACAGAAAACTGTAGGTAGGGAGAGTGTCAGTTTCTTTCACTGTGAAAGTCCTTGTTTCCAGGGACCTGGAAGGACAGTGAGTGAATTCTCCTTGTGCTAAATTGTGCTTAAAAAAAAAATTTTTCTAGGGACAGAAAACTGTAGGTAGGGAGAGTGTCAGTTTCTTTCACTGTCAAAGTCCTTGTTTCCAGGGACCTGGAAGGACAGTGAGTGAATTCTCCTTGTGCTAAATTGTGCTTAAAATTTTTTTTTTTCTAGGGACAGAAAACTGTAGGTAGGGAGAGTGTCAGTTTCTTTCACTGTCAAAGTCCTTGTTTCCAGGGACCTGGAAGGACAGTGAGTGAATTCTCCTTGTGCTAAATTGTGCTTAAAAAAAACATTTTTTCTAGGGACAGAAAACTGTAGGTAGGGAGAGTGTCAGTTTCTTTCACTGTGAAAGTCCTTGTTTCCAGGGACCTGGAAGGACAGTGAGGGAATTCTCCTTGTGCTAAATTGTGCTTAAAAAAAACATTTTTTCTAGGGACAGAAAACTGTAGGTAGGGAGAGTGTCAGTTTCTTTCACTGTCAAAGTCCTTGTTTCCAGGGACCTGGAAGGACAGTGAGTGAATTCTCCTTGTGCTAAATTGTGCTTAAAAAAAACATTTTTTCTAGGGACAGAAAACTGTAGGTAGGGAGAGTGTCAGTTTCTTTCACTGTCAAAGTCCTTGTTTCCAGGGACCTGGAAGGACAGTGAGTGAATTCTCCTTGTGCTAAATTGTGCTTAAAAAAAACATTTTTTCTAGGGACAGAAAACTGTAGGTAGGGAGAGTGTCAGTTTCTTTCACTGTCAAAGTCCTTGTTTCCAGGGACCTGGAAGGACAGTGAGTGAATTCTCCTTGTGCTAAATTGTGCTTAAAAAAAACATTTTTTCTAGGGACAGAAAACTGTAGGTAGGGAGAGTGTCAGTTTCTTTCACTGTCAAAGTCCTTGTTTCCAGGGACCTGGAAGGACAGTGAGTGAATTCTCCTTGTGCTAAATTGTGCTTAAAAAAAACATTTTTTCTAGGGACAGAAAACTGTAGGTAGGGAGAGTGTCAGTTTCTTTCACTGTGCAAGTCCTTGTTTCAAGGGACAGAGAAGGACACCTGAAGGTAGCCCTTATTGCTTTTTTCCCATCTCCCTGCAGGCCATCTATTAGAATGTCTGGAAGGCAAACAAGGAGAGGCAGACAGTCAGGAGGCAATAAAAGAGGGCAAGCAGGCTCTGTGTCTGGGGGCAACAGTGCTGGTCGTGGACGCGGTGCATTGTCATCAGCACATGGCCATGGGACACGCTTGTCCTTCTTTTCGGCAGCTGGACATGTTGAGCCACATCATGCCGAAGACTTGGTAGAGTGGATGACCAAGCCCTCCTCCTCCTCCTCATCCTCTCTCACCCAGGCTCAGGGTACTGGAAAAGCAGCTGCCAAAGCGTCCTCTTCCCTGGTATCAATGTCAGACTCATCATCAGTCACTCCTTCCCTAGACCCACCATGTCCTCCTCCTGAGGAGTCCCCCGAACTGTTTCAGCACAGTGTTGGGTACATGCTCCAGGAGGATGCCCAGCGTTTCGAAGGGTCTGATGATGAAACCCAGCTAGAGGAAGGCAGTAGCGTGAGAGCAGACAGAGGGGATGCTCAAGAAGGACACCAATCTGGCAGTCATGTTCCAGCAGCTGCAGCATACTGCCAGATTGGCTCCAGTGATGAGGAGGGAGGTGATGATGAGGTCACTGACTCCACGTGGGTGCCTAATAGGAGAGAGGAGGAGGAGGAGGATGAGGAGGAGGCACATCTCCAACGAGGCAGGATGCCCTTTGGTGGCCAGCGTAAGGGCAGTACACCGACGGAATCACACCGCAGAGCTCCGCCTGTGCAGGGCGCTGCCTCTGCCCGTCATTCAAAAAGTTCTTTGGTGTGGGCCTTTTTTGAGGCTAGTGCATCAGATCGCACAGCTGCTGTTTGCAACATATGTCTCAAGCGTATATCGCGTGGCCAAAACATCAGCCGCTTGGGTACCACATGCCTGACCAGACATATGTTGACCTGCCATGCAGCTCGTTGGCAAGCCTACCTCAAAGACCCACACCAAAGAACAAAGCGGACCTCTCCTTGCACCGCATCAGCTGGGATCTCCAACCCCACTATAACTTCAGTCCTCTCTGAAACATGCACTGAGAGGAATGAAGGTGTAGAATTAGGTGTGTCACAGCCAAGTACTTGCGGCCACTCTGCTAGCAGTACACCGACGTCCGATTCTAGCAGGCAAATTTCCCTGCCCCAGCTGCTGGACCGTCGAAAGAAGTTCACTCCCAGCCATCCACATGCCCAGCGGTTGAATGCTAGCTTGGCTAAATTGCTAGCGCTTCAACTGCTGCCTTTTCAGTTGGTAGACTCGGCCCCCTTCCGTGAGTTTGTGCAATGTGCGGTTCCTCAGTGGCAGGTTCCCAAACGCCACTTTTTCTCACGGAAGGCTATTCCGGCTCTCTACCGGCATGTGGAAGGCAATGTCTTGGCCTCGCTGGACAGGGCGGTCAGCGGTAAGGTGCATATTACCGCTGACTCATGGTCCAGCAGGCATGGACAGGGACGTTACCTTTCTTTCACGGCCCATTGGGTCACTCTTTTGGCAGCTGGGAAGGATGCAGGACAAGGTGCAGTAGTGTTGGAGGTTGTCCCACCGCCACGCCTCCAAAATGCTACTACTGGTTGTGACACACCTCTCTCCTCCACCCCCTCCTCTTCTTCTTCCTCCATGGCCTCTTCCTGTGGTTTGTCCTATGAACCAGCGGTGCTCCGTAGCCGTTCACGGGGCTACGCAAGTACGCAGGCAAAAAGATGCCATGCCGTGCTTGCGCTGGTGTGTTTGGGGGACAGAAGCCACACTGGGGCAGAGGTCCTGTCTGCTCTGCAGGGCCAGGCCGAGAGGTGGTTGACGCCACGCCAGCTTAAGCCAGGAATGGTGGTTTGCGACAATGGCACCAACCTCCTCTCCGCCCTCCGACAGGGACAACTGACCCATGTGCCCTGTGTGGCTCACGTCCTTAACCTGGTGGTGCAGCGGTTCTTGGGCAGGTACCCGGGCTTACAGGATGTCCTGAGGCAGGCCAGGAAAGTCTGTGTGCATTTCCGCAGATCTTATAATGCCAGTGCTCGCCTGGCTGAGCTGCAAAAGGAGTTGAACCTGCCCAAGAACCGCCTTATATGTGACATGCCCACCAGGTGGAACTCAAGGTTGGCCATGCTGCAGCGGCTGCACATGCAGCAGAGGGCCATCAATGAGTACCTGTGCGACTACGGCACCAGGACAGGGTCAGGGGAGCTTGGTTTTTTTTCTCCACGCCAGTGGGGCATGATCAGGGATGCATGCACTGTCCTGGCACCATTTGAGGAGGCCACGAGGATGGTGAGCAGTGACAGTGCATGCATCAGTGACACTGTACCTCTTGTCCACCTGTTGGAGCACACGCTGTGTGGAATAATGGACAGGGCACTTGAGGCAGAACAGAGGCAGGAAGAGGAGGACTTCCTTGCCTCTCAAGGCCCCCTTTACCCAGACAGTGTTCCTTCTGTCCCACCCATCGCACAGGAAGAGGAGGAGGAGGAGGAGGAGGAGGAGGAGGAGGATTGTGTCAGCATGGAGGTGGAGGCTGGCACTCAGCATCATCAGCAGCAGTCTTTTAGGGATGATTTACAGTCCCAAGAAACCAGTGGACTTGTACGTGGCTGGGAGGAGGTGGCTGCGGATCATGTCGTCCTTAGTGACCCAGAGGACTCCGGAGCGAATGCCTCAGCAAACCTACGCTGCATGGCCTCCCTGATCCTGCAAAGTCTGCGGAAGGATCCTCGTATTCTTCGGATCAAGGAGAGGGACCATTACTGGCTGGCCACTCTCCTTGATCCACGGTACAAGGGTAAGGTTGCGGACCTTATGTTACCGTCGCAGAGGGAGCAGAGGATGAGACAACTCCGGGAGGCCTTGCAGAAAGGTCTGTGCAACGCGTTCCCAGAGACTGGGAGGTTACAAACTCCTGGTCCTGGACAACGAGTTGCTGAGGCTTCGGCCAGTCAAAGAAGGAGCGGTGGGGAAGGTGGCCGTCTGACCGATGCGTTCAGACAATTCTTTAGTCCGCAGCCCCAAAGTATGATCGGTTCCAGCAACCATCGCCAGCGTCTGATAAACATGGTGCAGGAATATCTAGGGGCAAGGTCAGACTTGGACACCTTCCCCACCGAAAATCCTCTGGCTTACTGGGTCTTGAGGATGGATCACTGGCCAGAGCTTGCACAGTATGCAATTGAGCTACTGGCCTGTCCTGCATCCAGCGTTCTTTCGGAACGCACATTCAGTGCTGCTGGAGGATTTGTCACGGATCACAGGGTGCGCCTGTCCACCGACTCGGTTGATCGACTGACTTTCATCAAGATGAACCAGTCTTGGATCACCACCAGCTACCACACACCTGATGCTGATATAACAGACTAATTGATTTTAACATGTCACATCCCTTCAAGACTGATGCTGATGCTGAGTGCCTGTGCTGTTATGTTGACTGGCTATCCTCCTCCTCCGAGTCCTCAATGATACGATTGATGATGATAGCTTGGAAGATCATTTTTGTTTATGGGTGCCGCCACCAGTGGCTAAGGCCCAATTTTTCAGCCCCTGTTTTACAGGGGCGTGTAATTACAATTTTTTTTGCAATAATTTGCCATAGGGCTCATTGCTGTGCTCCAAGTACAGTATCTGTGAGGGGTTGGAGTGTTGTGGCACCAGTGCCTAAGGCCCAATTTTTCAGCCCCTGTTTAACAGGGGCGTGTCATTACAATTTTTGAAGCAATACTTTGCAACAGGGCTCATTGCTGTGCTCCAAGTACAGTATCTGTGAGGGGTTGTAGTGTTGTGCTACCAGTGCCTAAGGCCCAATTTTTCAGCCCCTGTTCAACAGGGGCATGCAATTACAATTCTTGATCTAATAATTCACAGCAGGGTCCATTGCTGCACCCACCAAGAGTAACTCTGAGGGCTTACAGTCTTGTGGCAACGCCACCACCACCACCACCACGAAAGGCCCAATTTTTCAGCCCCTGTTCAAAAGGGGCATGTAATTACAATTCTTGATCTAATAATTCACAGCAGGGCCCATTGCTGCACCAACCAAGAGTAACTGTCAGGGCTTACAGTGTTGTGGCACCAGCACCACCATCAAAGCCCCAATTTTTACTACCACTGTTCAACAATTATATGTAATTAAAATTCCTGATATAATAGTTGACAGCAGGGCGTTCCAGCACCAACCAAGAGTAACTGAGTGCTTACAGTGTTGTGCCAACACCAACAACTAAGGGGCCTATTTCTGCAGAGTATATACGGCAGGTCCCTACTTTCAAACATCCAACTTACAAACGACTCCTACTTGCAAACGAAAGAAGACAACAGGAAGTGAGAGGAAATCTACCCCTAGAAAGGAAAATTCTCTCCTGTAAGAATAAATATGGGAGAAAGGGGTCTCATCTGTACTGATGCTTTATCAGCAATCCTTGTTTCAAGAAAAACACCACATTTCAAAAACAGTTGTCATTGGGACGGAAAGTGAGGTGAAATGTTCTGAACAGGGGCACAGACAGCAAAACAAATGTTACAGGGGTGATAACCCTTACCTATGTTTCCCAAAAAGTTTAAAAATAGATTTTTGGGCTGGAGCTACACTTCAACAATGTACCTGTTCAAAATTACAAACACATTCTACATAAGAACAAACCTACAGTCCCTGTCTTGTATGCACCGCCTGTATACGGCTGTTCAGAGTATATAGGGCCTTTTTTATTTTATGTGCGGGGTTCCCCTTAATATCCATACAAGACCCAAAGGGGCTGGTAATGGGCTGGGGTAGGGGGGGGTGTTGATGGGGTAGCTATGCCATTTTTCCTAAAGATTTTCATCCATATTACCGGGACCAGACATTGCATTAAAGCCGCAAGCAGTTTTAAATGACTTTTTTCCCTTTAGAAATGTTATTTTGTGCAGGGACAGTTCTAAACACGGGAAACACGTGGCACTTCACAGGCATACTTTAGACACCCCCCAGGTACGATATTTAAAGGAATATTTGACTTTTTTTTTTCACTTTATGCATCATTAAAATGACTGCTCCCGAAAAACGACCGTTTTTAAAACTTCTTTTTGCATTGATACATGTCCCCTGGTGCAGAACCCGGGTTCCCAAACCCTTTTTAGGACAATAACATGCATAATAGTTGTTATAATTAGCACTTTAGAATTCGAACGTTCGCATCCATTGTATTTAATAGGGTTCTAATGTTCGTTCGAACTTTCGGTCCGTTCGCGGGTTCTGGTGCGAACCGAACCCGGGGGTGTTCGGCTCATCACTAGTGAACGGTGTATGAATTACAACAGTTTGTATATGTGCCTCCCACTTTTTAAGGGACCAAAAGTAATGGGACAGATTAACAATCATAAATCAAACTTTCACTTTTTAATACTTGGTTGCAAATCCTTTGCAGTCAATTACAGCCTGAAGTCTGGAACGCATAGACATCACCAGACGCTGGGTTTCATCCCTGGTGATGCTCTGCCAGGCCTCTACTGCAACTGTCTTCAGTTCCTGCTTGTTCTTGGGGCATTTTCCCTTCAGTTTTGTCTTCAGCAAGTGAAATGCATGCTCAATCAGATTCAGGTCAGGTGATTGACTTGGCCATTGCATAACATTCCACTTCTTTCCCTTAAAAAACTCTTTGGTTGCTTTCGCAGTATGCTTCGGGTCATTGTCCATCTGCACTGTGAAGCGCCGTCCAATGAGTTCTGAAGCATTTGGCTGAATATGAGCAGATAATATTGCCCGAAACACTTCAGAATTCATCCTGCTGCTTTTGTCAGCAGTCACATCATCAATAAATACAAGAGAACCAGTTCCATTGGCAGCCATACATGCCCACGCCATGACACTACCACCACCATGCTTCACTGATGAGGTGGTATGCTTTGGATCATGAGCAGTTCCTTTCCTTCTCCATACTCTTCTCTTCCCATCACTCTGGTACAAGTTGATCTTGGTCTCATCTCTCCATAGGATGTTGTTCCAGAACTGTTAAGGCTTTTTTAGATGTCGTTTGGTAAACTCTAATTTGGCCTTCCTGTTTTTGAGGCTCACCAATGGTTTACATCTTGCGGTGAACCCTCTGTATTCACTCTGGTGAAGTCTTCTCTTGATTGTTGACTTTGACACACATACACCTACCTCCTGTACAGTGTTCTTGATCTGGCCAACTGTTGTGAAGGGTGTTTTCTTCACCAGGGAAAGAATTCTTCGGTAATTTACCACAGTTGTTTTCCGTGGTCTTCCGGGTCTTTTGGTGTTGCTGAGCTCACCGGTGCGTTCTTTCTTTTTAAGGATGTTCCAAACAGTTGATTTGGCCACACCTAATGTTTTTGCTATCTCTCTGATGGGTTTGTTTTGTTTTTTCAGCCTAATGATGGCTTGCTTCACTGATAGTGACAGCTCTTTGGATCTCATATTGAGAGATGACAGCAACAGATTCCAAATGCAAATAGCACACTTGAAATGAACTCTGGACCTTTTATCTGCTCCTTGTAAATGGGATAATGAGGGAATAACACACACCTGGCCATGGAACAGCTGAGCAGCCAATTGTCCCATTACTTTTGGTCACCTAAAAAGTGGGAGGCACATATACAAACTGTTGTAATTCCTACACCGTTCACCTGATTTGGATGTAAATACCCTCAAATTAAAGTCTGCAGTTAAAGCACATCTTGTTTGTTTCATTTCAAATCCATTGTGGTGGTGTATAGTGCCAAAAAGATTAAAATTGTGTCGACGTCCCAATATTTATGGACCTGACTGTATAGGCACATTATAGGAATTGTTTATTCCAAATTGATCTGGTATTTGGTTATTTCAGCAATCCCTAACAAATGGTCATATGGTTTCTGCCAGAGGATTATAGAGGGAAGATGCAAAGCGAATGTTCAAGTACAGCTATCTTGCCAGAACCTCTGCTGCTGACTCCTAAGGTCAGTACTGCAAGGTCCTCTACATTGGAGGGTTCCTTACCCAGAATGTATTATTTTTTATAAAGCATCAGCCCAAAAATAATGAACAGCTCAACTTTTTTAAAGTAACATCACTAAAGCACCTTCAATGATAGTATAATCTAATTTTGATAGTGCAGTCAATTATAACACTTTTTCTTTTACAAGAAATCAATTATAACACTTTACTAATGATACTATAACACGTAAATGTTATGTGTAATGTAGCGCCCTGCCCCCGATGATTGGGGCGCTATTGTAAATTTAGGGGGTGTCTTAGCCAATAGTTGGGCTCAGACTTGTGTAATTACATACAAATTGCCTCTGTCCTGGCTATGGTGGTGCCTGAAAGTGTTTTCCCTTGTTGCCTAAAGGTGGCGGTACCACCTCAGGTCCATGTTGGAACGCAGGCAGACCATGGTGTATTGGGTGTCCCTTCTCGGCAGCGGTTCAGTGGGAGTGGTGCCCCGCTGTGCATGCTGGGGAGGGATACTTAAGGGGCAGACGCCATTGTGCGGGGGTTCTTTTTCGCCTCGTGGCCCTCCTGGCGCGAGGTGTGTGTGTGTGTTCTTAGCCCGGCGCCACGTTGGCCCGAGGCTGCATCTCTAGCGAATAGGCCCAGTTATTATGACCGGGGCCTACAATCCTAAAGGGGATCCCAAGCTGTCCACCAAGAGGGAGGAAGATGCTTGACGAAGGAAACCGGGGGAGGACCTGCCCTGGAGGAGACCAGAAAAGTGCTAATGTCTCGGGATAGGCCTGGTGACCTTGTTAAGAAGGGATTCACTACGTTAAAAGCCCAGCAGTTTGCCGGATCGGCCTAAAGGTTCTTTTACTGCACGGCTGGAAGTTCGGGACTGAAATCCTGTGGCAGAGGATTCCTGGCTATCCATATTTGTTCTCAAACGGTCTGTGGCAGAGACTGTTCTCATACTGGTTCGTGCATCATCCCGGCTGCTAGGCCAGGTGAGAAGGGTCTATCCGGGTGAGCAATACCCACTCAAAAGAGAGAGTGGTGAATGACTTTAGACATTTTTGTGTGTTCTGCAACGAGTACCTGAACCTTCCCCTCTCTTCTCATACCTTCTACTTTCTCTACAAGTTACTGCAGCAAAAATAAAACCCAACAGTTGAAGGTTTTACATCTTGTGTGGACATTGCAGTTTCTACAGATTTTCTTCCCCTGACAACGAACCTAGAGGTAACGTGCAAAGCCCGAAATCTAAACCAGCAGCTCCTACGGGGGTAGTGCTACAGTAATAATACATAAGTAGGTTGTCATCACACCGCCGAGAACTATTTACGTCTACTCTACAGGCAGACTTTTTTCTAAAAAATTGTAGACTATATAGTAGGGTGACCAGACATCCCTGGTCTCCGGGGACAGTCCCCGGATTGAGGACACTGCCCCCGGACCAAGTCTGTCCCTGGATTGGATTTGAACAGAGGCTGGGGCAATTTCAAAGACAGTGCAGAATAAAAAACAAAATCTGAATTACACACCCCTGCCGCTCCTACTAGCTTGAGGGGGTGTATATTTTCCATTATCTGTGCCCCTTTCTGATGATCATGTGCTGGTTGGACGGAGGGAATATTTCTTCAGTTTCGGGTGCATGCCCATTCAGCTCCGCTCGCATGTTCTTCTGCCTTGGCTCAAGTCCCAGCTAGCCGCCTGCCTGCTTATCTCCTTGCCTTCCCTGGCGGAGTGATCTTCCTCCGCTCTCCACCCAGTAGTAGCTGTGGGGCCCAGAGAGTAAGACTTGACAGGCTGTGAGGCGGGCGGCGACGGGCAGAGAGTCGCCAAATGCCACCATTACTAGTAAAAAAAAAAAATATGTCCCCAGATTTCATTTTAAAAATCTGGTCACCTTACTATATAGACTAGCTGGACAGTTGGTTACCCTGCTACATAGACATACGTTCATCCAACACTATTCACTATTATTCATATGACTGGGTCCTCTACTGATATGGCAATCCTGTTGGCACATCAAAAGCCAATAGTGTTAGTTGTTTCATTTACATTTCCTTATATCATACAAAGGTTACAAGGTTAAGGCTAAATTGTAAATGAGTGTTAACAGTTTTCCTAAAATAGTATAATTTTAAATAGTTTGAGTAGTTTTCCGCCATGAATGGCTTTTTTTGGGTCAGAAGAACTGCTTCTCTCTCCTTATTCAGGTCAATTGAAATGAAAACACTGCTTGAAGCAGGTTGATGCAGGAGGTAAATGCACCTGGGAATTACCTCTAACTTGATGTCAGAAGCATTTAAAACTGGTTTCAGATGTGAATGGAATGCACCTGAAAGCACACTGCATTTTCCCATTGACACAAGCTTAAAGTCTATCGATACAGGTCTCTGCAAAACAGCACAGCCCCATCTAGAAGGGCAGGAGACCTAAACCTTTGCTGAAGCAGCAGTCTTATTAACTCATCCTTCTGTCACTTTGCTCTTTCCTCCTATCAGCATGTTGTTTGTTAGCACACGAACACTGCAGCATAACTAGGATTTCCACCTCATCCCTTTAAAACTGGACACATATTATTTACACAGGTTCTGTGGCTATTTAAGGTGGTAATTAAATTCACTTAGTGCTTTATCTTAATTAAATTTGCCTCAGACCCTGTGTAATTAACCACTTCTCTACTGTGCACGAAAACCCCCTTCCTGCCCAAGCCATTTTTCAGCTTTCAGCGCTGTCACATTTTGAATGACAATTGCGCGGTCGTGCGACGTGGCTCCCAAACGAAATTTGCATCCTTTTTTTCCCACAAATAGAGCTTTCTTTTGGTGGTATTTGATCACCTCTGCGGTTTTTATTTTTTGCGCTATAAACAAAAGAAGAGCGTCCAGTTTGGAAAAAAAACACTATTTTTTACTTTTTGCTATAATAAATACCCATTTTTTTTTTTAAATAAAATTTTCCTCAGTTTAGGCCGATACGTATTCTTCTACATATTTTTGGTAAAAAAAAAAAATCGCAATAAGCGCGTATTGATTGGTTTGCGCAAAAGTTATAGCGTCTACAAAATAGGGGATAGATTTATAGCATTTTTATTTTTATTTTTATTAGTAATGGCGGCGATCTGCGATTTTTTATTGTGACTGCGATATTGCGGCGGACACATCGGACACTTTTGACACATTTTTGGGACCATTCACATTTATACAGCGATCCTTGCTATAAAAATGCATTGATTACTGTATAAATGTGATTGGCAGGGAAGGGGTTAACCACTAGGGGGCGGGATGGGGTTAAATATGTTCCCTTAAAGTGTTCTAACTGTGGGGGGAGGGGACTGACTGGGGGAGGTGACCGATGGTTGTCCCTATGTACAAGGGACACACCATCGGTCCCCTCTCCCTCACAGGACATGGATCTCTGTGTTTACACACAGAGATCCACTTTCCTGCTCGTTTCCCGGGCAATCGCGGGTGCCCGGCGGCAATCGCGGCCGCCGGGCACGCGCACCGGGGCCTTGTGAACGCGGCGCCTCCTAGCTCATTTTAAAGGGAGGACGTCACATGACGTCCTCCCAGAACGAGAGTATCCTCCGCCCGCCGTCAATTGACAATGGGCGAGGGACAAGTGGTTAATATGTGTTTGGTTTTAAAGGGATGAGGTGGCAACCCTAAGCACAACAGATTGTCTCCTGGTGTTGCTTCCCCCTCTCCCAGTTTGAGCTCTGCTGTACAAGGACTGCAGTAGAATGATACCATATTATTGTTTTAAGATGCCTACTTATGCTCTAAAAACACATTTAAAATTGTTGTAAAGGCTGAAGGTATTTTACCTTCATGCATTCTATGCATTAGGGTAAAAAACCTTCTGTGTGTTGCACCGCCAACAGTCCCTCCCCCCTCAATACTCACCTGAGCCCCCTCTCAATCCAGCGATGTGGACTAGATCCTCTGCTGTCCCAGGTCTCTCTCTCTCCTCATTGGCTGAGACAGAGACGGGAGCCATTGACTCCCATTGCTGTAAACTACAGCCAGTGAGCCAATGAGGAGAGAGGAAGGGGCGGGCTGAGCTCGGCTTTATGTGTCCTATGAATGCATAGAGCAGGGCTCGAGAGCAAGCACGCACCAGTGCCCCCTTAGCAAGCGGCTTGCGATTGGGGGCACTGGTCAAGAGGAAGGAGCGCCGATGGGGGACCTGCTCTGTGAAAAACCACTGCACAGAGCAGGTAAGTATAATATGTGTGTTTTTTTTTTGTTTTTTTTAAGCTGAACCTTTAATACCACTTTAATAATGTACTGTATTAATGAATACAAAAAAAAACAAACAACAACATATGTACAGGCCATTTCGTGATTTATTATTAGTAAAATCTCTTTTCCATTTTAGTCTGTATCCAGCCATGAATTTCCAAAAACGAAACTAACAAATTGAAATATGTCTTCATTGTAACCATGAACAACACAAGAATTCCCCAGTTCACTGTCCCACCTAAACAAAAGTTAAACCTGAATGTGAATAAAGAGGTATATTAAATGTATACAGTATGTCTCTAACATATGTTTTCTCTTGTAAAGTATAAGAGGAAAGAATGTTAACTGATCTATATGGTTATAATAGTTTGCTGTAATTCTGATCAGAAGAATATCAAGAGTATGAAAATAAGGCTGAAACAAAAAACTCAGCAATTATGATTATTTTTCATATTTTTCTTATATCTATTTTTTTTTCTTTCCACCCAGAAATGATTCACCTTGTTATTGCCTTTTACTTCTCATATCATTTGAAATGCAAATTATGACTTAGTCACATCACTTTCCAGAAACATGCGATAGACCGTTGTATGGTGTTGGTTGGGAAACAAAGCTGATCAATCAGATAGAGTTTAGCAGGGCTGCATTCTATTAGCAATGAACACTTGATATGTAATGTAATCAGCACAGTGTGGATGAACACAGACTGAGCTGGGCTCTTGAAAGGTTTAGCCTTCCCAGAGATAGCTGTGCCTTTCCACTTTTCATGCCGGGATGGGAGCTTTACCAAATGGCTAGCTGGAGGTGTTATTAAAAATTTACAGGGAGAAACAAAGGTGTGCTCCAATATCTTGTGTTGCCTTCTCTACTGTTACTCTAGCAAACAAAAGGTATTAAACCTGCTTCATGAATAATGTGTTATATAATATGCAGCATGCATTTTTAATTCTGCTAGGTAATAACATTAACAAAGATATTTTGCAATCTTAAAATGTCACATACTACCCAGTTCAGCAATGTGTACAGATTGTAGTTCATTTCACACTGTACCACATTCACACTTTAACTGTATAGAATATGTAAAGTTAGCGGTGAACTATAGATGTGCAGCAAACCATTTATAGAGTACCGGTAAGTCAAATTTGACCTTACACCAGTTTAGAAATGCTTTGCCTGTTGGTTCTTTACTTAATGAATTATGCCCAACGTTAACCTTAAAATGGTTGTAAAGTTAAAGAAAGATTACTGCCAGTCCCTCTGTTCTACTAAGCTAAACTACATTGTGTACATGTTTGTATAAAATTATGCCTCTAAATACCTTCTTGATGGACTTGTGTCTTTTTTCGACCTCATCTACTATGTAACCTTCTTTCAGCTCTTTTGTGGTCGGTCATGTGACCTCTGGCCGGTCTCCTCCCCCGGTCTACAGGCTTCAGCGGGAGGGGCTGTGATCCCTCTCTGTTGTCAGCTGGGAGGTCACGTGACTGCTGTGCTGTCCATTCAGCCCCTCTCACTGTAGCCCTTAGATCAGGGGAGGAGAGTGGCCGGAGGTCACATGACCGACCAGAAAAGATCTGAAGGAAGGTATTTAGAGGCATAATTTTATGCAAACATGTACATAGTGTAATTTAGCTTAGTAGAACAGAGGGACTGGCAGTAATCTTTCTTTGACTTTGCTGTCGGCTACTAATAGCAGCAGGAGGGGAGGGGAAAGGATCGCTTACACACAGGAGCTGACAGACAGGAAGGGAAGGGGTGAAGGGGGAGAGAGGAGAGCAGCGGGATGACAGAGGCACGTAAACTGACCACAGTATCATGGATCAGCAGCTATGATTACCGTGGTAAGGTTACATAGAGGGACATAGGAACAGGCAGGATTAACCAGGTTTTTTACAGCATAGAAATGGACAGAGTAGATAGCACAAGCATTGTGCTGTTTAACCTGCTATAAGAGAGCAGGATATATATATATATATATATATATATATATATATATATATATATTTTAGGGTTAAAACCTCCTTAGTACTGTTTAAAATTATTTTGCATTTATTGGTTCTTGCTTTTTGAGATGAGAATATCTTATTCCATTATTCTCTAGTTACATTGCAACCAATCAGTTAACTTTTGTAGCCAGAGGCTCATGTGGGTTTCTTGAAACCTAGTGCAAGGTGGTGCAAGGCTTCATCCAATTGGGGGCCCTAGAATGCACTGTGAAGCATGCATTGAGGGGCACTCAGGGGGCAAACATCCTGCCGAGTACCCCGCAAATTTGTGTGTTCGCTGAACAGGTGAACAGGCAATGTTTGGGCCGAACCTTTCCTCGGCTCGAACTGTTCACCCAACACTACTTGAAAGTACTGCAGCACCCCTACTGTAACATGCAGCTCTATGGTGAGTTATGTGAAAGTTATGCAAAAAAACGTGCATTCAACTGCTCTGCCAAAACTTTCAAAAAGCTACGGATACATTTTACCTTGTAAAGTGTTCAAATCTTTTCAAGAAAGTTCAGTAAATGTTTTTAATTCAATGGTGCCTCTATGATGTGTTTGGTGTAAACTATCAGTGTAGGTAAGCCAATACCTGGGGAGTCAGAGCACTACAACCAGTTCAGGTTGGGAATGAGTGGTGGCCTGGTGAAAGTGGGTCCACCTACTTGGTGGTGGTAGGGAGGTTCTCCTAGTTACACACTCCTGGTAGACTAGACCCCCATAAATCATGAGCATTGGGTGCTTGGCAGGACCCCTGTGGACTAGGCCCAGAGCCACTAGAGCCAGAGAGGCCTCTTGTAAGTGTGTAAGCATTTGCTTTCCAATATGGCTCTAAGGTTGATTTGAATGTGGCACTTGAACCGTACAGTGAACCAGATGGATGGTTGCAAGAGTCTCAAACCTGTGGATTCCAAAGCCTTCAATTGATTCTAGTCAGTAGTGAACTCTCCCTGAAAGTCCTGGCTCAGACCCTCTAATAAACATGGGGTGTGAATGGAGTCCCGGTCCTTCTGCTCTTAAAACAAGCACGAGAGTGAGGGTAAGACCCAATGGAACATGGTCCTCTAGCCAGAGTCAGAAGAGATGTATAAAATTAAAGGATAAATCATTCAGGGCTACATTCAGTATAAAAAAAAACTGTTTGCTGTCTGCCCCTTCTAAGGACCCATATACACTTCTGGTTAGATTACTGTACAAGAGCATCACAGACATGTATAAACCTCAGCACAATCATAAAAAAAAAAAAAAATGAACTGTTCCATCACATATGATTTGTATACACTGAGAATTGTCAGAGAGCTAACATTTTATCTGAGCCAACCTAACAAAAAAACTTCACTAGAATAGTTAGGAACTGCTCAACCACCGGCAACTGTTGAGACAATTAACAATTTGGTGAGAAGTATGTAATGTATAACATAATGTATGTAGCGCCCTGCTCCTGTTGACCAGGCACTCGCATGTAAATTTAGTGGGTTATCTGTTCTGTACATAGTTCAGATTCAATATTATGGCTAAATTAGCCTCTGCTCCAACATTGGCTGTGTTGTGTGCAGTTCCACACTGTCGTCTTGAGGTGTCGTTGTCACCACAGGCCAGTGATGGAAGGACAACAGGCTAAGGTGTATTGGGTGTCACTTTCCCCAGAAACAGCCCAGTGGGAGTGGTGTACCGCTGTGCATTCTGGGAGAGGATACTTAAGGGGCAGACGCCATCTTTCTCGCTCTCTGACCTCATGGCCCGCCTGGCCTAAGGTATGTGACAACTGCTCTTCTGCCTAGGGGCCTGCTGGCCCAAGGCTATGTGACTGCAAGTAGGCCCAGGAGCCTACTGTGGGGTAACGGCAGGACCAAAAATAACCAGCAGCTCCTACGGGGGGTAGTGCTACATGTGGGGGATCGTAATCCAGGATTTGCCATTGCCCCTATCAACTCAAGTAAAGACATTCACTGAGTCTACGTTAAAGAGAGCCCTGGACTGTGTTATTTGTTACGGGACGATAAGAGGTTAAGTGTGGATCATTTTCTAAGTGCGTAGGCTACGGGCATAGCCAAGAAAGCCCGGGAGCTACGTGACTGTAAGAACAAGTGGGAGGAGTTCCCGCCTGCTGCTGCGTGAGACGCGTGTGTGTGTCTGGCGCCAAAGAGAAGAAGCTGCGTAATCATACTGAGAAGATCGGAGCGCAGCCATGTCTTCATTCTCGCTGATGCAATCGGCCATGGGGCCCAGGATGTTCCCTACCGGTACCGCTGCGGGAGCCATGCTGACCGAAACCCTGTTGATGGATATCCGCATCCGTTTGAAGCCGCAGGAGACATTGAAGCGCTGGGTATGCTATGCCACAGGTGCGAGGGCCTGGCCATGCATCTCCGTCCATTTGTCCGATGTCCGCAATGCAGAGAATACCTGTTCGCTGTGGAGCTCGCATGTAAATTTAGTGGGTTATCTGTTCTGTACATAGTTCAGATTTAATATTATGGCTAAATTAGCCTCTGCTCCAGCATTGGCTGTGTTGTGTGCAGTTCCACACTGTCGTCTGTAGGTGTCGTTGTCACCACAGGCCAGTGATAGAAGGACAACAGGCTAAGGTGTATTGGGTGTCCCTTTTCCCAGAAACAGCCCACTGGGAGTGGTTTACCGCTGTGTATTCTGTTAGAGGATACTTAAGGAGCAGACGCCATCTTTCTCACTCTCTGACCTCATGGCCCGCCTGGCCTAAGGTATGTGACAACTGCTCTTCTGCCTCTGGGCCTGCTGGCCCGAGGCTACATGACTGCAAGTAGGCCCAGAAGCCTGTCTGGGGCCTACTGGTTCAGAGGTGGTCCTGTGCTGTCTTACCTGCGGGGAGAAGCCGAGCAATTGAAGGAACCCGGGGGAGGACTCATCTTGGAGAGGACCGAGCGAAAGGCTGGTATCTCAAGAAGGGCCTGGTGACTCAATTGGAGGATGCATCTTAACCAATCTACCTCACAGTACTGCCGGATGGCTTAAAGGGACTTTAGGTACTGTGTATCTGTGTTTGCTTGTCTATTACTGATCACCGAATCCTGTGGCAGAGGATTGTACAAATAGTTATTGCTATCATCAAGTCTGTGGCAGAGACTTTTGTCCGTGCACCATTCCTGCTGCTAGGCCAGTGAGAGAGGCCTATCCGGGTGAGCAAGATCCGCTGACAAGGAGTTGTATTTGTCTTCTGGATCTCAAGTTCCTCAATGATCTGCACAAGGTATCTGAACTTTCCCCTAACCCCCCATCCCTCTACGGCTACAAGTTGTGTTAAATAAAAAGCATTGAAAAAAAGACTAAGTGACTGGTGAATGCATCTGTGGGCTCATTGCCCAATTTAGAGCTAAGTAAGTTTTGATACATTGAACTGTGGGGTAACGGCAGGACCAAAAATAACCAGCAGCTCCTACGGGGGTAGTGCTACATGTATATAGTGCAGGAGTGAGAATGTCTGTATAGTCCCCCCCCACCCCTTCACTCTTCACAGTCCTCCCATCTTCACAGTCCCCTACTATCCTTAGGCTTCACAACCCAATCCTCAGTCTTCACAGTCTCCCCTCATTCACAGTACCCCCAAACCTCAGGCTTCACAGTCCCCCACTACCCTAAGGCTCCACAACCCCCACCCTCAGTCTTCACAGTCTCCCCTAATTCACAGTCCCCCCCATCCTCAGGCTTCACAGTCCCACACTACCCTCAGGCTTCACAGCCCCCACCCTCAGTATTCACAGTCTCCCCTCATTCACAGTCCCCCATCCTCAGACTTCACAGTTTGCCCCATCATCAGGGTTCACAGTTCCCTCATCCTCTGGCTTTACAGTCCCCTCATCCTCTGGCTTCACAGTTCCCCCATCATCAGGCTTCACACCCCCATATTCATGCTTTACAGTTCTTCTCCCTATCCTCAGGCTTCACAATCCCCTCCCCATCCTCTGGCTCCACAATTCCCCCATCCTCTGGCTTCACAGTTCCCCCCATCCTCTAACTTCACAGTTCCCCCACCATCCTCTGACTTCACAAATCCCCCCATCCTCTGGATACACAGTCCCCTCATCCTCTGGCTTCACAGCCCCCCATCTTCTGGCTTCACAGTTTCCCCCCATCCTCAAGCTTCACAGTCCCTACCCCCTTTTCTGCAAAGTTCACCCCATCCTCTGGCTTTTCACAGCCCCCCTCCCCCTCTATCTTCCTCCCGGGGAGGCAGTGTCTGCCCCCAGCTCGAGCCGAAAGGATCTGTGTGTGAGTGAGAATCAAAGCACAGAATCTTAATCTCAATCTCTCCCTCTATAGTGGCACCTTCCCCTCCCCTCTAAAACATGCGCAGATCACTCCCGTACTTAAAAAGCCCAAACTGGACCCCAACAACCTGAACAACTCAAGAGCCATCTCATTGCTCCCATTCACCTCTAAACTTGTAGAATGCTTAGTCTAACCATCTTAGCTCCTACCTCAGTGAAAATAACCTTCTTGACCCCTTACAGTCTGGCTTTTGCTCGCAGCACTCCACGGAAATTGCCTTACTAAAACTCACTAACGATTTACTAACTGCTAAAACCAACAGCCAGTACTCCATACTCCTACTACTTAACCTCTCTGCGGCCTTTGATACTGTTGGCAACATGCTCCTTCTCAATAAGCTCCATTTCTGCTCTATCCTTATTCTCTGCCTACCTATTACAGCGCTCCTTCAGTGTTACCTACAAATCTGTCTCCTCCTCTCCATGGCCCCTTTCTGTGGGGGTCCCCCAAGACTCTGTTTTTGGACCCCTTCTCTTCTCTATCTACACCTCCCCCCTTGGTCACTTGATAACCGCCCACGGCTTCCAATACCACTTATACGCTGATGACACCCAAATCTATCTGTCTACTCCTCACCTCACTTCTTCAGTCTCCTCTCGCATTACTAACTTACTAACTGACTATTAGATTGTAAGCTCTTCTGAGCAGGGCCCTCTTAATCCTCTTGTATTTTATTGTATTATAACTGTATTGTCTCACTTTATATTGTAAAGGGCTGCGTAAACTGTTGGTACTATATAAATCCTGTATAATAATAATAATAATAATAATAATATGCCACTGACTTGAATCCATCAATGGCGGTTCCCATTCACAATAAGTCGATCTAATAATAAACTTCTTACAAATGATTTGTGTTCAATCAGTGCCGCAGCCAATTAGAAGTAGTCCCTGCAGTCAAAATACAATAACGAGAGGATTCCCCCATCCACCCTGCTTTTACTGGGTCATGTATGTTCAGTTTAAGTGACCCAAGGCCTTGAAGCCAAAGTGTGAAATCAGCAATGGCAGCAAACAGAATTTTATTAAAATGCATTTTAACCCATTGACGTGGATTCTATCCAAAGAAATTTCCTTTGCACAATAAATATAGCTTTCCTGTTGTATATTTTACATTGGTTCAAACTGGTTTCTAGTTTCTGCAACAGTCATGCAGTGCTTACTTGAGGACAACCATTACCGGGTCTCAGGCTTAGATTTTCCTGCCAGAGAAGAGTCACAGCGCACCTGACTTAACCGCTAATTCCTGATGGCTAGCAGCATTATCTTCCCACAATGAGAACAGCAGTTCCTCAAAACACACGAACTGTCTCAAATCCAAGTTTATTTGTATGCTATCTGACATTTCAGTCACTGAGTATATGGCTCTCATAGTCTTTCACTTCCTTCCTAGAAAACAAGAATGGTTTAGAAAGAATGTCCTTCTGTATTTTCGAGGGAGCAAAGGAAGTTTAAAATAATTGGGCCCAATAATCATTTTTATTTGTTTTCAACTCTGTATCATTATAGGTTTTTACAATAATAACACAAAAATAGTGAAAAGTACAGCTGTGTAGCTTATTTTCATTACATCTGAAAAACAATGCAGATGCATGCACAAAACAATAGTATACTAAAGTCTTTCTATGATCTAGATCTATGCCAGGGTCAGGGGTCAGGCTTGGAGACCAGTAACTATAGCAGTAGAGAGGTTCCCACCGACCAGCAGGATAAGTATATAAGCATATAAGCAGGTCACCTATGGGGGATGATGCAGGCTCACCCGAGATGCCTTAATCATTATTCACCAGAGCTCCAGAGCAGGCTGGGGTCCAGTATCAGATATAGCAGGTAGAGATCAAGCAGAAGCATAGTCAATAAACAAGCCAAAGGTAGGTAACAAGTGGTTGCAAAGATACAGACGGCAGCAGGATTGACAAGAGCGAGATATTGGCTGGAGAGAGCACAATAATCTGGCAAACAGGAAATGAAAAGGCATGGCCTAAATAGGAAGTTCATGGGAATTTCAAGGCGAGATCATTCAAGGAATTGTCCAGGAAGCTGTCCATCATCTCAGGTGGCTCAGAAAAAAAAGACGCTGCCAGACACAGCAGAGGTTGCAGGTTCAGATTTGGGTCCTGACAATCTAAACCCAGTTATAAAAATTGCATATACAGTAAGGTATAACATGGTAATATCGCTGCCTTGAAAATGTTATTTAGGGAAGAGCGGGGCGAGCCCAAAGCACATTTAGACACGATCTGTAAAGAGAAGTGGGGTAAGTGAAATCTCCACAGAAAAGTTATCAGAATGGTAAAGTGCATGCATAGGCTGCAAAGTAATACCCAGCAGATAATGAAAGCTGCACAAATATGGACCCTTCACAGCAATGTCTCTGTGGCTCAATCAGGGAAACATGTGGTTCCATAGCATAGTCTCTATAAGACCCTATATCAACAGAGAGTCATGCTGTGGATCACTACTTCAGGAAAACAGTTAAAAAAACAGCTACTTGCAATTATTCTTATAAATAGCATCCCTCTCAGTGTCCAGAGTAGCTCTGGTAACACAGTTGAACAGTTGGAGGGATCCAAAGCCTGAGGACATTGGACACTGGAACTGCAGTACTCTGGTATCAATCAGGGAGGGGCTCCCCGCAATGGCTGGGTCTTCCAGAGCAGCTGTGTTCTATTAGTCTCTGGCATGGCTGCCCACACCCCGGTTCTGACAGTGGAGGGCCTCTCATCTGACTGCAGACCACTTTCCCAGTTACATTTGCCTCATTAGATGTGGCCTCTCTGAGCTGCTAAGGGAGAAAAACAGTGGAACTTATCATCCCTGGAGGTCTTCCAGGAACCCAGGGAGTTGTGGGAAAAGCAATAAAGGGACCTGCGCCTGCATCTGAGCATGATGAATAAATGGACACTCTGCTATAGTCTGAATAAACTTTTCAAAATAGGTGCCCAAGAAAAGGTAGTCTAGCCTTGTGACTGACTGCATGCTAAACACAGTATTCATATGAGTGAATTTAGGAACTATTAGCAGAACATGTATTACAAATAAAGAGACTCGGTTAAGGTAAAAATGGGCAAAGACATTTCCAAATTAAAGGCATTAATATAATGAATGGACCAAGGATAGGTTTGGGTTTTTCCACTACCATGGGTTTGAGGTTAATTCTACAGGTTGAGATTTGAAGTCCCTGAAAATTATAATGCAGATTTTTCCAGGAGATATGTTTAAAACCGTAAAGCACTGCATGGCCTTTGAACTATGGCCAGCAGGTTTGTAAGGGGCTATAAGTTGGCGTTTGGATAAATCAGCACCCTCACTATAAAACGGAGCACAGAGCAGTCATAGCATCAGTAAATTGTAAACTGTTGTAGGGAAAGCTGACAAACTGAATAAAGAGATTAGGGTCAGCTAAGAAATTGTATTTTAATTCTAATTCTTAGCTCTTTGTGCAATCAACCTCTTTTCCTGTTTTTTTTTGTTTTGTTTGTTTGTTTCTTTGTTTGTTCTTATTATTGGGGCTTTTTTATGTTTCATTTTATTTTCTGGTTGATTTGTGGTCAAATATGTCACTGAGATTGCCTGTGAAAATTGTTTGGTAACATAACAATTCAGCTTTAAGGCATCCCACAAGTATGTAATTTAAAAGAACAGTGTATTTTTAATGTTGCCCTCTAAGCCACATGGACCCTCTATACAGCATTTTTTTTTTGCATTGGTACATGCCCCCCATGGCAGTGCCCGACTTCCTCTCATTTGATTTTGACAGCAATTTGACTAATTAGTAATAAGATTCAACAAACCCTTGGCTACTTAAAACCAGGCAAATTCATCCATCACTAGTTACAATCTAATGTGTAATTATGCATGCCAAAAGGTACAAGGTAAGGGTGTACCACATCCCCAAATATATAATAACTACAGCATGAAGCCAAACCAGATGGGACTTTTAGCCCCAGTTCACACTGCCGCGACTTGTCATGCAACTTCAGAGTTCAAAGTCGCATGACAAGTCACGTCCCATTAATGGCAATGGAACCGTTCTAGGTGCGACCTAGAAAAGGTTCCTGCACTAATTTGGGGAAACTTAAACATGACTTGCATTGACTTCTGTTAAAGAAGTCGTATGCAAGCCATGGCAGTGTGAACAAGAGCTTAAGGTACTATAATAGTCTGGAAACTAGAAATATTATTAAAATAATTACACTTTTATTGGATACAAAAGGTAAACATTCATATATACATATATACAGTGCATAGACGCAATTACCATGTAACCGTCTATCTCAGGCCCATAGCAAGTTAGATCAAACTCTTATGTATTGTCATTGAGTGCATATATTATCATGGGTCCAATAAATATAGAGCTATAATGGGCATGAAGCGTTTCTTGGAAAACCAATCCACATCTTCAGGAGGAATGTGTGGATGTAAGATTATATACTTTATAGTGATCCATGTGCATCTCAGTGTAAATACATACTATACAAATGTATACAGCCTGCATGTGTGACCTGTCCTCTTTGCTGAAGTTGGGGGGTGCCCCTGGTGTTTGCCAGGTGAGCACATGAGTCCACCTATTTAGGGAAACCAATTCATGTAATAGGATGTATCTGAAATTTACCCCAACAACCTTTATATTGAACCAACAACAATAAATGACAAATAACACTCTCTGAAATGCCTCTGACCATACAAACAAAACTATAGTGGATCTGAATACCAATGAGTAAAGTGGGCTTCTGTAATGTTATAGGTGGTACTCTATAGGTGTGCATCTGTTCTCAAAGTATGTGGCCCTTTCCTAGAGCCAAAGGAATGATGCTGGAGGTAATGCACCAATTCGCTCCTCTACCTATGACTTGTTTTAATGTGGAGTTAGAAAAACTTTATTCATGAGGATGACCATATGGCTAATATACCCAATGAATTTGTGACAACAAAAAGTTAAATAAATGAAAAACAAACAACAATATAACAATATGTGAGGTGCTATAGTGCCTTGTTGTTCACTGGAAGAAAAAACTCCAATTCTACAATTTTCAAGTATTTCAGTGCTTCAATACTCGGTGAGACAATTTATACTCCAGTGTTCCCACAGAAGAATAAAATGATCCTCCTTCAGAGACCCCACTCACCAGAGATAGTGGATCCTCAGCTTTGCACTCTGGGATCATATAAAGCAATGATCAAGAGATCTGGATAAATGTTGAATGGTTCCTTATAAAAACTTTTTCCAAGTAGATGCTTTATAGCAGGAAGGATATATCATACTCCACCGATGGAAAACAGAGAGAAAGGAAAACTCATAGTGAAATTCCGCTGGGCATAAAAATACCACGTGCATATAAGTGCCACTTACAGGATTTCTGGCAAAGACAGGCTTCAGAAAAACATCCGAGATTTCCACTGGATGGCGTGTGTTCCACGATGTCCTTTGATGATGCCCTGGAGGAGGGGAGAAACGCGACAACGTAACTTCCAGTTCGCGGTAACCAGTGGCACAATTTCCACCTTCGTAGAACGCGCGCCATCCAGTGGCGATCTCGGATGTTTTTCTGAAGCCTGTCTTTGACAGAAATCCTGTAAGTGGCACTTATATGCGCGTGTTATTTTTATGCCCAGCGTAATTTCACTATGAGTTTTCCTTTATCTCTGTTTTCCATCGGTGGAGTATGATATATCCTTCCTGCTATAAAGCATATACTTGTAAAAAGTTTTTATAAGGAACCATTCAACATTTATCCAGATCTCTTGATCATTGCTTTATATAATCCCAGACTGCGAAGCTGAGGATCCACTATCTCTAGTGAGTGGGGTCTCTGAAGGGGGATCATTTTATTCTTCTGTGGGAACACTGGAGTATAAATTGTCTGACCGAGTATTGAAGCACTGAAATACTTGAAAATTGTGGAGTTGGAGTTTTTTCTTCCAGTGAACAACAAGGCACTATAGCACCTCACATATTGTTATATTGCTGTTTGTTTTTAATTTATTAAATTTTTTGTTGTCAACAAATTATTGATGTATTGTGCACAAAGCACTAGGATATTCATTGTCTAGTATTGGCTGCTAGCGCTGCTCCATATTTGTTTATTACCGGTATATTTAAAGTTTTAGCACTTTTTGTGCAGCAGCTGTAGTCTTTCATTCACATATTAGCACTTTAGCGCAAGTTTTTTGAATAAATATACCCAATGGACCGCTCTAAGGATAACACAATAGAAACGCTCTCCTTGCAGTCCAAAGAAGTAATGTAGAGGCAAATATACCCAACCCCCTTACTTGGGTGACTTATATTTATATAAGGTTGAACAAACTTGAACCTGGAAATACTGTACATAGCTAATGCGCCCAGTTACCCCCTCACCCATGGACCACTTAGTAATCTGATTGTACACTTTTTATTTTTTATCCCTGAACAAATTTGGACTGGAAAGACCTACCTAATCAAATACACATATATGTAGAATGTAGGCCCATTGCTTTATTTTGGGAAATCTAAAGGATTGAGATTGAGATTGTGCCAGCTTTAATCAATGTATATGCCTAGCTATTTTTTTTAGTTTTAGATAGGGTATGAAATGGGTCGAATTGCTGTTCCACTGGTGACATTGGTGTCACTGAGGCAGGAAGTGAGGGAAAAATCTTTAGCAGTTACTCAGATACTCAAACTCTAAATGTTAACAGGCGTTCTAGTTTTCCACCACCCTACTAATAAAACTTTCCCAGTTTTAGAGATTTTCCCTCTTTCTGACTTGTATTCAGGAAAGAAAAAAAAAACACATTTGAACTATAAGACTTGGAAAGATTTGGAATGCTTAATTAATTTATTTCTAATATATTAGGCAGATGGGATTTTATTTTAAACAAAACACCATTAAAATTTAAAAAAGAAGATGAAGTCCAGTTACGTACTTGAATTTTTTTTGGTGACAAGTCTACCAAGATGGGCACCTTCATAGAGGGATGTGGAAGAGAGCAAGGTATGGTGAGTCAGTTATAGGGAAGGATCAGCTGCAAAGAGATGCCCTTTAATACTGGTGATTAGTGCTTTTGGTTTTCAAAGCCAGCTTTGGTTTCAGGATGTTTTTTTTTTTTTTTTTTGCATGGGAGCACTGAAAGCAGGTTTTTGGTTCAAGAATATTAAACAGACTGCTTTCCCTTACCGGGAAGGCTTTGGTGCTCATGTCCTTTGAGAGCCACACACTGAACTGATAATTTAATTTCTCATAAGGCTTTTTATAATTTCCTATAAATAAATAAATAATTAACCCATCATGAAAAATCTTCTTTATTAATTTAAAACATATTTTCCAAATAAATAAGCATCAATAAACAATAACACTCCAAACGGCCAATGCCGATTTATATATAGATATAAATATTTACATAAAGCCTTACAAGTGACAACCTTACCAGTTAATCAATATGGAAATTCAGTTTAAGGCAAACATTTTCACTAATGAAATCTCAGAGTGTGGGCACACATCCTGGTTGAATACCACACTCCATCTTAGTCAACTTACTAATGGGGACAATTGTCACTTAGCTAACTATATAAACTTCAGTCACATACAAAAAATTTTTTTAATTGCCCTATACGTGATTTGAAGCTCAAAGTCAATTTTTAGTTGGCTAAGTGAAAAATGTACCCCTTTAGTATATCACCCTGATCGCGTCAAGCAGATTTTTTTTTTTTTTTCATTTTCATTTTTTTAGTCTACACATTTCAATGCCATCTTTTCACAACCTTTACCTACAACCCACCAAAGCTTTAGGGGAAAAACCCAACTTAGGAAGACCTATAGCAGCAATTATTAAACTAGGAAAAAATATGGATCTCAGGAACAATAAAATAATGCATTCAGAAAAGAAAAAAAAAATTTAAACTACAAGACTTAGAAAGATTTTGGAAAGTTTAATTAATTTCTAAAATATTTGGCAGATGGGACTTTAATTAAAGTAAAACTCCAGAAAAAATAAATAAATGAAATTGAAGTCTAGTTATGTACTTCTGAAATTTGTTAAAATACTGGTAGTATACCTGCCTAAAATTCAAACAAAATCAGATTGTAAAACTGAGAGGAATTGAAAATGTATTTGATGTGTATGAAAGTTTGTGGCTGACAAAACAATTGACCTTGTAGATCAGAAAAAAATAGGAAATAGCTTTTCAGCTTTCAGACTCCACAATATTTTCTAATTTAATTTATATATGATGGTGAACCAACACTGCAATTTAGCCACTTGACCTAGGCATGGAAGAGTAGAGTGAGGAGTTAATTAGGCAGGCTGGTAGGCTGGAAGTGACAGTGGTTTCCATCTCCTTGCAAGGCAGTGTAGCTTCTGAATCATGAGCTTAAAGTGGTTGTAAACCCTTACTTATACCCAGTAAAGTGACTGGCCCCAGGTGATACACAGAGATTAAATCCTCCTACATACGTTGTACCTGTTTATCTGCAGTCTTCTCTACATCCGTTCAAAGTGCTGCATTTTTAAAGCTTGTCTGCAAGTTTAGAAAAAAGGGTGCGGAGAGCTGAAGTTACATCCTGCCGAGCTCAGTGAGGAGAGTTCTGCGAGCTGATTGGAGGGAAGAGACACACACCCCTCCACACAGTTCACAGAAACAGAGCTGAGGCTGTCAATCAGCTGGAGATCCCTCCCTGTTACAATTTTTTTATTGGTGTCAGGAAAACTTGTCAGAAGTGAATCATATTGATAGCAGAGGAACAAAGCAGCAGACAGAAATTACCTCTAGTGCTCACAGTTGAGACAAGTACACACTATAGAGGGATATGCTTTGTCCAAATTTCATGTCTGGGGTTTACAACCACTTCAAGGAAGTGAATTACATGAATATGATCAAATGTTCACATATTAAATGAAATGGATAAGCCCAACATTTTTTTTCCAAAAGCTATCTTGTAGTGCTTCCTATAATGCCTTTAGCCCCTTTATCATAAAATGCTTTAACTGCCTGCCGACCAATACTGCTGAAAAATATTTTGTAGTCACCCAGATAGCAAGCAATTGTGTTACACGTTTGAAAATGACTTGCTAAGCTATTGGTAGACTTGCCAGGTCTCACAAGTTTGTTGCACAATTGAAGCAAGTCCGCATTGCATGACTCCAGATCAACTTTCTTTGCAAACATTCTGCAAATCTTTTGCAAGTTCTGGTTCAGTTATGTTGTGCCATAGTCATCCCACCACAGGGGTCACTGTGGCTGGAATTTCATGCTATAGACTTGCAGAGCTCTTGCTGTAGACTCACCAACTTTGCTCTTGCTAGAGACTTGCTACGTAAATTTGCTACAAATTAGAAGAGTGTCAACTAGAAAGTGCTCTGTAAGTGTACAACTTGCCAGTGAAAATGTGCAGCAACTTAATAGACTTACAATTCAACACTGCCATAAATTTTTGGCAAGTTATCCTTGCTATCAGTGCAGGTCTCGGTGTAACACTGGCCATACAGGCTTTGAATCAATTGATCTCCCCATTCATGATAAGCTATGTGGATAGAGGAATGTCAGCTAATATGGATGAAGGTGCTGTTTGGCTGAGAATTTTTAGACCGGCTGCTTCAACAAAAGTCAATTGAAAATTTGACTCTTGTAAGGGGTGGTGTGTGGGGGTTGCCAACAGTCACCCACAGATGGAATTTCCACAAATTGACCAGCTTAGGGAAGAATAGTAGAAATACTGTATTTCAGACTCTTTCTGTAATATTACATTTCCAGATGAGAAATCAGCTATATCTACATAGGAGCTTAGAATATTGTGTTGTGTAAGCTTGTATGAATTAAACGTATTTCTCGTAATCATGGGGGAAAAAAGTGTCAATAATTATGTAGGTTGCCTCTTTGTTTATGCCACCGATAGGCTTTTGTCTGCTCTGCCAAATGATACATTTAGCCCTGGTTAGTTTAATATGGACAATAAATGTAATTTCCTCCAGTTTTTATAAACTATAAACTTTTATAAACTATTCTTGTCTCTGAATAGATGTCATGTTTCATTCAAATGTTACCGGTTCCGGACCGCCAGCTGCAGTTTTACTGCGGCAGGTTGGCTCGGCTGTGTGAAATCACGTTATATAACGTAATTTCGCTCTGTGGCCACTAGGGGCACGCGCGCGCCACCGGAGGCGAAGCGAGTGCCCGGCAGGCGTGATGACCGCCGGGCACCCGCGATCGCTCGTGAATGAGCGAGAACCGGGAGCTGTGTGTGTAAACAAACAGCTCCCGGTTCTTTCAGGGGGAGAAATGACTGGTCGTATGTTCATATAAAGTATGTACAGCGATCTGTCATTTCCCCTAGTCAGTCCCATCCCTCCTTCAGTTACACACACTTTAGGGAACATAATTGGCCCCTTGATCGCCCCCTAGTGTGAACCCCTTCCCTGCCAGTGACATTTTTACAGTAATCAGTGCATTTTTATAGCACTAATCGCTGTAAAAATGCCAATGGTCCCAAAAATGAGTCAAAAGGGTCCGATATGTCCGCCATAATGTCGCAGTCACGATAAAAATCGCTGATCGCCGCCATTACTAGTAAAAAAAAAATTGGGGGATAAAAATGCCATAAAACTATCCCCTATTTTGTAGATGCTATAACTTTTGCGCAAACCAATCAATAAACGCTTATTGCGATTTTTTTACCAAAAATGTGTAGAAGAATACGTATTGGCCTAAACTAAGGAAAAAAAATTTTTTTAGATATTTTTTGGGGATATTTATTATAGCAAAAAGTAAAACATATTGATTTTTTTTTGAAAATTGACGCTCTATTTTTGTTTATAGCGCAAAAAATAAAAACCGCAGAGGTGATCAAATACCACCAAAAGAAAGCTCTATTTGTGGGAAAAAAAGGACGTCAATTTTGTTTGGGAGCCACGTCGCACGACTGCGCAATTGTCAGTTAAAGCGATGCAGTGCCGAAACGCAAAAAGTGGCCTGGTCTTTGGCCAGCCAAATGGTCCGGGGCTGAAGTGGTACATACAGCCTAGGTATTTTAACTCCAAAGAACCCTTTTCCATCCAAACACAATATAGGCATAAATTAAAAGACTGAGTTCTGTAGATGTGATGACATATGCATGAATTAAAGCAACAAGGTCTAAAAACACAAATATGCCAAAAATATTTCCAGCTTAATTTAAAAGGGTTTCCATTTTCCACCCAAAGTCTCCAACACCAAAGAATGACTCCTTGATAACCGATTTGCCAAGAACTGTCTGCAAGTATCCAGTTTAGTCCAAATCTTTTAATATCAATGTTCATAGCTAGATAACTTGACCTTTGCCTGCTTGTAGAGAATCCCTAGACTTTTGTGTCTCCTGCAGGTTGTAGCTATAGAAGACTTGATTCTTCAGAAAGTAAGGAAGTGATGGCTGATGGTAAACTGAATGAACAATCTCTGAACTGAGATTTCTGCATATTCCACCCTCGTTAGTGGTCATTGAGTCAACGCCACAAATTTCTTGATGAAGTTCACCTAGTGTTCTCGGATGACAAAGGTTTCCTGTGTGGAACAAGGACATTTTCATTTCTCGATCATTTGATTCCATGCTGTGTTTCACGATGTCTTCTCAGATCCACCTTCCTCTGAAAACCTTTTCCACACAGGTCACAACCAAAAGGCTTGAAGCCGGTGTGTTTTCGGCTGTGAGTAATCAGGTTTGAGCTCTGACTGAACGCTTTGCCGCATACTTGACACTTGTGGGGTTTCTCACCTACATAAAAAAAAAGAAACATGTTTTCAGTATATGAAAAATTAATTAAACCCGCGCTTACAGACTGTGCAGTGATAATTAATATATAAATTGATAGCTCCGCAGCTGCTGCAACAAGAGGTCTAGCACCTCAAAAAGGATATAAATTGGGTATTTGCAGCGCTTGCAGAGAAGTGAATAAAGAAAATGTGTCACAAATGCTAGTAGCACAAACATCTATAAATAAATAACTTATCTGGCATAACAACAATTATGGTATAAAACAATGGTGAACAAACTTGTAGTACATTAAATAACGGTTGTATCACTCCTGGAAAAACTGAGTGTTTCCACACCAGAAATCAGTTAGTAGTTCCTGGATGGAAAATTCCTTCTAATGGCCCCGCTCATCAGATGGGAAAATAATAGGAGATCTCACCAACTAAAGTCCAGGCAGACTTCATCTCATGTAGATGGGCTCCATAATGCCAGCAGCAAAGACATTTAAATGACAACTAGAGTCCAGGCAGACTTCATCTCATATAGATGGGCTCCATAATGCCAGCAGCAAAGACATTTAAATGACCATATGGAAAGAAAGGAAAAACATACATGTGAAGTACCGCTAGTAAACAGACAGCATGGCGCTGCTCACAAAGAGACTCACAGGACTGCAGTGATAAACGAGCGTCAGTGTTGTTTCCCGGGTACACAGCGTGCGTTCCACCGAAACCGGAAGTAGCGTCACTGGTTCTGAATTGGCCGGAAATTGCGTCAACGCGTTTCGCCCCTCCTCCAGGGCATCATCAAGGACATCACTTCCGGCCAAGAAAATGAGAATTTATATGCGCCGAGGTCTCCGCCTCTTTAACACACAAACCAATTAAAATGATAACAGAACCTCTAGGCGTAAAAAAACGCCCACTTCCTGATCACATCATTGCCCATCACTTGTCAAGAAGAAAAACTTTAATATAACAAACATTGACAATGATAACAATAGAAACGATCCGATAGAAGTTCATTTAAACAATAAAAAACACTTTTTGCATTATAAAAAGCAATGTAAAAAAACAATGTAAAAGTTATACAATTAAATGGGGGCTGATTGTAGACAAGGTTGATTATATATAATAATATAGAATAGATTGGTAGATATTTCGTTGGTGGACATACACATAGAAATAAATATGAAAAATAAATAAAATATAAATAAATATAAAAATAAAAATAATAATAATGAAAATACGTAAAAAATAAAATAAAATAAAAATAAAAAATAAAAAATAGATAATAAATAATAAATAAATAATAATAAGAAAATAAAGAAATAAAATAAAAATAAAATGAAATAAAATAAAAATAAAATAAAAAATAAATAATAAAATAAATAAATAAATAATAAATAAAAATAAATGTAAATATAAATAAAATAAATAAAAATAAAAATAAAAATAAAAATAAAAATAAAAATAAAAATAAAAATAAAAATAAAAATAAAATTAAAATAAAAATAAAAATGAATATGAATAAAAATAAGAATAAAAATAAATATAAATATGAAAATAAAAAATGAAAAATGATAGAAAATTATAAAATAAAAAATATTAAGATAAGATGAAAATAAAATATATAAATAAAAATAAAAATAAAAATAAAATAAAATAAAATAAAAAAATAAAATAAAAATAAAAATAAAAATAAAAATAAAAATAAAAATAAAAATAAAAATAAAAATAAAATAAAATAAAAAATAAAAAATAAATAGAAAAGAATATATATGTGTGTGTCCAGCAACATCACCAATTAGATAAGAAACAATTTAAATCTAATTCGATGTTGAGGCCATTCGGGCTTAAAGTGCCTAGCCTATGTATCCACTGGGTTTCATTACGTGAAATAGCTTGTTTAAGATTTGAACCTCTCCAATGAGCTTCCACTTTATCGATTCCACAAAATTTCAATCCTCTCGGATCTCTATTGTGGAACAATCTGAAATGATTAGACAGGCTATGATTTTTAAACCCTTTCTTTATTCTATTTACATGTTCCCTTAACCTAACACCTAATTTTCTTGTGGTTCTTCCCACATAATGTAGCCCACATGGGCAAGATAATAGGTAGGTTACATGAGTTGTTCCACAAGTAATAAATTTTTTAATTTCATAGGTCTTGCCATGAATAGAAAAATGAGTGGTTTTTCTCACTCTGTTTCTGGAGGTGCGACAGATCATACATCTCCCACAACTAAAAAAACCTGTCTGATCTAGAAAAGTAAAAGTTTTCTTGGGGGGGTTTACAACATTAGTTGCCAATTTTAGCCTCAAAGTTGGAGGTTTAGTATAAATAAAATGGGGTGCAACAGGAAGAACATTTGTTAGATCTTTATCTTTTAGTAACAGAGGCCAGTGTTCCCTAATAATTCTTTCAAACTGTTTGTGTTGTCTGGTATATCCTGTTAGGAAAGCAGTTCCATAGTCTCTTTTCTCACAAACTTTCTTTTCAAAGAGCTGTTTTCTATCCATAACGTGGATATCTTCTCTGGTTCTATACAAAGTATTGATGTTATATCCTTTTTCCTGAAATCTCTTCAGAATTACATGAGATTGGATATCATAATCTTCAATTTTATTACAGTTGCGCCGTACTCGCAACATCTGGCTTTTAGGTATTCCACTCAACCACCTAGGATGATGGCAACTCCCTAGTGGTATATAGCCATTCCTATCCACCTCTTTGAAGAAGGTACGTGTAAGTAGCTTGCCATTCTCCTTAAAGATAACCAGATCTAAAAAGTTGACCGACTCGGAACTCGATACTTGTGAGAAAGAAATACCACATGAATTGTTGCTGATATCTTCCAAAAAACCATAAAAGGAATCTTTAGATCCTGCCCAGATAATAAAAATATCGTCGATATAGCGTTTATAGAAGCTCAACTGTGGTATATCTTTGCCATAAATAGCTTGAGACTCCCACCAACTCATAAAGAGGTTAGCCACTGATGGGGCATACTTCGCACCCATCGCAACCCCTCTTTTTTGCCTGTAGTATTTTTTCTCATGCCAAAAGAAATTATGGCTCATAGCCAACTTTAAAGCTTCAAATAGGAAATCTTTTTGTAAGGGCTTGATATTGGTGGTATCCAAAGCCCATTTTGTTGCTTCCAAAGCATGATGTTGTTGTATATTTGTATAAAGGGAATTAACGTCAACACTGGCAAGGATACAGTCCTGATCCACTAAAAGAGGCTCAAGGAATGTTATAAGGTCTTTACTATCTTTAAGGTATGCAGGACATTTTTGCACTAGTGGTTGAAGAAAATTATCCAAATATTCCCCGATTCTTGAAAATAAAGAGTCCACTCCACTAACTATCGGCCTCCCTGGAGGCCTGAGTGGATTTTTGTGTATTTTAGGTAGTTGGTAAATTACCGGAATTTTTGGGACGTCGGGAACCAAAAATCTAGTTTCTTTCTTGTTCAAAATTCCTATTTGATGTGCATTCTTAATCAGTTGTTTCAATTTGGCTTTATATTTGTTACTAGGATTTCCTTTCAGTTCCTCATATGTTGCAGTATCTGATACTAATCTATTTAATTCTTCCAAATAATCGGACTTGTTAAGAATCACTAACCCCCCCCCCTTGTCGGCTGATCTAATTACTATGTTTTTTTGTTTCTCTAACAGTTGTAAACCTCGTTCGACGTCTTTTTTCTTTCTGCTTGGTTGCACTTTTAATTTTCGTAAATCCTCTTCCACCACTGATTTGAATACTTCAACAAAATGGTTATTATTAGGTTTTGGATTAAAGATTGAATTGTTTCTTAATGTAGTATGAATAAATTCTTCTATATTTTCTTTTGGTGAAATACCTTTTGTATGTTTAGCATACGTCTTTTTTATGTTTATTTTCCTTATAAACTTCTGGAAGTCAATGAAAACTTCAAATTTATTTAAATCTTTATCCAAAGCAAATTTTAGTCCTAATTGTAAAACTTTATTTTCATCTTCCGAAAAAATTGCATTGCTCAAGTTAAAAATTCCTGTTATTAGCTTGTTCTTTTCCTTTTTCCTTTTCCCTCCTCTGCATCCTCTAATCCGTTTTCCAATTGATTTTGATTGGATGGAGGGGGCTCCTGGGGGTACCAAGGTCTCCATTCTTCTTCCCTTGTATCTTGGGGGTATTGGCCTCTCCCTCTGCCTCTGAGGTTGGGTCCACCTCGGGGTCTCCGCGGAGGTCCACCAAAACCCCTCCTCTGAAAATCCCCTCTATGGTCATTTTGATTCGGATAACCACCTCTGCCTCGTGGTGGATAATGGTTATAATAGTATGGTGTCCAAGGTGCACCACCTCTATATTCATAACCTCCCCTATGATCATAACCTCCTCTATGGTCATAACCTCCTCTTTGACCATAACCTCCTCTCTGATTTTGTTGGGTATGGTCATAATTTAATGGCTCATCCCGATTATGAGTGGGAATTCCATGTTGTGGAGTAGAGGGTCGTGGGGTACCTCTCCCACCTCCATAGTGGGCACCCCTAGCAGAATCTTTCCGCTGTCCCTCATATCTAATAGGTGTTATAGATTGAGTAGATCCTACTCCTACTTCTTGAATAAGATCTCCAGGATCATTTTGTTCCTCTGCTAATTCCTGCCACCTATATACTTTGTTGGACTTGTAATCATTGGTGTCTCTGATGTATTTTTTCATCTTTTTCTTTTGCGTTTCTTTATCTAATTTTTCAACAAAATCTTGTAGTTGTTTCATTTTTTCTTTATATTCACCTGTAGTGATGAATGGCCCTAATTTGGCTTTGAGGGCATTGATATTAGCCTCCAATAATTTTAATTTTCTTTCTTTTCTATTCACTAATATTTCCAACAATTTTTTCTCAGTGTGATTAAAAAAAGAAAACCATTCATCTTCAAGGTCTTTGTCCAACAGACCATCATTAGGGGCAACATCCCACCTCAGTCTCCTGGGAGTGATGCTGTCTTTAATGTATTTATTTAAAGTGAATACATCCCACCATGCTTTGACCTGTTTGTCCAAAGCACCCCTAAGACTTTTAAAGTCGTGATTAATATCTGAATTAGTGCTAGTTTGTGAAAAAAACTCATCTGCATTTAAATTTCTACTATTTACAAAAGTAAAAATTTCCATAGCTGCTGGGTGCACACTTGAAGTGAAAAAGTAATGAAAAATTAATTAAAACCCGCGCTTACAGACTGTGCAGTGATAATTAATATATAAATTGATAGCTCCGCAGCTGCTGCAACAAGAGGTCTAGCACCTCAAAAAGGATATAAATTGGGTATTTGCAGCGCTTGCAGAGAAGTGAATAAAGAAAATGTGTCACAAATGCTAGTAGCACAAACATCTATAAATAAATAACTTATCTGGCATAACAACAATTATGGTATAAAACAATGGTGAACAAACTTGTAGTACATTAAATAACGGTTGTATCACTCCTGGAAAAACTGAGTGTTTCCACACCAGAAATCAGTTAGTAGTTCCTGGATGGAAAATTCCTTCTAATGGCCCCGCTCATCAGATGGGAAAATAATAGGAGATCTCACCAACTAAAGTCCAGGCAGACTTCATCTCATGTAGATGGGCTCCATAATGCCAGCAGCAAAGACATTTAAATGACAACTAGAGTCCAGGCAGACTTCATCTCATATAGATGGGCTCCATAATGCCAGCAGCAAAGACATTTAAATGACCATATGGAAAGAAAGGAAAAACATACATGTGAAGTACCGCTAGTAAACAGACAGCATGGCGCTGCTCACAAAGAGACTCACAGGACTGCAGTGATAAACGAGCGTCAGTGTTGTTTCCCGGGTACACAGCGTGCGTTCCACCGAAACCGGAAGTAGCGTCACTGGTTCTGAATTGGCCGGAAATTGCGTCAACGCGTTTCGCCCCTCCTCCAGGGCATCATCAAGGACATCACTTCCGGCCAAGAAAATGAGAATTTATATGCGCCGAGGTCTCCGCCTCTTTAACACACAAACCAATTAAAATGATAACAGAACCTCTAGGCGTAAAAAAACGCCCACTTCCTGATCACATCATTGCCCATCACTTGTCAAGAAGAAAAACTTTAATATAACAAACATTGACAATGATAACAATAGAAACGATCCGATAGAAGTTCATTTAAACAATAAAAAACACTTTTTGCATTATAAAAAGCAATGTAAAAAAACAATGTAAAAGTTATACAATTAAATGGGGGCTGATTGTAGACAAGGTTGATTATATATAATAATAATAAATATTCTTATCTAATTGGTGATGTTGCTGGACACACACATATATATTCTTTTCTATTTATTTTTTATTTTTTATTTTATTTTATTTTTATTTTTATTTTTATTTTTATTTTTATTTTTATTTTTATTTTTATTTTTATTTTATTTTTTTATTTTATTTTATTTTATTTTTATTTTTATTTTTATTTATATATTTTATTTTCATCTTATCTTAATATTTTTTATTTTATAATTTTCTATCATTTTTCATTTTTTATTTTCATATTTATATTTATTTTTATTCTTATTTTTATTCATATTCATTTTTATTTTTATTTTAATTTTATTTTTATTTTTATTTTTATTTTTATTTTTATTTTTATTTTTATTTTTATTTTTATTTATTTTATTTATATTTACATTTATTTTTATTTATTATTTATTTATTTATTTTATTATTTATTTTTTATTTTATTTTTATTTTATTTCATTTTATTTTTATTTTATTTCTTTATTTTCTTATTATTATTTATTTATTATTTATTATCTATTTTTTATTTTTTATTTTTATTTTATTTTATTTTTTACGTATTTTCATTATTATTATTTTTATTTTTATATTTATTTATATTTTATTTATTTTTCATATTTATTTCTATGTGTATGTCCACCAACGAAATATCTACCAATCTATTCTATATTATTATATATAATCAACCTTGTCTACAATCAGCCCCCATTTAATTGTATAACTTTTACATTGTTTTTTTACATTGCTTTTTATAATGCAAAAAGTGTTTTTTATTGTTTAAATGAACTTCTATCGGATCGTTTCTATTGTTATCATTGTCAATGTTTGTTATATTAAAGTTTTTCTTCTTGACAAGTGATGGGCAATGATGTGATCAGGAAGTGGGCGTTTTTTTACGCCTAGAGGTTCTGTTATCATTTTAATTGGTTTGTGTGTTAAAGAGGCGGAGACCTCGGCGCATATAAATTCTCATTTTCTTGGCCGGAAGTGATGTCCTTGATGATGCCCTGGAGGAGGGGCGAAACGCGTTGACGCAATTTCCGGCCAATTCAGAACCAGTGACGCTACTTCCGGTTTCGGTGGAACGCACGCTGTGTACCCGGGAAACAACACTGACGCTCGTTTATCACTGCAGTCCTGTGAGTCTCTTTGTGAGCAGCGCCATGCTGTCTGTTTACTAGCGGTACTTCACATGTATGTTTTTCCTTTCTTTCCATATGGTCATTTAAATGTCTTTGCTGCTGGCATTATGGAGCCCATCTATATGAGATGAAGTCTGCCTGGACTCTAGTTGTCATTTAAATGTCTTTGCTGCTGGCATTATGGAGCCCATCTACATGAGATGAAGTCTGCCTGGACTTTAGTTGGTGAGATCTCCTATTATTTTCCCATCTGATGAGCGGGGCCATTAGAAGGAATTTTCCATCCAGGAACTACTAACTGATTTCTGGTGTGGAAACACTCAGTTTTTCCAGGAGTGATACAACCGTTATTTAATGTACTACAAGTTTGTTCACCATTGTTTTATACCATAATTGTTGTTATGCCAGATAAGTTATTTATTTATAGATGTTTGTGCTACTAGCATTTGTGACACATTTTCTTTATTCACTTCTCTGCAAGCGCTGCAAATACCCAATTTATATCCTTTTTGAGGTGCTAGACCTCTTGTTGCAGCAGCTGCGGAGCTATCAATTTATATATTAATTATCACTGCACAGTCTGTAAGCGCGGGTTTTAATTAATTTTTCATTACTTTTTCACTTCAAGTGTGCACCCAGCAGCTATGGAAATTTTTACTTTTGTAAATAGTAGAAATTTAAATGCAGATGAGTTTTTTTCACAAACTAGCACTAATTCAGATATTAATCACGACTTTAAAAGTCTTAGGGGTGCTTTGGACAAACAGGTCAAAGCATGGTGGGATGTATTCACTTTAAATAAATACATTAAAGACAGCATCACTCCCAGGAGACTGAGGTGGGATGTTGCCCCTAATGATGGTCTGTTGGACAAAGACCTTGAAGATGAATGGTTTTCTTTTTTTAATCACACTGAGAAAAAATTGTTGGAAATATTAGTGAATAGAAAAGAAAGAAAATTAAAATTATTGGAGGCTAATATCAATGCCCTCAAAGCCAAATTAGGGCCATTCATCACTACAGGTGAATATAAAGAAAAAATGAAACAACTACAAGATTTTGTTGAAAAATTAGATAAAGAAACGCAAAAGAAAAAGATGAAAAAATACATCAGAGACACCAATGATTACAAGTCCAACAAAGTATATAGGTGGCAGGAATTAGCAGAGGAACAAAATGATCCTGGAGATCTTATTCAAGAAGTAGGAGTAGGATCTACTCAATCTATAACACCTATTAGATATGAGGGACAGCGGAAAGATTCTGCTAGGGGTGCCCACTATGGAGGTGGGAGAGGTACCCCACGACCCTCTACTCCACAACATGGAATTCCCACTCATAATCGGGATGAGCCATTAAATTATGACCATACCCAACAAAATCAGAGAGGAGGTTATGGTCAAAGAGGAGGTTATGACCATAGAGGAGGTTATGATCATAGGGGAGGTTATGAATATAGAGGTGGTGCACCTTGGACACCATACTATTATAACCATTATCCACCACGAGGCAGAGGTGGTTATCCGAATCAAAATGACCATAGAGGGGATTTTCAGAGGAGGGGTTTTGGTGGACCTCCGCGGAGACCCCGAGGTGGACCCAACCTCAGAGGCAGAGGGAGAGGCCAATACCCCCAAGATACAAGGGAAGAAGAATGGAGACCTTGGTACCCCCAGGAGCCCCCTCCATCCAATCAAAATCAATTGGAAAACGGATTAGAGGATGCAGAGGAGGGAAAAGGAAAAAGGAAAAGAACAAGCTAATAACAGGAATTTTTAACTTGAGCAATGCAATTTTTTCGGAAGATGAAAATAAAGTTTTACAATTAGGACTAAAATTTGCTTTGGATAAAGATTTAAATAAATTTGAAGTTTTCATTGACTTCCAGAAGTTTATAAGGAAAATAAACATAAAAAAGACGTATGCTAAACATACAAAAGGTATTTCACCAAAAGAAAATATAGAAGAATTTATTCATACTACATTAAGAAACAATTCAATCTTTAATCCAAAACCTAATAATAACCATTTTGTTGAAGTATTCAAATCAGTGGTGGAAGAGGATTTACGAAAATTAAAAGTGCAACCAAGCAGAAAGAAAAAAGACGTCGAACGAGGTTTACAACTGTTAGAGAAACAAAAAAACATAGTAATTAGATCAGCCGACAAGGGGGGGGGGTTAGTGATTCTTAACAAGTCCGATTATTTGGAAGAATTAAATAGATTAGTATCAGATACTGCAACATATGAGGAACTGAAAGGAAATCCTAGTAACAAATATAAAGCCAAATTGAAACAACTGATTAAGAATGCACATCAAATAGGAATTTTGAACAAGAAAGAAACTAGATTTTTGGTTCCCGACGTCCCAAAAATTCCGGTAATTTACCAACTACCTAAAATACACAAAAATCCACTCAGGCCTCCAGGGAGGCCGATAGTTAGTGGAGTGGACTCTTTATTTTCAAGAATCGGGGAATATTTGGATAATTTTCTTCAACCACTAGTGCAAAAATGTCCTGCATACCTTAAAGATAGTAAAGACCTTATAACATTCCTTGAGCCTCTTTTAGTGGATCAGGACTGTATCCTTGCCAGTGTTGACGTTAATTCCCTTTATACAAATATACAACAACATCATGCTTTGGAAGCAACAAAATGGGCTTTGGATACCACCAATATCAAGCCCTTACAAAAAGATTTCCTATTTGAAGCTTTAAAGTTGGCTATGAGCCATAATTTCTTTTGGCATGAGAAAAAATACTACAGGCAAAAAAGAGGGGTTGCGATGGGTGCGAAGTATGCCCCATCAGTGGCTAACCTCTTTATGAGTTGGTGGGAGTCTCAAGCTATTTATGGCAAAGATATACCACAGTTGAGCTTCTATAAACGCTATATCGACGATATTTTTATTATCTGGGCAGGATCTAAAGATTCCTTTTATGGTTTTTTGGAAGATATCAGCAACAATTCATGTGGTATTTCTTTCTCACAAGTATCGAGTTCCGAGTCGGTCAACTTTTTAGATCTGGTTATCTTTAAGGAGAATGGCAAGCTACTTACACGTACCTTCTTCAAAGAGGTGGATAGGAATGGCTATATACCACTAGGGAGTTGCCATCATCCTAGGTGGTTGAGTGGAATACCTAAAAGCCAGATGTTGCGAGTACGGCGCAACTGTAATAAAATTGAAGATTATGATATCCAATCTCATGTAATTCTGAAGAGATTTCAGGAAAAAGGATATAACATCAATACTTTGTATAGAACCAGAGAAGATATCCACGTTATGGATAGAAAACAGCTCTTTGAAAAGAAAGTTTGTGAGAAAAGAGACTATGGAACTGCTTTCCTAACAGGATATACCAGACAACACAAACAGTTTGAAAGAATTATTAGGGAACACTGGCCTCTGTTACTAAAAGATAAAGATCTAACAAATGTTCTTCCTGTTGCACCCCATTTTATTTATACTAAACCTCCAACTTTGAGGCTAAAATTGGCAACTAATGTTGTAAACCCCCCCAAGAAAACTTTTACTTTTCTAGATCAGACAGGTTTTTTTAGTTGTGGGAGATGTATGATCTGTCGCACCTCCAGAAACAGAGTGAGAAAAACCACTCATTTTTCTATTCATGGCAAGACCTATGAAATTAAAAAATTTATTACTTGTGGAACAACTCATGTAACCTACCTATTATCTTGCCCATGTGGGCTACATTATGTGGGAAGAACCACAAGAAAATTAGGTGTTAGGTTAAGGGAACATGTAAATAGAATAAAGAAAGGGTTTAAAAATCATAGCCTGTCTAATCATTTCAGATTGTTCCACAATAGAGATCCGAGAGGATTGAAATTTTGTGGAATCGATAAAGTGGAAGCTCATTGGAGAGGTTCAAATCTTAAACAAGCTATTTCACGTAATGAAACCCAGTGGATACATAGGCTAGGCACTTTAAGCCCGAATGGCCTCAACATCGAATTAGATTTAAATTGTTTCTTATCTAATTGGTGATGTTGCTGGACACACACATATATATTCTTTTCTATTTATTTTTTATTTTTTATTTTATTTTATTTTTATTTTTATTTTTATTTTTATTTTTATTTTTATTTTTATTTTTATTTTTATTTTATTTTTTTATTTTATTTTATTTTATTTTTATTTTTATTTTTATTTATATATTTTATTTTCATCTTATCTTAATATTTTTTATTTTATAATTTTCTATCATTTTTCATTTTTTATTTTCATATTTATATTTATTTTTATTCTTATTTTTATTCATATTCATTTTTATTTTTATTTTAATTTTATTTTTATTTTTATTTTTATTTTTATTTTTATTTTTATTTTTATTTTTATTTATTTTATTTATATTTACATTTATTTTTATTTATTATTTATTTATTTATTTTATTATTTATTTTTTATTTTATTTTTATTTTATTTCATTTTATTTTTATTTTATTTCTTTATTTTCTTATTATTATTTATTTATTATTTATTATCTATTTTTTATTTTTTATTTTTATTTTATTTTATTTTTTACGTATTTTCATTATTATTATTTTTATTTTTATATTTATTTATATTTTATTTATTTTTCATATTTATTTCTATGTGTATGTCCACCAACGAAATATCTACCAATCTATTCTATATTATTATATATAATCAACCTTGTCTACAATCAGCCCCCATTTAATTGTATAACTTTTACATTGTTTTTTTACATTGCTTTTTATAATGCAAAAAGTGTTTTTTATTGTTTAAATGAACTTCTATCGGATCGTTTCTATTGTTATCATTGTCAATGTTTGTTATATTAAAGTTTTTCTTCTTGACAAGTGATGGGCAATGATGTGATCAGGAAGTGGGCGTTTTTTTACGCCTAGAGGTTCTGTTATCATTTTAATTGGTTTGTGTGTTAAAGAGGCGGAGACCTCGGCGCATATAAATTCTCATTTTCTTGGCCGGAAGTGATGTCCTTGATGATGCCCTGGAGGAGGGGCGAAACGCGTTGACGCAATTTCCGGCCAATTCAGAACCAGTGACGCTACTTCCGGTTTCGGTGGAACGCACGCTGTGTACCCGGGAAACAACACTGACGCTCGTTTATCACTGCAGTCCTGTGAGTCTCTTTGTGAGCAGCGCCATGCTGTCTGTTTACTAGCGGTACTTCACATGTATGTTTTTCCTTTCTTTCCATATGGTCATTTAAATGTCTTTGCTGCTGGCATTATGGAGCCCATCTACATGAGATGAAGTCTGCCTGGACTCTAGTTGTCATTTAAATGTCTTTGCTGCTGGCATTATGGAGCCCATCTACATGAGATGAAGTCTGCCTGGACTTTAGTTGGTGAGATCTCCTATTATTTTCCCATCTGATGAGCGGGGCCATTAGAAGGAATTTTCCATCCAGGAACTACTAACTGATTTCTGGTGTGGAAACACTCAGTTTTTCCAGGAGTGATACAACCGTTATTTAATGTACTACAAGTTTGTTCACCATTGTTTTATACCATAATTGTTGTTATGCCAGATAAGTTATTTATTTATAGATGTTTGTGCTACTAGCATTTGTGACACATTTTCTTTATTCACTTCTCTGCAAGCGCTGCAAATACCCAATTTATATCATGTTTTCAGTATAGCTACACATACATATTTTAAGTCATAGATGTAATATAACATTCATCCATCGTGAAGGACGTTTTATCAACTTCATTTTGTATGGTTTAGGTTTGAGTAGGGAAGAGTTAGAAATTCTGTTCATTTTTATTGCCAACATTGTCTATTTTAGGAAAAACACTAGTACAAAACCTGCCAGAGGTTCTAACCCTTCTCCACTGTACTCTAAAAAAATTTTTATCACTTTCAATGGCATTGTTGTGAAAATTTTGCTTTGTTTAATGACTTGACCATAAGGCCCTTTGACACTGAGGCGTATTTCAGGCGTTTTAGCGCTAAAAATAGCGCATAAATAACGCCTGAAATAATCTTGCCCCAGCATTCTCAATGTGAAAGTCCGAGGGCTTTCACACTGAGGCGATGCGCTGGCGTGAGGAAAAAAAAATCTCCTGCAAGCAGCATCTTTGGAGCGGTGTGTATACCGCTCCTTTACCGCTCCTTCCCATTGAAATCAATGGGACACCGCGGCTATACCGCCTGCAAACCGCTGCTGTAGCAGCGGTTTGCGGGCGGTTTTAACCCTTTTTCGGCCACTAGCGGGGGTCAAAATCACCCGCTAGCGGCCGCAAATCGCGGCAAATACGACGGTATAGCGCCGCTAAAAATAGCGGCGCTATACCGCCAGTGCACCTCCCCGCCCCAGCGTGAAAGCGGCCTTAGGAAATGAGGCACACGCTCCAAAATTTCTACAGAAACAGCCATAAAAACCTGGTTCACTCCATAAAGTTTTGGTTGTTGCTGTGATTATAAACTGCATGATCTACCTGACCTACCTCCTCCTTCACTTACAGTTGTTGTTCATTCCACAAGTTTTTTGTGGTGTCTAAATAGGAGCTGGGATTGTATTGCTTTGAGATGCCATTATTGTGTTCAGCCACTGTATAAGAACTGACCAGTCTACGGGGTCCCAAGTGTCCATCATTTACCACCTATCATATTTTGTTATATTCTTCTAACATGGCAAACCAAAGTAGACAAGCAAAATACAGCATGGCAAAGATGGCTATTCAAATGTAGTCCCAATTGTTTGCGAATTGTGGACAAAATCCAAATACTGTGCAGGTGAAAAAGATTGACAATAAATCTGATAGTAGCCCTGAATATCTTTAATATTCGTACCGTTAAAGAAACTATTGGCCTTTCTTAATTACATAAGCTGGTTCTGATTTGTGCTAGTTCTCCTATCTCACTAATAATGGCAGACAGAAAACAATAGATCCTCTGCAGTCTGTATGTAATCTTTAACACATTTTTAGCCTGCTAAGGACTAACTTTAAAACCGTCAAACTCAATTGTGTTTTTCTTTTGATATACTATATCAGGGATCCTCAAACTATGGCCCTCCAGCTGTTGCGGAACTACAAATCCCATGAGGCATTGCAAAACTCTGACATTCACGCAGATGCGGCTCTAGGCTTTGTGAGGCCTTAGGCAAAACTTAGACATGAGGCCCCACTCACGCCCATAATGGGAAAAATAATTCAAACAAGAAAAATGGCTGCAGAAAATGCACGGATCTAGCACACAGGTGATTAGCACCACTTCCAGGTCGCCCTCCTCACCCATCAGACATATTCAGCCAATGCAAGAGGGGGGAGAGAGGGGTAATATAGAGATCCGATGATGCCGACATTAGTATTGATCACAGGCAAATTAGGCAGCCATGAGGCCCCTGTGAGTGCGAGGCCTTAGGCGACCGAATAAACTTGCCTAATTAGAGAACCGCCTCTGCATTCACGGACATGACTAGGCCTGATGGGAATTGTAGTCCTGAACACCTGGAGGGCCGTAGTTTGAAGACCCATGTACTATATTGTGGGGTGATTTACTAACACTGGAGAGTGCTATGCTTTGCATAGAAATCAATCACTTTCCATGATTTTTTTTTTTTTTTGACAAAGCTTAATTGAACAAGCTGAAGTTAAACGCTGATTGGTTTCTATGCAGAGTTGCACCAGATTTTGCACTCTCCAGTTTTAGCAAATCAAACCCTGTGCAAGGAGAGAAGCTGAAAATTACTGCTTTCTATGCAGAGAAACACAGGGCAGCCAATATGAGATAAACCGCTGCAGGACCTGATTACATACAGCTAATCCATTCTGAGTTTGTCTCTCTCCTTACTGCACGTTAGCAAAATATAATAGAAAACTGTAGAAAAAAAAATAGCAAAAACAATTTTTTTTTTCTGTCGGGGCTGCTATATTGTCTATACTATCTTGGCATTAAACTGATTATAATTGGTTGAAAAAAAAAAGGGGGGGGGGTATGTGGGCATTTGCCTCTTCTCCCTGTTTGCCCATATATATTAGCATTGTGATTTGAACCTGCAGAACATTAAAACTCTGTCTGGTTTATTAACCAAAACAAGTGCAAAATGCACTAATGAAATATAAAGTGTGGTAACCCCAAGAAGCCAATCAGAATTCAATGTACTGGAGCCACATCAGTCAAGGGATTTCTGATTGGTCGTGTTATCGATCGTGCTCTTGTTGTAGAAATTGTATGATCATTAGCTTGTCTCCCACAAAAAAGTATTATGAATTTTTGCTTTACGAACAGTAATATGTTTTACCATTGCATAAAATGTAACGTGAGTGGACTAACAATAGTCATTCCATGCACACTCTACATGATCAAGCTGTATGCAAGCTTTACAATTGTTAGGCAAATATTTGGATTTGGTTAAAAGCACTTAACTCCAATAGTGCCAATAATGTTTCTATGTGTTCTGCAACAAAAGGACATACCGGTATGTTTAATTTCTTTACTGCCAGATCAGAACACCAAAGTCTTACACAGTAACATGCCATAGTCCTTGCTAGTACTGAAGAAGCCAAAGAGCCGCTACCTCCGTGTGCCTTCACCTACATAGTATAATGGGTTATCAGGGCGGATGGGCGCAACGCTCATTGCATCTGTCAGTTTTGTTCACCTGTCATTTTCACTGGCCTTTTAAATCAAGGCCTCACACATAATAGGCTGCAAATCATCTTACAGAAAAGCCATTCTGAGCAAACACAGGGCGTATCATGTTAAAGCCACATTGATTGGAGTGCTAGGATTCAATTCATCAACAGATGCTAACATTGAAGAGAAATCTCTCTACAACTATTGATCATACGCAGACTTTGGCAGGGCGATGATGGGATTGTCATTTACAAACAATACCAGGACTGCACTGAATACATAATGTGTAAGTCACATCGTTCATACAGTAGACTCGCACAGTTTTCACAGCAAAAAAGACTCTGTGTCATAAAATAACATTTTCAGATAAAAACTGAATGCTTTACATTAAACATAAACAGAATGTGGTGAGATGCATGGCACCACACCCATTTACTCTACCAGCTCGCTTCTGTGCTTATCTATTATATCTCTGTTCAGAGACGTATACAGCAATAAGGACTGTGTCGCTCCAAGGGTACAAATACTTCTAGAATTACTATTGCTTTTTATGCTGTCACTGCTGCTACTATTACTGCTACTATTGCTCCTAATGCTGTCTTTATTGCTACTGTTACTAATGCTATGTCTACTACTATTACTACTACTGGGTCTAATCCTGTCTCTACTACTACTATTGCTACTACTGCGTCCAAAGATATCCCTACAACTAATACTATCATTACTACTGCTTCTAATGCTGTTTCTACTAATATTATTGCTACCACTGCATATAATGCTCTCTCTACTACTACTAGTAGTACTACTGCATCAGATGCTCTCTCTACTGCTATAAGTACTACTGCATCATAATGCTATCTCTACTACAGCTTCTAATACCACCCCTACCACTATTACCACTACTGCATTTAATGCTGTCTTTACTACTGCTTCTAATACAGTCTCTACTACTATTAATATTACTGCATCTAATGCTGTCTCTACTACTACTTCTGCATCCAATGCTGTCTCTTCAACTGCCCCTAATACATTTTCTACTACTATTACTACTACTGCATCGAATGCTGTCTCTACTACTGCTCCTAATAAAGTCTCTATTACTTTTCTACTACTACATCAAGTGCTGTCTCTACTACTGCTTATAATACCCTCTCTACTACTACTACTACTACTACTGCATCTAATACTGTCTCTACTTCTGCACCTAATAGAAGCTCTATTACTTTTACTACTACTTTGTCCAGTGCTATCTCTTCTACTGCTCCTAATACCTTCTCTACTAATATTACTACTACTGCATCTAATGCTGTCTCTACTTCTGCTCCTAATAGCGTCTTCACTACTATTACTACTATCTCACTAATTCTGTCTCTACTACTAGGTCTACAACTGCTCCTAATATTGTTCCCACTGCTATTATTACTACTGTTTCTCTAACAAATAGGCTGCACATTTGCTGTTTTTCTTAATATCCAACAAACTTTATTGGAAGTGGTGCAAGTTCACAAAGTCAGAATGTAGCAAAGTCACTCACTGTCACACCCTCTTCTACTCCATCAACAAGTCTTTCCCAACAGGGGCTTAGGGGTTGATTTACTAAAACTGGAGAGTGCAAAATCTGGTGCAGCTGTGCATGGTAGCCAATCAGCTTCTAGCTTCAGCTTCTTCAATTAAGTTTTGACAAAAAAAAAATCTGGAAGCTGATTGGTATCTATGCAAAGCTGCACCAGATTTTGCACTCTCCAATTTTAGCAAATCAACCCCTTAGTCATGACTTAGCTCTTGCTGGGGAGAAATGTGTCAAAGGGCTAGGACAAGGTCTGGCTTTGTGAGTTTGTACTACTTGCAATAAAGCTTGCAATAAAGCTCTTGGATATGTATAAAAAAAATAAAAGAAATAGTGGAAGTGTGGCCTGTTTGTTTGTATCTGGATATTGTGGGAAGGAATGGATCTCAGTAGGTATGTACCTGCGGATGGTGGATGATCTGTAAAGCCTAGTACATACCAATAGTTTTTTTTTTCTTCCAACCCAGCGGGTTGAATATAACAGCTCCGGTTGGAGCCAATGTACTAACAATCCGAAGCCAACAGAAGCCGGTCGAATGGCTTTCATATACCCGGGCCAAATGTCGGTCAGTTTTATTGAACCAGCCGATGTCGCCCGACATTCGGCCCATGTGTACTAGGCTTTAGGCTGCCTGGAGTGGTAACATGATAAGTGCGTTTACTGCTTTTAATGCTGTGTCTGCTACTATTACTGTGTCTAATGCTGTCTCTGCTACTAGTTCTGCTACTACTTATTATGCCGTCCCTTCTACTAACACTACTACTAATTGTAATGCTGTGGATCAGGCATAATCACACCTAGCTTATTAAAATCTTTAACATATTTTTAGCCTGCAAAGGAGTAACTTTAAAACCTTCCTTAAAAACCTTAAAAACTTCCATGTTTTTTTTTTTGTCAAAGCTTAATTGAACAAGCTGAAGTTAAAAGCTGATTGGTTTCTATGCAGAGCTGTACCAGATTTTGCACTCTTCAGTTTTAGTAAATCAACCCCTGTGCAAGGAAGCAAGCTGAAATTTACTGCTTTCTATGCAGAGAAACACAGGGCAGCCAATATGAGATAAACCGCTGTAGGAACTGATTACATACAGCTAATCCATTCTGAGTTAGTCTCTCTCCTTACTGCACATTAGCAAAATACAATATAAAATATACAGGTGCAGCAACTAGATTTGCTAAGCGATCTAATGCCCCGTACACACGGTCGGACTTTTGACTGGCCAAAATCACATTGAAATTCCATCCGAGTAAAAGAGAACATGTTCTCTATCTAAACTCCGATGGAATTCTTCGGAATTTCCGATGGAAAAAGTCAGATGGGGCATACACACCGTCGGAATATCCGATGAAAAAATTCCGTCTGACTTTTTCCATTGGAAATTTCGATCGTGTGTACAAGGCATAACGGTTAAATATGACATGTCCCAGAGACAGGATTTTCAGCACACACATACACTCACCTGTATGTATAAACGTGTGTTTCTTCATGTCTGACTTCTGGTGGAAACGCTTGCCACAGTACTGACAGGGGTACGGCCTTGTGTCTGAATGGATAAGTAAGTGTGTGGAAAGCGTTGATGATCTCTTAAAACTTTTGCCACAGATTTTACAATCAAAACTTCTCTCCTGCAAGAAATTCAATAGATAAAATACAATAAATATAAACCTGCCGATAATATACATAGAATTTATAGAACAGAATTCACTAATACCGAAGCAGGTCAAAAATTTCACTTAATATTTCCCCTGTTTTTTATTTCTATGGATTGTGAAATATGCCTTTTTTAGAAATGCATATGGGCAAGGAATTCAAAATGTACAAAAAAAAATGTACAAAGATTAACGCATATATAATGTTCTCACTTTTTGTGGTAACTTAGATTTAGTATTTACTTTAGTATTTTAGTATGTAATGTATTTATTTTTATTATGACTTTGACTTGAGATCCCTTATTTCAGGCTGGGTAGAAACCACCGTAGAATTTTTTCGGGTATACTTTGTTTTAAAAAGCTTGTGATTTTTTATTTATTTATATGATTTATGCATTCAGCTGCTGATTATGCTTTATGAGTATTGATTTATTAATAAATGCAATAATAATTACAATACAAAAAATCAGAAACAAATGACACATTCCTTATAGGAGACCTTTCCCAACAAAATAGAATGAAGCTATGTTTACTTTAATCATCCAATCATGTGCAAGTAAAAACTTTGACGTGAACCCGGATTTGCATTATTTACTTTGGGAAGTAAGCAGTCTCTGTTCCTTTAGTAAATGAACCCAAGAAGGTCATCAAAGAAGCCAGGCAGCTAGAATTTTCAGAGAGAGATGAGCAACGGTCGCTCCTTTAATACGCTAATGAAATGTTACATCAATACAGCCTAGAAACTCATCAGGTGCATGTTAATATATTTTTATATGCATTCAATTCATCCATCATTTTAGCTCTATTCCTGCAGTGTTACTAAACCCAGGACCCTGCATTCACTATATCTGGTCTCCCACAGTACACAGAACATGGAAATGCAATTATTTTAGTAAATACATTTTCTCATCAGCAATTTATTGTTCAAAAAAGTTGGTTTAAGAAAATCCAAAATTAATCCATAAGTCCAAAACAAGCAAAAAAACAGACTGTA